>OZ004695.1:52167275-53473148 GCA_963924545.1 Pogonocherus hispidulus
AAATAATAATATTTATTGGCACAAGTCAGAAGTAATTTATTGAGAAAAAATATGTTACAAAATTTCGTAATCGTTACATGCGAAGCCAGCTAGATTTATGGTCAGGTATTTGCAACATATATTAAATTGCGTAGCTGCAAGGTAGCTTATAATGGAAATGTTAACCAACAAAATACACGAATTTATAGGCAGTAAACGAATCCGTAAATTAACGAGATACCACGTTAAATCGGCATCTAATCGTAAAATCTCACCAGCAAACCGGAATAGTGAAAAAACCATTAAACAAATGTATATAGATTCATAATAATTATGATAATATTATGCTACATATTTCTCCGTCTCGTATAAACTGAAAACCTAATTGCAGCTCATTAAATGTAATATTTATTTCTACGATATTTACGGACTAACCGTTTTTTTCTTTTGCATTTGTAAGATTGTAATGGTTAGACGGGAAGATCAAGTTATATGATTGATGCCTAAGCTTACTCTAGAGAACCGGAGGCCAATATTTTAACACGAAACGAAATTACAAGGGCCAGTTGCTATGGTAAAATTACTAATTAGTATAAGCTTTACGGAAAGTAACGTATTAAATTCCATGACTAGTTATTTGGAGCACGCCTAGTGTTTTTTATATCTAAAAACGTCGGTGCTTTAGTGTCATTAGTAGAAAATAATCGTGATTGTAGTGTTGTTGTATTACAACATTGTACACTGAACATTTTTTAGCAATTCTCTAATCAAGACGATTAAAACTTTCGTCAGTAACTTTAAACAGTTTAGAAAAGTACCAAAGATTTTTACTAAAAAATTAAATGCTTTAAATAACGCGCCAATATCGGAAAATCATTGACCATCACAGCTAAGCTCGAGATTTCAAGTGGGACATTATTTATTCATACCTATTTGAATGAAACACCGCAACTATTCTTATTCAATGTTTTCCTTTTTATTGTCACTTTCTGTAAACAAATTTCCGAGGGCATGTCTAATTCTAAAACGTCTGTCATATGATAGTAGACTGTAACGGAATACATTAATTGCCTGGGAATGTTATCAAACTTCTTAGCACATCTACAGTGTTAAATGGTGGGCAAACAAAGTAAATGTTTTGATAAAACGGCGCTGTGATGCATCACTAATTTTGTATAGTTGGAGATAGGTGTATTTAAAGCTTTTATTGGTAGTTATTTGACAATATAGATAGTTAAAATGAATTGATTCCATTTCTGCGTAAAACGTATGAACCTACGTATTTTGTTTGTACATCGACATAAATATTTTGAACCGAAGCGGAAACGTCAATTGTTGAAATTGTTAATGGAATTATGTTTTATATCAATTATAAAGTCAGTTGCCTGTAGGGTGGAAGTAAAGGGTGGGGATGAAATATTTTAAGTTACTTGTTCGATTCCTTCATCACAATAATCTTTAGTTATAATCTTATAAATATTACTCCAAGTATTTAATAAAACTTAAGAATTAATTTTAATAATTTCAATGACTATACACACCGTATATTCCCATTTTGTCGATTGGTCGTTTCGTCGCATCGACTGAGGCCTAAATCACTTTTACCCCTTCCCGTTTTGTCGACTCAACAAATTAAAGTTCCGAATTAAAGCTCCAGCACCAGGTTAAGTTAGGTTAGATTAGGTAAATTCACAATCTTCTTCTTTGACAGTCCGAAGGAAAGACTTTTGCTCTTGGGTAGCGACTAACATCTAGCGATTTATGCAAAGAATAAAATTTAAACATAGTTAATAGATTTCCATTTCAAATAAAAAGGTTTAGTGAATCGACGAAAGGGGAATTATTAATGACACCGATGTATAGGTTAAAAGGCCAGTAGACAAAACGGGAAATGTTCTTACATTCGACAAAAGGGGAATCGATTAAACGGTAATTAATCAATCTTACACACCAGATGCCCAAAGAAAAGGGCATAATATTTTGTTCCTGTACTGTATTGGCCATTGTCTAAAATTGTGATCAAAATGATAGTAAAACGTCATAACTGCAGAATCTTAACATATTTGTTTTTACATATTTAAGTATTCAGCCAAAAAAGAAATAGATTAACAGATATATTGCTAATGAAATTATCCAGTTCTCATGGTATACATCTCTCTAAACCCCAGGTATGCAAATATATTTTCATCATATTGAAAACGACTTACTTGCAATCTTTATAGTATAGTACGTCCAATATTATTCATACAAGATACAATTATATATTATTCATACAAGATACAAGTATATCACATTCTAAACTTAGTTAAGTATTGGTTAAAATACGTTGTGAAACTTGTCGTTAACTATCTACACATACAGGGTGTCCACCTAGTGCGCGTAAGTCCAATATCTGGGTTAATAAAAGAGATAACTTAATTTTTTTTTCTACAGGGTTGTCTAATATCCCGAGCTGCACAAAATGAAAATATATTTACATATTCAGGGTGTTCAGTTTTTCCTGGACAGGTACCAACTTCATTTTTTTAAATGGAAATATATATTTTTTATTGCTTTTTCGAACTAAACCTTTGATTTTAGTAGGACTTTCATCAGCCTTCCCTATACCTAACTTAAACTGTTTTTGAAATATTGACGGGTGAATATTGACATTTTTGCAACTTTGACACCCTGTAAAATCTAAACGGTTTGAGATCAAGCAAAACGGTTTGCACATTCCTATCTTAACTTTTCATAAGCTATCGTTTGGTACTAATTTCAGAATTATCCAAAAATTTAAAATTTTCTGAAAATTTTGAAAATTTTTTATTCCTGTATAAATTTGAAATTAGTATCAAACGATAGCTTATGAAAAGTTAAGATAGGAATGTGCAAACCGTTTTGCTTGATCTCAAACCGTTTAGATTTTACAGGGTGTCAAAGTTGCAAAAATGTCAATATTCACCCGTCAATATTTCAAAAACAGTTTAAGTTAGGTATAGGGAAGGCTGATGAAAGTCCTACTAAAATCAAGGGTTTAGTTCGAAAAAGCAATAAAAAATATATATTTCCATTTAGAAAAACGAAGTTGGTACCTGTCCAGGAAAAACTGAACACCCTGAATATGTAAATATATTTTCATTTTGTGCAGCTCGGGATATTAGACAACCCTGTAGAAAAAAAAATTTAGTTATCTCTTTTATTAACCCAGATATTGGACTTACGCGCACTAGGTGGACACCCTGTATAATCACATTCTTGTCTTGGGGAATAACTGAGGAGATTTTTGTGCAGTAAATACTTTGGAGATCATTGTGTGTACTGGGTGCACTAATTAGTAATAATTATTAATTTATTTTATTCATAGTTATATGTAACTATCTACTGGATCACCTAAAACTATACTACCCTAGTAGATTTAACTACAACTAGAATGCAGCCACTTCAACTATATTTACTATAGTTTAATAACATAAACGACTAAAAAGAGTGGATACAATACCTTTTCTTGTAGCACTATATATGATTTTAAATCTTATTTAACTTAGACATATCTACAGAAGTGACAATCTTACAATATTGAATATAACACAAGTCCGTTGCATAAATTAAAATAATTATGCATGTATGAAAATGAAATCGAAATGAATTCATAGATAATAATAATCAAACTGGGTTTTTTGTTTAATTAATATTCTTTATATATTTCGATATTAAAGAAGTATATTGACAACATGAAAATGTCTTTGGACTAGTGGGGCAAGTTCGTTACAAAAGACCAACATTGACTTTGATATTCACTTCATAGAACCTCTATAAGTTTATCTGCTAGTGTTACAGAGTTTTTGACATTTAATAATATACTCCTGAAACTTCTGCAGTGAACTGCATTTTTATTTCTAGGATTATAATCTGTTATTTTAAGGACGGAAACGGGCAGATCTAGCTTAGAAATGAGCCTTAAATTGGAACCTGTCCCATGGCATCCATAAATTAGCGCAATCTGTCTCTCTATCAAGTATGCCGTCCAAATGGTCCACCGACCCTGCGGCACGCGAAATATTATTTTCTCACTTGGCCTGTCGGAGGGACCAGAATTTAATTTAAAAACTGAAGGATGACCGACTTACGTGAATAATTCATCCAAAGTCAGACCTCACGCATATTTTATAGGTGTGAGATTTATTTAGTTTCCCACCGGGCTACCCGTACGAGAACATCTGTTTGATTTGTTTGCGTTCCTTGCGGAATGCGACGGAAAATTCTTCTGAACACGAGCCTACTTGTTGAGGTCATAGGGAATTTTAATATTTCGTTAATTTTGTATCAGAGGAAGTAATGATAATTGCTATAGTTAATGAAGATTGATTATGGCTCAGTGAAGGTTGTGGCACGGCCGGTCCTCCTCCTAACCGTTATTTAAGAACCATCAACGCGTTTGTATGCGACTTGTGTAAATAGTAGCTCGAGAATAGTAAAAATTTAAATGGAATCAGGGGACTAGGCTTGTGATGATCAATTAATTTGTCATCAGGCTGCTTGCTGGGTGCTCTGCGGATTAAAATCTGGTTTAATCGATATATATTTATTTTCAAATGTGTTAATTTAGACATTAATTTTACAAGGCATCAGATTAGAACAGCTGTAGCAACCATTTTGTAACCCAGTAGTTAATATGCTGTTTTGACTAATTTTTGTATTAATTATAACGGTAAGTTATAAGAAATTGGCAGTCTTATAGTTTATTATGTAAAATAAATCATTTTATAGTGGTTTTATTACAAGCAGGTATATAAGGTGTTTCTTTAGTGTAAGCTGATATCGGGATGACCTTTTTTCACTTGAAACTAATGTTAGATCCTATTTTGAAATACTGTAATGCTATTCAGAAATATCATGTACAACAAAATTAAAGAGAATGATACACTATACTGGAACATACCCTTTTATGTTTTTTATAGTATATTGTTAATATTATTTATTGACTATCTAACTGTTTACATCTTTCTGTATGTAAGAATTAAGCCAAAAAGTTAACTAAGAGATAAATTATTAATGAAATTATGAAATATTATGGTTCAATAAAGTTTTAATTTTCCTCGTTACCTATAGTTTGCGGTACGCAAGCAAGTACGCAAGTCTGTGCTAAGTACGCAAAAGAATAACCTCATTATTTTAAGATATGTCGAAAACACTACTTTGCGTACTATATGCACCCCCAAGATATGCAATAATTTATCTCTTAGTTAACTTTTGGCTTGAGTACTCTATAGAGAAAGATATACGCTTAGTGGGTTAGACTAGAGAAGTATTTGAGGTTGAAGGAGATTAGGTTATTATTGGTCATTATTATGGTTTCAAGAAAATGGTTGCTTACACGTTTATGTTAAAACATTTTAGAATATAAAAAAATATACAGTTTTAACCAAATTGTAATATTTTATTGTTTATTTGGACGTTTCATCTTTTGTTTTGTAAATAAATAATGTCTAAGGTAAATTTTATGGCAGACAATCGTAACACCAACGCATTAGAATGTGCAGTTATTGCAAGTTTTATGATGTCCCCTACATCCACGAATATTCTTACTGTAAAAATTCCGTGCCTTTCCTGTGACTTCAAAGAGTTCAAATACGCTTATTGTCATTACTTCCTTTATCCGGAAGCGGAAGCGTGGAATCGTGCCTCAACTGTTTCATATTATGTGTGCTAGAAGTGTCTACTGGCACTGGCTGGTGCGAGAGATTTTCGATCCTTACCTGGAACGCTTATTTGTCAGGATTCAGATTCATATCTCTCGCCAAGAACAAAATATTTTGGTAATATAAATGTATACTACCTGTCCGAATTTGGCTGTGCGAGGCAAAACTGAAATTGATCAACTCTCAAGTTATTAAAATACGGCTCTGGCGGCGTTTTATGGTCTGCATTTTCCATATTTTACCGGCGTGTGTGTATGCGGAGATTTGTTTATGTTTTGTAATAGTTTTGACTTATTTGTTGTGTAGCTATTTGCATGATGTTTTGTAGCGTGTTTTCCTAGCTTATTGTGGAGTCTCATGTTTGCTGTACGTACGGCAAAAAATTAAAAACCCATATAAGGGAGAATTTGAGTAATTCTTTGTATACTGTTTCAGATTATGTATGTCACTTTCGAATATATGCTTACTGTTTATATGCTTTTAATGCCAATTCATTCTGGAAATTACACCAGGATAAGTTTCCACTGCACAAATTAATTTAGGCATCATTCTCCACGGAAATACGTAACCTCACTTATAGTATGTAATGCTGTAAATTCCAAACATTTGAAAATAGTCAATGAAGAGTAACTGGTACTTATTTTAGAGCTTTTTAAATTCAAAATAGAAATAAAATAACAACTACCTACTGTTTTTTATGTTTTGCTATACACAAATACTTAGTTTTATTTGTGACACTTTTTTATATTTCCATCTTTCATCATTTTGAATTCCATTCACAAAAAATAATAAAACGGAAATCAAATTCTTACCGATCAAGTAGATGCACGATATGTATATTTTGTATTCTTACGTGTGTTAAAAATATAAATTATACTAGTGTAAATAAATAAATAAAATACTAGTTCTGTGTATAGTTCTACAAGTTTTGGCTAAAATCACTACTAGTTCATGAACTGCGCGTTTACAAATTTGGAGAATGATTCATAATTTTTTATAACACTCAGTTGTTTAGTACTCACAGAACATTTATTTAAAGATGTATTTATTTTTATATAGTATATAAATTTATTCCACGTAATTTCTTCCAAATTTACAAGTTTAAGAGCATTAATATGGAAATTTCTCGTATGCCTACCTGATTTACATATGAAGTAACATAACATTTTATTATAACCTTAGTAACCTACATTGTCCCATATTATCTCATGTGGGCGGGTTTGTTAAACAAATATTAGCATTAAATTCGGGGGTGGTGTACATAATCCAGCCGGTATATACAGATTTATATCTCTCTGAAACAGAAGTAAGTATGATAAGAGCTTTTAAAGTCCGATCCATGAAGGTCTGTCTGCATTGTGAACTGAATAAACTCAGGGTGTACAAATGTCGAAAGTCCTGCAAGATCTTGCGCGTCATCTTGAAGCGAAATGATATGCTTGCTGTTTTCTTGCGGTGTTGCTGTGCGACAAAGTCTGTTGATCGTGTAATTTTTTGGTGTTGGCTTTAAGTGGGTTGCCCGTCACGATTGTGGTCAAACTGCAACCAAAACTGAGAGGATTAACACCGATTTAAAAATTATTATGAAAGAGATCATTATCGTCGTTCGCCTATGTTGTTTTTTAATCAATTTAAGAACTAAACTGTATAGAGACGCATACATTTAATGTATTTATATTAAGTAAGTGTATATTAGTTAAAAAATTCAGGGAGTGTTGATTACCAGATTACAATTTTATGAATTTATCACACATTTTAAATTACTGGACAAATACATTACTCAAATTGCTTTTTCGTTTCATATTCTTCTATTTTATGGTTTCAAACTTTTTATGGTTTGAAAAGAATTTACACAGTTTAGGAAAAGTTTAGTACTAAATTCATTATAGAGTGGCAGTAAAAGCATTATTATGGACAAATAAGTAATATAAAGAGCATATTTCTATATGGACTACTGATATTTCTTATTAAATAGAAAATAGAGAAGAACTATATTAGACTATAGGCATTTTTTATTTCGTATAAAATCCTTTGTATCGCTTGTTATATTTGGTTCGGAAATTTATAAGTATAAAACTGAATCAAAACATATAAAGTCAGTTATAAATAGTTGTCAAAAAATTGTTTAATATTTTGATAGTATTATATATTCGGGCGATTAATTCATAAACTGGTATCTGGTGACTGGCGCTAACCATCCAGCTGCTAAAATTATATATCGTCTTGATATGCCTATTAAAAATAAGAGAAAAAACATATACTTGAGCTTTTAAATACCGCAGATGAACAAACTGATGTTCTCATTGGAATGTAATTTATCATTTACAAGTTAAAAAGAAATTATTTTCAGTAATTCTTGTAGTAATGTAGTAACTTTTATAGTGGATTATTCCTAAAACCAATTACGTATGTTCTTTAGCATATTTCTCAATTAAATATTAAGTATATGAGCAAGGAAAACCTACTTTCAATTTGTTAAATTGAGCAAATTTCTGATGTGATGATGATATTGTGAGGCCGATGTAGATATTTATTTATCCTCCTATAATCTCACTCACAATTATTGTTTATTATCATTAGATCTTGTTAGCCGTGCAATTTGCGGCCCACGTGATTTTAAGATCTTTACGAAATCCCATTGGCCAGGTAAATGTCGAGCGTGGGAGGCGGACATTACGTCTGCGTTGGAGTCGTCTTATTTTTAGGTCGTTGCTCCCCTCTAAAATTTCTAATTTGGTCGCTTTTTTCACTTTTAAGTCTGCTCGCGAGCAGATGATTAATGATAGAATGGTATTACAAAGCCATATCGCTGTAGGGAGGTGTCTGCATAAATTGTGACCAGAACTTTTACATATCGGACCGGATATCTGCAACATTATTATTACGGGGAAATAAAGTGCAACTGCTCAGTTTTTGTACTTCTAACGACTAAGTGTCCAGTCCAGAAAGCACTTACATTTTATAAGGGTAAATGCAGCATACGAAACCGAGTTTCAATTAAATTATCTTTTATTTTATTTTGTTATTTTTTAATAATTTAATTATTTTAATCAGTTTACTTATATTTAAATGAATTACTATAAATGTAATTTCAATATATTACAAATTAAATTACAATATATTCATTGTTGTGAATATATTGTGAATTTTCTAGAATTTTTGAGATAATTAGTTAACTAGGAACAAATATTAAGGAGGTCATTAGGGAGATTTGGGAATATTCATTTATTTTCAGAAAGGATATTTTCTGTAGAATGTATACACTGGATTGTAAAATGTACTAGTAATATCAATTAATTAAATTCTTTTCAATCTTATTTATTTATTTATATAATTAATCTAGTATGTAACAACAAAACTCATAATATTTTCTCTTAAAAAAATAACAAAATATATGTTTGAGTAGCACAATAAAAGTAATTAAAAATTATACATCTGTTAATCGGGCAATATCTGAATAAGTTGCTAAGTTCAGAGTTGATCCAGTATCGCGTAGTAACAATTATACTCATCATCACCTAATGTTATGTCAATGTTGGATATATTCCTCTCATACATTACTGTTGGTTTTGGTTGATCGATATATCGTCCTTGTTAGAGTAAGTACATTCTCTACAATTAGAATTGAAAAAAGACCAGGTTTTTCCATTTTGAGGGTTTAAACCCATTTGAAAAGATTCGATTAGAGATTTGAAAAGAAACGTTAAAGTTATTAGAAAATTTAGATATTCAGCACATTTTCACTTTTACTAAAAAATCCTTCTTCTTACAAGAAAAGCATCAGTCTGAGTCAGTATAAAAACAATTTTATTGAGAACTTACATCGAGCATTATTTTCTGTTTGGTGCTGAGTTCTGATGAACCCAGTCCAAACCCAATAAGAAGATTTTCCAATGATGTCTTTACCTCGAGGTTTTGTTAATTCAAAAAGAATGGAGTACTGGGTTTGTAATTTGGGATTATATAAAATAGTCCGAAATTTAAATTATTGAAAAGACCTGGTCTAAAAGAAACTATTGGACCCGGTTTAAACCCCCTTAAGGTTTAATCTCTATGCACAACTCTACTTACCATACTGCGAAGAATAACCGAATAATATAATAATATATAATAACTCGCAGTTACTAATAATGTAGAATTTCGAAATATCAAGTTACATCTCATGTTTTGTAAAAAAAATTAGGATGTAGGAAATTGTTCATTGTTTGTTTTTCTCCATAATTCAAAACGATTGCAGCTATGACCAATACTTTATAAATAAGGGAATTCTGTAACTTTTGTTTTAATTCAACCAGTTGTGTATATTTTACCGAGTCTAAGATTCCACTAGTGGCCACAGTAAAAGTTTTCCTCCTGTATAGTAAAAAGTTTACAGTCAACAAAGATATCAGGAATATGATTTTAATTATAAAAAGAAAGAGAACATCAGTTTGTATAAACCATTAGAAATTTGACTCAACTTGAATGATTTCCTTAATAATGATTTTATTAGCTACAGAAATTTTGTTAATCAAGTTCGTTTTTAATTGGAAGTCCAAAACAATATTATTAACGGGCAAATTGTCATCTGGGATTAAAAGTTCTTGAAATCGTTCTAATTCAGGCATATCAAGTACGTTTTTAATTGGACATCATTATCCTTTGGTGTTCAACAATAGGGAGATATCTAAGATATCTAATTTCATGGGCATTGTTGACATACTGGTTTCTGATTTTGTTATTTAATTATATGGAACACGTGCATAAGTTTCTTTGTTGAACGTACTGGAGCCGCGCCGAAGAAAATAGCAAGCAGTTTTCAGCAACGAGCGGCCATATTTCTTCTTTTGTGCCGTATATTTTTTGTTTTGTATATAGACTCTCATGAATTTTAATCTAGTACCTATATTATATGGATTAATATTTTGTACAAACTTTTTTAATTATTAATTATTAATTCTATGAAATTTTTTAAATTATATATCCGACAAGGGATATTAGTTAGGTAAATGAGTTTTTAAAGGTACACGCAGTAACAGAATAGACAGCTATGTTTTGTATATGTCGCATACTTCATCAGAGAAGCGCATTTCTTGTGAAGAAATGTAGTTTTGGCGTGCCATTTTGAACATACGTTTTCATTAAATGCTATGATGTACTTATTATATAAATAAACAAAGTTAAAGCATATTTATTCAGGTTATGTTACAGTGTTTTGTAATGTAACTGTTTCATCATCTAGTCCAAGTAGTAATAAGGAAATGTTCAAAATGGTGGATACTTTTTATTATTTAGTGTATAATGCTGTATTCGATGTTCTACAAATGTTTTTGTGATGTACTATTATCAAATTTAACTGACTGTGTGCCTTAGAACCGATTGTATTATAGTTAGTGTTTATTGAAAGCATGTTTTTTTAGATCGATATTTATGGTTGTTATTTATTTTAGTTTATATGTTGTTAATTTGCAATTACTTTTGGTTCGGTAAACCAATCCGGTATGGGTATATATTTTTTACATACTGATTGTAGACAGTAACTTAATTAATTAAAAAATAAACACAAATGGTATGTAGGAAATGTATACCTTACCGTACCAGTCTAATTGCTTGGCTTGGTCTCCATTTTTTTACTTTTTAATGCGAAATAATTGTTTTTCGCGTTCTTACATTATACTGACTACAAAGCCAGTGATTTTTCATCGTACTTGTTCCGTAAATGTGATAATAAACATGTTTTTAATGTATCTTGTGCCCTTTTATGACAAACTCTTACTGTGTCTCCAACTAACGTAGCATTATCATAATGATTTGGTAATAATCAGGCGTATGCCATATTGAAATTATTCCTTTAAATAGGAGAAATAATTAAAATTGATCTATATATTTAAACGAAATGTCAATGTTTTCCCACGCTATCACACAAAACCTATATTATTGAAATGTTAACAGTTAGCTGGTAGTTGAAAAACTGAAAACTGCTGAAGTTAATGAATATTAAACAAAATATTAATGAAATAATTACACGCTGTAATGATTTCTTGAATTACACAACATCCTTATTCCCTTGCATTATTATCCTTTAATAACGAATTACAGTAAAAATATTACAATAGAAGTGTGGGTGATCCCAAGCTGCTTTAAGATGGATTACGAAAGGCAGCTTGACTTCGGACAAAACCAAAAGCGCGTAATTTTCATAGAGAAAAATAAATTTGTAAAATATTGACTACAAGAAGTGGCAATTATTGTCGCAGGGTCACAAAGTAATATAATCAAAATTGTATTAATAAAAAATAATTCTTTGTAAACAAAAAGTATTAAGGCAATGCTACATAAAGTAAAAATGAATTTAAACTTGTTACACTTGGTTTACATATGCAAAGGAGTGCTAGATAAAATAAATAATAGATAATAGATGTGAGTATTAAAACTCAGCTGTAATACTCATATCTGAAGAAGCCACTGTGTGGCGAAACAATTGTTATGTTAACAAATTAAAGTGAAAATTTATAAAAACAACTACTGTTTTAACGTGATAATGAATTTTCATCAAGTAACGGCCCAATCAGTACATTATAGTATGGTATTTTAAATTTTTAAAAGTATACTTACCTCCCTTACTTCCTCTGCTTTGTCTCTAATAATAATAGTTACAATCCCAGGTCATTTTGTAATGTGAACAATAAAGTTGGTTACTATCGACTTTGATACGTATTTGCAAAATGAATACTATACCAATTAGATGTACCAATATCACTTCATATTCACAGGTATTTAAATTTGAGAATTACTTTTATGCAATCTCATTGAATATTTTCCTTTCTTTGGATTGAAGTAAACAGTTTGAATGAAATAATTACATATATTTTTAGAATAGTTTATTGAAAATACTCATGTCAGATACAAATTATAAAATATATTAAAGCTATGTCTCAGCCTAATTTATAGAACACAAATATATAACATAAAAAACATACAAGACAACTAAAACAATAAATAGATGATATAATAATTATTCGAAAGTGCCTAATAAACTTTGTAATTAGGCTCTAAAACTAGTAGCGAGTGTATCAAACATGTCAATCAACATCAGTAGGCCTTATCCTATACATCTTTTGACATCATACATATATAAATTATAATCGAAAATACATTAAGTAACCTACCTATTCGACGTGGAATTTAAATTTATAAATCTTGTTTTATCGAACCAAAATATCAATCATATATATTTATGTAGGTATCTATCGGTCATATCATCTCGAAATGTAGCTTCCTGATTAAAATTTCAATAATCCATTCAAAATAAACCGACTTTAATGTTCAGATGGTAATTAAGTTCTACTACCTATACAAATCGTAGACGAAACCAGACCCGTCGAGGTTCCCACAATGGTTACAGTTTTTTAGTATAGATTTGCTTTGATAAAATATTTGTTAAAGCAGTTCTGGACATACAGATCAATTCGCATAAAAGATAATCTAAAGCAAAGTGTCCGTTAAGGGTGATAATTGTTGATCAAATCTTCATATAAGTATATCCACACTTAGGACGTATTTTTCTGATTCTAAACTTTTGAGACATTGGTGACTAAAGCCCTATTAAAAAAATACAATAATAAAAAAAGCTTTTGTTACTCAATAATATTAACCTTTTGAGCTAAATTTATGATTTGAAGAGAAGTTGAAAAAAGTTCTTGTTACAACAAAATACTGGTAAATGTTTATGTTTCAAATTAAAAATATAAAATGATAAAATATAGGTACGTTTCTTTGCAACAGAGAAAATTTAGTAATATATTCAATAGTTACTAACTCCTTAAATATATTTTTTATAACATTTTCATATTTTAGTTTGTAAAAAATCAATTTATTTTACAAGAATTTTCAAAAAGTTTCAGTTTCAGGCTTCTCTGAACATTCTATAATTGAGTTTATATCTACGTACAATAATTTATAATAGTTCTCGGCCATGGTTTCGTTTAAGAGTTGTGTCTATGTCAACAGAAAAATAAAATTCAGACTTACAAAACTAAATGGCACCCTGAAAACTTAAAAACTAAATTAAAATGGCACTAGCGAGCTGTAAAACTATAATATACTTATCTAGTTGCACGTTCTCAGATTTTTTGATATGGAGAAAGATTATCTTTACATTAAGCAAGCTATAACCAGCAGTTGCCACGCGCATTTTGTTTATTACGTCGTAGCAGCTGCCATTAAATATATCGTGAGAGCAACAGTGTTCCGAAAAAAATTGCCGGCTGTTTTCAACCTGAAGATCAAAATTGACTTTGCTTACTTAAAATATGCATATTTATTACGGAATTAAGTTTAGGAATAGATGAATAGCGATACCGCTAATTTGATATTGAAAATTGGATAGAAATAATCCCCAACTGCAAATATTAGTATGATATTTTCTAATTTTTCTGGCAAAAATAAAGATGAGACAGTTTTCTTAATTCATTATTTGAGAGCTTCAGAAAACAGGGTTTTTTTATGGGAAGATATATTTGTGAATTGTATTAAGAGAATAATTTCAAAAATTTCTTTGTTTTTTTAGTTGTAACCATCATATCAGACAATTTGTCTATGATGTCATGTTTGAATATTTTATCTATTAAATTAAGACTCATCCTTGTAAGCAATTAGTGATCAGAGTTAACCTCAAATTATAGCATTTTCTAAATAGAAATATCAAAGCCTTACTTCAGGATTAACAGATAGAATCTGGATGTTTTCCTAAAAAAATTTCTGTTATACGAGTTTGTTTAGTCAGAATTTAATGACTAAAACTGGATACTATTTGTTTCTGAATACTCCTCATAAACTTACCTGACGCTTAAAAAAAGCAAAAATTTATTATATTCCCTGTAATCTGTAATAATATCAGTTTCAGATTATTTCGCATTATTTCCCCTTTTTATTTACATTGCTATTGTTATTTGATTATACATTACATGTATACATAATGTTATAACATTATTGAAAAAATGTTACACTTGAGTTCGTTATGTATCTAAGTAAAGTAACTGTAATAGGTGACTTTTATGTCATGATGAGGTAACATTTAAAAAATAATTTTTATAAGCTTACACAAATTCATAATATAAACGAATGAACCTTCTGTAAGTACGTTTCTTTAATAATTATATTGGGAAGTGCCATAGATAGAAGTCAGATAGCATTCATTTAACAATATTTAATTCACGTTTTCCTAGTATCACATCCTGTTAAGGATACCCCTTTTATTTAATCGAAATAATTTAACTATTACGAAAATTGTGAAAAATATGCATATTTTAACTACTGCAACTTTTAGTGTTTAACTAGATATTGCCTATCATGAAATAGGTATATATAAAACCAAAAAGATTCTAAATATTCTAAAAAATTTCACATGGTTGCAAGAACACAAACAAATTGCATTTAAAACCTAAATGTCTGCATTTAAAATAGACCAATGGCTATAACTTATATAATTAGAGTACTTAATTTATTCAGAAATATGTTTATGCTCTTGCGAAATTTGTAAATTGATACTAAAGATAATTTTACCTGAAATAAAAAATACAATCTAATAATTCCAGTCTCTCAAAATTCTGTCACTCAATTCCAAGTATACCAACAGTACAATAAATTATTATTTATCTTTAATAGTACCTATAAGAGTTATTTATTTATTAGTTTATACTATTCTGCAACTAAGAACTGTATTACATTATAAACATCTAAAATGGGGCAAGAACAAGTGTAATAATACTTAAAAGCGCTACCACATTCCACAGACATAAACAAATTGCATTTAAAATTAAATTTGTTCTAAAATAAACAAGTCACAGTAACTGCTATAATTAATGTAACTGGTTGATTTATCTTTACCGATAAATCCGAAATCAACGTCCCAGGGCATTTGTCTGCGATCTATGCTGCATTAGTGTCCATTGAACAGGTTCTCAGCTCCGGACCTTCGTGGATGTAGATCTGTGTGCCCAGCATCTGTCGCCCACGTCTGTAACAGAAAACCCTGATGGGTCTGGGTCTAGCATATAATTTACTCGGCTACCGGTATTAACCTTGTCTTGAAATGCCACCTAATTATGACACTTTGAAATTTCCATTTTAATTGAATCGCTATACGCCCATCTCGTGTTTTGCGTGATTACATACAAAAACGCTCGTAATATACGGGGTGTCCCATCGAAAAGTATCACATTTCGCCGCCTTATATCTCGAAAACTAAAAGAGATATCGGGACGCGATTTGGACAGAACGACTTAAGATTTTTGTAAGTTTTTTTGGCACTGTTGCCAAATCTCCAAATATATTGCTAAATTTTTTATTGAATACGCTCGTCTTTGGAGTAAAATTACTTGCTTATATTAAGTGGAACACCCTGTATATTTTGCCATAATCAAAAAGCCTAATCACTGTACTTTTCAAAAAGGTATACATTGTTTAAATTATCTTGAGAATTGGAGCCACAAAATTCAGTTTAATGGGAGCACCTCTTACTTGAACAGTTTGTGAAGCTGATCTTCGTTTTCACAGTACCCATGAAAAACAAAAGTACAATAATAAATTGTATTGTCAGTTGTGTCAAAAATTTGAAGTGTAGATATAAAAATGTTCACATTAGAAGGATCACACATTTTTGATCATTTTACTACTAAGGATGCACAAATGTATATTGAAGTAAATGGTGGGCAGTTAAAACAAATTGTTTTCTAACTTATTCAAGTAGTTTTTATTTATACAGTTGTTTTGATTATTTTATCTGTTATTTTTATTACTGTCTTATTATTATTACTTTTATTACTTGTTATTGTTAACAAAACTCGTTCCTACCGATTATTAAAGAATTATTTTTTTCTCCCTATTTTTTTTTCCTTTAGAAGCAAATGCAGTCAATTTCTACATCAAGTTTGATCTGAGATTTTAAAATTTTAAAATATATAGGGTATTTTATTTAAAATAAGTGTACAATAACTTAAAAATAACTTTACAATGAAGAAGGTATTTTTTTCATTCGTAATAACCCAAATAAGAGTACTTCTAACAAATTTAATTTTGTGGCTCCAATTCTCAAGATAATGTAAACAATGCATACCATTTTGAAAAGCAGAATGATTAGGCTGTCTGATTATGGCAAAATACACAGGGTGTTCCATTTAATATAAGCAAGTAATTTTACTCCAAAGAGGAGCGTATTCCATAAAAAAATTACTAATATATTTGGAGATTTGGCAACAGTGCCAAAAAAAACTTACAAAAATCGTAAGTCGATCTGTCCAAACCGCATCCCGATTTCTCTTTTAGTTTTTGAGATATAAGGCGACAAAATGTGATACTTTTCGATGGGACACCCAGTATTATTGTATTTATTTGAAACCGACAAATTAGCTAGGATAGTTGTCAAGTTTGTTAGTTAAGCATTTTACCAGACTAAAATTTCGTAGTAACTAAATGGCATGTGAAAGAGTTTTAAGTACAAAAAGTTAATGTACCAGTGTAGTAATATAATAAATATGAATTACTAAAGTAAACATAAACTGTACATAACGTCATCAATTTGTGTCTAAACGGCGTCAGCGACTGTCGCTCAATTATATTTATATGTGTGATTATAGATGCCAGTATACGTCGTCCAATCGTGTGTAAAACAGTTTAAAAATTACATTTGTGTCCTACAGAAGACAGCAATCTTTCATGCTATATGTCAGGGGTGGCCAAACTCCTTGATAGTCCTAGCCATTTTTACTAATATTTATACTATGCCGAGCCGTACTATGAAACAAATTTAGTTAACTTACCAAAAATTCCAGATTACAAATTATGTCTGTAGCAAAAGTGATACAAATTGTTTCCTCCAGAGTACAATGTCAACTGTCCGTTGCAATGAAAGTTTACAAATTCAAAATCGGTTTGGAGTCGGTCGATTACGGACGATTACGCCACTGTTTATGTTCGTTCGCGTAGTTTTCGATAAGTCATATCATTCTTAACTTGGATGGAAATGAAATTTGTTACAACGTTGCACTTAGTCTTTCATATTTGTCGTCAGTAATTTCAAAGACATTTTGAAACACATACGGAACGATAATAATTTTTTAAAATATAGCACCTAGCACAAAAATGAAAAGGGAACTCGGGTACATTTATCGAGAGCCACAAATAATCCTTCAAGAGCCGCATGTGGCTCGCGAGCCGCAGGTTGGCCACCCCTGCTATATGTGTATGTAAACTATATTAAAAAATATTTACTCTCTATAATGTTGTATTAATAAAAAATACCATAAGTAGTTGAAAGTTTTAAACGTAATTTAGAAACACTGCTGTACACTGTTAGTCTTCTAGTAGAATCGATCGATTATCATGGCAAATGTTCTGCCTGTTTCAAAAATCATGTTAAAAGAAGGTTGATGAGAGTTAAAATCAGTGTCAAATTGGTTTTTAATCATATTTCTTTTGAATCCACCATTTATTTGCGTATCATATTGATTGATGAAAGTAATAAAGGAATTAAATAAACGATTTGTCTTGATAAGTGACCTAGTTAGCTAATTATTCCTGTTTAATCAACCGCAGTCCCTAATAAATTTTCGCTATTATTAAAACCTTTATAAAATCTGATGCTATTCTATGAAATAAAACGAAACGAAGCTCGTCGAAGTGAAATACGTTACATTTTAGTTGTCTGTTATATACTTTCTGCTTTAAACTTGAATTACTTGATTTGGATTAATTTAATTAATTCGCATACATACACATTAATGATAATTCATATCTTCCGTTAAAGTTAATTTAGAAATGTATTCACCTTGACTGTTTGAATCCATAGCTGTCTGCATTCTAATGAAGTTAGAAACTTATATTAAAACAAATTAAAAATGGTTTTATTTTCCATTTAATTCAGTTAAATGATTGTGTTGGACTTAAAATTCACCAAACGTTTACTATAAATAATGTGGGCTATGGTTTTATGGTAAATAGTGCATCTGTTCACTGTTTTTAGTGTTCTGTATGGTTTGCGAAAACGGAAACTGTTTCGCTTTATCAAATCTCGTCAGCGCGCACAGGTCAAAGGGAGTAAATGTGGTGAACAATAAAAGATAAACATTTAGTATCCAGTGTGTAACTAGTCAGGCGCACATCTTGATGTAACTCACATTGCATCATGTTCAAACTGGTTTTATATACATAATGATCTGTGTAATGGTTTTAGTAAAAATCTCAAAAATGTTGCAAATGGTAGTATGTATTTAAATTGTATTTAAATACATCCAAATTAGTATTTATTAAAAAATTCTATATATTTACTGCGATTTTAAAACAAATGAAATTAAAATCAGAGTATTATCGTTAGTTGAAATAATTTAAAAAATGGTTATTTTTTATAGTTTCTATATCTAAATTAAAATGTCTTTGAGAGATAGATTTTCATATTAAAAGTGACAAATCAATAAAAAAGCACATATTTTTTGAGAAAGTCATCTCCGAATAAACTCTTTATAACTTTCTGTTGTTATTTTGTTGCATTATTTAAAAATTCAGTAGGTATATAACGATTTTTCTTATAAATAAATGGAATGCCCTGTACATTTTTGCGTTCACGGAAAAAGCGCAATATTTTTAATCGAAAACATAAAACGTCTAATATTTAGTAGGTATTCAGCCATTTTAGATATATTTGACCTTATATATAAATTTCGATAGTGCAAAAATTTGTATACCGTTCATAATTTTTTTGGTATAGATTTTATTTTCACGGCATGTATAACGGATACAAGTGGTTTCTTCTACAATTAAAATAATATAGTCTGTTAAAGTGCCTGATTGTGTCAAATAGTTAAAACTTTTTTAGTTCAAACAGAAAGTTTTGTCTATATTTTTTCTATAACTTATTAAATTATCTTCTGGTATATGCATTGTAAGGGTTTAGATTACAACGATTGAAACCAATCATCTCAAAAAGTTAATATAATTTTTATTATTTCAGTATAGACTTTATTCAATACAGACTATATTCAGTATAGACTATATTCCATATAGAATATAGATATTTCAGTTATAGATCTTTGTCAAAAATTTGTATCATAAAGAAACTCGACGAATGTGCAGATTTTAAGTTCTAATATGATATTTCAAATAAATAATGACATTTCGAATAAGTTATTTCAGTACTTGATTTCGTGACAAACAATTTAAAACATAAGTTGAAATATGAAATATAATTTTGGTTTTATAAACTTCAAAATCGATATACATATAATAACAACAAATAGACGGTCAGTTAGATGCATTCTGTGCAGGATCGAGCTTCTTTTAGATGAAATGAATGAAGATCCACAAATAAGTAGCCTCTAATACAGTCAATATTGTGATCTATGGTCAATAGTAATTAATTTAAATTTTTTAAATCATTACATGTAGTCATGGCTAATTTGATAATAATTTTACAGAGGAATTTTGGAAACCGAAGAAAATTTCAAATATGGTGTAACCTCAATCCTTATGTCTGTGCTAGGCTTTGTTATTAAAAGCAAGAGAATTTAGTTTTATATGAAGAGTTTTATAGAATTTAGTTTTATATGATTTATAGAAAAAATAGGATGTTTCATTTGAAATAAAATACTTTTCGATGTTTGAAATTGGCAGTTGTGGGTTTAGACATAATATGCCACATATTTCCGACGAAAAATTTTGTGCTGCTTCTGGAAATACAAACATGAACGGGGAGTCCTATATAAAATAAGAAAGAGAGGTGCGATGCATACCACTACGACCACAATGTGTATTTAAACAATATATCAATCGGTATCTACAGCTTCTACTTTTTTATCTAACAAACAAAGGAGTTATATAAGAAATACGCATTACAAACTCATGCAGTTTTCTAATGACAGACATACTAAAAGTTAAATAATCTTTAGAATAAAAATAAACGTAAGATTTTTTATAAAATAAAACTCAATAAATTACACATTTTTCTATATAGATTTAGTAACATATGAATATCTTTCTTTATATTTCAGACGAAATTTGCAAATCTTCTCTATATTACTTTATTCCCTAAAGCTCTTTCCTTTCAGCCATAATTTGAATGAAATTTGAAAGATACTATACGTGTAACTTACTTTATTTCTTTATATCAATAGAGGCAACTGCGATCATTTCGCGATTACACCATGATATACCTACTCATCTACTTCCAACTTTTTTTATCACATTTCATTGTTAAATAACTATAAGTAAAAATAAAATACAGGGGTGCGATTTGGATATAAGTAATTATTTGATAATTTAATTATTGGGTGTTGCAGATTTTTAAAATTTTTTAGAATAAGTATATTGCGTTAGGGAAAAATCTTTCTTTAAGGTTAAATTATTCATTATTTTAAATGAGACACATTAACTTTTCATGCGTTTTCGTGATTCATAGTTTCTTTTTGGTATAATCCCAAAAGAAACTATGAATCATTGAAGATGTGACTATTTTTTGCTAAATTGATATTGCTAAAAATATTTGTTATGAGTTCAAGACTTTAAATTTTTCTATTTAAAAGGCAAAGATAGTTGTTTTCTATGTGTACAAAAGCACCATGTGGTTATAAGATAATAAAATATCTAGATATGAAGTATACCTGGCTAGAGCCAATAATTTTTTTTAGTATACGGAGAAGTGTAGGTATTATAAGTAGAATGACGAGACTTTCTGATTATTATAAAGTGTACAGGGTGGTCTTGCAATTGAAATAAAAGGGTAATTTTATTTAAAAACGGTGATTTTCTCAAAATTTGCCCTTATTTACTTACCCCTTACTTTTTTGAACACACTACCAAAATAACGAATAAGGAAGATATCGTCCCTTAGCCACATTCTGACCCGATCTTGTTTAGTGTTCGAGTTATTATGCAAGAAGAAATGTGATATTTTTAAGACATGTAGTATATATCTACATATTCTGCATATTAATATTAATATTAATACAAAATTGACCGCGGTGAGCTTTTACAGGTGTTCGCAGTATTTTGTTAAAATTATGATTAAGTATCCCGTGAATTCAGAAGAATATTTTATAACTATTTGAAGATTTTATTTAGCCAGAAGATTGTGCACTTATTTCTGGAAGATCTTGTCTAAACACTTATATAAAAATGCGCGTATACTTATAAGTATATATGGATACATCAAGAGTAGAACAGAAAATACAAAAGAATATTAAAATATTTGTTCTAATATTTGTACTGAATTTGCTCTGCTCATTCCTAACTAGTGATGTGCAGTTCATGACCGAATAGTTCGCATGAACTATTCACTTGAGGTGAACTGAACGAACTGTTTCATATAGTTGCCACTGAATAGTTCATTTTGAACAGTGTGTGAAATTGTACCATTCATTCACGTTTTCGTTCCCTCGTTCGAGTCAGTTTAGTTCTTTAGTACTTCATGATTCAACATGTCGGACATGAAACCTGAAACTTAAAACCGAAAAAGGAAACTTTTCAATTTAGCAATTTAAATGAATTATTGCTCTGAATCGATACATTTAGCGTTTTTGTTATCTGAAATTCTGAACCATTTATGTATATTTTATGAACTAATAAAATAATTTACTTCAAAAGTTGATAATAAACGTAAAATATATTTCTATGTAAAAAAAATAATACGAACAAAAAAAGAAAGTTCAACATAGTAAAATTATAGTAGGTACTGTACTACTGTACATACTTTTATATAGATACAAAATTTATACACAGTAAAAAAAGACAAATGGTAAAATTACTAAATGGTAATCGTAATTTACTGCTGTGTTATTTTTAACACGAACTGGGTAGTATAATAACTAAACCTTTAGAACTCATATTACACGAACGATATATCCGCCAAGTTTGTAGAAGTACTCATAAATTGTAGTAAAATTTACAAAACCTTGTGTTAAAAATGAATCAATCCGCCATAAAAACGGAATAATTACACGGTGAATAATTAACTATTACACATTACCTTGTAAAATCTACTGTGTTAAATTACTTTTATGTAATGTAATAATACACCGATATATCTAACACTGCCAAGTGTGGACTATATACACACTGATGAGTGTGGATTCAGTGTTAAAATTAGTCGGATTTTTTTACTGTGTAGATTATAGTTTAAAAGTATTACTTGTGACAATTTCTAATGTTTTATATACCATTATTTGGTTGTCATTTGTCATGAAGAGTATAGGTACCTACTACCTACTACTGCAAATATATTCGGTCCGCAAGGAAATCAAATACGAGACGAACTGTAGTTCGTTTTGAACTGTAAAAAAGAACTATTCACTAAGATGAACTGTTTCGGTCCGAACTATTCACCAAAGTGAACTGGAATGCCCATCACTATTCCTAACCAACAACAACTATCAGCTAATTTGCTAATTATAGTAATTTTTGTTATAAATTATAACACAGTAATAAATCACAATTTTGACATTTCGTTAAATAGATCTGTGTGTTGCACACACGTAATTATAAGCATATTTAATGAATAAAAATGTTGCTGGGCGTTTGCTGATGAAAAGCGTATAAAATGAAAACGAGCTGCATTGGAAAAGGTTGTTGAAACGTAACTTATGTCCCAGTGCATGTTTACGATTCAAGAGAAAAGAGCACACTTCTCTGTATGATATGTGATGTTTGGTGTAATATTTTGTTATTAAAAATGTGATATGTAACCGTACTTTAATAAAAATACGTTTTACTGAGAATAAAAACCACCTCTTGTATCATTATTTTCCAGCACGTTTTGCTGATGAATACTTACAGATGACGGCGTGCGTAATTGAACCTTGGTGGGAATTATTTATTAGATACATAATTTCGCAATCAATTTTATGTATGATCCTGTGCGATAATTTGCTACTGCTGCGTGAAAATCATTAAGGATTTGATTCCATTAATACTGATCGCCATCATGAAAGTGAATTATTAAACGGGGAATATTATGTGCGCTTACACTTTTTGTGTTTGTATAATCGAGTTTATTAGCTAGTCGATGGATAAATAAATAGCAAGCCACTCTCCTTGCAAGCGAAATTATGTGTTATAAACAAATTAGCGACCGTATGACGGACGCCTAATTGCATTTTTTAATAATTTACGGGTCCGATTCTAAATTATTGCGGCGGGCGCAGTTTGTTTCAACTCAGACAAAGAAATATTTTTTTAATCAGATTTAAGTATTACTATCTATATAAATAAGGATATTAGTGACAGATTTGCGCAAGTATTCGTTGCGACTTCAGCATGCAGTTACAATTGAAATGCTTTAGAATGGAAGCCATACCTAGCAGATGTATTTATTATTTACCGACGGCATGTAGTATACGAATTATTATCTAAAACACACAGGGTGTTTTTCTAACCTGGGTTAGTTCGAAGTAATTAATGCTATTACTATACGTTTTCTACTGTAACTATTTTAACGCTTATCTATGCAACAAAACTTCGTTGCAGTCGCGGGTTTCATAAAAAAAAAAATGGTCCAAAACTGTTGAAAATTATAAAACTGAATATTATACTACTGCTTTGTATAAAGATATTTTTTTAAACTATACATTCAAAATAAATAAATAATAATCTCTCTCCGTGGTTATGCAGTTTACTCGCTTCATCCCTAGTTGAAATCACTAGAATGTCATCAATGTTTGATGATTGATTTTGCAAAGTGTTTCACGAAGATTTACTCCACGGAATAATTATCGAATCAAATTTATGTAAGGAATAGATTGTATGTTGTGAAATTTATGCTATGAGAAGATATACCGGGTGTCCAGTTTAAAATGATGTAGGTACCTACATGGGCATCTCATAAACCATTATATATTCAGATTTGTTTAAATTGGGAAAAAGTTGGTCAATTTTAGGCCCATAAAGAATCCAAGATTATATTTCCAAGAACTCCTTTCCTTAAGTAGATACAAGGTGAAAACAAAAAATGTGCATTTTCTGCAAACGTCTATAGCTCGTTTTATTGTAAAAGATACATTTATAAAATTTTCAGGGCAGGGATAGTAGTCAGCAAACACTTCAAAATTGGTCGCTAAAAAAATTTAGGCCCACTAGATTTTGCGCTGGCATATTCAACGTTTGTTTTTCTTATGGGCGCCATATTGGATTTCATTTTTGAAAACTCCATACAAAGTGCTGCATCTTTAACTGCTCGTCGATTAATCTGCAGTTTCATACGGTCTTGCATACAATTTGTTTTTTAGATAACCCCACACAAAAAAGTCCAATGGACTGAGGTCTCCTGACCTGGCAGACCATGTTATTGATCCTCGGTTTTTTAACATGTGCATGTTATACATGGCTCAAAACATTTTAAATTGGACACAGTGTATATGGTTAATATAAATGAAAGTTAATATTAAAAAAAATCGGATAATTGATAGGAATTAACTCGCCATAATACGGTTAATATATTTGATAGCATTAAAAATTTAGTTACACGATTTGATAATTAAGAAAACTACATAAAGGAATTAATCGGCTTATATAAATTTCACCTGGTCGTTTGACTGAAATATTGTCGTTCTAATATTATATCTACCTATTGCATAATTTAGATGCAAAAAATTAGAGTTTCCTCCTAACCAGATGTTTAAAGACAGAAAAAATTCCCAGAGTTATATCCGGAGCAGATGTAGTTTCATTATAAAATTTTGTTTCAAAATTACTAGACATATCCGGTCTACACTGAGAAAAAAGTCTGTGTTCTGTTCAACATGTAATAAGAGTAATAGCAAAAAATAAAGCGAATATCGGTTTAAAATTACATTAAGAAAACAAAACGCATAAGTATTATGAATGACGGGAGTATTTTGGATTTTGCGGTTAGATTTTTAGTACACAATAAATTTGATTGGCCCGAAATTTGTCGTGTTTTCGCGACAAAATATTAGAGAAATTTAACATTAGTTACTTAATACTGTAATACTTTGTACCTACTGTTTCGTCGAATTGTTTGAACGTCGGTTTAAAAACGTATAGTAAATATAACGATTTTAATGGCAAACAGATGAAGAAATTTGATGATTTATACCCAAATATCTTGTATAAAAATGTTATTCTCTCGTACAATTTATTTTGTCTATAAGAATTTCAATGTGCTTTTGAAATATAAATAAAAAACGATACGATATATTGTATTGAGATACATATTATACATAGTAAGACATATATAATATGTATAATCAATTTACTGTTGCCATTCTTGTCAATTGTCAATCTTTTGTTTATTTTTAGGAGCATAATAGGTTTCGACCTCTGCTCCTCTCTTTAGTTTAATAATAATAATAATAATAATAATAATAATAATAATAGTAATAATAATAATAATAATAATATACCTACAAGGTGAAACAGTCGGCTGGAATAAACTTGTAATTTGAAGAAGAAACTTTTCAAAACAATATTTGAACATCTCGATTTTAATTTTTCATCGCACATCTCTTAATTCCTACATTTAATTTTGCATGAAATAATAAGGGATATATTTTAAAGTCTTAATATAATTTTAAGAAATCAAGCTAGTAACAAAAAGTAAATGGAATCTAGTTGCTTCAATAATTGGATTTTACTGTATCTATGGAAAACAAAATAATTGTCGTGTCAACTGTTGATACAAGTGTCAAACGTAATCATTGCGATTTAGAGAATGGTTCATATTTTGTAAATTCTTGGCCTCCAAGATCGCCTGATCTTAACCCAGTGGATAACTGGCTGTGGCATTATTTAAAAAATTTGGTGTTTAGAACACGACCAACGTTGGAAGAATTAAAAGACTATTAGGGAGCAAATTGCTGCAATTCAACCAGAAGTGCTGAATAATGTTGTGAACAATTTGGAGGAACGGTTGCTGATTGTGCAGCATCGAAATGGACGATATATCGAACATTTGCGTTAATCACTGTTGGACATAAGAAATCCCATTATTTAAGAAATCGAATTTCTTTCACATCCTGTTATTAACTTAATTTGTTAAAAATACATAATAAGCTGAAATATATCTCTTATTTTATGATAACCTTGTTCTTTAATATTGGAATTGAAAGACTTACATATTAAGGATGTGCCCAAGAGAGTGTTCTATAATAAGAGCAATGTATTTGACATTGAGAAATTGGTCTAACGGATATTCTTTGCATAGTATTTTACAGTAGATAGGTACAGTATTTTGGATAGCCCTCATAATTATTGCAGACAGGCTTATAAAACGTATTGGTAATATAAGCGATTTAGCGTATTCGTAATAGAAGTGATTTAGCCAAATCTGCAAGACCATGTCTAGCGTTCCATTTAAAAAAAAGGTCTATGACGCCATATTCGGCATAGTTATGACGCCACGAAAAGATTAATGTAGGCAAAGATGTGTAATTAAAAATAAAAATCTTCGGTCTCCGATTTTTTTTAAAAGTTTGAGCAACAACCGATTAGTTAATAATTTGCGTTTTTTTAACTTTGTATCCGTTACTTTCCCTGCCAATTGTTTGAAAATTGAAGGTCTAAAACTTTTAAAAAGCATATATACTATAATCTCTAATAACACAAGTTATGGTAAAATATCTTGTTAGTTTATTGTCTATTGGGTATCATCGACCAAAAATGTTTAGAGCAGGTGTTATAACAAAATATTAGACTTGCAAATGTTATTCGCACAAAAATTTAAAATTTTGCACAATTGCCGCCTATATAGGAATGCGGCGGCCAATTGTGTTGAAGATTCCCACAATTGTAAAAGAATTGTTTAAAATTTGTAAAAAAATTAGGGAACCCGGGCGCTGAGATTCAACCACCAGCTACCTCCAGATAATATATCGCCTAACATTACCCTTGGGCTACCCTATATAGATATAATGTTTTACCAAAATTCAGCACTGTTAATCAAGTCTGCATTAGTCCTGTTTGATACCAAAATTCTTCATACTTATGAAAATAACTATTGTTCTGTTTTCTTTTATAATTAACCAATATTTTTGAGACTACCGATTCCTTCCATCTATTTTGCACGGTATTAATCATGAATTTCCGAGAATTTCTCGACCTTCAACATATTAAACGTAGTTCCAGTTTCTTTAAATTTATTCACCCGCCTCCGTATCTGACGCCTTTTGGATGTGTTTACTCTGTCGGGTACTTTTTTCTGCCGCCACAACGTAACCAGTTTCTTGTTGCGTTATATAAAATGTATAGGTACCTTATAGACGCCATTTGTGGTTATTCATAATAAACAAGGACAAGGTATTTGGAAAATGTTAGAGTTGCGTCGTGAAATCTGATTATATCTAAATTCTTCTAAATGTTATGCATGGAAAAAAAGGAGAAAATTATTACTTCATACAAACATTAGCGAAAATAATTGTTTACTCGAGAATAGTCTAAAAATAATTTTATAATTTCATTTGATCTGTTGAAAGAAAGAAAATTTCCGAGAATTTTAGGGTGAATAATAAATACATAATTTATTGTAATCAGAAGTAAAAATATTTAAGGAATGGTTTGCTTCTGTAGAAACTTTTAAGTGTAATATAATATTACAGTATGTACTTAATTTTTCGTCGTCGAATGTTAATGTTTTGTCGATTACTTAACAAAAATCTAAACTAAAAGAAACTAAAAATGATTTTTTTTTAATTTTTGAAAATAAACTAGGTATTAGAATCACCAGTGTTTTGGCATACCTCAACAATATTTGAAATGGCTGTTATAAATTTTATGATATCAAAAATTTCTGTCATAACTTTTATGAGTGTGAAAACCTGTTAGTACTATTTATTTACATATAATAGAAATAAATAAATAAAACTCGTGCTGTGAATATATAAAAATTCTGAATGAACGGGTTTCACAATTTCTACTTGGCGCCATTGGAAGAAATTATTTAAACAAATTTACTGTTTGTTTTGACAGTAATTGATGTTTTATTGTATATTTATAGGTTATTAAAATAGCACTTTAAAATAAAACAGAAATAATGTTTCTTGCTTACGAAATCGTGTAGTATTCCATTATATGTACCTACTTTCTATACTCGAACCGCTCGGAAGTTAAAAGTTAAGGCCAGATGCGTGAATTGTTATATAGTATTTTGTGATCAATCATATACAATATTGTGATTTTCAAAAATTTATTCGCGTATCTAGAATTTGAGAGTTGTAAAAAATTGCCTATAAATGATCCATGTCAACAGAAATTCGTGATACTTTTTGGTAACTGACAATTATACACTGATTATAACTCTGTACATATTTCAAAATCTTTTAAAGGTCCATTCACTGTAGATTTGACAGACATGAATTCGGGGTCGGGTTGAGAGGTTGGGTAGCCGATGGGTGAAGACTTACATATTTCCACTACCGAATTATTTAGATTTCGGAGGTGCACGCCGAAGCCGAAGTAAAAAGGCACATGGAAACAAAGTTAGCCCTCATTGCAAGGGTACCGGATATGTCTTATAATTGCAACAAAATTTCTTTTTAATGTTATAAATTATATATCACCGGAAAGATCAAAAGATAAACTAGATCCCTATTGTAGCAAATTTTTGTTTAATACATGTATTTTAGAGAAAATAATTTTTGAAAATACGGAGATAAAATAAAAAGAATTATAAGAAAGTACTACTGTAGGGATTTAGATTAAAGTCTTATCTTTCAATGCTTTTTTACTAAAAGTCGCTATCTTTTATAGGTTTTTATAATTAGACACGAGACGAACGCCGATTTTGGGCTTATTTCGGACCAGTGAATGGACTCTTAATAAGTTCAAAGAATAAATATAGCGGTTCAAAGTAAACGAGTTTATCTAGTGTAATTCCTATAACCTCCCTAATATTATTATATTAAAAATATAAATTAAAACTAAAAATCATTTATTAGGGATTTTGACTTAATAAAATAATTTATTCATTGGTCAATTTACTTTTATCCTACTGTTTATAGCCGAAGGCTTATGCTGCTTATGATGCACAAGCTACACCATCAGTAGTCCTCACCAAATAAAGCCATCTTGTTACGCCTACTGACCGAGTAGTTATGCATATTATATTGTTCAAACAAGTAGCAATACGCCGTGCTATTCCTTGATGTTACTTAAAACTTGTATTTGTTTCATTTCTTATATTTTTGAAATATTTACAAAAAAAAAAAAAAAATAGTGAATATAGGCGTCTGTAACATACCAAACATATAAAATCCTAATTTGAATTATGTTTTTAAAAATAAAACACCAGAAAAAACGTACTATTTTCCTATATGAGAATATAGTTTCCGCATAATTTGTGACTGATTGTTCCAATAGCAATACCTATTGCTATTGGCATCTTTGCATCAATACATAAAGGACGTATAAAAAGTCATTTTGGGGCCTTCCGCTAGGGTTCGGAGCCTTGCCCGCCCTTCGAAAAGGTGCAAGGGCGGCGTTAAGAATATATATTGCTGTCATAACTGTTGGGGCAAATCAATATTGTAGATATTTACTTATTTATGTAAGCTAAAATGATGAATTTTACAGAAAATGAACGAATTCATTCCAAACTTTACCTGCAGAAAGAATAAAAACTACGGACAATGAAACAGAATAACTAAACACTAATACCAAATAACTGGAATTAAAAAGTAAAAAAAAATTACCTCCAACGTGATTCGAACTCGCGAAATCAGTATTAGGACGTTTGAAATTCTCCGACTACCATTAGGCTACCGCGTCACCGTTTTGATTTGACAATGAGACAGTTAAGTAAGTAAACTGTACGTGTTAACATGAACAATTAATTTTTACCGATATTCTAATTGGAAAAGCATTTCGCTTCAGTATTTTGGTAATCAAAAGTGTTAGTACTTCGGTGGCGGAGTTGGCAGTACTATCGATTCCGTTAACAATATTTCTTATAGAACTTATTATAACATACCAACATATACCTAATATGTAATTTATATACATAACATATTGTTATTTATAAACATGGATATTTTTCAGCGTTGGTAAATATTGTAAGAAATTTGAGTAGGGTTTATGTTTATAAATTCAGTCTTATTAAAAGTGATTAAAAGGTAGTTTTAGCGAAACGCTCTATACCTATTTGATTATGAAATACTGATTTGTCTATAATTATTTAAATTTTTAAAATAAACTTTAACATGTTTTATAGGCAGTTAATTACAACTCTTAAAGGAGTCAAATCCGTTTTTAACATTTTTTAAGAAAAACAAAGTATTAAATTGTAATGTTGTTATTCATTACGATAATTCTAATGTAAGCAGTAGAAATAGATTTATCAAAGAAACTGTTTGCTTTATAAATGAATGTGTAAAACTAGGGCGTCATAAGTGAGATCATATTATTTCAGAATTAGTTTTTCCGTAATTATAGTTACTGCTTTGTAAACTACTCAATACTTAGTTTAAAAAAATAAACAAACACTGTCTATTGTGTTATACGCGCAGTATTATTCCTCTATTGAAAGTTTATTTGACATTATTCATATTGAATAACCTTTTTTGGAATCTTATTTATGATTACAAATACTATTTTTCTCTTATTACAATGCAATCAAACGAATACAAATTGATTCACATCAAAGTAATATGCAAAAGATTTTTATTTCGGTTTTTAGTAAAAAATACAATTGAGATATGTCGAAGTTATAAAGAAACTTAGATATTGACCGAGTTATCAAAATTTGAAACTGATTTTAAAACTAGACAAGAAGTTGAATTTATGTAAAGTTAATAATATAATATCTTTAATAGAACATTAAGTTATAACAGTAATAAAATATTATTTTCACATTCCGTCGGAACAAAACATTTTCATAGCCGCAGCAGTAGCAAAATAAATTGATGGATGCGTTACGTTGTTAATTACAAATTACTAAACGTTTAATTAAATATAAAGTTGATAGGTTAAAAGTTAAAATAATTTCCAGTAAAGCTAATAAAAACAAATACTGTTCTTTTCTCTTGAATTGTAAGCGTATAATTTCTTTTGATTATTTAATTGCAATTTCCCAAGAAATTGTCCATTGTTAATAACAATTAATTAATAATGTTCTTTTATATGTATACCATTGACAACCCGTAAAATGTTTATATTTTAATATGATGTTACCTAAAGGATTTAATATATTTTTATTTGTCAAATACGTTAAATTTAAAAGAAAGAAATTTATATTGTGTGTTATTTTTCGCACCTTCTTGATAACAGGGTACCAAGAATACCAATATGTACTGGATGTCAAAGCCTATACAAACTTTTACATGAAGTAGAATTAATTCAATAATAATTATATCAATTAAAGTAGGACAAAAGTCCTGCAAATGTGATACTGGACGTTCTTCTAAAGGATATCCTTTAGAAAAACGTCCAGTATCACATTTTAGTTGTATCATATCACAAGAAATTTAGTTTAGAGAAAAAATAAGAAGAAATTTTTAATTTGATAATTTTCATTTTCGTCAGAAAAAAGTCTAAATGTCAAATAGAAATATTTTTTTGATTCTCTTAGTGCCATACAAATGTTTTATACCTTTTTCTTTTTAGTTTCGATACCGTATTCACTTCAGTTCAAAATAACTTCAGGCGATGATTTAATTTCTTATCTACCTACTTCAAGATATGTTTCACTCGGAAAATATATATTGTTCTATGGATTTCTAAAATATAGTTTCATACTGAATATATAAACAAGTCCAAAAAATAACACACATCTTATTTAATCAATTTCCTAACTTGTGATACCCAATGAAAAAATTTCAATAATGTACTTTATTTCATTAGAATCAGTGTCTATAGGTACATAATAAAACTACAAACATTCGAGGGTTATTCTGAAAAGCAAATCAAATAAACTGAAAAATATTTGTGATTGTTTTTAATCTTTTCTACGTACTTTTTTAAATTATTTTTTCCCGACTAAATAATGATATTAAAACATCATTTTCTATTTTCTTGAGATTTTAAGTGATTTATTAACCATTTTTTTGGGTTCTTGTAATGAAATGAATCGCTAGACAAAGTTTGAGAATAATCGTTGATTTAGAAAAAAGCAAATGTTAGATTAAAACTGAAGCAAATAAAAAATAACATTTTGGACTAGCAAATAAAGTAGAATAAAATAAAAGCAAACTTTATTTATATTATTTTCAATGAACTTATCTAATATCTTCAATTTTGTCCAGCTGTGTATTATTGTAGAGGTCAGCCCACACATTTTTGTTTTATTAATATTGTAACCTTTTTCTATCCAGATGGGCGTATTGTGACTATAAGCCAATTTTATAATGAAATTTTAAGTTTCTAGGATTAGTTTCGACTGCTAGAGACATAGGCTACATTCTTATCTAATTTTAATCGTAAAATTAGATTATAAATATACCCTATATAGACTTATTAATTTACCAAATTTTGTATCGAAATTTATAGTTAAATATAGAAAAATGTATCAGTTGTCTATAAAAGTTTTGCCTCATTTTGAGAAAAAAAAAACACTAACAGTGTTATTATATTATTATTATATATATTATAAGTGTTTTTATGAGCAATTCCTATTGTACTTCCATGGTTTATAACTAAAAATGAAGTGAAATCTAAGAAAAATAAAAGAAATGTACATATTAAGATATACTTGATTTTTACTTTGAATTGAAGGAAATAATTTAAAATTAAAAAACAAAAATCTAAAAAGAACTATTTATTTAAGCACTAGAAGTGTGCTTTTAATACATAAATATAAAAAATATTCATAAAATGATCACAAAGGCTCTAATAGTGAAAATAACTTCAGTTTTGTGAAAAACATATATGTGCAAAGAGTAAGCTTAAATAAGCTGCAATATATCCGTCAAAACAACATATGAAAGTACTTTTAAGTATTAAAAAAAAACTATTAATTGAAACAGCCTATGTCTCTTGAAACAGGATTTTTTGTGAAATGAAACAGTTTATGTTTGATTAGAATATGTTCTCAGAATTATTTCTCTATGTGATTAACACCCTGTACAATGATAAACGTCTACGTAATATCTTAAAAAACTTTTTAATCAAAATGAGGCAAGATAAATATAAATCTAATCATGCACATATCAAAATGATACGATACCTTTGAGTCAGTGTGGCGATATTTTCGACATCGACTCCGGCGCTGACCGACTTGTCGGACGATGGAGGGAGTGGGGGGTCGGCAGCTCGCACCTGTTCGCTTTTCACCCCCTGCCAGGGTTGGCGTCCACCCCAGCAGGCTACAGACTTCTCCAAAGGGATGTTTCCGGTCCAGCAAACCACTTTGCGACGTTACGGGCTGAATATACGGCGCGATGCCGTCGAGACGGGCCGGTGAAGCACCAGGTGTCCCTCGGGTCGTCGCACGCTGAAAGAGTGAATCACATGTTTGTATTTTCGCTACAAACCTGGCAATTCCGGGTCAACGCGAAAATATTGGCGAAATGCCCGCCACGGAATTTACGAAAAATCATTTTGTTTATACACTGTTACCAAAATTCCGCATATTTTGCGCAGGTTGCTTAGTATTTGCCTTAACAAAATGTTACGATCGAAAAATTTAAAAACGCGGGTCGTGTAAAACTCACGCGGGCTTGGTGTTATGCAACTGGATTTAGAAGCGTCGTGTTTTTTGAGGAATGTAATTTTTTTTAATGTTTCCTAATATATTTTGAATAAGGAACGCGAAAAATATTATTGCAAGGGGTAAAAAAGTGGGTTGTACTTACCATTTGCCGCGCCGCGCACCAGCAGATCTTCGGGCTTCGAGAGGGTCACATAGTTACGGCTGTCGTAGAAGAACTGTTTGGCCGCGGAGCCATGAGTCAGAGTCGGTGGTCGTCGATGGGAGCCGAGTGACCGCCTGTAAGCCTTACATGGACAGGGTACCATATATGGGTCGTGTATTGTTGCAAAATACTGGCTACCGGGCTTTGGAGGAGACCCGCTGAAAGAAACAAAAAATATGGAGTCGGCACGTGCTATTGTTTCTGCTGCTCATTTTTAACAAAACGATGATAGTAGCAGCGCACAATTTTATGCGATTGCAGGAATCCGATGGTTTTTATGTTATCTCTGGGTTCGTTTTGCGGAATTTATTTCGGTGGTATTGAAATCAAACTCCCGATATGTTCGTTTATCGACAGTTATGCTCTCTGCGGACGCTATAATTTTGTCCGTAAACTGGAATTTTTGGTTCATTTGGATTTAATGTCATTTTAATATAGGTTTTTCTGCAGGCATTCGATATATGTTTCTGAAATAAAAGATTTGCCATTGTTTTATGTTATAATACTTAAACGGTGCATGTGTGGTAATATTAAGTATTTACGTTTCTATTAAACTAAATAAAACTATTGGCTTTATTTAGTTTAATAGAAACGTAAATACTTAATTTCTTGTTTTGACCATAGAAAAAATTTGTAACAAGAAATTTATTGTAATTAAATAAATATTATCAATATTTTGAGCAATAAAATATGACAGAAAAGTGTATCACGTAAAATAATATTTACTTAACATAAAATGGATAGTCTATATTTAACGCACAGATGGCGGTACTCTTTACAGTACGATTTAACCAAATTTAAAATAATATACAAATTGGTTGGTACAAATACACGCCGTATATCATCTACTCGTATATATTTTGTTATTAAATAGTACACGAAACAACTAGCTATATCTGGTAATTTAGGGTTTTTATAAATGACATATCCATTCATATAACAATCAGATGTATGACATATTTATTTCATTGTATCCACGAGGTAGATTATACCTAGCCACGGGTTCATTTGTATCATGGTTTTTTCTCAGTAAGGCAAAAATTATGTGTAGCTCTAGACAGTAGAAAAATTAGATATCTATAATGTTTTCGTCTGCCCTTCTACACTATCCTGTGTCATTTCATTTTGGTTTACAACAGAAAAACATTTTACTTTATAATGCAACGATTTGTTCAAAAATAAATTTATTACTGATAATAATACGTACCTACCTACTTTTTTAAAATTATTTTAGAGTGAGTATAATCCAAAAATAAATTTCCAAGCATGAATAGATTTATTATTATTTATTTAAAAATTGAAAATTTAAAAGTCTTTTTGGAATTTGGAGTAATTGTAGGTACAATTTTAATAAATTTGTTTTTATATAGAAAAAAATATCTCAAGGTTTACTTTGTTTCAAGTAACTTTTGGAATCTTAATGTTTCAAATGAAATCAAATAAATCGATATTTTTTTCTCGATCTGAAATTTTTAAAAATTCTGTAGTTATAAATCGTGATCTCTTTGCAGCATAAGTTTTATTCAGTCTCTATTGAAATAAAATTCTAGTAAAAATACCTCAGCAATTGCCGCCATATAAAAATCAAAGAAATTCTTTGGAATAAAAAATAACCGTTCACGATATCGTCCTTCAAGAGCAGTCGACAAAAACAATGAAAGGATATGTAGTGGAAAAATAGCGCTCATTACTGTTTATGGTGAAAGCTACCTAGTCGATTACCCGTTTTAGAAATGCCACCCACCACACGGGTTTTTTATGTATGCAGTAAATAATTATAACTATCATTTCAAATTTGTAGGTTTAATATATTTTGTATCATAGATCTTGTTAACTAACAGTAATTAATTATATAATCGCCTTTTAAAAGTATGGTACGATTTGCAGAGTGTGTAGACTTCTTGATTTTTAATAATCTTTCTCAAATATTATAAAATATCAAAGGCATCTTAATTCCTATCCGTTTCTAGCATGTGTTTCTTTAATTTTTCCTAAAGTTTGGTCATCGTAAAATTCTGAAATTGAAATTTCTAATTATAAAACTTAAGGAAATGAATCGTTACCATTTCTAAACATTTTCTTCCTCGCCTTAAGTGAAAAGTGAGGAAATATAAAATAATAATAGAAATTCCCTTCACTTTAATCGTTGAGCGACCAAGTTTTTGGTCACTCAACGCTTTAATCAAGATTTATATGGCTGTTAAATGTATTGCTTCTACAAAACGTACAGATTTTGGTCTGATCGATCATCATTTGCTGATAATTTTTTGTTGTGAGAAGAATAATTTAGTAGCGTGTACTGGTAAAACCAGTACAGATATATATCATACATTCTTTAGGGTATATGTCACCTGTATAGAATAATTAAAAATAGACAAAGCATTTAAAATACAGATTTCACGTTTGCAAGGAAAACTTTTACAGTTTATCCGAAACAACCAGTGTACAAAAAGCAATGAACTAAAACTGATGATATATGAAGTTGTCCACTGAAAATTTGTGTCAGATTTGATGTCCCATATCTTTTGACGTATAAATGCCTCAACAATTCGAGTTTGACTAATGTTAAAATTCTTGTGGCCCTTTTAGTTTTAGAAATACAAACTGCAACACTTTCTTTGGTTTTTTGTAGCAAAAACTTAAAGGCGCCCAAGTTTCGAGGATTTTGAAAAAATAGTTACATCATCACTTCATATGACTCATTTGTTGCCTTTAATAAACTTGTTCAACCATTCCGCTTTGAAGTTATGATTCAACAAGATGTTAATATTAATATTTACAACATTAATATTACTGTTATTACAAATTCTAAAAAATGCAGCGTCCTAGTGAAGACAGTTTCAATAAAATCGCTGCAAGAATGATGCACAAACTGTCAACAGAAAAGACGCTTCTATTGTTGTATACTGTCAAAATTTCAAAACCTACTTCGTAAATATTAATATTAAGATCTTGTATCACGTAAAATCTCATAACTTCAAACCAGTTGTGTTAGCGGAATGATTCAAGAAGATTATGAAAGGGAACAAATGAATGAGAATATGAGTCTACAAACTGACCATATAACAATTTTTTAAAACCTCTTTTAATAGGCCATGGTCGCCTGTAAGTTTAACAAGGTGTTTTAATTTGTATCTCTAAAAATAACCGAACTGAATCATGAACAAAGGAAGAATCATGTATCTGTGACTTATATGTCAAAAATATGCGAGATCAAATTTGACACAAATTTTCCGTGGATCACTTCATATTATGTCATCAGTTTAATAGGTAATGTATAAATTAATGAAGGCTTGTCGGTGTTTTTTTTTTTAATTTGATGCAATCGAAATATTTTATTATAAATTATACTTACAGAAAATCTTCAAATACAAATTATAACAAAATAAATAACTGAAAGATAAATAATAGAATTATTTTCTCGGTGTCAAACTAAAATCCCTGCACTGAAATTTTGTTAATTTATTTGGTAATTGCCTTCAGTTCGTTTATTGGATCAAACGTTAGAAGTTTCCTTTAATAGAATTAGTTAGTGCAACTGTACTTTATTTTAAAGACTTTTGTTTTCCCGTTTTTATTATTTTACAAATGACGTATTCTCCAAAATATTTTTGGGAATAACAGGTACTTAATAATACTTTGTATTGTTTAGTTCTGATAGTCTATATACTCTAGAATTATTCCCACATGTCACTTACTGATTTGCATAATGTTACACAAAGCCTAACTTTTTTTTTTTTTTCAGGTAAGTGTCCTGTCCCAGTCTTATACGAATAGATGGTAAGTCATGTAAATTTGTATGCATTATATTAGCTAAAGTTCTTTTACGCGAACCGAAAATGACACGAAAGTAATATGCAAAACAATTTTCATTATTAATTAGTGAAAGATGATAAGCCTTTTGTACTAATTTCTCCGTTAAAATGAAAGATATATAGGAATGAAAGTAACACCGGAAGTCATATTTCGCTTTAGGTAATTAAAATAATGATGGATCCACTGTTTTGAGTTAAATGTGATACCTTTATCTGTATGCGAATTTTAATCACATTTTTACATATTATCGTCCACATTTATTTACAAAAATTTGAATATTTGGAGGTAAGTAACGAATATAGCTTGCATAACAACATTTTAATATTCATTACTATTGATGCTATTAATATATTTTATTTAATTAACCATGTTAACAAATTTTGTAAATTTGGTTTTCCCATTGTTGCCAATAGAAAATATATTTTCTTTAATTATGCATAGGTCCGTTAATAATATAAATTATAAACTTAGAAAAAGCGACTTTTCTGAGTTGGAGAGAATTGTAGATTTACCAAGTTAAAAATAAGCCAACTAATTAATTAAAACTAACTAAAACTAAATTAAAAACTAATTAAAACTAACCCTAGGGTAGTTTCACATTTCAGGCCAAAAAATCAATAAAAATATTTAATTGAATATAAAGTTGGAATAAAATAAAATCGAATTTCCAAAATTTCAATTTTCAATTCAATTTTGAAATATTTGAAGTTAGCCTCGACATTTTTCAACCATTATGTTGATGCCCTGATTGCTCAAATTTGTTCCCATTTAACCGACTTCGTATCTCTTACCATTTCCGAGATACCCATGCATAGACCCAAATTTGAATCAGCTTGTATATACAGGGTGAGTCAGTTTATACTAGCAGGACTCTGGCATTCGATAGATAACCTGATTTTAAGTTAAGTTTGTCATATAAACATATGTCGGGAATCGCTTCGTTTTTGAGATACAGGGTGTCAAAGTTTTGTTTTTTTTTTAGTGTTTTCCACACAGCTCCTATAGTTTTTAAGATAATTTATTCAAATTTTTACGGTAGAATACCTATGATGGTCCACAAATTTTGAAATATGTAAACGATTTGAAAATGTACAGGGTGATATTTTTTCGGGGGTCAGGCCCCCTTTTATCGTCCAGAACTTTTTTGTGGTGCGCCACTGACTGCTCATTTGCCAAAATTTGGATTCCATGTTCAATTTAGAAACTTTTTTGTCTCTTGCATTTTTATCGTAGTTATAACAGTTGTCGAGTAATTTGAAGAAATCTCTGAAAGAATATGTTATTAAAAAAAATATTTTTATGAAAATTTTCACTAAAAACAATAATTATTGTCAAACGAAAGTTCATTAATCTAAATTATTAAAAGTTACATACTTACAGTACAACTTTTGCCACTAATTATTTATTTTTTATAGCATTTCAGAGACTTAATAATTAAGTAAAATAATTAAGAACTAATAATAAACCAAGGCAAATACAAATAACTTTACAAACAACCCGAAATAATTTTATTTTCAAATTAAAATTTTCAAAATATGATCCATTTTGTTGGATACATAATCGGCATCGCGTTTCAATAGACCTTCTTGCTGAAACTTAAGTGATGAACTCTTATGTCTTCGCAAGCATGCCTTATACGCCCTCTAAGATCGTCAACATCTTGAACAGGAGTGGCATACACTTTTTCTTTAAAAAAGCCCCACAAAAAAAATCCACTGGTGTTATATCTGGGGAACCTGAGGGCCGTGCGATTGGACCTCCACGTCCAATTCACCTCTCTGGATAATTGTCGTCTAACCAAGCTCTTACATTTTTTTCAAAGTGAGCTGGGCAGCAATCCAACAGGAACCAAGCTTGCTGTTTTAAATTTAGAGGGACATCTTCCCACATATTAGGATGCTCGGTTTCTAGAAACTGTAAGAAGTTTTGCGAACTGACCCTTTCTGGCAAAAAATATGGTTCAAATAAACGATTTTCAAAAATGCCTACCCATACGTTAAAGCTAAACTCATTTTGGAATTTTCTTGGCCTAATAGCACGTGGATTTTGCTCTACTCAAATATGTTGACTTTTGAAATTTACTATCCCACGTTGGGTGCAGAAAGATTCATCAGTCCATAATACGTTGGATAAGACAGTTCTATTATTTTCTAATGTGTTAAGGACCTAACGTCAAAAATTCACTCTGCGTTGTTCGTCGCCATGATGTAGACCTTGGTTTATTATTATTTCTTAATTATTTTACTTAGTTATTAAAAGTCTTTAAAATGCTACAAAAAAATAATTAGTGGCAAAAGTTGTACAGTAAGTATGTAACCTCTGACAATTTAGATTAATGAACTTTCGTTTGACAATAATTGTTTTTAGTGAAAGTTTTGATGAAAATTTTTTTTTAATAAAATATTCTTTCATAGACTTTTTCAAATTACTCGATAACTGTTACAGCTACGATAAAAATTCAAGAGATGAAAAAGTTTCTAAATTGAACATGGAATCCAAATTTTGACAAATCAGCAGTCAGGGGCGCACTACAAAAAAGTTCTGGACGATAAAAGGGGGCCTGACCCCCGAAAAAATATCACCCTGTACGTTTTCAAATCATTTACATATGTCAAAATTTGTGGACCATCATAGGTAATCTACCGTAAAAATTTGAATAAATTATCTTAAAAACTATAGGAGCTGCGTGGAAAACACTAAAAAAAAATCAAAACATTGACACCCTGTATCTCAAAAACGAAGCGATTCCCGACATATGTTTATATGACAAACTTCACTTAAAATAAGGTGCTCTATCAAATGCCAGAGTCCTGCTAGTATAAATTGACTCACCCTGTATATATTCGTGATACCAGCGTACAAATGCATGTTTGATTCTTTTTGTACCCACGGTTGTCACCGGTTTTGGTCTGCCTGTCAGAATTTCAATTTTAATCCAAGTGATTGCATTATCAGTCGAATATGATTAGTGCACGACATCTTCATTGAAAACAAAGTGCAATTACGGGCGCAGTTAAGCTTACTTAGACCCCAACATAAACCATGTAGCATGACACATTATGCACGTTGGTTCGTTTATAATTGGGACTATAAATTGTCAAATTTGAACAGACATATGGTTTTTTCGAAACGCACCGAGACAAGGAATTAAAAATAACGCATTAATATTGCAATTACCATGCAAATATTTGCTCTGTAAACATGCCATAAAAAATTAGTTCGGAATTATTGTCAGGGCCATTAAATTCGGAACGCACCAGTCTATCCACCTGCGATCAGGTTTTCGATGAATATAATCAACGTAATCATTAAGTCTTTTTTACACATCGACTTCCGCATCGAATCCCTTTTTATTAATTATGGCGAATTAAAAAAGTAGAAAAAGTCAGATGCAAATTACGTTAATAAATATTTTTATGTATGCTGCACAATTAAAACCATACGACGTGTCGTTAATTTTCAGGTTTGAATTAATTTAGTAAAATAAATTTCGCATTAAAGTGACTGACGTTAGGTTTCATTATATATAATAAAAATGCATTTCTAAAATATAAATATTTTAATACAAAATGAGCCGTTATGTTTATAGGATAAAAGGAATACACAAAATATTGTATTGATGCTTTGAATTTTAAATTTAGCGCTTAATATAATTAGATTAGATATATAGTCAAGATAATAATTTAATAATTTGGACATGGACCAGTTTACAATTTATTTAATCCGGAATATATTTTTCCTCAAGAGAAAAATTGTAAAGGAAATCAAACTACAAATGTACAGGGTGATTCACTTTCGAGTGTGTAACATGGGTATCTCGCTTATTATAAAAGGTAGACTGTAGGTTTAAATTTGGCAAAGTTGCGGAATTTTGTGCTCAATAAGTTGGCGCAAAGAAAACTCCCATATCTGCTTTTGTTTTAGAGTAAGAGGCAAAAACAAATTTTTTCTTGTTTTCGTTTTCTGGCCATAACTTCCATATTTTTGAAAATATTGACTTATCGTTTTGACATTATTAGGACACTTTCTTGAGACAAATACGATGCCGCAAACCGTTTTTTTAAAAAATGTCACTTCTATTGTAAATCGTCGTCAACTTTATTTTTTCTTATGGGCGCCATATTAATTTTTCTCATATTTGAATAAACCGATTTTTTCTGAATACAACAATATAATATATGTTAATATTTGTCTAAAAAATAAGGGCATTATGAAGGAAAATAGGTATTTTTTTGAAAATGTCTATAGTTAGCCATGGCCATGATAGTCAATTCTTGACAAACCACAAATGTCACTTATAATTTTTATAAACTGCATCTGTGGAGTACTTTTTACATTGACTAACGATGTATTCAACCGAAGAGAAACAAGATTATAGATATTTATTACAGATGTAATAAAAATTTAAACAGAACAGTTGAAGAATATTTAAACACATATCCTGAAAGACAACAACCATGAAGGACATATATTACTAAACTGCACTGTAATATAGGAAATTGTGGCAGTTACCTAATATATGTCTTGCATGGTTATATTACTAAACTGCACTGTAATCTAAGAAATTATAGCAGTTAATATATGTCTTGCATGGTTGTCGTCTTTCAGGATGTGTGTTTCATATATATAGGATATATAGGATATATAGGATAGGATATATTATTCAACTGTTCTGTTTAAATTTTTGTTACATCTGTAATAAATATCTATAATATATTGTATTTCTTCGGTTCAATACATCGTTTGTCAATGTAAAAAGTACTCCACAGATGCAGTTTATAAAAATTATAAGTGACATTTGTGGTTTGTCAAGAATTGACTATCATGGCCATGGCTAACTAGATATTTTCAAAAAAATACCTATTTTCCTTCATAATGCCCTTATTTTTTAGGCAAATATTAACATATATTATATTGATGTATTCAGAAAAAATCGGTTTATTCAAATATGAGAAAAATTAATATGGCGCCCATAAGAAAAAATAAAGTTGACAATGATTTACAATAGAAGTGACATTTAAAAAAAAAACGGTTTGCGGCATCGTATTTGTCTCAAGAAAGTGTCCTAATAATGTCAAAACGATAAGTCAATATTTTCAAAAATATGGAAGTTATGGCCAGAAAACGAAAACAAGAAAAAATTTGTTTTTGCCTCTTACTCTAAAACAAAAGCAGATATGGGAGTTTTCTTTGCGCCAACTTATTGAGCACAAAATTCCGCAACTTTGCCAAATTTAAACCTACAGTCTACCTTTTATAATAAGCGAGATACCCATGTTACACACTCGAAAGTGAATCACTCTGTACAACATTCAGAATTTTAACATTACAGATTACATTAATAATTAGAAATAGTGAAAATAAGTTAGATTTGACATATACAGAAAACTTACCAGTACCTTAAGATATATCCCTAAGGACTCTCACCATTGTGCTCAACACAAAATGGCGAGTTTCAATTTTTTAATTCATCGCCTATTAAGCTTTCCTCTAAATAAGGAGAAGTTTGAAAAGGAAAAGGAATTGATTAGGGATATAGCTGCGAGTAATGGATATTTCATAAGTTACATGATAAAATAATTAGGAAACGTAAATTTAAAGAGACACTTCGAAATTCCTTTGGATTAGGCAATCCAAAAGACATAATAGAAATCAAGGAAAAGTGTAGAAGCTGGACAAACTAGAAGGTCAATTCAAACTAGAGGATATGGGTCGTCTCAAATATGGTAGAACAGATAAGTCTAGTGTTGCCCAACATGTGTTTTAGATCAACCATAAAATGGATAGTAGCAATTTAAGACTAATTAGGAGTGTGACAAATTCCAGACAGTTGGATGCGTTTGAGAGTTTGGAAATTGCTAAATGTAAAAATAGTATGAATGAGGACCGCCCCATATAGCCCGATTTATTGGTTAGTCAGTCACGGTTCACTGATTCGTCGCGGCGGTTCACTGATCAGTCGCGATGGTTCACTGAGCTGCCGCGATGGTTCACTGACTGTCGTGATGGTTTACTGAACCGTAGAAATAGTTTAGGTATAAATAGGACACAACTAAACTTATTAGCATAAGTTTAGTTTTAATCATCTTAAGATGATGCCAACTTGGAGTTGGTTGCATCATCTGATGCCAGTTGGATGCCAAGTTCTTATGTGGAAAACTATGTCAGTGATATCTTCACACCAAAGGTTCCAACCCCCTTCAAGATTACAGATTACAATTTTGTACACTAGAGGCAATAATAAACGCCGCAAAAATGTAAGAATTGAGGAACTGAGACCAGTTAAGAGAATTATGTAAGAAACTGGTTCATGAGATATAAACTTTATAAATCTTAATGAAAATTAATAAAATATACAGCTAAATTTATATAGGCATGCAAGTGGATGGTAAAAAAGAAATACTGAGAAGGGTTAAAATATGGGTCACAATTCAGCTAATGAAAGGATGAGTAAGGCACCAGAAAACAGAAAAATTGGGAAGCTTATACCTACTACATAGGTATAAGGCCAGGCCAGGCTTAACGCCAGTTCTCATTAGCTATGTTTTAATAATAATAATTTTATTTGTCCAACAGTGTAAGCACCAATTACAGAACAAAGTATAGTATAAAGAAGGAGATGAAAAGATCAAAAGTGAAAAAAAATTATAAAAATACAAATACAAATATGTTGCGCCTTAGAGGAATACCCAACAATTACATATGCATGTTTTATGAATCTGTCCATCATTTATTGAAATTAAATGCGAAGTTATCGTCAAATTCATTCAGTAAAACTGAAATATATAAGTACAGTTCTGAATAGTCAGTTTTAACGAATAATGGAAAATCATTAACTAAAGACGCCTACAAAACTGGTACTTTTTTGAACAGTAACTAATGCTACTCTATCTTAATTTAAAATTACCTACAAAGTAACAATGTAACCCTCAATTCACAACAACATTCATGGAATTAAGACACCTTGCTGTTTTCAAAAAGGTTGCTTTTTTCAAAAAGCTTATAGACCTACACATAAAATATCTAACAAATTCTGTAATATAAAATTAAAGTTTCTTTCTTAAGGTTCATTTCTTCACGATTCCAATACAATAAAATTAAAGAGTACTCTTGAATTGTTTATAAAATTTACGTTACAAACATAATTTACATAGTAATAATGATTTAATTGTCTTTGCAATTGTAATACATATTTTTCTTTGGTTGACCAGAAGAAATAAAAAATATCATTCTCTTTTGCCTAACTTCAAAAAGAAAAGCAGTAGGATTTTGGAAATGTATAAAATTTAAGTTATTGCCATAAGAAGTGGTACAGATGTAGAGGCTGTATGAAAGTGTAGAAAATACAGAGAGTTCCAGAATAATGATTTTTTATGTGCCGCCTTTCTATTTTTAGTATCTGCACTAGAATCATGAGCGCAGGTAAGGGAATATATTGGTTTAATTTGATTTGTTCCATACCATGGTACGTCAGTAAATATAGGTTATGTTAAAAATAAAATAAAGACAATTTATTAAAAATAATATAGTTATTATTTTGCATTATTCTATTCCTATGTATCACCAGTATAACCTATTCAAACTGTGACTTGTGGAGCTTTAAAAAACATTAGTTTATGGTTCCTATATTAATTTCAATATTAAGAAATACAAAATTACCAACCTGATTTAGGACTGTCGGAAACTGTATAGTATTGAAAAATACTCTTTTAAACGCAAATGATACTTCACTAAAACAATTTAAACACGAAAAATGCTAAACGCCACTGAGTCAAACTTCAAATGCTGTCAAATATGAAAATTCTCAAATTGACAATTAAAAAGAAAGTAATTTTAGTAAATGGAAATAAATTTTGATTATATTCAGGATAGGCTGCGTTCCCGTACCGGACAATCATTCTGGAACTCTCTGTATAATTAAAATATACTAAATATATACAAAAATTTTTTGAAGCAAAGTTTAATTTTCTGTTCACATTTAAAATGGGGGTCTGTATCTATATATAGTTGATTATGACTTAACTCCTGAAATATAAACAAGAAGAAAATTGGTACGTTCGTGTAGGTACTCCTTCCTACATTTGAGAGGAAGGCACGTCCGCTGCTCCAACAAGGGCACACACAACAAGAGTTCAATTATGTTCAATAAATAGAAGATAGTATCTGGGATGTTAAAATCTCGGCATCGGCCTGGTATATCATGGATATCTGGATGTGGCAGAGATGGTAATCTGGCGCTCTGGCCGGGTCGCCGATTGCCGCCGCCTCGGCCTAAGTAATGGCCGCTTATATACCACAATTACACCGAACAATGGCTATTATATTGTTATCGAGTTACTTGGCAAAAATATTGACTTATTATATGCGAGCGTTATATCTATTGCCCACAGTCGCGTAGGTGTACGGATACATCGCTCGGACATGCGTTGTGCTCCGGCTCCGGATTTTTTCCGATGTGTACACTGAGAAAAATGTAACTGATAACACATAGAATCGTCCTGGGACGTATAACGAAATTTTTCTGTTAGTTTCTTATCATCCATGGCTGATTGGTTAGAATTTTAATTGAAATTTTTCAGCTAAAAACAAGCTACCAATACTCTTTTGTAACCTGTATACAAAAGGAAAAAGCGTTTTATTGAGTCTTCATTAAAAATAGATTATTTCAAGATATTTAGCATTATAATACATTATAATACATTTACTATACTCGTCGGCTAAAATAATAGGCAGTGACGTATTACCGGGTGACGTATGAAATTGTGGTGGGGACTGTAATTCCATAGGCGTACGCAAAAATCATTGGAAAGGTGCTAATATGTCAAATAAATATAAAAAATATCAAAACATGAACATGAAATTCTCTTATCTTCTCCAAATATTCTCGTCTCCATGTCACAATCTCATTTTTCTCTATAAGCATACTCTTCTGATTCCGTTTGCAATATTTGAAATTAATTTCATGCATTGTTCTTATAAGCAATTTATAAGAGTTTGGACAAATCGTTGTCTTTCCAACGTTTCGTTGTCAATCGCCTTTGGCAGAGGGCGGACTTCCCTAGACCAATAGCATAACAGCCTCCCCCTTTGATGCCACAATATTTCCCGCTTGATGTTTCAGCTCTAGTAAAAATATAGAATCGGTTACTGAAATTTAAAAAAAAAAATTCTTAGAAAAACGTGTAACTTATGACTGCCATTATATGGCAATATATGGTTCAATTGCCTTTTTGGCAGAAAATAGCTTAGTTTGGCATACAAATGTTTAAGTTTTTCCAGTGTAGGTGTTCGGATACATCGCTTGGGACATGCGTTGCACACCGGCTATATTTTTACCATTTCTCTGTTTACATTATGATATATGCGCACGTATACATATGTATGTGTGTTCCAACAACAAACGCACGTCATATCCTATGTTAAATTGGCCGAGAGCTTTGCATTATTTAAGAGACATTTTTCAGTACTCTCGTAAAGCTGCATACTTCGCCGCTTTCATGTCTGTATCCATTTCAGCTCGGGAATGAAGCTCCCGCGGTATGTGATTTGATATTGTTTTATATAGAAAACCCGGCTTTTGTTTTTTAACTACGCGAGAGATTTGATTTGTGTTCTCGGTAATTAATCGGTTGCAGAGCCGGATTATGGAGGTATACCCAATAATACTAAGTGGCTCAAAAATTATTTTTCGCGAATCTACACTGTTATAGATAACACGAAAATATAACTCACTATAGTCTTTAAATGCTGGGTGTGTATTGATATTAGTGCGATATCTTTTGTTAATAATTTTACGCTGTTAATAATAATAATAATAATAATAATAATAATAATAATAATAATAATAATAATAAGCCTTTATTAATTTAACAAAACATAAATAAAGTATTTGTTATGGGTGGCGGTATTCAACCAAGCTGCTCATACAACCACCCCAGAAACAATTCATAACATTGTATGTAAATGAAATATCATTATACAAAATTATACAAAAGTACAGTGTGTAAGTATAGAAAGCAAACAAAAAATAAACGATTCAATAAGTAAATAAATGAATGCACCCTATATTAATATAGTGGATATTAGTTCACATTATCACGAGCACTAACAATTTGCGTTTTAACATTTTTCTTAAAAACTGTAAGACTAGTGGCACTTCTGACGTCATGAGAAAGCGAGTTGAATACTTTAGCAGCATTGTAACTAAAACTGCGTTGAAACAAAGCCAAATGATGTTGTGGAATATGTAGTGAGTCACGGTGGCGCGTAATACGATCATGAACATCTGAACCTTTTATTAATTTATCATGAAGATACACAGGAATTTCCAATTGAATTATCTTAAAAACTAAACAGGACAAATGTATTTGATATCGCTCATGCAAATTAAACCATTTTGAGTCTTTAAAAGCTACAGAAATGTGATCAAATTTCTTCAAATTATAAGAAAATCTAATACATGCATTTTGAATTTTCTGTAAGGTATTTTTATCTTTAAGTAAGAGAGCAGGCCAAAAGACAATGTTACAATAAGATAGAATAGATAAAATTAAACTATCAGTTAACCTTAGTCTAATATCCTTACTCAAAATATCTTTGTACATATATAACACCTTTAATTTGGAAAAACATTTTTGAATTAAACTTGTAACTTGGGTCCCAAATCTTAGATCAACATCCATATGGATTCCTAGATTTTTGCATGTATTTACTGGTACAAGTAAACAATTATTAATACTAATTTGGAAATCTCTATTAACAGATAAAATGTGATTGTGAGGACCAAACACTAGCAGTTGAGTTTTATTTTCATTAAGTATAAGTCCATGGGCAGTAGAAAATTCTTTAATTACCTCAAGATCAAAATTAATATTTCGAACAGCAAGAAATAGGTCATTATATGAAAACGAATAGTATACTTGAGTATCATCAGCATATTGATGTAAAGAACAAAATTTAAGACGACTTGACAAGTCAGCAGTATAAACAGTAAATAGGAGAGGGCCTAATATACTACCTTGCGGTACACCTTTTTCTATGGATAGAAATTTCGAGAAATTATTGTGAAATGATACTCGTTGATGCCTGGAGTTTAAATAGTTGTTAAAAAAAGAAATAGCAGGTTCATCCACACCAAAGAACTTAAGTTTAGTAATAAGAGTGAAATGATTAATGGTATCAAACGCCTTACTATAATCAAGAAGGATCAAACAAGTATCTTTATTAACATCAGAAGCCCGTAGAATATCATCAGTTACGTTAACCAAAGCAGTTGCCGTACTATGGTGTCGACGAAAGCCCGATTGAATATTTGATAGAATTCTGTATTTATTCAAAAACTCATTAAATTGAACATGAACAATTTTCTCTAAGATTTTAGACAACACAGGCAATATACTTATAGGCCTAAACTCAGAAATATTCACAGGATTGCTATTTTTTTGTACAGGAATTATATTTGAATTTTTCCATATACAGGGAAATTGACCAGATAAGAGACATTTATTAATGATAAAAGTAATGTGTTCGCTTAACTGAGGAATTACATATAGCAGCATTTTCAGGGAAATGCCATCTGAACCAGTAGCATTAGATTTAACTTTCATTAACAGTTTTTCAACATCATGACAACTAACAGTATTAAACTTAAATTTATCGTGTACACCAGGCCATACACTATTCAAATAGTTTGTATCAATAAAATACCAGCCCAGGGTGGTATTTTTTATGGACTTGTCGATTTCACGTCAGTGTTACTCATTGGAAAATAAGTATCATTTTGCGATGCCATCCTCCATCCTCTGTAACTGTTTTAGCTTCAGCACTTGAAATGAATCACAATAGTTTTTAAGCTTCTAATGACTTGATAATAAGTCATTCTGGAGTTGGACACCATTACTTAAGAGATATAAGCGTTGGATCCGGGAATGTTACAAACATGTTTTCATTGGGGGCTACATATTTGTGAATCTTTATGAGTATCACACATTTGTATTGTGAATAATCTTGATCTTCTATACCTTCTACGTTTTACTCTGTGGTTTCATTCTAACACACTTGGCAAATGTAAATGTATAATTCATCATATAATAGTAGAAATAGCGATCAGTTTTTCTGACAAAAGTGTCAATAATAAAATAATATCTTGTGAAAACTCAAAATCAGATGCAGAAAATGAAGGTATTTCGTGATACTAATGTGCGAAAGGGCCATGAATCGGTACCTTCCTAACATACTTAGTAAGGTACTAAGAATAATAAAACAAATTCCAAACACTTCATATATCCATCTATTTTTTCATTTCAAAATCTAATCAAAACTATAATTCAATACACACTTTAATAACGAAAAATTGTATTTATGTGCAAATGAATACTTAATTGTTTTGAAAAAAAACATTGATCTCATTTAGATGTTCCAAGAAATATATAGAAAACACTATATACTAGTATTTCGGTTTATTAGGCCCTTTTCAATAGAGTAAATGTCTATTACTAAATGTTTCCAAGCGCGTTTTCGTTATTTATTTGTTTACGAGTACCTACCCCCGATTGATCCTATCATCTGGTAAAGCCCGAGATTTTAGTACCTTTTCTAAGAAGGGCGAAAGTGTAAAATCTATCTGATCATTCGTAGTACAAGGATTTATAATTAAAGATTTTTTAATCTCTAAACAGATCTAAGCGCTGTCTTTTCTTTTCACGATGCAGTACCTTTATGGTTTTCTGATTTATAAAATGATTGTTTTCTATACAGTGCGTCGAAAATCCTGAGTTTTTTGCGTTATTTAGTATGGATTTTTTGAAATTAGAAATAAAAAAAATTTTAATTGTAAATCCTTGTACTACGAATGATTAGATAGATTTTACACTTTCGCCCTTCTTAAAAAAGGTACTAAAAAGGCTTTACCAGATGGTAGGATCAATCGGGGGTAGGTGCTCGTAAACAAATAAATAACGAAAACGCGCTTGGAAACATTTAGTAATAGACATTTACTCTATTGAAAAAAGCCTAAGAAGCCGAAATACTAGTATATAGAGTATTTTCTATATATTTCTTGGAACATCTAAATGAGATCAATGTTTTTTTCAAAACAATTATTTTCATGATGTTTCATAAAGAACCATCCGTTTCGAGTATCCACTTTATGAATATATATACTTACTGAATATATCAGAATAATATCACCTGTCTGTTATAATTGAAATATTGTAAAATTAAATATTTTATTTTATTTGAAATCAAAATTATTGTTTTAATCTTTCTAAAATATTAAATTTAAGAGTTGTCACTAAATGTAAATATGTTCCTGTGCTTTATGGATCACCATGTAGGTACTCACGATATTACTCAGACTTAATTCTACATGAAAACGCTATATTAGCACGCCTTAATAATGATGCCCTTCCCTAAAATTATATATTATTTTCCAGAATTTGAATTAAGACATATAAATAAATTCCACTCCTTAGTACACGAGAAATGCCGATTGGAAAGGTGAATTATTATAAAATCCAACACTATATTTGTATAACGAGGGAAATAAACGAGCCTGGCGATCTTCGGAATAAGTAATATTACTCTTTGGACACGGCTCTCTGCGTTCTTTACGTAAATGAGATTCCTTCTATGCGAAAAATATCCATGTGGTTCTACAATATGTTGCTTGCATGGCAGATGCGAATATTTCACTGATAATAAATGTATTTGTTATGTTTCTCTAGCTTGAATAAAACATTCATATTATTATTATATTTTATATAAAAGTACCAGAAATTTTGTTGGAATCTCGTTCTCATGTACCACCGATTATATTTTGGTTATTTCTCAATGTTTTTGATGATTATATACATTAATGATGCAAATATAATCATTACATAAAGATGCAGTGACTTCAGTTTTTACTGATACACCAATAATTGCTAAATTTAATGACAGTTGTACTAAAGGGTGTCATTCACGCTTCCATCGGTTTATGTTTTGAAGTCATTTAGCATTCAAATTTCAAATTTTGAACATAGAAGAGTATGACGAAAATGGTGAAGGTAATATATCAGTGTGAGAAAGAGTGTCAGAGTAACATAGCGACAAAAATTATCTCAGGAACATTAATGTTAAAATATTATGAGGGTTTGGCTTTTGTAGATATATCTCCTTTACTTTGAAAGGCAAATATGTAGATCAAGACATTTTTGTGCTTTTTCCATTACTAAATATGCTCCTAATATGTTTTCTTTATTCATAGTCAAAATTTATCGTAAATCACTAATGAACATTTAGTTATAAATATACAGTGACAGTAGGCGCAATAAGTGAAATATGTTGAAATATGTATATGTATATCTATAAATTGGCAAATTTGTATAAACCGTTACCATTGTCTCAACCGCTACGTCAGCAGCTGATCAATCTATAAATTCAACTTTAATGTAAGTACCGAATTTAGAAAAATTATCCACTGTTACTGTGACAGTAAAAATAATGTATATACCTCCTTTACTAAATAATAATGTCAGCGCCATTGAAATGGATTTTCGGTCAACGGGAATGGCCAAGGCTTTTTGGGCCTTAGATGGCCATAGATGGCCGAGAGGGCCATCATGGCAAATTTAAGAAGCAGTGCGGGATGGGGTGTGTGGGTGGAGGATGTTGGATTTTTTATTATTAGTGGATATTGAACTTTAGGGGGACGTTGAAGGAGGAAATTTTTAGGATTTAAAATATTATTGGGGTGGTTTTTCGGATTTTTTTATTATTTAGAAGAAGTAGGAAATTGTTAGGGTTGAATTTAGAAATTTTTATTTAGGGGTGCGTTTTAGGGATGGTTTTAGATTTTTTTATTTAGGTAAGATGATATTGGGGTTGAAATTAGGGCGGGTTGTATAAATAATTAAGGGATACGTGCGTCGAATTTATGTATTAAAGGGTCTTGTAGGATGGGATTTCTATGTTGTAGTAGCGTGTCTTTGAATTTCGGTATAAGTAGGTGGGTGATGAATTCGTCGAGTGTGAGGGTGCCTGTTATGTTATGAAATATTGGGATGGGAGTGGCGAGGCGGAGGACTATATTCTGGACTATCTGAAGGATATTTTATGTGTTTTGGTAAGGATAGAGAGGAAAACTGGAGATCCATAGGCAAGGATGAGACGTATGTATGATTTGTATAGAACTGTGGATGTTACATGAGGCCCGTGTTTAATCATGTGATGGAACCTTAAGAGTGCCTTTGCGTTTGTCGCGGATACCTGTTGGGAGAACGTTAAACCCTTATCTAGAGAGAGGCCTAAGTACTTCAGGTGCACGTGCAGGTATTAGTATTAGTGGTGCACGAGATCGGCCTATTTGTGACCGTCAGAATATTAAGTAGGTTGGGTCTTTTTTTGGTGAAGATGGTGTGTTACATCTTTTGGGGATTGACTAGATGTCTGTCTTCCAGGCAGTGGACAGTGTCATCCAAATTTAAAAAAATATGAAAAAATATGAATTAATAGGTGGAGATTTTCTCCTTATTTTATAGATGGCTGTAAATAAAATCGTCTACATTGACGGAAGGCTTAATGCCTGTTTCGTGCTATAACTAACCACGGTGCTTCGCATATGTTATTTAATAGCCCTCGACATTAATGAAACATTTTCCGCATCATCAGTATGTAATATACTGTTAATAACAGATAGCGGTTGTATATTTTAAATTATTTTAAAAAATGATGAAAGAGGTGACTACTTCAAAAACCCCGTAATCTACAAGGTACGTAAATACAGATACTACTTATCTTTATATTACGCCAAATATATACATATATCTAGATCCAGTGAGATATTACACTTCGTTCTTGGAATGAAATATATAATTCATCTTCAGTTCTCGTACGATGACGCGACAAAAAGTCTGCAACCTAAGATTTAACTGTTGAAAACGAAGCAGCCGGCTCGCCCAACGTAGTATTTAGCTCAAACTTTATATATTTCTGTGGGTGATAAACACTTAATTGAAAATATTTTGTGACAGCACGGATTTCGATTTTTCTATAATTCTCAAAACGTAAAACCAAGCAGCTTTGAAAGGTTGCAGAACATAAACTTTTGTGATATCCTCTTGAAACTCTAGAGATACACTAACCAATAGTGCGGTTCTGTAAACATGTGACCATATTGCGACAAATTGGGCTCTCTATAGTACTATATATTATGTGGTCTCTATATGTCCGGAAACTTTTCATCGCGTCCTCGCATTTAAAATGCTATAGTTTATTTTAGGACCGAAGTAATGTGCAATTAATATATTATACACAAAAAGTTACCTATCGCAATTGAAAGGGTTTATTATAAATGCCTTCGAATGAATTAATCTTGGTAGCTCTTGCCAGTGCTGGAGGATTTGTCCCTCACCCCAGGTCAAGAGCGTTGCTTTGGCAGTACTCGAGAATATGCCAAGCACCGGTTCTTGTCCGATAAATTCAGAAGCAGCATCCTCCCTGGCTAGAGAGTCGGCTGCTTCATTCCCTTTATGGCCGGAATGGCCTGGGACCCAGATCAGAGTTACTTTATTTTTCCTGCTCAAATGAGCGAGCGCCTGCTGACAATTCCATATCGTTTTTGAGTTGCAACGGTAGGAACCAAGAGCTTTAAGAGCTGCTTGGCTGTCTGAGAAGATTTTTATCGATTTGCGCGTAAGTTGTGTTTGTTCCAGCCTCAGTACACACAATTCGATGGCATAGATTTCTGCCTGAAATATAGTTGCATAACTGCCAAGGGATGAGGATATTTTTACCATTGGGTTGCAACTATACACTCCGGCTCCAACACCCATGGACTCATACTAACTCCAGGAATTTGTGAGAAGAGTTGGACTTTTTCTGGGCTGCTTCAAAATCTACATTGTACCCTTAACAAAATAATAGTAATATGGAAAATAGGAAATAGAAAAATTCACTAACCACCTGTTTGCTTCCCTTATTCTTCAATCTATAGACTCGACCTACTGCGCTAGTCGATAAAAATTTTGCCCAACTTTTCAAAAGAAATTGACAAATGGATCACTTAAAAATGTACAGACGGCCTCGCTGATATTAAAACTGACTAAAGGATAATTTTCTTCAAAATATTCCATATTGCTTAACTATTTAGGTATCTATGTACCTGTTCAAGTAAAATGCGTAATAATATAATTTCTAGATCTAAAAATTAATGTACTACGGTAGTAAAAGAAATGCTACTACATATTACTTCTGACATATTTGTGGTGGAAATAAATATATCTACTGTCATCCCATAGCATAAATGCAAATCATAAATAATATCGGCAACATTATGCCATGTGATATTTATCGTAACGCTCAATAAATTAAATACAAGAAATGTCTAGAAATTAAATATTTGCATATTGCCATCATCTGTGCAATAATCTAGTAAGCTCATTTTTTTATTCGGGCAGGTGATATTGGTACAACAGTTTTTAAACATATGTGTATGAATATATAATAAAAATATTGGCCAGCAACGTTTATCTTCTATCTTTTCAATCTAGACATTCCCTTCTTTGAACTATACAGAAGCAAGTACTTAAATTTTGATTCTGTATTACTACTTCATGTTGAAGAACTTACTAGGATTTGTTTACTAAAGAGAAATATAGTAATATAGGTATAAGATTTTGTACAAAGAATATTAAAACTTCCGAGAGAATCGGTGTGCTCTAATTAAAAATGTACATATAAAATTTTTATTATCATTAAAATTAGAAATTAGAATATGAAACATGAGTGTAAATTTTGCATTTTATGCCAATTAAAATTGCAGACATGCAGTTATCTTCAGCGTTTGTATATGAAGAAAGGATAGTTTGTTTACTAACCAAACGTATGAATCGTTTTGTTAACTGAAGTTAACAAAATAAGTAAATAAATAAAAATATAAATAAATAAAAATATATTGTTTCATAGGCCCAGATATTAGATATTCCTGCCATAATAAGTGTTTGAAAGCGGTGTTCCTCCATGTGAGTTCGCACATATCTCCAAGTTCTTCTCTTTGTTTAAAGCATCTAAAATTGATGAAATTAAGGTTGCTATGTCATACAGGGTGTTCTAATAGTGCGTCAAAGTTCAATATCGGCCCCGTTGTGAAAAGACGCATATTTTAAAAATATTTTGAAAGATACAGTGGCCACTATGGCGGGACTCCTTCAGGGCCAATTTCTTTAACTGGATCACCTAAAACTCTACTATTGGATTGGACTTCAGATGTCATTTAAAAACAATACCTTATACTTTAATCTATATACAAGTTAAAGGAAACCATTAAAAAAATCGATATACAGGGTGTGACAATTGGTAAATGACGGTAACTCACGTTTTTCTAGTAATGAAAATATGAAAAAAATTATGAAAATATGAAAAATTTGGACCAAGAAGATCTGATTTGTCGCACGTACTTATTTCGGGTTGCATGTATGGATGTTCCAATGTTTTCACGTACCTACTACTTAACTAAACATTGTTTACATTAGTTTATTTATAAACACTTATTGCACAGGCTGTATATGATAATATATATCATTTCGTTCGATGTATCCTTACAGTACAGTCATTTATCCTCCATTTTAGGTTAGATTAGGTTAAGTTCAAAAGTGAGTGGGCCGAAAATCAGACCCTCCACCGCGACCATGTGGTCTATTGTGGTTCACACCTACAGGTCCAGTCTCTTAATGAAGCTGATCACCTTGTTGGGTGAGAACTTATTCAGATCTTTTGCTACCTTTACCACCTAATGAGTATCCGATCCTTTTCCCAGCGAGGCAGGTGTATAATATGTATTCTGCCGTTTTATCATCTTCTAAGCATAAGCGGCACTCAGCATCTTCTGCTAAGCCGAATTTGTACAGATGATATTTTAAACGGCAGTGACCAGTATATGGCCAATGTTGCCTCCTCCTCCTCCGGTCTGGACAGGTGTCGGAGACTTTAGCAGCCTCTTTTCCTGATCCGATGGGATCGGGCTTTTATTAGGAGTTGGATTGATCTCAATCTCCATGAATTCCCCAGTTGCCTGGGGATCGAGGGTTTGACCTCCCTCGTCAGGTTGGTTTTTTACTGCTTGGTTTTCCATAAAAGTTCCACCTGTAGCAAGGGATTCAAGTCCACCACAGCAGAGCCCCGCATTACTGTGGTAAGGCAAGCATACTCTGGAAGGTTCCCCAGTATTCCAGAGTCCCCGTTAGGGACACCTATCACACCGGTGCCGGGGGAATTTATCCACCCTCCTCGTCCAGATCCGCCGTATTTAGCATATACAGGGCCACCGCGAGCAGGATGTGGTCCTTCACCACGCACAGATGGCCTTGAGAAAAGCTTCTTCATAGGATGGCCAACTTCACAGTCAGCTATTCTCTTGTAGTGGCCAGGTTTTAGACTCCGTGACCCCATCTTCCATCTTAGTACAGTTATTTATGTAAACAAATTAATTAAGAAAATAGTTTTACGTTCGGACGTATGTTTTTTCTCTATATTCAATAAAAAAAAAGAAAATATAGACGCAGCTATAACCGAGACATTATAAAATATGACAATTTGCATTGTCACCCCTCAAGTGTTCTTCTCTACTTCGCATTGTGTTGTTCTGTAGTTTCTATATTTATTTTTTACCTTATATTTACAATACACGTTTTTAAAAATACAAAAAAAGACAATGCCACAAGTTTTATAGGAACGCTATTTAAAAATCCTTCTTCAATATTGATGAAATATTTAAAATATGAAGACCCATTTATAAAAATGTTCTACTGTTCTACAACTGCATTAAAGTCAAGGAAAGAATTATTAGATGTTTCATGATTCATGTGCGCTAACGGTAACCTATAACTCAGTTTTCTATACCATGAATATCACATAAACAATGTCATATTGCAAATAAATTTTAACGTAACAACTTTGAAGTACAAATCACAGTAATCACTTTATATCTTGGTATAAATTATAATATTGTTGTGTCAAACGATTATTTGTTGTTTTTATATAACAGTCCTAAATCAAATCCGGTTACCATTATAAGGATTAGCAGATTATAAGCCTAAGGGTATGATAAAATATATCTTTGAATAATAATTATGATATTGATAATTGAGATATTGTGTTTGCAGGATACCTAACTAGAAAATAATGAGACAAAATACAACGTATCTATTAGTAACCATTTATTTGTGACATTATTTTGATTGTGTCTGTGTTCCATCTATGCCCTTGCCTTACAATAGAGTTTCCACACCCAGGAAAGTAGATAAATATTGTTAAATTATTCCTCGCAATATAATAATAATAAAGGAAATGTATATTATATTTTTACAAAATGTTTGCGAAAATGTGAATTACGAAAAGATGAATATACATGTGGATATTTGAAAAATCCATTCATTCAAAGTATAAATAAAAATAATAAGTTGGCAATTAGTTCATGGGCGATTTTAGGTAAAGCAAAACATGCACCTATCAGTATTGATTCAGTATCAGGTGATTGCTATAAAATGTACTTTAATAAGTTATTATCTCTTTGTTAAAGTACTTGTTTCTTCTAAACGTGGACACAGCTAACTTAAAGTTTACTTTGCCCTCCACAATTTCCACTAGAACTGTAACATAAAAAAATAGAAGTTATAAGATTTTATAGATTATTATATATTCTGAAGAATGTTTAGTCTAACTACATTCCTATTTTTACAAAATTCTACAAAATAATAACACTACATACCTTTTATACACGCAGAAAAGTGTACTATTTAATTGTAATTGAAAAATCACAGCCCCAACTCCAGGATCTAATTTCTAAAGGCGCTTGGAATCATACAGTGAAATGATGTACACCTGAAAGTTATAAATAATCCCCACATAACAGATGTAACATATAATTATCGATAACTTATCTGATTCTTCACAAACGAGCTGTCTTTTTCCTTTTATTCGTAAGGTTAAGTAGTATCAGAATGCAAGGACCTGAATATGCATTTATCACAGTTGATGAAATTATTATTTTCTATAATAAAATAATAAACAAATCTTTGTACAAGTCTTTCTTTACTTATATAGAAATTAAGCCAAAAAGATAATTAACTTTGGACGCAAAATAGTTGTTTTCGACATATCTTAAAAATAATAAAGTTATTCCTTTGCGTACCTACTAGGATTATATGTGAGGAAAATTAAAAACTTTATTGAACCATAATATTTGATAATTTCATTAATAATTTATCTCTTAGTTAACTTTTTGGCTTAATTTGTCAAATAAAGAAAGATATAAACAGTTAAATAAACCAATAAATAATATTAAAAATATACTTTAAAAAATCTTTGTACTTTTCGTTAATCAATTATATTTTAATGTGCGTTTTTAAATGGTGATTCTCTCTCGATTATTGGCACTACTTCTCTTGAACATCAGCTCATCAAACACCAGTGGCCAATGATTAACCATTCATATAAATTATTAAAATTATTGTAATTATTTACGTCAAGTGCATCAGATGAGAATTAAATGTTGTGTATTCTGTCTGAGCACCTTGTTCGCAGCGTATAATTTACTGCCATTTTAAATTAAATTTGAGCCTCGAAAATATTTTAAAGCCGGAGTAATTTTCTCTTGATATTAATAAAAATTGACATAAATACATACTTCATACAGTATCTATATAAACAGTAAAATTGTTTACTGTTACACGTTACACACACGTTTATACACGTTACGTATTATAGCAAGTACTTAGTAGGTCCTTAGGTCCTTCAAGTTCTACTATTTAACAAGTTTACGAAGATATAATAACCTACACAAGAAAGTATTTATAAAAAAGTTATGTGTGAGTGGATCCTATCTCTAAATTAATACAAGTTCATTTGCATATAGGGCAGACCCTTATGGTGGGGTTCACGTCATTTAGGGGGTGGTACTTAGGTATCCAAGGAATGGTTGTAATACCTAAGTGATTACTCAAAAATGCATTCAAATTATCTTTGTTATTTGGCCTTTAAAAATATACCCACAAAATTTGTATGTATTTTTTTAACTTTTTAGTGAGCTTTTATAAAAAATAGCTTGAGTCTGTTTTTTAAATGGAACTATACATTTTAACTATATGTACTATATGTTACTATATTTATCTTTACTATAGGAAGATATATAAAACCAATTCGTCGCTAGAGCTTTATAGAGGCTATACTCCTATAAGTAATGGTGTTTTCCAGGTGTCTCTCATTCCAGTACTGAAAGGCGGGAAGGGGCTACAAACGTAAGTTGTTCATGGGGCGCAAAAGCGGCCTCCGAAATAATAATATTTCGTCCCCTCTCACACACAAATATCAGACTTTTGGACTAATCCTGGTGATTAGAATGAAGGGTAGGTATATTATTATCAATATTATTATTACCTATACGATCTCTTGAAGTTGACTATACGAAGTTGTCTTTCTTTAGTTAAAAAAAAAAAAATAAAAACAAAACCAATAAAATTATTATAATGAACAACTTTTACATGAGTACATGAGTTCTACTAGTAAGGAGTATTTTATAACGCACCGTGTATACACCACTTGTATATTAGATATAGATATTCTATAGATATTCTTTTATATGTTTTTTATAAGTAATTATTAAGAAAGGTAGTGCATAAAGCAAATGAAATTGTCAGTTTCGTTTCCTGAATTTTCAAGAAACGATAAAGTCACCTTGCTAGAATAACTCAAATATTATCACGACTATAACACCTATAAGAACACCCGATTTCTCTTTAATAAATGAACACATGGAATTCTATATAATAACGGCACACACACATGGTACTTTTTTCTATCGTAGTGCCAATTACCGAGGAATCCGATGAAACTGGAAAAATCTTCGATACAGAACCGTCAAGTTTTACGCGATATGTTCGAATTCGATCGCCGATGGAAGATTTGACGAGGGCTGGGGGCGTTACAGCCCCTAAACTTCTCAGATGGTCCGCCGTCTGATGCGGTGACCCGCTCTGCACGGGAGGCCAGGTCAATAGCCCTCGTGATCAAAGACCCCGGCGCCAAAACACTTGACAGCAACAGTTCCGATCCCATTTAGAGGTTTTATCGTGCGGGTTCGAAATCTACCATAATGAAATCATTTTACAGGTATAATTTACAAAATTGCATACAGGGTGATACATTGACAATACAGTAAATTTTTTTAATCAACGTACACACCTATATATTTTATGAATAAACAAATGGTGTAGTACATATAGTTGTTTTATATATTTTACTGATTGGGCTTTTACTTGATGAAAATTCATAATCCACTGAATAATAAAACTACTGCTACTGCTACTACTTTCTTTAAAACTACAGTAGTTTTATTATTCAGTGTATAGTTGTTTTAATTTCTTTTTAAATTTGGCATTGTATTTTAACGGAGCAATTCTGATGTATGCTATCTCTCTAACAGTGAGGGAGATTTTGCGGAAACACTGCCATTTTGTCATTCAATGAATATGTAAAATACAGTGTTATTCAGAACTTATCCTTAATAAAATTTGGGGATGTTCAACATACATGTAGAAATGTGGTAGAGCAAAAAAAAATTTTTTTTGGCGGCTTCTGAAAACTATTTAAAAATTTTTCATTGCACGCCGCTGGATACTGGTCCCCTGTAATGGAGTGACCTTGGGACTGACCTTGGAAGTTCTGAGAGTATACCGACGCCCGGCGCAAAAAAGATTTGCAGCGTTTTTACTTTAAAATAAACTTAAAGATAGATAGATGTGACCAAAGTGACGTGTCTTTAAAATGAATAAAATTTTGTTACACTAATTTTGAAGAATTGCGCTACTTGATTACTAGGTATTAGAAACATGAAATTTATAAAAAATTTGCACATACCTTGTTACAAAAGCTGTTCGAAAGAATATTTATGGACTTGTACACAATTTTGGGCACGCCCTTATCCAATTTTGCCGCACTAAACCGAATGTTCCTCCTGGTTGCTGATCTTGTAAATGCAAATTATTTAGTAAATTGGGGATTTTCAGCATTTTGCTACAACAACCACTCACAAAACCTAACTCGTAATTAATAATCAACTGGTAACAGTCCTTTAACTCAGCATTACTGTACACATGAGCCATTTTGAAAATTTTACAGTTTAAAACTCCTGCGATAAATAAAACAGCGGCACACAGAGAGTACACACATAGACTGATGAATGAATAGACAATAGAGATATTATCCCCGCTCCAGTTCTATTCGCTCGGTCGTCGTTCGAGGTACAAAAACGTATTTACTTTTTTTACCACATTCTTAGGAATGTGGTAGGTATATCAGATGTTGAACTACAGTTGCCCATCTACGTAGTCCTTTATAATGGTATAACTTTAAACATTGTTTACGGGAAATCCTAAGACTTTTATTATAAATTTTTTTGGTGATATCGATTTCTTATTTAAGGATGCACCTATCCTCAAAGTTTTAGAGATAAGTTCTGAATAACCCTGTATATGGCTACTGCCATTCTAATTTGATCTATCGAAGATGAATTCGGATTGATGAACATTTTGACACGGCACTTAAAGTGTTTAATGGATCATCTATACAGTGATCTTGGAGAATTTGTTAAAATCGAATACCTATGCGATTTTATACGAAATTATACACACCTTGGACTTGATAGGAAAGGGTTTCATAAATCGATAGTCGAGATGAGTTTATAACAAGAGGTAATTTTATGTATCTGATCCCGTTTAGATAATAAATAAGAAAATTAGAGAAAGAAAATAGAAAAAGATGATTAAGAAAATAAATAACTGAAATTGCACACCTGTCAAATAATATGAAATACTTTTTAAATTCTTTCTCATAATTTATTACTTCATTATGAGCACACAATGTAGAAATGTTAGGTATAACTGTCACTTGATTGTGATTGTTGGTATTATCGTAATTACAAACGTTGATTGAACATAATGGTACATAAATACCTTAATTGGAAAATTGGAATATCTTTTAAGCAAATTTACATTATTTTAAATTTAACTATTCTCAAGTCTTTTTAAAAATCGTCCTATTTTCAGTAACCATACTATCCAATGAATATTTTCAATATGGAGTTGGACAACAATAGTAAAATTTTTTCTCCATTCTCATCAAGTCTGATGAATCTTAAATAAATGGAGACAAAATCTGTTTAAAATATTTTAAAATCACTTCTATTTCGAGTATTTTCTAATTCTTCTTATTCTAAAAATCGAATTGGGGTCTTGTATTATCCATAGTTTAGAAGTTATTGTTAAGAAGCTACTTGTGGACATGTAACAGCTATTCTTTATTTCAGGGCATTAGGCCATTTTTTGTTAACATTTATTATGATAATAAATATGATATTCAAAATAAATTTTTAAAATGGCCTCGTATGCCAAATATACGGAATAAGATCTGAGATAGGCGGTAGGACCCCTATATGGGTTGTAGGGGATTAAGGCGTTCCCGGGCACTAATTCGTCCCTCACAATAATAATATTTCGACCCCCTTCCACACAAGCCTTTGAATTTTGGGCTAATCCTGATTAGAATAAAGGGTATTTTATTATTATCATTATTACAAATTCGATATCATTTTAGGACAAAAAGTTATGATTCTCCTGAAACCTTTGACTCCTCCTAAATTATTCAAATATTCTCCAATTACCAACTTCATTTAATTATGAAGATAGGAATAAAATTGATGGGTTCAACTCATAATTCATATGTATTAATATAACTCGCTGTATTAATATATATATCTAACAATCTGGCTTCATAAATGTACATAAATATTTTACGCGTGTTGAAATGATATTAAATTTGCAGTCAGATTAAAATATTGCGAATTTAAATTTAAAATTTTAATTATACTATTAGTATCTAGGTAATTATTATTTTCTAATATCTGAATAAAAAATACAACCAGTCAGTTGTAAAAAAATCAGTGTAATACCTATTGCCTACTACCTTTTTAATTAACAAACAAGTTTAGGTTTAAATGATATTTTTTAAAAATGTATTCCATCGCGTACAGTACGAACAATGAAAATTATGCATAAAGGAGTGTATCGTAAGATCCATTATATTAGACTAACACATTAGGTATATTAGATATCCTTACGGTATACTTACACTTATTCTTTAGGTTTTATTAGTAGCGATAGATCTGTGAACTAAATATATTAGTGAGAGCACGCTTAATGGGGTAATATACAAGGTGAGTCAACGAATAGTTTTTTCCAAGATTATGTGTCAAATGATTGGTTTCCATGGAAAATGCTCGGACAGCTCGATTTTTAGTTAGAGGACTTTTTATATTATTGACATTTATACCGACTGTCTCAAAAAGGAGAGATTTATTACAACTTATATTTTTTAAATAGAACACCCTGTGTATTTTTACATATTTGGATAGTACATTCTCTCACGCATACATGGACATAGTATTTGATGGATATAGCTCTAATAGCGAGAGAGGTATGACCATAAAAAGTTACCATAAAAGCAATGTGTTAGAGAAAGTCTTTGTAGTGTTTGTAGCCTAGCAACAAATCGATAGTCTCGTTCTAACACATTATGCCTATGCAATACTCTTTTATGTATATCTCTCTCACTATTAGAGCTATATCTATCAAACCTTATATCAGTGTATTCTTGAGATGACGTTTTCTTCAAAACGGAAAATACAGTGTATTCTATTTAAAAATACAAGTTGTGGAAACCTCTCTATTTTTGGGGCACCCTGTATAAATGTCAATGACTACGTTTATTTTGTAAATTTCAAGCCGACTTGAAGCCAAGCGGCTTGAAAAAAAGGACTGAAAATGATGATTTAAACGCTTGGAATTGAGATTCCAAACGCCTTAGAACGTTCAAGTCAATCCTAAAATATTGTAGGTTTGGCTTAACTCAAGCTGCTTCGGATTGCGATATAAACGCGATTAGATTGCGATTGGATTTAATCAGATCAACTGCAGAAGTTTATATGCTTCTGAAGAATGACATGTGACGAATGAAAAATTTCATTAGTGAACCTGAAAACTAAAAAGTAAACTCAATGGTTATAATATATTATTAGTACAACAAACAATTCTTAATTTTGAGGTTAGGTACATAGATACGTGCATAAAGCACGCAAGAGCAGAAATACGGCTTCAAGTAGGAGTGAATAAGGGATTCAATCCCTCCTTTATTCATACGAGATAAACACTCAATATTGAGATTCAGTTTCAAGCGGCTTTATTTTCAATCGCACTTGAAATTAATGAAATAAAGGTAGTCAATCACCATTCAAATAAAAATCGACCTATCCGACCACTTTCCATGAAAACCCATCCTTTGACAGTTAATGGAGGATGAAACCTCTCTGTATAGGATGTTCCAATAATTAAAATGTAGCTCCCTCTGCCCGATATGTACGAAAACAATTATCGTTTATCTTACAGTAGCCATAACATTGACGTACCCTGACTAAATTTTGCGTTATTGAAAATATAGAATGTAAATGTTCACACTCTTAACTCTTACATAATAATGCAATTTACTTGGTGTGCCTGGAGAAATCGTTTCACATGCGTAAATTATTGCTTCTGAAATTATATACACAAATAATACGCTGCTTGTAGGCAATTAAAAAGATGCGAATATTATAAATTGATGGGCTGAACTCTTGATTCCTATGTAGGTGCCCATTAAGGACATAAGTTGAGCTTTCTGATTAAGATATAAATATGAGAGTGTCCACCTGTCGGTTAATGAGCAATACTTCTCTACGTTACTTCTTGAATAATTTTTTTAATTTTTTACTTTCCTCATAAAGGTAGCAGTCTATTCAATTTCAGTGTAACAATTAATTTCAACTGCTAGATAGCCATCCCTCAAAGATACTATCTATTAAATTCCATATGAGATGATACTTAAGAAATTTGAATAAACGAAGTTTTTATTCGAGTTTGCAATAAAAAATTCACAGATTGCGCAATCCTTGCAACCCTCAGAGATATTGTAAATGATACCACCATATAGGAAATATAATTATAAGTTCGCCGATCGATCGACCTATCAAATGAGACGCTATTCCACGGTATTAAACCTGAACACTGGTGAAGAGTAGTGACTTTTCACGTCGCTGGTCAATCGGGCGCTGCGCTATCTATATTAGTGGAGTAAAATCGGCAGTCTATCTCGCTTCTTTCTAGGGGCAGATATCTATAGAGGCACCAGTATTCGCGTTATAAGCTTGAGCGCGCCGTAATACTTGACTGGTGAACGCGAGCGCTTTTTAAAAATTCGATAATTCGAAAACGCTTACAGTATCATGTCATGTAAAAAAATTGCCCTACAAAAAAAAGTTGTAGATCACACCACATATGCCCCAAAACATGATCTACAAGATGGTATAGATTTCATTTGCTCCACTATATGTATTGCGTCACTTGATCGCAACACCGCTGTCTTTTGGCCTTGAACGAAAACTTAGTTCCCGTATTCGAACATCAACATTTCTAATATTAAAAACTTAAAATATGTATGGAAGTTTTCGAATGAAGTATGCAACAAACAGATATTAACATTAGATTGAACAAGAGTGAGCTAGGTATAAGAAATTTTTATCATTTTAACATCTTACTGGCGAGATGTTCCAAAAATAGTATTTTAATAATAAATAAATTGCCGTTATTTCAAAAGCCGCAAAATCAACAACTGCTGATAGTGATAACAGACACGGGATTAACTTTATAAAAATTGAGAATGTGACAAAAAACTGTTTCATATCACACAGAAAGGCCTATCTTAAAATTGCATACGATTTTTAGAATTAATTCAATCAAGATTATTTTACAAGCATTTTAAATACATACATATTATATTTTTATTACATATACCTGTATGACTTTGGTAAAATAGGTTAATACATGCTAATGAACTGCTAATGGAACATTTTTCCGTAAATGTATTATAAACAAATATACCTACTTAAATTGTTGTGGGAATATGATAAAAAATTATTCGCGTCTAAAACATCTAAAGACCTACGTCATTCGGTGAAAGGGTTAAGCGTATTGTTTTTATCTAATTCAACCTTTAATGTACTGAGATTAATTATTTGAGAGATTCTTTTTGACATCATCTAAGTGAAAGAAATTACATATTTTTCCTGATTACACAGTTTTTCAGAAAATAGTGGATAGATTTTATACAATCTAAAGGTACAAACATTATAGTTAAAACTTGAAATGCCTTGGGTTTCAGTAAGGAAGTATATATTTATAGGTAAAATGTTTTTTCTGTATTATTTTATTATATATATTTCCAGTTTGCCCATTGATTACAAAGATGTAGCTAACTTCCTACCTCCTCATTTGTCAATACACTCTCAATAAGAAAGAAAGAGGTAGCCTGATTTAATCAGGAGTCGCCTTGATCCTTCTGAACAAAACTTTAGTAAAACTGTAACTTCATTTTACTTACTATCAGTACCTAGTTTAAAAATTATTGAATGTAATTGAGTCACCAATCCTTTGTGAAAAATCGTTTGGTTTATATATCTGGTGGCTTAAAGTAGATGGCCTATTAGACGTATCTCTAGAATGAATATATGCATTTTTCTGAAATTTTGGCTGTGGACATAACCTCGAAAGTTCTATAAGAGCAAAATATTTTCAAGGCTATGGCACGTCCGGTTACATCGGAAGCCGACATCAACTTGCTTATTTTAAATGAAACACCCTATATGTTATTTCATTTCTGGATTCTACGTGAAATTCTAAACACATTTTAATGTAGGATACCCTATACCTATCTTCAACTGTTTTTGAAAGATTGATAAATGAATATTGACATTTTGCAACTTTGACACCCTGTAAAATCTAAACGGTTTGAGATCAAGCAAAACGGTTTACACATTCCTTTCTTAATTTTTCATAAGCTATCGTTTGACACTAATTTTAAATTTAGTCCGAAATTCAAAATTTTCACTTATAATATCCCTAGTGCTTAAATTATTTCCGTAAATTTTTTCGAGGTCATGAATATTTTGAAAATTATCCCGAGCCACAGGCGAGGGATAATTTTCTTAAAATATTCATGAACGAGGAAAAATTTCCGGTTTTTAATTTATGCTCGTGGGATATTCGGTAAGAAAATTTCACACCATTTACTTTATAAATACTATGCCAAAATTGAACATTTTAATTACGAATGACAAACATTCATTCCTCATAGTGAGCCATGAGCAATAACAAACACTTTTTACGACTGTCAAGTACGGTACCTTGGTCAAGTTCCACCACTTGTCATCGTGTCATTGTGTTTGTGCAATTTGCTGATTTATTAGATTGTGTTTTTGAAAATGTTCCGCTTTGGAAAAGAAACATCATTTATTTCTGATAATTATTCTGAAGTACTTCGAGCATTGCAAATATTATGCTTAATAAAATGTGAGTTTTCTTAGTGAAATAAAATGTCATTTTCTAACATTATTTATTTTAAAAATAACTTAAAAACATATTATATTTTTTTGTTTCTTATTAACTTTGATCTACTAATATTGGTGGAACATAATTTATTTTTGATAATTATTCTGAAGTATCTACTTCAAAATTTATATGTTTAACATTTAAAATGCGAAATCTCTTTGTGAAACAACATACCATTTTCCAAGTGTAGTTACGTGAACTTTTTATAAATAATAAACATATTAACATAAAACATATTATATTTTTCTTTGATCTATTGGTGGAATATAATTTAATTTTGAGAATATTACTTAAATTCGAGCATAGGAAATGTATTGATTCATTCAACTCCCGCGTCTTTATTTTGACATTTTAAATGACAGAAAAATTTTCGCTTATTAATTTCACACAACGTTAAAAATTTCTGGAAATTTTTTGGGTTGGCATGGTAACTGAACATAAAACAAGCCTCTGATTGGTTAAAATATGGCGGTGTGAAATTTTCGATTAAATTTAATCTCTTGGTTAATAAATCTGAAATTAATGTCAAACGATAGGAAAAATCAAAAAGATGAGAAAGTGGGCCGGCGATTCATTGTATTCTACCCGGTATAGCGATAATAAAATCTAATCGGTTTTAATTCATTATAAAACCATCATAATTCCAATTTTGACACTGTGCGTCTGTCACAAACATATTTTCACTATTGTTTCGTGTCGAAATCTCTGATGTTTATTCATGCTTATCAACATAAGTCAAGACATAGCTCTTTATGTGGGTAATTGATGCTAGTAAAGCATTATATGACATTTTCGGATGCAGATACATTCTTTCACGCAATTCATGTCTAGGCATAATACGTTATTTACATGTCTTGACAATGGCCGCTTTTATTTGGATTTTATCTCGAATTGCATCTAATCGAATTTTTATCGCCGATGTTCCATCGTAAAGATTATATGTAAAGTAGTTATTCTATTGAAATTAAGCGAAATTTTATTAAAGCGTTTAACTATTAAACTAATTTTTTAAGCAACGCCATGTTCAGATATTACCATAGGGGGTCCAAGTCGGATAATAATAATACCATATGGTCCGTTTTTCATTTAACGCTACTACTACCAGGTTTCGATATGTTGAATTAATCACAATTTTTTATTTTTTGCTGTTGCCCATTTTCTTATTTACTCATTATTTGCCAAAAATGTATAGGTATAGAAGTTCAGCCATCATGCATATAGATATGTTTATTTTCTTTGTACTTACTTACTTACTACTACTATTACATGAGACTTTCTTCTTATTTAAAAAAAAAATATCCTCGTATCCACAACGTAAAAAAAATATTTAACACCTACTTCACTGTTTTTGCAAAAACGCAAAACTTTTTCCGCAATAAAATAAAAATCTTGCATAGTGGCGTAATCATCGGCTACCAATGAGCGAAAAGCAGTTTCAGCGAATTTTCCAACAGTGTTCAGACGTAGATCAAATATCTTGCGTTTTCAATTTTGACATTTGTTCACACAGATTTGTTGTATTTTTATTACTACAAATAGTATGTGATTATTAAATTGCTCATCAAAACTCTTACGTAACACAAATACAAAAAGGAAAACACTAAAACGACGTTAACTATGATCATCAAAATGGCGCGATATGGTTGGTTATTGTTTGACAGTTTTGACAAATTGTGATATTGATGACAGTGACACATGTCGCGATGTCAATGTTCTAGATTCTGTTGAGGATGAAATTGTAGCTTACTGCCCTAGAATTTTTGAACCAATAAGATGAATAACCGATTACTACGTCAGCAATTAACTTTTTCTTAAATTTCGAGGAAACTAGCTAATCGATTTGTTAAATATTTGGGTATTAAGTTCTTCATTGATAAAACAATATTTCAAGCCAAACACGTACTTTCAATTCCTTTGAAGTGGAAAGGCCCTTGCTTGGTATTGGAAATTTATAAATATTGCCTGTTTACTTGAATCAGACAGAATAATGGTAAAGAAGATGCGTCTAGTGGATAATTTCATCAACATATTAATTAAACGATTTAAAATGGCCAGCCAGACAGATATGTATATAATTTGGATGCTTAATAAATAAAGGATTTGTTTCAACGGAGGAATATAATTGGAAATGTATTTGGAGCTGCAAACAGCTGCACAAAGTTATTTGTTGGTGCAGCTGTATGATTCATCGTATCTTAAACTTTAGCAGTGTATTTTTGATTTGACACAAATTGTGCTATATTTCAAATAATTTTTAGATTAAAATCATAATTAAAAATTTAAAATCTATCTAAAGAACTACTACTATCACACTCAACTAACTTATTTTTGGTTGAGGATAATCGATTCGAAACATTTATAAGAAAAACTAGTTTATAAGTGTTCGTTTTGTTTACGATTTAATTTTTAAATAGTTTTTCTTTTATTCTTGAAAGGGGTTGGAACCTTTGGTGTGAAGATAAAATTGACTAGTTTTCCACGTAACACCAAAACACTATACAGCACTCGACGCGGGGTTCTCCAACCAAGTTGACATCATCTGGAGATGATTAAAATTAAACTTATGCTAACACTGTATCCTATGACCTCAACTAACGCTACGATGCAGTTAAAATAGTCAAAAGGCAAAATAGATCCAAGATCCAAAATAGACAAAATAGAAACTAAGAAAACGTTGGGGATTTACGAAATTAGGTGTAAAGACTGCAATAAAAAGTATGTTGGACAAACTAGACGGTCAATTCAAACTAGATTCAAGGAACATATGGGTTTGAGTACAACAATAAAATAGATAGTAGCAATTTAAGACTAATTAGGAACGTAACAAATTCCAGGGAGCTGGATACATTCGAGAGTTTAGAAATTGCAAAGTGTAAAAATAGTATGAACAGTAACAGAGGGCCAAACCCATACAGCCCGCTTTATTGGTTAGTAAATCACGGTTCACTGATCCGTCGCGATGGTTCACTGAGCCGTCGCGGCGGTTCACTGAACCAACACGATGGTTCCCTGAATAGTAGCATAGGTGTAAATAGGATACAGTGTTAGCATAAGTTTAGTTTTAATCATCTCTAGATGATGCCAACTTGGTTGGGGAAACGCGCATCGAGTGCAGTATAGTGTTTTAGTGTTATGTGTAAAATTACGTAAATAATAGTTATAATTTTTATTTAAAATTTGATTTGATCACGTATATACGGAGTCAAATTAAAAAAGCAAATTTAGTTAATTTAGCGATTATTTAGGTACTTTTTTGGTAATTCTTCGTTATTTCATTACTTCACATGTAGTGTAACCCCAAGAGAAATTACGATGAGTATTTAAGAAAGTTCATATTATCGTATGTTGTCTTTCAGTCTTACATGTATATTATATTACTTTGATGGAATTACTATCTTACATACACCGTCCATTCTGAACAATAATGTTATGCTAATTTTCCTGCATGTAAAATTTAATTTCACATAAAAAAATATGTTAATAACGTATTATGTAAATTCCTTTAATACCTACAACATTCATAGGTTTCACGAACAACCAAATTTCGCCATATAAAAAATGCACATAATTAATCGTCGTTGTATTTATTTATTAAATTTGCTTACTAATGTCGATAAGCTACAATATTCACAGCTGCACATACGGTACTTGTTTATTCGGATTATGTTCATCATCCTCAATACGTCTTGCGTACAATTGTACAGTTGAAATTGAGTTGATTTTCTTAGTCAAGACTGGAATTGACGTGAACTATACGATATGTATAGATTGATGTAGGAAATGGATAAAAAATAATCCTTTTTTATCCGGATTCTTCCTTGAAAATAGTATTCATAATTTTCAGTATATTTCTCTACTTTTATTGTGTATGTTGCATATCATATACACAAACATTACTGGCTCTTATTACTCAAATAATATTTTTATGAAATATTGTAGACTTTTCGGTAAGTACCTCTTTTCATCATATCTTCTTTATTATTATGATGATAAATCATCCAACCCCTATGTGATGGAAGTATTCTTGAGAAAATTTTATCTAAATCTCAACCACATTTCTCCAGAGATATACACCAACAGTCTCCACGATTCAAGACTCCAACTGGCCGCTATTATAAATTCTTAAGTTTAATACATCATAGGGAATACTGAATACTGAAAAAGAATTTTATTTGCCACAATCATCTATAGCTTTTTAAATCTACAGGATGTTGTTAGTTAGGGATGGGTTGAGCTAAATCGATTGAAATGAATAACAAAAAAAGCTTGATGTTTTAATTCTCTACTGATTAATATGTGACATAAACTGTGATTTATTGAAAATCTGTATTTATATTTGGACCTTTTTTACAGAATTTTATTTATTTGGAATATTTTAAAAAACCAGTAATAGGACTGGAGTTGGTCCTGGAGACTTGTGATCACTGATCAGGAAGATGAGAAGATTGTCATAAACAAGTTTATCAACGCAAACCCTTAACATGTCATGCCATACAAAAACTACATAAGATACAAATTACAACCTGTAGAAATCAAGAGGAGTTCCAATATTGAGCAGTCGTCGTGTATAAGAGATCGTGTTTATACATTGCTCATTGGTGCAAGTAATCTTAGTGAAACTGATATAGCTTTTTATAGCTGACTATTTAATGGTTTTAAAATTAATTGTACACTTTTCTAATTACTTGGGAATATTGCAAAGTCTTACATGCCATCGGCAAAGGTCTGATAGTATAAATGACATTATGCGAATAGTATTTGACTTTGCAAATAGAAGGGCAGCGGTTTAGAGTAGATCATTGTTATACGCAGAGTTGCTGTAAATTTTAGAATTGAAAGTAGATCCGACCTATACTAACGCATTGTAGTAGAAAAATAATTAATTAGTAACAAAGGGCCTTTGTTGAAAACGGCCTATTATTTTTATTAAACACTAAGTGTTATTACTTATATTACAATTTCCATTATCCATAAATCTTTATTTTTCCCCTTCGAGACTTTCTGAAATTTATTTGCCGGCACTTTAATTGATTTTGAAACATCTGGCATTTAAGCGGACACCGTAAATGTAATAACAATAAATAAATATTAATTACCATTATTCTGTAGCGGTCATTGTAAAACTATAAATTGTAGTCGCTAGTTTCATATAAAAATTTCAGGATTATGATAAATACCTACTAATGGAAATTAAGCATTCATTGTTCGGATACGCCCCTTTGTGGTTTGCTGAATTGTTATTTGTATTATACCACCATTATCTAAACACAAACTATGCAACAGAACGGCACCAATAATGAATAATATTAAACGGCCAGAGTGGTACTAACTGGTTGTTAATACTTGTAAATAATATAATACGTTAAAGCAGTATTTTTGTTCTGTTAATGTAATAAGTCATTTAGTAGATATATTTAGTAATGAATATAAAGTAAACGAATGAAATGTAAAGTAAACTACATTATATAGTATTTAAATATTTCATTAAATATTTGTCATTGCAATAAATAAGTTGTTTTTTTGCAGTTAGGCGTGAATTTACTAAGTAGCTTATGAGATCGGGCAAATAATAATATTAATAATATAATAGGTATGGCTTTATTGGCCAGAATAATTATTACAATTAATTAAATTAACATGGGTGTCGGTTTCCATTACATTTGCTCAGTGCAACCACCCTATTTCTAATAAAATTTGATAAATATAAAAAAACTAAATCTACAATAAATAAATAAATACAATTAATTGTGGAAACAAAAAATATCAACTACTATTTTTAGGTACTTTCGTGTCTTATCGTTATGAAGTTTTTCACCTTCCTCGGAAATACGGAAGGGCTTGTATAGATAATGTGATGAGTTACAGCTAAAACTGCACTAGAACATAGCTAAATTGTGCTTGGGCACATTTAGAAGATCACGATGTCGAGTAACGTGTCATGAGCGTTAGAATTATTTTTGAGTTTTTCATACAAGTATTGAGGAGCTTTGAGATCAATGAATTTATACACAATACAAGACATGTGAATTTCAAATGTTTACACTAAACCGCTCAGAACTCTCAAATGATACTGAAATGTGATCAAATTTTTTATTATAGCAGAGCTTAAGACATTTTGAATTTTCTACAGAGAATTTTTATCTTCTTGTAATAATGCAGGCCGGTACCTACACATATCGCAATAAGCCAGACGAGATAGTATTAGTGAATCAGTTAAGCTTAACTTGACCTCAGCAGAGAGGATATCTTTGTAGAGATACAATGAGATGTTTTTAATTTCCCAAAACACTTAAAATCAAATAAAAAATCTGTGGTTATGCTAACACCTAAATTCTTCGTCATTCAATGTAATGTAATGAACACGTCATTCAATGTAATGTCTAACAATGAATTGTTAATAATTAGTCTACGATGCCAACGCCAACTAAAGACAAGTATCTTGCCTTAGGTTCTTTTATGTCTAGTTCCGGTGCATTAGAAAACTTACTGACAACAGCAAGATCAGAATTAATATTTGTGTCAGCCAAATCAAGCTCATTGCAAGTAAAAGAATGGTATTTGTCATTGGCATATTGACTTACTATATCTCAGGTGGTTACATAAGTCTGAAGTATAGACAGACAAGAACAGGGGATCTAAAATACTACCTTGAGGAATGCCCTTTTTTAAGGTTATATATTCTGAAAAGGAGTTATCTTTAGGGACACTATGATGCTTATTATTTAAATAATTTTGGAAAACTCTGAAGTGAAAACAGTGACAGCAAAGTATTTGAGTGGTAAATGGTGACGCAGCAAAGTCTGGAGAGTAATTCTTTAGTAAGTTGGTTGTGAAATGTAGTGTCTTATTTTGTTTACCTACAAAATCATACCTTGAGGAACGCCCTTTTTTAACGTTATATATTCTGAGAAGGAGTTATCTTTAAGGACACTCTGACAGGAGTCTACAGGGTATATAATAAAATATCTAGGTTTATATAAACAAATTAATTGTTTGCCGATGGCCTTGGAAATCCAAAGAAAAACAATATTTGATTGATCGATCGATTCGATTTGAACGATCATTATTTTAAAAACGTATAGTACATGATTGATCATAAAGAGTAACCGTATAAATATTTGGTGGTTTTTTATTAAAGATAAAATAAAAACAAATTTTATATACTTCACTTGTTTTAATGATTCAGAAGCCAATCTCGTTAGCTAAGGTTTTTTAGGCGTAATGCTGGTCGCTTATTCTCCTTACCCTGCTAAACCTCTGTTCTTACTTCTCTATATACTTAATTGCCATTTTTGACATCTCAATAAACATTTAATTGATGAAATTTAAGAAGCACTCTCGCCGAAATCGCCCATTTATTAAGCAGAGGTTAATACACAGAGGTTAAAGTTTCGATTCTGTAATTGGACAGATATTTTGTGACAATAGAAGAAATATTAAAATACTTACAACAAAGATGTGTTTGATGTAGGGGTTATTCTTTCCCATTAAATATTTTATTAAGTGAGCGCGATAAGCACACTATATGTATATTTATATAATACATAAATACTAAATATACATACTATTGTGAAGAAAATATTACTGTAAACGCATACCTTTTAACCGCACAATTTAAATAGGCGATTTTTGGCGCACCTCCTTAAGTATATTCAGTTGGTCAATAATTGACGTAACAAAAAACAATAACATAGCCTTTGTCAGTCGTCGCACATATTTCTCGAATATATCATTAATAATTTATTAGGAGTAAATGAAAATTTTCCGTTGTAAGGTGCCCAAAAAAATCAAGATTATATGCTATGGGAAAATACCAATTACCGCAGCGCTTCTCAGTCCTCTTTGTCGCATGATGATAAAGAACCGCTCAGCGAGTCTTTTTACTCCAGATAATAAATAAACGGGTTCACTCGTGCAACAATTCGCGGCATAATGCGCCGTTTTTTTGCTCAACCTTTCGAAACCCTTTGACAGCGTTTTTTATTAAATCAAAGCTAAATCGCTTATACATTTAATAATGACAATTATGTTTTTGTTTCAAAATTGTCGCGTAATTTTGATATGCTAGGCCCCTGGAATGTTTAACTACGTTTAAAATATCATCACAATCTTCTAATTTATCTGGGCATTCGACGTATGAAAATTGACGTAATGGTGGACGGGACTGTGGGTAAAGATCGCGCCTTTATCAATTTTTGTTACAACTGGCGCCTGGTATTCCGGCCGTTCGTGTTTTAGTTTATTTATTAATTGACGTGTACACGAAGATTCCTAATTCTTCATTTAATGATATTTATTCTCGTTAATTTGAGGTATTTGAATTTGGAACAATGTAAACATTTGTTGAGTCCTTTAATAAAAAGTCCTGTAATAAGGAAAATACTTCAATGTTAAATTAACATTTTTTCTATTAATATTAGTTCAGAGCCGCTATGGACTGATGAAGATTATGAAAGAAAAGCACAGGTTATGTAAAGGGCCATGATCTCAGTGATTAATTCCAGTGACTTCTACGTATAAATAAGAATACAGTGTAAATATCTGAAAAAAAAAACACATTAACTACATTAATCGTCACTTGAATTGATCCGTTTAAAAAATTAGTACTTTCATGCATGACTCGTACTTTTTAAATGAATAAGTGAATCTTAAATCCGCTTCAGCGGTGCAAAGATAGTTTTTTTTAGCAATAAATGCGCTTTATTGCTTTAATTTCTTACTAATAATAGTTTGTTAGACATGGTGGACAAAATGACGTGGTTAGTCACGCAGTGGTTTTCTTGTAAATTTGTTAATATACTTACATGGGATGAAAGGATCACTCTTAAGTATTATTTACTTAGACTTATTATTTTTCATGCTTAGTTTCACTAAGAGCTGAAATTATTTGATAAATGATATAATGAAAAAAATTGAAACCCTAATCACACACTTTGTTTCTAATAGAAGACAAAAAATAACGATTATAACTTATAAAAAAATAAATCCTAAGATTGAGTACAACCTCCTCTAGATTACTTAAATACTTTACTACGTTAATACTTATTACAATTACTTGGGAGATATAATATTGGTAAGCTTGGTCATCAGTCATTGTATGTTAGTAGCTTATTATTGGAAATAATTGAGGGGTGATTTCTCTACACAGCTGCGGTAGTTCAAAGGCATAATCTATGCCTATTAGGGGTAATATTATAAGTGCTTAAAAATTACAGATAATTTTCATGAAAGTGTGTTGCATATATTCTCACAAGTTCGAAAAACGAATGGAATTTGAACAGGAATCTATCGAGCTTCAAATTCTATTTCGTGTTCCCTCATATTTTGAACAATTTTTTAGGGTGTTTTTCCTAAATTTGCAAATATTAACTTTGTAGTGAAGTGGTCTATGATTTTTATTAGGTTTTGTTCAGAGACTACACTTTTGGCCTGTGATTTCTTTTGGTGGTGTTAAAGCCTGATTTTTCTGCTTGTTTTTTTTTGTCTCAGTTGATCTTATTTACTATGACCTATTACTGCGATGATGTTTCTAAATCATCCACCACCTATCAGTAATTTCCCAATGTGGATTTGTTAAAAATAGTTGGGTGGTGGCGGCGGTTTTTCCTTTTTTAACTTTGTTAGAAATAGTCTGTACTAGGCAAAACCTGGCATCTGAAATATATTGTAAAAGCCATTCTGTATCAACTAGTTTTCGGTTACTCCCTTGCATAGTTTTCAAAATGACAGGATATATTGAATTCTATTAGTTTCTTGCAGGTGTCACTAGTGGTAACCTATAGTTTCTTTCTTTGAAGAAGGTGATTTCTGCTCTTGCGTCTTCACCACCTCTCTAAGCAAATTTATTCCAAGACAGAAAAATAATTAGAAAAAAAATCTTTTGAAGTTTGTTCATTACCAGCTTCAATAAGTTTTTTTTAGTTCATTGTAGTTCAAATAAGTTGCTAACTTTTGTCTTCCATGCCTTGTAAAGTCCATCTTTCGGCAATTTTTGCATTTAAATTAAATTCGTTCCTATGTTCTCTATATTTCTCACCGTTTCTCTTCGACATATTGAAGGCCTAGCGTTTCAAAATAGTTGTAAGTTTGGATATTGGAGTCTTTCGATCGAACGTGTACCTACTTGGATAACTGGTTTCGGATCTCACCACATTTTTGTCAATTTCTTTCTCTTAAATATCACCAACAAAACAATAATTTTTTTTTTTTTAATTTTTATGAGTTTTGTCCAAACACATAGAAAAAGCTCTGGTGACTTGCGTCTCTAGTTTACAGACAAGACAAAACAAAACCGTATTTGTATTAAAATTAACCTACAATCAAGCAACTACAGCATCTGCACACAACATTTTGACATTAAAAGTTCAGAAGTATATGTCAAAATGATATTTTATGGCAATATAGGTTGTCACTTCCCTGTGGTATTTCAACTTTTTTTAATTTTCACTTATAATAATGTAAAGTGAAATATTCAGGTAATATATTTCTAAGCAAAACCGGGATATTCGGCAATAAGAGATCATAAAAAAAAAATTTTGTTTCATACAAACGTTTCATATAAAATTTTGACGAAAGCATCCTTCTTGTATAATTAATATATCTGACCACATGTCCATTTTTGCATAAAATTTTTCTGTCAAATTTTCAGCTGCATGTTGAAACATTGCCACTGGCATATATGGTATTATTTTTCTTTCTAGATATCTGCTTTTTTTTCTGCCATTGTATCTGCCCAACCTGTATATTTTTCAATATTAAAAGATGCTTTTTTGGGCAACAACTTTTTGGGTATTTTATAGTACACGATTTGGATAGATGACATGCTATAACGATCCTTATTGAGTGAGTAACAACGAAAACAGTTCCTAAATCCAATTAAATACGTGGCGCATTCCCATATTGTTTTCTTTGCTATGGTAACTTCAAAAAGCGGTTCAATAAAAATTAAAAATAAAAAATCAGCAAATGTAGAGCCTTTCTCCACAAAAATAAACTCATCGAGACATTTACGTCTTCTTTGAGATTAGATTAATGCCAGTGAAATAAAAACTCACTACTTTTACTGATACGATTTATTGAAACTTGACATCATTCCGTTACCAGATTACAAAATAAACTGTCAGCGAAAGAATTTAAACTGAACTTCTTGATATCCAAGTTTCTTAAGTAATTTATTGAAAAGTTTCACTGAAGCAAGCTGAATTGGAAAAAATACGTCTCGATCACAATAGCTTTGATACACCGCTAGCTTGAAAGTCCTTGTCAAATTCCATTGAAGTACTTTGCATAGGAACGCGCTTTTTCAATGAACTTCGATGGTATGGTTGTTAACTTTTAATTATCCAAAGGATTGTGTTGAAGTGGTTACTTACAACAGTTAATTTATGTCATATAACTCTCCTTAACTTAATATAGAGTCGCTATCAAAGAGCAAGATTATCGTAGTTTTTTCATAATATATACAGTGTTGTTGGATATTTTTGAGTAGGTATACTTGGGTCATTTTCCTTAAAAACTCTAATCTGGTATTTTTAACTATAATTGTCAACTTTTGGTATCAAAGGAAAAATGTAGCACTGGTTACAGTTGTCTTAATAAAGTATTCATCACAATTTTAGATTTATTATTTTTTTCCGAGGTTAAAGAAAGAAATCAAATATATCAGAATTAAGTAGAGTAAACTTAACTGGGCTTTTTTTATAGTAAATAACAAATAAGAATACATTTTTAAACATTTTTCAGATATTACACAATAGTAAGACTTAGATATAGGAAATTATCATATATTTTTGAAACCTGCAACTGTTTTTAAACATTGTCAACGAAGGTAAATGAATGCCAGATAGAAAAAAATAGTAGTTAACTTATTTTCTTAATGAAACCTGAAACTTGACTTCTTGCCTTACTGTTAGCAAGGAAACAGCGTTAATACGTATAAGGAATAGAAATTCTATGTGCGTGCCCTTTGAAATGCATGATAATAATTATGCATTTTTATTCGCTTTATTTATATTCCTCGTATAAATTTAATTACACTATTGCGTTTCTCTTGAGTAAATCGATATAAGATTAGTAAAAGCTAGTAGCAGATAAAGGAAAATTAATGAAGATTCTTACCTACTCATATCCTATACGATTACAGTTTATATTCGTTGTTTCGTAATTCACATGAATTAACCACTTTGCTTGAATTATTTATTATGTGAATTTAAAGGTAGTGTAAGAAACTTGAAATAATTCAACACAGCGTGAAATCTGCTGATGAAAAACGAGAGGGATGTAGATGGCTGCCATTAGAAAATCTTCCATCTCGGTTTTTTTGTAATATACATATTGTGCTGTATAGTTTTAAATGAAATACTTACTGTACTTACATTACTACTAATTTTATTACTGCTGCGGTATCGACTAATTTATTAACAAGTTGTATTATTTTTTCTGTTGATTTAATTGATCTGGATCGAACTACAGATTGATCAATGAAATCATAGCATTTACTAATTATTACCCGTATAACTCTGAACGATATACTATTGAACACTGCATTATATATAATAATAACAACTTTTTAATTGTCATTTTGTCGTTTCTTATAGCAAATTTGATCTGCTCAGATATAACTCACACTGAGAAAAGGATTTAATTGAGATAAATAAAATTTCTTACCACTGATTAAATTATTTATCTATATTTGGCGAATTAAATCGCAATCAATCGCAATATCAAATATTTAATATTATCAAATAAATTAAATTGCCAAGGAGAAAAATATTTCATCTTCTGAATTAAATGTAGTGTTTTAAACGGATTTATTTAGGACACTTAATTTAGATTTACTATTGAAAAACAAACTTTAGTTTTCCAAAATGAGACAAGTGGGTATTTAAAGTTACCAAATATTTAATATTGAAATTTGGATAAGGTTTGTTTGATATTCTACAGATTATTACTTTAATTTATAGAAAACCAATTGTCAAAGGAAATGGGGAAAATGTTTACTTTTAAATACAATAATTCTTCATATGACTTATAATAATTGCAGAAAATGCATATAAAACTTTTCACTCAGTTTCAGCAGCATTTGAATAGTCTGTATGGGGTTTCTCTTAAATATTGACACGTATACCTACATGTACACCTGAGTAATAAAAAATATTGCTAAAAAATATGTATTCAAAGGTTATATAAGGTTATGTTTATAAAAGTTAACAGAATTTATTTTAAAATCTGCACCTAAAATGTTGAAATTGTAATTATGTTCTGACTGAAATAGGAACATTAATAATACCTAAGTTATTTTATTTTTGAGTATAAAGACATTAAAACTTATTTTTATACATTATTTGAGTAGACAAATGGTTGGGTTAGAAAAAAAACATTTGACAAAGTAAATTAACATTGATTATAATTTATTGATCTACATACTTACTTCTATATTATTATTTTGAAATAAATAGCAGTCACTGTCGAAGCCACCTCCGTGGTGACCTTAGAACGTCTGGCGCAGGTTTTCCAACTACATTGCGATTATAAATAACCCAAAATACCTATTATTTGTGTACTACTGTGTGGATCACAACACTCAGACTATAAACCGAACCGATATTAGAGAATAGGAATAGTTGATACTTTCAAATCGACAGTTATTACCGTTAAATCTGGTAAAGTCATTACCTTTAAATCTGGTAAAGTCATTATCTTTAAATATGGAGGTAGAGGGCTCATTTACACGTAGACCCAACAGTTTTCCCCCAAGAAGTTGGGGAAATTTCCACCAGATGTCCCATTTAATTAGATGTTACTGAAGCCTCCTCTATTAATTAAAACTTCAACCTAGGTACTTCAACTAGCAGTAGATTTATTTCTGCTGCTACTTAGGTATTTAGTTCCTATCTAGTACTAAGGTGTAACATGTCAGGATCAGCTGAAGAGAGACCAAGCGTCATGGTGAAAAGCAAGCCTGTCAATAGCTACACTGAGCAGGGACAGCATTAGGATCATCATTAGTCGTAATAGGACTATTAAAATGCCATGGGCATCTCAATGAATACCTCTTTAGTACCATAGGACTAATTGCCACCTAAAGATGCATATTTAAGGGCCACGTCGAGGAGGACTCTCCAGATATCCTAATGTCGAGCCGGTGGCTCAGGGCTTAGCGTCTCGATCGCTCAACCCAGAGGTCGTGGGTTCTAATTCCCATTCCACCAACAATTTTTCATTAAATTGTTTACTCGTAGATCAAGACTTATTCGCAGGGATGGCTTGGCAACCATCCTGGCGATGGCCTAGGATGGGAAGAATGTCAACTTAGTGTTAATGTGAGAGATTAAAATCAGTTGATGTTTCACTTATCCCCCTAACTAATGAGGTTTTCCAGGTTTCCCTCATTCCAGTACTGAATGGTGGTTAGGGCTTACCAACGTAAGTCCTTCCTGAGGCGCAAATGCGGCCCGCGAAATAATAATATGCCGCCCCCTCTCCCACACAAGTCTCCGACTTTCGGGCTAATCCTTGTGATTAGAATGAGGGGTAGAGATAGTATTATTATCCTCTGCCATTGTGTCTGCTTGAAAAAATTCATATATTTCGCAAGCCTTGCAATCGTCGGAGACATTAGAAATAATAACACCAAATATGAAACATAATAAGTGCGCCGATTATCCTATCAAATAAGACGCTACTCTATTAAGTGAGTACGGTATTATAACCGAACACTCCCCACTATTCTTTACACCGCTAGCAGGTCGAGCGCTACGTATATCTACTCGTATATTAGTGGAGTAAAATCGCCTAACTGGCTTTTTTCTAGGGGGCGACATCTATAAAGGCACTAGTATTCGCACTATAAGCCTGAGCGCGTCCTAATACCTTACTCTGAGAACAGCCCTTTTTCAAAATTCAATAATTCGAAAACGGTTGCAGATATCAACCCAAACTTTTTTTTTAAAAAAGTTTTTCAATATTTAGGCTACGTTTTTATTTTATTCAAATTTTTAATATTTCACATAGCTAAGTTTGTAATGCATAATTTAAAAGTTTTAACATTAAGTACGTAATTTTTTTGGTAATAGGTGTGCTACCAAAGAAAGTTACCATTCAAAGCATTTAGATTTTGTGCATAAGTGGTTAAAATTTCAGAGCGTTAAGTCTATAAGTCTAGCCATTTTTTTAATGGCGATGTATACACTCAGAAACACATGTTTTCGAATTGGGCAGATAACGCACTTAGAGTGCGTTAAAGCTATTTTAAAAAAATGGCTCTACTAAAAAAGTTTTAGATCACACCACATATGCCCCAAAACATGTACTACAAGATGGTATAGGTTTTATCTGCTCCTCTATATGCGTCACACCTCTGTCTTTTGGCCTTGATCGAAAACTAGATCCCCATATAACGAACACAAACATTTCCAATCTTAAAAAATAAGAAAATGTCATATTTTTCCTTTGTGTCATTTTCTTTATTTTTCGTTTTGGTATTTGTCTTGATAACACTTGATACCTACAGTTTTTGGTTTTTGCAAAATATTTTGACTAGTTGGTTGAGTAATACTTCCCAAGTAGTGCGATTCAGCTGACAGTGCTCAACTAGGAAACCTAGTAGCATCCGCGTTGTTATGTATTTGATCAGTAATTAAGCATTCTTTATTTATTTAACAAAACGTTTTTTCTACAATATTAAAAAGCTAGTTTCAATAGCTTTCTATATTTATTAGATTATAATTTTGCTGCCCCGTAACTAGTCCGAATAAACATTTTATAAGCCATTTTCAAAAGCATTTCGGAGATAATTTAACAAATCCCAAGGTCGAGCAGGATCGTACGCTGTAAAAAGAATATCTGTATTATTCTATCTCTTCCGATTTTTCTATAAACTACGAAAATTTACCAAACAAGAATTGAAAGAGTCTCCTCACGAAATAATAAATTACTGCTTTTGGAAAGATATGATAGAATTAGAACTCGTTGGTTTTTCAGGGGCAATATGGGAATAGTACCAAACCATTATCTATGGACAATCGAGGATATCCCTATTATGATATTGCAACGAAATACATACCCTTTTAGACCCTTTTAGATCCTTTTAGATAAACCTATGTTGGACATTTGTGACACTTATATTTGTCTCTTTATAAGAGACACATAAGTATCTCTTATAAAGACTTATTAATCCATTTTGAGGTTTCTAAATTTCTCTAGCATTCTAACAATAGTTAGAATGTAATTTGTCTGCCTCCTAGCTAGTGGCAACCGAAAGCAATTTAATTTTACAGGATCAGTGAGGTCTCGGTTGTACCCTGCGTTGGTAAAATATTAAATTATCCATACGTCGTGGGCCGTAAAAACAATATCTATATTATTCCATCTCTTCTGCGCCGTACATAAACCAGCTACTTGGCATTTATTAACGCAAAACACCGTTTCCGAAAAAAAATTGGCACGTGTCGTGAGGCATAACAAATTATTTCTTATCCTGTGTGTCGCGGAAACTGCAGCTGGCCAGAAGAGTCAATCATCCATGAGAATATCGTTCGCTACCGCAACACGGACCACCACGTTTAATATTATACCTTATACCCTCGTCGCGTCAAATATGCGTTCTTCTTCTGTTTAATACCATCTCCAATACCCTAATGATGCGGGTATAATGAATAATTAAAGACGCGGTTATCTGATGCACCTACATATTTATTGTTTCAATATTCGAGCTACTGGAGAAAGTTAGACGCAGGATGGATTCTACTGCCACTACTTTATTTTGTAAAATAAATGCGTTTTTACAAAGGAATAGTGTCAGGTGGTTATATGTGAATTTGAGTAGGCGCGTTCTGTCTAATGGGTTTTTTTAATGCATGTGTCAGAAACTATTCTGTCAAGTAAGAAAGTTAAGTTGTAGCAGTTTTTGATGGTGTAAAATAAAGTTTGATATATATAACCAGTACTCGTGTACTTAATTCGAACCGGGAACAAGGAATAACGTGGAGTTAATCTACGATCCCACATAAATTGGCGACCGTGACAGGACCTCGAGTACTTGGAAATATAAAGTGAGACTACGACTACCCGTGAAGCCGGTGGTTTTATATAGTCCATAGACAAACTTTTGGCAGTTGTTACTTCAGGTTTGAGTACCAAGTTTGTAATATGGAGCAAGAGACGAAACATCGTAGAGTTCTTCGCGGACTATTTACGAAGAAGGCTAATGAACTCGACACGCTATTATCAGCAGACAAGCAAGATGTAACTCAGGTACATGTTTGTTTACAAATGCTGCAAACTAAATTTGAAGAATTACAAACCGTGGATGGTAAGATTTACGACAGGATGTTGAATGAATTGGAAGGTAGTGAGGAAGATCTATGTGCCGAAATTGAAGTGTGTGATGAATACGGACGTCGTTTCTTGGAGCTACAAGAAAGGTGCAATAAGGACTACGAACCAAAGGCAACTTCAGAGATAGATTCCACTGCTTCCAATGCTACATCTGTCACAGGTAAACGTAAGTTTAAATTACCCACCATAGAACTGAAGAAATTTAACGATAACCTCAAAGACTGGCTGCCTTTCTGGGCACAGTTTAAGAAAATACATGAGGATAACGAAATCGATTCGAATGATAAAATTGCCTATTTAAGCCAAGCGACAGTTCCTGGTAGTCGTGCGAGAAAAATAGTAGATAGTTTTCCACCGGTACCAAAAAATTATGAGAAGATTGTTGACAGTTTGAGGTCGAGATTCGGGCGAGAAGACTTGCAAATAGAGGTGTACGTGCGAGAATTATTAAGGCTTGTTTTGAATAAAGCTGAGACGAAACATTGCCCTGTTGCCGTATTGTATGATGAAATTGAAAGCCAACTTCGTTCGTTGGAAACGTTAGGGATAACGTCAGATAAATACGCGGCTATGCTATATCCTTTAATCGAATCGTGCCTCCCAGAAAATCTGATTAGCGTTTACCATAGATCCTCTGAAAGATTTTCGACCAATGTAAGCGAGGTATTAACCAAGGATGCGGGAGACGAAGGACATATTGATAGCTTAGATGCGCGTTTAAAAGGACTCATGAAATTCCTGCGCAATGAGGTGGAAAATGAACAGAGACTTACGTTAGCGGTTGAAGGTTTCCACATAAAAAAGGACAAGAATGACGTAGAAGGTTACGCAAAAATGTCGAAATTGAAATCAGAAAAATCAGGGGTAGCGATAGCCACGGCCTCGGGTCTTTTAAATTGCGACGTTAAATGTATATTTTGTGGCGGCTCACATGATAATGAGAGCTGTTTCAAAGCTCAGAAAATGACGCTAGAACAAAAGAGAGAGTTTTTAAAGAAAGGAAGGGCATGTTACCGCTGTTTGAAGGTTGGACATTCTGCGCAGAAGTGTCGCATTAAATTAAGATGTATTTTGTGTGGAAAACCCCATGTTACGCTGATGTGCGGGGAACTTCCTGTTCATAAAGAGGGCGGACCCACAAAAGTGGAGCCGGTGGACCGTATCAACCAAGTCTTAACAAATTATTCGAGTGGGCAAGTTTTCTTGCAAACAGTAAGGATAACTCTGTTGGGTAATAGAGGGAAAAAACTGATCCGAGCCTTGATGGATACAGGCTCCCAACGCTCGTATATCTTACAGAGTACCGCACAGAAGATGGGTTTTGTACCTACAGGCGAAGAGAGAATAGTGCATACTCTCTTCGGTGGTAAAACTACGAATGAACAGAAGCACAGTTGCTATGAAGTCAAAGTCAATGGCGAGGGATACACATGTTCATTAGAAGTCCTAGGTCAACCGATGATTTGTAATCCTGTCCCCTATATCAGGGAGGGGCCATGGTTGGATGAACTCAATAACATGGACATCGTACTCACTGACGTTGGAAATGATGAACCCATAGAAATGCTGCTTGGTGCGGACATCTTAGGAAAATTGTATACTGGGCGCAAACAAGAATTAAAATGTGGGCTAACCGCGATTGAAACTTTATTGGGCTGGACATTAATGGGAAAAGTTCCTTCGGTTGGTCCTAGAGCAAGTGTCGCTATGACGGTATTTTCACTTTTTGTCCAACAAGCTAATATAAATAATCTCTGGGAATTGGATATCCTTGGTATCACTGATCCAACAAAAAAGAAAGAAAAGGAAGATCGTGCCAAAGAGATTCAGGAACGTTTTATTGCGACAACGCAGGAGGATGAACAAGGTCGGTACATAGTGAAATTGCCTTGGCTGGAGGATCACCCCCCTCTCGACAACAATTTAGCTCTGGCAAAAAGAAGACTTGATCATACAATAAACAAGCTCCGGTCGTCCCAAATGTTTGAAAGGTATGACTCCGTCTTCAATGAGTGGCAAAATGAAGGCATTATTGAGGAAGTAACCGAGCCGTACGTAAGCGATCTGGTACACTATTTGCCACATAGGCCGGTTGTAAAAGAAAGCAGTCTGATTACCAAGATAAGGCCAGTATTCGATGCCTCCGCCCATGAAAAGGACAAACCTTCACTGAATCAGTGCCTAGAAGTAGGGCCAAATCTTATCACCCGTATCCCAACAGTGCTTCTTCAGTTTAGGCTACAGAGGTTAGGAGTGGTCGCAGATATCAAGAAGGCGTTCCTGCAAATTGCGATCAAGGAAGGAGATAGAGATTATCTCAGATTTTTATGGGTGACGGAGAAGGGACAACTCAAGGTTTTCCGACATAAAAGGGTTGTCTTCGGAGTATGTAGCAGCCCCTTTCTATTGGGTGCTACTATAGATCTGCATTTGGCTAGATGTAAAAAGAATTGGACAGAGCAGAAGGGCTACACTTTGGAAACCATTGATCAGCTTGCTAGCAGTTTCTATGTGGATAATAGCGTAACAAGTGTGCCTGACGGAGAAACTCTTTACAGATTTATGAAAGAATCCCGTTGCTTGATGAATGAAGCTAAGATGGACCTACGAGGGTGGGAGTTCTCTGGTGCGGATGTGGCTGTCGACAAAACTGTTCCCGTTCTGGGTCTTATATGGAATGTAAACGAAGATACGCTGGCTATAAATGAAGAGGGTCTAAGTGGCTTACAAAATATCAATGATAAACAGGTTACAAAGAGACTGATTCTTTCTGTAACACAGCGTATCTTTGATCCTATTGGTTCAGCTGCCCCGTCACCCTGGTACCCAAACTACTTTTACAACAACTTTGGAAGAGTAGACAAGGCTGGGATACACCTTTAGACGAGGAGGTAGTCAAGAGTTTCAAAATGTGGACCGAAGACTGTCTTGAACTGATGAAGATAAAGATACCTCGATGGATAGGTGCCGGCAAAGAAGAAGCGTCTGACTGGAGCTTACACACCTTCAGCGATGCTAGTCAGAGAGCGTACTCGGCCGTGATTTTTCTGCGAATCGAAAGGCAAGAAGGCACTTTTGTGCATCTGGTTGCTGCCAAGGCTAGAGTAGCTCCCTTGAAAGAATTGACGATACCTCGTTTGGAATTGTTAGGAGCCACCATAGCTGCTCGGTTACATGAATCTGTCAGAGAGCATTTTAAGGGAGTACCCACATATTTTTGGAGCGACTCTTCAACGGTTCTATCGTGGATAAAACGAGCTGAAGAATGGTCACCGTTTGTCAGAAATAGGGTAAAGGAAATTCGTTCTTTAACGGACGCCGAAAGGTGGAAGCACGTACCTGGTACAATGAACCCCGCGGACCTACCTTCTAGAGGTTGCCGTGCTGCTTGTTTGATCACAAAGAAATGATGGGAGGGACCCATTTGGTTATATAAGGACCCTCTCAATTGGCCTAATGGAGAGTATGAAGTGGAAGAGGATCAAGTTAATCTGGAGAGGAAGAAAACGGCAGTGACTTTATTCAGTGCAGATTCCAACTTCTGGCATTTCAATTATTTCGGGCAGTATATTAAAACGCTAAGAATGATGGCCTGGATCAAACGATTCTGTTTTAACGCCCGAACCCCTTCCCGCAAGTTACGAGGTACGTTAAGCGTCGAAGAATTGAATACTGCAGAAGTTTTTGTGTTAAAGACTGTACAAAACGAGTCATTCTTGAAAGGGGATTCTCGTCTAGCTTCATTGAAACCATTCTACGATGATTTTGGATTGATTCGGTTACGAACACAAGTGTCACAACGTCCTGACACTGAAGAATTTCGTTTTCCGATAGTGTTGCCTGGCGAACACTCCTTAGTGAGAATATTAATCATGAAGGTGCACAGAGAATCATGTCATGTGGGCACTCAGGGACTGCTCAATCTTCTGAGAGAGAGGTATTGGATCTTGGGGGGCCGACGCACGTTAAGATCCGTGTTATCCCAGTGCGGTGTTTGCAAAAGACATTCCAGCAAGGCGTTGAAGGTTGAACCTCCTACTTTGCCATTGGACCGTGTGCGCGAAGCAATTGCGTTTGAAATCACCGGTGTCGACTTCGCTGGTCCCTTGTTGCTGAAAGGTGGACTTAAAGCTTGGGTTTGTTTATTCACGTGCGCAGTTTATCGGGCCATTCATCTAGAGCTAGTAACCTCCTTATCGACGTCGTCCTTTATTCAGGCGCTTCGACGATTTGTAGCTAGGCGCGGACGTCCTAGTACGATGTATAGTGATAATGGGACAAATTTCGTCGGATTCGACCGCGCCTGTAAGGACTTGGACTGGACAATTATTGCAGACTTTAGTTCCGCGCGGAAAATCCAGTGGCGTTTTAATCCTCCTACCGCACCATGGTGGGGAGGGTTTTGGGAGCGTTTAATTGGCGTGATGAAAAGACTTCTACGAAAAGTGTTAGGACGCGCAAGTTTAACTTATGAAGATTTAACGACGGTCTTGTGTGAGTGTGAAAGCGTTGTTAATGCGCGACCCTTGACATATGTTTCGGAGAACCCGCAAGAGCTAATACCATTGACTCCTGTCATGTTTCTGCGAGATCACGACAGCGGGGAACTGCCGGAGGCCGATTTCATAGAAGGTGCCTCACTTTGTCGCAAGGCTAAACATAGGAAAAAGTTATTGGAAGATTTACGGAAAAGGTTTCGGATAGAATACCTGGCCCAGCTTAAGCCACATAGCAAAAGGCGCCAGCATGGAGAAGACAAAATTGCACTGGGCGATGTAGTACTTATAGGAAATGACAATGAAAAACGGCTAAATTGGCCGTTGGGACGAATTATAGAATTGTTGCCCGGGAAAGATGACCAAACTCGATTGGTAAGATTGCAAACAATTCGAGGGCAAGTACTTCGACCTGTTCAGAGGCTATATCCTTTAGAAGGTACATCGGATTCAACCCCGTCCACAGCGAATGTTTCGTCACCTTCTTCATTTTCTTCTGCTAGTCCTCTTAGGGGAATGATCGACAACGCAAATGGTGAGAGTGCGGGTGTGATTAAGAGCAGAGTATCCGTTAAAAATGGTGCGAGTGCAGTCGCGAATGAAACAAAGAAATCCGCGAAGACGGAGCAGCGGTTAGAGCGTACTCGAAGCGGACGTTTAGTTAAGTTACCTGTTAGATTTAAGTAATTACATTTTGTTAGTTTTGTAACATTCTTGCATCTTCCCTTTGTGAGTCACATAGAACGTGACTCAGGTGGGAGAATGTCAGGTGGTTATATGTGAATTTGAGTAGGCGCGTTCTGTCTAATGGGTTTTTTTAATGCATGTGTCAGAAACTATTCTGTCAAGTAAGAAAGTTAAGTTGTAGCAGTTTTTGATGGTGTAAAATAAAGTTTGATATATATAACCAGTACTCGTGTACTTAATTCGAACCGGGAACAAGGAATAACGTGGAGTTAATCTACGATCCCACAAATAGTATCAGAAATTTTTTAAATTTAAGTCGTAATAATAATTATTAAGGGGTAACGAAGATATATAATAACTTTTGAAATTCTTATGCACAATCAACTTTATCATCATGTAAGTAAGATGAGACCTATGCATCAACACAGGTTTATAAAAGGATGGTTTACCACTACTAATATAGTACACAGTATGTTACACAGTATATTTCAGAAATTCTCGATAAACATTCCAAGTTGATATATACACTGATCAATTTTATAGACCATTGATATTGACCATTTTAGTCAGTATCCCTTTCAGAAGGTATTATAATGCGTATATTCTCATGACGAAAAGGAACGAATATAAGAGTCATCCGGATTCTTCATATAGAAATGAGTTTTCATTTTTTGTTCACAAATTATGCGTTTTAGTACGATTTTAGTCAGACTGCCATGTGAAGTGAAGTTCAACACAAAAATCTTCGGAAAACCACCGGCATACCTATAGCATGAGTCCAAAGGGTGTTATGGTCACATGAACTTGTATTTGAATAAAGAATTTTTCCGCTTTTCCGAAGAGACTGCTAATGATAAGTAAACAACTTTATATTATAAAACTGCATACGCAAAAACTCCTTTTCTATATGAAGAATCGAGGATGGCTCTTTGATTCATTCATTTTCGTCATGAGACTATATGCAATATAATACCCTCTGAAAGGCATGGCATACTGACAACTAAAATGACAACCAAAAATTTGTCACTAACTTCCGGTCTTATTAGGCTTTGACTTGACTTGACCATAACATATTTTGAAGAAACTGGTAATGTATGGAATATCACTGCCTTTATTAAATATTTTCACTTCCTATTTGACAGGCAGACGGAAATATGTTATAGGTATACAATGGGTTAAGATCTGTCAAATAGCATCTTCTGGAGTTCCGCAAGGAAGCAACGTGGATCCCAAAATTTATTGTGAAATACAGTCTGAGAACAACGCAACGCGTCTTTATACCAACTTAAAATGCATTGAAGAATGGTGTTCTTTAAATAACCTCTACCTAAATATTGCCCTCGCACCAACTTCTGCTGTCATTTCAAATTTGTGTTAACTACAATTCACTAAGTAGCCAGTTTAATATATTTAATACGTCCATCACATGTATAGAAATATTATTTTTTACTAATTTTAAATTTTGATATACTATTAGCGCAAAGAATATGAAAACGTATTTAAGACATTCCAAAGCCTATTGTCTGCCATATAATAGGTAGTATATGAAACGGTTTAACGTAACTATGTAATTAAATAAGTTTTTTCAGTGTATCTTTCGAGTGTGGGTATTACTTTTTACATTACAAATATGCCGACGAATGCGCTCACTTTAAATAACAATATAAAATTTTATGGTCAATTTGTTTCCCATTTTGACAAATTGGGCGAGGAAAATTGAAACTTAAAGAACATTATTGAAAAAATATAAATACTCTATTCTTCTCAGAAGACGTCATCACCCAGTGACCTCTAAATTTAATAAAATGTTGCATCAGAATTGATTTATTAACGAGTTACTTTTTTATCGATCGAAATATCGATGACGTATAAGATTAATTGTTTGATATAATAAAGGAGACAGTATATTTTATAATTTCAGTTGCTTACACTGAAGCTAACCTTAGTTTATAAGTTATTTACAGTGATGTCTTTCGATAACAGAAATAGAGTGTTTTTTGTATTTATTAATAGGTTAGTTCCTACACAGCAGTTTGATAGTTTTCAGCACTGATTTAATGCGCAAGTGCGATTCATGCATCATTTGGAAACTAATTTGAATTATTGTTGCTGGAACACAATCTTTAGTTCACATAATATCCGGTAGAAGCGTTGTTTTATTTTGTTGGTTTCGATTTTCGACGAGTTAACCTTAAAAAATGCCAGGTAACAGATAATAAAAAGTAATAAGGTGAACATTTACTCTAATAAACGCATGTGTTCTTTAGATTTCATGGATTTACAAGAATGTATCAGTTCCATACTACGTACAAGCAGTGCCGCAACTACAACAAATGGCTCTCATGCAAGTCGGAAGTCAGAGTCGCAAGTCGAAATATACATTCCGATATACGGAATGTATATATCGCGCTCAGGTTTATAGCGCGAATACTGGTGCCTCTATAGATACCTATCTCTAGAAAAAAGCGAGTTACACTGGCGATTTTACTTCACTTATATAGATAGCGCAGCGCTCGACCGGCAAGCGTCGTGAAGAGTAGTGGGGAGTGTTCAGTTATAATACCGTACTCGCTTAATGGAGTTGCGTTTCATTTGATAGGACGATCTGCGCGCTTATAATTATGTTTCATATATGGTGTACAGAGTAACGAAATAGGTTACTTTATGTACGGTGAATAGAATAGCATTACTTTATGTATGGTATTATCAGTTCCAATGTTGGTTGCAAGAATTGCGAAATCTGTGAATTTTTTTTTATAATAGATTACAAATTGTGTGACACTTTATATGACCGTTTTCTTCAATTGCAAAAAGAAACAGTACTATTGAAACAGAATACTTTAACGAATGTTAACTGTGAGGTACTTGAAGTATATATTTCTTTCGCATCGTCTACGGTCTGTTCGCCTGTCGTTATTTATTAAACGTTTGCTATTAGTACATTTCTTTCCGTTTTCAATGTGGGCGGTATATCTACTAGTAATTGTTTATTTATTATTAATTTCGTTTGATATATCTAATCCATTGTCATACAAACGCATTGTTAAGAGAACATATGAATATAAATCATTAATACTTGTAGTGAATGGAATAATTTCAAACGAGAACAGAATTGATGAGGTTTTGTCAAAAAAATAGAACACATACTTACTTACATATGCTCATTTGCAATAACTTTCAGTTTATTATGTAAGATACAAAAATGTTTCACCTATGTGTTTACCTTGTAAGTAGGTATCTTTAGTTGATGAAAAAATCGTAGTTACCAAATACAGTATCTTCTATTAACAACCTAGGCTAATTGTTGTAATCTTTACTCATTGTATATATGTTTGAAATCTCCTAATTTTCAATAAATAAATTGACTGGAACGTCAGGACTTTTAAAGAGTTGTTTTTATTTAATTTAATGCTCATTGAAGTTATTGAGAGCTTCTAATTCCTCTCTTGGAAGGGGTTGGAACCTTTGGTGTGAAGATAACACTGACGTAGTTTTCCACATAACACCAAAACACCATACTGCACTCGGCGCGCGTTTAGCCAACCAAGTTGGCATAATCTGGAGATGATTAAAATACAAAATTTGGAAAAACCGAACGACGTTTGCAGATTTTTAGAAAACAAATATCTGACCCTATTAATCTAATCTTAGCACTGCCCTTACGAGTTTAGGGTTTCATTATGGTCAAACCAAGCTCCTATCAGCATATCTCTTCCATCCTATTCTTTGTAAGTATTTACAGTCCGTTTACATTTCGATCAGTTATTTGAAAATATATTAGATCGGTAAAGTTGGTCGTTGATTCTCACAGAGACTGAATCGTGTTTTGACCACTAATGTGAAGCTTGAAAAAGTTATCCTTAATGTGTGAATAAATATTCTCACTTCTTATGCTTCCGCCGCTTCCTCTAGTAAATCTGCAATCCTTGTCTGCTTCGCAAAGAAGTTGATTAAATATGTTTAACTAGTAATACCGGGTATCTGCAATAATTTAAAATTTTTCTCATCGCTCGCTCCGTTAATAAAACAGAAAGTTCTTGCGTATTGCTGGAGAGGCACCAATACAAATAGCCGCGTTTAATACGTCATCAATAAAATTAGCTGAATATATCGATAAATACAAATCCCCAAAGAGTACAGGACAATGAGCAGAGTAAATAACAATTAATTCACGTAATTAGTAGTCTTTGCTCGGCATCGGGTTTAGATTTACGCGTGTGCCGCCATCGGATTCAATACCAAATTTGACAAAGACGGGTTTTACAATTCCAATGGAAAATCGCAGACAGCGTGGCTTTGCTTGCCTATTATAGCGTTATTGCCTGCTTGCAACTGGCTAACGCCAAATGGGGAGAACGGCAGAAAAACTATGTTATCTCATGGAAATTTCACTGCGAGTCTTCTTAGATTCGTCCTTATTTTTTGCCCGGTAACTGCGATGCGATATATTGAATTCGCATTCCACGGCGGTACACACATATTAAACTAAAAATAGAACTCGACTATAGGTGCACAACGCGGAAATATATGTACCTGGTGCACCATTACTTTATGGAGTTGCCATTGTGTTTCTCTTCTGTTTAAATGCCTCAGAACTTTTTTGTATATGAGTTTAATAGTGTGTCATTTATCTAGTAATTGTCAAGCCAATTTAGATAATTGACAATAAAGGAAATAAGTAATTAATAAGTATATTACTTTTCTGGTTACCATCTTGTTTCTGGGGTTGAGTTATGCGGATTTATTATCTTGTGAACAAATACATTGATAAAAAACAAATAACTTAATTTCCGTTTTGCTGATATCTGCAACATAGTTTTGTTAAATTATTTTTAAAATTTTAGTGTTTGAATATTCGAATAATTCGAATATTTGAATAGTAGAATTCGAATATTTGACTATTTCAATAGTCGAATATTTAAATAGTCGAATATTCCAATATCAATAATATTATTAGTCGAATATTCGAATGGTCGTCTATTTAAATACCGAAAAAGTTGTTTTAAAATTTAAAACGACCTTTTTCCGACTTACAATATAGATATTTAAAATTTTAATATCTATATTGTCGAAAAATAATATTATTTAGAATAATAGTCAATTGTGTCGAATAAATTCAGATAACAAAACAATAATAATTCTATTAAATCATATAAAAATAGGAGAACTCTGTAACAAATAAACATTCGATTATTCGAACATTTGAATAGCCGCATAGTTAAATAAATAGTCAATTAGTCAAATATTCGAATATTCGAATAGTCGAATTTTCTAACTAACAAAAAATTCGAATTAAGAGTAGTCGAATATTCGAATATTCGAATTATTGGAATACAATTTCGAGCCCTAATTCTCATGAAGATTATTTAGATATTTTGTGATACGATAAAATCAGCACTCCTCAAATTTTCATTTATTTTTATGTAATATATTTTTGCCTTACCAAAAATCATATGACTTGGTAAAATCTTTAATAGTACTCTAATTATTAATTTCAAACTATTCAATTGAACATGTAGTTCACTTGCCTTAATCGTATTTGGTAGAGATTTATACATATTTAGTTCAAATTTAGTTTCACATAAAAATATTAGTTCTACCAACATTTCATGATCAGTCTCACAGGTACGTACATGTTTTTCTACTCTGCATGGTGTGTTGTATTTAAAGCTGGTCATTTTACGCATAAATTCGTGAGGCACCATATATAATGCTTTTTGCCTAAGAAGTTACTTGCGTTTACGGAAAAATATTAAGGGTTTTTTTATTATAATTACAGATTTTACGTGAACCACCCAAACAAAAAAAAAAGAGGAAAGTGACAATCAATGGATGATTATCAAATTGTTTCTTCGAATTAAACAATCTTTGTATTTTAATAGATTTGGAACGTTTTTTTATAAATATATTCATATAGGTAGAAGTTGATGGGTATGTCGAGTAATATATTTTAACAAAATATAACAATGTCTGAAATAGACTTTATATAGTGTTTGGCCAAAATTATAGAGTGACACATAAGTAGTATCAGAGGACTATTACTATTCACTATATAAAATAATGTTTACCCTATAAAATCATAAATTAATGGAATGTGTTTTTATGGTTGTTTCTGCAAGTGGGGTAATTGACTTGACTTTCTAATATTCGTAAAAGACCTAATTTAATCTGTTTAATGAAATATTTTAGTAATTTTTTTTAAATTCGGCTCGATCTTATCAGACGCGTCTGTGGAATTGCGATTCCGCCACTTCACCCGTCGAACAGCTCAATCTACTGTAAATTAATGTCACTATCTTTAATCCTTCTGATTTTATAAAGTCAGATTTCCGAATTTTAAGTCGAAATTAGAAAAATAATAACTGTGTGGCCCTTCTACGCCTTCGTCAGCTAGAAATAAAAAAATGTTCTATTTGAAAATTCTATTAGTAGTTGATTGCAGATCAGTACCTTCAATCCGATTTAAGTAGATTTTAACTTCCTTAAGTGTCACATTTTCGTTTCTGTAGCAAATTTGGGTTTTCAGGTAAAATTATGTGTATAATAATTTGTGATAAGCTTTAATTAAACCAGGCAGGTATTTCTCTATCACCTTATATAACCAAGAATCCTGTGTAATTAGTAAAGCCATTCAAGATGACCGTCTATCAGACTGATCCCTAGAAAAAATTGGAGACATTTGAGTCTTAATTTATTTAGGGGTCTTCTCAGCTTCTGTTCTTAAATATCAACATAATTAATTTGACGCTAAACTATGAGTGCGGACAAGAAGGTTGGAATATGGAATATGGCTACGATCTGGTCGATTTCCCGCTTTTACGTCTTGCGAATTGAGAAACGTCAAAAGGACGTTGTGATTACTTCTGGAGATATATCCAATTGGCGATCATCCTGAATCATCATTACCAAGTTGATATTATATTAAAGGCAAATATACGAAATTATATTATCCAAACATTATCTAACTTATAAAACTACCCTCTAAACATTTTCTTCAAATTGTATTTACCATCATTTTATTATAATTTCCATGGAACTATTTCTTTAATTTCTCATGATATAATATTTTTTAAAAGTGAAAGGGGTATGTGGGAATCTATTACGAATTCTGAATGAAGAATTTCCATTTATTGGACTACACCAATATTTGGGTATTCAATAGATTGAAGTTAAATTTGTCTTCTTTTAATTTGATTTGCATCATACGTATACGTGTATGCCTATTTTAAGATAATTTAAAAGTATATGGTTTTTAATACTTATATGTACTAGGTGAAATATTTAGATGGTTTATAAATATTTATCAATAAAACACAATTCTAACAAATTTTTTGTTGGTATTTAACCAAAAAATCAAATGAAGAAATATAGGTATTATTAATGAATAATGAAATTATTTAAATGTTATTAATGAGGCTCTTGTTTTCGTTATCACCTATAATCTATAGGTATGCAAAAAATAGTGTCATTTCTTAAAATAAAACATCGGAATCAATTACTATTCTCCGTCCATCATTGAATAAATAAAGTAGTAGTTTTCAATAGTTTTATTGAAGTAATGAAGGAATTTGCTTTCCAGAACTATGTTAAATAACAAGGAAACCAGAAATTCCATTAGATTATAATAATGAATAATATGACTAGTGAAGTTTCGACCAAATACCTAAAAAAATAAAATAATAATATAGTAACGTTTACAAACAGCTTATATTTACATTTACTTTTCAGTCAACAATGTGATCTGTTGCTTTATTTAACTGTTTTCTCCTAGTTCTTTTCAGTTAACAATAATTACAATAATTAACTTATACATCATTATAGAAAGTGTTGTTTACGATCTTTAATTTTGTCATTGTTTCAGGATATTGAAAGTGGAGCTGTTTGTACCTATAGCGCCAGTAGTGACGACGAAGATGAGTCGGTTGAAGATAATTCGGAGCCCCAAGAAAAGACCTCTAGTGAGTTTCCTCCAATACCCAAAGACTCTGATTGTTCAAATATTAAAATTAAAAAAATTGACACATCTAAAAATTCAGAAGGTGAGGATAAACCCAAGATTGTGACTGCCGGCACCAGCACGAATTCTTCTCCAATAACGAAAATACAGTGTCAACCAGAGATATCAATCTTTTCACAATGTCAAATGTCTCTGGTTAAAGAAACTACTACGGTCAATACGCCTGTTCCTTCAGTGCCTTTGATAGTGCCTAGTACTCTAGATACAACAATTCCTACTAGTTTGTTACCTGTCACTGTATCTTCTCCAAATCAGGTTCAAGCTATACCCTTATTGCTGCAAACTGCTACAGGATTGGGTTACGCTACAACTCCTGATGGCATGTTTGTAGGAATGCTGCATGGACCAAATATAAGCCAGCCTCAACTGGTAGCAATACCGATAACTACTGTGACTACTGCTACCAGTCAAAGTACCGCGAACAAAGAAAAACACAGCTAGGCATTTATATTTTTATTTTGGACCCATGACTTGATTGAGTTTGATTTGGCTGTTTTTCGTTAGTCTTTTTATATTATATTTAAAGTTAGTTACGTAATTATAATAAAATTAAAAATAATAAGCAAGTCATATCCACTTAGGGAAATATTACCCATTTGAAAACATCATCCTAGATATATATACATCATCCACCCATATCTTATATTATAGTACAAATTTTGTCAGTGGGTAATTAGAATAAGGCTATCAAGGGAAGGAACTATTAGGGTAAGGCTTTTATTAGTAGTTGTGGCGTTGTACTTTAGCTCATTGTCTATGTACCTACAGGGTGTTTTATAATGGCGTGCAGAAAATCCAGGGGCGTAATCTATGACTAAATGAAGGTAATTTTGTGAAATAAATATAGGGTAATAAATAAAGGCGGCTTTTCGTGCTACAGGGTTTAAGAAAATCAATGTAAAATCTTTAATTTCTAAATCGCTTAAGATATTTTTAACAAATTTGGTATAAGCTCGTTATTCATAGTATACTAAGGTAATATTACAATAATAAAAAACACACTTGTTAAGAAAATTAGTTTTGTTGCTAAACGATGGAGGAAGCGGGAGTGTAGGAATAAAAACTGAAGGGAATTGGAAGAATCATACAGACACATTTTGTTTGTAATATTATACAGGGTGATAGATTTTTTTGTTAGAAAACATGATGGTACCCATTTTATTGTGTAGCTACTAAAATATTACTATACCAAATTTGTTAAAAATATCTTTAGCGGTATATAAATTAAATTTTTAATCGATTTTTTAACATTGAAAACCCTGTAGCTCGAAACGGCGGCCTTAGGACTCATCTTTATTTAACAAAATTACCTTAACTCTAGTCATAGAATATGGCCCTAGATTGTATGCACTCTATTAGGAATCACCTTGTATAATAATTATTTATTTCTGATATTAACTAGGCAAATCTTCCGTTACCTACCTAAAATCCTACCTAAGGACCTTAAGGTCCTTACTTAAGCATATTTGGTTAATATTGAATAATAATATTTGTTAGTTCATTACGTTGGTAATAATTTTCGTAAAATGAGCAATTTCACTAAGTGAATATGACACGTCATTTTTTTAATACTTATTAATAATAGTGACCGCTGGTTTGTTAAACAATTTACTGCATTGCATGTTTGTGGATTAAGTTATTTCGTTGTAGCTGTTTACAATTGAACAAATACATTTTATATTGTTTTTCATATGTTGCATTAAAATTTATATCCGTAGTATCAGTTTTTTTAAATGTTTATAACAATAAGAATTTTTTTGAGAGATAAGTCAGATCAAAGTTAAATGAAATATTAAATTCTGTGCATCAATGGCGTAAACGAGGAGTTTTTCCCCGTAGCTTGAGTTAAATCTTGAGGTGGCAAAGCTTGAAGAATAAAACGCGATGAGGGTCGGAAACACCAATTTATGCCAGAAGTGCATACAAATTTTATGTACGATTGATAAGTTTTCTTATCATATTTAAATAAAAACTTGCAATACCTTAGGTGAAATCTAATTAACAGGGAAGGAACAAATTTACGTAAAATAATCACAGTGACTAATAAACAAGAACCAGGTTTTCATAAACAAACAGAAAAGGCGTTTTGGTTCTAATGATTAGAGAAATTTGACAATGTTTAAAGGTATTCTTGACATTATGTTTGAGTGTGGTATTTTGAATTAGCAGGGTTTAGGAATTCCCAAAATCAAATCAACCTACAAAATTAAAATAATAACCTTGTCTTTTAATTTTTTTCAAATTTATTACCTTCATAAATAAATACTGGGCATCAAGATCTTCCAAAATAGAAAGTAATTTATCTGCTATACAAAAAGTCTTCGCCTTTCGGTGTTGACAGATTCTTCTTCTTCCTGTGTGTCGGTTTCTCTAAGACGAGTCCAAAAGTTGCCTCGCAGTGTTTACAGATACACTGTTTCTGTGACTCCTAGTATTTACCCTTAACTTGAATATTTACTTCATATTCTTGATGGTTTGAGAAGCTTTAAATATTTAGAAAAGTTTACTCAAACGACGCGGGCAGTATTTTTTTGATATTTCCTTTATTCGTAGATTTTTAATTAATAATACTTTCTTTGATACTCAGATGGATTTTTCAGGCAGAAAATTTAAGACTATAGCATTTAACTGTTCTTACGATTGATGATATGCAATTAAAAATTTGGAATACAAAAACACTTTTAATTCTGCAATATCAATACTTCCCACAACAATCTTTGATATGGCATAGTTTTTATAGTGATTATGTTTGTATAATCATATAGAAAATATCATGTATATTGGACTGGCATAAAGTTTCATTTCCTCTTTTAGACAATTAATAAGTATTATCCATGGGAGCAAATGATGGGCTTTCCTTCGTAGTAATCCAAATAGCCGTATAACGTCTGAGGGTAAAATTACTTCGTTTAGGCCTGTGAATTAGATCTAAAATACATCTATAACTGATCGATCGTACATAAAGATATTTTTTAAATCGGTAAGTTTACTTAATTCCCTTAAATGGCTTATCTGTAAAGTATGATATTTGAAAGTGATATATAGAATATATTTTTTATTTATTTTTCATGTTTATGCATATATATTTATATTTTATGGCCAAGATGGACTGAAACATCTGTGATCACGTTGTATAGCTTAACTAAATAAACATTTTTCTAGCTAATGGTGTTTTATTGCTAACGTATGAATGACGTTATATTTAGTTTCACAAAAATAAATTTGAATTTTAAGCGGCTTAATCATTAGTAAACGACTTTTTCTACGAAAATTTCGAGAGAGCAAATTGTTGGTAATAAATAAAAAATTATGGGTGTGGCAGTTCTTATGTTGCAAAATAATAATTTCTGTTAATTTTAATGTTAATGTTTTTTAATGTTAATTTAAAGTAAAGGAAGTAGAAAAGATGACATTTCGTACTTAGAGGTAACAAATTTATAGTCCTACTCGAAACAAGAATCCAAAGGGTGCATATCAGTTATAAAATTAGTAGTATGAGGTCAACGCGCCAAAAACATTTGTTTCCTTGTAATTATGTAATCGTAGTAAATAACACTAGTATAACCTATGTTGAGGTATATCAAAATTGTAATATTCTTTATATTTCTGGAAAATAACATTGTGATCCTTTATGACATGCACTGCTTGGAGTCTTGTTTCGTATATACCGGGTGTCAACGGATCTATTAGACAAGCCATAACTTCTAGAGTATTGGATGTATCAAAATGAGATTTGGTATAAGTAAATGGTAGAGGAAGAGGAAAGTTTTTGCATATTTTTCACGTTTAGGTTACTTCCGGTTTCACCGGAAATGGCTTCAATTTTGAATTTTTCAATGGAACACCCTGTATATTTTTACATATTTGAATTTCTGAGACAATTTTGGACTAGAAAATGACATTAAAACTTTTAAAGTATAATACTCGTATACGAATTTATTAAAAACTTCACTGAAGTAAATGTATTTTATGAGCTTATTTTTAATCCAATCACAATGAATTTAGTATCGTTGGATTCGCAAAAAAATCCCTTTTTGAAAAGTGCTTGTCTAAAAAGTGTTGCCATTTGAAAAAAAATAGTTAGATATAAAAAAGTAATTTTGCCAACTTGTCTCATTCCTATCTACCATACTAATCACTAAAACTTTGCGATTACATTTTTCTGACATCATCTAAGGCCTTAAGATTAGTTTGCGCTCAATCATGGCCACCTAGATGCAATAATAAAAATGGCTCTAAAAAAATCAAGTAGGCGAAAAAACTTTTTAAAATGTCATTTTCTAGTCCAAAATTGTCTCAGAAATTCAAATATGTAAAAATATACAGGGTGTTCCATTTGAAAATTCAAAATTGAAGCCATTTCCGGTGAAACCGGAAGTAACCTAAACGTGAAAAATATGCAAAAACTTTCCTCTTCCTCTACCATTTATCTATACCAAATCTCATTTTGATACATCCAATACTCTAGAAGTTATGGCTTGTCTAATAGATCCGTTGACACCCGGTATACTAGAAGGAGAATGTAAAATTGGAAATAAGTCACAGTGTTATTTCCAATATTATTTTATTGCCGGTTTATAGCCGGTGGCTCAAGCTGTAAGGTCACCCCCTTACACTTTTTTAATTACCAAATCCATATATTAAAAAAAACACATAAAACCGCATAAATTACACCCGCAAGCCCCTAAGCCAAAAAAGCTGTCTCGAAGGAGGTTGCATTGAAAAAACGCAGCTACTGATATTGTTAGGGCTGTAGTTGGGGATCGAAGCCAGACCATAATAGCCAGTGTGACCGGCTACAATATATATATACACGTAATATAAACCCACGGTCAGTTTAGTATACGGGCCGTAGTACATATAGCGCGTGAGCTGAAAAAACCGCCATTTTGGAAATTTGTTTTCATATATTCTGGCGGTCTTATTTGAACAGATATTGAAGAATGAAGAGCACTTTCTCGAAGTAAAGTTCTATCCTCTCCTAAATATTCCGGGAAGAACATTTAAATTTTCAATATGACGTCTCGTTTCATCTCGAACCATCATCAATTTGATTTTTTAAATACGGACCTGGAATTTTTAAACTACCCCAGGATGAATTATATTCGGTCGTTTTTCTCTTCATGTTTCAATATCTGCTCAAATAAGGCTGCAAAAAATAAAACGAACTCGAACTGTTTTTTTTTTCAAATATTTCAAAACAATCAAGTTAGCCTTAATTTTTTTAGGGTATATTGTTGGCCTCCCGATTACTCAACTCTGCTCCCATTAAAGCTTCTTCGTATCTTACAGTTTCCGTGACCTCAGTGGTGAGAAGCGAATTTATAACAGCCTGTATTTTATTTATTTATTAATCAGATATTTATTATTATCAGTATAAAAATTTACAGAACATTGTTTGTTACTTCTGGTTTAGCAGAAGTGATACTAAATTTTGAAAATTAAATGAGTCGTAGTTGTGTATTTTTACATATTTTCGATATCAATATCTATAATAATAAAGAAAATTGTAATAATACAACATAAAAATGAAGTTTATTTGAAGGAAATGCCGAAAACAACTACTCCACGGACAATGTGCCCCCACTGGCATTGCATTACTTCGGCATCTCCATATTTTCCATCGGAGACCGACCACAGACACGTACCGTTTCCGCTCTTATTATGCGCTCATTGGAATGCCTATTCATCTATGATTGCTATTGTACAATCACCAACCGTTCCTCCAAATTGTACACAGCAGCACTTCTGGTTGAATTTGCTCCCTAATAGTCTTTATTAGGGAGACTTAATAGTCTTCTAATAGTAATTTAATTTTAAACACGAAATTTTTTAGATAACCCCACACCCACTAATCCGCTGGGTTAAGATCAGGCTATCTTGGAGGCCATGAATTTAAAAATACGAACACTTCTCTAAATCGCAATGATTACGTTTGACACTTGTATCAACAGTTGACACGGCAACTCTTTTGTTTTCCATAGATACAGTAAAATCCAATTATTGATACAACTAGATTCCATTTACTTTTTGCTACTAGCTTGATTTCTTAAAATTATGTAAGAGTTTAAAGTATACCCCTTACTTTATGATGGTCCCATATAACAAATAAATGGTATTAAGTGCTATGTCTTTTAAGGTTTATAAAATAGTAAGTTAGAATAGTAAGTATACTATAGTTAGTAGTATTATAGTTGCAGTAGTAGTAATATAGTAGTAGTACTATATATAGGTAGTAGTTAGTATAGTTGTCATATAGATAAAAAGTCAATCTGGATCTCTTCTAAATTAACAGCCATAAACAATTAGTGGCTACTAATATAATGCTAGTATTTTTAATTCTGTGTTTTACGTTTCTATCTCAATTTGCTACTTGAGGTTTTGAGTATATTACTTGAGTGTATTTACTTTTCACATTAGTCTTAGGAATAGGTATACGAAATATTTCATAATCGGTGCTTTAGCTAAGTACATAGAATATAATTTTGACAGAAAAAATATAGGTAGGTACCTTAAGGTGTAGTGTACCTTTACCATGATGACCCAGATACGTATTTTGAATTGTCCAAATGAATGAATTTTTGTCCAAATATGAGATTAATTAAATACATAGTACATTCATGTAAGCAAGTATTTAATTTGTTCTTTTAATTATTTCTTTTTTAATTTAAGTTCTAAAATGTAATGACAACAAATGTTAAAAGCATAATATAGAAATATATTTGGGCGCACTGATATGGTTGAACCAAGGCAGAAAATTATGCCTTGTATAAATTTACGCAATTTTCTGAGACCAAGTATTCAGACTAAATGTCGCTGTTTGAAATTTACGACAAACTGTGTCATGTTAGTGTAAAGTCAATACGCCGCAGTGGCTCATGTTTATACTTGTCTATGCTTGAATATATTCTCTCGTTATGCGGCAGAACACAATTCTTGGTATTTAATTGAAATACTTTGTAGCTGTTTAGGAAATAACGGCCGTTTTTTGTTCGGAAGGTGACAATGTGTGGCTTAAAGGTGACAGTATACCAACAATATGGTAGTAATTAATCAGTTTCTGTCATCTGTGGCGCGACGCAATAGAATTACAAAATATTGGGAAATGTTTCTCAGCGACGAAAATAAGTAATATAATTATACTTACGTTTTGCACTAATAACACTTATTCATGTTCAAGATCATTTATTGTTTTGGCAGCAGTTGTTACGGAAATATGTTTTATATACAGTGTTATTCAGAACTTATCCATAATAAAATTTGGGGATGTTCAACATACATGTACAAATGTGGTAGTGCAAAAAAAATTTTTTTGGCGGCTTCTGAAAACTATTTAAAAATTTTTCATTGCACGCCGCTGGATACTGGTCCACTCTAATGGAGTGACAATGTAAACTGGCTAGCACGAAAAAAACTTTGGAAGTTCTGAGAATATACCGACACCCGGCGCAAAAAAGATTTGCAGCGTTTTTACTTTAAAATAAACTTAAAGATAGATAGATGTGACCAAAGTGACGTGTCTTTAAAATGAATAAAATTTTGTTACACTAATTTTGAAGAATTGCGCTACTTGATTACTAGGTATTTGAAACATGAAATTTATAAAAAATTTGCACATACCTTGTTACAAAAGCTGTTCGAAATAATATTCCTCGACTTGTACACACTTTTGGCAACGCCTTATCCAATTTTGCCGCACTAAACCGAATGTTCCTCCTGGTTGCTGATCTTGTAAACGCAAATTATTAAGTAAATTGGGGATTTTCAGCATTTTGCTGCAACAACCACTCACAAAACCTAACTCGTAATTGATAATCCACTGGTAACAGTCCATTAACTCAGCATTACTGTACACATGAGCCATTTAGAAAATTTTACAGTTCAACACTCCTACGATAAATAAAACACCGGCACTGAGAGAAAACACAGATAGACTGATGACTGAATAGACAATAGAGATATTATCCCCACTCCAACTCTGTTCGCTCGGTCTTAACCAGTCGTTCGAGGTACAAAAACGTGTTTGCTTTTTTTTACCACATTCTTAGGAATGTGGTAGGTATATCAGATGTTGAAGTTGCCCATCTCCGTAGTCCTTTATAATGGTATAACTTTAAACATTGTTTACGGGAAATCCTAAGACTTATTATAAATTTTTTGGGTGATATCGATTTCTTATTTAAGGATGCACATATCCTCAAAGTTTTAAGTCTGCTTGAAGTATATCTCGAGAACGGAAAATTACTACGATCTGAAAATTTGGCAACGTACATTCTGCAATAAGATCTATTTATGGAAAATATTTTCCAGGTGAAAATACTTCCGGAAAGAGCGGTTGATTTAACTTCGTTATTTTAAATGTAATATCCCATATATTGTATCGTTTCTGAATTTTACGTAAAATTCTAAACAATTTCATGTAGGATGTCCTATACCCATCTTCTACTGTTTTTGAAATATTGACAGGTAAATATTGACACTTTGCAACTTTAACACCCTGTAGAATCTCAGCGGTTTGAGATCAAGCAAAACGGTTTGCACGTTCCTATCTTAACATTTCATAAGCTATCGTTTGACTCTAATTTCAGATTTAACCACGGTTAAGATAGGGATGGGAATCAAAGGGTGTTAAGTCTCTTGGTGGGTTCATCTCGTTATTATTCAAATATGTACAAAACAATTATAACAAGTAAACGCTTGTCCGGTGTAAATTTAAGATAGCAGTCGGCCGTAATATTTTTCTCGAAAAAGTACAGCACCAAAGCTCGGTTACCTACAATTTCTACCCAAACTTTGACTTTTTCTGAAATTCTTTAGTCCAGCAAGACTTTACCCGAACAAAACCGAGAATTATGAAAATTAAATGGATCACATATAAATCTTTATTTGCTTGATTATTATCTCATCTATATGATAATCATATATAGTTAATATCTGGAGATTTATTTATCATTGTAAACCAATATTAAAAAAAAGGAAAATGTGCAGGTAAGAAAGAAATAGGTACTTAAATTTTGTATATATCAAATTTTGCAGAATGTGCTATTATATCCATCAATTTAACAGGAGAATTTTTCATTTTGTTGTTTGTTATTGTATAATAATATATATTTTGTGTTAAGTATTAAGGAATCCCTTCGATATGAAGCAAACCATTGAAAAATGTGTTTTTGGTTCTTCGCGCACTGGTCCCGTCCATCTTCTGACTAGTAAAACTGTATCTTTTTACAGACATAAGTTCTGCTCTTGAATAAATTTTTCTTTTGACCTTCATACAAAACAAAACTTTATTTGAATCACTTATCTGAGAAACCAGACAAATCCACATATGACGTATTTATCTATTAGTTTATTTTTTTCTTAATCTCTGTCAATACATGTACCTATAGGTCTATAGAGTGTATAGGTCTCAATAGAGTGACCATAGCTTGGGTACCTGGGCACGAGGGGCACAAAGGTAATGAGGAGGCAGACGCACTAGCCCGAGAAGGCACATCAAAAGACCTCATAGGACCAGAACCCTTCTGCGGCATAGCGAATCCATGCATTAAAACATCCATGGAGGAATGGATGAGAAACAAATCTCTAGAATGGTGGAGGAATCTGCCACAACTGAGACAGGCAAAGCTATTCATTAAAGAACGGACGCCTAAATTCACAGCAGATCTGTTGGGCCAGAATAAAAAGGCCATCAGAATAATAGTAGGTCTCCTAACAGGACACTGTAGGCTAAATAGGCACATGAATCTTATGGAACTGTCAGAAGATACAACTTGCAGATTCTGTCAAGAAGAAGAGGAAACCTCAGTACACGTACTGTGCCACTGCGAGGGCCCGACAGACTGAGATTTCAAATACTTGGGGAAGGAAGACCAAGAGCCAATAGCTATATGGAAGAGCCTCTATCAAGGCTGTGGAGTCTAATGCAAAGGACAAAGCTGGATAGAGTGCTCTAAATAGGTTGGGACTGCCACAATAGATCTTCTAGGTAGCGGTGGACTAGGCCAGGGGGCCGACTCCTATATAAATCTAATCTAATCTAATGTATAGGTCTAGTTCTTTTGAATTCAAAACCATTATACTCACAATTATACAAAGAATATTGTGGATGTGTGGATATTGTGGTGAATATTGGCTGTATATAGAATAGCAGAAATACCTTAGAACCAGTTTGTATACAAATTTTACTAAACTTCAAAACATCAATGTTAAAAAGTACATGGCAATGGAAAAAGATCAGTTAATTTTTGAAAACTCCAATTAATTACCTTACTATTATGCTAAACATAGTATAATGGCGCATTTATGAATTCAGGTGGAATCGATCTACGTTTCTGCTAGGAAGAATTGTTTCAATTTAAATAAAATTATGATTTAAATAACCAATTCGTAATATTAGCAGGAATAATCTCTGTATGTTAAATTCATGCATACTAAATTTGTTAGTTGACCTTTTTCAGTTGGCCAATAAACAAAACAAAAATAATTTTATGTGGAGCTTTTGATCTACTCAGTTGGACTAACTCGGAGTCACACCTATCCTATTTTCCACATTTAAGTGAGTTAATTATTAAAAAATTATCTGATCGTCCAATCAGTGACATTCCTGGAAATCATCTGTTGTAGTAATTCGTTTAATTTTTTTATCCTGAATTGTAATGAGCGCAGTATCGACAGTTCATTAAAATAAAACTTATGGTGACAAGATAAACACGATTTTATAAAACGAGTCACTAGTTCTATTTGATAGCAAGTGCGGTGTCACCCGATATATGAGTGGATTAATTATTTTGACGCGACTTAAACACCTAAACGTGCCCACACATACTCTTTTACATGTAACATTTTAATGGGGCATCATTAAAACGTTTAATTTCACATCTGATCAACTAAAATAGTCACGTAGCTGAGAAACCTCATTTATATTTCTTTTGTAATATGTTTTGTTATTACGCCGGATATCCATGGGAAACAATTACTTCTATATTTTTGCTAAAATTGAGCGGAAATTATGGATCGAATCATCTTATTAATTAGCTTATTATTTACTTTACTTAATTATTTAAACCTACTCCATTCTGTACATATAAGATTTGACGGTGAATATAGGTAGTTACGATGTTATTTTCTGAATATTATATTAAATGTATAATTTTGAAAGAAAAAATATTTAAAATTTCCTAAGACGAATCTTGCAAGTCTCATCTGATCCATTTTTCAGTGGCCGTTGTTTATTCGCAAACGTTTCAGCAGATATTCAACCGACCATCACGATACCAGAAGCACTGAAGATGTAAGAATGGCGAAACGTCTGCGAATAAGCATCGACTACGGCAAAACAAAACAAGATCTTCAAAGTTCAGCTGACACCGGCCGTGAAAACTATTGACTTTTCCTGTTTCAAGTCTCTTAATTTTTGGAAGAACTGAAAAGTGATTTACGAGTAAAAAAATGGACGTAGGAGTTTATAATATATTTTTATTACAAAACACGACGTGTCAATCAAGTAATAAATGCCCAAAAAATAATATCAAATTAATATATTGGCCACTATCTGTTGGGCCTTTATAGTTTGATTATTGTATCGTCTTTACTTCTAAAAGTCTACCATAAAAGACTAAAGTCCACTACCACTACACTTAAAGTCTAGTCTAGTCTACACTTAGTCTTACCAATAAAGACTAAATATAAGTATGAAGGTTTCTAGATCTGTTCTGATCGCCTGTTTCTAAACTGCAACATTTTTTCAAGAATCGGGTATGCCGCAAGAACTAATATTAAGGTGTGTTTGCTTAACTTATTGCAAAATTCACGGTACGTCAGTTACAAAATTGTGAACACTTTAAATAAATATTTATTATTTATACCCCCAAATATGGTGTCATTCTAATAGATCCCTACGAAATTCACAAAAATGTGTCATTTTGTCAAAATAAAACATTTTGTTATATAATTTCACCAGATTGCATCAAATATTTACTCATTATTTTGATCTTAAATTAAATTTTAGAAATTACATTGACATCGTAATCACTAATGTTTCCATAAGTATGAGATTCGTCATAAAAAAATTATAAAAGATTCGTCAGTGTCCGTAATCTCCCGACTTTGTTCACATATCGAGGAATGAGAGCAAATTCAACGAGATTTTTCTCTCGATTTACTGCTTCTGCGACAAAAGTTATGTGATCTAAAAAAATACAAACTTGTAGATAACATTTCGAAGTCATCATTCGTTTATAATGTTTTAAGTTATAGCATTCTTGAGAACGGTTTTGATGTATTTGGTACAAATACTTATAAAATGAAGACTTAAGTGTTCTGAGTCTAAGCCTATTGCTAAGTTCTTAATATATATATATATATCTAAATGCAATTTGGTCATTTTTAAAGACGTCTAATATTTTATTTTATTTCATTTGTTCTATAATGTGTGTGTACCTACTATTTTTGTATTCTTTTCATGTATATATTGTTAAATTACCTTATAAATGTTTTATCACAGCTATCTAGTCTGTAATAGTAGATAATAGATAATTAAATAAATAAAGAAATAAAATTTTTCTTCAAGCATATAATAATACTTATATTATGTAGGACGTATTATAGAAAATGCCTATCGTTTTACTAGTAAAGAAATATTTTCATTTTTTTATTAGTGAAAAAAAGTAAAAGTGTAATCAACGGATTAAAAATGATTTCTCAGAACTGTCAGCTTGAAACGGCAGATCGCTTTTTATACAAGCATAAATGTCTGAAGAAATACAGTTTTAATTTTGACGTTTGAAGAAAAAATAGTATGTCACGCAGGGTATAAAAGTTCTATGTGTTTCGCCAGTTTACACAGCCTTGGCTAACGCCTCAGCTGTGAAGCTCTGGGCTCAACAAATAATGTTCGCCTTCTACTCCTAGTAATATACTATTAAGTATGTATTTCCCCGTATTTTAAATTTGAAAATATTGAGAGGTTCCAAAAGGTTTAATCCGATGTGACCAGTTCACACCATTTCAATATATCCCTTTATTTTTATAAACAAAAGTATTCTTCATGTTCTATAAAAATATTTCGAAACGTCGACGTGTTAATTTCGGTTTTATTCTATCCTATATCTACAAAATAAAAAACAAATAATTGTGGACATTACACTGCAAGTAGAAATTTTAATATGAATTTTTTTGTTTCAGAATGAAAATATGTCTGGTGCCGACTCGAGCGACAGTTGCAGCGACGGAGAAATGGACACGGAGACACCTCTCCCAATATTCGTCTCCCCAGACATCTCTTCCTTCAACACAGTGTCACCCCCTTCCTCACCGTACCAGCAGAAACAAAGACAGTCCTCACCTTCCACCCCTTCCCCATCGACAACGCCTTCGTCTTCCACCGCACCCACAAAGACTCAATCGACCACCACATCACAACCCTCAATACTTTCCCCCTTGGTGTACCAAACCCCGCAGGGAATGATGTATGCCACGCCATCTACTGGAGGAGTGATCCTTAGTTTAGCACAAGGAGATCCCAACTCTGCTCACCCGCAATTCATCACGATACCGTTATCCATGGTAGCCACTAACGGCCAAGGGGAATTAGATCTATCGAAACGGAAGTGACACGTTTCGGCGCTTCCTTTAAGTTTTTCGCCCAGGCCCGGGCCTGCCGGTTTCCTTTTCCGGCTATTTCGTACCTTTCACGTATTCTGCTGTGAGGCCGGTGTACTTCCTCAATCGAATTCATTTCTATTCTCTTCATGTACATTTATTTATTATTTTTTATAGCTTTCGTTTTTTGTACATAAACTCATTGTCGGAAATTTTTTATTAATATGCTGTCTTGTATTATAAGCGTTACTTAATTTGCTTTATTTTGCCGCAATTCTAATCATGTTGACGTTTGAAATTATACCATAACGTACGTTAAAAAACGTTAAAAAATACGCGTTTTTTAATACTGTTAATTTAAAGAAATATTAAATGTATCTTGTATGTCGGTTTGTTGTATGAGTTTAATATGGCTCTATCATTAAAAAATGGATCAGAAATTTATATTTAATACAATATATGTAAATTATATATAAGTATATAGTACTGTATTGTTTAATCGCTATATTTTTCTTTTTAACGTATGTAGTAGGTAGCTATGTGTAAAAGAAATTCTTGATAAACGGATAAATTGCTGTTTAAAAATGTAGTGAAAATACAGCCTCTGATTTTGCAGTACGAATCAGCAATATGCAGAGTATTTTCCAAGTTCATGTGTAGCAATAACAAAAAAATTGCAAAAATTTTCTACGAGGGATAATCGAATGCAAACATAGAATATTTTATGAATATGACAACGTAGAACATTATCAGAATGCAGCCCAAGTATGTTTATTATTAACATAATTGGTTAGAGAACTAATAACAAGAAGGTAATACTTTAACACATTACGCACTTTCGTAAATCCATCATATCCAAAAAGATGGAATTTTCTATCACAAAACAGTAAAAGCGGTTCGTAAATTCAGCGATTGCTTTTGATGGGCTATTAATCTTGTTCGTAAATTTAGCACAAAATTGTATGATGTCCCATCAGAAAACCATCACTTCCATCATTAAATAGTTATGATGGATTTCAAATTTTGTGATGGAAAAAAGAGGGGGAATTGTTATGTCATTAATTTTGAAGTTAGTATGTCGTTTTTTGTTTCGTTCAAGGGATGCAATTTTAATAAAAGCATAAAAGTAAGCACAAAGTACCTAGTAGATTTGTTAGTCACAATGGGGGGTGAACAATTTCCAGTGGATATTTTGGTTGGGGAGACAAAATATACTGTAGTTCTTACTCAACAAGATATTCATGAAATGGACGTTTATGCGCATGTCTCCATCTATCATTAAACTTAACTTCTGTTCATAAATTAATCATATTTATCAATTTTTCTGATGGAATCCATGTCCAGCATTAAGTCATCACATCCATCAGTTACGTCGTCCATCACAAAACTGAGCTGAATTTACGAAAAGGCGGTATGTAATCTCCGAAAAAACGCAAGGCAGAGTATTTATATTTATTAGAACTTTTTTCAGTTTAGTTCACTTTGTATAAGCAATTACAAGGTCCAATCGAATGGGCCAGTTCCCAATATCTTGATTTGCGGAAAACAGGGGACCGCACTTTCTTATTGGCGAAGTACAAGTAGAATTGTTAATGTTCCAGTAGTATACGCCCATATCAGCCGTTTTTATCGCGACGTATTTATTAGTGGAAAATACACACCTGACTGACAACATCGTGTCTTAATGACACCCAAAAATTTATTTATGATATGGTAAGCAATACATTGCTAAAATTGGTTACTAAGAATTACATTTTTGATCCAATTTTTATGTTTCATAAAACCGACATTTATACATCCAATATTTTTTATTACCAAAAATGTATGCTTTGAGGGTTTCAACGAGCAGTGCATATATTTCAGCCATATTAAGTTTTAAGAACGGAAAGTCGGTATTTATTTATGACAATAAATGAAACACGTTGCCAAACATTGTTAAAGTAGTACTTATTATTTTAATGTTAACAATTTGAATATCTAAGTAGACTGAATAATATGCTCATTATAGGACCTGTTTTTCAATGCTCATGTGAATGTAATGTAACAGGTAGCCAGCAAACTAGATGTGAATAGCAATAATATTAATGTAATATTAAATTCTCAACTTTTAGTTAGCCAATTATCGGTTAAATTACGCTAATTGAGCATTGCAAACCAGCCCTAGAACACGAAGGTATTGAATAGCTTTGTGTATCTTATTTAATATCATTCATAGGTAAACGCACTCATAGAGTTGAGTTAAAAAAGGAAAAGCAGTGAAAAGTATTTTAAAATGTGTTACATTTATCACATATTTTGTCAACTAAAAATTATAAAAAGAAGTAAAGCGAATGAAAATCTTTTCCTGGCATTGCATTGCCGAAGTAATGCAATGCTAGTCGGGGCACATTGTCCGTGGAATAGTTGTTTCCGACATCTCCTTCAAATAAATAAGTAGGATTGTCTTCCTCAAAGACAATAGAGGTCCCTGCTATAATGGCGCCTGCGGAAAAGCAGGTCTTTATCTGACTGTCAATTTGACAATATTTGTCAGATAGTAGCAAAGACCCAAAGAGGGCACTACGGTGACCGTACTACGGTGTGTTTCTCACCATTACTAGTATTCACGATGCCCATTAGGCAATTACGTCGCAACATCGTTCATCGAGTCCACTACCTATGGCACTCTGATGAGCGCATAATAAGCGCGAAACTGGTGGTCGGTTTCGATGAAAGATGTGGCGACTCCTATGATGGCGAGGCCGAAGTAATGCAATGCCAGTTGCGCACATTTCCCGTGGAGTAGTTGTTTTCGGCATCTGCTTCAAATAAATTACAAACTGTCATACTATTCTGTACGTCAGTGAAACTTAAAGGTTTGATAGTTTTGATTTGCCTTGTAAATTAATATACTGTTATGAAGTGGAAAGAGGTTTGGTATAGCATAAAATATATTCTGTGCAAACAATACGCTTCTGGGTGGTTAAAAGTTGTCAAAAAATGGAAATTTCTAGATGAAAAAAGGAAATGTTACTTTTGGAGCGGAGTGGACGTGTTCTAGGTACTGTTTTAAATCGAAAGTGGCGAATCAGTCATAGGACAACGAGTCAACCATCTTCAATTAGTTATTAATCGAATCGTATATTTTAAAATTGAATTGTTGATTTTTGGGGACACTGCACACGGCTTGTTAGTACCAATTATTAATAATTATACAGAGTACGAAATCCAACAGGTGTACTTTGATAATATCAGTAAATATCATTAAAAATACATGGGCATAGAGACCCTAGGTTATTCTCAATTAACAACTGATTGAATTTTTAAACATTATTTAAAAAAAAATGTGAAAATTATATAATATTTTAATTTTATTATATATAGTTGTGCAAATTAATGGGCATTACATGTCTACATTTTTTTAGTATAATAAATGGTAACAGTTATTTACTCGTAACGATCTTATTTAATGCTGTTCGCTAAATTTTTATCAAGACTTGTAATCTACTTTTGGCAATTTAAAAATTATGGTTTGTTTACATATTCCTTTTTTACTCCTCTCTATACGGCAGGATACTTTTATAGTAAAGTTGTTAATATTTTATTTTAGCTTGTGTTGTAATGAATATGCTAGTCACAATTTTCTAGTGTATTAATTTATTTGTGTTATAGTATTTAAGACTCTTGACTGTACATTTACTAGATAGTGAAAGTGAAATTGTAAATTTGTTTGAAAACTTAGTCTGCCACCTCAAATTATTTATTGAATAATTTTCTTCGGCTTATTAATATTTATATCAGTAAGTAACAGTATGTGGTATTTTTATATTCTTCTGCTACGCTTAAGAAAGAAAAAATGGAAAACTGAAACAGAAAACCCTTTACCAAAGAGGATCAGCCTAATATTGGTTTATTGAAGTAAAAATGATTTCTTAATGAGGTAAACAAATCTGTTTCTGGAACGTCAATTTAAGTAGTTTCTGGTTTAATATTATATTTATTTGTTTTTCAAAAATATATATTTTTCTGATTAAGCGAAAATAAGTTTGCAACCCTCTCACTGACCCTTTTGATGGAGGAGTTTATTTAATATTTTTTTTTCAGAAATATGGCGGCAATAACACTTACATTGCGTTTTGAGGTGGTAGATACTAGTCACTGTTTTATGGGCCAACTGTAATAAACCTTTTCATAAATTTTTTTAATAAATTTTCATCAGAACAATCACGAGGAATCGTGATTGTTTGAACAATCACGAAGAAAATCCTGTACGTCTAGTACAGGATTTTCTCAAATTCAGTTTTTTATCACCCGCAAGCATGAAATTGGCTTTTTTTGTTAGTGGTTTTAACTAGTCGTCAAGTTATCATATGATATTTTATTTCATACTGTCGCCATTTTAAAATAAAAATGAATTATTGTAAATTTTAAAATCTTCATAATATTGTCACTGTCTTAACAGCCTTGAAATGCAAGGTGTCATTGACATGACATTCCGTCTTTTTTAAGATACCATAATTCAATATGGTTGTATAATAATGGAGTGCTCAGAGAAAAACTAAAGCATTAGTTATATTTGCCTGACTTTTAGTTTTACTAAACTAAAACGGATAAATGTCAACCATTGATTTAAACTAAAAAATATAGCTTCCTAATAACAGTCCGGTAAAGTGTTGATAATCAACAACATTACAGCATTAGATACTGTAACGATCCATTTACCGGCCGCAAATCAGTGCAGGGTAAGAAGATTTAGACAGTTTGAAATAAAATAAATTACAGGGTATCCATCTCTGATTGTTGCTGATGAAATTTCACAGACTGTCCCATTTTAGAGGGAGTGTATTGGGATGCTATGTAGGTAATATAGGATATCTCTAGTAATTCACCTTATAAACTATTAGGGGTAGAGATAAATCAACAGTGGCTATCGAGCTCGATTTTTAGATCAACCTTTATATATTTGGTAGAAATTACCAATAAAGTGAAAAAGAAAGAAAAAACTTTCAATCGAACACAAGAAAGTTTTCAGTGAACTTACGGTTATGGTACTTTTGACTATAATATATTTTTTTACCTATATCTGTTTCGAATGTCATACGAGGTGGCCCAGAAATAATATATTAAAAACTTAAGGGAGTGATAACACACCAAAAAATATGACTAAAAGTTGTAATAAACTCTACATAAATTGCAAAATTGGTGTGTAGCGGCGTTTAAAAACGCAACTGTCTTTGGGAACTGATTTTCAATCATTTACATATTTTAAAAAAGAATTAGGTTGTAATTTATTTTTTTAATAGTGTTTTGAAAATTTGTACATTTAGTAACTAATTTGAGCTAGGAAAAGTTCGATTTTTCCTAACTAGTGCGAGAAAAATTTTCCGCCACGCAAAAAATACATCCTAATTCTTGAACTGACTATTCATTTATTGTCAACTTAAATCATTTTTTATCATTATTATAAATTTTAACGATAACTCTTTTACAGTTGGTTATGAAAAGCCCTGTGCATGTATTTGTTGAAGTAGCGGCCGAGTTTGTATTTATATTGATCTCTCTTTGACCCAATATTTTTGAGGCTCCTTCAAGTTTTTGTTGAACGGAATCCTCTATACATCCTTCTGCGCTCGTTGCTTTCCATCTATCATGCCTTTTAAGATGGTGATGTCTGCTCTGCATGAAAAATTCTGCAATTTTTTTAGGGAAACCCCCTATAGAATTTATGCCAACGCATTGTCGCATTGTCTTATACATTTTTCATTTCTATATCCTCGGAAGAATTTTGAATGCTCAATTGGTGACGGACGAAGAGAGGAATACTTTCGAAACATTTCGACAAGATTGAATCCTTCGATGTTCCCGCTATTTTCTCTTCTCACGTTCGTCTTTGTATTGGGAATCTCTATCAATAATCTCCCATGTCTTTTATATGTTCAAGCTGAAGAAATGTTAGTTCTTCTCGACGGCGTGCCCCACTGATCAACACTATCTAAAATAAGAAACAATTTCAATATTTGGAGAAAAATGTGAAAATTACAATTTACTTTCATTATCAAATAGGTTTTATCTTCTGCTTCTTTAAAAAATTTCTCAATTTCTGATTTTCTTAAAACACTGGGCTTTTTGGATCATGTCCTATCGCTTTACGTTTAAGGAAAGCAATTCAATTTGGAAATTTCTTTGTCAGTATTCTTTTTCACTGCCAATTTTCTTATCGTTGAGTAAAGACCCCACAGCGCGGAACTCTGGTATACTCTGGATTTTTCTTCAAAATAGACTAGTAGAACTGCCTCAGTGATAACAGTTACTCCCTTTTGATGACTCCAATCTTCAAATAAACGATACGCTTTTTCATATTTATCTTTGTATTTTGTGGGTAACAATGATTGAATCGCGATTTTTACTGATTCTTCTATATCATCTTCCATATTATCATTTGAAGCAGAAGATTCGGACATTTTTCATAAATCACTTATACAATAATATTAACGAAACGAAAACCTAATGAACAAACTCGTTTCTATATCAACATTCCCTCAAGATTCTTGATTCACATTTTCGAAATTCACAATTTTCAATAAAAAATTATGATTAATATAGTTAGTTATTTGAGCTGTTTTCAAAACATTACCAAAGAAAATCATGTGCAACTCGTAGAAAAAGTGTCTTTCGCATATAGCGTATTTTTTTAAAAAACGTAACTCGCTTTTCCTATCTTATTGCACAATAACTATTGACGTACCTAAACTTTTGTAAGTGCCTTAACCCGAAAATAATGAGTCTGATACCTAATTGAAGAAGTTAAAAACGAAACAGAGATACATACATAGAGGAGGTTTGATGGATTATCATGAAAATCGAACTCTGGTGCCATTGTTTCTGCTTGCTCTAGTAGATTCTGCAATATCTGTATATCCCATCGATTTTAAGTGAGGCAGTTTGTATATATTTGAATTTTACCATAATTTTCATAAACATAGAGGGTTGCGTGCACGGAACAAAGTAAGAGGCATGTTTTGGCACATGACAATATAATTAAATGTAGAAAATAGATAAACTTTTGGAAAAGACATTATTAGATCCCTAAGCATTTTTAAGTACGTACGATCTAAAATTGATATAAAAGTTGGTTATTGGGCAAGAACTATTTGCCAAGAACATGCATTTTTGATGTAGTTTAACCAACTTTTTATATTTTAATCTTTTAAAGATGGCTTGTATATAATATGTGTCTGGGTACACGGTCTTCCCGTATTTTTTTAACTAGACTCGCAACTCCTTGATCTTTTGATATTTTGATTTTAGAGTATCTTTTAAAGATTCAGAATGTACTAGAAACACAATTGAATCTGAGATTGGCTTGCTATTGGGTTTATTAGAAAATACCTAGAGATAATTTATTAAAATTATATATTTCTGAAAATAAAAGGAAAAGGTCTTTTTAGATTTATAAAGGTAAATAGTGTGTGTTCTATTAAACAAATCAAGTTTGTCATGTAATTTTGGTCTCAGGTGTCCAATTGTGATTCTTAAATTATTTTTTGCACAAAACTGAGTTGAGAAATATGCTTCTTAAATGTTGTTCAGGCATCATGCAAAGCCTTATTCATTACTGTTCAGATATCTGCAATAGTTTTGTATGCTTAGGGCATTGTAAACATTTGTTAGACACTGCATTTAGTATAAGGGATGGTTTAGATTTGTAAGGAGATTTGTAAAATTTGTTGTAATAACAGTTTCAATTTAATTAAAAGTGCCTTTATATGTAGTCAATCTTTTTTGATATAATGATATTTACATAATAAAAATTTGAGTTATTTATAAAACTTTGTATTAATCGATATATCCCAAAGCCTAGCTTAAAAAATAAAGAATATAATACTGAAATATAATAAAGAGAGGTTTCTATTTACAGCTGTATTTAATAGCAGCTATTTAATAAAGCTGGCCGTCATATCCGGCGGGCTATAGGCGTACATATCATAATAAGATGAATTAGGTATATTTATTCCAGAACTCCCGAAATAGTTATTTATCGAGTAGGTGGTGGGGAACATTAGAGGCAATCAGCATTACCAGTAAATCGAACATAAACTATGTTGTCGAAGGCACGCCATTTTTTATTTTTATGTTGCATAATATTTACATGACGGGCACAATTATACTTGTCCCAGCACATCAGGTATTTCTCGTATACATTACAAATTGTAACACATTATAAAAATCTGGGAATACATCGATAAATTTATTCACTTTGTCGACGTATGATCGTTTTATACCCTTGCGCATGCCTGACATACTTTATTGTTGTACCAGTAACAATGAAATACAACAAAATACAATGTATTGTATTCTAGTACAACATCACGGAGAGGAAAAACTTAACATTACCACGCACACACCTCGAGAAATTACAATGTACAGTATAATGTAGTAAAACAAAATAAAAAAATTAACTATTGTCCGAATTAGATGAAAGATCCACCATGGTAATGTGAAAAAAATTATTTTTCGTCTGAGTTAATTGAAGAGGAAATCATCATACCGTTTGGGCGGTACACATCCTGGAACTTTTTAGCATAATAAAGTTTTAAGTTAATAAGACTCATAAAGTTTTTACGTTAATAAGATGTTGATAATGTTTTTTTGGCTCTTCAATGAAAAATTAAAAAAAATAATAAGAATTGTTCAATCGAGACGAAACACCTACCAAAATATTGTTAACAAAAATATCTTTCATCTGAGCCTATTGAAGGGAGGGATCATCTCTTACCGTTCGGACGCTACACATCATCGGATTGGGAGGATGAAATAATTGCAAACGCAAACTGAATATCGCGATTAAAAAAATTATAAATTTCTGAGGGAATTTTCTCGTTCGCTTACACTCGAACGTATTGATCTACTTGGAAAAATTTAAACTTTTCCGAAAACAGACTGAAGCAATGCACATTTTTTCTTAAATAAAAATTATCTTTCAAAATAGAACAATACAATGTTATCTGTATATGGAGAACTAGTATAGCTTTTGAAAATTTGCGTGAGGGGTTAATTGATGCAGGTGAATTTTTTAAAAATATTGTTGACTTCCTGTCACCTGTGATTATACCGAAAATTAAAAACCAACATTTTTAAATTTGAAATTGAATACTATACAAGCTTTATTGTATGCAAAATTTTATCAGCTCATCCTGATAAACCCTGTTTAGCTTGTAATAATTATGTCTATGTACGTAATAGTTATTTATTATATTGTCATATTAACGTGTAACGTTTTGTTTTCTATAAAATTATAAATCTCAAAATTCATAGACATTCAAATGATGCGTATGTAAGTAGTATTTTACTTTCAATAATAAAGTATCTACACAACTTATTATTAGAATTTAACATGTTTTCGTTGAGCAAAAGGCTCACAGACATAAAAATACCAGCGAACTAGGTCTAATCTCTAATACGTCTACGTTTACAAGTAATAAAATGCTAGATTTATTTAGCAGACTTCAGACAGTTTTTGGCTTAGCTCCAATTGCCTTCCTTTTGCATATCTATTACATATTTAGACTTATTTACAGATATTAATGCCGCAGGCTAAGTCTGACGCTTAGAATGCCAAAACTTATTTTGAAATTAGTTACTGAAACATGCAGCCGCAATAATTTATCTTGGTAAAATATTTCAAAAAGTATGTTGTGGCTATGACTAAAAATGGAGTCAGCAAACAAAAAACTAAGCACCTAAATGGTGTTTTTTAGTTTTGTGTGTAGCTGGAATAAGAGTATTTTTCGTTCATTCGATTTATAATAAAATGTCTTCTTGTTCCTATTTACAAAAATTACAATCTTGAACAAATAAAAAGAGCTTTAATTTTATTCCCCAATTCCAGTATTTATACATCACACCTAAAGATTGGAAACTACCATTTAAATACGACAATTATAGGTAGGTACTTTAATTTTAGCAGTTTGAACGTTCGGGTTTGATATACAGGCTGTTTTTTGGTTTTACAGCAGCGGTTGTCTAACTACAGTGTGTCAAAAATTATAAAGTTTTCAGTTTTCAATCTATTTTTAATTTATAAACCGTTTGAGGTAATTTAACCAAATTCGGTGTACATATTTAGTATATCAGTGGGTATAAAAAAAAATTATCAGCTGTAGAAACTTTCCGCTGGCTGAATTGTGAGTATTATCGATCATTGTTTATCAAAAAAAAAATATATCACCCTGTACAATATCACAAATAAAATAGATCATCATATGCACTATTGTACTATCTTCATTTTTGCGTCTTTACACTTTTTGTATTCCAAACCGATTAGCGACAAAATTGATTTATTTGATCAAGTGCATTCATTTAATTATTTATCTTATTTTTATAAGGGGTTCAGGACCCCAGGTGCCATAAGATCCCAGGTTTATGTAACAAAAAACTTTCTTTTTGGTTACAGAATATGCCCTTGAATATTTTACCTCTATTTAGGAAACACTCTGTATAGATTAGAGTAGCGCTCTGTGGAGTTACATCAAACTTTAATTATATATGTATCTACATGTTCCTATTATAGATATTTGTATGTATATGTATGTTTGTACGTTGTATGGAAAAATTTTTAAATTTTCATTCTACAGATTTCATCAAATTTTCCCTTGCAATAGTTGATAGGTTTTGACCTATCAACTCTTATAGCAATAGACTTGCAAGGGAAAATTTGATCAAATCTGTAGAATGAAAATTTCAAAACTTTTCCAGTGAGACCGGAAAAGTTGAAAAGGCTAATATAATGAATATAAAGCTAATAAATAAAAGGCTAATAATATAAATATAAAGCTAATATCTAAACACATTAATTCAAATTTAAATATTTTAGGCATTTCTTTTATGTCAACTCTATTCGAAATCTACAATGTAAACCGATATAAAATAAGTAGTATTTGTAATGAAATCACCTTGGCTTAGTGTTCTACAAAATGTGTAAACAAAGTGTCTATGAGACTACATCCTTTGCAGTCTCATAATTTTCATTAGAGTAACTGAAAATACGCAAAATGAAAAGATTTTTATGTGCCAAACTCGTTTTTATTAATAGGAACCTTAAGGCAATACCGAGCATTAAAAAATATCATCTACGCTTCTTTTTCGCATATCTACAATGCTTTTTATGTTGTAGTACTTACATAACAGAAAGAATCTGATACGTACGATTCCATTTAAAATATTTGCTATATGATACGTTATTTCATCCAAGTCAACACATTCATCAGAATGTGCGATATAATTCTAATAATAATAAATTAGTAAAAATAATTTTAAAACATTCCAAATTAAATAAAGTTTGTAACTTATTTGTGGTGCATATTCATGATTCATTGTAGCCTTTCTTGGGATTGTAAAATAATAAATGGGGGATTGGGACCTGTAAAATAATGACAGGAAATCAGAAGTATTAAACTTAAATATTCAAAGTGTAGTATTAAGGCAAACTTCCAAAGTTTGCCCCAAAAAATCTACTGTATAATGTGTAATAAAATAAATATTTTGATAAATTAATTAAATTTTATCTGTGGTTTTTCAGTTTTATACAAAATTGTGTAATATTACAAATCATATTTTGAATTATCTAAATAAAATAATTTTTATAATAAAATTAAACACTTAACTAGATTTTTTTAAACGTTTCCAGTCGATCCTCGACTCGTTTCCGTCGTCAGTAGAAAATTTGTATGATAAAATTTAATTAATTTATCAAATATTTATTTTATTGCATATTATTGCCATTGCAGTATTTTTTTTCGGGCAAACTTTAGAAAATTGCCTTGAAATTTATGACTTTGGATATTTAATTTGAATACTTCGGGTTTCCTCTTTTTTTTAATTATTTTACAGCTGGTGTAAACCTAAAAAAGACTACAATGAATTCCAAATTAAAGATTCGTAATATTTTTTTTCACCTTTCTCTTTCAACGTTTATTTGAAAAGTATTCTTAGTCAGAAGAATGTTGTTGTAAATGATTTTTGTAATTAGTTTTATTAGGTTAGGTTTATGAAGAAGCCTCATAATTAAATATTTATGTTTAACACAAAGAAAATTTAAATGTTTTTCTGATAAGAACTACATCGAGAAATTATAAACCAGCCTATTCTACGTATATCCGAATACACCTTTTTACTAATAAATAAGACAGAATTACGTAGAAACTACATTTTATTTTTGCAGCTAAGGTCGAATTTCCTAAAATAACTGGCGAGTGTAATATTGAAGCCGAAAGGAAATGTTCTTAACGCAGTTGGGAGAATCTAATTCCAAACATATCTGTATAACTAACGCCAGCAGACGCCTTTGCCTATTTTCGTCGCGTGTAAAAATAAACACCGTGTGGATGCTGTAAGAAAAATAGATAGATGTAAAAGGATGTAGAAAAATAGAACACCAAAATATTTAGTTCACTTATGTGGTTGAGCAATATCTGTTTATTTAATATTTAATATTTAAAATAAACTTTTAATTGTAGAATTACTTATTGAGATGATAAAAGGAACTGGTAACGTCAATAAAAAGCACTAACATAAAAAAATATATATTTAGGACATTATAGGTATAAATAATAATAGCATAAACATTATCTGAGTGTTATTATTAGAAGCGGTAAGTATTGATCTTGTTTTCCACCTCATATTACATTTCAAAGAACTGAATAACATTTTGAAAATAAAAAAGTACCTACACTTATAGATATGTTTCATCTATTTCACTTTACCTACTGATTTAATGTTCATTTACATTATGTTAATTTATTGTATTTTGCTAATTTAAAACATCACATTAATTTAGAATAAACATGTTATTTATATAAGGATATGATATCTCATTTGGTTGAGTTATTATAGCACCAAATATGTTAAGTTAATGTGACAACAAATATATACTAATCTGAAGGTGCCTCAAGTGCTCAAGTAGAAAATTAGTAATATTAGATAATCAGTATAGTTAAAGAAAAAATATTGGATTCTCTGGTGTTTTTTGAACAAAGTAACATGCTTTTCCTCGTTGGTTTTGTTTTCCATTTTCAATGTTCTTTGTATTTTGGGTTTTGTAGCAGGAATGTTGATAATTATTATAGATTTCTGGTCTTCGAGATAATTTAGTGTAATCTTTCCATTATTGTGACTACATTTATCTTTATTTTTTCACATAACACCAATTGACAATCGTTCTGTTCCGTATTATTGTTTATACAAAAATATGAACAATTTCGGAAACACCCCTCTAAAGTAAATGCTTCTTCATTTTCTTCTCCAAGAATATATTCAACACATCAGATTCTCAGAAGGTCAATCTATGGATTTAAATTTAGATATAACTCGAACTAATTTCAAAGTTACTTTAACCAGCACATGTGGTTATGGTATCAAAGATACAGACCCAACTGTATTGGTAAAACTATATTGATGGAACTAAGTTTTCTTAGAATGTTTTATAATGATTTAGATCTGTCTTGGACAGTGTCAATGACAAAATGCTGAAGCAATTTCTACTTAGCACTGGATATTCCAAGAAATTAATTCCATTCCTGAGAATAATCATTGCGAGTTCTAAGACAATTTGGTTGTCAATTTGCATACCCGTATATTTTCTTGATAAGTGCATCAGACAAAGAAATATACTGTGTTCTGTATTGGCATCTCGTCAAAATATCACTGACCAGATAAAAATACATATTAAAGATTAGATTTTAGCGCATCTTTAGCTGCCAGTTAAAATGCCAAGGAACGGAAATATATCTCCTGATTAATGGAAATAACACCAAATACTTAGAAATATGTGAACGCTACTAACCTATAATTTGTTACGAATTATTTTCCCATAGCATCTTGCTAATGTAATATAGACCCCTTGTAGCAAAATCAATGAATCTTTTAACTTTCTACTAAATGTTATAACAAATAGTGATCAGATGAAAAGGTACAGAACAATTATTTACCTAAACAAATAGGCGAATGAAGGAAATTTCTTATGAAATTATGTAAAATTCTAGAATTAACAAGTATTTCATTTCACTAGTAAAAAGATGACATATTTATAAAATAAATCATCTCTTTCTCAGTTGTTTTATTCGTTAAATGCTCAAGTTAACAGAATATCGCACATTAGATTCCATATTTATTCTCATCTTATTTGTCATAATGTTTTTAGGTTTGTATGTTTACATATTTATTACTAGGCACTAGTTACGTACTAAATAGCCAGTCATTGTTTAAATTTATAATAAAATAAAATGTACAATAAATTGATCATATAATCAAAGTTTACAGAATTATATTATATTCTGTAAACTTTGATTTAATTAAAATCCTTCTAAACGTTTCAACTATCATTGACTCCTTGACAGTAGGTTCACAACTTTCTGTTGTGAAATTGTCAATTGTCACTGTCACTAAAACTGATCACTTATTTATTATTAAATTTCAAGTGGTATTCCAATTCTGCAGTCAATTTTATATATGATTGATTACCATTAACTTAAATAAAGGTTCTCACTTTGATTTTCTTTTTTTTTTCTTTTTTTTTATAATTTTCACTATTTGCGTCAAAATTATTAATTCTCGATGAATTTTATTTAATTTATTTTATTTTATTTAATTTATTTTTATTGCATATTATAAAGTTCTTTATTTTTAGTAAGATTTTAAAAGTATTTCTTGATACATATAATTGAGCCTTTATTTTGATTGCAGGTTTCCTATTTTCATTATTTTGCAGGTGGTGCAATTCCAAAAGAAATTACGAAGAACAAAAACTTTGTCAGTAAATAGTTCACTATATATTTAAAACCATTAATTACAACTTTAGACAGCATAATATGTATTTTTAATTATTAATATATTCGCGGAACGCGCCGCTTTATTTCCTTGTTGATTAGTGATAATAATTTTGAGAAGCCTTAGAACGGAAGTGGAAATATTTTATATGCAATGCATTCTTAGCAAATAATTGTGTCATGGTGTTTATTGATAGAAATTTTCAGTCTTAGTGCGTATCGATGATTAGCAGAACCGTGCCGATGGCTAGGCGGCACCAATCCAGAATGTTAAATACCTTTAAAGAAGCGTTAATATTCGTATGTCGATACCATTTACGAAATGAATCATTAGTTATTGTTTTTAAGTTTTGTATGTGATCATACAGTAATTGCAATATAATGCGACGAATAAAATTTTAATATAGTTTGTCATACGCGACGTGTCGGTATTAAGGACATTTTTAATTATACGGTTAATAATTAAAATGCTGCCTGATGTAATAAATAATTCACCATCGTCAACAATCACATTTTATTAAGTATACGCGATGAAAATACCGGGTGCCCCATTATACTTTGACCCTTTTTAAACTTATATAACTTGTCAACTAGTTGAGATATTGAAATGCGGTTTTCGCCAGTCTTCTTCTAATTTTGATAAGTATTTTTCTAAGTATTCGTTTTTTTTGCTCATTAGCGATTAACCGGCAGTAACAAGGCGTATTTTCGGGGATAAGGCAACTTTGTTGTAGTCTCTTTTGGGATTACACCACCTGTAAATTAAAAAAACAGGAAACAGCATACAAATTAAATATTCAAAGTGTACTATGAAGGCAAACTTCTAAAGTTTGCCCCAAAAAACCACTGTGTAATATGCAATAAAATAAATATTATATAATATACAGAGAGTTCCAGAATGATTGTCCGTGCCGCTTCATAATGATTTTTTATGTGCCGCTTTTCTATTTTTAGTATCTGCACTAGAATCATGAGCGCAGGCAAGGGAATTTACTGGTTTGATTTGATTTGTTCCATGCCATGGTACGTCAGTTATGGTATAGGTTATGTTAAAAATAAAATAATAGTTATTTGTTTAACTAGTACAAAAAATACACGTTTTCGGGACGAGGGAAACTTTACGAGTCCCGAAAACGTATTTTTTGTACGAGTTTAACATAATATTTTTTTTCCAACCGCTTCTAATTAACATCTCTAGCTTACCGATTCATCGGAGTCACTATCTGTTTCTATTTTTCAATTTAATTAAACTTCAATATATTATGTGACATGCAATGTCAATGTCAAATTACTTTTCGGTACTCTACAACTGACACAACTGTACCATAATCTCTTTTTGTACAGTTGCTATGGCGATCTCAAACAGTCCCGAAATGGCCCTCTTTTGGTACAAAATAATTTAATGTTATAGTGTCTTATTCGTATGGTTGGAAAAAAAGACAATTTATTAAAAATAATATAGTTATTATTTTGTACTAAGAATTTTCGATGATAAAACATGAACTTTAGATGGTTAATTTTATACATTTAGCAACTAGTATGACATTTCTGATGGTGGACCAATAGATGTTTCGAGAGTACGATTGTAGAAAATTAGTTATTCTTTTGGTTAAAATATTTGTGACCCTAAAGGCGCAATGGCTTCTTAAAAGAGACGATCATTTTATCAATTTTCTGGTGGTGTACAAGTATTTTGCAGAAAGTGTGTTAACTTTTTATTAACAATAAAATAATTCATATTTCGATTACTTTTCGTGAAGAGTAAGCAATTTGGCTTTATTTTGATACGGCGTCCTGAAGAGCTGAAGTAATATAATTTTCTCAAGATTATCAGGAAAAACTATGAAAATATATTGCTAGATTAGGGTTAAAGCTACAGTTTCTAAATACATTACGAAACGATATCAAACTTGAATTGTTAAATTATTTTAAAGGTACTAATACTTTGAATAGGTGTAATACCATGTTTCATAGCTGTTGTAAGGACGAAAAATACGTAAAGTAGTCTAAACGGGTTGTCGATAACAATGCGAGTTAGGGTTATTGTCCTTTGCGAACTAATTATTACACACATCGACAATCGAAACAGAATAATATATTAATTCTTATTCTTATTTTAATTAAAACAATAGGCAGAATAATTATTGCAGCGAAATAAGGGCTTGACAAAACAAAATATCTACCCATTGTTTTATGTATACATAAATTTACCAGAGTCCAAATGACAATCTGAACTTTCTTTCGCAGATGCATACACTATTGAACGAAGCCAAAAGAATTATAGCATAATTTACTTTTTGTAGGCATTTTCAAAGGTGCGAACGCCAAATTAGGAAGTAATTATTGCAGTTCATCTATTAAACTCATCTCACTTAGCGGGTTTTAGAGGTCCTCATTAAAGGTAAAGAAGGACTCCGCTATTACCAGCTAATTTTGTTGAGTTAATATGGAAATTAATCTCCCTTTAATGGCTCTTTAATATAAATAATGTTATAGGAACCATTAGCAGTGCTTTTAAGTGCTTTTTACTGAAATTGACTAAAAGAGAATAATTTTAATCAGCTTCCTCTATTGTTTTATTATTAAAGAGAAAAAAATGCTTTGAATGGTTATTGATGTTTTATGGTGATGTTAATGGTTACATGATAGATTACAAAATTATCATATTGTAGGTAAAAGTAATATAGGTATTTAGTGCTCACTTTTTTTATTCAACATTTTTAGTGACATCCAAAATATAATTGCACGCAGTTAAATAATAAACCATCCGTAGGATTGAAATACCATACACCTGATCAAAGAATGTAAAAGGCAATCGAGCGTTTATAGTACAAATATATAGTAAATAAATTAGTTATCAGCGGCAAATCAAGTCGATTAAAAGTAGCAAAAACTACCCATGTGTTTAAAAAGGGTGACCCGGAATCTGTTGACAATTATAGTCATAAGCCCGTTTTTAAAAATCATTGAAAAAGCAGCATATATGTGTTTAACTGGATTTTTTATCAAAACATTACCTAATAAGCAAATGTCAGTATGAATTTAAGTGGTTCCGCAAAGGAGACTGCCACTACCGAACTAACACAATATATACCTATTAAGTAGCTTAGGTAAAGGAGAAACTGTGGTTGGTGTGTTTTTCGTCTTATCACTGGAGTTTGACAACCAAAATTCTAAATGTAAGTCGCAAAAATTGGATTGTTTGGGCATTAGCGGAAACACAAATCAATGGGTCATATCTTTTAGGTACTACAAATGGACAGCTAATAGTAAAAATAGAAAATTCCATGTCACAGTTACATAATGTCGAGCTGGGCACCCTCAAGGGAGTGTACTAGGTCCATTATTATTTTTAATATATGTAAACGACTTGCCAAACCAGCCTATATATTTCTCCAGGGGAACACCCTATATATTTTTCATTTTTGGTTAGGGCGTTATCTGATGAATACATTAATATAGGATTTGATGGATCTATAATAATAAGAGAGTTATGACCAAAAGAGTGTGCCGTAAGCGTAGTACTTATGTTGGAAAAAGACTTTGTAACGCCTTATAGCCTAGCAACCAATTTATATTCTATGCTTACGACACTCTCTTTTGATCATAACTTTCTTGAAAAAAAACCGTTTTCATTTAGATGTTTGAAGAAATATGTAGAAAACACTCTTTCGGCTATTTCGGCTTGTTAGGCCTTGATAAATTCGTTAAACAATCAAGGAATAACTTTTAGGAAATCGGAACCCATAGTACAAGGATGATTCATGTACGAGGTATAACTTCATCGAAATTTTTTTTAAATTACAACCTATTTTTATTACGGAATATGAAAGAGTACATTTTTCCATACCCTAAGGTAATTATTCGTATAGTTGAAATGAAAAAAAATTCTAAATTTAATAGCCTTGATAAATTAAAAAAATAACTAAATTAAACGTTCAAATTGTACACCGTTGACTACTTTACAGTAGCCAAGACGTTGAATAAATTCTTTTTGAACATTGTTAATAATTTCAGGTGGTATACATCGTATTCCGCCTAATTCTTATTTTTAAATCTTCTATATTCTCCGGCCTATTACCGTACACTTTTCTTTTTAAGTATCCCCACAAAAAGTAATCTAGAGGTGTCAAATTTGGTGATCTAGCCGGTCACTCAATAGGCCCGATTCTCATTATCCAACGTTTCATCTAAATAAACGCGGATAGGTGCATGATGGGGAGGTGAACCATCAAGAACAAGTAATTTGTCGGAAGATCAGATTCCTCTAGATTTAGATACAAAGCTATTAGTTCAGCAATAAGGTGATATCGAAGAAAATCTAAATTCTTCCGTCGACTATGGCGCACCACACATTCACTTTCTATGGTCTTTGAGTATGATACTTCATATCATCTATCGGGGATTTTCAAAGTCTTCTTCATTCAGCTTGTGGGTAAGGCATAGGTAGGTACCTTATGAGAATGATGCTTTGATTTTTTCAGAATTTTATGAGGTGTAGACGCTCCCATATCTAAATTAGAAGCCAATTGGTTAACTGTTGACTGATGATTTTCTTGCACTGACAACAAAACATTAAGCTAATCATGTTCTGGTGGTGAGGGTCGACCAGATTTAAGATCTCCAAACATGTCCAAATTCACGGTATTTAGACTTAACTCTGCTTACCATGTTTTGGCTAATGGGTTGCTGATCAGGATGAGTTGAGAGATTAAACAATTCAACTACTTCTCTTTGGGTGCTCAATCTGTCTAAATCCTATCATCCAAAGAATTTCAATTCTTTCTCGTTTAGTTAATTTAAACATTTTTTATAAAATGACAAAGTTACTCCACAGAAAACACTCCAAATAAACTGCTTTTGGCAAACAGAAGATAAAACGTGTATTCTTTCAAAAAATAATGTAAAAAAACTCTTTTAGGAAGTATGACGTCAAGTTTTTATCGCAGACAGCAATAACAAACACAATTTCGGTAGCTAAGGCCACTACCGGGTAACTGGAAATAGCTAGGTAGCGAACTATACATAGACCTAGTTACATTAGCGTACGTAAAAAATTACCCTTTCACATTCTTTTAAACAAAATATCAAAGGCGTCACACCTCCTACACTAAATTATCCACCTTTTTAATGAGTTTATCCACTACTTTACGAAAGCACTGTATAACATTAACTTAAAAAACTTCTATCACATCTCGGGATTTTTCTCTTTGAGCACAAAGGACTTTGGAGGACTAAAAGACAATCGCGCAATTAGTATGACTTGTCACGATGCGAGTAAATGATGTGACAAATTATTCCAACAGTGTATAATGATTATGTGTCGAGATCTGCGAATTCCGCTTTGAAAAATATTTAATTTGTATTGTAGCCGACTAAATAAGGGAATTCCTATAAGGATAAAGATTTAAATTCAAGAGAGGCTGTACAATATGGACAGAAAAACAAAGTGGATCGAGGTGAAACAAGACACCTCCGAGTTGCAAAACACAACAATTGCGATCTTCCACAGATTATCTAGGCCTGGTATGCGAGAAAAACTCTTCAGAATTACTTTCAGTCTTTTTACCTTGTATTTATTGTCTTTAATAGGAACTATTATGGTTTGTGTTTAGAAATTCGCTCAATGAAATAGTCATAAACAATAGAATAACACCTGTGTAACATTGAAGTGGATAAAAAAATCTTGCAAATTTCCGCTTTTAAATACAGTGCATGCTAGTTATATTTTCAGGTTTTACAATGTCCAGCGCAACGGGAGATTACTGCGAAATGTCATTAAATTTTATTAAGCATTCTTCACACAATAAAATGTTGTTGTAGAATATTTGAAAAATCGCACAATTATATTTAATTGCAGAAAATTATCTAGGTTCGTACATGCTTTTATATGTAATATACATCATACAGACCTTGTATATGTAATACAGGAATATATTTTATAACAACTTGTTCATAAAAAACAACTAACATGTAAACGTTAGAAATGTTACGAATTTCCAGTAAAAATGCTTTAGTGCAGCAACTTAATGGTACTCATAGAATATTGAGCCGTTCTTTTATAATATTTGAACATTTTGTAGATATTTATTTCATCTGTCATACAAAATTATATAATTGCTTAATAAAACTTGTTAGTGTTGTGGTCTGTGACATCTGTGAACTCTCTTTTAAGAGTCGTTTGCCAACTTTACGAATAGTAAGTACAATACGAACTTTACTTTTCTCTTTTTTCCCTTTCCAGTGGTTATACTCTTAGATTATTAACTATTTTTTGTATAACTTCGAGCACTACAAGCTTTCTAGTGATATGCTCTAATTCCTTTGTAATAATAATAATAATAATCGGCAGATCTTCAAGCCGGAAGAATGCAGAATGCGGTTATTCTGGGCTCATTACGTCTACTCAGGGCATATAATTCCCGGATTCAGTAGCTATTCACCCCACGGACGTGGGGAGTAGCTACTGATAACCATCGGCGGCCGACCCTGAGAATCGGGGCCAGGGAACCGGTCGACTGGATTAAAATAATAATAATAATAATAATAATAATAATAATAATAATAATAATAATAATAATAATAATAATAATAATAATAATAATAATAATAATAATAATAATAATAAGAGGCTCAAGTCGGAGACCGAGGGATTCATAATGGCTTGCCAGGATGGTGTATTTATCACCCTCGTCTATTGGCGCCGTGTCTGAGTATGTAGGTCCATAATATCAACTGCAGATCCTGCCATAGGACGATGGAGACAATTATGCATCTGTTCTCCGCTTGTCCGGCATATGTAGTCTTGGCCTATACCCATAAACATATGCGGCTTTACGAGTGCTTTTCTATGGCACTCGTACGAGATAGACGAAACACCAGTGCTGTCATAAGCTCCGGGGGACATTGAGTCCGTTGTGGGGAATGAGAGGTGCCGAATTTATTGGAACTACTCATTTCCCACGCTCAGGCAGATTCGAGCCAATTAGCCTGATATAGTCCTCCTCGATTACCAGCTCAAGACAATGTTTGTCATCGAGTTCTCGCTCCTGCTGAGATCAACATTGTTTTGAAATAGGAGGAGAAACGGACGAAATATCGAGACCTTCTCTTCGAACACCGCAGACTCCAACCAAAACATACTACGATGCTAATAGTACTGATAATAGGAGCCCTCGGTGGAGCAAGATATACACTGCTTTCGGAACGGAAGATCATACCGGCATGCTGAATTCGGCAGATTTTCTAGTCGGAAGAATGCGGAAGGCGGTCATTCTGGGCTCATTATGTCTACTCAGGGCACATGATTCCCGGACTCAGTAGTTATTCACCCCACGGACGTGGGGAGCAGCTACTGATAACCATCAACGGTCTATCCTGAGAACAGAGCCAGGGAACCGGTCGACTGGATATCAACAAAAAGAAAATAAATATTAATAGTAATAATAATAAATAAAATAAATAATAATAAAATAGTAATAATAATTGATAATAATACTAGTTTTAACTTGTAATTTCTTATGCAAGAAAAATAACAAATAAAGACAAACAAACTATTCTAGACAGAAGAAATGAATGGCAAAACATATTACTTCTGTCAACGGGCGTTTCGCTAACGACGTTATCATAATATGTAGATATAATTAAAAGTTATTTGAAATTGAGTCACTCAGAAAAGTCAGTTTCAAACGAATATATGTTCGGGGGTTTGATTTCTGTGTTTATCATTAAAAGTTTATCTGAACTTAACGGCAGCTTGTCAGTAAAATATATTTTCCTTAGATTCGCGCAAAAGTGTTTTATGTATACTTATTAATATTATAGAAAACCAACAAATTAAGTCAGGGGTTATAGTGACATGATTATCCATGTGTAATACAATCCCTATAGACTTTCATGACATGCAACGCAGTTGTTAATGTGCGTTATTATTAGTTGCCGGTACAAAAATGTAATAATTAATTTTATGTTAATTAATTAATGATCTATATTAATAACTGGCACGTAAACATGTGCACTTTTTTAATGAAATAAAAATTCCAAATTCCTCCAGTCGCTAAATTGGCATTAAACTAAATTCATTATGTTAATTTATCTGTATGATAAAATCTTTGGAGTAAAATACCTCTAATTTTAAGACAAATATAATTTACTATCAAGAGATAAATTGACAACATTTTCATGACGGGTGTTTACAGATACGACTGTTAATTTTATGTTTACCTTTGTCTTACTTTTAACATGTACAGAGTGTCATAAAAATGGATGAGATCAGATAAAGCAGATAGCAATCGCCAAAATGAGCCAATCATGTTTCTATGAATGAGCTGGAAATGAAATAATAGTGCAGTGCTTCAAGCATTAAAGCAGGTCCTTAAATGAGTAATTAGTTTAAAAATCGAAAAAAACCGTTGACAAAAATTAAAGTAATTTTTTTATCATTAATTTGTCAGAAAACGAAAAATTCATAATAATCGAATAAGATCCTGATATACCTCAAAAACTTAAAAATTACAAACTTAAGAATATTTTGTCTGCGGTTAAGAAATATTATATTTTCATACAGAGTGATGAAAAATATAATCTATATATAATTATTGTGGTTACTGTACTAATTGTGATTTTGATTGGAAATAATGTTAAAACGACACTAATGTTAGAGTGCAATAATAAGCGATTTTAATTTAAGTACAATATGTTACTAATGTCTTTAAATGTAAGTTATCTAATTTTGTTCATACAATTAGTAAATGTACGTCAATTAATTCTATAAATCTATCTAATGTGTTAAAAAATGTTTTATGTCTAAATAAGTTCTATAAACGAATAACTATTGCAAAAAGGGCGGCTAAAATCCGGCAAGTACGCCACCAGCGGCATTTTTGTGTCTGCCTCTATCGATTGTGGTATTTACATTTCAGTAATTGTCTAAAGAGAAATTTCTCTAATTGAAATTTTAAATCGCGATTGGTCAGAAATCCTAATTTATTTTAACATTTTGAGTGAATAAAATGAAAAAAGAAGGCATACAAACAACGAAAACGAGTGTAAAACTAGTTTTAAGTCTGTAATAGTTTGGTTACTCATTGTTGGTTTAATATTTATATTCCTTTAAACTGAGTCAGCGATATATGTAATAGACAAAAAAGGTCCGTCATGTACTAGAAGTTGAAAGTTATAATCGTGAATAGTGAAGAAAAATATCATAAAATTATAAGGAAGAACAAGAAATAATATAAACTTTTAATTGTGGGAAAAGCTTTAGTTAAAATACAAATTATTCCATTAATCTTGAAACTAACAGGATTTTTCATATATTTATTGAAAAATGAAAATTTAAAAAATATATTTTTCTACTTTTTAGTGATAATAATTGATCCAAATATTATGTAATCAATTGTCGTATCGTTCGCTATTATAATTAGGGGGGTTAAATAGTACCGAGACTTTTATGTATTCCTTATATTAAAATACATATCTCTATCGCTTCAAGGAAAAATTGCTTAAATTTTCAATTAAAATTCATGTAAAAATTAACATTTCTTAAAAAAAAGGTCGCACCCAAAAATTAGCATTGACAACATTGTAATAGATTTTCTATAATAGCCAGAAAGTTGACACAAATTTCCACATCTTCTTAGTGCTCCAGAGCGCAGATCCAAAGTTTACTAATAGTATTTAATAAACTTGGTAGATCTATATCAGAAAAATAAATTGTTTTCTTGGTTTTTATAATTTTAATTCTCAGGGCTCAAAAAAAATGTATCAAATTAGAATCTAGGTGCCCCTGAAACCACCGTCATGAAAACAAAGGAACTGCACATTCCGCCACGGCTCCGCCATGCACGCGTAATCTGCATAAATTAACCACAATGATCTATTGTATCAAGTGGGCGGGGGACGCCGGCGACGGCGGAGGGTCGTCCCCGAGAAAGCCGATATGGCGCGCTTCCGGCAGGACATTTCCTAACCTGGGGCGAGCGTTAGCCGCATCCTAAGGAGCCGACATAGCTGCACGCACCTGGCCGTCGTGTTTCGGCCATCCCCTACATCTGGAAACGTCGACCTGGACTTCCAGAAGGATTTATCGTTTCTTATATACAGCACAATATCGAAGTAATATTGCGCATCACAATGTTGTTAACGGAACAGAAATAATCTTATCGATTCAGTGAAGACGTCGATTGTAATCTTTATACAGGGTGGGCGAAATTCGAGGCTCACCATTGGGATCTCGGAAACGGTAAGAGATACGAAAACGGTTAAATAGGGGCAAAGTTGCGTAATTTTGTGACCAATAATATGCCGTCAAGAAATCCAGAATATCTACATTCGTTTTTGAGTTATGAGTTTTCGTTTTTAATTTTTTTTAGCTTTATTTGAGACGATATCAAAAAACTGACAAGACTTTTTTATTGTCACTTTTTATGCTCTACAACGTGGGAGTACAAAATTTCCGTTACGGTGTTTCGTCCGATCAGGACCATCTTCAACTTTATTTTTTTAAATAGGGATCCATAATATTTCTTACGAAAAACGATAGGATTTTTTATTCTGATTCCAATGATGTATGATACTTTATAGTTTTAATTATTTTTTTTGCTCAAACACTAGGAATAACTTTTAAGACGATCGAATCTAGTATGCTTTGGGCTGATGACATTTCTTATAAAACAATTTTAATTGTCAATACAATTTGACGTTGACGTAAAGAGCTTAGCTTTAAATAATAAGTAATAATGCCGTTTACAAATCAAAAAAATGTGATATGATTGAAATTTATTATAAATGTTACAAAAATTCAACCAGATCTGAACAAACACATTTTGAAACATACCCAGAAAGGCCACAACCACATAGAATGACATTTTCGCAACTGCACAGACAATTGACAGAAAACGGTAGTTTTGAACATAACAGTATTTACAGGAGAATACATAATAATAGTCCAAATCATGTTATTGAATGTTCAAATTTGGTTTGTATATGGTAACACAAGTTGTACTGTATAATTAAATTTAAAATAATGATAACAAAGTAATTTATAATAATAACAGAAATATTTTTGTCAGCGGAATCTAAAATTAAAATTTTCTTAAATTAAAGTGTATGTTCAGGCTACCATTAAAGCGAAGCTCTTTAAACATCAAATTCGATTGACAATTAAAATTGTTTTATAACAAATGTCATCAGCCCAAAGCATACTAGATTCAATCGTCTTAAAAGTTATTCCTAGTATTCGAGCAAAAAGAATAATTAAAACTATAAAGTATCATACACCATTGGAATCAGAATAAAAAATCCTGTCGTTTTTCGTAAGAAACATTATGTGTCTCTATTTAAAAAAATAAAGTTGAAGATGGTCCTGATCGGACAAAACGCCGTAACGGAAATTTTGTACTGCCACGTTATAGAGCATAAAAAGTGGCAATGAAAAAGTCTTGTCAGTTTTTTGATATCGTCTCAAATAAAGCTAAAAAAAGTTAAAAACGAAAAATCAAAATTTTGGTTTTTTTGAAATAACTCAAAAACGAATGTAGATATTCAGGATTTCTTAACGGCGTATTATTGGTCACAAAATTACGCAACTTTGTCCCAATTTAACCGTTTTCGTATCTCTTACCGTTTCCGAGATCCCAATAGTGAGACTCGAATTTCGCCCACCTTGTATAAATGTTGGTCCCTTTTTATGTACCTACTTTGAGGGCCGCTTTTATTTTGTGATTGTATTTACATACCTATATAATTTGATTATTGTAGTTATAATTATCATTAACCATCTAGGTTATCATCATTAAGATAGAATTATACTTTTGTTTGGTGTTTTGGATCCTCATATATAAATATTTAGGTAGTTACCACAATTGTTTATTTATTTTTTTCTATATATCTACACTGCCCAACAGTACAAAACCAATTAGAGGGCAGGAATACTGAGCTCCATAAAATTATGCAAATAATAGTAACTAATAAATTAACATGTAAACAAAAATGAGTTTACAGAACATTATTTAAATAATTAAAACGAATGTGTTTTATAAAAGCCACATTGCAGTGAAGAATGTCTAGGTTGTCCCGTATGTTATTATAATCATTACAAATCTGATGGAGTGGTGAAAACTTTCTGATATTAGTTCTGAGAATTAATAACTGAAAGAAATAATTTTGCCTTGAACCAGGTCGTGGTACTCTAAATTTTAATAAACCCAATATTGTGCTGCAATTAATTATATTGTGCGATAGTTTATAGAAACATATTTGTTGAACCTTAATTCTACCCATAGCTAAGCTAGGCAGTGAAAATCTTTGCAGTAAATCTTTCTGAGGGAACCCAAAACCAGGATAGACACCATCTTCCTTGTAACACAAGCACTTAAGAAAACGCCTTTGTACATTCTAAACTTTGTACATGAACATTATAATGTAATCTGTACTCTGTACTCCCACTTCGCTATATTTCATTAATTTTATTCACCAAATGTCCTTATAGGTACTTTAATTTTTCAGACTTATTTAATTTTCATAATATTTTTTGTTATTCCAGACTTGAATGTTACTGAAACTGAAGTGCTCATGCATTTCATGTATTTAATTATTTTATATTATATTATTATTTCATATCTCAATATAATAGGTATACTGAGATTATGCTGGACCAACTCAATCAGTTTGACTTTTGTCAGGCATAATTTTTTAAGCAAAAACGAAAAATCACATACTCGGTGAAGAGTTTTAAACACGGAGTTGAAAATGACTATGGCAGACAGCCTTCATAGATGTAAAAGATTTTGACTTTTACGCATGGGTATTTTCTATCGACTTGAAGGTTTTAGTTTTAAGAAATTGAAAATTAAAAATTTTCAAGGTGATGTGTAAGGTTTGAGGTTAAGTTACCATGTCTATAAGCCTGCGGATTTCAAAGTGTACACTTAACTTATTAGGATGAATCGATGGATGAATGTTAAGGCTAAGATAGGACTAAGATAGGCTCCTAAAGTTTTGGATTTTCTTTTTATGTAACTATTATAGATATAACAATATCTAATAACTTGTAGTGCAAAGAGCAGTATAGCGGCTGCAATTGCAACGGCTGTATTTACGAAATAAATGCTGCAATACGATAGTGTGGATGCAGCACTCGTTGGGTATCACTTTGATCGTTTCTCGCCGAGATTTCTTGGCGAGAGTGTCGAGGCGGCATAAGATGTAACATGTACATTTGTACACGGTAATATTTAATTTATTTAAAACATTATCAGAACTATTATAAATTTAAAAGTGTAAAGAATACTAAATCAAATAAAAAATATGTAAATAATATACAGTGTATCACTGCCAAATGACACATGTATTTAATATCTCGTCACTATGTATAGTTATAATTGATGTCATGGCCTGCCTGGGAACTAATTCTACGATTTATATTTCTGCGTAAATGTAGGAAATTATAACCTACATATTTTTTATTTTTAGATTAGGTACTCTCTTTTACTTCTAATATGGGAGCTTCATTGGCGTAGATTCTACAGCTTTACTGAAGCAATATTTGAATAAAGTTCATCATAGTTTTTTATACATATTCACAGTCGATTATTTCCGTAAAATTAAATAGTTTGAATAAATTTAGATATTGAAATTAAGTGTATTTGTATAAGTGCCTAGGCACAACAAAACCTTCTGTATTCAAATAAATATGAATGCATAGATTTAAATTTTTTATTTTCGTTCCGCAACCTTCGGAATCCTGCCAAAATTTTAAATATGTAAGGCATTATGCATATACGTAATAATAGGTACAATTCATACAAATAGGTCGCCAGAATAAATTTGTGCCAGTGTATTCGTGTGTCACATTCCATTACAATGTTTAAACCAAAAACTTTGGGATTTAAGATATCTGGCCTTTGAAATGTATTTTAAAACTATGTTTTTGTGTTTCTGTATTTCCTTCTAGTTTAAGAAAAAGATAAATACGAGGCAAATAGTTAATTATATGAGATATCTATGTATAAATATATATTTAAGCAACTATTACTACTATTACTATTATTAATTAGATTTTTAAATATTTAGGCCGATTTTATAGTGTTACGTGTAAATTTCTTAAAGTAAAAAAAAATGTAAAAATGAAAATTACGCAGGAGAGTATTTATACATATATCTATATAAATAAATAAAAAACATCACAGAAATGGACAACGTTCCTTCTGAAGCCTCAGGCTTGTATAGAGGGAGGGTATACATGAAAAAACGTAGACACACAACCCTCCATTGGGAAAGGTACAATTTCTCCCCAGGACGTCTATTCTTAAAAGCAAGAGAAGGGAGCTATCCCTGGGAGCTCCCGAGGAGCGTTCCCTCATTTGAGCACCCAGATAGAAAAACGCCGAATTCTTGAAACCTCGAACGCACCGGGGTGTATCCGGGAGGGAGACAATTTTAGGTTAGATTTGCCATTTCTCTCAGTCTTTAGTAGGAGAACTTTTGAGTTGTCTTGGGAGTAGGTCTCTGCCTTAATATTTTTTCAACAATACCGTGTTCTATATTTTTAAGAGAACCACGTCTATACTTCTCTTACAAGTTCTACTCCCCGAAATTCAAAAATAGATATCCTGGTTAGAACTCACGCTTCAATATACCATTCTGTTACAAGCTACCACCCAGCACCTAACAGTACTTAATTTAATAATTAAATATTATAAATAAATAAATAAAATAAAATGAGCAGATAAGTGATTATCATATTATTATGTATTTTGTTTATAAATTGAAATCATGAACGTTGACGTTTTATTTGCCGTTGTGCGTTGTGCCCTACGCGAACGACAAGGATAAATAATAAGAATCTAAAAGGATTTGTTATACTTGTTAGTGGTATATTTTATAAAATGGTTTATTGGTTTTTTAATCGTCTACATATTTATTATTTATGAATGTTGTTTATGAGGTTATAAATGAATATCCAGAAATAACCTGAGTTATCTTTCTTTTTAATGTTAATAATTGTTACTAAATGATTTACTTTCAATCCTAGACTAGGCCCGGTTTTTCAATTGGAAGTTAAACTACGAGTTAAGTAACTCATATCTAAGTGTTAACTCTGAGTTAACTCTAAGGTATATTTGAAAGTGTTTTTCAATAACAATATCTGCATGAGTAAATAAGCTTCAAGTTTGCGAAAAAAATTATTAAGTTGGCATGAGTTTTACGGGATTTTGTAGTATTTTCGGGATTCTCTTGTGATTCTTAAGTTTGTCATCTGTCATTTGCAGAAAAATGTTAAATTATCACCTCTATGACATGACTTTCTATTTGAATAAGGTTCAAAATTGTCTTTGTGTAAGTAGTAATAGATACATTTTGATAATATAAAACTCAAGACCTATTATTTGGTTATATTTAACTTTTGACATTTATAGTTAACTTTACCTTCATGTGCGGGCTAATTTAACTCTGAGTTAACTTTAAGCTGGAAGGTAACTTACACTTCAAAAACAGATTTTATAAATAAGCCATAGTTAACTTTAACTTGTGAGTTAACTCTATATTGAAAAACCGGGCCTTACATAAGTAACTAGGACAACAGAAACTCAATTAGATCATATTTAAATAATTTCACATGTTTTATTTTAACTATTTTGGCTTAATACCTAAATAAATGTGTAAACAGATTTATTATCCTGTTCTAGCAGCTGTTCCCGTACGGTTAGTTTGATCACTTATTTATGACGACTGTTACCAGTAACAGCAAAAGCAACATTATTTATTTATATTTGTTAATACGAGATCATATTATATTCTTATTATAAAAATATAGAATCAAGTCAATGTGTTCTTATGGCTATTATCATTTGTATATCGAGAGTCTGATATGACTTGCGGGTTTCTTTTTGTTATTGTATTATTAATTTCACTAAAAGATACTAGTAGCATTTCATTCCTGATTGTAATGTCGGAAAACTTAAACGTGTACCAAAAATCATTTTGGTTCACGTTTACAATTTTGTTAGAATCAAAAGAAATAGATGAAGAAGAATCTAACAGCTTAATAACAACGAAGCAAGTTTGGTTTTTTGTGAATACAAAAAAAGAAAAACTGCCAAAAAATGGCGTACAATTCCAGTGCTGTGATCCTTGAGAATGCGAACCAATCGGGCCAAAATGTTAACCGCACGTCTACTTACTGACCTATTATATTTAATAATTTTCTTTTAGATACAGTAAATTGATAATCTCTTTCTATAACAGGTTATTGTTAAGCTAACTCTTAAAGCTCTCCATGAACACCTATTTCCATGCATTCGTGAGAAAACGATCAGAAATGATAATAGTTGTGTATGGTGTTCCATTTAATTTAAAAAACTCGGGGTTATTGCTATGCAGTAAAGCTTTGAGTCTTTTATAGTAGGTATATTATTATATACTACTACATATACACATATTACTATATATACATATATATATATGTATGTATGTACTTAGTTGGTAGTCCTGTGGGCACCTTTCAAATTTATTTTATATTTTTGAAAACAAAAAATAGAAGTTATGATGACTTTCCTATTTCACCAGTATATGGATGGTAAGTTAAAATCAAAAGTAAAATTATACAATATCTAAGTATTTACATGAGGTTGTTTAATATGAAATTTCGTTCTCTCAAATACTCTTTGAAGAGTATACTAAACAAAAAATATATTAGTATTAATATGTACATTGGGAAGTACTATAATTGTTATTAACCATGATTATTTGATTATATTGGAAGAAAGGCAGACGTAATGTTTTCATTGTTAATGGAGAAAGATGTACAAAGTAAAGGAATAAGTAATTATTGAGGTTTCGTTGGAAATAGTTTAATAAATTTGCTTTAATAATGTTTAAACTAGTTCTATTTACAACGAAAATAGCCAGAAGGACCTACATTCTAATATTTGGAATGGAAAGTTCCTATTTCTGTATCTTAACTACAAACTATACGAAAACCCAAACAAATATCTATTACACGTATTCATGCATTTTAAACGAACATAACCCGAAAATGTGTTTTCATAGTTTTCCCTTGACGCTTTTATTCATTTAAAAGTTTTTGATATATCTAGATACAGGATGATCTCAAATAATAATAAACTTGGCCTATCCTTCAAATGAGAATACACGTAGTCTTTATGTGTAGAATATAGGTATATGTAGGTATACAGGGTGTAAATTTAGTGGAGAATTGTTCCATAACTCGGCAGGCACGAACCTTGAAGCAATTTTACGCGACACCATCATACTATACCATTTGGAGCTCCTTTTACAAATATTTTTGATCCTACAGGGTGTTTCATGTTAAAGTGGCAGACCCAACTTATATTTTTTTTAAATGGAACGACCTGTATATTTTTACATATTCAAAATCTACGCAAAATTGTTAACTCATAGATACTAATATGTATGTACTTTAATGCAGTTGTTTTTAAGATATTTAATATTTTGTAAAAAAAAATCAGAAGCAGACTTCAGTTTCAGGTGCAATTACGGTTAAGTTTTTTGGAATTTCAAAAAGATTTTTCGTGCACAAATAGTCAACATAACTGTGTATACTTCTATGATTAAAGCATTTGATTAAATTATACAGGGTGTTAATAAAATAGAAATGAATCTCGTAAACTTAGAACACACGTAACTCGATTTTTTTAAATGGCACGACCCATATTTGATTCCATATCTGAAAAGCCATTAAAAAGACCTTTCTCTACATGTATCACAATGTGTGCTGAAACTTAACAATTTTCGAATAATTTGATATTTTTATTATTTCACGTGATAATTATTATTATTCGAGCCGATTACAACTTTTCCTAATCTAATTAATTTGCGAAGAAGGGTGGCTTCAGACAAATATTTTGACAATCCAAAGTGTCAATGAATTAGTAATTTTGTTAATCCGTACAACTAACTTGGTAATTATTGTTCCTCCAGAAGTGGGTATAAGAGTGGGTTTTAAAAAAATGAAGTTTAGTAAGAAATAATTCCGAAATAGTCATACGTCAGTAAATAAAATTCTAAAGCAACAAAAATGTTACTGGAACCATATCCAATTATTGCAAGAATTTAGTGAAAACGATTTCAATAATCGAATACGATTTTGTCAGCGAGCACTTAATTCGACGAAGAAGAACCAGATTTTTTCACTGATGAGGCTACATTTCATAAAAATGGTTGTGTAATAGGCACAATTTTCATTAATATGCTACGGAATACACTTACATTGTTTCAACAGATTGTCTAATAAATATTTTGGGGTGAATTATTGGATTATTATAAGAAATATTTTTTAAAACAGGATATAAAGAATAATAAATAATAAGTAGTGAATGTTAACAAATAGCCTAGAAAAAATTTACTTTTTAAACTAAATTAAAGCAAATGTTCAAAATGTCTTCCGTTCTGTTCGAGGCATGCATTGATCCTCCGATAAAAATTCCGGCCTACATTTCACAGCATTCCCTCAGTTACTGTATGAAAAGTATTTTGAATTTGCATCATCATGTCCTCCTGCGTTGTAGGTTGAATTTTGTAGACTTCATTTTTTACGTAACCCCATAAGATGAAATCCATCCATGTAAGATTCGGACATCTGGCAGGCCAAACTGTAGGACCACCTCTTCCTATCCATTTGTCTGGATATTCAACGGTTAAAACTTCCCTCACTTGTCTACTATAGTGGGGTGGTGCCCCATCATGCTAGAACCACATATTCCTTCTTAGTGCTAGGGATATTACAGTCAGATATTCCTGGAATTGGTTTCGCAAAAATTGTAAATAAATATCACCAATCAGGTTTTCATTAAAAAAATGTGGGCCAATTATGTATGTTCTAATAATTCCTCCCCAAACATTTAAAGACCATCTGTGCTGGTAATCGATGGTTGAAACAATGTAAGGGGTTTCCGTGGCATAGTAATGAAAATTGTGCTTATTAACACAACCATTTTTATGAAACGTAGCCTTATCAGTGAATAAAACCTTGTTAAATACATGAAATAATAAAAATATCAAATTATTCGAAAACTGTTAAGTTTAAGCACACATTGTGATACATGTAGAGAAAGGTCTTTTTAATGGCTTTTCAGATATGGAATCAAATATGGGTCGTGCCATTTAAAAAAATCGAGTTACGTTCGTTCTAAGTTTACGAGATTCATTTCTATTTTATTAACACCCTGTATAATTTAATCAAATGCTTTAATCATAGAAGTATACACAGTTATGTTGACTATTTGTGCACGAAAAATCTTTTTGAAATTCCAAAAAACTTAACCGTAATTGCACCTGAAACTGAAGTCTGCTTCTGATTTTTTTTTTACAAAATATTAAATATCTTAAAAACGACTGAATTAAAGTACATACATATTGGTATCTATGAGTTAAGAATTTTGCGTAGATTTTGAATATGCAAAAATATACAGGTCATTCCATTTAAAAAAATATAAGTAAGTTGGGTCTGCCACCTTAACATAAAACACCCTGTAGGATCAAAAATATTTTTAAAAGGAGCTCCAAATGGTATAGTATAATGGTGTCACGTAAAATTCCTCCAAGGTTCGTGCCTGCCGAGTTATGGAACAATTCTCCACTAAATTTACACCCTGTATAGTGCTTTTCAGTGAAACTGCAGTCACGAGAAAAATAAATTTTGTCTGAAACTATCAAAAATATATATAAGAACGCAAATACTAGGTAAAGTATAGATTAAACTAATAATTATTTCTCAAAACGCAGGCTTTTAACAATATTAAATTTTCTCACTACCCTGTATAGTAGATACAGCGGGATGCGTACGCACAAAATCTGGGAGTAGTTGTTTAAAATGAAATTTACATGAACTCTAAAATACTTAATGTGTGTAACTTATTTGTGGTGCATTTTCATGATTCATTGTAGACTCTTTTGGGATTACATCACCGGTAAAATAATAAAAAAACAGGAAACCAGAAGCATACAGCATACAGTAGGTACTTTATAATATACTCTAAAATATTTATTTGCTGCATCAAAAAACTTTTCAAAATAAATGTTCTTTGTCCTCTATAAGGGGTTCAAACACCAATAGTCCTTGGTTATGGTACTGACGACCACTAACCAACCAACTAACTAACTAAATTTTATGTCTTTTTTAGAAGGATTTTATTTCCCAACACATTCTAAAACAAAACTAATAATCACGGAATGCAATATAGTGTTTGGAAGATAAATTCGCAGATGTAAGTAACATTCACCAGTACATTTTCCAACAAAGTAAAGAAATCTATATACAAGGTGATAAGGATTCCTTAAAGGGTAATTGCCTCCACATATATAACATTCCTCGCGTGATCCATCTTGAAGAAAGTTACAAATGGACGACCGTAATTTACGAGGAGCCGACGATCCTAACTTGCGTTCCTAAAATTCAATTTATTAAGATCAAACTAACAGAAGTCTCAAGAGGTATATGTTATTTCTGGGTACAGCTGCCCATGGGCGTAACAATGCAAATATTTAATATATATTCTTAAAATATTGGACTAGTTTCAAAGAGATAATTACAAAGATCATGAAATGAAAATTTCACAGTAGGTAGGTACATTATATTTTATTCTACACTAAGAAAACTGTTACTTTATAGTAAGGAATAACCTACTTAAAATAATAATTGTTTTGAAAAAAAACACAGTTCTAGATGTTCTAGATGCATTTAGATGTTCAAGAAATATTTCTTGAAACATCTAAATGAGAACCGTGTTTTTTTCAAAACAATTATTATTTTCACAATGTTTCATAAAGAACCATCCGCTTCTAGTATCCCTCGTAAATAATTAATAGTTAGTTATTAGTATAATTATTATTGCTACTATTATATAAACTAAATTATTATTTTTATTTTGAAAATCTACCTCATCCCATGCATTAAAAAAATTAGCAAAATAATTTAATAATGAGTTAGTACTAATGTTAGTACTAATATCGGGAAATTAAATAAATATTTCGGAAAGACGTCGTACAATTTTTTTATACCCCCAGGAAACACCCTGTTCAAAATGCAAATTTACAGATATGGCTATATAAGCATTCTCTAATTACAGTTGAGCGGCGATGGCTCAGGGCTTAGCGTCTCGATCGCTCAAGCTAGAGATCAAGCTTGTGATTAGAATGAGAAGTAGAGATATTATTATTATTATTATTATTATTATTATTATTATTATTATTATCACTATTATTATTATTATAGGTAGTAGTTGATTAAGCTATTGATACGTAAAAATTTATTTTGCATAGGGTGTTTCTATGTGGAAAGTCGAAGTATAGGTATATATGAAATGTATACATTATTCTGTTTCAACAGAGTTGGTCTCCTCAGTGCTTTAAAATTCTCTAAGTGAAGATATCTCGAGTAATTTAAGAAGGATAACCCTCAGGTAGATATGCGTGACATGAACTGCATAAAAAGTTGTAAGTGTAATAAACTTTTAAATTTCTAATAAAAGCCTTTACTAATTAATTTACCGTGTTTTTTTTCGGAAAACTGATCAGTTGCAAAGTCACATGGGCGCCAGAGCGGATAAGAATAACACGAGTACTGGATGCCTCTCTAGAGATATAACCATTACAAATATGTGAGAGGCTAGCGCCGTATATCACAGCCTACTAGTTTTCGCACTTTCTGGTCCTAGGCAAGTATGCGCCAACTCTGATGGGCCTGAGTAATTAGTAGGGTAGCGATTACAGCGTAGCTGGGTACTTGTAACTTGAGATAAATAAATTACGGATTTTTAATTGTTATTACATAAAGGAACTGCCGCCTATTGCGGGAATTTCACATTGTGTAAAGAGGATTTAGAAAATGCAGCAGTACCTACGTATTACTAGTAGGTTTGTCTATGGTATTACTATACCAGGTGTTCCAATGACCATATCTTCAATTTTAAATACAAGAGCATCGGTGTCAAGTTTTGTTTTGTTTTGCAACGTATTGTTCCAACCTTGCTAGGATGATTGAATTAGAAACATTCGGACATTCGGAGAGACGAGACGAGTTATAAGGGAAGTATAATAAAGATGTCCATGTCCAAATATATCAATTAATTAGACCAATTAATGTCCTATTTGAATTGAATTGATATGTATATACCTATGTAAATGTAAATGACTTTAATTTGTTGATTATTTTATTTTATTTATAATTACATTTTAATTCTTATACTTGCTGAGAACTCTCTCCTGAACCAGTGGTTTCCTCCATAATAAAGTCATATTATACTATTATTATAAGTATTATATACTATTTTTAAATCGTCTAATTTTAAATAAAGTCCAAATGTAAGTCAATATTTTAATTTAAAAAATTAATTTTAAGTCAATACACATTTGGGTTATGTTTGCAGTTGGTTAATTATGTTTGGATTGAAATTTTTATGCCTTACCTACTAACATTTAATTTCCCGTCATGATTGTCAATTTCTTTGAACTTATATAAAAAATCTAACTTAAAAGTAATTATTAATGTTCTTGTCTTTTCAATCCCCATATTGTAGTCTATTGTTTTCACTTCCCTGGGTTGTTGGTTGCCGACCTCTAGGTGCTAATGTCCTATTGGCTCTCCCTTATCCTGCACTCCAATAGCTTTAAATTTTATCTATTGGCACTCCTTCGTCGTCTAGCGAACTTTCAGCAAGCACTCCGATGTTGTGTAGTTTAAAACTTGTTTATTCTGCCTTATGTTGATTGGACTCTAGCACACTTTTGCACTTTTTCACCTGTTTTATTAATCTCACTGGGTTGTTCTTAATTTCCACTTATCATTACTTGTTTATCCGTAAGTTTTTAACCTATTACACTACTATTAAAACAAAATTTTTACAAAATTGTAACTTAATAGACTGCTCTCACTTTTAGCGTCTTATCACCTTAATACAAACTAAATCTTTTTTTATACTAAACAAACTTTTTCATTTTTTTTTTGGTTGTTATGGAAAATAGGCTTGGGTTCTGGCAAACTTTTTCCATTCGACAATTTTGTTTGAAATTTCTCAAATTTAATTATAGTAATATTGTATTATTATTTTTCTCAAAATCTTTAATTTAAGATTTAGTAAACCTACCATAATCAATTTTGTTATTTATAACATTACATACATTTTCAATTCAATTTATTTTTTAGCATTCATGATTTCCTTGACTTCCGTGTGACCGTATTAAATTATTGTGACTTATTATTCAAATTAAGTAAATATTTTGACCTTATCTATTTAAATTATACTTTATATTCTTAGTTATTATTTATTCAAACATATTAATCACTATTATTATAACTAAACACCAAATTTTATTACTTATAAATGAAACCTCTCCTCTAGTTTGAACTCCTGCAAGTTTTATTTTATGAGAATTTCTACTCATAATCCATTAATTTTAGAAAACAGTTATTGAGGTGATTGATGCAATGTAATAGTCAGTGTATGTTCAACTAATTTTATCTCGCTTCTCTGTGTTTTCATATAAAATGTGTTTTTTTGTAAAGAACTTGAAAATGTTGCATCTAAATTTCAATGAAAAAATATTGATTTAGTTGAAAGAGAGAAAACTATAATGTTAGAATATTCAGGGTCTATTTAATATCAAAACAATTTCAGTTTGATCAAGTCATGTGCACTAGAACATCCTGTACGTTCAGAGGGAGAGAGAGAGAGAGAGAGAGAGAGAGAGAAATACCTAGACTGGTTGATATACTTAGTCCTTAGTAGTCCAAAAGATGAAAATCAAATACTGAACTGTCGAGTTCAATCATCTATCGAGTTAGATATCATCCCTTAACTCTTATATCTGATATAAGAAACCTATTTAAACATAAGGGAAGATGTACTTAATAGGCTCACCCTGTGTATTTATCATATATCGTATAAGTTGCACATCGTTAAGTATCCGTTACTCCCGACGAAATTGTGCTGCAAGCAGGAAACTTAACCGATAAGTATTTAACCTCATGTCATGACATTTCCAACCACTGCTAATGAGGTATTCGTACTTTTAATAAATTTCCACCATCCCGGAATTTATATGTGACGACTTGAAATTATGAACCGTGATTATTAATTAGAGGCTTTTAATGGAGGCCAGTTCCATAACTATGCATATGAGGGAGAGGCATTTCAATGGTTGCCTGAACAGTGTCCAAGAAATAGATAAAAATATAATGGAAACCTGATAAAATGCCGTTATATCCAAACGAGGAAATACATTTTTATATTTACCGGAGGAATAAACAAATGAAGTATTTTTGTTATTATTCCAGGATATTCCGATTACCGCCAACTTTAAAAACTGATAGCCTAGTACGTTCCTTGTTAATTTTTTAGGTAAATTCAGTCGTTGGACTACCAAAAGAGAAAACCGGTAAATGGCAAAAGGTATCTGTCTCTTGTTTGCAACTTCGCATTTTTGGGCGAAAAATTCAACGGCGATATTCACTTTTTTATATACCTAGTTGTCTTCGTGTTCAATATATTGTTTTCCATATATTCTCATTACAATAAATTATAGTTGCAGACCGAATGTATTTGTTATAATTTTGTTTTGTTATGTTATAAGACTTGTTTGATTATGTTTGTTATAAGACTTGTTGGGTTTCCGCTTGATCTGTATAATTTCAATCAACAAAATAAGTAAAAAAATTGTTGAAGTTACACAAGTACGAAAACTGCCTCCAAAATCCTTGATATAACTACCAGAAAGGAAAAGCAATATGAAAAATTGGAAAATTCTACTGCATAATGCCATACCAGAATTTGGGATTTTTTTTAACTAACCAGAAGTTAGTAAAAAATAATTTCACCGTCACCAGGATTTGAACAGATAACCTAATTGAAAAGTGGATATGTTTCGAGCTCTTGGCTATAACAAGCACCCATAAAAAATAGAGAAAAAAATATATGAAGTCGATCTTTATACATTTGGTAATATTGAATCATTTGAAATAAGGGAAATAAAATAAGTAAAATCGCATATAATGTTTCCATTTGGTCTTCCGACTAGTGCTAGTAATAATTCTAGTTTACATTTTCTTTAAACTGCATAAATTTCTTTATGTTTATAATATGGAATTATATCAATTTGTGTACTACAACGAAAATGCGTATGTTTCCATAAACATAATTAATAATAAGTAGTTTCAGATTGTTGGATACAAATCTTACCAAACATATATTTCAATGAGAACATTTTAACTTCTTTCATATTGAAATACTTACATAGGTTATCAACAACTCGATGAAGTAAATGAAATAATCTGCCTAAAAGGTAATTATATTCTACTAAGTATTTGGTAAACTCTACAAATAGATATACTGAGCCAACTAAGTTTTCTTTTAACAATATGAAATAAAGCATGTAAAAGCACAAACCCTCTACAAACTAAACCATGCACTTCTTTGTAAATGATAAAGAACCTCTCCGAGCAAAAAGAGCGATACAGCATAGCTAGGCTGATATCCATGCTCAATAAATGTTTCTATCTATACGACGCATTAAAATATTGTCTCTGGATGGCATTAATCAAAACCACGACAGTTACATTGCCACATGCATCAACAAATCATCCGACGCTTAAATCTTTCGAGAGCTGGAGAACAAACAGTATTATTCTCATCAGAAGTTCGACGATGCGTGCAGAATGTAGCAATGCCATTTTCATAGAACTATTGTTACTTTGGCATATGCCTGACGACTTTATTTTGGGAATTAGGAGAACTGTTAACATACACAGTGTGATACCAATAAGGACAAATTCTTCAATAGCCTAATTAATAGAGATAGAGAAAATGTTGAATACAGATGTTGCATCTATGAAAAATAAATGAAGATTGAATGGTATGGCAGGTATTTTGTGATAATCAATCATAGTGTTGTTATATCACTTTTTAATTATAACTGATCGCAGCTTCAACACTTAACTTACACACTGGCAGTTAGCGACGGATTTTTGGTTGAGATTTTAGTCAGTATGCCTTTCAGATGGTATTCTAATGTGTATACTCTCATGAGGAAAAGGAACGAATTAAAGAGTCATCCCGGGTTGTTCATATAGAAAAGTGAGTGTCAGTTTTTATTCGCAAATTATGCGTTTTAGTATGATTTTAGTCAGGCTACCATGCATTTTAAAATGAAGTAGAACACAAAAAATTCCTCTGAAAACCACCGGCATACCGTTTAAGTATTTTTTCCGCTCTTTTTCCAAACACACTGACAATGATAAGTATACAATTTTTTATTATAAAACTGCTGAAAAACAATATGAGATACCGTTTGAAAACATACATCAAATACTTAAACAAACACACACAAACATAAACAATGAAAACTATAAACGAAAACTCCTTTTCTATGTGAAGAACTCTTTGATTTATTTTCATCATGAGAATATACCCAGTGAATAATTTTCGGATATTCATCCAAATACATAATATTTTCCAAGAATTATTATCAGGAGGAAGGTGCGTTGATATATAGGCAACTAAATGTACAAGTTTAGTCAAACATGGTCACATAACATTATGTTACAATAACATTTCTCTGTTCAAAGATTTTCAATGGGGTTTATATATAGGCAACTAGATATACACATTTAGTTAAGCCTTGTCACGAAATATAATATGTTACTCTTATCGATCAAGTACGCTGTCGTATTGCGGGTTACATAAATCTAGGGGTTGAAATCATTCAGTGATTGTTCTATTGCAGTTTGCAGTAGACACGAAAATATTTTGAAACTAGGAGGTACATGAATGGCTACAGAAAATATTTATTTGGGTCATAATTTGTTTTGCCATAACCAAATCACGTTTTATCAATATTTTACGTATTATGTTTTACAATCATATGTTTTACAATAAAAATAAGTACCTACCTCTATATATTTGAAAATCTAAAATCCAACCATTCATCGTTTTCTAAAATATATGGGGAAGTAGCATCAAATCACCAAGTTGTAAAAATATGGAAATACGGCAAACTCAAACTTTGGCACGCAATGTATAGATTATAGTTTTTTATATTTCAGACCACCTATCCGTAATAGGTATAATAAACACAATAAAGTAATATATTTTAGAGAATCTTCACCTAATTGTACATGTGTTTATGTTAGCTCCTGTCCTTATATGTTTGTTTCATAGGCAGAGTTTTAGACGCATGGAATATAAATATATAAACTTTGATGGTTGTGACCACAGTAGTAAGTATAAAATTAAAATGTATGTTCAAAATCCTCAAAACAAAAGAGAAAAACGTTTCAGCTTTAATTTTCCAGAGGCACGAATATCTATCTAGTGTGCTTATATTCAGTACTTACCGATTTGCACGAAGACGTTCAAGAAGACCGTTAAAATCAAGTTTCAACATATTTGTCGCATATTTATCACTTAACCCTGAAGATTTTATGATCTTTTCAGCAATTTGCTGAAGAATAAAACTGGTAAAAATAAACAAAGTCTGCAGCGACCTTTAGAATTTATACATAAACATTTTGATGTAATATTTGTTGGATCTAGTTATCTGTCGATTCATATAAAGTTTACAGTATATAATATAATTCTGTAAACTTTGATTCATAGATAATAGAGTATATATCTAAATATGTAAAAGTGGTCCACCTTTCAGATATTCAATAATAATTCAACAATGATATTTATTACTGGTATATTGAATAACAGTTCGTAAAACAAATCAGACCCTCGTTAGCTATTCTGTACAAATTTATTATTTTTCGAGCTTTTCCACAATGCCAATTAACTATTGGTGTAGCTCGTGAATCATATTTTATTTAAAAATGATACAATTCTTTGTCTCTAAATGTCTAAGACTGAAGTAAAAGTTAATATGTTCCAGTGCTTGCAATATAGATCTATTGGTATTTTATGATTTTAATACTTCTGATTATTATTTAAAAATTGATCTATGCATAAAACGTACGCTGGTACCATTATATTATTATTGGCACATACATTTTATCAAACAATTCTACCCCTATAAGGCCATTTCATATTGCAAGGTAATTATACCCTCATGAATGACATAATATTAATAATTTCCCTGCCCCTCATTCTAACCACAATCATTAACACGCTAATATCCATTGATCGTGGTCATGACTTGGGATGGTTTGAGGCCAAGCGCCCCAAATCGGTCTTTAACCTTCTCATCGCTGTACGTCTGGACTGCTTCGTAGAGGTAGGTGGACCCCATCCTTCACCAACCCTGATCACAAAAAGTGATAGGTGTGGGCGATTCGTGTGTCTCCTCCTGTCCTGGCTCTACTCTGCAGGCTGGGTAGGATCTTCTGGCGCTCTTCTGTATTGTCTTCTTTCTTCGCCTGCATGTCTAACCCACCGGTGGTAGTCTGTCTCGGGCGGGGGCGGCAAGTGCCGCTCTCGTCCTGGGTGGTGCTTTGGGGTAGGTCAGGAATGGCTGTGTAGCCATGGATGCACCTCTAAAAGAGCCAATTGGCTCTTTAGCTTTATACAAGGTAGGGGAAGGGTACTCGAAGTGACCTCGTAACCGCTGTTGGCAGTCGAGGCTTCGAGGGGAGGTTTGAGGATCGTTTTTTTTAGTCGCTTTGTAGTCCTCTACGCTTATTCCGGGTGGAATCTGAAACATAAGAAGTTCTTACTCTCATCCTGGGAAATTTGTGTGGGAAGTAAATATTAATCTTGCTATCTAAGTGGTCTGCATGCATTTGTCTAAGAGTGATTGTACAAATACGGTAACATGTACAAATTGAAATACACTGGTGAATCTGGGTCATGCGTGTAACATGGAAATTTTGAAGATTATGTCGAAAAATCCATAAGTAGGTACTTAAGTAAAATGCTGGGTTTTATTTAAAATTACTACTTTATTTTAGCATTAATCTTTATGCACAGCTGATGAGAGGTTAACTACAGTCCTTCTTTCACTACCATTTGTAAAATTTTGACTGTAACACTATTTAACCTACCTAACCTACCTAACCTATTGATGATGGTGCAGTTTTACATGCACCATCATCAATTTTTCGTCTTATAATTTTTACACGTTCTTAATATTGGTTACGTACATTTTAAAATTACATGAACAAAATTTACTTTTGTATTTTTTACTACAAATTTACCATTTCTTTCATTTACTTGATTTAAAGCATCAGTTATGAAGGAAAATTAATATACTTTTTACTTAATTTATTTTATTAGTTCAAATTAATGAATACACTAATAATTTAGTACCTGATATCTTGATCTAGTTCCAACATCAAATCAAATCAAAAAAGAGATTTAAATTAGAACCGTGTTGGACAACCGCCGTATGATAAACTAAGGGAATCGCATTCTTCATATTCAACATACCCTTATCTAGCAGATACGAACTTTTGCCTACAAATGTTCAGGTGAAAATTCATATAAAGTTGCATATTGAATCAGTTTAATAGAAATACGTTTAATATACTTTATCTATGCTTGTTTTTTCTTTAATTTTCTTGGTCAGTCACATGCCGTGAACGTGAGCTGCTAAAAATCTTCCATTTCTAAGGTCTTCCTCCCCTGTCTGCGTGTGTTGTTTGCCAGCCATATAAGTTGTAGGGCGTAATCGGTTTCACAATGCTCCAGAATATAATATGTATGTTGAAATAAACGTGACATCGTTTGACGTGATCGCCTTTGGTATCGATCATATGTGTGGTTGCTCGCCACTATTAAATTCAGCTACTTACTGCTTACTACTACTAGTTTGATATAAATATATTTTTTTTTGTAAGGTAATTGATTCGGTTACAGCTGATGGCTTCCTCATTTATACGAAGGATCGAAAAATATAACATTTCTCTTGATATATGCTGAATTCATGGGACGGTGTTAGTCTCTTTATCTTACTAATAATTGGTTTTGATGTTTTGAGGATTAGTTTCTAAATCAAAATGTTTTTAGTAATGACATTGCGGCCTATAGAAGTGTGAATATTTTCTGAGTATGTACCACTAATCACTTTGCTGAAAGCATTTCCTATTTGGGTAGTGTACTGGGTATAAGTAATTTTCTCAATATAATTTAGAAAGTAGTGATTGATCTTCCGCAGAGCTTGAAAACAGGGTTTTAAGTTCACGGTTTATGGCTATTTCCTTAATACAACCTTGAACGCTCACCAAAAGCTTTATTATGTTCAGGAATCTATTAATACACTCGAATCGAAGATAATTACTTTATAGTATATATTCTATATTATTTAGAATGTATTATGTTTTAGGAAAGGTCAAGTTTGCTTTCAATGCTTTCCGAAAGTTACACAATAAATATTATTACGTATAAGACTCGTTTTAAAATAATATAGGTATTTTAGTTTTCGATGACGTAATATTAACATAACGTTTTTGATTAACGAAGATTTTCATTTATATTATTAAAAATTTGCTCTACACTCAGATAATGATTTTGAATTCAAACTATATATTTGGTATACTTAACTGGCCTGGTTATTTTAGATTGAAGTATATATTTTTTTATTCAACTTTTTTAAAAATTGAAATCTTAAATTAGAAAAATGTCACCACTATTATACAGTTAAATATTTTATACACGGTGTCCCACCAGGAAGGGCCGCGATCGATATGAATATGGAAAAGTACGTACAGGGTGATTTTGAAAATTTAGTTATTTACTAAGGTCAGTGGGGCCTACCTTTTTAAAATATTTTCACGCTTCTGGCACTTCTGGTATAACCGGAAGTCGATACCAACTTGCTTATTTTAAATGAAGCAATTTTAAACACATTTCATGTCCTATACCTATCTTCAACTGTTTTTGAAATATTGACAGGTTAATATTGACATTTTGCAACTTTGACCCTCTGTAAAATCTAAACGGGTTGAGATCAAGCAAACCGGTTTGCACATTCCTATCTTAACTTTTCCGATAAATCTTCTGTCGCACGTTTACAAACTGTTCATGAGGATAAACTGTTCAATCGAATGACAAATAAACTCGACTTCTATCAGCCTCGAGAACAGGCAGGATTCCGAGCGGGATTCAGCACAAACAACCACCTCCTAGTCATGAAGGTCCTCATTGAGAAATCAATAGAATGCAATAAACCTCTTATCCTCATATTCGTCGATTACGAGAAGGCATTCGATACAATAAACCAACAAATAATGCTGCAATCTTTATCAGAAGCTCGAATAGATCATAGATACACAACAATTATTAAAAACATTTATCGAAATACAATAGCGACAGTTAGACTACACGAAGACACCGCAGACTTTCCCATTAAGCGAGGAGGTTCGCCAGGGTGACGTCATTTCACCGAAACTTTTTACAACCCTAATGGAATTTATGTTTAAAAAGGTGGACTTTGGAGATATGGACATTAATATAGACGGAGAAAAACTAAACCACCTTAGATTTGCAGACGACATCGTTCTCATCGCGGATCGGGTTGATGAAGCCAGGGAGATGCTACGAAGACTTAACGAGGTCTCAAACTCAGTAGGACTAAAAATAAATGGCAGCAAAACACAAGTTATGACAAATCTGGTCGTAAGTGAAGGTATTAATTTAAATGGATCAAATCTTGAACTAGTAAGTTCCTACAAATACCTGGGACATGAGTTACGCATTGGAAAGGACAATCAAACATGCGAGATAACCAGGCGAATAGGACTCGTCTATGAGCAGTGCGTGCTGCCAGTACTTACCTATGGGGCAGAAACACTAACTCTTTCCAAAAAGACGGTTGACAAAATCCGTATGGCCCAGAGGAAAATGGAACGATCGCTGCTTGGCATTTCACTCAGAGACGGAATTAGAAACACTGTGGTGAGAGAGAGGACTAAGCTGACAGACGCCGTAGAAAGAATAGCGAATCTAAAGTGGAATTGGGCTGGACACGTAGCGCGTCTCACGGACGGGCGCTGGACAAAGAAGATCGTAGAATGGAGGCCACGACAGGAGGCATATCGCAGTAGAGGTAGACCGCCAACTAGGTGGTCAGACGACATAAAGAGAATCCAAACAAACTGGATAAACACTGCACAAGATAGATCTAGATGGAAAAACTTAAGGGAGACCTATGTCCAACAGTGGACGTATATGGCTGTATGATGATGATGATGATGATGTCTTAACTTTTCATAAGCTATCGTTTGACACTAATTTCAGAATTTGCCAGAAATTAAGAGTTTTCGATTAAATTTAATCTCTTGGTTATGTTAGTCAGTGGCCCAACATAGTTTTAAAAAAAGGTTCTCCATAGTGATGAATCCACAACACTAGATTCTCCTACATTTCGGGATCTGCACTGGGTAATAGCTATTAAAAGTGACATTCACTACACCAAATTTCAAAACAATCCTTCCATCCGTTTGGGAGATATGAAAAAAGTTTTTTTATTAAATTTCAACACCTTATATCTTTGTAAGGAGGCATGTTAGAACAAAAATTTATTTGGGTAAAAACTTTGTTTTGGCGAGAAGAATCTTGAGATAAATCTTCTACACCTACTTCTGACTCACCCCAGTCTAGAAATGAAGTCTGTACAACAGTCTGTTTCTCTTTCTAGATAAAGTGTTAATTCTGCTCTTGTATATAGAATCTAGAAGGATTATGCGAAATATATTCTTTTACATTTCTTATTAGTCGGAATCGTAGTATTTCTATATATTTAGCTACAATCACCAACAACTTTTACTGTTAGATGTTTGCATATGTAACTTTTCCTAGTGTGGCGCTAGCTGTAAATCAATTCGAACCAAAAAGTAAGCATTCTGTTAAAGAACATCAACGGAACATGAAAATGAGATTGATTAGCTATTTCTCTATAACTTACTTATACCTATATCTCTATAACTTTATTTAATACCCTACAGGTATGTATTTTAGTTTTGAGTGTGTAATGAGAAATTATGGGAGGAATTAAAAGTGGGTTTTCCCTTGAAGTTCCAACACTGCCAGCCACACTTTTAAAAAACCATTTGTTATATGATGAAGTATGGTGAAAAATGTTGGCATATCAGACGGGATATCTTCGGGAAATTATAGTCGCTTTTGTGTTTCCACAACCATGTTTTCACCCTCCTGTAGCATTCTTTACAACTCCTTTACAAAATTTGACAAATAACTTTCCGTCTTCTTTAATCATCGGATCAGAATACAAACGTATATGTAAATATTTAGGATTTTAACGGAGGAGCTTTTAAGTGATTACGTAAGACATAACATAGTAAACATAATGATATAATTGCTAGTTTAATACTCTTTTCTATAGGGTGTGTCGTCACTTTTATGCTATAATCGGTGCTTATTTTAATAGAGAAATTATTAAAATCAACAAAAGTTGGTTTTAGTTAGGTATCTACCTACCCCACTTAGTTTAGGTTAGCACTTCTTGTTTTTAAGTTAAAATAGCAAAAAAATATTTTTAATTGAAAAAATATATAATTTTTATTTACAAAACATTCTAAATGTAATCCTTTTTCCAGTAGAATAGTTGAGTGGCAGTTAAGAAATATAGTTATCAGTGACTCACCTTAGATACATCTTCTGCATTATAGTTGAGATCATTATACTATACTTAATAATTTATTTCTAAATAAAAAATACATTTTTGCACTGATATTACTATAAGTCTCGTAACATCTGTAAATAAACCTACGTGTACCATATAGTAAAAAATCGAGTATCGCCAAAGATAATTGCTTTAATCTGTGGTGTGTTAATTTACACATATGTATGTTATATCACAAATTTAACAAATATGATTTTTTTAAACTTTTTTATTGGACTAGGACTCTTTGAAGAGTCTTGTAGCCATGTATTTTATAATTTTATGAGCGAGTTAACCACAACAGTTGATACTACACTAACTGTTGGGAGGTACCTTACCACATTTTATAATTTTTTAAGGCCTTGTAAACAGGGACGGTGAAGTCGCAATTTAGTTTCTAATAATGGTTTACTGAGATAGCTACCGGACGAGCATAAATGCACCTTATAGTACGTAGCTGTATTAGATTACTTTGGGAATGGAGAGATAATAATATGAGAGCTATTGGATTTCAAGTGAATAATAAGATAAGAATTTTAGCTGCGTAATATTATGTAAAGCTGAATGAAATTATTCCACACAAAGTCCACAAAGTAAATGGGTAATATTTTATATAACATGTATACATCTATATTTGTTGTATAACTTACAGTGATTTCAAAATTACAAATCAGATAGGTATCTTACAATTAATGTCCTATAAAGACTTAAGTAAATTTTGGTCAATATTGGTATTAAATCACATTTTTCTTCACATCGTTCAAGTTTTTAGACAATATACCTTTAGATAACATAATAACCTATAGCGTTTTTTTTTAATTATCTCCCAGTATCGAGGCAATAAATATTTTTTTTTTGTAAGAAGCACAACTCTTCTGAAATACTAAACATTTCTTCATGTTTTGTATTGCTTTTACAAATATAATTACCACAGTTTTAGATATGCAGAGCTACGAAATAGACACATACTGAAAAAAATTATGAGATAATAAAAAAAAATTGAAGACAAATAATGATCAATATCTATGTTTTGAGTTAAATGGAAACCTGTTATATTTCTCTATCCTCTACAATTTTCATTTATATACTAGCCCTATCTATTCAATTTTCCTTTTGATAATATCAGTTATAAAGTTTAAATCAAATATCTGCTAGAGCTGTGAAGTTTCCATAGCCACCAGAGTTGCAACAAAACCCTACAAATCATCACGTGATAGTTTACTGACTGGACACTGTTGAACAATAATAATGATATAAAATCTCCTATAAAAAATAAACGACAATAGGTGTACTCACGTACACTACGTGTATTCCCGAAATCAATTAACGTTAACAGCAATTTTTAACGCCACTGTGAATGTAAACACTGACGAGAGCATGCGTGTTAGGAAGCCTGCAACCCCGCGTTTCGTTGAAATTACTGACACTAACCCTTAGTAAGTGCGTGGACCATCTAGATAATACCTTTTAATGGTCATTATGAAAGAGCCATCCTGTGTACGATGGTGATTAAATAGTGAAACTCCACGCTTCGCTCCTGTTAATATAGTTTTCTCTAATTGACTATAAATTAAGAGGGTAAGTCGTATTTATTCAAAAGTTAATCGTTCTGTTCTCGTTCAGCCTCATTTATTTTTAGACAGAAATTTTGTAGAATTATTTAATTCTATTTATTTGGATTGTTTTATTAGGAACTATTTGTTATTTTATTGTCACTTTGAACTACTTTTAATTTCCTTGGTAATTTCTCTTGCTTGTTTTATGACTTACAGTTTATGTCTAAGAATAAATTTTGTCAGTTATGTAAAACAATAGTCATTTACAACTACTCGCTTTTCAAAAAATTAATGTATTTTTCACTCTTATTTCTATATTGGAACAATATTTTTATTTCGATTAGTAATCGCTTATAGCTGAATCCATCTGAATGGTACCTTGACCTTGTATTTTGAACGCGCTGTTTTAATATCCTTCTGTAGACGGTATGTAAGGACATGTTGAGAGAGACGTAACTCCGAAACTAGTTTAGATATATCATTGAAATTTGGTTTCGACTTCATATTTTATTAATTGAAAATAAAAGGCATATTTTGTTACTTCCATTTCTACCAGAAGCAAACACCGATTTTATTTTAAATAGAGCGATCTGTATATTTTGCCCGACTCGAATGCTAAGTGTATCTCAGGAATATATTGGTGGAGGTTTCGTGTATATCTCGGACTGTAAGGGATATATATATACAAAAAAATATATCATATGCCTAAGGTAAATGTAATACCTGTGTTAAAAAGAGACTATCCGCTAGTTGCTATACTATGAAGGCACATATTGTCAACATATTGCTCTTTCGGCATACTTAATTGTTTGATCATAGCAAAACTATTAGAAATAGAGCTGCCTGTTCATCTGAGAATGCCTTGCCCAACTATATATATATAGTCTAAGGGAGCTGCTCCTGACGGTATATCTCCTTTTTTCATTAAAAAATGTGCTAACTCACTATATGTGCCTCTTACTTTATTATTTAACAAATCTTTTATAGAATGTGACTTTCCCCAATTATGGAAGAACGCTTATGTGGTTCCAGTTTTCAAGTCTGGCGAGAAAAATTTAGTAAAAAAAAATTATCGCCCCATAAGTAAGCTAAATATATTTAGCAAAGTTCTGGAGATGGTAGGTTATAATCACTTATTTAATGCCGTTAAATCTTCTATAATTTTTGAACAACATGGTTTTTGCCCAAAAAGATCTATAGAATCTAATTTGGTACATTATACTAATTATATCAACAACTGCATGGATTGTCAGATTCAGGTGGACTCTGTGTACACCGATTTCAGCAAAGCTTTTGATAAAATTAATCACAATATACTTATAGCGAAATTGTCTGAAATCGGTGTGCATGGTAGCTTCCTGAGATGGGTTACATCATATATATATAACAGATCACAACTTGTAACTGTTAGGGGTTATTGTTCTTTGCCTTATGTAGCAACTTCTGGGATACCCCAAGGTTCATATTTGGGTCCACTGTTATTTTTGATCTATATAAATGATATTCAAAAATGTTTTAAATTTTGTAAATTCTTAATGTATGCTGATGATATCAAAATATTCTCCCACATTAATAACCTAGCTGACTGTTTTTTGTTTCAAAGTGACCTCGATTCGTTTTTCAAATATTGCTTAGCCAATAAACTTATTTTAAACCTCGATAAATGCCATTATATATGCTTTACACGTAACAAAAATATATTTAGGTACAACTACAACTTTAATAATGTGGTTTTAAATCAAGTTCAGGAAATAAAAGACTTGGGTGTTATCTTCGATAGAAAACTAACTTTTTCTACGCATATTGATCAAGTTGTGGTAAATGTTGGGTTTCGTTATTAGAACATGTAGGGATTTTAAAAAAATAAGCTCTTTAAAATCATTATACTATGCATACGTCCATAGTAGGTTAAACTTTGCATCTGTTGTATGGAATCCTCAGTATATGTTTTATAATTCCCGCCTAGAGGCTGTTCAAAATAGATTCTTGAGATACTTAAATTTCAAAGTGAGTGGTGTTTACACATTTGAGAACTCTGCTTTACTGAGACAAAATTTTCATATTGAATCATTACAAAAGAGGAGAAAGTGTGGCGATGTAATATTTTTGTACAAATTGTTGAACAATATGATGAACTCGCCTAATTTAGAAGCTCTTATAAATTTTCGTGTACCTCCTCGCAATCTCAGGGATAAATAACACTTTATTTCATGAGTTACTGTCCTACACCAATTCTAGACAAAACTCTCCTTTGAGCAGAATGCTTAGAACTTATAACTCTTTTTTTTCTCATATTGATATTTTTTGCGCTTCACTTGCTAGTTATAAAATAGCTTTAAGACAAACAACTGTTTAATCTGTAAGTTATATTTTATTACACTCTTATCGATGTACTCAATAATTTTATCGCTTTCTTTAGTTTGGTTGTTTGGTTTAGTTTAGTTTAGTTGTTACTTTTAAGATGTAGTGGACTTTGTTTGGGCTTATAGCCTGTTTTGTCCCATTTTCCATAAATAAATAAATAAATAATTAAATATATCGGGTCCAAATATATACACGGCATATACAGGGCGTACATTTAAAGAAGAAAGAAAATACCTACTTCTGCTAGAGACGGAATAAGTAATCAAATACGGCTATTATTTTCAATCGACCACATGCGTCATATGGAACACTCGGAAATTCAAACAACGTGTCTAAATTAGTTTCAAAGTTATACATCTACTGTTATATGTATTACTTGAAAGATAAATTAAGTATATTACATTAAAGTATACCTATAAAGAATAATTTTTAGATTGTGGTGACGAACATTTGTATTGATTACGTACATTCAATTTGTGTTTGACTTAATTCAAATTGACATTATTTGCTTGAATTCGCTTTTTTTTATTTTACACGTGGTATAGGGTACTCCAATTGGATTCTGAACGCTTTTTATATACAGGGTGTATTTTAAGTCCATTTCATAAATTAAGGGACCTTGGACCATTATAGACCCAAAAGTCTTATTAAGAAATCAAAAGCCTGAGGCTACTGGTTTCCACGATTTGTCACACTCTATGAGATGACACGAAATTTGGAGGAATTTAGGAATTTTGGAAAAGTTTATAAGTATCATAAATTAAGGGGGAATTCCTTGGGTCATTTTAGACCCAAAAGCTTTATTATAACAACCAATGGCCTGGAGTTACTGGATTTCACCATAGAGGGCGTTAAAATTTGTGGAAAATACCATACTTTTTCAGTTACCTCTGAAGCTGATTTTAGTATAAATGCATCAACCAGTTGCGAAGATACAGGGAAGCCTTCATTAAAAAAATTCAAAAGTTCATTAATAGACGCATTTAATTTTTTGTAAGGTTCAGAATTTTTAGAAAATTACAGCAAAATGATGACATTATCTTTTTACAATGAAGTGTTTCTGAATTACGATTTATTTTTTATTCCAAGTTGATTTCATAATGAACTTAGTGTAAAATATCCCAAAAATACTTGAGAGTAACAATGCAAGTTAAAAATATGTTAATTATTAAAAAACAAATAATATGATTCTACTTTTTTTCTAGATCGATACCTATAGATGTGTAGATGGTGTAACAATCTACACAGTTGAGAATGTCTTTACGTGAGAATGTTTTTCACTTTAAGTGAAATGGAAGGTATCGGCCACACTGTTTGCATTTAGAGCGTGAGAATTTTGTCATCGGGTCACCCAATTTTGTCGAATACCACCGAATCCAATAACACAAGTAAATATATTGTGCGCTTTATGCTTATTTACTCAGTATTATTTCAATTATTATTGAGAACAGTTATCGTGTGAAAATGTGCAGCAGTAGCAACAACGTAAATGAAGAATTACTTACTTATATCCGAAGTGCAAACACTGAGACCTTTGTGGTAAGATAGTCATCCCTAATTGTATAACATTACAATATATTACATTACTTATAATAACAGATACATGCAAACTTGCTGCAAGCATGCTGTTATTGGAGTGCGATAATTTGTTTTTATTTTCGTAATTCTGTTTTCAATTTTACTTAATAAAAAATCGGATGTACTCATTGACATATGTAGATATTCAAAGAATCTGTCATGAAAATGTCTCTATTCAAAATTCAGGTGATGAAATTCTTCAAATATCTGTCTTCTTCGACTTCCATATTTTCGAGATTTTTTTCAAAAATAAATTCCGTTGCATATAGGCTACCATTCACCATTATATTGCTTTTGACTCTGGAAAATGACATATTTGCACTACCCACAGTTACAAATAAACAAGAGAAACTGAACAATCTCGCGATTGCGATGTGTTTTATCGCCCTCAGGAAGTTCACAAAATCTTCTTACGAATAATCGCGAATCGTGCGTCAAGTGACTCACTTGACGCCCGTTCGTTCTTCAGTGTGGCCGAGACTTAACGTGATAAAGTGATCCAAATCCAATGATCCAAAATCATACTACAATATGCAATTTTCTGTCGAACAGAAAAAGTAATATAATTCATTATTATCCTATGTCCTATGTTCTATATTATGACAATTTTATCGCCATCATTCAATTTAAATTGTTATACCTCTTTTTAATCTTCTGAAATGAATATAAACTATCTTTTATATGTGTTCGCGGTATTACAACCACAATGTATCTAAAAATACTGAATTTAACTACAAACAACAAAAGCGCAGGAAAATTCAGGGAATTTATTGTCTTTTTCGGGGTAAAAAATTATCTAATGAATAAATAACAAGCTCAAATTAAACGAATAGTTGTTTTTATGAAGCAACTTTACACGATTAACAACTTTAATTAAACAATGAATAGAATATAATTTATCATCCATTATTCTCGTCATATATTTGTTGTGAGCGTTGAAGTTCAGAATCGATTGGCACGTGTTTCAGTAAAAATATTTTACCTGTAAGTACAATGGCATGAGATTTAAAAATCGATAAAAGTACTTACCTACTATTTAATTAAAGCATTTTTTGCTAGGTGTTACTGAACTCTCGTTTATATTTTTTAGTTCATTATCCTTCATCGTTAATAATTAATAGAAATCAGTTCCAGATTAACACTGCCTATCCTATAGAATAATCAATAGACTTAAAATCACCGAGAGTCAATTGATTGGTCAAGTAGTTGACAGTATACCATTTGTGAAACAAGAAAAACGAATATCCTTTGATACTATTTACTTATCTACTAATATTCAATCACCATCCAGATTTTTGACTGTCACACAACTAATCTTTGTAGTAAGCCAATAAATAAACTTGATAGATAGTATAATGTGGCATAATTATGGGTGAAATTTTGTTTGATAAATCAGACTTCAGTATATTAAAATTAATAATTATGTCTGTTTGCAATAAATACTTTTATGAACTAAATCTTATACCTAAATGCCTCAAGGCTCATATTTGGGACCTTTTTTCTTTCGTTGTTTGTTAATGACGCCGGTAGACGTTCCTTCTTCTGAATATATATTTTATGAAGACCATTTAAACATTTTACAAACTTAGTAGTGGTGAGAAACACACCGTAGTGCCCTCTTTGGGTCTGTGCTTTTATCTGTCTGACAATTATTGTCAAATTGACAGATAACGACCTGCTTTTCCGCAGGTGCCATTACAGCAGTGACCTCTATTGTCTTTAAGGAAGACAAAAGAGGTTATAAGAAAATTACATGTAATGCAACGCCAACGCCGTGGAGTAGTTGTTTTCGGCATCTCCTTCAAATAAAAATTTTACAAACTGTTTCATTCTTCAATGACTATAAATTTGCAGATTGACTTTAAATATTGTTAGTCTAATATATCAGTTTATTGAGTATTTGAAGACACGTTTGACACTTTAACATTACCCGGTTGACTAAACAACATTTTAAGATTAAAGTTGGAAATATCTAATTACCCAAGTTATACATCTTTCCGGCCGCAATATTTTTCTTAAAATCGAGAGATTATTAAAAGCTGATAAGTATTATTTATCTTGTCAACATTGGTAATGATTTTTATATAATCTTCCTTAACACAATCTTGTTACATCTGTTACATCTTGTAGCAACTATTTCGTCTTAAAGAGATTATAAATTACACAAAGATAAAGCTATAGACCACTATCGCGGTCTTTATTAATTTCATTACTTTCATGAGAAATTTTATATCCGATGTGCAAAAATACAAATGACGTTAACTTTAAAATCAAAAACAAGAAGTAAGTTTTTGATTTTTCCTATACCATATTACGTATAAATATAAAAATTGTTATATTTTTACATACATCAATCCCACCATGAACCATATCCAATATCCACTACCAAATATAAACAACTGAAAGAAGATGTAAAACTTTAGTAACACATTATAAGTATGATTATTTATAACGGTTATTTTTTTTTAATAAGTCAGTAATTTGAAAAATTATAATTCTACATTTTTTTATAATACTCGTCGCACAAAATCATTGATGATCAATCCAATCCAACATTTTTGGTTGACTATATATACAATATACGTTATATTCTAGTGTTTTTATGGAACTATTGATTTTTGGAATGTCTGAAGTATTCGTGCACGATAGAAACATATTAATTATTCATAATTTTAGCGTTGGGAGTTATTTAAAATTGTTATGAATGTTATGACTTTTGATAAGAATTTGGGGCAGTAATTTTCCTATCATAATATGTGATAAGTTGCTTTTATATACTGTAAATGGAAGTATTTATCTAATCTAATTGATATTTATTACATTAGGCGCCACTATAATAACGTTTTATATATGCTTCCTTCTATACTGAATTTATTGACATATCCAAGTTCCTAAGAGGACTCCTTGGTATGCATATGAAGAAAATTTATTCTCATCTCAAGTTACAGTCAACTTACTTTTAATATTATACTTTTATTTTTCGATCGTAGGAGATTGAATACCATGCCAATCTAAAATTTCCTAAATGTAGTACGCTCCCTTGTACGACAAAAATTTTGACTTAATATTAAATTAGACAAAATGTGTCAACACTCAAAAGATCCTTAACGTTTTCAGTTTTCATTATAATTTCTTAAATTTGTGTAATTTTGTTGTAACACAATGGTAGTTTACTTCCATCTTAGGTGAAGAAAATTTTATTTAGGAATATGTATTATGTAGTTTGAGAAAAGTGTTTTATAATGTCTGTAACTTATTTATGGTACGTTTTCATGATTCATTGTAGTTTCTTTTGGGATTACACTACCTGTAAAATAACAAATAGCAGGAAACCAGAAGCATACAAATTAAATATTCAAATTAAGTATCAAGGCAAACTTCTAAAGTTTGCTTCAAAAATCTACTGTATAATATGCAATAAAATAAAATTTGATAAATTAACTAAATTTCATCAGTGTTTTTTTTTAGTTCTATACAAAATTTTGTAATATTACATTTTGAGTTATGTGTAAATAAAATAATTATTATAATTAAATTTAAAAGAAATTAAACACTTAACTAGCTTTTGGTTAACCGTTTCAAGTTGATCTACAACTCGTCGTTAGTAGGTTTATATGAATTTCTTTTTATATAATAAAAAAAATTTATCATATAAACCTTTTACTCACGACGAGTTGAGGATCAACTTGAAACGTTTAGAAAAAAGCTAGTAGACATAATTCAAAATGTAATATTACAGAATTTTGTATAAGACTAAAAAACCACTCATTAAATTTAGTTAATTTATCAAGTCAATATTTATTTTATTGCATATTGCATTGCAGTGTATTGGCTGCAAAGAAAAATACACGCACTCGACAGAAGATTGTTAAATTGTAAAATAATAATTTTTGCCAAATATTGCTAATTCTTAGAATTTCTTATAAATAATAGCTCTGTAATATTTTAAACATTTTATTTTATTATTATATCACACGTAAATAAGTTCTTTGTATTGTAATTTGACATAAATATGTAAATACTTTACGTTAATATCTGACCCATTTTCCATACGCTATAATAGTTATAGCTTATACGAGTATTCCACAGGGATGGGTTGCAGTGCAACCAAGAACATAACGGTGGAGCCATTGGATGGAAACAAATCAGGTAACTTGTCGAATGGAAATGGAGTTAGAAAAGTGTCCCTTCCAACGGCTGGTGTGCCACCCTTGGAAGGAGAAGATTTGCAAGCGGAACTGTTGGAGTCAGCCACTGTTAACAATATACAAAAAGGAGGTAAATATTTTTTTAGTGATATGTTTACATATCTGTTTATATATGTTCATCCAAATAAGATATAGATATTCAATTAATGAAATTATTCAGATATTATGATTCAATTAAGTTTTAATTATCCTTGTTACCAATAACTAAAAGGATACTGGCACTGAAAGATCCCTTTGGCTGACTCTAATATGAATACATGGTATGGTTAGGGGATAATAGGTCTAACTCCAACTGTTGTGGAAATGAGAGATTATTCAGAGAAATTACAAATTTCTTGGAAAATACATTGCTTTTATACCATAATATTTTATATGTTTTTCTGCTACATCCAAAATTTCGAGAAGGAAATTCTTATTAAAAAAATAATTAATATACACGGTATTCATTGCAGTGAATACTACACCACCTATAAAATAACAAAAAACAGTATGTTTGCCCCAAAAAAAACCTGTTTTGTTGTTGTTGCTTATAAAATTTTTGTTGCTTATAAAACATGCTTTAATTAAAAGATGATAATTCCTCCTTGATGTAATTTTAAAATATAAAAAGTAGTAATAGTATTTCTTTCTCCCCTCTCTCTTGATATCTCTCGAGTCCCTCTATTCTTACTATTCTAAATGTGCTCAGTATTCATTACAGATCCTTCCTACGAATTTACATACAATGACAATGACCAATCCCACTTACAGTGTTTTAAAGTCATCTAGCAGAACTTACATCAAAGTTGTGGTTCAATGCAAAACGTACAACGGGAAAGTTTATAGGATAATACCAAAACATGTTTTATTACATTTATTATGTTATAAGAGAGAGATAATTATTATAATTGTTATAGAGAAAGCATTAAGTAAGCAATAATACCTCATTCATGATGAGCCAGGAAGTTAAAGACTTGTATGGGAGAGGTAGCAGCTAATTATTATTTTTGCGGCCCGCGAGTGCGCTCAGGAACTACTTACGATGTTTTAAGTTTAACCACCATTTAGTATGAGAATAAGAGGAAACCTGGAAAATGTTATTAATTAAAATGTACAGTAGGTTGTTAGCCATTTATAGTCATATTGCAGTACTAGTTGCATATTAAGAACGCTACCAGTGGATAATGACTAGCTTATGAAGATGACATTTAAAGCTACACTATATCTCCAAAGTATTTTAGTAGAGAGTATTGTTTGAAGAGATTTGGTACCCTCTACAAATTACTGGTAGCTTTTGGTAATATGATGTGCCGCTCTATATGAATCAATCCCACTATTAATTACAACAATCACAACAGAGTTACTATTATTGTGCTCCGATATATACGGCATTCCCTTGAATTTTTAACACTAATTATTGGATAGTTAATTGGATAGAGAGACAGATAATCACTTATGGTGATAGACCTCTAATTCAAAATAGAATTTTCTTATACCTACATTCGTGTGTAATTATGTATAGTGTATAGATAGGTACATACCATATATCCATTGTGGATCAATATTTAAATATCACCTCTCTCTTAGTCCTCTAATCAATATAGTAGTAGTCTTGAAAAGGTTTGCAATGCTCTATGTCACATGTTGATGTTTATTTATAGATTTGGACAACTTTTGTATAAATGGATATTTTTATACACTTCGAAAAGAATAAACATGTTATCTAACCTCAAAGAAAGCTGTAGTTGATTCGGTTCTCAAAATTCATTAACGTAAGCAAACAATTTGAAATACAGAGAAATATAAGACTTAAATTGTGTCTAGTTTTATATTTATGACAGCCACCGACAGGAAAATCATTTACTAATTTTAAAATGAAATACCTATGATATCGAATGTTTCTCATTATTATAACTTCTTCAGCTTTAAATTATATCCTTCAGTTTTAAGAACTAATTTAGTAGATGCAATATCTACAGTGTTTATATAGATAGACATAATTAATACTTAACAAAAAGAGGAGTGGGAAGTATACTTATTTGGCGAAAATATCAAATTTTCATTCATCCGTAATAGTTGTTAACCAATGCTGAAAGACCACTGACATTAATTACACTTGATTGGTCAATCATACTAATTGCTTCACAACAATGAAGTGCTAAATAGTTTTCGAACTATCGGCTTTAGTTTGAGTAGGTATTGGTACCTTACTTAATAGGGGGCTATTCACTTCTCAGAATCAGTTAAACAACAGGTGAATATTGTTGTGTTAATAGTAGTAGATAGCAGATTAATATTTGTATATTAATACAATAATATAATAATGTTGCTATATACAAGGTTATCATAAAGTAAGGGATATATTTCTGCTTATTATGTATTTTTAACAAATTAAGTTAATAACAGGATTTGAAAGAAATTCCATTGCTTAAACAATGGGATTTCTTATGTCCAACAGTGGTTAACGCAAATGTTCGATATGTCATCCATTTTGCTGCTGTACAATCACTAACCGTTCCTCCAAATTGTACATAGCATTTCTGGTTGAATTGTAGCAATTTGCTCCCTAATATAGTCTTTTCATTCTTCCAGCGTTGGAGGTCCTGTTCTAAACACCAAATTTTTTAAATAACCCCACAGCCAGTAATCCGCTGGGTTAAGATCAGGCGATCTGGGAGGCCATGAATTTACAAAATGTCTGCTTCTGCTTATAACATGATTTTGAAAAACATCAGTTAAAAATTCTTTAACTGGTCGGTAAATATGCGGGGGTGCTTCATCCTGCATAAAAATCATGTTTTCAATTCCTTCGTGCTCGTTTTGTATCCTTGGAATGGCATCTCGTAACATATGCAGGTATCGTTCATCAGTAACAGTTACAGATACGGCCTTTCCACTCTATATCTCCTCAAAAAAGTATGGTCCAATGATAAAATTAGATGTGAAAATATACGATAAAAAAATATTATTTAAGGAAAACATGTTGATTTTCCTTAAATAATATAAACACTTTTTTAGAAGTCACTTTCTACTTTTTTTTTCAAACTAGAATTCATACCAAGTCTTCTATATGTAATAAGCATAATAATTTAGGCATCGATATTTTTAAGTAAAGTAGTTGCTATGCATGAATACAACTTGCCATGTACTGCAAAAACTGCTTATACCATATTTACACGAGTTCGTACGCCTTTCTGAAAAATGACTCGTTATACATGTTTCATGGAATTATTTTCAGTACAAATACTTAAAATATTTTACAGTTAAACTTTATTATACATTCAGTTGTATGAACTGACATCTTTTGTTGACATTAAAAAATTTAAAGTATTGAATACACCATTATTAAAGCTATGGGTTTTGTATGTAGTCCTGTAATTCTTGGTAAAATATACAGCAATAACAATGTTCATGTCAAATTTAAACGGAATATAAAAATGGTTATAGTAACCTGAAAAGTAATATTTATGGTTAAATTGAAATGGACCAAATCTATCTATTGCGTATCGTTTTATTTACATGGTAGTCCAACATTTGAATAGTGAAAATAATAATTAATAACTTTTATCAACTGTTCTAAGTGTTCTAACTGATACACTATATATAAAACATTAATTTTCTTGTTTAAGGTGTTGTTTATCCGAATTATCTCTTCATTTCTATATTTCTCCTTTAAATAAATAATATTTTTTAAATTGTCTTTATAATAATTATATACACAGGATTTATAGGGTAAATCAGGGATAGATGCCCCTCCGGGGAAGATGACACATACGGGGAGATAACATATCTTAATAACTTTACTACTAAACTAATAGGTTGCACTTGTGTCGTACTGGCAGTTGCTCGTGTACCTCTGATGTGTGTGATGGTTTCGTTGCAATAAGGTTATATTCAAGTAAGTTATTTGCAAAAATATATTCGAGGAATTTTCTAAAATTCTTAATCATGTTGAAGCAAGGGTATTGCTGTTTCGGTGTTTGCAATATTTCAGACATTTTATAACTTAGTGTCTGCGTCAGTTTCATTTAGACAGGAGTATCACGAGAAATAGGTATGGGCCGTGCACCAGTACTAGGCAGAGAAAATGAAAGAAAACTCGTTGTCCACTTGAAAAGATTGCTAAGTTGGGGATTTTCAGATGAAAATGATCTTTTTTTGTACAGGGGCATCTTCCTGTACAGGGGCATTGTCTGGGGAAGATGACCAATGGTATTTTTTAAAGTTTTTGTCATTAGAGGTGTTTAAGTTCATTAAGTTTAAGTGTCATTCTCGTGTCGTACAATGTGGTTTATGTTCATATTTTGTTATTTTTGTCCAGAAAATATGACCAACTAAAAAGGTGGGGCATCTATACGGGACTTACCCTATTTAGATTGTATCTATATAAACAGGGGTACTATCAATATAAATTTCTGGAAAGTTTTAAGTGCCGGTGACAAAGTACATATCTGTTACTTTAGAATTTAAAAAAATATGTCAGGTGGTGTAAAAGCTTTATGTTTTTTGCTCAGGTATAGATTTTGGTGTCGATTGGCTTGACAAGTGCGAGGCGAGTACGAAACCTATCTAAACAATGATAACAAACAATTCAATAAAATGTTAAATTTATTTTGATTTTTACTTGTTGTATTGCTTGTTTCATTAAATTAAACTTAATATTAAAAATGAAAAACGTTTGATCTATCCTTATGGTATATAAGGAATTATTAGAATTTATTTAGATATTAAATATATTAGGTATGTTTTAACCGATTTTAACATTTTAGTATTATTTTTATGAAATTACTTAATAGTAATGCATTACTTACAACTTTTTAACTATAAATTGAATAAGATCAGTATCTTTTAAAGATAACTGTGATTGTCACACTTAGACATTGAAAATAACTTTTAGAAAAGAGCGAAATTGTTGCACCCAAGTAGTCAACAAAGTAGATCTAAATAGCTATTTCTTTTTCTACTCTCGCTAAGCTAATATAAGAGGTTCAGATGGTAAATTTTGAATGATATTGCTGTTCTTATTATAAATGCGAGTGCAAAACTACTGAGATTAAATTTGGCATCATATAAAAGGAAAACAATTCATCTTTTTGTGTTTGTAAATAATGTTTTCATTAATTTATCTTTTAATTTCTATCAATTACTTACATTTTTCAGCAAATGGCTTATCTTTTGAGATTGCTTTCGAGGAAGAAAATCCTGAAGAAAGTATAATCAAGAAACATCCACCAAAGAGATTCCAAAGGTTAGAAGAACAACCAACTAGTCCAATTACTTTAAATAAGTTACAGGAAAAGCTAGAGGAAGCGGAAATTAGGCGACAGCAGGTAACATTTATTTAAATTTCCTTCCTTTTATAACAATACTTTTCTAAATTAAAAAAATATGGTTGTTTTATGCTTCGGCTTGTAATAATATTGAATCACCTTCAGATAATATGATATAGTATTTTAATTGATCATATTTTTAATGTATCAGATGTAACTATTAAAGTTATCTAAAGACTTGAGTTATTGTTTCTTTTTCGCTTTAAGATTTGAAGTAAAATATCAACTGTATGATGAATGAGATAATGGTATGTATCAAATGCAACACACTCTCTAAGAAGACAATGTTTAAAATTCATAACACTTGCTCTATTTTTTTGTTGATGTATTTTGTTTATTAACCAGTTGTATATTTTGAAGTTGTATCTTCTAAAGACTATACTTATATATTTTTGAAAATTGGCATCTGAAACGTACCTATTTATATTACATATTATATATAAGGGAGAAGGAAATTTTGAATTCTATTGTGTGGTAAAATAATATAAAGGGTGGACATATAAAAATAGAATTTTTATGTATAATATATGTATTTATCAATTTTTTTTACTACTAATCTCTAATCTGAAAGTACTTACCTTTAGAAAGCTTTTTTTTTAAAGTGATGGTTTTCCAAAAACACTGTGTATCTTTGAAATAGAAATGGTAGATGGTTGCAGTTTGGACCACTATTTTTCTCTTAAATTCGATCGCAAGAAACACAATCACTTTGTTTTATTTCTCAGTTTAGAAAAACTCAGATACCTTAGTTTTGTCCGCACTATACAAGGTTTTGCCGTATTATTAGTACGCTCTATTGCGAATAAAAATGTCTTTATAGTTTACCTGAAATGTAGCTGAAATAATTATCGTCGATATTAACTTGTTACAGATACTTGCCCAAAGAGTTCAATCCGCTAAAATCAGGAATCAGTTACGGAAGCAGTCCAGTATAGGATCCAATTCCTGTGAAGATGATTCTGACTATCTGAAGGCGCCCACTCAAGTACCCCCACAGACGCCGAATCCATATGACGTATCCTATATCTAACGTAACTTTTGTATACCTACATTGTTTCTAGTACTAGTATTTGTTTTAAGACTTGTTCGTTTACGTTAATGAGCTGACGCACAAATATTTAGATATTATGTTACATTAATCAGAATGTTGTTTAAGACTGAGCTTTTAAATTAAGCAATAAAATTGTGTTGTTTTTGTATTTTTAATAATTAAAATACTCTGACATCGGACTTTATATACTACATGTTACTGCAATGTGAGAGTGTGAAAGATAAAGGTATAAAGTAGGTGAGCAGTGCAGTGGCATAAAATGTAACCGTAAATGTAAAATGTTGACTGAAAAATGTACCATGAGAGGAACTATTTTTTTAGATTAGAGGAGGAAGGTTTTTTTATTAATAATAGGCATACAGATAAGAGAGGAAGTCAAAAGATATATTGGTTGTTGTCACAATGATACTACCATGTTTTTCCATTAATAATCTCGTTCTTGTTGTTATCATTGTCTTGTTTTTCATTTTTGTGGTTCTTCTGGTCTATTGTCTTGCCTTTCATCAATTTATTGGTCGCTTAGTTTTAATTTCTTCTTGGGTATCATTTATTTAAAATCTGAAATCTTTATCTACAGGAATATGACACGCTCCTGTACCTTTTTTATTTTTTCATTTAATGTATACTTACGGGACTACAAACTGTGTAAAGAGTTAAAAAAAGACTCGGTTGAGATATTTTCGGTAGAACCGAAGGTGATTAACACATAAATGAAATACCGTGTATAATTTTACATATTTGAATTTAACGTTATTTTTGGTATCAATAATTGGTACCCGCATTTTCAGTGTAGGTATCAGTCAGTGATGATTTTATGCAAACTATTATCCTTACCGGCTTGTTAGTGGTACAATCGATTTCTTAGAAAGGTTAAATATTTATCATTACCCTACTTATCTAACTAATTAAAATAGTTATAGTGAAAAAACATAATATTAACTAATGCAATGTTTCGGTTGGGCCCACTGATTGCTTTGAATGTAGTTAGTTTTTGGTTATATGAACGCATTGCCAATTTGATTGACGTATCTTGAAAAAATGAAAATGCATATTCCTGCTCCATCCGGTATAGCCCGAGATATTTATTTACAGTTTGTATATGTGGCTTTCCATTATGTTATCTAGTTTTCTCCTTTTTTCTATTGTTTCTTATATTTGGCATACTACCTGTGAGCTGTTTATTTTCGTGAGTTGCTTGTGGTACTGATTAACGGAGCTCTCGGTGGAGCAAGAGATGAACTGAAAATCATACTGACATGCCGAAATTCGTTACATCTTCTAGTCGGAAGAATGAAGAAGGCGGTCATTCTGGGCTCATTACGTCTACTCAGGGCACACGATTCCCGCACTCAGTAGTTACTCATCCCACGGACGTGGGGAGTAGCTACAGTTAACCACCAGCGGACAATCCTGAGAATTTGAGCCAGGGAACCGGTCGACTGGATATCAACAAAAAAATATAAATAATATATAATAATAATATATCTACCTGTCATCCTAATCACAAGATTTAGTCCGCACATCTGAGATTAGGAGAAAGGGCGGAAGTGTAGGAGAAGGGCCGGAATATTATTAGTCAATAGGTCGCAATTGATCTTCAGGAACGACTTATATTGGTAAGTCTATTGGTTGGTCAGTGGCGACAGTCTATTGATAATTTTCAGATACAATTTTAAAGGATATATAAGTAGAAACCTAAAATCGTAGATTATACATAAAATGTGTTCATATTACCTAAAAATAATTCCTAATGTGGATGTGCCGCCATAAATAGCAGACGTGGGGATTGGTGAATTACTCTGGCATAATACGTCACCTCATAGAGTGTTTGCGCGAGGAATTCAATTTAAAGAACTGTATAATAAATTCACATAGAATTATATTTGTGGTTTAGAAAGGTCATAAGAGAGCTAGAAGAATAAATTGATAAATTATTTTTAGCATATATAAGCGAGCGTTTGTGGAGGAATCACAGATGAAATATTGGTATTGTTTTCAGATTCTCCGTAAACGCTCGTGTTATCTTATTACCTACTACAACATCCAAAACATCAAGTAAAATTTGCAGTCGTTTTAATTTAGCTTTATTATCTTATTTACTTTTATACAACTTTATTAACATCATATTTATAATACCCGTAAATTGTTCAGTGATTTAATGGGAATTTTAATAAAATTTCTTTATTATATTAGTATATAAAACAACATTTTATTTTATTAACATCATTTACAAACTATTTTATATCGGGAATGGTAAATGTTACAAAAGTCTCGTCCATGTGGTTTTACTTTATAACAAATTGTACCTAATGTGCGTAAATAGTTACATTCTTTTGAAAGTCCCATTGGATTCATAAATAAAACTTACGAAGAATCACACACAAAGACACAAGATATAAGCCTATATTAGCTATGTGATTCCTTTACACTCTACATGTCTCACTATTAAAAGTCATAATGTCATCGTCTCCCAGGTGTATTACATGTACCAAACGAGATTATCGTTTCAATTTTTATGCTACCTCATATCCAGACCACAGTAAAATACAGTGGGCGGAATTAGAGTTTCACTATAGGTATCTATCCCTCTTATTAATGTTACTAGTTGGTATTAGTAATTTTATATATAAGTCGCTACTTGGGTGAACTGTGGAAAATTATTGGAAATTCCAAGACCTTTTAGATGCAGATAAATTAACAGAGGACTCTCTGGAGATACACACATTATCAGGAAATTTCTTTAAGGTTCACAATACGGCGACATCAAGTTTTATATTTGTTTCCTACATAATGGCACACATTTTGATTGTTCTTATGAATGTCGACACAAACTCTGACATATTTCTAGATTTTTCTTACGGGCGAATATTTTCTTTTCTTTTCCAGCAATTTATTACAACTGTCTTATGTTTTCTTATTTTGTTAGTAAATAAAAATTTTTATTGTATTTTTTTAATTTGATATAATTTGGCGTTGGCAAATTTGGTTTTTAATTATCTATATCGTAATAATTTTACGCAAAATGTGCAACTTTTATTTTATTAAATTATCATAACTGATGTGATGTTAGGTAAGTTAGGAATTCCAAAAGATTGATGTGAATATTTATAAGTAATAGAGGAGATAGAGGAGATAGAATAAGAATTAAGGCGTCCATAAAATATCAAAGTTTGTGCTAGTACTTTGGGCACAAATGAAAATGAGAATATTTATGTGGGCCTCAAAAATGTTTCTTAATAATGAACATCTCACAAAGGCGTCATTTGTCAATCTAAAAGATACGATAAAATAAAAAAAGAACTATAAGTACCCATAAGAAACTAGAAAGCTAGATGGAAATGATTTTGGAATATCCTTAAATATTTCTTAATTCAACCAAATTATAGCTCTTCAATTTGAGATACTCATAGTAAGGCTCCAACTTCGGCCACACTAGATACATAGTTTTGAATAAAAGAATTTAGTTTTGCAAATCATCTCGCTATTTTTAAGTGAAGCTATAGTTTTTTTTCAATAAATATATTATGAAAGTTTGGTCAAAACTATTAATTTTTTTTTGGGAAAACCAATATTTGTCAGAGAGTGGCTGACAAAGATATTTTGGATAACGTATCTGAATTACAATACACCTGCAGCCTTAACAAACCTTGTAAGAAGATATATACGGTTAAATCAGAAATAATACTATGGTTTTCAACAAAATCCTATAGGATTTTGCTAAACCAAGCACATGTTTAAAACCACTTAAAGAAACGCGGTGGACTGACTCTAAACATCATCTGAGTAAAAGAACTAGAATTTAATATAACCGATTCTTTCCTGCTATGTTTTATTAAATTATTGCTTAAGATTACGATCAGTAAAAAAGATTGTCCAGATTGCCACTCCACCACGTTGTTCAGAACCTTATTATATCGTTTATGAAAGAGCAAAAATTCATTTTCTTAAACGAAATACGCTCTTATTAAATGAATGAATTAATATAATTCCATTTAAATTTGTTCATGGAAACAATGCAACGTCTCTACAAAGAGGAAATCATTTCCAAGCTAACACCATTCAAGTTGAATGTATTCAATTAAAATTGTCACATTAAATGTAATTAACGTTTTAAATCATACGCTAGCAGTAACTAGGCTCGTTTTCTTAATGAGTTTGTTATTGAGTACTAGCTAGTTTTATTAAAACGGAAATTAAAAAGAAATTACAATATACGAAATTTAGCGCCTGATCAAAATAATATCATATATAACTTTTAATATACCACTTTATGACATGAATTTTAAAGATTTAACGGAAAAATAAAGTTTTTAAATATTTTGAAACCAGAGAGTTTGAGCTTGAGATTTTCTAGACAATTTTTTCCCCATTTTATTTATCAGTACCTATTGAAATATTTATAGTATATTGAAAAGCAAAAATATCATTATCTTTTATAAAGCATCCGTAATTTTTTTAAAATTATGAGTAGTGGATAACTGATTATATGTTTATCGAATATAAACAATTAATATATTATACTTTATTTTTTAACTTGACACTGTTAATGTTACTATATATTTGTAGTAAACCCTGACTGTTTCCGAAAATATGGTTTTCCAACCACCAAATCTCCAAGCACATTTGAATGATTAAGAACAAATTAAAAATGTTATCCTGAGTAATTCTGTCAACTATGCTTATTTTTTTTCATGTGTTATTTAGGATTATATAATGAATTAATAATTATTATATTAATCTTGCTGTACTCGTAAAAATATAGATAATACTATATAGCATATGTACATACATATGTATTATATATAATATATGAAAGAAAATATAATATTTGCTGGTAATATAAAAATGATATTTGCTGCTCTCCATTATTACATACTTCAAAGGAAAATATAAAATGAAATATGACAAATTGATAAGTTTTTGAATTAAACTTCAATTCTGTTAGAGGAATAATACTATTATTACCAATAATGGTGATGGTATACCAATGTATGGTGATTATAATTTCCACCTCCACAATTTCTACTTTGACATTTGTGTTAGCTTGAAAAATTGGTCCAATAAACGGAAGTAATCTTAGGAACTGTCTAAAATATAACAGAATGTACTACAGCGTGTTTTACATACCCTGCATTTTGTTAAAGTAGACAAAAAATTCATACACAGTTGCGACAGAATTAGCTACATTACAGATTGTTTTAAATATAATGGTACTTACGATAATGCAACTATCGACACATTTAAAATTACATACAAAGTTATTAGGTATATTATTTAATTACAGTTTCCACTTGTGCGTCCAGTCCATAATATATTAACATATCTAGCCTATTAGTATGAGCTAATACATATTTTAGTATAATATAATGCTTACATTACAATGTTGACATTCCCCTGCAAAACTGTAAAACACGCTTTAGAGGGAGAAAATTATATTAGTATTAGCAACTTATCGTTAAGAAATTGCTTTATTAATATACCAAGTTGACATGCAGATTGTCAGCACACATAATAGTCGATACCTTACTAAGCGTAATTAGCCCAATGATAATTTTTATACATTAATGTCCAATAGACCTGTTACCAAAAAACACTGAATAAATTTACAAAATTAATTTTTGGTAATATTTACTGATGAACATGTTTCCAATAAACAATACACTAAAATTTAGATAGTAGGTATATATAAAAGCTTATTTACGAGAACCAAATGGCAATTTTGAAACAAATTGTCAGAAAAAGGAAATAACTGTATTTTATTATCGTTTACATTGTAAGTTTTCATATTCAAATATTCGACATGAAAATAAATTAAATCATTACTGTTCCAAATCCTATAGAAATTAATTTCAAGATTAAGGAGGCAAGATGCTACTGAATAAATCTGAAAAATATTCTTCAGCGCACATTAACCTCTAATTCAGAGTAAGGAAATTGTATCTATTGAAATTTTACTTTCATATTTGGCTTAAATGCCCTTGGGCTTGACTGTATTTTTTAATTGTAAGATCAGATTTATTTAAACAGAAGAAAATTGTTCATACGCCAATAAAATGTTTATATCAAGTACTATACAGGGTTTCCCATGTAATCTGATTAATGGCAATTAGCATGGCTATTACATTTAATTGAATTTTATATTCCCAAGGCACACTATGAGAAATATTGCTAACATAATCGATAGTACTGATCACCAAACACTTCTGATTATTAAAATAGCGAAATGTTTATTTAATTAAAATATTATTAAAAATTAGGTTAAATACAACAGTTTACATAACTGTCTCAGCGCATAAAATTTAGACTGGAATGGTGGCTTAGTGGTACGAGATGCGGCTCCAAAATTGAACTTCAAATTTTTGCAAGTTCAAATCAGAATAGAGGTAACTTTCTTAATTTTACTTTTTGATTAATTACAATTAGAATTGTTTGCTTATTCGAATAAACATGAACATATTTAAAAAAACTCATAATTTTAGAATGATAGTTGTTTTTTAATTAAAAAAAAAATATCTATTACTAATTCACGACAGTTCCTCTTTAACTGTGTAACTCAATATCCAGATTGAGGTATAATATGTAGCAACTATTATTAGCAGAGATAAGTGGTACACTATTAGTAAAAGCACAGTGCATTATGTAATAAATAAAAAATATGTTGATTGCTGATTACTTATTTTATAAGGTAATAGCTTTAGCTAAAGATAAGGGAAACGAAACAATGAAAAACATGTTTTAATTTTTTTTTAATATTGTGTAAATATAATAAATATTAAGTAAATATTGTGACTTTAAAGATTAGCTTCAAAAATATTAACAACTAGGTATTGACAATGAACCATATTTATTCGAATAAACACTAATAATTTGTAATTAATTAAAAAGTAAAAAAAGTCGTCATTGGTGGGATTTGAACCTGCAAAATTTTGCGCTTCAGATTGAAAGTCTGCCGCTCATACAGTAGCCCACTAGACAATTGAAAATTGTAAGCGCTAACACAATTTTGGAAACTACATCTTTTAACTTACAACGAATTTTTATTGAAGTTTTAATTAAAAAAGCATTTCGCTTTAGTATTTTAGAAATCAGAAGTGTTTGACAGTCAGTACTATCGATTCCGTTAGAAATATTTCTTGGGAATATAAAATTCAATGAAATGTAATAACCCATGTTAATTGCCATTAGTCAAATGAGATGGGAAACCCTATATTAGCTTAGTACATCTGACCAATTTGTTATAAAATTGCCAATACTGAACTTCTTTTGAACTAATCGTTGCGATACTTGGCACCTTTTTCATTACAACACTGAGAAGTTATTGATTCACACGTTGATTATTGCTTCTAAACAGAATAGCTACACATCGAGACGCTACAGTACTCCTATTGGAACAAATATTCAGTGAATGAACATGAATTTGTGTTAAATCGGTAAAACGACAAACCGCACCAGAGTCCTCTAAACAATGTGGTGCATGATTGGAGTACAGGCACAATGCTATCGTTAAAATGTACATATATATGATGCTTAAATAGTCTTATACATGGATATACACAATGATTCTTTAAATGTAAATAGTGCACTCCAAAAATGCAGTATAACCCGTAATAACCAATAATCTTTTTGCTCACCTTTCATATTAAGCTACTAATTTGCTTCCACTTCTTAATTTCAGTACACAGACAATCAAACTTTAATTAGGACACTTATCTTACAAATAGAAGGCATATGAACTAAATAGGTTCATGTATAATATTTTCTGCAATACAACCAAGAAGAGTGTTTCGTAATACAAAATGCATAAGTAATTTAACATAAGTTATGAGTAAGTAATAATAATAAGCAGTAATAATAATAGGAACCTCATTGGTTTTTAAATTTTGTTTTTGTACTACAGCTTAGCTATTATATATGATATTGGAAAAGTTGTTGGCTGTTAAAATATAATTTATTTCCTCAATAAAAAAAAAAAAACAAAAAAAGAAGACTTTCAGCCAGATACATGGACAAATATCCTACGTCTCGTCCGAGTTTTCGAACTTTTTCAAGGTTACCTAATAGCTAATATCAATTTCCTGTATTAATTTTTTCTGTATGGGTTAGTTATATTGTGTTTTTTATTGTTTAAGAATGCAATTGTACGTGCAGTTTGAAGAGTTAACCGGAGAATGGTGGTCATTCTCTGCTTAATTCTTTAAACATACGTATGCATTCTTAAACAATTCTTCTCTGCTCTTCGGTTGTTATTTGGCAACTGATACTTATGAACATATATAGGTGGATCAAAATTAAATGGTATAAAGTGTGTTAACATTTGCAAGAAAAATGAAATAATAATGTACCTGCACCACGGATTCTTGTATATTCTGACCGCAATGGAATTATAACAAACTTTTTCTACAGTTACTCGTTTTATTTTGCTTTAATATTATTATACATTAATTGTCTGTGTGTCTTACAATATTGGTTTTAAAGAAATTCAAAGAGGATTTTACAAATATATCATTAGACCTTTTGAAAATTGTGATAGAATATAGGTATAAAAATCATCATGCACATACATGTTTTAAAATAGACTGAATGGTCCTCCAATAAATTGTCTTATGTGTCCACATGATACCTTCATGCGTGCTGTGTAACTTTAAAGCTATTTGTTAAATTAAAAAATTGTAATTCAATGACAATTGCTCATAGTCAATCATCTTAACATAATACTACATGTTCCAACTTATACGAATTTCTGAATTTCAGGATTACTGTAGGGTATTTGTATGCATTTGAACAGCCTTGACTGGAACTTATTATTTATACAGGGTGTTTCATCGGACTGATAAATATCGAAGCAGAAACTGAACTTTAAAATGATTTTAATTTAATGTTTTCGATTTGGTATTGTTACCGAGTTTTAATTAAAGAGGAATTCAATAATGCAACGACATAAAAGCAAAATGTGTTACTATACCGATATTTTAATGTCAGAAACTTTTCAGTTTGAAGGACAGTGGTTCCATTATTCTTGTATACAAACTGATATAGTAAGAGTGAATGTAAAAACAGAAATCAAAAGTGAAAACCAACCAAATGTGGGTATATATAAAAAATATTCAGACTTGATATTTATCTGGTTTATCTGGATAACATGTCAGTAGCTGGAGAATATCAGAGAACATTTCAATAAAATGCTTACTGCAAAGCGTTGCTTTCACTGCTCAATACCAACTACTAATTTTTTAATATACATCAAAGCATATCAAAATTGTATAAAAAGCTCCTACCAAAATAATCTGCTATATGTAACGTCCAATGACCAGATGTAATCCCTATATGTAGTTAGTAGGTATTTACCCTGAATGCGGAACTGAAGAGTCCCTTGTCTCGGAAATATCTTGGGTATATTTCGGACGATGAGTTTGAATACGTAAGTAACACATATTAATTATTATGCTTTTATGTTATGGACCTAATGATACTGCGGCACAGCATAGCGTATTAGATAATCCCGTGGATAGGTTAAACTTTTAAAAGCTCATATTGTGCTGTGGAAACACAATTAGACATTAAATCAATAAATGCGATGTTAGTTTATAAACGCTTCACAACGTGAATGTAAACTTTGATAATCTGATGAAATTTTAAATAAAGTATTGGATTGATGTTTCCATTGTTTATTTTGAAGTTCACGATGTCAACATAAATTTGAATCTCTTTTACTTTGCCATTTTTTTTTAAGTTTTTTTCTATCGACAGAGCTTAGACGACATGCATTTTTTTTTAATAAAACGTTAAATATGTCAGCAGGTGTATCTTTGCTGAATTGAATAAAAACTTATTCATACAACTTTCCTAATAATAAAGGTTAATGGGTAGTCTAGGCTTAAAGTTTACTAGTTAGACAAATATGGTAGAAAATATAGTATAGCAAAATAGTATTTTATTTCACACTGTCCATTAAATCTGCTTACTCTGCATTATCCGGCCGGTAAATGGAACATTACAGTACCGAATACTGTAATATTCTCCAACAACACTTTACCGGACTGTTATTTGCAGCTATGTTTATGAATTTAAATCAATTCTTGACATTTATCCCCTTAAATTTATGAAAACTAAAAGTCAGGCAAATATAAATAATTCTTTTCTACCCATTTAAGTGAGGCTACGATGTTAGGGAATTTAGTTAAAATTTTTTCTGTGTACTTTATTATTATAAACCAAAGAAAAATGATACTTCAAAAGAAGGTTAATGTCATGTTAATGCTACTTTGTATGTGAAGGCTGCTAAGTTAGTGATGTAATTTGAATATTGTCACGATAGTAAAAAAGAAAATAAAATTAGTAGCATACCAATATTTCAATATTTCAAAATTTGTTATTTTATTCATAATCATATCTCACTCTGTATATTAAATATAAAAATGAAATCAATACCCAAATTGCTGATTGGCTGTGTTGCAATATGTCGACCAAAGTTAAAAGTATCATGCCAATGAACTGGTAAAACTGAATAGTCGGGGAAAATTACCGAACAATTGGTTCCTAATCAAACAGGATCATAGACCGAGAGTTTTGTGCTGGTTTCCTGACAGTGACCATCTCTCCAAGTTCCTCCTAAGTCTTGAATAATGTAAGTAGGACTTAGTGATGATTATTTCTTTTACCTTTACTACTTTTTTTATGGCACCAGTAACTTAAAATAAATTTAATTAATCATGATTGCAAGCCAATAACCACATTTTGTAATAAAATAATTCTAATAAAAGCGAGTGTTTTACTTTCAAGTTACATCCCTGTGCGCCCACGGCGTAACATTTGGTGGAGGCGCCGGGCGTGGGGTGTGACATTTCATATTAGTGATTGGTTTAAAATTTACAATAACTCATTTTTATTTTAAGCCGACGACAGTATGAGATAAAATACCATACGATGCACGTCCGATAGGTGTCTCGTTTACACTTTCTGGACTCGGCTCTTAACTCGCCTCGTCCGGTAAAAAAACTCGTCCTGAAACAAAACCTGACCTATCTTGCTTGTACAAAACGCAAAATACTATTGTTACCCAATTGACGTTTCTTTCTTAAAGGTGGTTAAGTTTACACTTTAAGCTTGGAATTGGTAAACTCGGTGATAAAATTGATGTTCCAGGGACACCAATAAAAATGGCATATTTGACGTCGTACAAAATCATTGTGGCTGATCTGACATTATTTCAACACGAGTTTGTGGGAATATACACAAAAAGAATGAAAAAAATATATGTGTTAAAAAAGAACCAAACTGGAGTAAGAACATAACTGACTGCAGTAGACGACTATATAAAAGAAGAAAGGTAACTCTAGATTTGATTATTTTACAAAACAAAGTAGATAATTGCTATGAAATCAAAACAAATCTCAAGAAATACAAAATTAGTTGTTGACAGCAAACAGAATGAATTTGGTGGAGAAAATACTTATTATAGTTATTTTTCATACTGAAATTTAATTATTTTTAAAAGTTAATCTCTTTTAAATGCATTACCTCTGAAATCAAATCCCACCACTACTACTACACCTAGTTAACTTCTAAAAGTCTTTTAAGACGTATTGCAGATTAACACCTGTAAAAATTTACAGGTTATTCCATTAAAAAATATTTAGTAAGTATCAAATTCTACTTTTAATTTATGAAAAAGCTGAAAAATGTTGTAATTAAATACTGTTCATATTTATTATGACAGCTTTTTTAGATAAATTAGGGAGTTTATAAGGTAAATGTCCGCCGCAATTTTTTAACAGTTTAACTTGGATTCATTAAGATTTAAGTGACCTTAAAACAAAAGTACTTAATAAGTAATATAATATATTATTGTTGAGTGAACTAAAAATTTAAATTTTTGACATCATATTTGAAACACGAAGAATAACACATCTTTCTATGTTCATTCGCTGGATACTGGTACGGAAATAGGAGAAGTACAAAAAATAATATTACAGCTAAAAAGTAGTTAACAGCGCACAATCTAGGAATATTTTAAAAAGGGTATTATTGTACAAGGATCTCCTTCGAATGTTGTCACTTACCATATTGAAATGTTCAGTCAGTTCTGAACACGCGTTCAAGTTTAGAAAACGAACCGCAAAGCGGCGAATTTTCTAAAGGACAAATACGATAAACCCCTTATGAAACGCGTTGTTTATACTATTTTTTCTATTTTGCACGTTTTCACCCACGAAAGCAAAGAAAACTCAGCAGAAAATTGAATTCCCTTATACGGATTTTTATACATTTTGGGAACAGTTGGTGTCATTGACGTTTATCAACTTTTCTCTGCTTGAAAATTTGATAAGGTTCTGATTTATATACCATTTGTATGCCATTACTATAGCCACTTTAGCACACCATACAAAAAAATGGGTGGAAATTCGTTGCTGCTAACATTTAAAAACAAAAAGTTGAGTGTCGAAAACGCAATGCGTTTCATAATGACTTATTTATAGACACAAAATAGAAAAATATATTTCAGGAACTTGATGGCTAACTAATTCTTAGTGATTAAGAATCAGATCAAATAACGTGACGCTTTTGCAAGCACAATCCATAAAAAAATAACACCATGATTTTTCTGATGTATGTCAAAACGATGCATCGCACTACTGTGTTACTTCTATTATATTCGATGTCGCATTGAAAAGGGACTACGACGATATATTTATATAATCATATAATCAATCATCGTACACAACGAGTAAAAATTTTACAAAATCGTTAGAAACTATTTTCTAATTTATAGGAACTAGTTTATAAAACTGGTAATTTTTCAAACATTTGGGAGGCTAAGATTTGTTCAAAATAATTGAAGGAACATTTGGGAAACCAAAATAACAAGATTGTCTCTCCTGCCGTTACTGCCTCTACAAATCTCACTGTATGTCAATACTGTCGCACACATTTGTACAGAGATCCTTGTAAGAATGTTTTAGACTAATTTTTCGAGAAATTGCCAGTATTTGTAAAATAGTAAAGAACTACGTCTCTTTATGGTCAGGTTAGAAAATTATTTCCATCGCTTTTTCAAGTATTCCCTATCTAGTATCAAGTTCAACCGAGCCAGTTTTGTTTTATAAAGTAGGGGAGACCGGGGCTAGTTGGCTACAGGGGCAAGTTGGCACAATGCTTATATCAGCGATTGGTGTGGATGTGTAAACGCAAATACCACTAAAATATAAAATCGACAACTCTCGGCAACCATGTAAAACGTTGCGCGCGCAAAGTCAGGCGATGAACACCTGTTAGTTGTGTTCGTTTGTTTTCAATACCAGTAAGTAAATTTTTATCCCCTTATAGATCTATGGATAATCTGTTTAATATAACGTATTAACTTGATTTTTTCACCACAATTCGTTGCTAGATGGCTAGTTGACATACTATGCTAGGCAAAGTTATCAAATTATTGTTTGTTTTTTGGAAAAAATATGTGTTGTTATAAAACCTGTTTCGGGGCAGGTTGGCACATTGGTCTCGGGGCACGTTGACACATTGTGCCAACTAACCCCGGATTTAAAAATAAAACTAATAAAATTTAATAAAAAAAAAAATAGTTTTAGACATGAGAACCTACAAAAAAAGACTGTAAGATGTACAACACCCACTGATGTAATTGCAAGAGCTGTAGAAATGGTAAAGAATGAAGGCAGGTCAATACGAAGTGTTGCCAAAGACTTCGACATAGCATTTAGAACTTTAGCCAAATATTGCCAAAAAGCAAACCATTCGCCAATTGAAAAAGTTGGTTACACACGACATAGATTCTCCAGAACCCAGTTTACCTTAAGGTAGAAATACTACACCACCACCTACACCGGAAGACATACGCCCATTCCCAAAAGCGCCACCAAGAAAAACTGGCACTTCGCGGCGAAAAAGAAGGTCCACAGCTATATTCTTATGGATACCCCAATCAAAGATGCTGTGGAAGAAGAGCAGAATGCTTATAAAAATAAAAAGGAAGTTGCAACCGAAAAGGCAAAAAAGGCAGTATTTGAAAATAAAAATGAAAAAGGGAAAATAAAGTTAAATAAGAAAATCAGGACCGTTATACATGTTTGTGCAGGAGGAAACCTTTTGCTTGATCTGCATGGACAGTGTTACTAGTGAACCAGGGGAAAAATGGGTTCAGTGTGTGTCATGTCATATGTGGTCTCATGAGGCATGCACTAACAAAGAGCCGCCATACATATGCTCAGATTGTGTCTCGCATGATTCTGACTAACTATTAACTTTTGGTGTTTAAAACTTGATTCTACTTTCTGTTTTAGTTTTAGACGTTTTTCTAATCTATTTTATTTTGTATTCTCTTAGTAGGTAATAAATTTTAAAAACTATAAAAACACTTGTTTTTCTCTATATAACTTACATATGCCAACTAACCCCAGTTAGTGTGCCAACCTACCCCTAAGTTGGGGTATGTTGGCACACTTACACTGATGTTTTAAAAAAATTGTAACTATTTAACTTTTTTTTATAAAGACACTTTAAATATCATAAAGTGTAGGGAAACTTTGTAAATCTGTTCTAAATATTTTGTAATTCTGTTCAATTGTCTGTAGTGCTAAATAAAAAATAAAGTATGAAATGTGTGCCCACTAGCCCCGGTCTCCCCTACTTCCCGAAGCTGTTTGGTAATTGATTATAAAGTTACCGCCAGATGAACCCTTTTATACATGTCCAATATCGAGCAGCTTATAATCTACTATTTCCCATTTAATTTAACTGTCAGATTTATCGGCAAAAATGTAAACAATTAGTTCAGTAGAATAAACTGCACAGAACGTCATTTATAATGCACATTACAAAATTGCACAGCATCCATTTAAAATATGTCCTAGATCAGCGGCCGTGATAAACAGAGTAGAATGGCTGACAAATCCTGGTCCTGCCAGCTGCATTTGTCAGTTTGCAAGTCGGGAATGTGGAAGACTGCCGTCTGCGCGTCCATTTAACTATTTTTAAATGTCCATAGAATAACCCAGTGAAATTTGTTGGAGTAGTCTGGAACAAACTTGCTGCAGGTACCTCTTAGCAGAGATTATTTATCTCTGCTCTCAGTGAGGTGCATAGGTTCTTAAATTTTATAATAACTTACTAAAAGTCTCTTGAGAAATTTGAAATGTGATTGCTGTTTCGAACGACAGGAAATTTATAAAACTGAGAAAAAAATTAGTATTATGATGACCGTGGTAAAGATTAACTAAACTAAAGAAATCGATTAAACGAAATAGTTTAATTCATGAAAAGTTAAAAATAGGCAACCAGGTATTTCCTATCGGAATAGTAAACTAAAATTTTTTTTGTTATCTTTAAAAAGATTACTGTTGCATCTTCGTTTTAACAGCTATGAAAATACTTTAAACTTCTGCTATTTTACCTGAATCGGCAACTAAACCCACGAAAATGAAAAAGTTAACTAATAAATATCGTGTGTATGTTTCCATATTTGAGCCTTATGTAGAAATAGGTATGTACAAAAGAATATAGTATTCCACTGATACTGATATGCAACAATTACATTATCATTATATAGAATGGAATGCATGAGGAAAATCTTTTATTGTTTCTTTCATTACATGTAATTCAACTAAAATGTTGGGACCTCAGTATTTGCATAATCCCTATAGAACGAAAATATGTTTTTACTGAACTTCAACGATTTTATTATTGGTATACCTATTTGATCCTTGAATTGTTTAACTTAAGATATAATATTATTTCTATAGACCGGCTAGAAAAATGTTTACAGTAGAGCCTTCAGGATACGTTGCGGTATCCTGCTTAGGCTATATCTTTTTCTATTAGTAAATATGAGACTTTTAGTATGGTTATTACTACATTCGAATATTCATATAATGTGCATTTCAATGTTTTGGCAAGTTTTTTCCGAAACCCCCACTTTTCACTAACTGCAGTGGGGAAGAACTGGTCTTACCACGAACAAATAAAACTAAAACTAACACACAGCCTCTATAATAGTATGTATAAATATCAATTTACTTATTATATTAAACCTACCATATTCTCAGTCCCTCACGCACGATTTAGAACACGGTTTGAGCGGTAATACTTTTACAAATATAAAAACATCTAGAAAGTATTTATGAACAGGGGTCAAGTCCTTTGAGGTTAGGAGAAAGTGGTGGAGCGCTGGTAGGGGATCATGTGATCTGCGAAATACACTTCACACGGATTGAAGAGACGTTCTCAAAGCACTGTTATAAAACTAAAATAGATCGCACGCACTGGAAGAACTATGGAATTTGGTATCCCTGAGTCTAAATTTACCATATGTTAGAATCAAGTTTTTATCTGTATTTATGTGGCTTGCCTTCTTTTAGGTTTTATTCAAACAAAACACAATCAAGAAGTGAGCTAATGGCTATAACGTTGGGTCAACAAGCGCGTAATGGTTGCCATTACTGGCTCTAGAAAATTAGAGGAGTTCTGTGGAAGTAAATAACCACCATTACACCTGAGGTGTATACTTTGTCCACCTCTACTCAATATGAACTTACATTGTTCAAAAACGTTTATAAAATCTTCATCAATTACATGGTGTGACCTTGTGTTATGAATTACTGTACCCACGGCAGGAAATGGCATTGAATTGAGGTGTTGAGGCTATCCGGAGTGTTAGTAATGCATATTCCTCTCGATCTGAACAGCTGCGGATAAAAACGTTAACATAGCAAGGATGTGCATCTAGGCATAGTAAACGTTTCTTTATTTAGTAACAGTGGACATAATATATAGGTAAGTGTGAGAAATATAGTATTTTCATATATCGCAGACTAGACTTATTCTTTGACAACCAACGGTTCATTTGATGTCGTATAGTAAAATTACTCTAAAACCAGGGACAAATCCAAAGATCAAGACAGAAAAAGCACACGGAGCATACATTTGAAATGAGTCAGCTGAAATTCCATTTTAAGGTGACAGAGAAACAGCCACACCCTCTATACCAAGTTAGTGGAATCATCAGCATTCAGCAATGGGGATTTAATCAAACCCAGTAGGCGAGAATTAATAAATTACTAGACACATATTTTAATACATATTTATTTTTACATTCATAACTAGCACAAATGCACAACTTGCACTGCCCAAAGTAATACAAGAGACAAGAGACTGATTTCAAATAATGCAAGGTGGACATTTCTGTAACTCTGTTAACACGTAAGTGACCCAGTGTTGCGAGCAGGTCCCTTTTTTTCGTACTAGATGTCGTTGTAAATTAGTAATAGATTTCAGCTTTTCGTAACAGGTTAAATTTTTGCAGTTTATATAATGAAAAATAAAAACATTGTCTACTCTCTAGAAAACAGACAAAACAGTGAAAATTGAATATATTTAAATTTTTAGGCACTAATTTTAATAATACTTTGGTGGTTCCATCTGTCTTTGAATGGCAAAAATTCTAATTACAATAAGGATTTATTCGCGACCGTCGTTTTAAATTCAATGGTCACGACCGTTTAACAAATCTAGATGGCATGCTTTATAGATAGTTAACTATTATTTTATGTTCGTACCATGTGTCACAGGGTAGGTCTCGTACAAATGAGTGAGATTTCTTGCAAATGGCAAGCAATATCGTTTCATTTTTGGCACGCGTTGTGTTGGTAGCATTCATTGGTATAAATAACGTCATATCGAAAAAAGTAATAGATGTTCGTTGCGGCGTAATAGTGTAATAGGGAGCTTTCAATGGTAATAGATCTATTACAAAAGTAATAGTGCTCGCAACACTAAAGTGACCTACTCAAGCGTCCCAGATTTCAAGTCAGCACCCGTGAGTTAATTTAAGGGGGTGGAGGAAAAAAGGAAGACCAGATAGGTTGGCATCGAGAGTGGTAGGTTGGGACCCACACTGGTAAGTTGGGACCTAGAGGAAGATGTTGAAACCAATAGTGGGCCAGTGGGAGATTAGTGAGTAATAAGTGGGAACAACAAAACTGCACGGATACCATGGACCTGCTAGTTAGGTAAGGTATTCTGGCTGTTCTCTTTGAATTTATTTTGTGTTATGTGTATTGGGAGAACGGTCAAAGTTGAAAGAGATGTTTCTTATAATCCATTGCAAATAATTACTGTTTTGTGTGATTTTATTATTGTAGGTAGTGAAATTCCATTACACGAAAATAGATTTTTTGTTGTAATCAACATTTTTGTATATATTAACTGGGCATGGTTTTGGTCCTTTATATCTGATATACCTCTATTAGTCTCGAACAAAGTATCGCCATCTCTTTCAGTATCGCTTATACGGTTTAATATGTGAGAATGGTAACTCTTGCTAACAGTATGAAAAATTTATTTACTTTATATTTTAATTACAGTACCCATTTCAAATTTGCAATTTTCATTATTAATTATACAAAATATTTTTGACTTTTTTAAAACTTGTTATCCCTTCATCAATAGTTCTTATAGTTCATAAGATGTTTTATATACTTTTTGAATTATGCAAGTTCCTATTCACTGAGTGCTGAAAGGGTATTAAGTTCGACTTGTGTGTAATGGCTGTTACTCACCTGAATGAATTGAGCCACTATATATATATATATATATATATATATATATATATATATATATATATATATATGATTCGTGTGGGCATTGTTATGAGTAATAGTTGAATTATGCGCTTGTCGAGTAACGTGACATTTATTTTTCGGCTCCACAGCCGCGTTGTATAAGAGACTCACGATGATTACAAGACTTTGGTACCAAGTTCCATGCTCCTTATATGAAACAATGACACTTTAGGATATAGCTGTACTTATAGATCATAGGAAATCCTCTCTCAATGGCCGAAGTTCAGCCTCAGATCCATACCCGCCTCCGCACCGCGTCGCTGCTAATTGTAAAAGCCCCGGTTCATAGCGGCGCGGTTCCTGTTATGCCATTTGCACTGGAGGATGCGTAGGTACGTTCGCCTGAAACTGGCGTTACACAGGGCGTAACACACCGGGTTAATCGTGGAGTTTATGTAGCACAGGTAATAAAAGAAGTCCCACAACTGCGGCGGGATGTGGGCACTCGTCGCCGTTACCGGCTTGAGAAGCACCAGGATGTTGTAGGGCGTCCACGTGATGATGAACGTCAGCAAAATGGCTGACAGAGTCTTGGCTGCCTTCCTGTCGGCTTTCTTTTCCTGTGTTTTCTTCTTCTTCTTCCCTTGGTTCTTAGTGGCATTGGCCAACAGAGTTTTTCCCGCTAACTGCTTGGGTATGATCTTTGCGTTCAATGGAATTCTCATATCCGTCACTGCTGATGGTCTTCTATTGAGGTGGTTGCTCTGGTTCTGGTTATGGGAGAAATTTGGGGTGTCAATGTGATTGCGGGGTGCTACTTCTGGTATCATTTTGATGGAGGGGCCCTCGGTGCAATTCGCGCCTGCTCCAGGCTCTCCCGGAAGTCGTATCAGGATCGTGTAGACACTGTCGCTGGAGACGGAACGGCCTGCCAGCCGATTTGATGTTGGCAGGCTGCGAGAGTCTCTGGGAGCGAGCCGTGTCGGGGTCATGTTGGCCTGATTCAGAGCGTAATCGCGATGTGTAGAAAGACCTGTCACATATGGATCTCTGGAACAAAAAGTGTCTTTAGCATCTATATTCTATCAGTATATGAAACTGTTTATTTAATATCTATTTCACAAAAACAATAAACAATTATGTCAAAGATTGTGTTGTTCAGTATCTATAAAACTAATAGAAGCATGTTGTATTTCTATCTTTTTTTGTTTTTGATGATATGTTTAATAATTGATTTGTGAAATACTTTAAAATTCCTTCAGATAAATAAATAATTAAACGTAAGTAAAAAAGACGCCTGGATTTAAATCACTTTATTTTATTTTTTTTAGATAAAAATATTTTTTTAACTTCATCGTAGAGGGTTGAATGAAGGATCTATTAAATTATTTTAGTTTTTTCAACAATGTCAAAAAATGTAGCTTGAGATGTGAGATGTGAGCTTATTATATAATATTATATTCAGTTCATCTGAAATATTCTTATACAGTGTTTTAAGTAAATAGTATGCATTTATTTATATCTGTAACCACACCGAGTTTGTAACTCAGCGCTACTTAATAGAATAAGAAATGGTTTTATGTTTTACTTCATGTATAATCTTCCTCTAGTTCAAATATTGTCTCGCATTGCAGTGGCGGTTGGTGACATTTAGATATGGGGGGCGCAGAATTAAAAAAAATGCGCCGCAGGCGAAAATTTTGCATATTTCAAGGTCAAACCCCTTAAAATTATAAATTAGAAATTCGCAGAGCAAAAATATTTGCTTGAAAAAATAACTTTCGTTACACAAATATCCTCCTTTTTAATACGATTGACGGAAATCTCGACAAAAATTATTTAAAATAATATTTAAATAGGTAGGTAGTAGGTAATTAATATTTAGATATCAAAAATTTACATATATACGACGTTACCTTCAAAAAGCTGAAAACGAGAATTCAGGAAGCAGGAACATAACTATTTTTAGTTTTTAGATATTTGTTAATTAAAAACGATATAGCACAATCACAAACTCAAAAGTATTTTAGTTATTCAATTTATAGTTATCAAACGACACATTAAATTATTACGTAGGTAAACAAAACTTCATAGTTATTTATGGGTGCACTCACTTTCTAAAATTGAAATCAGCTCTACGGTCTTTCATAGAAATAAATTTTTCCATAACTTTTTCATCGAAATTATTTATTGGGCAGGCAACGCCCAATTCTTTTATTTATACTTTATTTTCCAGTGGAAGATTTGCAAAATTAGCTCTAATTATACTACTAACAGTATTCATGTTAAGTAATATATAAAATTGTCTTTTCACAAAAATTGAATAAGTAATTTAATAATGTTAAAAATATGTAATGTATTAAAAATATGTTATATAATGTTTAATAATGTTGGCGTAGGGCCGCGAAATAATTGCGGCCAAATCTGCATAATATAAGCATACTAAAGTATCTAACGAGTCTAGTCGAAAAGAAGATCGGGTCGGTTGCCATAGTTACCTGGGCCGCGACTCAAAGAGCGGCCACGAAGCTGTGATGCTTTGCTCACTGTGGAGTGGCGTGCTTTGGTGATAATGTGAACTGTGGCATTATGAGTACGATAGCTCAAGCGCTCGAGCCTTTCCTAATAATAGTTTTGTACCACAATACATGTTTTAACATTTGCATTTAATTTACAATAATGATAATAATAAGGATTTCTTTGGTATTTTTGGAGGAGGGGCGCGCGGCCACGCGGCCTTAGAAGGAGCCGCCACTGTCGCATTGAGAATGCCTATTTCCCTGGTTTGATTCTTTTTTTGTTATTCTGGACATTTGTTATCACCAATAATAACAAAGTGCGAGTTCGTATTCAAATGAACAGACAAATTGAAATTTGAAAAAATAATGGTTGCTTCTCACATACCGAATTTATATTTTACATCACAAGTGATCTTTTCACTGTACTCTATCTGTTCTCCGTTTCTCAGAATAATGAGTAACACATTGAAAAATCAGTAGCATTGTTCTTTGCGTTTGCCCATGACACATATATTTGCAATAATAAGTTTCTATTTGTATTATTAGTTTTCAACTTTATAGATATCAAGCTGAGAGCTGACCTAGCTTCTTCCTTTAAAAGAAACTTTATGTTTGGTTTATAACGTCCATGAAAAGCAAATAACTAAATAATATAAGAATTTTTGAGTATATCTCATTAAATTGCAGTATATAGTGTATTTGTGCATCACATTAAAATTAATAAGTCCAGAACAAATTCCTGTTATAGACATAAAATCTACTTCTGATGTAGTGTAAAAACGTGCTTAGTAAAGTTTGATCCACTTTTATTAAGAGTCAATATTAAAGAAAATTATTTAAATCGCAAATTAGTTTCACCGAAAGTTATAAATATTAGTAATTCAATAAACTATCCAGGAAGAATGTATACAACTTTAAAAAATTTAATTTAAGCCACTTGAAATTTACATACGCCATATTCTCCACTACCTAGATCTATAAAATACAAAAACGAAGTAACATTCGGCTGCACAACCGTTCGAGGCCAACAAATAAGATTTACCTTATGATTTCCCGGGAGCAAACAGACTGCTGCATGCACCTACTTTGAATAAGTCACCTGATTATCTTAAGTGACGTCCATCTGGATATGGAACATTGTAGGACTGGGTCTATAGAGACACTTTTCTCCTTTTATAAGCTTCTAACAAACTGTAAAATTTATATAGTCATCTCAAGGATAAGGGAGTTATTAGATAACTATGGCTGTCACTATGAATCTTGAGGGACCAGTACAAAGTATTTTGAATAAAACATTTTATTCAAATCCTCAGAAATGTATACGTTAGTAGTATATGTTATTATAATAATTGCTCCAATAAATGTAATGATTAGGTAGATTTGAAAAATTCGCAACAGCCTGTCGCTTTATTTATTATGTTGTTAACTGTATGGAGTGAAGTTATTTATATTTATAAAAATTTCAATTGGTATTTTAGATTTCGATTTCTGTCAATTTTAGAAGAAACTGAGAACGCTGGTTTGTTAATTTTTTTTGGTCAAATTCAACTGCTGCAACTTCAAATACCTCTTATAATAATTTGTAGCAGTGACTGAAAAACGAAATATAGAGCAGAAATTACATAAAAATTTCAAGCATGAAATCGAGATTATGGAAGAAATTAAAAATATAGAAAAAACGTGACTCAATGTGAACAAAAACGGAGAGACATTGGGGGTATTTGGAAGAAAATACAAAGAAAGATATAGGATTCAAGAATGAATGAACGATAAACAGGATGTCCAATGAATTATTCTATGTGGGATATAAGAGACGCAAAGGATATTGTTAAATGTATAAACGCGCAAAGACTTCTATGGTTTTGGTCCATACAAAGAGGGGAACCAGAATCAACGATATAAAAAGTAACATACTGGAAAACTACTGAAGACAAATTAAATTAAAAACCTACAAGGTTAAAAGATCAGCGATATACAGTAATGTCAGGAAACTAGATTTCAATTGAATAATATACAGGGTGTTAGTTAAACATGCGGCAAAAATTCAAGAGGTTATTCCTTGGACTATTCTAAGGATATTTTATCATTTGATGATTTTTGAAAAAGCTCTTTGTTGCGAAGATATAGGGCGAAAAAAAAACGGTAGACGTAGAAGAGAATGTGCTGGACATGATAGAAGAACATCCAGGTACTTCTACGCGAAGAATTGCAAATACTTTGAATGTAAGTAATTGGACTGTTTGGAAAATTCTGAGAGATAATTTGTTGTACCCATACCACATTCAACGCGTTCAGGCACTTCTTCCTGCGGATTTTGCTCCACGTATTGCATTTTGTCAATGGCTTTTGCACACATTGTCTGAAATCCCTGAAATTGTGGGTGACTGGCTAATTGGACCGGTATTTATACCAGGAAGACTTACCGGCGAAGTATACCGCAACTTTTTAGAACAAACGCTACCTCAGTTTTTGGACGATGTACCATTGGCTACAAGACAGGCAATGTGGTTTATGTATGATGGTGCACCACCTCATTTTAGTGTAGTTGCTCGAGAGTTTCTAACAGCAACATACGGAGATCGCTGGATTGGTCGAGGTGGACCTCACGTATGACCTCAAGTCATTTCCATACTCTTTATTCAATCAGTTTTCTGATATCTATTATATTTGATTTGTATGACAGGTAAGATTTGTTGTACAAAGACTGTCACCACAGATATGTATAAAACGGTTGTACTAACAGTATGACACTCGTTCATAATGGCTATATTTCCCTTTTTTAATATATAAAACTAGTTTTATGGCAGTTAAGCGATGGGTACCGCTTGCCGTGTATTCGGTTAATTTTGTTATACAAGCAGCACGAAATGGTTGACGATTTGAGACTTGTTGTTGTTGAACAATGCATAGTGCACAGTATTAGTGCACAGTATTTGTTAGAAAAAAAAACTGGTAATACTCTAAAGGTGAAAATTGGTTAAGTATAGTTCTTCATTGTAGTGTATGTGTTATTATGTACATATAAATACAATGTGGCATTTAGTGCTTAACCCTATTAAGTATATCATTTGGTAAGCTATTACATATGGTAGCCAATGATGTAATTTTAAAAAATATTTTAATAGCGGGACAACTTAAACTTAACTTTTTTTAAAAAACCCTATACACCCTTGACAGCACCATATGGGTGGTGCACCCTATATTTTGTATGCATAATTGATTCCCACGTTTGTTGTTATTCAATCCTACTTGCAACTTTTTTATTTGAGATTTTTCTCTAATAGCTTTATCTGATAGATATAAAAAAATTATACTAAATGGACACATTGTATAAGTACTTTTATAATTTTGGAAGTAACTCCGTTACCTACTGTTTTGTTTTCAGAGAAACAGAGCAATCCCGAGACAGATCGATTTTTGGAGGGGGACATATTTTGCTACCAAATTTGACGTGGCAACATGTACCCCCTCTCTGTACTGAAATGTCTGAAAGATTCAGTGAAGCAACGTCATCAATTCAGAATGAAACGTTTAATGTTTAAAAAGTTGTATGATGTTAAAGTGTTCGTGAGAAAACACTTGCTTGCTTTACTTATTAAAGGTAAAGGAGCACTTATATATGATTATAATTAAAACATCAGTTTAGAAAGAAGGTCTAAAAATAGTACAACCAAATCTAATCCGAGCCACTAGCAATTTACATAAAACATATTTTCCATTCCGCAACATCGATACATTCGACAAACAAATTAGATTTACTTTTAGATTCCCCGGGAGTAAACAGACTGCGTTGCAAAAACCCACTTTGAAACGATCCATTCACATGCGGATCTGTCCAGTGAATCCATTCAGTCCATGTCTACGACTTACAAATTCACGTGTGAGTGGCTGCACAATCTGTATCGGTAATCCTATTTTCGTCTTTATAAAGTCGGCCACCAAATGTAATTAATGTGGATTAAATCAGTAATTTTGTTTCGAACTACTCGCAAAAACCATAGTTTTCAGTCAAACAAAGAATGTTTATTAGTTAAATTTTGAACTATTTATGTTAAATAATTTCGACGAAATTTATATTGAAAGATGTAAAAGAACTATTTCTTGAAGATGAATATTTTTTAAATGTAGAGAAAGCAGAAAATCATAATATTAGTATAATTATAAGTGGTTATGTTGCATTACTATATTTCAATTCTCTACATAGATACTATAATTTATGAAAAACAAAAATACAGAAATGCGCTGCCAAGATATAGCCATATCTATCACCTACAGATTCCTTTTATTTTTATCTGAATTGCATGCAAAAAAATAATTATTGTTACATTTTCTGCCAATAATATATCAATGAATTTATGCAGGACTGCATGAATTCATTGTATATAATAATAAATAATAGTTATCTTAGTTTAATTTTTTTTACTAAATCCCTAAAAAATATGCATACGAGTTGCATACTTGTGAACAGTTGAGTGTAAGGGAAATGTCAATCAAATCAGATTGTTAAACCAAATGGATTAGATGTTAATATCTTTTGTTGATATATTATTTACACCCTTGTCAACAAATATACACTGTAAAAAGGTGACTTTATGAAAATTACCACGACTTCTAATTTTACTTTTTTTTTAATATTATGAAAAAAAAATGTAAAATATAAAAATTATATCATTTTTATAGAATTTTTTATAAAAAGACCTGTAACGTTTGTATTTATCTTTTTGTTTGTAATGTGAAAACCAACAAACGGAATTGGAAATTCTCACAAAATGACTCTGTTGATCGAAAAATGCAAGGTCTTTACACGTCAGCTGACCAAGGTAGATAAAGACACGATATATTCTCATTGTGTATTGTTATTTGCGGATCCGTGTGTCGAGAAAATTTCTGGGCCAGATCCGATTGTCAATGGATGCATTAGCTCACCTAATTACGTTAAGCGACGTGCACCTGGACACAGAGCTTTGCAAGGGTGTATCCAGAGAGACCGGGGTGATGCATCCCTGGCCCTGCTCGCTGGGGCTCTCCTCCTCGGTGTCGCTGTCTTCTCGGCCTGAGTGCCACCACGCCACGCACCATGAACGTATCCGCCATACTCCCGACAGCCAGCCGCGTCTTTGTTCGGAGATGAGGATTACCTATAGGAGAAATAATACAGTAATGTCTATAATATAATACAGCAGGCAAATACCTACATACAGTGCTTTCGAAAAGTAACGAATAAATTCATTATTTTAGAAATTGAGAAGTTTTCGAAAAAATCCCCTAACACGTCGATTTTGTTTTTAAAAAAAGGCACTTTTTAACATACGACCCATATTTGTGACGTCATCGTTGTTCCAGATATGACGTCATTGACAATTTTTTTAAATAGCAACCCCCAATTTTGACCACGCCATTTGAAAGAGCGTATCATTCTACATACGCATCATGAAAAATTATGGTTGCCTGACAGTAGCCTTAGCGACCGAGAATGTTTTTTATTGCTGTCAGATAAAAACTTTATTAAATAGTTTTTTCTGTTTTTTGAGTTATTTCTTTAGTTCTTATCTTTTGTTTGGCAAAAGGACCGCGTTTGAAGTGTTTATTGAGTAGTAACTTTGTCTTTTTATAAAAAAGACAAAGCACCTCCCCATTATGCAGCACCTGTCCGTGTTTATTTAGATGAGCTGTTTCCGAGTCGTTGCATAGGGAGAAGGGGGCCGATTGAGTGGCCAGCCAGATCGCCTGATTTGACACCCCTAGATTATTTCTTGTGGGGATACTTAAAAAGCAAAGTATACGTTACTAGACCGGTTAATTTAGAAGATTTAAAAGCAAGAATTCGTCACGAGATACATCGTATATCTCATGAAATTATAGATAATGTCCAAAAAGAATTTATTAATCGTCTTGGCTACTGTCAGGCAGCCAACGGCGCACAATTTGAACATTTAATTTAGTCGATTTTTTACATAATCATTATCATTGTCAGTATTGTGAAAATTAAATTTTAAGATCTTCAAACATTATTTTCTTGAAGTTTTGTTATGTACCACCATAATTTTTCATGATGTGTATGTAGAATGATACGCTCTTTCAAATGCCGTGGTCAAAATTGGGGGTTGCTATTTAAAAAAATTGTCGATGACGTCATATCTCGAACAACGATGACGTCACAAATATGGGTCGTTTGTCAAAAAGTACCTTTTTTAAAAACAAAATCGACGTGTCATGGGATTTTTTCGAAAACTTCTCAATTTCTAAAATAATGAATTTATTCGTTACTTTTCGAAAGCACTGTATAATAACAATGAACAAATTGAATACAGGGTTGGGAAAAAGTCCAGGAACGGTTCGATTACAGCGGAACGGATCGTCATATTAAATTCGGGTTTTTGGACTTTAAACCGGACTGGATTTGGAAATTAAAAAAACGTTTTCGACAAAATTTTTAGAACTTTATGACATTATTTTAGGTCCGTAATGTCATCATGTGTGGAGATGTGACGTTTTATTTATGGAACACCCAATCTATTTTTTTATATTTTGATACTTTAAGCAGTTCTAAGTTCAAGGATATAAGGTTTGTATGGATTCGGTCATGTAATCTTGTCATAAAGTAAATATTTAATAATTTATGAAAGTATGTATTTGTGGCATTGTTTAATTACTCTTATTTATTTGGGTATTATGCCACCTCTGAAAAATACAAAAATTAATAATCAACCTTTGGGCCGATGGATCAGTCAAAGGTTGGTTTTTTTGAAAAATATGTTTGCCTAATTACGAAATTTAACAGAAAGTTTTCGAAACGTAAAGTCTTTTTAAGTGATATGTTTAATGTTATAATCTGCTTTTTAGTGGGAGATTTCTTAATTAGACAAACATATTTTTCAAAAAATCAACCTTTGGCTGATCCGTCGGTATAGAGGTTGATTATTAATTTTTTGTATTTTTCGGTGGTGGCATAATACCCAAATAAATAAGAGTAAATATCTCATCTTACACCCAACTTCTTGGAAAATGTTCAAAGGAATTTGTTGGGGAGACTGGCGCATTGTTAGGCAGTAAGTGGGTTTTCAATTTGAACATTACGTTTAAAATTTAATTTAATATTAATTCGAAAATAAAATACTTACCTACTTTAGATATGAACATACGATTTTTAGTTTGATTTTACGTTATTATGACAAAATTACAAGACAGAATCCATATAAACCTTATACCCTGGTACACAAAATTGCTTAAATTATTAAAATATGAAAAAAATATACAGGGTGTGCCACAAAAAACCTGATGTTTACGAACTTGATGACGTTGATGACAGACCTAAAATACATGTTGTAAAGTGAAAAAAAATCGTTGATCATAGTGCCGAAAACCCGAATTTGATACGAAGTTCTGTACGACTGTAATAGAGCCGTTCCGGGACTTTTTCCCAACTGTGTTTAATTAATTGCTTTCTAATATCGTTTGAGAAGAAGATAAAACTACGAATAAATACAAAGACCTTCTAGGATGTCACTAACTGCAGACATAATTCGATCTTATTTGATAGTTTCATTGTAATATAAGTGAACAAATTTATCGACCAAGATGAATCTAACACTTAAAGGAGCTAGTTTTTGAAGAAACTACCGGAAATGTGAATTTGTATTTCCAAAGAAATTTTCCTTATTTTAGCCGAAGTTGGGATATATCCAGAAATATAGCTAATATTTTAGTCCTAATATATGGTGTTTGCAGATGGAGAAGCCAGAAAACGCCTTATTTTATTCGTAGTAGGTGTGTATATTATACATTTTTTGTTAGGTCAATAAAAACATAAATTCTATAATATATTTTGACAAAAATATCTTAATAGAATCAGTTATTCAGACTAGAACCTAAAAATTTATTATGTGAAACTTTTCTTCTGCTGAGAAAATAGCATTTTATTGAAGTCCAAAGGGAACATGAAACATTTAACAAAATTAAGCTTACTTTCTACAAATCGTTCAAATAGTATGTTTCAATATAATTTTTTAAAGCAAGCAGTGAATAACTATTGATTTAACTTTGTTATTACCAAAGCAATAAGAATTTTAAAGTAGTGTTTTATTTAAATGTCTTTTTTTAAGATAAATCGAATATATAATACATCTGCTGCACCTATTCTGTTTATTGCGATTATTATTATTATTATTATTATTATTATTATGTTTTTTTTGTGGTAGAAACTGGTCAGGGCTTGCAACGAGCCCCGACTCATCGCTGCAGCCGTGCCAGAAGTCCAGGTCGTGACTGCAACTACTCCTCCCCACCGGTCGGTAAGTAGTTGCAGGTTCCCAAATCGTGTGCCCTCAGTAGACTTAGTGACCCCAGGATGACTGATTTCTGCATCCGACTTACTAGGATCTCGGCAGAGTTCCTGCAAGCCGGAATGGTCTTCAGTTCAGATAGCAGCGTTGTGCGAACTCCTCCTAAAACACCGATAATGAGGACTACCAGCATGACTTTGTGGCCAGGGTATAGCGTGCGAAGCTCGAACAGGAGATCTTGGTATTTGGTCCGCTTTTCCTCCTCCTTCAGGACTATGTTTGGTTCCGCCGGAGCGGAAAACTCGATGACGTACATAGTCCTGGTTTGTTTGTCGAGGAGGACAATGTCAGGCTTATTAGCGTGTATAAGCCTGACGGTCGGGAACTGGTAGTTCCAGAAAATCTGGCATATGTCGTTCCCGACGACGGACTCTATATCTCCTGGCAAGTAAGGCGGCACTGGCTGTTGGTCTATCTGATACGAGTGCCTAAGGTGGTAGTATAGCACTCGTAAAGCCGCATTGTGGCGATGGATGTACGCCGAAGTGGCTTTTGCCGGGCACGCTGTAATCTTTTCTAATATTTGCTATTCTGTATTACACATTTCTAATATCGAAACTTTAAATTACATTTCTGTTCATTTAATGATTTATTTTAAAACTCACTACATCAGTCACTCACTTTAATGTTGAACAGCAAATTTTCCAATACACACTATAAGATTCGTAACGATGAAATATTTAATAAATATGATTTGACCATTAAAATAACTATAAAATAGTAGTCAAAGATGTAATAGTTTCAATTTGCCAGCTTTCGAAATTCTGATATACCTCGAATTTTCATCGAAAATGGGACAGTATGAACTATAGTAACAGTAGTACAACATTTCAAATGTGTATCTGATCTCGTTGACTAAACAATTTAATTCAAAAGAATTGAGACATGGCGAAGTACTTCTTGTAAAAGAATAATTAACGACAGATTTCCAAACCAAATTTGGTACCTATACGTGACTACTGAGTGGTAATTTTCATATAAAACAAATATTACCAATACCTTATGTTCTTTTTTATATAATATAGTATTTAGTGTATCACAAAAAATCTCGATTCCCTTCGTCTTATTAGTTGCGCTTCTTAAAAATTTATCAGAACAAGCCCTTTGATATCAAATAAAGCTTGATTATTTCGAGAATAACGTCACAAATTCGCCCATATTTTATCATATTTTATCATTTCTTAATTCCAAAGGCATGATCATTTATTCTCTTGTGAATAAAATAACATTAGAATTACATGTTTTCATTTCCCAACGAACGAGTGTTCTATCCTCTGTACGTATTTTTCTCTTAAAAGATAAAGACGTTAAATAAAATTACATTAGCTTAGGGTATTTGAAATTCATTCTAAATGCTTATAACTTTTTTGCAATAGAAACCTTTCAGGAAGTCCTATTTTAAAACAGAATCAAGTAGCATATCTGCTGGATTATTATTTAGAAGAGTAGTGTAATCTGCTGTTGAAGAGTATGATTCCCTAGAGGAATAACGACATAGGTTACCCAGCAACCACATACCGAGATAAATGCGTTTTAAGATATGCACTTTTCCAGGAAATTGCCTATCTGGTAATAGTTTCCGCTTCGAATCTGTTTAAAGCTCTTTTGTGGGAAAGGATAAAAAGGAGACGAGGACGCAGATGTATTGACCAAAGAAGGAGCACAGACGGTCCTAATAGGATTTGAACTCACTTGCGGGTGGCTATGTCATACGTAAGAATGTTGACGAATGAATAAAGGTAGAACAAGCCCTTTGAATGGAGAAAGAATTTTCTATAACAAAGACTCAAAAATGTTGGTTAAACAGCAAAAGTGCTAATTCATGGAAAACCTATAACTGTACCAGCATAGAGAGGACGAGTGAATTTTTAACAGGACATAAGTATATGGAGGGTTTTAAGTTTAGCCTGGAGTAGGGTAGAGGGTCTGTTTTTTAAATTAAACTTTAACATCCTGTAGTAGCTCGGTAACGAAACGTTTGTGGACCTATGGTTATAGGAACTTTTTTTTATAAAATGACCTGGCCAATCACCCCCTTAAATATTGCCGTGCCTTTTTTAAACGCCCTGTATAAGTGTGACTTCCCTGACCAATTATTTTATACATCCTTGGTACTTGCCCAGATGTATTTTATTTTTAGTGCTATACGGATATTACAGTTTTTTACGTTATTTATATTTACATCAAACAATTCTGCAACGAAACTTGAAATAATAATTGCTATAGAATAGTGTCAAATCTCAGCCACACAATTAAAGTCTCACTTTAATTTTGACAGCATCAAGTTCCAGCTGGACAGCATAACATCTCATTTTGTTCCAGTAGTAGTTTGTGAGTGTTTAAATCAAATCTTTCCCAAATAGATAAATTGGTGAAATAGCTCCTTTAAATTATCTTACCTGGGGAGCATTTGAAAATAATATTTTCAGAATAAAATATCTGAATATAGATGACTCAGGTACTAAATATTCCCTAATTGTTATTAGTGAATCCCACATATAATTATAAATATTTGTCTCATAGATTGGAATACTCGATCATATTACGAGTGGTCAACATTTGAGGCACCTATTATAATAGTTTCTAGTTACGAATATTTGATGAATATTTTTTTGATTCGCAATTTCCTTTAAAGTAAGTCATCTTTTTTTTCTCTACAAGAAGTCTCCAGCACCGACCTAGAGATTTTTTATTCGTACCGTAAAACAATTGCAATTGTTAGTTCTGTTGTTCAATTTTTTGGTTTGAACGGTTGGTACACGTTGTATTAAACATAAGTGATTTCAATATGGTGGCATGGTTCTCCAAAGCAGGAGAAAATTGCATTTTCAGTGTACAAACTCTTTATTAATTTGTCAATGCAGTTTTTGTGTAGAGTTTATCATCAGGGTAATGATTTTCAAATGCCTTAAGATCTTTTACATAAATCCATCTTTTCTTAAATTCGCTCTTATACCTACCGAATTTTAGAAATCTATAAACCAATACTAATTTATATTTATAATTATAATCATCCTGATTATATTGACTTTGCCCAAAGTTGGCCTAACAAATTTGTAGAGAAATTGTATACTGAAAATGTTAATTGTTTTCACTGCTTCGACAAATTAAAAATGGTAACTCTCATTTCATGTAGTTAATGACCGAATCACTATTATTGAAAATATAAACTTAAATGCACGTTGGCTTCTACATATTTATAAAAGAATAAATAAACAAAAACAAAAATACCTACCACTAACAAAAAACATCAGGAAAAGAGACTGAAACAAAATAAATATAAAATAAGTAAATAAATATATAAAAAATAAAGGGAAACATATAAAAAAAGGAAAAATATAAAAAACATACCCATTGGTTTATATTCAAATAAAGCGGTACAAATATATTGTCAGTATTGCAAAGTTAGTTTTTGGATGGACCATAATATCAAATACACCTTGTGCTAGTTAGTCACTGAATCAATAATTAACGACTTATACTCGTAAAAAGATAACGTTGATACTGCGGGTGTTTCCGGTCTATCAAGGTATCATAGACAGGCGTTTCTCTTATAAATGTGTTTTAACAATGATACCTGACAGATAAGAGAATTGTGACCGTTTATTAATTAACTTTTAAATTTATTAATTAATTTTTAGACTTTAATTTTATCAGCACAGTAAAATTTGACAGATTTCCAGCAGTTATATTGTGTTGTCATGGTTGTTATCTTATTCAAGTCGTGTTTGCCTATTTTCTTGGCATATTTTATAGCATTTTATTATAAATAAGTTTTTTAAGAGCCAAAAGAAACATCTATTCTATTTAGTGAGCAATTTATATGTATATTTTGTTTAATTTAGGTTCCTGGAAAAACATTAAATTTTCAACCGCAACAGATGTTGAATGATAAGTGAAGGAACGGAGGCCCATTAGTAACTCTCAGTTAAGTTCAATAAGTAAAGAGATAATATAGTTTTGAAATATTTTTAGAAATGAACATGTTTGTGTGAGAAATTGCAGCCGTTTCTGAAAGAATAATATACTCTGATAAAAATGAACTCACATTTATGAATTTTACGTTTTATGTCTGTATTAAAAGCATCAAGACTGGTTAGTTAATTCTAGAATATTACATTTCTTATTACTCATTTATTTTTAAGCTGATACAAGTAAACAAAATGTTAATTTGAATGTTAATATTATATGTTTAAGAACCCATTTTTATTTTTATAACATTTGTTGTTTGCCTGGTTATGGGTTTGCTTAAGAATGATTTGTTAAAAAGAATGGTTTGCTTAAGAATGGTTTGTCTGTTGCTTTCTAAAAATATATATCTTGGATTTTTGATATTAGTAGCTTGTTTCTGATTTTATAAAAACAGGTAATTTTCCATATCTATTTCATTGATTATTTAATTAAAATTTGCAAGCAATTTTGAGTTTATTGATGTGTTTCTTTAGTTCAGATTTTATATATTAATTTCAATTAATATTATTGAGTTTTTTTTTAGTTGTAAGCATTTCATGCAAAATTTTTTGTAATTGTTAATTTAATTTAATTTTTTCCTTAAATAAAAACATGTAACCTGCTTGGGGAAGTTGGTCAATAATTAAAATGGATGATAATATATATAATAATTTAGTTTATTTAACTATTTCATTATTTTACATATTCTAGTTATTTTAAATAAACCCTAACTATTGTAACAAAAGCACACAGGGTAAACGTCAAGTAAAGTAAATATCTTTAGAAAGTAACATCTGGCCCAAATAGATAGATTTTGTAAAACCACCTCTGGTTCTGTAGCAAAGATGTCATTTTGGGTCATAAATAGTATTGATAATTGTTCGGGCTTAACAGATTTAGTAAAACATTTTATGGATGCCTAATTCCGTGCATCCCTGGACACGGAACATTGTTGAGGACACAAAGCGCTAATCGGGCGTAACTAATTAAAGCCAGTAAATTGTAATTAATTATGGTGGTACTTGGAAGTTCTTCGAAGTAAGATCTTTTGTATGTTCATATAGACAATAGTGCAAAGGCATAGGTCATCCTGGTTTTTCAGGGGGTTTTCCAGGAATAATAACAGTAGAGTAAGTCGTAACCCCCTCTCACTTTGAGACGAGGATAATATCTAAGGGTTTTAGGTCACTAGCTAGTAAACAGTATTTTGATTGGCCACCGTGACAGAAACAGGTCATGGTTCGCGGTACTAGACAGAGAGAAGAAACGTACTTTAACAACCAATGGGATTAGTGTATTTAAATTTTATAGCAAAGAAACTTTACTTGGAAAGTTTCGACTGAAGAAAAATCAGTCTCCCACGATACTACTTCGGAATAGGTGGTTGTTTGTATTTATTTGGGGCTTCTCCCCACAGTATGGGGGCACACCACCCAGGCTGGGTAAAGTACGTTTCTCGGGCTCGAAGTAGACGCCGTTAGTTGTTTTATATAGAGTCATTCAGTTTAGAGTTCATTAGTATTGTATTCAGTCGTTTTCTTAGGTCAAATATTATTTCAGTATTTTGCATTTCTATTTTGTTTACGTTTCTAAATTCTATTTATTTGTTATTAAAAACCCTTGCCTAAAAGTGCTGTGTTTTCGTGAAAATCCGCCCAACTACCCTCTCAGTGTTAGCATATAAGAAGTGTCCCAGGAATACGTCCCTACATCGAGATTCAGGATTAGATAACCCACGGTAAGTCAACACTCTTTTTATACGTCAATCACAGCATATCTCGAACCTCGCGACAGAGAAATCGATTCAGTAGTAAAACTTTAGACTCCCTTTCGAGATAACTGAATAATAATTAAGTAAGTTCCGCGAAGCCTGTAGAGTACATCAACCAGCCTGTTACACTATGAATCAGTTGTGTAGTAGGTAACTTAGCATATTTTACTTTTTATTTATTTGTTTATGTATTTTGTTACTCAATCTTGTACATTTTTGGTGTAATGTCTGAAGAAGTAATTATATTTCAGGAGATATCCGCAACCTGAAAATACATTTTGTTCCTTCTTATAATCATATGCCCATCTAAATCTAATAAATATATCTTGGAATAATAATTAATTATTCTATCTAAAAATAATGTGCATTAATTGTTTTGTTTTGAAAAAAAACATTGATATCATTTAGATGTTCCAAGAAATTATTTTCACGATGTTTCATAAAGAACCATCCGCTTCGAGTATCCACTTTATTAATGTGTATTAATTACTGAAAATGCTGTATACTTTGTGTTGTGTTCATTTTCAGAGCAAATAATTCAAGCAAAGCTCTGTGGAAATGTATTTAATTATTACTAACAACAAAACGTTATGTGGCGTGTTCAGTGTAGAACTCCGACACAATAAATAACAATGGATTTATATTTCCATTGCAGTCAATACTGTGACAGCTTCCGCTTGATATACGTACACTATATTCGTCGAAAATGCTCTGGTGAGAGATAATATAGCTTTACACAATAAATGTCACTGTAATTGTCAGTCTTGAAATTATTGTAACTAACGCTGCCGTGTTGCGCTATCTCCCTTTATAGCAGCCTGCTCGCCACTACACAGTGGACCAAAATTTAAAAACGGTGGAATAAGTCGTTTTTAATAAGCAGTACATATTTCAACCACAGACAGAAAGATTATAGAATGGAAATAGTATACAGCATTTTGTCCTTCTAACATGGAGTCGATTTTCCGTCGTTGAGTTTGCGCAGTTGAGTTTATAAAGTCACCTAAAATCAAAGTTCATATATAACGCTTTTGTTATTTCGAATTTATCTGTCTCTGATTGGTTACTCAGAACTGCTGACTGAGCTAGGCAATAGATGAAAAGAAGCGTGAACATTGCAATATCAAATACAAATTGTGCATTGCCCTTAATAATATGTCAGAAATTTGGGGTATTAAAGGGTTGTTCATTAACGTGCCTCTGGTTATTTCCATACTGTTTTGTGCTCTATGTGTAATCCGACTTCCGGTATCTTTGTTGTTGTTGTTTGATAATTGTTGTATTGTTGCTTCGTAATTGTTTGTGGATAAGATGTAAATGTACGAATTTGTTATATTATATCACAAAAATTGTTATTAAATTTGGACGTTTCCACTGGTTATAATTAAACTTATCTTTTTTGTACACACTTTGTCTAGTTTCTCACTGAGCATCTCCGATCCGGAACTTCCGGTCTCGTATGGAGTACAGAACAAAATATAGAAATGTGTATTTCCATTTCCTAACCTTGAATTCTGTGATTTCATGAAGTGAACACGTTTTCGTCAGCAATTTTTTGGTGTGATTTTAGTGAGTACCTACTTCTTGTATAACTCAGATAAAATCTGAGAGAGAAATTATTACAAATTGTTAAACATTTTCTTGTTATTTAAAAATTCTGGTCAGTGTACAGAGTGATAATAAATTTCTGTGTTTTCTTGTTTTCAAAGTAAACATAATGGTGTGTTTGGAAAGAGCAAGAACCTTTAAGGGAATAGATCTCTATGGTGGGCATATAGGGACTTTGGCAACACATACGTTATCTTTCGGTCACTTTATATATCACTGTTGTATATTACATTAATTTTGGTTACTTTCTGCATTCATATTTTTTACAGTAATGCTAACATTGCAAACAAGGTGTAAAACAGTTTTATAAAAGTTGCTAAGGAATAAAAATTTTTAAAAAAATATATTGTGTCTATTTAACTACATATTTTAAAAGAGTTTCAATTAAAAGTTTAAATAATTTATGGAATTTAAAAATTGTTCAAAATATGGAGTGATTCATGTAGTTATATTTTGCTAAGTCCGGAAAGTAATAAGTCCAGAAAGTACTTAGAAAAGAGATAATTCCAAGGCCTGGTTTCTCAATTGGAAGTTAAACTACGAGTTAAGTAACTCATAACTATGTGTTAACTCTGAATTAACTCTAAGGTATATTTTAAAGTATTTTTTAATAATAATATTTGCTCAAGTTAATAAACTTCAAGTTTGCGAAAAAATTTATAAGTTGGCATGAGTTTTTCGGGATTTTGTAGTATTTTCGGGATTCTCTTGTGATTTGTATATTTGTCAACTGTAATTTGAAGAAAATTGTTAAATGAAAAGCACAATTGAATAAGCTCCAATATTTTCTTAGTGTAAGCTAGTAGGTATTAATAAACACATTTTGATATTTAATGATTTGTTACTAAAAAAAGAATAAGGTAGGTAGGTAAAAAAAAAGTTGGGGAACATTTTATGTTTCAAGACAATCAATAATAAACTAGATATTTAGTTGAAAAGAAAACTATAGAACTCAAAAAGTGGAATGGTATGCTGGAAACAAAAAGAATACAGTTTTAATAAAAAATTGCAATTATTCACAGAAATAAGTATTGATACATAGTAAAATAAATACAATATCTTCTATCTTTTCTATAAAAATTTCGACAGTATAAAAGCTAGCTACACAAAATCATAATGATTCCATTCTTCAAAATAGTTTGATATATGTTTAAATATTTCCAGACTTCTGCATGCCAGCATTCTCATCACTACTAATTTTATATAGAAAATGGACAAACTTACTGAACATACAACACAAGACCTATTTGGTTATATTTAATTTTGACATTTCTAGTTGACTCAAGCCTTTAAGCTGGAAGGCAACTGTTTCTTGAAAAAAAAAACAGATTATTATCTGCAACTTATGAGTTAACTCCTTATTGAAAACCGGCTCTAAGAGTGGTGAGCAACCCTGTATTAACGTTACACTCCTACATTACACTCAGAATGTCCAGAATGATGTCTGGAAAGATTCCATTGTACCTTTAATAAACGCTTCCTGCATTCCTGCAGGAAAATATTTCGCCTTTTACATCCTTCTCCTTGACAATCTTAATGAATATTATAGTAAATGAAAAACCAGGTATTATGCATGTCGTAATTACTTGTACATATTTCGCATTTCAGATTATTTTCTGAAAAAAGTTAAGCATTATGTCTGAGTATGTACCTCAAATGCTCTTACTGACTTATACATTTTAGAATCTTATGATCTGCGATTAACAGATTATAATAGACAGACCCTTCCTTCAGTCTTTAAAAATGTTTTAAAATTAGTAACAATTTAATAGATTGAACTTTATTTATTGAAAATACGGCAGGTAATTAATTGCGTCTATTTTTTGTTCTGAAAACCCAGTGTCGTAGATGATCACAGGTTTTCGATAACAAGGTTCCTTCTCCTTGTCACTGATTGTCGCACTTATCACATCATATTTAGCATCTCAAGAATTTAAGAAATTACTATTCTAAGATGCACACTTTGACAAGAGAAACTTTCTTACAAGTTCAATTTTTTCAAATTTCATTTCGTGTATTCTCAAAACCTTGAAACTATTTTTGATGCAGTTTTTTAATCTATCAATGAAACCTAGAAAGTTGCACTATGCAGTTTATAATTCGTTAAGAGAATGGTGTATACATAAAAGGCTCTAACATATACCGACAACTTTATGTTGACGTATTTTAACGAAAAACCTAAATTAAGACTAATACTAAAAGCTAATTCTAAAAATTAAAATCTAAAACATACAAACTTTATACCACATGGACGCGCTATTCAATGATACAAAATTGATAAAAGTAATTATACAAATTTGCTAGCTTATTTAAAAAGGTATTTGCACTTTTAAGTTTTTACATGACACCAGATTGAACTTTTTTGTAAAAATCATAAGCCAATGATAAAGGTAAAATTACAAACTTACCAAATGTGTTGCGAAATTGCGTTTAGTTTCTGGGATATTAGAGAAAATATGAAAAATGCCGAAAATATCCGTGAGCCGATATATGATTGATACATTTTATTTTAAATATGAAAAAAAAAATGGAGATCTGTATTTAACAAAAGTTGGTAGTGTTATCTCAAATAATAACCGCCATTTTAAAAAATCGGTGATACCGATACCGGTAAATAAGAAAAATTTGTGTGGCTTTCTATGTTCTCATATCAGATGTCTATCTATTTTTGGAACAAAAAGCCTCTACAAGGGAAACTACTAATTAAACCCCCCCCACAAACACTATATAATTTTACTGTATTTCGGCAGGGCCGTCCAAATATGAAAATAAAATTGAAATGTTCCATATAAAAAATATTATACGTACTTCAGCACTCTGTATATAACCATCCCATGACATCGAAAATAATTTTAAAATGCGCCCCTTTTTGGTATCATATACAATAAAATCGCATATCTTTAACCACTAATATTCTCTCTGTATCTGCTCTTTGAATTACCTTTTCTAAATACATCTCAAATATCATTTACCATCTTAATGAATTGTTCACTGTACTAATTTTATAATCCATTTAGGCAGTCAATTCATTAACCGCAAGTTTGTCCTAATTTAAGTTTATGTCTTGTATCATTTTCGAGAACTGTTGTTGTTGTTGATAGGCGGCGCGGTTACCCGCAGCACTCAGGTCTTTCGACCCATTGTGCCTGCCGCTAGTTGGGAGCTATTGGAAGAGACCCGTGCTGTGCGCATTGGCCAACACCCGTTGTAGGGGAAGCTCCCTAATGTCCTGAGGCAGAAGAAATGCTGCGCCCAGGTGTTTGTGTCTCTTGACCATGAGGCAGGCACAGCGACAGAGGATGTGAATGGAGTCCTCGTCATCGTGTCCGCAAAACCTGCACCTTCTAGTGTCACTAAGACCGATAGTGTTAAGGTGCTTGTTAAGATGTCCGTGACCTGTCAACAGTCCTGTGACAATCCTTATGCTGTTACGACTTAGCGCAAGTATTGATCGAGTTGCGTTCGACCAAGGCCCTTCAATTAAGAGCCTGGCTTGTCGCAGCCCAGTCACGTTTGACCATTCTTCCTTTGATCTTACCTTGATCCAGTTTCCAATGGATCTTGCTACATAACTAGGCGGAAGCCCCAGCACTGGTTCGGGCCCTGTAAACTGTATACTTGAGCCTCTCTTAGCCAGTGCATCGGCCTCCTCATTTCCTGTTATATTATGATGACCCGGTACCCAGGTCAATTTTACCTGGTTGTTCTGTCCCAATTGGGTCAGACCATTAACACACTCTAGGACCGCCCTGGAGGTGATCCTGTAAGAGATCAAGGCACGTAAAGCTGCCTGACTGTCGGTGCATATCTGGATATGCTGATTAGAATATCTCATTTTCGAGAACTACTATTAGATGCGAAATTAAATCGTTCTATGTAGTAATTTAAATTATATCTACTCGATTCTCAATAGCACATGCCGATATGTTTTGATTTAAAATATGAATCAGTACGTTAACAAACCTAATAACAATAGCAGAGCATAACAACGTAAATGTTTATTTTGCATATATTTCTGATATTGAACAATATTTACATAAATAGGACGCGCTGTAACAATATTGGAATAAATATGTACCAAATTATGTTGTACCTTTTTATTTTTATATAATTTCATACAATTTTTTGAGACATTTGAGAAGATCCCAATTTTATTTGAAAATTCTGCAAGACCATTCATTAGTATTTAATAAATTATATGGAATGAGTTTTTAAGTTATTTTATTCATTTACAGAGTAAGAACACTAGTATTCAGAATTGAAGCTATGTATATGAACCGTAAAACATCAAAGCAATGTTGGTATGGTATAGAAATCAGTAAATTTAACACAGTAACATAAAAATTAGAATATTCCAAGAACTGTTATTTCTTGATTCCTTCTAGTTATGTCAGTTGTTATGTAATTAACAAAATAATTTATTGATAATTTATTGATTTAATGCAGAAATATTATTATTATTTATTATTTTTTTAGAGTCTTAAATTTATATATTTGCTATTCATTATTGCACTAATATTGTTATTATGAAGCTACCCGAACGATGTGCAATGAATTTTGTTGTATAAAGAAAATACTTTACTAATATTCGAAAATCTAATTGTCTTTATTGCCTTAGAAGATATCGGTAGGTAAATAAAAATATCTCATGACTGGTTCCTACCAAGCAATTCAATTTGTTTTTCAACAAAAGAGTAAATCTTGGCATTATAGATTTATAGATTTTGTTTCTTCTTTAAAATTGAAACAATACATAAATTATCATATATTTGAAAAACTTATTCCTTTATAGGGGGCTGATATGTCCTTAATAATAATAATAATAATAATAAGTTTATTTGCAAGACCAAGTACATGCAACAGTTAAGTATAAAATTAACTAAGCAAAATAAACTAATAATCGCAGAAGCTGTAAAATGTTTTACTGCTTTTTTGCGATATGTATACACCATACAGTACAATATTAAATACATTCATTACACTTATACATTATATACATTACATATTATTATACATTACATACATTGCACCGAGCATTACACACATCTCTAAACCCACTTTTTCATATTAAATCTACAAGTAAAAGAAATATTGCAATTTCACTACACATATTATTTGCTTTTTACACAGAAACATGTCAATGTTAGGTTTTGGAGTTTATCAAATTTCGAAAAAAATTTCTATTTGTGGTAAGTATCCATTCTTTTATTTTTGTTTTATACGCCCTTATATTATGTTCTTTTTTTAGTGTATCCGGAACTGCGTTGTATAGTCTGGGTGCCACAAACATAAAGCATTTCTGCCCTACAGTTTTCCGACAGGTTGATAGTTCTACACCTTTCTCTTTTGTGCGTGTTGAGTAAGTATGAGAAATTTCATTTAACTTTATCTTTTTGTTTTTAATGTTTATTAAAATGTTTAAACAATAACATTGCCGTATATCGTTAACTTTGCTAACTTCATAAATTCGATTACTGGAACAGGTCATATGTTTGTTGTATATTATTTTCAATATCCACTTCTGCACAACTTCCAAATCCTTTAAATAACAATCAGCAACTCCCCCCCAACTCAAGATCCCGTAATTCAAATGAGACTGAACTAGGGCCAAATATACCATCCTTAAATGAGACCTATTTAAAAAAGATTTTAAAAAGGCAAATAATAAATAATAAAGAAGATTGACAAAGGATTCGTTGCTTCCACAACATCGAGCGGAAGTTTTTTCTAAACACATTACACTTATGATACATTATTTTGGCTATATCTCTCTTACTGTTAGAAATAGACCAATAACTCTATGACTGTGTGTGGTGTTACATTCAATAAAAAAAATATAGATATCTAAGTATATTTCTATAATGCGATATTCTATTTTTTTTTATGAAAGAGTTGAATTCTCAAAATTTAGACAGTGTTGGCCGAATTAGTATAGTTTCATATTACATCCTGTATTGCAAAATATATTTTTTTAATATCGGACGTCAAAGGAATAGGCTTTCTGTATCAGCAAAGAGAGTTGATGAAAGTTGAAGTAGTTTGGCAACATTATATTGCCACGAAGGATTTTTAACACTCTGTACATCAAATTTCCAATTATTATTATTATTATTATTATTTATTACCAAATAATTACAATTAAAAAATAGTAAAGACAGTTAAATTATTGAGGTCAGCCAGCAGGATTGCTGAACACCTGGGTTCACCACAGGTTGACTGTGGAGCCAAAGGTGGGATGCAATTATGTAGGTCAGAGTTTTGGTGGCTGGTGTACAAAATTGTGAGGTGGCAGTTGGTAGTTCAGAGTCAGAGTAAGAAGTCCAGAGTGCAATATCTTCTACAAGATGATTAACAAAGTGTAAGTACACATTATAATTATGGGTAGTACAGGGGTGGTTAGCTGGGTCCTCTCTCTATGTGGTACTAAATTATATTAGGTTGTTAAGGTCTTGGGATTTGTAGTTTGGTTAAATAAATGTAGGTACTTTATTTTTTCGTAATCATTTTAATTTACCTCTGAGCATACCCCCCCCCCGTCGCGCAAGGCATGACAATATTTTTTTCATTGTGTTTAATAGTAAAATTGCTTGGCATTTATGTGAGAAAAGTTTACTATCCGCCGCGGAACCCTTGAAATTCATGTGTTGCCTTAAGTGCTGAAAAAGTGTGCACGAGGGTGCAGGTTGAATCACTTTCCGAAGATACCCTGGCACGCAAATATCTTATTTATGGGTCAGGCACATTTAAACCCCTCTCGTGATATGCTCTTCGCCGACATTGAAATTTTATAGTTCAACGAGTTATTGCGAGTACGTCTTTATAAACAAAGTAGAATGGCTTCTGCCCGAAGACGCTTGGAGAAAATGATTTTATGTTATTCTAAAACATACAGTATACATTCTGTACGGATCGATATATAAAAATATGATTTTATCTCGAACCTTACACCTTATATGTATATTATCTTTCCATCTTACAAGTTATATTTTATTTATTTTACCACCTATGTAATTGTAAGCATAAATTTGAACTTAATTTAATAAGTGCCAGTTTAAATGTAGAATATTATTTCAAAGAAGGTTTAGATTGGCCTAAGAAGCCAATCACCAAGAAGGTGAATGTGGCCTATATTAACCAAAAGGTGATGATATAGTCCATTATTTATTTTAATTGGTGGCGAATACCACCAGAACAAACTAATAATTGTGTATACTCAATCCAGATCAAAACGGAAACTTAATTCATTTAAAAATGCAATAATAGGGATGTATAGGTATATGGTCTATGATTATTTGCGAATTTTGGAACACTGAAAAAATTAAAAGTTCAAATGTTTATAGAAAGTGATACCATGAACCAAAAGGTAAACTTTAGTTTTGCCTAACATAAAGTAAAATATTTACACTGAAAAAATAGATAATTCATATCAACCTTCAAGACTGAAAGTCTGTCAACTGTAACTCAATTCACCTGTTATTTGTTTATTTGAAAATTTGATTTTTATTTTAATTTTACGTTAATATGACAAAACTGCACAATCCATACAAACCTTATTATCTGAAACTGAAAATATAGGTATTTTATAAAAAAAAGATCTTTACCTTACACTTCCGCCCATGATGGAGTCACGGATAAAGAAGAAGCGTCATAAAGTTCTAAAAATTTCGTTCCGGGACTTTTACCCAACTCTATATGAATATATAAACAATTTTGGATATCATCACAAACAAAGAAATAAACAACAGAAACAAACGTTTATTGGGTGCTTCAAATCCAAATATTTGCTGCTAGTTTTCCTCCCTATTGTGATATTTAAAATCCGTCAAAAGTTTTGTGAAGAACGTTCAGTATTATTTTAATAACCGCTGCTAATTTATTGGTTCAAAGGCTTGCAACACTGATGACCGATTTCACAATCTATTTTAACCAATAATTAACGGAGTAATTATTGGTTAGAATATGATATTCTTTAACATTTTAACAACAACAATTCACATTAACACTGACGTAGTTTTCCACATTACACCAAAACACTATACTGCATTTGACGCGCGTGTCGCCAACAAAGTTGGCATCATCTACAGATGATTAAAACTGAACCTATTCTAACACTGTGTCCTTATTTATGCCTAAACTATTGCTACGTTTCAGTAAACCGTGATTTACTAACCAATAAAGCGGATGGTATGAAATTGATCCTCTGCATTTGCATTTGCATCTTGCACTTTGCACTTTAAAATATCGTATTATTTACACTTAATAGTTTAGATATAAATATGATATAGGTTTAGTTTTAATTATTTCCGGATGATGTCAACTTCATTGGCGAAACGCACGTCGAGTGCAGTATAGTGTTTGGTGTTATGTGGAAAATTACGTCAGTGTTATCTTCACATCAAAGGTTCCAATCTCCTTCAAGATAACAATTCATGTCGTAAACTTATGGTCAGTTAACTATTGGTTAAGATACAATAACCAAATATTATGAAACCGAACCTGAGTATTACCCAAAAGAGACCACATGATCGCAGTGCAGAGTCTGTTTCTGACCCCAATTTTGAACTAACTCTAACGTAACTTAACATACTTCTGAAAAACAGATCTGCATTTCATATTTGAAAAAGCATACCATGGTTTTTGTAAATATATTACATTAATCAAATTCATGCTCATGCTCCTTCTAACACTGCAAAGCTTCCATCAGCAATGGAATGAATTGCGTATAGCACCTTTTTATAATGCAATAATAATGGAATAATTGTAATTAGGATAATGTTACTTAATTTTAGAAAATGGGCCTGGCCATATGATTAACCACTTGATTATTTTTTCTTTGTCTGCGTGATTGACGCCACAATCTTCCAATTTCCTTGTATAGTTAACCAAAGGAATATATGAAAGACGTCTGATGATTATTGAAGATTTTCATGTCATTTCAATTAATTTCTTTATTTATCTCTCAGCAGAACATTAAAGTAACGTATTATCTGTTTCCTCTCCCTGACATAATTCATGTTATATTTAATATTTTTGTATAAAACAAATTTTAAATCGTTTCAAATAATATATATTCGACTGTTTATATCAAAATAGATTTCCTGGAAGAAACGTCAGTTGTAATACACTCACAACTACTCGTATTCTTTACGAGTTCTTTACCTTCTATGAAATTACGACTCGTATTTTCATAGAATGTGAAACTCAGCACGTGGATCGTATATTGAAACTGAAATATGGGTATACCTTCAGAGTGTCTCTGAAATGATAAAGCATCGTGTTACAGAAATAACATAAACATATTTATCTTGGGAATCAATTCACTTATTATTCTGTGGTATATCTTACTAAATCTACATATGTCTGTTTATGTGGACAATTGAATTTTTGTAATGGAATTAACACTAATAACAAAATAACTAGTCAGTAATAATAAGCAAAATTGAAATCTGATACCCCACCTTTTTATAAAACACGTTTAAAGATGTAGTATTTAGAATAGCATCTATAAGAGTAGATGTAGATAATACTATTAAAAGAAAAATGTAGAAAGATATTAAGTTGAGGTTATATGAAGATATGCCGTTGTAATTTAATGTTGAACACATATTGAACATATTGAACACAAAGTAGTTGTTTTTTGGACATATCTTAAAAATAATAAAATTATTCCTTTGCGTACCTACTCGTAGAATTATATAAGTAACGAAGAAAATTAAAAACTTTATTAAACCATAATATTTGATATCATTAATGAGCTATGTCTTAGTTAAGTTTTTGACTCAATTCCTATACAGAGAAAGATATAACAGTTAAATAAACCAATAAATAATATTAAAAATATTTATTTTATTTGTTTACTATACTTTTTTATTGTATTTTGATCTCTTAGTTTTATACATTTTCCTTATTTCGTTAAACTTTTAAATAAAATCGCGAAGATTATCGGCTCCAAAATCATTATGACCAGTGTATGTGACTCCTGTCAGTTACTTCAGTAAATATAGGTAATATATCACTTCGTTCCACGCCTACTTATAGGTATAAAAACTAATATGTTTTACATAATTTTCTCCATATGATTATACACTTCGAAAAGTGCGCAGAAAGCTTTCAGTTCTTTTGTTAATCAATTTTAAAGAAGCTAAAATGCTAGTTTCTAGTAATCTAGGAATATATTTACTAATTACTAAATAAATTTCAGCATAACTTGAATGAGTTTAACATTTTTCAGTTTCAGTTGGTTGTAGGTTCATTCAATTAACTGCGGAATTCAATAATTATTTTCTGTAAACCAAAAAATAACGATCGATTTTCTATTATAACTGAATCCACACTACACGAAGTCACAGGTTTATTAAAAATCATTACAAATCTCCTTCTTAGAAAGGCGAGAAAACTGAATTTCCTCCTAAAAGCTTTAATATCGCCTCTTCTTCCTCAAGCTAATAAAATCTAATCGGAAACTGAATAAAGGTAGATTTCTTTTCGAGGCGATGCTGCTAAATCGAACCTAATGATTATCGACGTTAAAGGAATGTTTAAAATATTACCCACCTTACGAAATCTTGCATTACTGAAATGTTACATATTATTTGATTACTTAGTTTGTCCAAATTCACTATTGTGGGTGACATGTTTGTGTTTTCTCGAGACTAGATCATGTAATAACCAGGTATCTTATCTGTTTCCAAATAATAATTGAGACAAAAGTTGATCGCGATCTAGTTTAAAAATAGTTAAAATTTTCATAAACGCAAGTAAGTTTTAATTTAAATACACTGAACATTTTTCATCATCATACATTAGTGTTCACTGATAATAAAAAACTATTCAGCCTAGACTACTTGAATGATAGGTACATAATACAGATACCTAAAATAATAATTTTAGTAACACAAAATCTTTTAAGCTGCTTCCGCACTGCTATGATGAACTTTTACGTTATTACGTGCTTATTAATAGAGAAAGGAAGTTACCTATATGAACTAGTTTTTGATTAATTTTTTAATAGTCAAACCAAATCTGAAGTGAGCATTGAAAGGATTTCGATTTTCTAGGTCTTATGAATATTAGGATATTCCAGATCTTATGGATATTCAGATCTACGGGATTCTGTTCTAAAATGAAAGTGTACACCTGAACAAATGTCAGATTTCGCCAATAAGTACGTAATAATTAAGTTAAGCAGTCACTTTTAGTATCTTAAGAAATGAATTTATTTCTTAATAATTTCTCATACTCTCGGTGTGCTAAACTTGGGTTCAATACAATAGTCAAATTCTCAAACATACCAAAATAGGTACCTAAACGATATTTTGCCCTTCTGTGTTTTAAATTTATTCACCAATCAATACAAATCCATCCGCCATTATTTAAATATAACATAAACATAACATAAATAATAGTTGAATGTTTGTAGTGGCGAGATACAGTGAAATACACTGCAGTGCCCTCTTTGGGTCTTTGCTACTATCTGTCTGACAATTATTGTCTAATTGACAGACAGATAACGATCTGCAGAAAAGCAGATGCCATTACAGCGACCTCTATTGTCTTTGAGGAAGACAATCCTACTTAATTATTGGAAGGAGATGCTGAAAACAACTACTCCACGGGCAATATGCCCCGACTGGCGTTGCATTACATCAACATCTCCATGGTTGTCGCCACATCCTTCATCAGGTTTGTTCCTGCAGGAGTCCAAAACTGTCAGTAACTGTCAGAAGCATGCGCATTACAAATCTAAGCGTTCCAACAAGAGTCGAACGACAGTCCAGGATTTCTTGTCTTCTGTTCCAGCTTGAGTCAGGACAGTTTGCTGATAGTTTGAAAAGTTCACTGATTCTTCGGAAACTCATAGTCCGGTGCATGCGCAATGCGCATTAACCAAAACCATTTACCAACTTTAACCTCAATTATTGTACGCTGTCTATTATTAATATTATAACTCAACAAACAATAATTATTTGTCAGAAATGGATGATATTCCTCCATAATTTATAGGTTAAAAAATTATTTGGTTATTGTTTATTGTACTCTTCTTCTTCTGTTATTAAGTTCTCTAAAAATCCGGTGTTCCAGCAAAAATCAGAAATTAATCTAAGATCAGACATGCGCATTAAATCACAATCCCTGACTGTCAGGGATTTATCAGAGATTCTATGCAGGAACAAACCTATCAACACCAAATACCAGACAATGACCGGTTTCGATCTTGTTATGATCTCATCAGATTGCCATAGGTATCGGAATCGATTAATGATCTGGCGACATGATTGCCTGTCTGTCTTAGACAATAATTGTCAGACAGGTAGTAGCAAAGACCCAAAGAGGGCACTGCAGTGTATTTCACTGTATCTCGCCACTACAAACATTCACATATGCCCCTTAGGCAATCATGTCGCCAGATCAGTCATCGATTCCGATACCTATGGCAATCTGATGAGATCATAACAAGATCGAAACCGGTCATTGTCTGGTATTTGGTGTTGATGAAGGATGTGGCGACACCCATGGAGATGTTGATGTAATGCAACGCCAGTCGGGGCATATTGCCCGTGGAGTAGTTGTTTTCAGCATCTCCTTCCAATAATAAATAATAGTTCTTTTAATATTTAATATATTTTACTTGAAGATAACTCATTTAATTCTCTCTCCTATTACTGAGCATAACACCGCCCTGAAAACTACTTTTAATGAATGTAATCATTCACTTGTCATGATAAAAGGAGTCTAATTACTGCGGACGGGATTTTTTAAACTTTTATTTCCCATTATGCTCTGGTCGAGATTTCAAAATAGGAAGGAAGTAAGGACTTGCACGTTTCATCTTACTTCAGCGAATGCATTTACCGAGTAGATAAAGTGCGAGATTAATACGATATGAATAATTTATCTGCTCCTAACAGCCTTGGTTTCTAGAGTACGAATTAATAATTGCTTCAACAATAAGTAAATCTATCATTTTAAATCAATCTCATAGCTATGAACTCTGAGTGAAATTAATTGTTGTCGTAATTATATGCAACTTGTATATAACTATACGCGTTTCCATTACAGATTTACGTCCTGCACGTCAAAAGCATTTTTCGTAAAAGAATAAAATTGGGTAATTCAATTATACCGGTGAAGCTTCAAACGGAAAGAACGACTTTATAAAGCAAATGCACTAAACTAATTCCCTAGGAAAGTTTGCTTGTTTTTCATTATCAGTGGAAGTATAACTGACATATATCGGGGACTTACAGAGAGCTTTAATAGAAACTTTGTAAAACAGAAGTAAACTGCTTTTGTTAGCGCTAACTAAAATATGTTGAAACTTACATGAAGTCGTTAATATCTTACAAATCTATTTACTGTATTGGCCGAACGCTGGAACATACTATTGGTACACATAATGTCTTGATTTTTCCGTATATTTTAGAACTTATGTGATCTTTAAGTAATGTACTATCTATATGAAAATAATCAATTTCTGCATAGATCATATAATGCAAATGCAAGACACTTCCATCATTATATCTGACTATGGGTAGTACCCCTTTGCTAGTACCATTAAAATTCACCTTCAAATTTTAAATGGCAGAAGGGTCAAGAATCACATAACTTTAAATTTCGCTAAAATTCGTTCACAACGGTGTTCTACATTATCAATTTGAACTAATTGTTTTCCAAAAAAATCTTCCTGAGCCAAATAATCTAGTAAAGTATAAAAATGTTACTTGATTGAATGTTCAAAATGACTACCACCAACTTCAGTATAATAGCAAAGTTAACTCTTACTAACAGCGATGTCTGAAATATTTTTTTGTAAGCTGAGACAATTATTGCTAATGTGTTGATGTAAAGAAGCTTGTTGGAGCGTATAACATTTATTTTAATAGTTACTTTACAAGAAATTTAAAGGAAATAAATCTGGTAATGATGCGGGCCATTCAATACCATCTCCCATTTCAATCTATTGAGCCGGAAACCTTTGATCAAGAACAATGCAAAAACGTTAATTATTATTACAGGTGGTATTTTTCGTAATTGCCTAATAGTATCTAGATATTTCTTCATATATAGTTGTCTTCACTGAAGACAAATTGCAAAATATCTCTCATATGGTTACTACCATGAAATTTCTGGTTATAACATTTATTACTTGCTTAAACTTTAAGAACTTTAAGAAGCTTTAAGTAAATGCTTAAACTTTAGAACTCAATTAATTAATTGAAAGGTATTAGTCCAAATAGATAAACAAGGGATAAAACATTGGTCTACGGACTTAAAAAGTATCTAGTAATGCTATACAGAGCCTATAAAAACAAAACATAGAAAACATGTAATAAACAACCACAAAGTCAAGGCAAGTTTGTGTGATACTATTAGTACACAATGTTGGCTTCTTTATGCATAAGTTTTGATGTGTTTTAAAACAATATGTAACGTTACCCATTTTGTCAGTTAAAATACTAGTGGTGTATTCTATCACCACTTAAATAGAAGAACGTAAATCAGAAGGAATAGTTGTTGTACGTTAAAAAAAGACCTACAGAAAGTGTCAAATGTTGAATATAATGTCGACGCGTGAATAAGATTATAATCTTGAATAGCAAGAACCGAATATCTATCCGCGACTAGCGCCAATCAACGAAAGGGTACCAACCTGTAAATTTTGACCCCCACGTTTGTAATGGGGTATTAGAGTATTTTTTTGTATAGGCTGGGGAAGAAGAAGATCTCATAGACAAGGGCGCTCCGGTTTTAAATCCTATCCGAGGGATGGTACACAAACCTCGCCTAAGTTTGTATAGCTTCTCTGTGTTCATCGACGTAAGGCTACTATTAGGTGCGGACAGGAATCGCGGTTTTCCCTTCATGGTTGCCCATACAAGTACTAACTGAAGACAACGTTGCTTGGCGTTCTTATCGATTATATGAACGCTAAGTTGCTACGACGGCTTGCTCGTATGTGAAATAGTTGTAGTAATACATCGTTAATGCAACTGGCACCAGCTAGTATTGATTCATTTACATGACTTGTATCCTATTAATATCTAATGTATGTGCGTAATATGTGGGAAAGCACTATTATCAAAGCATCTCGATTCATTTAGTATTCGAGAAACTTGAGCTAATAGTTTTTAGTATATGAATTCATTATGGAATGGCCTTACGCTTTCCATGTAGGTAACTAAAATGAACGTGACTATTTATCTATTTGTGATTTTAGTAAGTTTTTGTAAGTACTTTTGAGACTTGAAAAAAAATGCTTTTAGATGTTCTTAATAGGTTAATGTCATCGGTAGTTGAAATACATTTCTTTACCTACTCTTTCTTTGACAGAAACGCCTTGAGTCATTTATACTCAAGAAACTTAAGTCCTTTGAATGTGTTGGCCAGAATAGTTAAGCACTTTTGAATTTTTTATTTTAGATATAATAGTCTAGATACTAATTATTAAACCAACAATCCTAGATATAGAGGTGAAGATTTACACTTAGAGTTAAAGAACTGCAAGGACAGAAACCAGGATTCTGCATATCGGGATTGAGAATGCTTAAAGTAGAATAAGTCATACTTGGATTATTCAAATTGCTATCAAAATGCAAAAGGATATGCAACTGGGCCAAGAGGGAAACCTATTTTTTATTCTAGTTCCACGTATAAGTATGGATTCTACGTCATTCCCAGATTAGTTCCTGCCCTTTGGGAGTTAACATTGGAAAGTAGACGTAACACTACCAACTATCTATGGGACTAGGTTATTGCTATGCTGAGATAGATTAGTGTATATAATGAACGTAGTTTGGTAATATTAGTAGTATTTGGAAATTTGAAGGAAGAAAGCATTTTAGATGTGAAATTAAGTCTAGGTGCTTTATGCAAATTTGCTTCAAGCATTTTGTCTAATTCTGAAATAACTGAAGTCTTTACACGAAGTGGGTATAAAAAATATAGTGCAGGTAAAAGTGGACCAGTGTTACCTAAAATAGAAAACTGTAATTTTTTATATTTTATTTTTGTTTTTTATTTTCTCCTTTATATTTCCTTCTTAGTATGGTTCTACTTTTATTATATTTTCTTTACTTAAAAAAAAGTATGTACGAGCTTATCAAACTAGGATGATGAAAAATATTATAAAACGCAAAGTAAAGAAATTTCTAGAATTTTGATAACTGTATAATGCGATAAAGTGCATGTTCTTCAGTTATTTTGTGTACAGTAAATATATAGGGTTTTAAATAGGTTCACAGGCAAATACAGGTATTTTTAATGAAATACCTTATATATTTTACGGTAAGAAGATTTCAGTCTGTTGAACATGTATTTTTGGAATGAATATTAACCATTATAGACAAAACATATCCTATTCATTGCGTTTTCTGGAAGCAGAAAATTGGCCCCAGATTCTCGAAAACTTAGGAACACTGACGTAGTTTTCCACATAACACCAAAACACTATATTTCCCTTACGCGCGTTTCGCCTACTAAGTTGGCATCATCTAGATATGATTAAAACTATAAAATACTGTAAAATAACTCAGTTTTAATCACTTCCAGATGATGCCAACTTGGTTGGTGAAACACGCGTCAAGTGTAGCATACGTCAGTATCAATTAAATCTTTCTCTTAGTGTATTGTTCACAATTTCTAGTATATTATTAAGAGTATGAATAGGTATTGCTTTTATAATGGTAGGAATCATTAGCACAATTTATCAGGTTGTGTGACAGTTGTATAAATTCTCACACCAATATTTTGTGTACCTTGAGTATAATCTCCCAATCGATCATCGTTGGATCGCGGTACAAATCTGTAGTAGGCTATAAACTAATCAACTACTCATGCAGCACAACATAAACACACCCTGTAAACTCACCGGCCTTTTCCGCCTCCTACGATGGTCGACGCACACAGCGCCGTGCATGTAGACCGAATCCGTGTCGGCTCCCGTCGACGACTCCGACCGCGGCCGCCGCCAGTCCTCCAAGTCCACCGTCGAGCAGGCGTTGTTGGCCTCGTCACTGCACACGAATACACTGTATGCACATAATTAACTCGTGGTTAAAGGGGTGGCTGAGGCGTTAGTACAACATCGAACATCTATTAGAAGGTGCATTATAAGGGGTCAGTCTATTTAGGTGCTGGAATTGGTACAGTGGGTAGTATGGGTATAGGGAACTAAACTGAATCAGCGGAGTTATTATACTAATTGTGTTAAACTGAAGACATAAGACAGACTAATTCATTTTAAGCCACCAAAATTATAGACTCCCTGTATTACACTATTATTCCTTTAAGACCGTCTATAATTAACATGGACTTAAAGAAGTTTTAGCCCCCACAATATGGTAATGTCTCAGTCATTCATATTTTTAGTTGGAAGAGGAGGAAGAAAACATAATCTAACCACAGTTTAAAAGGAATCTAACCTTAAAATTTGTGCATTCAAAAAGAAAAACAAGTTATAAACCAGTGTTTGAGTGTATATTTTTGAACTGAATTGAAAATGGAATCACAAAATTTTTGCCCCACAACTCTTTGGTAACATCCATGAGACAGTAATCGAAGGGTTACTAAAATGTATATTTTACATATTATATTACTCATTAAGAAATTTTAGCTTCATTTATTTTACTCGCCTTTACTTGTGGAGCTAATCCATCAGATCTGTAAACCCAAAGCGGGGGGTCAATCTATTTATTAAATATCGTGCACTGTCCTTGTCTACACAAAAAAGGCGCTGAAATTCTAAGGCCCTCACAAAAGGATTATTGTGGTCTATTAAATGTCTCCTGTACATGTTTAATTCCCTTTTATCATATCTTCGCCTTTCGTGTTCAATAAAAAATAGCAAATGAGGCAGAAAGGCCTTATTTTACTCTAAGTATGCAAAAATCCAGAAAACAATTATGTCTGACACAATGTACGGTACGTTCTTAAACTAGTTCAGGGCACCTTCGGAGGTGGCTTAAAGTAGGAGCTAAATAAATGTCTCGCATTTTAGACCAATTTGTAGACAAAGTCATTAGTATAATTCCAAAATATTGGATGTGACTAGAAAATCAGCGTGAAGTTAACTATAAGACATAGTTATGTCCAAAAGTCCATACTTTAGACGTCTTAAAGATTAGTGTAATAACCCTGCTGGTCGCAATTATACGTGTACGAAGTATAGGGATAGGTTAATAGGTTTTAGATCATAGCAGAATCTACCAGGTCAATTTACAATTTCCCAAATGTAGCAAGATTTCTATTTCAATTTGTATCAGATGAGTCAAAACTCAAAACATTTATTTTCATTACAAATTGTTGAATTTGTGTAATTTTACTGTAACACAATAATATTTTACTTACATCAATAATAATACTACAGTAATTTTATTTAGGAATGAGTTCATTATGGAGTTTGAAAGAAAAGTGCTGAAAGTAACTTAAATTTGTATTGTTTTATAATAAAATTCTACATAATGGCGAATGCGCCAGTTGAAACTAAATTATGTATAACTTCAACTATACCAAGAACTGCTTTCGATTTTAGTATAAATGTATACTGGGGGTTAAATTTTTCAGAATCAAAAACCTCACATAGATTGGTATATACAGGGTGATTCAGGTTTAATCTTGATAACTTCAGGAATCGATAGAACAGGTTAAAATAATGTTCATTCATGATATAAACTTATTTCCTAAATGGCATCGTTTCGGAGATAGGCCGTTGAAGTAGGAATTTTTTCCCGTTTTTCCTTCATAACTTTTGAACCACTCATTCGATTAAAGTGAAATTCGGACCACAAACACTCCCTATGATCTTATTTATGCTTCTTAAATTTGAACCATCTACCCCTCTTAGAAGTATATTTTGTGTGCTAGCTACCCTCTCTTACTTTAATTCAAAACTTCGAAAAAAAAAAAATTTCAATAAAACAGCTGCACACCGTTTAAGAGAATTTTTAGTACGGGACAGAAGGAGACTTCTGTTTCTTTAATTTGGTCGCAGTTATATGTGTATTAAGTATGCAGATTAGGTTAAAAGGTTTTCGATCATAGGATAATAAATACCAGGCCAATTTACAATTTCCCAAATGTAGCAAGATTTCAACTTAAAATTAAATTAGATGAGTCAAAACTCAAAACATTCATTTGTTAAATTTCTGAAATGTTATTGTAACATAATGATATTTTACTTTGATCAAAAACACTACTGTAATTTTATTTAGGAAAATTTTAATTTTATTTAGAAATTATAACAGTTTAGGTTTAACTGGCGCATTCACCATTATGGAGAATTTGGTTGTAAAAGTACGTCACTTTTACTATAAAATTCTCCATAATGGCGAATGCGCCTGTTAAAACTAAATTATGTTATACTTCAGCTATACCAAGAACGACTTTCGATTTTAATATAAATGTATAGTGGGAATTCACGAAATGTTGATGAATTAAATAAAGTTTATAGTCATTTTTAAAATGCTTAAGAATCGAAAACCTCACCTCTATTCACCGCTATATAGCCAAGTAAATGCAATACTATTATACTATTATACTGACACCTGATATATAAAAATGTACTAATGAATTTTAAATAGGGTTCAAATATTATAGATACTTTGAGATACGATAGACACCCTAAGTTGATCTTAAAATGGGTCGGAAAATATTCAATTTAGATACAGCTATAAGTTATAACTATGCCATAATAATTATTTATAAATATTATAATATATTGGTAGCGATATTTTAAATCGACAGCGGAAACATTTTATGTATTTTTATAATAACAAATATTTTACGAGGACCACTGTGAATAATGCTTGATTTCAGATTCAAATGGTAAAAACAGTGTAATATAAGAATTTCATTTTAGTTTAGTTATTGAACAACGATGTTTTTCATCAACTGCGGTTCAGTATTAAAGTAAATGAAGTAGAGTCGTATTAATTGCCTTCAATATATTTTTGTAGATACAAATAACGAACTGAGGACTCCGAGTAATGTCAGTGTCTTCGTATATTTAACACGACATCGCATTTTTAACATAGTTGCATTATTCAGCAGGAATGTAATTAACCTAGATGTTACTGAAAACACTGTTCAGAGATAAAAGAAGAGAAATGGCCTCTTCCACATAATTTAAATAGTTATTTTTTTAAATATCTACTGTTCTATTTATGCGAATAGAATAAAAACATAAATAAATGGCCTTCTATATATAATAAACCATATGTAAAACGTAAGAATGGAAAAGTAGTAAACATCAGTAAATTTAATGTCTGTTAGTCTGCGTTTTTTAAACTTTTAAATTTGAATAATTAACTGGAGATCTAAATGTATATAATTACTTTTAAAAAAGGTTTGCGGACTTGTCTCATATTGAGTGTCCCTGATGATGGCTTTGATGGCTATAAAAATGCATAAATTAGTTGAAAGGAACCAGGGGCGACTCGTGATCAAATAAAGCAGATGTTCCGCAAATGTTGATTTTACCTATTTTCTAAAAGCTAATTCGATTCCACGATCCGTTGTATTAGATTCGTAATGTAAAATTTTATGCAATTTTTAAACTTGGATAAAACATCTTTTTGTCACATTGACAATAGGTTATTGAATAACCAATATGAATTTAACTGAGCTATAATATTGGTAGTTCCCAATAAAGCTGCTACTTCCATTATGTTATGAAAATGTCTTTTATAGTTGACAGATACGTATACTTAATCTGTCACCCCTATCTTCGCCCATGCTTTATCGTCGCCAGAAAGTACACAAAGAAAGCAAAATAATGAATTTTTTTGTATTACACCCACAAATTCAACTTTTTATTTACCTATCCTTATCAACTACCTTTATTTTTTAACTCAATTTTTTACGTAAGTGTATTTAAAAATCTTTTCATATGAATCAAATTGTGAACTAAATACATTGTCAATATAGGTAAATAATAGGTTTATAATACTAAACAATTTACAATTTACGGACCAGTTAAACAATGTAAAGAACACCGCGACAGCGATTAGCGAATTCGTGTGGTCTATTGTATTGGGTAAGTGGTAAAATTGCACCATGCACCAGCCGCCCCTGAAAGAAACAAATGTAGAGAAATGAAAAGCGAAAATGTTTTACTTGTTGCTCAAGGTACCTTAAATTATCAAACTGAACTACAAAAATGTTTTTCGCTTTAGAAAATTACGTAGAAACAAAAAGTTTGGTAATATTGTTTAAAGAAGAAGGGAAGTTGACATTATTTGACAACTGTAGGGAAATGTATATCACACTGTATATTAGTATTATGCATTTGGAACTGCCAACGAATAAATGTGGTAAATGTACTCAGGAGAATAGAAATAACATCGTTCCAAAAAAAAATGCAATTGTATGCATCAGAGAAGTTACATCCACTGTTGTCAAGTGCATAGCAATGTATAAAATATGGGAAAATTATACACAAAGGAAGAATTACAGTTTGTTCTTTCGACTTTGGTATCTATGGAACACAGTTTAAAACTTGGTACTGAGTTTTTACGACGTACAGGCCAACCAATGCAGGAAATTTGTAGTGCAAAATATAAAACTTTTAGGTATCTAAGCCTTGGTGCGAATTTATATTTGAAAAAACTTATATGTAGTCAACCCCAAAGAATTAAAATTCATTAAAACAATTTACATATATATTGCTTCGTATGCTCCACTTTATGCCCGGGGTCACTCATATCCTCAAGGTCTATTCCGTTTGATGCCACGTTTATTTATGCTTTCATCAATGAGACGAGTAGATTGGATTAAAATTTAAAATTAGTTTTAAACTTTTTCGAACACAAGGAATTCAAATCATAGGAATTAATCGAATATTTTCAGAAGTAATACGTCGACTACCGAATTGTAGGTATGTCCATAAATTATTGCATAATACAGGGTTCGCCATAATAATAATAATAATAATAATAATAATAATAATAAATTGTCTTTATTTACCACATAAAATAATAATATATAAATTAAATGTAAATGGATAGGGCGAAGTGTCAGTACAACTGCTTTTCAACTTAACCCTAATTAAGAACACAAATATTAACATTGTAACAAGTGTAACCAGTAGCTATATTATACAACAGGAACAAGACTAGCAAGGATATTAATATACGATATAAGAAAGAGAAATGCCACAGACCTTAGACATGCTGCGACGAAGTGATAGAAATTAGTGATACTTAATAATAATAATATGCAAAAAAGAAAGAAAAATACCAGAATGAAAACATATAAATCAAGGGATAAGGATCAAGACGTAATTAACAGAAAGGCTTTCAATTTCTTTTTGAAATTAATTATCGAATAGTTGTGAAACTCAGGAGCTAAACTATTATATAGTTTAGGCGCATTATACGTAAAGCTTCTAGTGAACAAGGCAGAGGTGTGGCGAGGTATTTCTAGTAGATAATAGACTACCCATTTTAATAGCTAAATAAAATTGTTGATACTTAAAATAACAAACATTTTATTACACTTAATTACAATTTACTCTTTGGGATTTACTGTAACATACGACTTATCCTAACTTTTAAAAATTACGTCTTTTAAGTGACCGCCATCAGCTTCAATGCACTTTTCAAGATTGGACAAGAAATGATTCAGGACACGATGAAGCAAAACCTGATCTATTCGCCGGACTTCTTCAGCAATTCGAACTTTGAGCTCTGCTTGGACGTTTTGTGGACGAGTTGCAAATACCTTTGCCTTTAAATAGCCTCACAGAAAAAAGTCTGATGCAGTTAAGTCCGGAGACCTCGCAGGCCAATTTCAATCCGCAAATCGTGAAATGAGTCGCCCATTAAACACTTCTCGTAGAACTCTCATAGAGTTTCTAGCGGTATGTGGTGTTGCTCCATCTTGCTGGAGTAATCTCCTTCATTCTAATTCAGGAATAAAAAACGTCTCTAGCATATTTACTAATTTACTAATTTATTAGAAAAATGACGTTTTACGAAAAACAATTGTATCCTAGTTTTGCGATAGGCGACTACTTGATTAATAACATGTTGATTAAAATCCCAAAGCCCATAGAAGATAATAGTATAAAGAAAACGTATTGACTTATCTTCTATAGAATTTATTTCAATATCAAAATAGGTAGTCTATTATGGGGAACCCTGTACAGTAAAATCTTTATATTCAGCCACCTTAAAGACGGTCACCTCTAAAAACGGCCAGTTTTCCGTTTTTCCGAATATCCGTAATAATGACCTCCCTAATAGCGGCACCCCCATAAACCAGTCCCGACCACTTCAAAGACAGTTTTCTTTATAAAATAGTTGCAATTGTACCTCTCATTACCGGATTATCCGTCATAAATTTTATTGGCAAATATGTACAGGGTGGGCCGTATAAGAGTGCGTATCCCCTTATCTCAGAAACTATGTGAGATAGAAAAAAAAGTTTTATATAAATGTTGTTTGCGTTAAAGATGTCGGTATTTTTTTAATATAGTTATATTTGTAGCGCTTCAATATACAGGGTGATGAACTAAACTTATCTTTTTTTAAATAGAACACCCTGTATATTATTACATTTTTGAAAAGCTCTTCAAAAGACTTGTTCAACGATATATAATATGATGGGTCTGTAGCCCACCGTTTCGGAGCTATTGACTGTTATCTTCAGGAAAAGGTTAATATTTATAGCGAGCTAGAAAAGTTACTGATTGAGGTGATAAGCTGTAATTTGGGCCAAGAAATTCTAATTTGGTCTATTTTATGAAACTTCTGTCTAATACTAAAATAAAACAAATTGCAACAGTGATGCCAAGTTTCGTAAAATTTAATTTTTCATGATTTTTTTAAATGGAACACACTGTATTTTATTACATTTCCTGAAAGTCCTTGCAAAGACGAGTTTATTGATATATAATATCAGGAGTCTACGACACTCCGTTTTGGATTAATCTGCGTTTCTCTTCAGGAATTGACACATAAGTTATGCATGTTTGTATGTAATGTATTCTCTGCAAGAAAAAATAGGCTTAATAGAATGTTATATATTTAATCACAAAAGTCCAGCTTTAACATTGAGAGATTATGTAAGAAAATATCATTTAAGATAATTGCCAGATATTCATACGATTCTAAATATTTGTATCAAATTTAAAAGAGATGGCAATATAAGTTATAAAAATATAAGTTATAAGTGTGTCGTAGACCCCTGATATTATATATCAATAAACTCGTCTTTGCAAGGACTTTCAGGAAATGTAATAAAATACACGGTGTTCCATTTAAAAAAATCATGAAAAATTAAATTTCACGAAACTTGGCATCACTGTTGCAATTTTTCTTATTTTAGTATTAGCGTTGAGTGAGCTAATTATAAAGAGACGCAAGCCTAATGGCACAATGCGTATTCATACAGGTCCCCACGCCATTCTACCCCTGGTACCGCACCGTCCACAAACTGCAACGCTGTACTGAAGCGCCGCCAACGAGAGAAGATAGAAACATGTATTTATAACATGATTTTTAGGGAGCACGAACTGGAGTCAGAAAATACATTATATATTTTATATTATAATAAAGTTGAAAGGCGCGCGGTGCAGCAGCTTTCGGAAAATTTGGCTTCAATGTGTTTCGTTTTATTTTTAATGAAGCAGGTATTACATTTATATCATATATCGTGCATTTGTATGCTTAATACCTCAATTACTATTCATTGAAGTAAAACAATAATTAATGATAACTATTATTTTACCGATTTTGTTTAATTTTTGATGTTTGATTACCTATTTTACATTATATGAAAGGAAAGCAATATTATTTTGTTCTGTATTTTACTACCATTTATTTTCTTATGTACCTACCTATTTATTATGTATACCTACCAATAAAAAATAGTTTTGCCAAGCTTATTATTTGCCCAATAAAATAATATTTAATTTTTTTTATATCCAAGGTAGTAGGTAATTAACGAACATATCTAACGTGTAAGTACCTACCTAACAATGAAAATGTAAAAACTAAAGAAATAAAATATTTCCAATTTTTAATACTCATGGAACCCTTACTATTATAACATAGTCTGTAAAATTGGTAGTAAAAAATTAATGTAACTAGGTAGGTACCCAAAATTATAAATTTAAGGGAACAACGTTTATTATTCACAGTGATCCTAGAATTGCATGCGGAAAACGTTCAAATATATGCAGGGTGTTTATTTAAAACAAAAAGGTTGACTTATTAATCTACTTGTCTAGTTGATATAAAAAAAATCTTTATAAAAGTTAATCTAGAACCAACAGAAATGTGAAAATATTTTACTTGGACACTAGAAATAAGAGTGTACACTTACTAGATAACAAATTCACAGAAATCCTATCAGTATATAGGTACATTCTTAAATTACACTCTCGGTGGGTACCTTTTCGTTTTTTAGTAAATTAAAAACTTATACAGGGTGGTCCGCCATTACTGCGTCGACGGAGTATAGCTCCTACAATAAAATACAAAAAATGAAAAATAAAATTGTCGGATATTGCAGTGGCGTATACCAAAAGGGGACATATTTTAAAATTATTTTCGCTGTCATGCCATGGTCATATTATACAGGGTGCTAAACTTCAGCTGAAATAAACTTATAGTTTTTTAAATGGAGCACCCCAATTTTCTTTGGATAGCCCTGTCGATCTGTTTATCTGTCAATCTGTATATCAGTTTGCCGATTAGTTGAATATACAGGGTGTTAATGATTTAATACAAAATATTTGAAGGGTAGCAGAACAGAGAAAGATTTGTAGGATATTAACCAAATTATTCTCAAATATATTATATTTTAAATTATTTCAGCATAATGTGCAATCATGAAAAAGATTTATGTTTATCGAAGTGTTTATGTTAATATGAAAATGTAGAAAATATTCGATATAAAAGAAATATTAATCGGCAAACATAATACTGCAAAGGAGGAAAATTGACAGTTACTTCAGGTATAACCGGAAGTGCAAGGACAAATATAATTAATATTCGAAAGAAAGTTAAAACGCGAACACCACAAATTTAATGAAGCAAATTTATATATTTTATTTGGTATAAAACATTACAAAAAAAGTAAATAATCATTAACAGATTTGTTATTGGGTAGATATTTAGGGATATTTAGGGATTACGTAATATTTTCACATAACTTGAAATAATAAAATATTTGGGACTTTCGTAGCCTTCATTACAAATACTACAGCCCTACAGTATATAGACATACAGGGTGATTTTGAAAGTGAGGTATTAATTTTAACAGATGGTAGTAGTAATTAAAAAAAAACATTTTTCAGAAAGTTGCTCTAATAAAAGTTTTTTTATAACCAAGATAACTGAGCTTAATGTTATTGGAAATGCTGAAGACGGCTCTGTAAATCCCTTTTAAATTGTGGTGATACTGACCTATGCTAACTATAAAACATGATGTTTACATAAGTTTTTATGACAATAAGCTTAACTGAACTAATAAAAAATGCACAAAAAAGTGGCTATTGACCGCATTGCACAATTGTGTTCTATGACTGTTTGGGAATTGCATTTTTAGTTAACAATTTTCTCTTGTTGTTTGTTATAATACAGTCCTGAGAAAAATGCACCTCACAAATTAACTTATATTTTAAGTCGGGAATATCCATCAAGGCAATATTTACATTACCGCAATTTTTTTGCCACTCCTGGGCACGTTTACCGTCGGTAATTGGAAATTTAAAAAAACTGATTCCTTTATTTCGCCTTTTATTATTTAAACAGTTTTTATACACACAGTTGTGATTAGCTGTTGTCATGATTACCACAAAATTGTTATAATAGATTATAAAAAAACAACTAGGTAGGTAGACTTTAAATAGAACTACAGATCACGCAAAACCATTTGCCAAGAAAATCGTACACAGACGAGCGCTCGATGTTACGTCTACAACGGTTCGAAGCAAACTGAGAAATCTCGGGCCCAATTCTGCGGCAACGCCATCCCAATCTCGAGCCCAGCATAGTGCACGTTTATTTGTACACGGCTGCGTCTCTTTATAATTTGCTCACTCAACGGTATTAGACAGAAGTTTCATAAAATAGACCAAATTAGAATTTCTTGGCCCAAATTACAGCTTATCACCTCAATCAGTAACTTTTCTAGCTCGCTATAAATATTAACTTTTTCCTGAAGATAACAGTCAATAGCTCCGAAACGGTGGGCTACAGACCCATCATATTATATATCGTTGAACAAGTCTTTTGAAGAGCTTTTCAAAAATGTAATAATATACAGGGTGTTCCATTTAAAAAAAGATAAGTTTAGTTCATCACCCTGTATATTGAGAAGCTACAAATATAACTATATTAAAAAAATACCGACATCTTTAACGCAAACAACATTTATATAAAACTTTTTTTTCTATCTCACATAATTTCTGAGATAAGGGGATACGCACTCTTATACGGCCCACCCTGTACTTCCATTCCTAAAATTTAATAAACGCAACCATTATTAACACTGACGTAGTTTTCCAATAACACTAAAACACTATACTGCACGCGACGCACGTTTCACCAACCTAGTTGGCATCATCTGCAAATTATTAAAACTCGACGGTTAAACTTGAGTTTTAATCATCCCCAGATGATGCCAACTTGGTTGGCGAAGCGCGCATCGAGTGCTGTATACTGTTTTGATGTTATGTGGAAAACTACGTTGGTACGAGGTAACCGTTTGCAAAATTTCATGTTTGAATAAAAACAATGTTTTAGTGATTTCTTTAAAGCTCTTTCAAATTTACTACTACTGTGCTCTGTTTGTGGCAAAGCCTTGTAAATATGTATATTGAGGGAATTATTTAACTGATCTTTGTAGTCGTGATCAAAGTCTAAACTATGGCCCTACATCTAGTACCTATAGGTATGGAAAAATACAAGGTATGCGCCATCAAGATAAGATAAAAATTATAAGAGAAATATTGAGCAGAAAATTAAATTTAAGTGATTCCATATAACAATCAGCTGTTTTGACATATTTCCGTGGCACATTTGACTGTTCTAGTGTCATTCAAATTCGATATTTTGCTTAACTTTGATATCGTGTAGAAGGAAACACGAATTTTTTGTTCGAATTTCGTACATGGTGATTTTGATGGATCTTGATTAATATATATTCGCCTAAAAAGCGGTAGTAGGGTCAAAAGAAACAGTGTTCTATGCCCTTTGAACCAAATTAAGTTCATAGTCGATTATTTTGAAAAATAAAGATTTTATGGATTTGTACATAAATAAAAGTAGACACCCTGTATGTCTGATTCGTCTTTCTATTTTAGGACATTCTACATAAATTTTAGTCGTTTTAAAATGCTTTCAAATAAAAATCGACATGTTTCGGGAATTTGCCAAAAAAAAAATTGTTTACCAAATTATTGAAGGTGTCTCTTTTTCGTTCGGATTCCTTATAGAGAGAGATAATATATTATTAAAACCATTAATGCTTTCACACACAGCTGAAATTACATATTAGTACTTAATACTGCAAGTGCTTAATTATAAATGCAAATTAATGCATAATTTCTACTCACACCGCACCTTGCACGAGTAGCTTTCGAGATTTACCGAGAAATTTTCAAATCATACTCGGACATTTAGTACAAAAGGAATTAAAAACGTTCTGAAAGCCTTGTTAACAAACCCAATTGTGGCAAATTTGTGGAACACAGTGAATTTAAAACCCATTTGTAATTATTCTCCGCCATCTCGTTGAAAGTCCTTTTTTAGAATTGTGTAGGATCAGGATATAAGTTGCAGTGAAGTGTGCGTCGTTATTTTTAAAATTGCGACGGGAGGAAATGTGGAAATATTTTCCGTTCCAAATGAACCGTGAAAACCATTAAGAGGTTTCTAACAGTTCTTAGAGCCGGGAGTAAATCAATAAATTCAGTTCATCCTGATTTTAAACTAGATGTGCTAGATATTTATTCGTATGACATTTTCAAGGTAATAGTTTTATAGTCATGTTGAAGAAAATTGTATCTTACTAACTTTTTTAATCTTTGAAATTTTCACAATTTTACAATTTTGTGTAAAAAAAGTAAACGCATTATACTCATAAAATCATTATCTGCAGAGTATCAGACTAACGACTGTAATATTTCTGTAACATTAAAAATTTTCGATATAAAAGGTGTTTTTTTAAGAATGATAGAACTTTAAACTTTAAAAAAATATTAAAGAAAATATTTTGTGATTAAAAAAGTAATATTATTTAAAAAAACAATCTATTATATTAAACATATAAAAATTATATGTCGCATGTGGCCACCTCGACTGTCCGCAAGATAGCGTATTCTTTTGATCCAATTTTGGGTGAATTTTTCGAGCACTTCTGGTCGTATGTCGTAAATAACACGAACAATGTTGGCTTCTAAGGCTTCAATTGTTGCTGGTTTATCAGCATAAACTAATGACTTGACATAGACCCACAGAAAATAATCTACGGGCGTCATATCATAGGATCTGGGTGGATAGTTAACAGGTCCATTTCTGGAAATTAATTTGTCACCAAACCTTGTTTGCAACCACACTTTCACGTACAGCGGTAATATTCCTTTCATTACGCACATTTCTTCGACGCAGTGGTGTTTTCAAATCATGTAGAGAGTATGTAGTACGAAATCTATCCACAGAACGACGAATAAATAGCTCAGATGGACGATCATGTAGGCCATAAAATTTACGAAGTCTTCTATGCGTTTGGCGAACCGACGAATGATTTTCAAAGTAAATTTGAGGAATTTGGTAGCGTTGTTCAAGAGTGATATTTATGATGATTTGCCAAAGTATACTGAAAATAAATTTTATAAACAGTGTCTGACTAACAGTTCAGTCTGATAGTAAAGTTCTTTCAAACCTAAAAAACACCCTTTACATATGCTATAAAGTAAAATCCCCGTAAACTGCCGATTTTTATAATTTTATCTTATTCAGCATTAAAAACAAAGTTAATTTTGCATAAAGTTGTCCGTTCTAAAAATTTGTATTTTTCGAAATACTGGCAATTTAATAATAATTCCTGACATGATTGTTGATATAATTTTTAGCAGTTTTTAACATAAATGTTAAGCTATCACCTAGACGGTGTAACTTTATATATTCAGTTAGAACCAAGAATAACTCAATTTAAAAGCCATAACATTTTTGGAATAGAAAAATGTTATATTGCCATTATTTTGAAAAATATTGCAACAACCTTATATTGCATTGCAATGCAAAGTTAGCGTTATTTCTAATGCTGAATAAGATAAAATTATAAAAACGAAGAGTTTCCATTATAAAATATTGAATTTATTTTATTTTTTATCTGCCTTTTTGTGCACCCTGAATTAATAATTATCAAAATCTTAAACGAAGTCTGCTAAAGTAGGTCCCTTTGTACATAGAAAAAAAAATTAAATTAAATAATAAAGGCTCCCATACAATTAAAATTGGTAGGTAGTTATTTTTTGGTCTCCAAATGTCGTTTTTTTACATTAAATTTCAAATATGTCAAAAACGGTTAAACTTAAAAATAATTAAGTTGACTGTATAACCGGAACTGTCACCATCTCGAAAATATTTGTTTTAGTCGAATGGCCCCCATCGACGTTAATATGCAAGCGGATTTTCAGGTTTTTCCTTCATTATAGTCTTTCCATAATCGATTGACTGGGACCTCTAAAAGCTGAGTCACATTCATTCACAACCGCGTTGGATATTATTTACGTTTGAGGGAGGGTTTTTAGGGTGGATATTAGAGATTTCCATATTGGTAGAAGTCGGCGACCGTCGTCCCTCTTGTTTAGATAATTGGGACGCCTCTCAATTTCAATAGTTTCTGAAAGGATCGGATTTCAGAAAATCTAACCCTTCCTCAGCCCTAGCCAAACACATCAGACAGACAAGACATAATATAGATTTCGGCAAAGCCAAAACCATAACCTTAATTTGCAACCTTAAACCTAGCTAGAATCATCCGTAAAGCTATATAAATCGCAATTAAGCGCATATAAAGCGTCCCAATTTTTTAAACAGGAAGGGTGACTCAGAAACCAGCATCTTATTCTTAGTTTTAATAATAATTTGAAAGTACTTTGTATTACAATTAAGCAATAATTCCAACATTTTGAATTAATATAAATTAAGAGCACCTTTGGAGTCTCTTGTCGATGGAGCAGTCAAAAGGTTAATTAAACATTTTCAGTGTGAACTTAGGCCATCAAAATACAGATGTCGCCCTGAAAATACAATCGGCCAAACAAATTATAAAATTTTAATCCAAAACCGTATTGATAGACTGCAACTTAGGGATTTTTATGTTGCACGTCACAAATTTAGTAGCCTTATATGAAGCAATGCATCCAATTATTTAATTTATAATTTCCAAAGAAAAATTGGGGCAGTTTCCAATACATTTTTACGGTCCTTAGAATAGTTCCGTCCTCTACAGTAACGCACGAAACACAAAATATCCCTAAATAATTTAGTTATTTTTTGACAATAGTGTCATCTAGCAGTAGCTTACTGAAACTACTACTCAGTAATCTCCAAACCAAGAAATCTTCTTTTTTGTTAATCGACTTTTACCTATTATTTAGGAAAAATTTACATGAAACTCATTTTTTTTAGTTTATATAATTTAAACAATTCTTTAAGTCCTTATGTACATTTGTACTGAATTTCGTAAAATTGAGTAAAATTCGTAGCACGTCCTCTTCCGAAAATATTATCCGACAACTTACGACAAAGAAAAATTATCGGCATAATCAGGTATCTGTTTCATTAAGAATACCGAGACTAATAACAATTTCATCGATTTGCTTTTAAGAACAATGCTCTTTTGTAAGGGACAAAATACTTTCAGGCGGAAGTGTTTGCTATTCTGCATGTATTCAGGAAAATCTTAAAAGGATATATTCTAATCAGCATATCCAGATATGCATCGACAGTTAGGCGGCTTTAGATGCCTGGATTTTCTACAGGATCACCTCCAGGGCGGTCCTAGAGTGTATTAATGGTATGGCCCAATTGGGACAGAACAACCAAGGAAAATTGACCTAGGTACCGGGTCATCACAACATAACAGGAAATGAGGTGGCCGATGCACTGGCTAAAAGAGGCTCAAGTATACAGTTTACAGGACCCGAACCAGTACTCGGGGTTCCGTCTAGGTAACAAGGTCTATTGAAAACTGGATAAAAAAAAGATTAGAGGGAGAATGGTTGAACGGGACTAGGCTGCGACAAGCCAGGCTCTTAATTGAAGGGCCTTGGTCGAACCCAACTAGATCAATACTTGCGTAACAACATAAAGGAACAGGAACATGAAGTCGTAACAGCATAACGATTGTCACAGGACTGCTGACAGGTCACGGACATCTCAACAAGCACATTAATACTATCGGCCTTAGTGACACTAGATGGTGCAGGTTTTGCGGACACGATGACGAGGTCTCCATTCACATCCTCTGTCGCTGTGCTTGCCTCATTGTCAAGAGACACAAACATCTGGGTGCAGCATTTCTCCTGCCCCAGGACATTAGAGAGCTTCCCCTAGAACGGGTGTTGGCCTATGCGCATAGCACGGGTCTCTTTCCAGTAACAACAACAACAACAACAATGGAGCAAAATGGTAAGTGACACATTTATCACGGCATAACGTGATCTTAAACGATATTTGGTAAACTGTTTACTCATGATTCTAAGGTATGGGCAGCTTTTAAAAATACATTTATAAAATATATTTTTAATCCATCCGATTTATTGCAAATATATTTCCACCGGATGTGAGTATATCCGATACCCACGCAAAACTGGTTAAATAAATCTCTCAGCGCGGATAAAACGTAAATCATAGACCGGAATTAAAGTCTGCCTAACTGTTAATTAATAGGATGTTAAATTCCCCGGCGGTCAGATTCGGTAATTATTTTCAGTATGTTTGCAGCGTAGGTAGTAATTATTTAATGATGTCAGTAAATGTGCACTTTTTTGGATGCAGTATTTAAATGCCCAGCTGAATCAAAGTTAATCTAGTTTGATGGATTTGTTTTCAATGAAACATCAGTTACTAAAAGAGAGGATAGTGAAATGTGATTATAATGATTTGATTTTAACTGAATTTTAAATACATTTTTCATGTCATTTTTCTACATTTTGTCCATGAAGTGGATGTAACCAGAACAGAAAGCATACCTTATTTGTATGTGTTCATCCTATTATATCGCATGCAATAAAATGAGATGAATGAACATCTTATGATCAATACATTTATTTATTTATTTATTTTAGTATTTGCCCAACAGATAAAAAATCCATTTACAGGGCAAAAATTGAAAAGAAGTAAATTATATGATCATATAACAAAATTATATCAACGGTGACAAAGAAAACAATATACAAATAATAAAAACTTACAAGAAAATTACACTAAGTATTATTACAAATATTGTATGCGACATAATGAATACAGCGCTGACAAAAAAGTTAATTAAACATCGGGTAGCATCAGTTTTAAATAAAATTCACAACGTGTAGAAAGTTTCACTTTGAATACAATAAAAATGTAAAAATTATAATAAAATAATAACTACAATATATCATACAGTCCGTCCCTAAAGTAACCCCACCAATTTTGACAACCGATAGATGGCGCCAGAGTCGCTCTCGGCACATTTTTTTGTTGTTGAGCGTTACTAGCGTTTTTCTGTCTCATTCGGCGAATAAAAAGGTTTTATTTTCAAAAAAAAAAAAATTATTTATAAGTATTAAATCGGGGGATGCGTTGACTATCAATTAATTTCTAACGACAAAAACATTTTTTTCATAGTAATTAGGCATTTTTAATCGAAAACCACGGAAAATAAATAAACAAATAAATACAATAATCAATAAATAGTAACAAATACACGATAGAACAATAAACAACCAAACGATAACAAACGATAAATAACTACTAAATAAACAATAAATAAACTCGAAAACTGTAGCACGCAAAATAACTTAAATTTCGAACTAGCGACTTCTCGGTGACAATTTGTAAATAAAACAATCAATTGTTCTTATGTTTAGAATGAAGAAAGAAGAAGAATACATTCTTCTTCTTTTTTTTCCTGCAGGTAGGTTCCTCTATAGCGAGTCCCAAAGCACTGCGGTCACATCTAAGCCTATTGTGCATCCCTCCGATCTTCTATTCAGCGAGCAACTTCGTTCTTTGTATAAAATTCCAAAGTCTACTCGCTGAAATTTCTTTGAACTCGCTTCTAAGGTTCCAAAAATTGTGTACTCAGGAGCGTTAGCCTCATATGAGTATAGCCTTCATATTCTCTTAGAATGTGAAGTGCAGTCTCGTCTGCATCATCGCAGCCCTGATATACCGGGCTTTGGGAGCACCTGAGAAGGTGGTGCCATCTCAGGTGCCTTCTCAAACCTCGTTTAAGTATTCATGGCTTCTGTCAACCGATATACGAGCCACGGTGAGCGGTCATCGTGGGTCTTCACTGTATATGGTCACCTATCCAAGAACTAATAGCAAAACATTATTCCTTAGTCCTCATATCGATAATATCTATTAATACAATCTTGCCGACGGACTATCTGAGTGCGGTATTGCCAAGTTAACTTTCCTTCAACCCTAGGGATATTATGCATAACTTGGCATCATCGCCTCTCAGGTGTGTCGGTTCAGGGTCGAACTACTTTCCTGTTCCACTTGGTTTATCAAAAGATAATAATATATTGCTTGCATGATTTGCCAATATTTACTTAAGTAATGCTCTGCACGAGTAAATATTTATACGATGCTTAACAAATTCTCATGATGCCCATGAAAACTATAAAATCAGTGTATCATTCACCCTATTCATTACCATTAAATGTCTAATATCCTCCAATGAATTGGAATTTGAAGAACTTAATCACACACCGCGGTAGCTTAACTTGTTGAATTAATTTCAATTTTCAAACAGCTTCTGTATGCCGCCTCCGCAGTAATTGAAATGAAAATGTAAACAGCACAATACGTACATCTATATCGAGCGAGAGTTTTCCGAGCTTTTCTATATAACGGACCATATCGAGAAGGAGGAAAACGGAGAACTTGACGATAAGGGTAAATACGGGACAAGTATAATTTTCTAGCGTGCAATTTTATGTTGAGTAAATTTAATTTTATACCTGCTATATAACGCGTCGCCGCCACGCCGCCTAAGTATACTTCGGTATGATTAATTTAATTTTTTTATTTACATTTTGAAATAACACTTAGGTTTACTTAGAATTCAAGTTAACAAGAAGCTAACTATATCAATTCCAATACCAAAATAAATGTTACAAATAGCATAAGCAGAGCTTAGTGTTGACTCGCGAAGGACGGGTCACTCACTACATGCAATCAAATTAACAGGGTGTAGAAATTTGTAACAATTGATAACAGCAAAAAATGCAAATAGTCGTTGTCCGGTTTAGTTTTTAGATATTCATTTTGGTGAGTGAATCATTTTGATGAGTGAAGGTAAAAAGGGGGAGGCGGCATTCTATTCATAATAATGAACTTGTGTAAAATTTCAGTGATATAGAAAAAAAATTAATTTGTTATGTATGTAATTTCAACAATGTAATAACAAAAAATTGGAAATTTGGGGATATTTGAGTTCTGGAATCAACATACTTACTAAATTTCGCGAGGTCATGAATACAAACTTAGTAGTAGAAATAATATTCTGTTCTAAAGTACTAGAACTAACAGTTTTTAAAGAATCACAGTAATGACAATAAATGCAAAACTTCACCACACTTTTTACAATTGTAGAAGCTTAAATTTTTCACTGCTCTACGTTAGTAATTTTTATGAATTATACACGAACATTCGTCGTACACTTATGAGACAAACATTCTCAAAATATCCGCTAAATGGCGCAATAGGGACATGAAGTTCGAGATATATATTCTAAAAATATCCGTTAGATGGCACGAGCGGGACTATTAACTTAAATAGACACCTGCCAGATGGCAGTAATGTACTTTTCATGTATACACGGTGGGCCATTTTAATCTATGCACCTGAAAAACTCAGTAAGTTCGCATCCTATCAAAAAATGACCTTTATAAAAGTTGTAGGATACAAAGGGGGTCAAACAATGGTGACCTTGAATTTGACCTTCAAGCTGACCTTCAAGGTCAAATCAAGGTCAACTTGAGTTTTTTAAATGGAAACCCCTATTTTTTACACCGGAATCGGAAAGAGTGGGAGATTTTACGTCCGAATATGCTCTCAGATCATCTGACCTCGATGACCTCAAGGGTCAGGTGAAGGTCATAAATACGAAATAATTGGGTAGCTGTCAACATTCTTATGTAAGGTGTTGTCAAAAAAATGAAGATCATAATTTGAGTAATTTTTAACGAGAAATTCAGTGTTGACCTTTATTTTGACCTTGGCGATAACTTTCAAGGTTATTTCAAGGTAAAATTTCTTTTTTAGATGAAAACACTTTATTTTGACATTAAAAATCGAATGAGCGCGAAATTTTACGTTTAGATAATGTTTTTTTCGGTGAGGTCCTGATTACCCCATACGGACATAATGGGGTAAAACGAAATCCAGGTTGAAAAACCCGTTAAATTTTGCATCCTATCAAAAAATGACTTCTACAAAAAATGAAGGGTGCATATGAGTTCAAATAATGGACCTTGAATTAGACCTTGAACTTACGTGTTGTTGTTTCTTGGATTTACTTTTAGCGTTACCCAGAAACAACGACGTGGACGTAGTAAATTCTGTTTCCTTTGGGGTGCTTGATTAGCGTGAGCCTCTTGCCTCTCACAAATTTAACCACGAAGCAAATGCTCGAAGTAACCTCCATTTGCCTGAAGACACAGCCCTAAACGTCTACGGAATTCTTGGATGGTGTTTAACAAAGTTTGTCTTGGAATCGCAGCGCATGCTTCACGAATCCGATCTTGCATGTTGTCTCGCGTTGTAGGCTGTTGTTGAAAGACAACATTCTTCAAATAGCCCCACAAATAAAAATCTGGTGAAGTCATATCTGGGGAGTTTGCGGGCCAGTTAACCGGACCTCCACGTCCAATCCACCCAGCGTAAGTTTCATACAAAAATTGTCGAACAATTACTGCAAAGTGTGGCGCTGCGCTATCTTGCTGGAATACCATTCTTTGTCTGGTTTCTAAATCGACGTCTGCCAATAGTTCTGGCAATACCCTTTTCGGGCAACTTTTTCGGCAATACCCTACCTAAGATTTTTCATAGCCATCCGATTATTTCGTATTTATGACCTTCATCTGACCTTTGAGGTCATCGAGGTCAGATGACCTGAGAGCATATTCGGACGTAAAATTTCCCGCCCTTTCCGATTCCGGTGTAAAAGATAGGGGTTTCCATTTAAAAAACTTAAGTTGACCTTGATTTGACCTTGAAGGTCAGCTTGAAGGTCAAATTCAAGGTCACTATTGTTTGACCCCCTTTGTATCCTACAACTTTTATAAAGGTCATTTTTTGATAGGATGCGAACTTACTGAGTTTTTCAGGTGCATAGATTAAAATGGCCCACCGTGTATATATTTCCATATTATTATGTAGTTTTCATGAATTATTAACAACTATTTTATTTTTTTTTATAATTTTGGTAAAAAAGTATTGATAAATCAATATAACAATCTAGTCACCATTAACTACTACTATGATACATTTGAAGTCCTGTAGTTTCAGTAGTTTTTATGTAAAGTGTACAAGAAAAATGTATAACTTGTTGCATGATAATAGTCAGTGTGATATTAGAGAGTGATAAACAAATTTGTACAGACTTAATAAAATTGAAGTGATTATCCTCCCCAAGGAATTTTTAACTGTGATGTCGTTAAGGGACAAAGTGTGATAGAATAGGCTATATTATGAAGTCGCGAATTGTATAGTGCTTATATGGCCTTGTAGATGAAACCACAGAAGTAATTTTAAAACTAATTTGGATATGTAATTGAAATTTTCACTTTCACGTTTTACTGACAGAAAATAATGTTTAATTCAATTCATTACAGGCTTAACAAAAGGGTGTCCCAGCGACAACTGTTATCTGGGTTAATTTTGAAAGAAAAAGATATGAAAATTCTGGAAATCCCATTTCAGTAGATTAAGGGGGGACGTAGATTGACAATACTACACAGCATGTATATCACCCTTTCAGCCCTAAGCACTGTGCCCCTAAAATCTTAAATGACACTACACTCTTTGTAGCCCTTAAACTAAATGTAATTTTATTTAGAATACAATAGTCATAAACGTTCTCAAATATTTTTCTTCAAATATACTTCTAAAGTTTGCCCCAAAAAACGTTTGTGGTTTTTTGGGGCAAACTTTAGCAGTTTGTTTTGTTAGTACACTTTGAATATTTAATTTGTATGCTTCTGGTTTTCTGCTTTTTGTTATTTTACAGGTGGTGTAATCCCAAAAGAAACAAACTATGAAATTAAATGGAATGTTAAAAATTTCCCCTAAAAATTAAAATTACTGTACTTCTATATTTATTTTTATTATGTATTATACGTATAGTAGTTTGTTGGGGTAAACGTTAGAAGTTTGCCTTGATAATAAACATTCGATCTATATTTTGAGTGCTTCTGGTTTCCTGTTTTTTATTATTTTACAGGCGGTGTGCTTGATCCCAATAGAAACTGCAATGGACCATACAGCTGCACCACACATAAGTTATAGACATTATATGCGATATATTTCACAATAGATACTGAAAGATTTACCTATATTGACTTAGCTCATATGCAAGAATTTGTATTTTTGGTGTACAGTATTTAAAAGTTGTCAAATATCTGGTTCATGAATAAAAAATGAATATTCTGATGAAGAACGATTGTATTCAACTCGAAGGATTGTGAGGTAGAAAGATTTCAAACCAACACCGAGATTAGACCTGTCATTCTGAAGTCTACATTCTACACCGAGATTACACCCGAGACAACAAACGAGAGTACAACTGTCGGTTATAACATTTTGTGACTATTATATACATATTATCAAGTACGGAAAGGATTGAAAAGGGTACTTCTAAACAAACATTCTTAACAAACAAACAAACATTGTTATTATTAAAAAAACTAAAATGTACAGGGCATTAATATTCTTGGAAAATAAATTAGTTATACGAATAATATAATTTTTTTAATTTTTACCACAGAGCGTCAATAACTAAATATCTTCTGCATTTTTAAAAAATCAATAACTGTAGGTATTTTCAAGTCGTTATTATTTGTAGATACATGTATATTTTTTTGAGTATTTTGGTCTCAGGTATATTTCTCACCTAGTATGATAGTATATTCTAATAATAATAATAATAATAATAATAATAATAATAATAATAATAATAATAATAATAATAATAATAACAATAATAATAATAATAATAAATACTAATAGTATAAAAATCTCCTGATAAAATGTTGGAACATGAGTTCTATAAGATTAAAAAAGTTAGAATAAGAAAATTAAACGAATTAAACGATTACAGATCTATGGTATACACCTGTTTCCCCCCTTATTTTTTTAAATACAATTTTGAAATTTGACATGGCAGCAGTACTTATTAAAGCCACTTTTTGATATAAAAATTACCGTTTTGCCACTTCCAGTTTAACGGGAAGTCAGACCCAGCTCTCGATTTTTATATAGAACACCATCTATATTACTATATTTTTGGAATCTACGCCATTTTCTGAATCTAAGGATATATCTAACATATATGTGAGATTTCAGCTATCAAATTACTTATTGAGCTCTATTTTACTTTTGAATTTAGAGTACCTTGACCATCCCCGATTAATTCTAATGGACCATAGTAACCATTCAAAAATAGAGTAGCGTGAAAAACATTCAATTTCTCTACTTATAGAGCGTTTAAATGGGCCTTTTCCACTAAATTGAATTTTACTATTTTATTAATATCAAACGTTATACTGGTACATAAGTAAAGGTAGAAGCAACCCAATTTATTAATGAATTGTGATTAAGCGAAGTTATCCAAGTACAAAGTGACCGGTTTTCATGAATCATTTCAAACTGCGCGGTTCGCTGACATCACACTCCAGTAGCCAATAAAATGTAGACAAGTTAAAGAACGTCTCCACCTTACTACATATAATTTTACTTTTTTCTTGGCAACGATTGAATTTACATTCTGGTAATTTTGAAATGAAAATATGTATTTTTGGGTGAAATACTCTCCATAAATGATTACTAAAGCAAATCAACATGATTATTTTCCAATTTATCACTTGAGCAAAATAATTTTTAGGTATTTTTCGCCAAAGGTGACAACACTGCACAATCTATACTAGAATCAACTAAATGATGATTTGATAGCTTAGGTTATAAAAACTAACCTATTTGTCTTAACATTGTGCACTTCAGCACTTAGAAAGGTCATATTTGTGACGTAGAAATCGTTAACCATTTCACTGTCAACTCTTGGAAGGTTGTCTGAATCAGCTTTAAGATATCCCTCTGCAATTTTATTCATTTTAAATCAAATTAATCAAAACACAAAACGAAAGTTAGGTTAAGCACACTTCACTTGACAGAACACAAAATGCAGGGCAGCCAACAGACAACAACGAACTGGAGTATGACGTCAATGGCGCGTTATTTGAAATGAATGGTAATTTTAACAATTTTTTCAAAATATATCTGGCGAAGAAAAAAATTTAAAAAAATACTTTTTAGGCATAACTTAGTATATATTATAATAAGCGAATAAAAAAAAGATGTAGAAAAGGCCCATTCTTCAAAGAGGTTATAGACCTGAAACAAGTTCTTTTAAATAGTATCCTAATGGTACTAAGGTTCTATTATATAGGTTCTATAAAGTACAATTAACAAGCAATGTACCCATATGCTTATTTTATCTGTGGGACCAACAGAAATTACAGTTGAGAGAAGAAGTACACTCTAAATTCAAAAGTAAAATAGAATCCAAAAAGAAATTTGACAGCTGCTAAAATGTCACTTATGTTATATCGTTGGATTTAGAAAAATGACGACGATTCCAAAAATATAATAATATACAGGGTGTTTCATGTAAAAATTGAGTTTGATATTACTTCCGGTAAAACCGGAAGTGGCAAAAAAGTTTTTTTATATCAAAAAGTGGGCTTTAATAAGTACCTGCCATGCCAACTTTGAAAATTGTATCTAAAAATATAAGGGGAAGAGAAAGGTATACCATGAATCTGTCTCACACTGTATGTTCGAAAAACACATATTATGAATGACATTTGCCAAATTTTCTAATAGAAAGAAAGTATATACATTTGCAGTGCAAGAATTTTGTGGTGAAATTGAATTTTTGATATATTAAAAATTGCAAACATCTAGTCAGTTTGTAGGTACATATAAGTTGTATACTTCACCAAATCTACAGATACTTGATATAATAATAACAATAGTAATAAATATAATAATAATAATAACAAATAAGGTAGCATATTTTGAAACTGACCACCCTGTACATTCTAGTTAGATTAGGCTAGCTAAGCGTTCACTCAGCTACGGATTTAATACCTCGGAGGCGAAAAGCTTATCTGGCTCTTACCTGGAATTACTCCTTTTACTGCTGTCCTTTTTGCCAGCCTGCAGGTTGGGGAGGTCCTTCTGTCTTTTCTCTGTCTCTCTCCATATCCTCCAGTAGAGGAAGCACATGACACTCACTGGCACATAAAAAGCAGCGATGGCCGTTCCGAAGGTGATGTAGTGGTTCGTTTCAATGAATTGAATGTAGCATTCGTTGTCGGGCACAGTCCGCTGACCCTCTATGTAGGGCCAGCTGTAAATCCATGGCGGCCAGAGGAGTAGGCTGATTCCCCAAGCACATCTACAATAAATTTCGTTTGCTTAACACTGTGAAAATGGGAATGGCACAAGTAATGAAAGTGTATTGGACACAATTTCAAGTGTTCCGCCTAGAAAAGAGGTGAGGTTTAAAGAGGTATTTATAGAGGTACATGTTTCTTGGTTCTATGTATTTATACTTGCAGTAAATAAGTGAAATTCGGAACTATTGAGATCTCAGGAACGGTAGGAAATACAGAATTGGTTAAGTGAGGGCAAAACTGCGTAATTTTATGTTACGACATGAGCCGTAAATGAGTGACGTAAAGAATACGAGTGTCTTAATAGCCATTAAATGTGAGTTGCATACATTATTTTTTCTGCGACCAGCGAGACGACCAATCATAATAATGAAAAATAAAAACTTTAAGCGGGATTTATAAACTTGCAACTGGATTTGGATTCGGAGTTGGATTTGGCGCTGAAACATAAATACACGCAGTTACATTGATGGATTTATATTCGCCGTCGGGAGAAAATTTGACGCTGGCCGATGGCCGCTTGCCGTCGAACATGAACCAATTTTATCTTTTTGCCGTTGGCGTTCGTAGCAAATCCGTAGCATCGCGTCGTCGTCCAATAGAAATCCATCGCTGACAGCACGTGATCAAACGCGTTGGAAAGAAATGTCAAATTGATATTTTTAGTCACAGATTATATCTACTATGTGATTTAGTTGCGTTTTTAAGGTGAATTTATAAACAAAAACTTCGATTTGCAAGTCTACTTCTATTTAGTGTACGTATACGTACGTACATCGTGAATTTAAAGAATTGCTCTTCATCCCAAGTACTGGTTTTTTTGTAGTATTGGAACCCACCAGACTGTTTGCGAGCCCTGTTAATAGGCCTCACTTTAAACCGCCTATTTCTTCTTTTTCGTTTTTGCAAACTAATCACATAACTGCACACCCTAATATACCTAAGATTCCGTAAGTAATAACAGCTGGTTTATCTATTTTAAATTTTTTAAAAAGCGAAATAACCCCACAAACTCAAATGTAAACAAACAGAAATGTACAACGCCGAACGCCAACTTCAAGAATATAAATTGGGTGTGAAACTTGCTACGAAGATCAGCGCCGACGTTCGGCGCCAGCACCAAAGCCAAATCCAATGTCAAGTTTATAAATCCACCTTTATTTTAAAAATTTCTGTCATGTATGTATGTCAACTACGAACTGTCAAAATGAATAAATTTAATGACAAATCTGTGTCTTAAAGAACCTCATTAAAGTACAGGTAGTAAATGGCTAAACGGTCAATTAAAATATTGAAGTAGAAAAAATTTATTTAGCAATATTTTTGTATTAAAGTACATCATATACCAAATAATAAAACATATTTGATCCAATATTACGTATTGTCTAACACATTTTGCAAATACTATTTTCACTCATAGAGTGAATATCTAAACAATACAAAGCTGTTTTTGAATTTTATTTAAACAAAAAGAAAGAGCGGATTGATATTTGCAATTTTTCGCATTTAAAAAAAAAGAAATACATTTAGGTGTACTTCATGAACCTTTTAAGGACTGTAGGACAGTATTCTAAAAGAAATTACTGTCCTATTAAAATAAGTACAAATCGTCACTCTAATAATATTGGAATAGTTGTTGGCGGTTAAAGTAGAATATATTTCTTCAATAAAAAAAAAAATCATTTTTTTTATCTTTTTATTGTCTTTATTTTTCGAGAATTTTCAGTCAGAATATATGAACATACCTATATCCTACGTTTCATCCGTGTTTTCAGACTTTTATGGTTACCTAATAGCTAAAAACTATGATATTAGCTAACTAGCTATGTAAAACCATTATTTTTAGCTATTAGGTAACCTTGTCTGAAGTCTGAAAACTCGGACTAAACGTAGGATATTTGTCCATATTATATTTTGGTTCAAAGTCTTCTAAAATAAAAACAATAAAAAGAGAAGAAAAAAGTATTGTGTCTTATTGAGGAAATAAATAATATTTCTAATATAGAAATATTTTAAATAATAAATGAAATCGACTTTTAATTGGGAAAGCAACATAAAAATGTAACAAAGAATTCAGTAATAATTTGCAGAGGATGCACCGTACATTCTTAAGTCCTTATAAAATATTGTTAAAAATACACATATTATGTAGGAAGTTTCTTTCCTTCATTGTTACGCATTGCACGTAACTGGTAGCCATGCCACATTGGCTTTCAACATGCGTGAAACTGGCCAAGCATCAGTAAGCCCACATTTCAAGCGTATCTCAAAGAGCCTCATGATTATTGAATGAAAATGTTAGTTGATCTGCTATTCCTAGGAAAATCGATAACAACAGGGGGCCCGTCCCCAGAATCTGAAATTCACATTATTCGGATGATATTTCATATCTTCGTACTGAATTTGATTTCATTCTTTGGTGAGATAGTTTAAAGTAAATAAGTTGTGGACATCTATAGTAGTGTTATAGTGTCTTATAGTAGTGTTAGTAACACTACTATAAAAGAAAAAGCCTCTATTTTTTTTTAAATGTTACTTCTAATATTCATATTTTGATATAATATAATATTATGATGCATTGTTGTCACATTTAATTCGACAATATTATATAAATGTTATTTATATTTAAGACTATCATCAAAGAACATTATAATTTCATTATATGAATCTTAAAAGGGCGCACAAAGAACTTTTATACTCACCCCTCACTCACATCAAAAATTAATGTTGTATATGCTATTTGTACAAATACTAAGTTGAGTAAAACTAATTATGATATAATACTGTGCATACTGTGCAGTTTTTCAGTCAAATGTGAAAATGTTTTCTTTACTGACAAAATTTTACATTTCCTTTTTTTATTGAACTGAATTACTTTCTTAAAAAAGTGGCAACGTCGCCTAACATGCAGGTAGTGGATAAAACGTATCTCTGTTCAAGTCATTGAAAATACTGCCTGTCTTTTACTGGCCCTATCCACCACCTGAGTTGAGTTCAGGTGCGTATCAGAGTTTTGGTACTTCGCGTAGGTTTTTTATTCGTATTTTTGTGTTTTATACTGTTTACCTAAGCTTGAAATAAAGTTTCATGTGATTGTAATATTAATATAATATTCTACATTGGTTCAATTAATTGAAAGTGACATAGTGTTATTTAGTATTGTACATAGTGGTTTGACCGAGTAAGGAATAGTAAAATATTAAGTATAAGTGTATCTGTAAATAAAAATATTTAACACAATTTCTTGGGCGCGTCAACTTTGTTTTGTGCTTTCTAATTGGTTATTTGTTTTGTCATTCAGACTATTCGCTGCAATTCATAGAAAAATTTAAAAGACATTTAGATCCATTTTATATAGTTATGCAATAGAGCATATTGTAAATTTGGAAATGCTGTTTTTCTTTGATTGTTTAATTGCTTAAACATAAATAATCTTTTTCTTGCGAAAAAGATTAATTTTGTGAAACGTCGAATAAGAGCTAGAAATGCAAAAGTAAATAAAACATAACATCAGATATGCAAATTAATCTCTGTTATTGGTCAAAATACAGCAAATATATTTTCCTCGGATTAGTCCGACTTCAATATCCGAACAATCTAGATTTATTCCCCTATCTCTGACCGTAATAAATGAACAATGTATAAAGCTAAGTAGTATTTACTGTATATATACAGGTTGTTTCCTAAACATGCAGAGATAAACAATCCAGGAGTATATTCTGTGGTTAAAAATAAGGTTTTTTTGTTATATAAACCTGGGGCGTTTGGCGGCCGTTGTTGAGGTATAGGTTGCCAAAAATAAAAAAAATCAGTTTTTAATTTTTAATTTCTAAACTGTTTGAGGTAATTTAACCAAATTCTTTGTACGAATTTATTGTCAGTGAGAATGAAATAAAAAGCTACCAGCTTGCCCCTGACAGAGGTGTGGGTATCATCGACCACTATTTATAAAAAAATATATATCACCCTGTACAATATTACAAATAAAGTAGGTCATATGCACTATTGTAATCTAGACCTTCAATATTGTACTCTTTATCTTTTGTCTCTTTACACTTTTTTGTATTCCAAACCGATTAGCGACAAAATGGATTTATTTGACCAAGTACATTTTTACGATACTTAAACATATCTTAGGGAGGCCATGCCAAACAAAAATAATAAGAACCACTCATATTATTTAATTACTTATCTTATTTTTATTATGTACCTTAAACGGTTTAGAAACTGATTTTTTGACAGTTTGTAGCTCGACAATGACTGCCGCCGTAAGATCCCATAACAAAACATAACAAGGGTTATATAACAAAAAAACCTTATGTCTTCCTTCAAATTTTTGTAGCCAATTCGGATTTTTGAAAACAAAATTTGAAAAAATAAAATATTTTATTTGTGTTTTATAAAACAATGATAAACTTTAGAGTTTTTTTTTAGAGAGTTTAGAGAGAGAGTTTTTAGAAATTTTAGAGAAAAAGTATATTATTTCGGGTGATGTGAAATATCTATCATCTTGGTCAAGAAAAGAAAATATTTTTTTAGCACCACTTTTGGGGTAGAGTCGATCGGCTTATGCATATCGCAGTTAAATTATTATTTTAGTGGTACTTGGTAGAATACGCAATCTTTTCTTCGTTTATCATATGGATTTTTCATTTATTTCAAGGACCAATGCATATCTAAAGTCAAACTTCCCATGGTAGCAAGCGGTGGAAACCGATAATGTTATTAAACTATCAGTTCAGAAACTCTTGAAATGTGTGATGTCATTAAGTCGCTTTTGCACCTTTAGAATTCAGTTGAGTCGAACAATAACAGATAAGGATATTCAAGCTTGGCAAAAGAGGAGAAATACAACGCGCCCCTTTCATGCTTAATAACGGAGGTGAACAGGATCGATTTAAATTTGTACGAAGAAGCATTTCACAAGACTTATTCTTTTTATCTTCGTTAAGAATTAATATTTGTAATTAATGCAGTAGATGAAACAATTAAACCTGAGTGATTCATATAATTTTAGTACCTACAAATAAATTTAGTACTGCTTTAGAATATTCATAACACTTTCATGGCGAACAATCAGCAAAATATAAAAATAATTAATATAAGAACATAAAAATACCCGTCTTCTGTTTAGTATATTATTATTCTGTTTTATGTTATTATTTGTAAACAAAGATATTAAAGATATAAATATGCATAGAAATATACAGGATGTTCGTTTAAAGCAACGAAATTACGCCTGTGTAGCAAAATCGCTGCATAGGTCGAAACAATTTTAGGAATTGACCTTTTTTCGCTAATAAAACATATGTGTTTTATTGAAATATGCCTTTTCTGCAGATATTTAATATTCATAGAAATTTAGCAGATGTAGCGAAAACATTTAGCTAGATTACCTTATACATTTTTTCACATAATATGTATAATATATCTTCATTTGCTTTTTTTTGTGTGTATAAAGAACATAAAGTGTGCTATTTTCAATTTTTTTAAATACGAAATTTGTTTAAATATTTGCGATTGCCTTTGGATTTCAAGAATTTTTATTTATAAAAAACTTACTGTCAGATTAATCATAAGAATAGAGGTGTGTATATGAAGAAAACTACAAATGTTCTTACCAATCATCGCATCTGTCAAATTTCTATATTGAGGTTTAGATAAAGTGTATGTTTGTAAAATGTACGAAAATTGAAAAATTAATAGTATCTGTCACCGTCCTATCTGTATGTTGGTCCATACCTACTTTTAAATTAAGCAATAAAGGTAAATCAACTACCATCAATTTCAATCTCAATATTGATAATAAAATTTTAGAAAAATTAATAACAAACATTATGTGTATCTTTTGAGGCAAAATTAATATAGGTTTCCGTTGTTTATAAAATGGGTCCATGATTTTAATAGTTCCTTTTAATTAAATATTCATTTAAATTTTAATAGTTCATTATTTTGTTTAAAATATTTTCTCCGCTTAGTAGTTTTAAAAAAATGTGTCAGAGTGATAAACAACTCTGCATCTATAGCTCTGTTGTTATCTACACTCCAGCTAGCGTTCAAGAATGTCTCTAAGTATAATTTACTGAACGAAGAATGGGCAATAATCAGAGAATAGAGTGTGGAAACGGCCGAAATGCAATTTAATCTACTCCGACCGGTCCGTCGCACCGGCCTTCGTGGCCTTTCCTACATTTCAAATAAAAAGTACCTACTATGCAGCGGATTTCTTGGTTTCTGTGTCAGTGGTTTCAAGAGACTGATTTCGGCACAGGAAATGGACGCCTTAAGTGATTTTCTGCCTTTTCTCCATTATCTAAAAAACATAATGGGTGCTAGCCTATTTCAGGGGAACTTCTACTAAAGAACAACATTTTTCTACATAACTGTTAATGAGACATCTTTGTTTTCCCTTTTTTATAAAAAAAATGAAATGTGCCAATAAAATGATAAGGTCAAAAATATAATCGCTACACTTTTAAAAGAATTATTTCTGTTGCGTTGTAAATAAAGTATCTAATAAAAAAATAAGGAAATAAGGAAATAATAAAATAAGGAAAAAGGTAATGGAGAAATCGAGAAATCGAGAAATGAAGAAATGAAGAAATAAAGAAATAAAGAACTAAAGAACTAAAGAAATAAAGAAAGAAAAAATGAAAGAAGGAAAGAAAGAAAGAAGGAAAAAGGGAAAGAAGGAAAGAAGCAAAGAACGAAGTGAAGAAGTAGAGATGTAAAGAAATTAAGAAATTAAGAAGTTCAGAAATAAAGACAAAGACTTAAAGAAATAAAGAAATAAGGAAATAGAGAAATAAAGAAATAAAGAAATAAAGAAAGAAAGAACTGAAGAAATGAAGAAATGAAGAGATAAAGAAATACAGAAATAGAGAAATAGAGATATAGAGAAATAATGAAACAAAGAAATGAAGAAATACAGAAATATCTGTATCTTATAACATCTGCTTTATCAGTTGTCATAATGGACATATACTTTTACTTCCGCTTCTATGGAAAATACGTAGAACAATAAATAAAATACTTTGAATACTTGTCCGTACTTATTTTGAAACAAAATGTGATTGGTTTGTAAAAAAATTGTGTAGTCAAAATAATATTCCATAAGAAGTGTAATATGCTTCATGGGGAAGATACTCCTTGCTAGGTTAGAGAGGCTTTTTTGAAAATATTTCTCTTATTACTTCAGATATACACATTAACACTTAAAGGGTATTTTCTAAGTAATCTGAATTACTTAGAAAAGGACAGGCATAGATAAGGCATTAAAGCTTTTCTTTGTAAAAAATTTTTTGAGAACCTCTGCAATTTGACTACGAATTTTGATAGTAAAGTGTCATAGACTTTACTATCAGACTGTACTACAATATTCTTAAAATTCTACATGGTTTTTATTTGTGCCCTGTATCTAACATAATTTTCTATACTAAAAACTACAATCTAAATAAAAAAATGTCAAGAGATGTTTTTCGGAAGATACTAAAAGATAATTTAAAAAATATATTAAAAATCCAAGAGCAGTTTCGTACATTATTTTTAATAGTAAAGTAGTTGTACAATAGTACACTATTATATTACAATAGTAGTAGTGAAATTGGTAATAGTTAGTAATAGTCAAAACATACCTTCTACCTAGGTATGTAAACAACTGCATTTATGAAAAAAATTTGCCCAGACTAGATATTAAAAAAAAAAAAATGAAAACTTAATGCCCTTTGGATACAGAAACTAAGTCACTGATTACTTTATATGACCTTTTCTCCATGAAATCACTTGAGAGCCTCAAGTATTTCAGATTACTTAAAAAAAAGAAAAGTTTGAGCAATTTCTCTCAAATATTTCACTGTGTAGATATTATGAATTATTATAGGTCACGTTCTATTGCGGAATATTGGCAAAATATATTTGAATTCCCTCTGGCCTTGGTCCATTCAGCCACGAAATCTACAAAGGGTCTCACCGAATATGAGGAAATACGAACTAAAGCAAAAACAAGGATTACTTGCCTTTCATGACACAAATAACACGGAAAGCAGGTTAACCAACAGAAGATATACATATGAAAAACGATAGCCAGTGAATAAAGGACAGTAAAAGTTATCCCGGCTCTGCATAATTCTATGAAATGTGGTTTCTATGTTTCCCTTCAGTTCAGCGAATTCATATTGATGTATTGAGTTACACTATTGAGGTGTGCATGCAGTAGGGATGTTATTGCAAGTTATATTATAAAAGTATACAGGCAGTGCATTCAAAGTTAAATACACAAAGACGTATCCCATATGAAGATTAACATTATAAACTATATAATATGAAAATAACTACTAAGCACGTATGATTTATTAAAAATCTAATTAACTACTTAGGTATTATTACTGATTTTTTATTTAATAAAAATTAAATATTTAAATTAATTAGATAAATAATTTAACTTAAAAAGGTTTTCCTGTTTCCTTTTCCATTTTTGGATTTTTTTGCATGTGGATATTCCTAGATGAATTTGAGTAGTTCTATTATAAACCCAAAGCAGCTTGACAGCTGACAAAACCCCATTCTTCTTCAGTTGCAGTCTTTATTGTTTAAAATATGCCTAAATATCTTTGTTATAGAGTTCTCCAGAAATATGTTACATAAGAAACTGCTGACAGTTTGAATATTGTTATACTCGTAGATATACTAATAAATAAGGTTTTATGGTATTATCCAAAAGTATTAATCTTGAAAGGGGTTGGAACCTTTGGTGTGAAAACAACACTGACTTAGTTTACCACATAACACCAAAACACTGCACTCGACGCGCGTTTCGCCAACCAAGTGGGCATCATCTGGAGATGGTTAAAACTGAGATGATGTTTAGTCATGAGATGAGATGAGATGATTTAATCGCAGATAATCTATACCGGGTTTCTCATTTCATTTAACTAATGGCAATTAACATGGGCTATTACATTTCATTGAATTTTATATTCCCAAGGCACAATATGAAAAATATTGCTAACGGAATCGATAGTACTAACTGTCAAACACGTCTTATTACCAAAATACTAAAGCGAAATGCTTTTTTAAATAAAATATCAATAAAAATTCGTTTGAAGCTAATAGGTGTAGTTTACATAACCGTTTTAGAAACATTGTTAAACGTCATCCGGTGGACTAGTTGGTTGAGCAGCTGGGTTTCAAACTGAACCGCAAAGTTTTGCAGGTTCAAATCCCGCCAGAGACAACTTTTTTTTTTTACTTTTTCATTAATTACAAATTATTAGTGTTTACTTATTCGAATAAATATGGTTCCTTGTCAGTACCTAGTTATTATTTTTGAAAGTCACAATATTTGCTTATCAAAAAAATAAATAAAACATGTTTTAATTGGTTCGTTTCCTTTATCTTTAGCTAAAGCTACCATCTTATAAAATAAGTAATCAACTAGCAACATATTTTTTATTTATTACATGCACTGTGCTTTTACTAATAGTGTACCTATCTCTGCTAATAGTTACTACATATTATACCTCAATCTGGATATTGAGTTAAACAGTTACAGAGGAACTGTCGTGAATTAGTAATAGGTTTTTTTTGAGGAGTTTTTTTAAAATATGATGAGTTTTTTTTAAAATATATTCTTATTTTAAAAAACTCATAATTTTAGAATTATAGTTTTTTATTTAAAAAAAAAAACCTATTACTAATTCACGACAGTTCCTCTGTAATATTGTTTAACTCAATATCCAGATTGAGGTATAATATGTAGTAACTATTAGCAGAGATAAGTACGCTATTAGTAAAAGCACAGTGCATGTAATAAATAAAAAATATGTAGCTTGTTGATTACTTATTTTATAAGATGGTAGCTTTAGCTAAAGATAAAGGAAACGAACCAATTAAAACATGTTTTTTTTTGATAAGCAAATATTGTGACTTTCAAAAATAATAACTAGGTACTGACAATGAACCATATTTATTCGAATAAGTAAACACTAATAATTTGTAATTAATGAAAAAGTAAAAAAAAAGTTGTCTGGAGGGATTTGAACCTGCAAAATTTTGCGGTTCAGTTTGAAACCCAGCCGCTCAACCCACTAGTCCACCGGATGACGTTTAACAATGTTTCTAAAACGGTTATGTAAACTATACCTATTAGCTTCAAACGAATTTTTTATAGTTATTTTATTTAAAAAAGCATTTCGCTTTAATATTTTGGTAATCAGAAGTGTTTGACAGTCAGTACTATCGATCCCGTTAGCAATATTTTTCATATTGTGCCTTGGGAATATAAAATTCAATGAAATGTAATAGCCCATGTTAATTGCCATTAGTCAAATGAAATGGGAAACCCGGTATAATATGAGCATATAATGTGTGTAATGTGTATTATGTGGAAAACTAAGTCAGTGTTTTCAACAGTACTAAAACATTTTAAGCTTAACTTAATATTTTTATTAATGAGATTATGTAAAAAGTCCTTTAAAAGTGATTGATCTAATACAGGCATTTTAAAATTGGGTATTGTTACTTCTATCATTTATTATATATACCCATTCTATATACAAAAAGATTTGAGTCTTGATTACCAAATACGAGTATAGTCTTTAGTGTAATACAGTGTGTTTCAAATTGCATGCACTAACGGTATCTTGGAAACCATTAGAGATAGAGATTAGGTTAAATTGGCACAATGTTGCGTATTTCGGTGACAAATAATATGTCTAAAAAAATCAATGAAACATGATTAGTTTTTGAGATATTTAGATAAAATCGAAATTTTGGAAATTCGTTTCTGTAAAATTTCAAGCTGGTTCGAAGAGTTATTGAGAAAAGAACACTTTGTGATAGCAACATTTTGGGCTCTATCGAATCGCGTAAACAGTTATTTTAAGTAACTTTTCGTCTATTCAGTACCATCACCAACTTCATTTTTTCTAATACGACCTCATTAATATTTTTACGTCACTCGACAGCATTTTTCCTTATTAGTTATGGTATAGTTTGATCTCGTTTTGAAAGTGACAACCATCATTAAACTCATCTGCATCTGTCTGTATGAATTAAGGAAAGAATAACGAAAAAGTAACAAATCATAACAAATATTGAGCAAAAAAATAAAGAACAATTAACAAAACAACACTAAATAAAAAAATAATATTGTACAGTTAATGGAACAAGTACAACAAATTATAGCATATGTCATCATTGAACTGACAAGGAAAAACGGTATCCAATGACAAAAAAGTATTAACGGGGCCGTATTAGAAAGAATGAAATTTATGATGTTGTGAAGAGACGAAACGTTACTTAAAAAAAGCTTAAGTTGCTATAGGAAAGCGTCCTTTTTTAAATAGCTCTTCAAACAAACCTGAAATTTTACAAAAACAAATTTCCAATCCAATTTTCAATGTCTGGTATAACCCTTTTTGTCTATTGTGCTTTTTATTACGTTATTCACTATATATAAACGTTTATTCATATCTCATTTCATGTTTGTCCCTAATTCAATTTGATTGGGCGAAGTATCGAAGTAGCTATAGGTGTTTCTCAAGTACTAAGTTACAATTATTTAATAAGTTACTCAATAAGAATTGACCATGTGACTATCTTTTCTCATAATACTATAATCATATCTTAACTTCTTAATTCTAGTCGTTTTGCATTTCCTAGACAAGTCTCAATCCACTCTTGGCTTGGAAGGCCTTTGGCTTTGGATTTGGAGGTTGTCTTATTTATGTTGTGTTTTATTATTTAATGTTTAACTGTTACTATTCATATATGTATAGTAATATATGTAAATTTAGTTATGATGTGAACAATCTATGTGATATGTATAATTAATCGATACTTATTTAAATAATTAACTTTATCGACATTTATTATTCACATAATAATACCTGTTCCTTACAAACATCTTGTTCATTGCTATTTCCGTATAATATATACTTCGTAACATAACGTAGGATACGTAACTTTTGTTTAGAGTCAAATATTTGAATAAAACTTTAATTATTTTTATGTAAAATTTATAAGCTATTAGCATCCTTTAATACGGAATGCAATATCCTTCCCAACCAGGAAATATTACTTATTCCATAAATACGATAAACATAAATTCTAACCATCACGTGGAGACATTTTCTCATTTTCATATAAATCGGGTATTGTGCCTTCTCTTTTCCCTAATCAGTGCGGGACATTGTTAAAATTTAATAGATGCCTGGCTATGTAAGCTCATTCAATTTTATTTTATCGGCAAGTATTTTTCATTTAGAACCATTTTAACGAAACCACAGTTTCTTTATGCGCTGAAAAATCCTCAGATCTTACGAGTATTATATCCCGACTATTCTTGAAAGGATTTCACAATGTACTTTTAGCCCTTTGTTAGGCGATAATTAAAATAAACAAAAGGATAATATAGTGCTAATAGGTAGGTAGTCCTTAAAACAGTGATTATGTGCCAAATTGGATTAATAATTTAATTTTACTGCGCAGCTTTATAGAGCATACCAAAATTAATACGAGATATACTGAAAAGACATACCAATAGAGTTTAGTGCATTACTTTTATAAGATTAAAAATAAAATGGATATTTTGAACCAAATAACGTATGACTGTCAAAATATATTTCACAAAAACCCAAAGACTAAACAGAAGATTTACAGGAATTAAAGTTGTACAGATATCCTATTTTAACTAATCAAATATAAAAAAGATAAATCACGTAACAATAAAAGGTTTTCATTGGCTGTAAGACATAGTATCACATCATAGAACTACTAGTGATGAGATGCATAGTGGTGGTTCTATCTAGTTGTCTATACTACCGACAATACCTGTCCGACAATATTGTCAATGGGCTGATAGCGATACTATGCATCTCGCCACGACTCTCATGGTTGTTTTCGTAATTCGTCGATTCTTTCATCTATGACCGAGGGGAATAAAAAAGTTGAAACCGGTATTATATCTGGTGGCGAATGATGTGGCTATCTTTCAACGAGGTACTTGTGGAATTCAATGCTGGTCGAGACGCCGGTTTTGTACTTATTATGTGCTCGTCAGAGTGCCATAGGTAGTGGAATCGATGAACGATGTTGCGACATGATTGCCTAAGGGGCATGTGGAATGTTAGTGGTGGGGAGAAGCACCACTAACTTCCATGATTACCAATGTAAGTGGTAATTTTTTTTTATTTTACTGCAAAAAGTATAAATTTACACAAAACTATCGCGATTATAATATCACTCGATTTTTTCATCTAAAGTTATTTAAAAAAATAAGTTTTTTGCAGATTCTCCAGGCACCATCTAAAGACTAAGAGAAATTTTGAGAAAAGTTTAGATAGAGATGCTATTTAAAATGCAGTTGATAGATTCGATGCAGATTCGACAAAATGTAGTTGCGAATTGACTATGGTCAAGTGGTTAACTACAGTCAGTTTAGAAATTTATTTTAATAAAATAATTAAATAGTATATTGTATTTATGGTTTATCGTTATAAGATGTAGATAACACTATTAAATAGAAAAATGTATTAAAGACAATACAACAATAAGTTGTGAAAATCTGTTTGTGTGGTGTAAAATGGTTCCTCAGAGTTAATGGTTTACTCTAGGGAAGTATAAACGTAATAGTAGAATTTGTCCCATATGTTCGTGTAACTGCAAATAGACAATTAAGTGGCAATAAGAAGTAATTGCTGCAGGTAAAGGGAGCGAGGACTTATTCTCATGTCAGTATTTGCACTGTTTCCTTATTTACTCTTATACTGACAAATGTCTCGAGACATTTGTGGTTATAAGACTATTACATTATTACCTACATTGCTCAATCTAGATAAATCACAGAATATCTTATTAAATACACAGAAAGGTGAAATTATAAAGTGCTACATCCAAAAAGTTCTCACAAAATTCACCCATCGTTAATTAACATTCTATATGACTCAGACTCCGTGCCTTAAAGAGTAGGTAACGTAAGTTAGGACAAGAAATAATAAGTATCATGGCATGCAATGCTGAACTTCTACATACAGGGTGGCTCAATAGTGTGACAAAGTTCCATAACTCCTATGCCGTAACAAACAAAAAAATATTTTAGGATCTCATAGAGCCTAAGAATTCGCCTACACTCAGAAAACTGGGTTAAAGAAAATTTCTGCTACCAGTTTTTGTGCTGTTGTAGTACATTGTGCTTTTACAGTTGTAAGTACTCTATGCTGTGATTATATAAATATGTTTACTAGGTGATTTCGCTGCAACAGTAACATTGTTTCCTATGATCATAAAGAGACTTTACTGCAGTACAAAAATTTTTTTTTGAAAGTTGACATTTCAACTTTTAAAAAGCTCTTTCCTGCCACAAAAGTAAAGTATATTGCCATAGAAAATAAAAATTCATAAATTTTATTTTAGAGCATCAGTTACCTACCACACCAACGCGACCTCCGCCATTTATCATTTATCTGTTTCTGGTTTTGTTATCCGTTCAGTGAAAATTGTGAAAACAGTGCGAAAATGGTGAAAACTTACTGTTGGTTGCATCTGTGCACTTACTGTCGGTGGTATATTGTGCATAATCGTTGATTTGCATCTATTTCTAAGAATTTTTATTTAAAAGGTAGGATTTTTGTGCATGAATATGTCCTTATTATATCATTTGATTTTTACTATATGTGGTACCTAAATTTAATTATAATAATACTGTTTTATGTTTGTTGGTCATAAATTCATGAACTATACTATACCTCGGAACAATCAGTTACGTTATATAAAATGTCGGAATAAGGTCGTAAAATATTTAGTTTTACTGAAGGTATAACGTAAAAGTAGATACTGTACATTTACATTTTACATACAGTAATACATTTTTTCTGCAGATTAAAAGATCCAAACAGGTTCGATGTCGGCAATTACATTGGCACCAAATCTGCCGCTAGAGCTAGAATTGTCGACAGACAACAAGATGAGATGCAAGCAAAAATTAGTTGAATAGAGTCTTGAATATTTTTGGTATTAATAAAATACCAAACTTTTGGTAAGTCACTGTAAAATTATTTTGGCACCGAATTCCATACGTATAAGCCATTGTAAACTAGTACATAAACTAACATCCTGTGAATTAACCAAACTTATGACAAGTTTGGTTAGTTCACAGAACGTTAGTTTATGTACGAGTACTAGGTAGTTTACACTGATTTATACATGTGGAATTCGGTGCCAAAATAATTTTACAGTGACTGTAAGATACTTCACAGCGACAGTAAACATATTTTCTGGCAATTAACAGTTACTTTATAGCAGTTGTAGAGTATGATTATTGGGGGTCACGATTAATAATAATAATAAGTAAGTTTATTCAGTATAATAGCTAACAATAAGGGACAATAACCAAAACAAGTAAATAGTTACACCATAATTTTCTTACATTATTTAATATAGAGTATAATAGACTAAAAGCGTTTATCATTATCACTATGTTATATCATGAATAAACATGTTTCCACTAAGGCGAACCCGTGCGTGGACTCTAGCTTTATCAGAAAGGTAAAAGGCTTAAGATTTGATGTCTTACTTAAAAGGAAAAAAAATTTCCAACAAAACTTCTCTCACAAGAGAGTAAGTGTAACTTCAGTTTCTTCTTGAGTGCAAATAATGTTGTAGTATCTCTAATTTTATTTGGTAAGGCATTATAGAATCTGCTTCCCAAAAATATATTATTTCTCTGACCTATTGTCTTCCTTGACACTTGCGTCTCCAAGTTTCTATTTGTTTTTTGTCGAGTTTCGTATATGTGACTTATGTGGGGTAAGTATTGTTTACTTTTAAATAGTTTTATAACGGTTTTGTAAAAATAATGTTGTCTTATATCTAGTACTGACAGTTCTTTAAAAATCAAATTAGATGGATATGTGATGGGTTTCGCTAAAATTATTTTCAAAAATTTCTTTTGCAGGATTTCTAAACAGGCAATATGAATGTCTGCAGCTGCTCCCCAAGCTAGTATGCCGTAGGTGATTCTAGATTCTATTAAAGAATGATACAGAGTTTTTAAATGGGGAACTTCTAAGAAATTCTGGAAACACTTAATTTTGTACAATAGTGAGCGCAGCGTCCTGCAAACCTGCTGAATGTGTTTATCCCAGCGAAGATGGCAGTCAATTACAACACCTAGGTACCTATATGAATCAGCTTTATATGTATAATTTTATATCAGCCTATATGAATTACTTTAGAATGCTTAAAAAGATCTCTATAAAGGTTGTAGAACTACTTTATAATGACAGCATAGTAATTTTCTGTAACAGTCGAATCATTTTCCACACCTTGCAAGTTACTTTATAGTGACAATAGGTCTATTTGTCAGCAGTAGCAATGGCCACTTTACATTAATAGCAATTTTACTTTAGGGGGGCTAAAAAGTAGGTCTTTATAAAGTAAGTTTACTGGAGTAGTAAAGTCTTGACAGCATAATGAATTTTACTGCTACTGCAAAGAGGTACACTGGCGCCTATGTTATTATAGTTTTCTGCTACTATAGCATTTTTTTTTCTTTGATGGTGAAAAAATTTTCTCAGTGTAAGGGCAACCATGCAAATTTTCAAAACGATTATTGGACCGGTTCTTCATATACTTCTATACTCTAATTCTAATACTCCATCCACCGTGAATCATCTTGTATACGAGTAGGTATATACCTATAAACTTCTTTAATAATTTTTAAACATTTTGTGTCGCTTTACTGATTAATTTTACTTTACTGGGTTTTGTTCTTATCGTAGAATGTTAATCCAGTATTATCGTGAACATGATGCAATTATTTGTTGGTTGGAAGTGCACATCAAAGCATTACTACGCAGTTGTACATGTTGGTTAACAAAAGCTGACTTGCTGTGTTAAATTGTGCGACTAAAATTTTCTGAAATGAGGTTAACCATAATTAAGGACGACTAAACTGTAACAAACATTGTTGTATCGATGTTAAACAGTAGCGCATAATTATCTGTACAATAATCCAGAACTAATAATCGGATTTGTTTAACGTTTATGTGTAAAACTGATTTCTACTGGAGCACACACGACGAGCGGTGTTTTAAATTAATCTAATTATGTGCCACAATTTGTCGGAAGTTGTAACAATTTATCACTTGTCGCAGTTTCGACAATACATTCGATAGATAATTACAACAATAAATCTCCTGAAAAGACATAGCTAGTTATTTGTTCGTGTGTTTTTTTTTCGCATATAATTGCAAGCGAATATATCATTATAAAATATATAAAATTACTAATATTAATAGTACGTAATTTAATATGACTGAAATTGAAATTATTGTCGACGATTGTCTTTAAGAAAGCTTTAACTTCCTGTATTTTAAAAACGTAGGGATATCAACGTGTATACACTCAGAAAACTGGGTTAAAGAAAATTTCTGCTACCAGTTTTTGTGCTGTTGTAGTACATTTTGCTTTTACAGTTGTAAGTACTCTATGCTGTGATTATATAAATATGTTTACTGAGGTGATTTCGCTGCAACAGTAACATTGTTTCCTATGATCAAAAAGAGACTTTACTGCAGCACAAATATTTTTGTTTAAAAGTTGACATTTCAACTACTAAAAAACTCTTTACTGCCACAAAAGTAAAGTATATTGCCATAGAAAATAAAAATTTATAACCTTTATTTTAGAGCATCAGTTATACCAAATAGTGTTTTGGCATTTTCTGACTGAAAACAAATGGACTATCTCTCACTGAGAAAATTTTTTCACCATAAAAGCAAAAAAATGCTATCTATGATAGCAAAAAACTATAATAACATAGCCGGCAGTGTAAGTCTTTCCGCAATAGCAGTAAAATTCATTATGCTGTCACAAATTTACCTACTGCTCCAGTAATCTTACTTTATAAAGACCCACATTTTAGCCCCGGAAACCAAAATTGGTATTATTGTAAAGTAGTCATTGCTGCTGCTGAAAAGAGGCACTATTGTAGTATGACAATAGTACCAGACTGATGATATAAAATAATATTCATGAATTTTATTTTCTAAGGCAATTTACTATACTTTCTTGGCAGTAAGGAATTTTTTAGTAGTTGAAATGTAACTTTCAAAAAAAAATATTTGTGCTGCTGTAAAGTATCTTTATAGTCATAGGAAACAATGTTACTGTTGCAGCGAAATCGCCTCAGTAAACATATTTATATAATCACAGCATGGAGTACTTACAACTTTATAAAAGCAAAATGTACCACAACAGCATAAACAATAATAGTAGTAGAAATTTTCCTTAACCCGCTTATATGAGGTATAGCATTGAAGGAGATGTGACGAAAAAGTAGCGTAAAACTAATTTATAAGAGGCCTAACCAATATACTGTTCAATATTTTAGATTAACTTGATGGTATAGAAGATAACAATAATAATAATCGTCTTTATTGCAAATAAAAATAAGTATATACACAAAAAGATAGAAAATAAAACTATGAAACTTCCACCGGGCAAAGTTTAGCCTAATGATATGATTACAGTTAACCTATTGGAAACCCCAAGATAAACTAAATTAATTAATATGTAAAAGTTTAGGTCCAAGTACCAAGGTCTCTGATGAACAATTTTTTAATTTTGATTGATAATAAATCTATTGGAATAAAGAAGTATAAATGAACAATATGTTTCCTTTAATAAACTATTTACGTGACTTTTAAATCGTAAATTTCGTAATTTGAATGTCTATAGTATCTTTAGCAAAGGAAGCTTTATTTATAGAACCAAATATCATTATATTCGACTTGTTAGAATATGTTTCAAGTTAAATCATATAAAGAGTTTAAATCACTATTAATACATTGTTGTGCTTGAACAATATTTTCCACAGAAAAACTGAAATATAACTGAGAGTCATCAGCTTAAGCTTGAATTTTACAATACTTAAGCGATTTCAATATATTTGCCGTGTATAATATAAACAAAAGAAGTCCCAAAATGGATCCCTGAGGAGGACCTGATTTAATTTCACAATAAAGAGAAAAGCTATTGTTATATATTATTTTTTGTTTCTTATTAGAGAACATTTCTCAAGACGCAATAGATAAAGTTCAGCAAGAATTCATTCATCCTTTGGGATATTGTCAGGCACAGGAAAGTTTTCAATTTGAGTGTCTGGTTAATTAATTTTTATGTTTTTATTTCCTGTTAATTTACTGTGTTTTTATTATAAAATATCACGATAACTCAAATTGTCTAACTTCAAAAAATAATACTTTCAACTGCCTGTAGCTCCGAACTTATGAACTCTACACCCTTCAGGACTCCACAGAGAATTCAAAAATGAAATGCATTACAGAGTGTTCCATTTAAAAATCAGCAGATTCATAGCCGAAGCAACGATGACGTCATAACTAAAAACATAAGATGCGCAATTAAAATAAAAAATTGACTTGTCCGAGAAATTTTCCAAAATATGTTCGTATTCTGAAATAATAATGAATTTATTTCATACTTTATATACACACTGTATATTATATACAACTAATGAAAATGACACTAGCGTTTTGTTGTCAAAATAAAATTGTAAACTCGGTTAATGCGTAACTGCATTATGAAATTTAATATAAAGTAGAATTCAAAAAGCACACTTGAATTAAACAAACACACAAGTCACTGGATGTTAACTTATCTTCCTAACAAAAGCTGATAATTTGTGATGCCTTTCCTCTCCGTTTCTCTTTGATGTAACATTTAATCCTGTCAAAAGTACACAGTATAATTACTTAACGATATTCTGTTCAAATAGGATCAGAGATTAGAAAAAGCTGCAGCCTCGGTTTCACGCATACACAGAAAATCTCATAATTGAGGTGATCCTCAAGTGAATTTACCTTTTTGTTACAACTAGTTTTAAAATAATTACTGAAATAGAACCTAAATGAGATCACATGCAAATAGCACGACTTTTCTTCAGCTCAGAATACACCCATAGTGCTTATAGTATGAAAAACCAACAATATTAATTAAATAATAGTGGCTTTGCTATAGAAGATTACGAAGTGATATTTGGACGAGATACATATACTGGTTTTCCAAATAAAAAAGAACGTCAGTCATTTCTAAGGACCGACTCGCCGTAGGGCATCAACGAATTTTTTTAACAAATGTGGCTCAGAGCAATCCCTGGAAATGATTTATTAGTTTTTATATCTGCTATTTTTATGGTGGCACAAAGGACAGTAGGAAGCAGAAAAAACAGAGGGCTCAGTATGACAACAGAAAGAAAACAATATAATATTGAGAGAGTACAAAAATTCTATTATTATTTGGCAGTAACAATAACCGATATAGACTTAAGAGAAGGAAGAAATACAGGAAAGAATATAAAATGGAGTGAAATGTATGGGAGGGCTGTTCCATGTTTTGATATCAAAAACTGTCTTCGGAAATATCAAGGAAAGAATATATAAAACTATAATAAGACCAGTAGTTATGTATGGGAGTGAGACGTGGAAACTTAATATAAAAGAAAGAAGATCGCTAGAAATTTTTGACAGGAAAGTACTAAGAACGATATATGGAGGCGAAAAAATTGGAGATCTATGGAGGAGAAGAACAAATGAAGAATTGATGGCATTATACGGGGAACCATCTATAATGAACGTAGCCTGAGCACAAAGAATGAGGTGGTTAGGTCACGCAGCAAGACTCAAGGATGACAGACCGACAAAAAAGTTTTGACAGGAGGAATAACTGGGAGAAGAAAAAGAGGCAGACCAAGATCAAAACGTTTAAAAATGGTGAAAGAGACCTGGAGGCAATGGGAATAAGGGACTGGCAAAGAGCAGTAACGAATAAACATAAATGGAATTTTGATGATCAGTATTATGATTATCTTGTAAAGCTGCTTGAAAGGTTACTACATTTTCTAGTTTTCTCATAATTTTGTATTCATAATAATTTAAATGAATTACTATTTAATATTTTTTGTAACCGGAGATATCAAAGAAATTGATTGAGTAGAGGGGAGGGAGATCGAGTTTATTAGAGAAGTACTTTAAAATAGAAAAAAATGTGTTCAGTTGAAGGCAATATAATCTCAATAAATATATAAACACTTACGAAAGGTGTCCGGAGAGTCTAGGTGAGCGGTGTCGAACTGAGTGATTGTGACCAAAGAAAACAGTAATCAATCAAAGGAAAAATGTTCCCCAACAACTAAATTTTAATAAAATTCAACAAATCTCTTTAAATCTCATACCTAAAAGCCTATCTTTCCTAATCTGTGGTAGAGTATGAATACGACTAATTATTCAGGCTTCCCCATAAATAAAATCTAAGCAACTTAGGTCGGGTGTCTAGCTGGCCATGGAAAGATGAATAAAACGTAGGTATAATACTTTGATGATACTATTTTATTTGATATGGCCTATGACTTTTGTGTCAAAGCTAACTATAAACAATTCAAGCTAACATAAAGCTATTCCAAAGTTACTATCAGTTTAGAAAATTTGTTTCAAATAATAATAATCAATATTTTTCAATCATATATTTGACATTTTATGGCACTGACACTTTATGATATTTTTTTAACTTAGTTTTGCCTATAACTAAAATCAACATTTTTATTCTAAAAAAGTAGATAATTAATCTTAATAAAAATATAGAATTCTGACTGAGGTTGAGAAATGATAATTATATCTCTACACAAAGTGTTGTATACGTAGGTAGGTAAACAAATATGTATATATCTCGATAATAAATCGTTGAATGAAGTGGGTAATTTTTTTATATTCATATTTCCAATGTAAATCATTTGCACGCGCAAGTGCTGCAAAATATGACTTTTAATGTGTACTGTGTGCATCATTGGAGATAAATTTGTACAGAAATTTCCTCTTGAAATATATTTGGGACAAAAATGCATACTAGTGGTGCCATTTTATGGAAAGCGTTGCCTTTGTCTGAGTATAATAAAACCTAGTTTTTATAGCCAAGTATAACTTTTATCAGAGGTTTATTTCGTGGTAATGCATTTTTTATATTAGAGTGCCATAAAAGTGGTGGCAAAGTTAAAGTAAAAAATGCTCGAGGCTCTTCGTAAAGACTAATAATACTATGTAAAATTCCAGTGGGTTTTATGTTAGGTAATTTTTAGGGAATCGACATATTATTTCTAAAATACAGAAGATGAACAGCTAAACGTGTGACGTAAATAAATGTAGACTTTTGAAATTTAGTATGTTTACTTAGTTTGATGAGAGCTTTCGATTGCCATTAAAACATGTTCTAGGCCTGCTAGTTTTTCGGCAACAACATTCAACTTTTGTATTGGCGCCATATTGGATTTTTACCTCATTACATATAAAAATAAATTACAAGCACGGTGATATATCCTACTCGATACTTTCTTCAATAAATATGGATAATACACGCGAATAACGATAAATAGTATTTATTCACAAATAAAAGACAATCATTCATTATGTTAATTGTTACAATACGTATTTTTAGCTTTTTGAGGAACTAATTATTATAATAAGAAAAACAATTATTTGCACGGCTTGAACTGGCTGCCATTACTCTAAATAGGCAAATGAGCCACTTACACGTCTTACGGTTGCAGCATGTATTGAATTTATGTATTTATTAAAATTCTTTCCAACATTTCATTATCTGTTGTTGGCATTAGATTACTGTAGACAGATATAACTTTTAGCAGCTCCACACAAATAATAATCATGGTGATCGTCGAGTGGGTTAAAACATGGTGATCGTGATGGCCATTAAATGAAACCATTTGTACCTATCCACAAATTTGGAAAACGTTGATAAGAGGTACTGGGTTACAATATAATTACGTACGTGTAATGGCACCGCCGGTATTCGGGGCTTATCGTATTATTGATAAATTAATGTCTAGTAATTATTTATACTTTTCACAAAACGATTTGGAGGAAAGACTTGATGATCTACCTTTGGAAAATATTCAACATCTACAGTCTACAGTTATTTCAATAAGATGGATGCTCTTCACACAACGCTAGAATTGTAATCTAGTATACCTCTATCAACGTTTTTCGAATTCGTGGATAGGTGCAAATGGTCCCATTCTATGACCACCGCGATCACCGTGAGTTAACCCCCTGGATTATTATTTGTGTAGAATTGCTAAAAATTATATCTGTCCACAGTAATCTAATGCCAACGAGAGAGAATGAAATGTTGGAAAGAATTTTAATAAACACATAAATTCAATAGATGCTGCAACCGTAAGACGTGGAATGGATAACATGTCTATTCAGTTTTAAAAAATAGTTTAATAATAGTAGAAATAATTGTTTTTGTTAGTTATTATAATAATTAGTGCATCAAAAAGCTAAAAAGCTATAAATGAATGATTGTCTATTACTTGTGAATAAATACTATTTATCGTTATTCACGTGTATTATATCCATATTTATTGAAGAAAATGTCAAGTAGGATATATCACCGTGCTTGTAATTTCTTTCTGTATTCAATGAAGTAAAAATCCAATATGGCGCCCATAAGAAATACAAAAGTTAAATTTTGTTGCCGAAAAACTAGTAGGCCTAGAACATGTTTTAGTATGGCAATTGAAAGCTCTCATCAAACTATGTAAACATACCAAATTCTAAAAGTCTACATTTATTTCAAGAAAAGTTATTTGACGTAAAATAAACTGGCAAATTTTGTTTTTTCCGGTATAACTCCCGAAAGGTCAGGAATATATTAAACTTGTTTACATATTTAGAATCAGCATCAAATTGAGCAACTTTTTCCTAATTTGAGCCACGTTGTATCTTTTACCGTTACCGAGATACCAATGCTGAACATTAAAATTTTTCCCACCCTGTATAATGTCCATCGGTTCATTATATGGATATAATATAAAATATCTTTATTGTTGCAAAATGATTGAGGATTCTAAAATTTCATTTTACAGCGTACGCAGTGGGCTAATAGGTACTTATTATTAAAAACTTTTATACGAAATTATAGAGGGTGATAGATGTTCAAAGTAGCACTAAAATTTTGAAAATATGATAAAGTAATATTAACTTTTATTTTTTTAACTTCTATACCTGGTATATCTCGGAAACGAAGCGTTTACAAATGTTTATATGTAATATTTAATCTTTTTAATTTTCTTCCCAGAGTTCAGAAGTGAAGTATGGTCCATTCATTACAGAACACCCTGTCTACATGTAAAATGTTCGCAGGTACATATAAATATCATATTCCATTTTTACCGATAGGAACTAATAAATAAATGTACCTTCAATTCCTTGAAATATATTAATTTGTTAAGATACTGGTATTAATTATTTCATCAAAATGTTCAAGACCACGAGGAGAATTTATCGCAAACAATTAAAAGGTTTTCCGTACAACTGCAGTGAGGCAAACAAATTTATAACTCAATTTAGAGTTCCACTAGAATTAAAACTCGGAACGTTTCCTCTCGGCGTCTTCGTAAATAATTACAGTTAATTGAGGGATTGATATCTTCATAAACCCAAAAGCAATATACCAACCAGTTCTAAAATTAAAGAACGTAAGTCTACAGTCATTTCAAGCAAAGTAATTGTGGTGAGTTTGGTTGACGTAAATGTAATTTAAAATTCAAAACAATTTTTGGTAGAATACATGAAGCCTTGGAGAACGTTTTTATGCAAAATAAAATAAGCGTATTTTAATTATTGTTTTATAATTATTGTCACTAATTCATCATGATCTTTTAATAATCTACAACTAGGTAGACATAGACGTAAAGCGAAGTAAGAGGCTGTATACATTTTGATAAATACATATGTTGTAGTCATATAGTAAAATACATCACTTCATGAAATTCAGACAATTACTTCAATATATTAAATTGCAAACAACAGTCCAGTTAATAGAAATATTTTAGAAAATCTGAAATTTACTTAATCTAAAATTAAATAATTATAATTTTGTCAAGACAAAGAAAGCAATAATGAGAAGAAGATAAAAGAAGGCCTCTTTTCACGAAAGGAATCATGAAAGGATAATACTAAGATACATGATATAGAGTGTTGGCTGTATTTTGGTATTTTAAGATCTACTTCTCTTCTAGAACAATGTATCTTTTTCGGTCTTGAAAACCGTAAGTGGAACTATTTTCAATAAGTGAAAGATCCAATATGGCACGTATTAGAAAAAGCAGACCTGATAATGATATTCGATAATCGAAACGTTCAAACTAATATAATAATATAGAAAGATAACTGATTTTAATATTCTGCGATTATTCAGACGTTTCAAATTGAACTGTTTCCATAAAAAGTTTTGGGGAAACCTCTCGGTGGATATAACCATTAAATATATGCATAGCAGATTTTAAAAACCTCCCCTGAATGCTCTATGATTGTTGAATACTGGTATTGTAGGCAGTCCATTTGACTGGAATAACGGAAAGTCGATTGGTTATATATACATCACAAATTAACAAGTTTTCGCAGAGCTGAATTGAATCAAACACACGATACATCTTTAAATCATAGTACACGAGGAAGTGAACATTATAATCATCCAAGTAATCCAGAATAGAATTTACAAATATGATCAAAAAAGAGGGGTTGAAACAGAGAACCCTGCGGAACACCAGATCTCAGGTGAAAAGTAACAGACTTGTAACTGTAACAAATGGGTACCTCTTAAACGGATACCTGTGATTTAATTAATTCTTTTAATGGATAATGCAAACATATATCTGACTTCTTTCAAACATTTTCTCGTAGAGAAATTGTGTCTCACACATAGAAGATTAGTTATAGTTGACCTACTCCTCATGAAACAATACTGATTAAAAGTTTGTTGAAGTAATGATGGCACAGGGTAGATTCGAGATTTTTTCCCTCTATACCAGTCTCTTTTCTTTGATTTTTTATTTTATTAACACCATTTGATGTTTTTAATAGGTTAACAAATAAAAGCCAACATTTTTTCAATTTAAAAGTCGTTTCAAAAAAACGGTCATACCATTTTGTAGATCATAGATATTCAGAGGACTGAATTTCGACATTTGAATTGAATTTGCATATTCTTATACTGTTTTTATAGTATATGATTGTAATAATGGTAGTTACTCAATAAAGTCAGTGTTATTATTATAATTATTAAAAATCGTCTTTTGTCTCCAAGAATATGGTCTATAAAGGAATTTTAATTCCACTTAGTTGCACATATGATTAAATTACTTAAAATCTTATAGTTTCCGAGTATTCAGTACCTGTCACCAAAGTGGCCCAAAGTTTAATGTATAAAGATATAGATAAGGCCACTTACGCGATCATGATAGCAGCCCTGTTGGTGGTTCGCTTGGCCCTGTATGTAAGCGGCCTCGTGACGGAAAAATAGCGATCAAAACTGATGATGAGCAGATTGAGCACAGAGGCGTTGCTGGCCAGGTAATCCAACGCCAGCCAGGTATCGCAGACGAGTGGCCCCAGGGGCCAGTAGCCCAGTAGAGTGGATATGGTGAAGAGGGGCATAGAGATCAGACCTATGGCGAAGTCGGCCACTGCCAACGAGAAGAGGAAGTAGTTGCTGATCGTCTGCAGTTGTTTGTCGATCTTGAACGATATCATCACCATAATGTTTCCCACTACGGTAACGATAGACAGGAGACCCGCTGCAACAATAAGGAAAGCAAATATTAAAATAATAGGTTTCAGATACAGGGTGTTTCATGCGCCTGGTTCGTGACCATTTAGAGAGTTGGGCTGATATTTTTAGTGCTTGGAAATTGTATTAATTTGGTGAATATTAAAACATCGAAAGTTTTTTTTTCAAATGGAATCTTGTGTCTATTTCTGCAGTATCCCATATAAAATTTGATTCTCTATAAATTGGTGTTAGGGTTCCCTAAATCTCTTTCAGTTTTTCTGTTACTGGTCATTTTTGAAAAAATAACAAATAAAATATATAATGGCGGCCATAGAGAATAGTTTTTATGATTTGTATTTATACAGGGTGTCCCACCGGGAAGGATAGACAGACGGACAGATCTGTATTCAAGCTGTTTACCTTACAAAAGTGGTAAATAATAATCTTAATATTTCAATATTATTGAACTATTTCATATTGCGTACAATGAAACCAAGATTTTTATAAGACTTTATCATCATCATAGATCATTGTATCTATGTGAACCATCACTTAACCAAAGTTAAGTTTTTTGTCAAAAAGTATGCCGAAATCTCTAATGGTTCCTGGATGCGGGAGGATTGTATTGTCTATATCATAGAAATGCATTATTATATTGATCTCTTCTTTACGACAATACGACATCACATTACATTTAGTTGGTTTCAACAGCAACCTATTAACTTTGCACCAGCACTTAAGTTACTTAATTTGCTGCAATTGTGTGTTCTCCAATTTGACACAATCGTTCTGATAATCTATTGGTGCGAAGAGTTTCAAATCGTCTGCATAAAATTAGTCGTTTACATTAATTTCAGTCGCAATATCGTTGAAAAAAATTATGAACTACTATGAAAATTATTTAGTAGTTCCTTGAATATGGTTATTAATAAGCCAAAACAATACCGGATTCCCAAGAACATTGTTTAAAACAAAGGTTCAGAATGAGAAAACATTTTCACCTAATTATATGTATAAAATAGGTATTACACCTACTTATCCTGAAAATAAAGATTTAATATATTTCTACCCACCAATCAGCTCATCCACTGGGATGAAGTTTTTCTTGTTGAATAATATTTACCTGTATTTCAATAAAAAAAAGTTTGTTTTCCGATTGGACGAAAGTATAAGTTTAATAAAACAAGCATGATTACCAACCGTGAAGATTCATATTTTCTTATTATTTTTTAATTATTTAGTATTCTCTCTTTTACACTTTTTAATCAGTCAATAACTGGGGGTCTAGAGTCATCAGATCCAGAGGCGGATTCTATTCAATATGAATCCAACGATTTTTAAAAGAAACTTCAGTTCTATTAATTAAAACTGTTGACACGAAGAGCAGGGTTGCCAACTACCTTTGCGTACAAGACAGAATGGAATAATCTCTACCAGGTGTTAATGTAATAATATGAGCGTAAATTCGACTGCCCATTTATTTAATGAAGTTTACCAGGTTTCCTTCATTCATGCAGTAAATGGTGATTAGGACCTACCAATTTATATCGCTCCAAGGTTAATATGATCAACAGACTAACAATATGCCGCCTCCTCTGTCACACAAGTCTCAGACTTACGTGACAATTTTGTGATTAGATAATGACGAAGATGAGATATTATATTGTATTGCTCATACATGGATTACAGAATGATAATAAAAGAAAGATGAATATAAATACTATAGTAGTAATTAAATATTCTATCTTTTTGATTATTCTACTTATCGACATGATGTTTGATTTGTCTTAATATAAAACTATATATAGAAATTACGGATGTTTTTATAACTCTATATTAATATGGTTTACACAGAATTAATAACTTTATTTACGTTCACATCCATTAAAGAATCATGAAGAAGTAGATTCTTGAACCATAAATATAAAATTAAAACAAATGTTTTAATAATCCTTGAGAAATTGTTTGGTTTGACAGGAACAGAAAAAAATCAATCAATATCGCACAGTAAACACTTTGGTTTACATTCTATAGTAAATAATTCAGCTAAATAAACTTCCCTTCAGATTTAATATCATCTAATAAAATCAGGAGAGTAATAGCAAACTACTCCGCAAGGACAGGAGATCCTATTTCTGTTAAAGGGAGGCCTTCGTACGTGATTGAACAACCAACAGCTATTGAACGTGATAGCGTCTGCATTAAATTCCACCGGACATCATCTAAGTGCATTATCTAGGTGCATAATACCATTGTACATAGCCTTAATGCATTTCTAAAGCGATTCAAGAGTTTTCTAGGTTGTTCGACTTCCGCTCATCGGCCAGTATAATAAAAATATATCATTTCCTGAAATAAGATTTTTCTATATCACCTTTAGTAGCATATCAACGTTTTTGTTACTCTTATACAAAACAAAATATACGAATTGATTCGACTAAAAGTAGGATGTACATAGGTATGTCTTACTCATGCGGGTGGTAGTTCAAATTACCATTAATTATGAAAATTCTTAAATTATGGGTTCAGATTCACAAGATTTTCACATAAGTTTATTTTGTTTTAAAATCAAACGTAATTAATAGAGTTTCTAACTTATATTATAGATTAGAAATGTCCTGTTAGAGAAATATGTTGTAATTTTTAAGTTTTACTTGGAAATTTTTCCTAAATATTGGCGCCACTTCCGCTTAAGGTAGAATAGAAATATTTTTAATTATTCAACTATTCAAACTGCATGTTTATCAATTCCATATGCAGGACATCTCATTTGATTCTGAAGGTTGGTTAGTGCCCTTATTCATTCAATTCATTTGAATCTCAAGTAGGTACATTATTAAATTGACACTAAAATAAATATATAATTTCAATAAAAAGTTTTTATTGAAATAATTGTTTTGTGATATTTATTGTAATATTACTATTAGTAGAATTATGTATTATTGATTTTATGTCATTGCCTGAAAAAAGAGGCACATCTATCGCGTTACAACTAATATTATTATCACTACTCTCCACTGTGACACCACTTCGATCTACCTTGAGAATTTTATTAGCTATATTCAGTTTATGCTTTAGAGAGTCCTCCACGGAGCCATCTGTCATGCTAGAGGATTTTCACTCTCCATGCCTTTTGAACGTAGTAACATCTGAATCCACAAGAATAGTCGCAGAGGAGCGACGAAAACAATGCCCAATATACTTCTTAAAGTTTGGACATTTTAAAAATTTAGCCACTATTTCAGGCATTTTTCCAATTCGATGAGTGCCAACTAGGTACTTGCTTGTAGCCTGTTCCATAACTGCATTTTTAAAAAAAGTGGGAATTATCTCAATGTTTTGGACGATTTCTTACATATTTTCTACATACAATTCTGTTGCTACTAACAGTCTTGGTTTTAGGAGCTTCGTGGCCGAGCGGTTAAAGACATCAGGTTCTTAATCATTCTCCGCGGTTGACGACGGTTCGAATCTCGCCGTGGTCAACTTTTTCTAATTACTCCAATATTCAATCTGTGTGCATAAGGCTGATAGCGTTCTTAATATGCAACTAGTACTGCAATATCACTGTATAAATGGCTAACAACCTACTGCACAGTAAAAAAAGACAAATGGTAAAATTACTAAATGGTAATCGTAATTTGCTGCAGTGTTATTTTTAACACGAACTGGGTAGTATAATAACTAAACCTTTAGAACTCATATTACACGAACGATATACCCGCCAAGTTTGTAGAAGTACTCATAAATTGTAGTAAAATTTACAAAACCCTGTGTTAAAAATGTATCAATCCGCCATAAAAACGGAATAATTACACGTAGAATAATTAACTATTACACATTATCTTGTAAAATCTACTGTGTTAAATTACTTTTATGTAATGTAATAATACACCGATATGTCTAACACTGCCAAGTGTGGACTATATACACACTGATGAGTGTGTATTCAGTGTTAAAATCAGCCGGATTTTTTTACTGTGTGTATACCTTAATGAATTAGGTTTTCCAGGTTTTCCTTATTCTCGTACTAAATGGTAGTTAAAGCTATAACATCATAAGTCGTTCCTGGGTGGCCCGCACTCGCGGCCCGCAAAATAGTAATATGCTGCTCCCTTTCCTCTACAAGTTTCTAACTTCCGGGCTCATCATTAAGATCTGAATTTGGGATAGAGATATTATTTATTATTTATTTATCGTTTTCTAAATTTAGATCCCAGGTTTTCTATATCGTCGTTCTTAAGTTACACAGTTCATCAAGTCTACAACCGCCAGTAACCCCAAATATCAAAGCAATCGGAAAAGAACAGTACTTATATAACAGTATCGTTCTTCTTCAAATATTTAGTATTTTAGATTTTCATTTCACACATTTTTAGAGCTTGCCTTAGTGGTTAGATAGACGTCGTCAAGAGCTTTTGCCATAAATCTTTCTAATTCTTCCTTGTATTTCTTCCCTTTATAACTTCGTGCTTCACGAAAGCCCGCAGCCTCTGGTATTTCAAATATCTACGTTTTCTTTTATATTTAGGGTTGACCTGAATAGCCAATAATGTGCCCATGTTGTTGATGCTTTCGTTTTACTACTTAACGCCGCAAAATACGCAATTATAACGTTTTCTGAATTTCCTATCTATTGCTTTCTTCCTGTTGCAGTATTCTTTAAACCATATTGGTTACGTATTAAACCATACGTACTAGTATTAAATCATAAGCAATTCATATTTTTCTCTAGATTTTGATGATAATAAGTCCAATGTAGCCTTATTCGCTAGTTCCACAATTCTGGTGTATATCCCAAATTCCTCATTTTTAACACAGTTCAGAATTGAATTACTATTACTATTACACTGAATTACATTGAATTACTATTACAAAACTATTGAATTACTTTATCAGCACCAAATTTAACACATATCACATCTCAGTAACAAGTGATATAAATGAGGTATTTCTATGCAATCTCTGAGAAACTGTGTGTGGCAACTTGATGATTTGGTTTTAGAATTTTACCTTTATTATTTTTTGTACACTTTCATGATCATCGGTCGCAGAAAAAATAATACATGCACTTTGAAGGAAATGCACATCTACTTCTCCTCTAACTCTGAGTTACTCATCAGAATTTTCTCAGTCGTTCGGGAATGTTTCGTTTTTCCTCCTAAATACACAATATACTCTGATGCTATATAAAAATGTCCAGTTTTTGCTGTAATATTGTTTCTACAATTGATTGAGCTCACAACATAATTTATATAAAAAGTACCCTTGGTTGTAATTATGTACTCATGTATGAGAATAAACTTCACACAATTTAATGAATCACAGGACGCTCTAGATAACCAACATTTCATTCACAAACTTTCATAAAAATTATTGGAAAATCTAAATAACTAACGCGTTGTTAAATTTTAATAATCACTGGAAATATGAATTCGATTCATGCTCATTTAATATTAAACTGAAACTGTTGGAGTTGGTTAATTATATAATATTTATACAAGGAACTACTGCCAAACTCAAAATTAATGTTACGAAAACTTTAAAGTGATCCTATGCTAGCTTGTTATATTTCAGGAAACTGAAATTTCAGTAAACAGTAAATGAGTTATGTGTGATAATTTTACAAAAATGCCTAGTAAAGTGCAAAAAATAGATTGCAATATGTTGCTTTTGCTAAAAATAATAAATAGGTGCAATTGTAGGTTACTTTTGTGCTGTAAATAATTCGTGTTTAAAGTCTAGGATAAAAACTAATTCCAACATTGTTAGTTTGACATAACAACAGTCTATTATATTATAATCGTCGATTGTTTTTCAGCACATGCAAGTGAATTTTTACTCAAAGGTTGTAAAAACCCAATTACCACATGTATTACATGATTTATATTTTATCTATAACCTTTTATTTAATCTCTTCAAAAATATATTCATAATGTTTTAGTTAAAAAAATACTAGTTGCTGTAATTTTTATATTTGGAATATCCCTTTTATTGGTGTCAGGTGGTGTGGTATGGTTAGGAGTATTTCATTAAAATTAAGGCACCTTATCCTGCCAAATGCTTTATTTGATGAGGCATTTTTTCTTTCCTAGTCACAATACAAACAAGGCCCTACGGTTGGGTCGCTTTTTTCTTTTTTGTTACGTTGCTCAATTAAAAAAAAATGAATTCCAGTGATGTCGAAGAAGAAATATTAAAAATAAAGAAGCAGGCGCCTGGGCATTTATTCCTGGATTATTCCGGAACGAGGTATAAGAAGGAGTATAACAAACAGTCTTATTCAATGATGTGCAACAAAAAAAGTTGAAACTATTTATGGTATTTTAATTGCGTAATTTCATGATAAAAATGTCTTCCCTTTGGATTTTTATTATATCCTGAAATCCACTTTGGTTATGAAGAAGAACATACATATCGAAAAATATCCTAAACTGAGTTCAATCAGTTACTTCTAGGATTAAAATATTGAGTGTATTTAGCAGAAAAGGGGTTAAATGATTATTCAGTGAAGCGCGTGATGAAGATTTTTTAATTATTAAGGTAATATATTTACATAATATATAAGGATTTAATTTTGAATAACTTAATGTAAACAGATACAGACAGATATAGAACACTTGGTATAGCATTATTGAATTTATTTTTCATCTAATGTGTAGCTCAAATTAGGCTTTTTTTGTCAAGAACCAGATAAGCGGTGCTAAACGAAAAAATTATAAAGGTTCTCGCAAATCCTGCACCTATTAATTTTTTTAGAAAATATTAAATTTCTCCGAAACAGTTGGGTTTAGCTATAGGGTACGCTGCATTGCTACATATTTCTTACTCAAAAATATGAAATGCAAAAATATTCAGAGTGTTTTATTTAAAATAAGCAAGTTGACATGGACGGTATAGTAGAAAGTAAAAAAAACCGAAAATATAAAAAATAAATCGCCTGTGGATAGAAATGGATCATGTAGAATCTGAAAAAGCAAAAACGTCTAATGAAATTTCTTATAACAAATTACAATAACTTTTTCCCCATTATATGATATAGTATGCTTATATCGAATCTATATTCATGGCAGTTAATTTATAAATAATAATTAAACAACAAGTGCACAAGGCATTTTTGTCAGTCTTGAGTAAATATATGTTTTTTAATAATTGCACAGCTCCATTGTCGCGGATGATCTTGCATTCAGTTACCGACAGATAAAAGTTTAATGGTAAACAACAGTAAATATTTATTCAACAAAACTCCAAAACGTGTTTACTTTTACTTACATACGAGTACGTGATTTTCAGTTTAAATGGTTAATTTGATTGCAGAGATAGAATTAAAAATACCGGAGAACAACTGGAATAAAAACCAATTTAGTACTTTGTCTACATACCTATCTATCATAACCAAACAAGCGTATTCTGCCTGTGTGGTTACAGAATGTTTTAATATAGGTAATAAAATTGTACATGTTACCAGATGGGCTGATACAGGCTGAGGTAGCAGAGAATTTTATGCTTCACATATATGCTTGGGGTAGAATATAAACCAAAAACTCAACGATTTGAGTTCATTACAGATTAATTCGTTTGTCGGAAATTTATATATTTGATTTAATACATTTAAATTCTACTGCTGACATCATGATTTTCTACCAATGATAATTTTTCAACAACACAACATATCAAATTAGTGGATAAAACGTACAGTATAGATAGACAGATTAAGAAACAAGGTTTAAATGCAAATCTCCCAAATTTAATACTATTCTGTCCTTGAGGACAGCTTGGACATATTTCATACCACTGTTATTTTTATTTTTATTTTTTTATTTATTACAGTAATCTACAGACATTAAGTCCAATAATTGATTACAATTTCAACAAAAATTACACTTCTATATTACTAAAAGTATATTGATATCATTTACATAGCATGGAATAAGAAACAGTCAACACTAGCAAAAAAACAGAAAATAACAAGAATGTATTTACAATTACTAATTTTAAATAGTTTTACAATTTTATTTTTAAAACTTCTTTGACTCTCGAAAAAAATGTCAATATCATTCAACTGATTACCCAGGGAGCACATTCTACACAGAGGCGAATTTTGACCCAACTTGGTATGAGCTGTATGAACACAAAATATATCCTTATTTCTACTTAAATACTGAGGAACTAATATTCCTATCTTCATTAGGAATTGACTACATTGAATTTTATTATTCAAAATCTTATACAAAAAAATAAGACAAGATATTTCCCTTCTATTCTGTAATGTAGAAAAGTTAAATTCTTCCAAAGGTACAGTGTATGGTATATCAAAGGAATATACGCCATATTTTCTAAAATACAAATACCTTAGAAAATTTTTTTTGGATTTTTTCAAGTGCCTCAATGTGAACGGTATACGAGGGAGACCAGATTATAGATGCATACTCTACTATACTTCGAACATAGGTGTTATAAAGACTAATGATGGTATTCAAATTATTGAAGTTATGTGAGTTGCGAATTATAAATCCCAACATTTTATATGCCTTTTTGGTGATTTCTGCAACATGCGCATTAAAGGACAAACCATTGTCAAAAAAAACACCAAGGTCCTTAATTTCGGATTTTCTTATAAGGCTCCTATTATTTATGGTGTATTCATGGTTTACGATGTTTTTTTTCTTTGAAAAAGTTAAAGTGAAACATTTGCCTAAATTAAAGTTCAGATAATTTCTGGTAGCCCAGTCATAAATTTTATTAATATCTTTCTGTAGCAGATCACAATCCTTAACACTGTTTATTGATTTGTAAATTTTAAAATCGTCAGCAAATAACTGGCATTCCCAATGATCCACTGCTCGAGGAAGATCTCCGACTAAACATAAGAAAAACAAGGGTCCCAGATTTGAACCTTGGGGCACTCCCGACGGTACGAAGTATTCCATCAATTTTGCTCCTCTATATACCACATATTGTTTACGCTTTTCCAGATATGATGAACATAGTTTCAGTAATCCCTCTGAAAATCCAAACTGATGAAGTTTACCAAGTAGTACGCAATGGTCAACTTTATCAAAGGCTTTTGCGAAATCTGTAAATATCACGTCTAATTGACCATTATTATTTAACGTTTCATTTGCTGTTTGACTAAAACATGCCAGATTTGTCATAGTAGATTTTTGTCTCATAAATCCATGTTGTTCAATGGGGAGGCATGGAGAAACGTGATGATAAATTTTATTGTACAATATTGACTCAAATATTTTACTGGGTGAACAAATTAAGGCTACCGGTCTATAATTTTTAATGTCACTTTAGTCACCACTTTTGAAAATAGGTGAGACTTTCGTTATCTTCCATGCATTTGGATAAACAGACGTTTTCAATATAAGATTAAAAATTATACTAAGGGGTTCTAATAGAAACTCCTTGCAACCCTTAAATACATATGGGGGTATTTTATCAGGCCCAACCGATTTTTTTGGTTTCAATGTTTTAATTGCAGACATGATTTCTTCTTCTGAGATCGACTTTATAGCTAATATATCATTTTGAAAAATGATATCATCAGTAATATTAAGTGTTTTACTATTTGTAGAATAAACACTTTCGAAAAACCTAGCAAACGCTGAAACGATTTCGCTGTTATCAATCATCTGCTCCCCCTCGTAAACCATCCTACAAGTACCGCCTTGAGAAGAACTTTTTAGGGAACCTATGTATCTCCAAAAATTTGTGGCGTCAAAATTTATATTATTTTCTATATCATTCGTATACTTTTTATATGCACTTTTTATATCTGTCTTAATTTTAGACCTTAAGTAAACAAACATTTGTTTGTCATTCGGATTAGTAAACAGATTATATCTTTTCTTAAAGACGTGCTTCCTTTTTATATCTGAAATAATGTTTTTATTATACCATGGAGGGTAACTTCGTTTATTAAATTTCGCATACGGAACACATTCATCAAGTATTGTATAAAAAATATTATAAAATGTACTTACTACAGTATTTACTTCATTCGACAGATACATTCATTCCAACTCGCATGGCTTAACATATTATATACCTTTAAGAAATCAGCTCTCTTGAAATTATACTGAGAATTAAACATTTTGTTTTTTTGAGGATCGTTAAATTTAGTTTCAGATTCAAATTCTACATATATAGAGGGATGCTCTGGGACTTCTTTAACAAGTGGAAAATCACATTTTTCTAACATTACGTTAAAGTTAGTTAAAATTAGATCCAAGTATCTCCCTCTTCGATTTAAAACACTATTATGCTGGATGAGACCCATGATACTCACAAAATCTACATAGGCTTTTTCTATAGGCGACATATTATTTAATTTCATATCAATCAAGCTCGGAATATTAAAATCTCCTACCAAAATAATTTTTCCCTTAAATTCCAACATACAATTTTCAACATAATTAAAAAAGTCGGTATATGTGTGCTGAGACTGATTGGGTGGAATATATACTGTGCATAAGTAGATTTCAGTGAAGGGTAAAATATGGTAAAGCATTGCAATCATATTTGGATTTGACAGCGACCAAGACACCCCCTCCTCTAGTTTTTCCTGTATTCTCAAAATCACGATCCCTTCTAAATACAATATATCTATTATCAAAAATTTCGCGATCATATACTGAAGATGTCAACCAGGTCTCTGTCAAACCCACAAAATCGAAATCAGAGGATTCTACAGATGCTCTAATATCATTTAATCTAGAATTTAGTCCTTGAACATTTTGATAATTTATATCATTTAAACTAGCAACAGAATTTATAACATACACCTTTGCACCATCCGTCTTACGCATTAGTATTTTACCATCTTTCACCCACAAATACTTGATATTTTCTTTCTTCTTATATTCGTGGCACTTAGAGAATAAAGCCCTGTTCGCACTGGTTAAAGATTCGTTAATATACACAGGTTGCTTGGGATTTACATTGCCCACATCCAAATCGATATCTCCCAGAACTAGCGATCGTCTTATTTTTTTTGCTTGCATAAATTCGTCCTTCGCAATTCTGGACACAAATTTTAGAAAAATTCCTCTAGGATCATATGCTTGATGTTCTTTTTGTTTTTTGTTGATACGATAACAATAATCAATCTTAGCAAAACTAAATTCTACCTTGAGAGCCATTACTTATTTGACCTACAGTAGATAAAACATTTTCATTTTTCGTCTCAGGAATTCCAAAAATTTCCACACTGTTTAGCCTGGTATGCTGTTCTTGTTTATTAAGATTGATTCTTAGATCATCGTTTTCTTTCTGCAGCTGTACACATTTACTCTCTAGTTGATCTATCTTTTGCAAACAAGCAGATAATTTTTGCTCTTGATTTTTAAGTATTTTATTGTTGTCATCAATTTTTTCATGACAACTTTCCAGAGATTTCGAAATAGTTTGATTAACATCATGTAATTTTTGTATTTCTTTTAACAAAACACCAAAAGAGGGTTCGCAGTTTTCACAGCGCCACGTACATCACAGTCATCATACATCACAGTCATCATACATCACAGTCATCAGTCTATCTGTGTCTTCTCTCAATGCCGGTGTTTTATTTATATCGTAGGAGTGTTAAACTGTAAAAATTTCAAAATGGCTCATGTGTACAGTAATGCCGAGTTAATGGACTGTTACCAGTGGATTATCAATTACAAGTTAGGTTTTGTGAGTGGTTGTTGCAGCAAAATACTGAAAATCCCTAATTTACTTAATTTGCGTTTACAAGATCAGCAACCAGGAGGAACATTCGCTTTAGTGCTGCAAAATTGGATAGCTTTTGTAACAAGGTATGTGCAAATTTTTTATAAATTTCATGTTTCTAATACCTAGTAATCAAGAAGCGCAATTCTTCAAAATTAGTGTAACAAAATTTTATTCATTTTAAAGACACGTCACTTTGGTCTCATCTATCTATCTTTAAGTTTATTATAAAGTAAAAACGCTGCAAATCTTTTTTGCGCCGGGTGTCTGTACACTCTCAGAACTTCCGAAGTTTTTTTCGTGCTAGCCAGTTTGTATTGTCAGTCCCAAGGTCACTCCATTACAGTGGACCAGTATCCAGCGGCGTGCAATGAAAAATTTTTAAATAGTTTTCAGAAGCCGCCAAAAAAATTTTTTTGCACTACCACATTTCTACATGTATGTTGAACACCCCCAAATTTTATTATGGATAAGTTCTGAATAACATTGTATAAAGAAAGATATAAATACATGTATTATATGTATTAATGCTCAAACTAATTACCTATAGTGCCAATGAAGACGACTTGTGTGAGTGAGTAGGTAGCCTCGTGCGGAGCAAAGTTGACAGACGTGTTCTCCGTCGGCGACGAGTTCATGTTGTCACGAGGACCTGCAGGCTAGACGCCGCATATTGCTCCGCCTTCCCTGCAAAGAAAATATAATTGAAATAAGAAGATATATCGCCGAAATTAAGACTAATTCATCCTGAATTTTCGAGAAGACCTCTTTTTGAGCTTTATTTAATATAGTCTGGGGGAAAAGCAGACCATTCAGTTATCGTCAAATGCCCCCCTTGTAAATTGATGTCCCCTAAACTTGTAAATTGGCTGAAAAACCAAAATATGAATTTTGATTATTTTTTTAGTATTTCTTAATTGTATAAGTCCGTCGTTTCTTAAGATAAAATATTTGCAAACAGGCTGTATGTATCTATTGTTGGATTGATTAATAATTCATGGTGTACCCTTCTTTTTCCTCTTATTTTTTAGATACAATTTTCAAATTTGGCATCGCGGAAGTACTTACTAAAGGTCACTTTTTGCCATAAAATGATCTTTCTTCCGGTTCCGGTTTCAACGGAAGTAATACCAACTCTTGATTTTTATACAGGGTGTAACTTTAAGTGGGGGTCATTTTTTTATGTGTAATAGTACACGTTCCCCTGAGTATCAAGCTGCAATTAGTTTTTTTTATTCAAATAACTAGCCGAGTTATAATTACTTTTTTAAAATGCACCTAAATGCTGGTGCACGGCGCTACTGAACATCACCTCGTCCAAACAATATTTACAATACACTGACAGGATACTAGGCGTTTGCGTGGTTGCCATACAATTAATCATATGTGACACAATGAACCAAGTTTTGTAGCCAAATTATTTTTGTACAAATCTGCGCTGTTATTTACCATAGTTTTTGTTAAAATTGATTAGGATACGTTACTAAGTTTAAGTACGTAAGATTTTAAAATAATATTTTTATTATGTTTGATAAATTGTAACTAAATAATAATGAATGTATTTACTTAATCTCATAGAACAAAATTGAAGTTTTCAATAAACATGTTCTTACATTTTTTAAAGCACAGCTTAAAGAGTATATCTATGTCAGTGTCAAAATTGTGTAACATTGACCTTGACCGAGTGGAATATGCATATGCACTTTTTTCCTAAATAGCGCGGGTATAGTCTTTATAATCTAAATTGAAACTGCATAAAAAATTCCGACAAACGATAAAGTGCGTAAACAAATAGGCCGCCGTCGAAATGCAGGTGTTTCTTTTGTCGGAATTTTTTTCAGTTTCAATTTATAGACTATAACTGAGAGCAAAAAAGGGTCTACGCATTGTGTGGACATCAGACGTGTTTTATTAGAAATAAAAAATTTTATTTCTCTTCAGTCTTCAGTGTAAAATGAGATGTGGATGTGAATACACGTGATTTTGTGCCTACGTCGAGAAATATTGAAATTATTTAAATAACATTAAAAATATTACCTATTTAGTGGAGTGTAAGTGTATAACCTAATAAGTTGTTTTTGGTGAAATACTTTCGTGCACTCCTGTGTTATTTTCAGTGTTTACCGATAGTGAAGTGAAGTGATATTCTGAAAAGAAAATGTATACGAATCAAGAGAAGGTGGATATGATTAGGGCTTACTTTTTGTCCGGAGAAAGTGGTGCCGCCGCTAGAAGAAGATATCAAATGGATTATCCAGAGCGACGAGTACCCAACAAAAAAATATTTGTAAGATTGGTGCAACATTTGAGAGATCATGGGAGCTTCGATTGTCAATATGCCAACGTTGGACGAGAACAAACTGAAAGAGTGAGAAATTTGGAACCCGAAATTTTAAACGCCGTTGAAGAGGATCCCGGTACCAGCACTCGAAGAATAGCCACAAGGTATGAAGTATCTCATATGACTGTTCAACGAACGTTGAAGATTAATGGATTATATCCCTTTCATATGCAAAAAAAATACAATCGTTGAAACCCGAAGATTTACCAAGGCGTGTAGAATTCTGTGAATGGTATCAGAGAAAATGCAGCGAAGAGGGAGACAACTTTTCTAATTGTGTATTATGGACCGATGAAGCGGGTTTTACAAGAGATGGAATATTTAATATTCATAACACACATTTTTGGTCTGATGAAAATCCTCACGCGACGAGAGAGATACATAACCAAGAAAGGTTTTCAATAAATATTTGGGCAGGAATAATTAATAATACTCTGATAGGACCCTACATAACGGAGGATAGACTCAATGGTGGAATTTACGTTAATTTTTTAAGAGATGGACTGGAAGATTTACTGGAAGATGTACCATTGAATGTCAGAAGAGATATGTGGTATCAATATGATGGAGCACCACCACACAGCGCACGAATTGTTACCGAATGGTTAAACGAAAATTATCATAATAATTGGATAGGACGTTTCGGACCCGTACCTTGGCCACCAAGATCGCCAGATTTAAATCCGTGTGATTTTTATCTGTGGGGACACATAAAAACTTTAGTTTATGCATCGCCAATAGAAGATATTGAAGAACTACGTCGAAGAGTGCGTAATGCAGCGGATCACATAAGACAGAATATGGATCTTAATAAGGTAAGACACTCCATGATGCGACGTGTTGAAGCATGTTTAGATTGCAACGGAGATAATTTCGAACACCTGCTATAGGTAAGTTGACAAATTCATTTATTACCATTTACCGTTATTTATTTATTGTTTTCTGTTGAATGTTACTGTTTTATTAGTTACTTGTATTTAAGGAAATTACATTTTTATTTATGTGGGACAATAGGGCTCCTGGCGAACACCCACTAAATAAAAGTAACGCGCCAAAGACCTATATCTCATAGGTGGTGTGGAAATTTGCTTTTTAACGGGAGATTTGACAACGGTGCATCTCCCAACTGCCTGAGAGCGGCCACCGCTTTCTTTAGGTGGGGTTGACTCGGGTCGGATTAAAGACATGTTGAGCGCTGTGAAGAAGCGGGGTATCACGATACGGAAAAAAAGGCTAAAAAAGATATTCAATTTTCACAACAGAATTTCAAAAAAAATACTGTAGTTATGCGCTCATACACTTCAAAGGAAGCCCCCATATAAATATGACCCCCATTCAAAGTTACACCCTGTATAGAACAACCTAAATATTATTATATTTTTTGAATCTACGTCATTTTCTGAAACTAACGATATACCATAAGAGACATTTCAGCTGTTAAATTACTTTTTTGTCTCCATTTTGCTTTTGAATTTAGAGTGCCTTCTCTCAACTGTAATGTCAGTTCTGTTGGTCTCAGAAAATAAAGAAGCGTATGGGTTTGCTTATTAATTGTATTTTCTAATGACACCTTAGAACCATTATGGTACTATTTAAAAAAACTGGTTTCAGCTCTATAACTACTTTGAACAGTTTGAACAATTTTAACGCCCTATAAGTAGAGAAATTGAACTCTGTTTTTGACCTCAACTCAATTGTTTGGTGTTGCTATGGTCCGTTAGAATTGGTTGGGATGGTCAGGGCACTCTAAATTCAAAAATGAAATAGAGTCCAAAAAGTAATTTGACAGCTTACAAAAGGTTCATTTTTATGTAAAAAATGAGTTTCAATAAGTACTTGCGCCATGCTATTTGAAAATTGCATCTAAAAAAAACAGAAAACTACGACTTATATAAGGAGGAAAGGAAATTGGTAAAGGAATTGGTAAAAAAGGAAAGGAAAAAAAAGTGGAGAGAATTTGGACAAAAAATGGAAGAAAATAGCAGAGGGAATAAAAAATTATTCTATGGGGTATTAAAATCAATGAGAAAAGATAAGAAGCAGGACACAAGCTACATTAGAGATAAAAATGGGGAACTATTAACAGAAGATAAAAAAAGAATGAACAGATGGAGCGAATATTTTCATGAGCTACTATGTGTAAACGAAAGACTAGAAGAGAACAATAAACAGAAGGAACACGCAAACAAAGCAATGAAGATAGTATAACTCTAAATGCAATACAGGACATAATAAGGAACCTAAAATATGGAAAGGCACCAGGATATGACAAAATAACGACAGAAATGGTAAAAAAATGGGACAAAATGGAACAGAAATGCTTCTCGAGATATATAACAGAGTATGGAAGACAGAACAGATACCAAAGGACTGGCAAATGGCGCTGATAGTGCCAATATATAAGAAAGGGGATAAGAAGAACTGTAATAACTACAAGGGCATAACGCTGTTAAGTATTGCTATGAAAATTTTTGAACAAATTATAGATAGAAAAATAAAGCCAATAATAGAACATACTCTGGAGGAGTCACAGAGCGGATTTAGGAAGGGCAGAAGTATACAAGGCCACATATTCACACTCAAACAAATAATAGAGAAATCAGAACAGCAAAAAAAACAGTATACCTGGCATTCATAGATCTAGAGAAATCTTTTGACAAGGTACCACGGAAAAAATTATGGGAAATCTTAAAAAAAAGACGAATTAACAGTAAAACAATAAGAATACAGAACATATACAAGAATAATATTAACTGCGTCATAAGTAATAACAGAAGATCAGAAGCTTTTTCAACAAAGGAAGGATTGAGACAGGGAGGTGGATTGAGCCCCTTACTGTTTATTATATTCATGGATGAGATTATAAAGAAATGTTCTGCAAAGACAAAGAAGCTATATGTAGGATATAGAAATTTACATAAAGTTGGCATTTCAGAAGGAGCATCTACAGACGATATAGTAATTATGACAGCAAGTGAAAAGGACCTACAAAATAATTTAGAAGTATGGAATAAAGTATTACAAGAAAATGAAATGACACCGAATATAAGTAAAACTAAATTAATGGTAGTTGGCGAAGAACAAGACGAAGTAAATATACAACTAGAAGGTGGCTAAAATAGAACAAGTTAAATCTTTTCAATACTTAGGCGTGGAAATAGAGGACAGTGGAAAATTAGAAGTAGAAATTAATAAGAGAATAGAAAATACACTGCGATTGTATTACGCGATGAGCAACAAATTTATATATAAGAGAGAAATATCAAGAACCACAAAGATAAATGTATTTAAATCAATTTATAGACCAATTCTGACATTCGGGTGCGAATCATGGGTGTTAACGAAAAAGCAGAAGAGCAAAATACAGGCCGTAGAAATGAAATATCTTAGAGGAATCAGAGGAGTCACAAGAAGAGATAGAATGAGAAACACAAAAATAAGAGAAGAGTTAAAAATCCAGTCGACTCTAGAATTCATTGAAAGACGACAATTAAGTTGGTGGGGCCACCTAGAGAGAATGGAAAGTACAAGACCTGTCAAACAAATATGGAAGGCAAGAATACTGAAGCGAAGAAAAAGAGGAAGACCGAGGCAAACTTGGGATGGAGTAATAGGAGAAATACTTAAAAAAAAAAAGGAAAAACATGGACGAATGCAGAAATATTAGCAAGAAATAAGAAGGAATGGGCGAAATTTGTATATAATTCATAGTAGAAATTTAAAAATGAAATGAAATGTAATATACTGCCCTACACCTAAATGTGGTGAAAGGGCTTTCTGATAATATATATATCTAAAAAAAGAAGAGCTAAAAGAGTACCATGAATCTGTGTCACACTGTATATGTGTTTTGACTACGTTTATCATATTAAATTGAAGATATTCACAAGTCAAGGTTGATTCGTAAGAGCAACCAAAACTGGTGAATAACAACAGCAAATTTTACAAACTCATCGCTTTCCCTAAGAGAAGAACGAATGGCTATCTTCCTTAAAAGAAATGTATTGAATTGAATTTTCTGAAATAACTTGAAGAGTGATATTTTATCTAACAATATCTATTATGTAGATATATAGTTTCTGATAAATTATATGTAAATTCATTATATAAATATTTGTATTTATTATAAAAAAACATCTGGATGAGACAAACTTCCAGGTTTAATTATTCGATAACACAACTTGGGGCCGCCTACGATCTAAATAACTGCCAGCAGAAATTGTGCACGCATTTCGGAAACGTCCAAAGCAGCCCACAAAGTGCGAGAACTCTTGAATTCAACAAGTAGCTCATATCGCTTGGTCCTCCGAGCGCCTAATGTAATATTTAAAATACGAAATGTCAAAGTTGAACCGCATAATACGGAATATTGCTTCCAAGCTGCGTTTAATTCGTTAGCCACTAAGAGTTTTACTATTTATCTTTATATCTTTCTTTCCCGAAATATTATGGTTTTGTTTCTCAGTGATGTATGGGTACCTCCAAGAATTATTAAGAGTGGAAAGGAGATATTGCAATTAAGTAACTGTTTATTTGTTACATTATCTGGATTTTCCTTTTTTAATTAAGGTTATCATTTAATTTGACTTGGGGTATTTATCCCTTTTGAAGCAGAGCAGAATCTTTATTTTTTAAGATTTTTCATGAAAAGTGTCGCAAAATTAAAGAAATCAAATCTGGAATGGAAAATTTATTCCTTAATAAAGTGGATTCGTTAAAAAATGACAAAACAATTAGAAAAATTTACAGATTTCACAATTCTTGCAAGCATAGGAGACACTGGAAATGATAAGGTTCAGTCCTTGAGCCATTATTGTTCTTATTATTCATAAACGATTTAGCGTAAAATTTTCAATGTAAGTCATTGCTCTTGGCAGATGATCTTAAATTATTTTGTAGAATCGACAGCATTTCTGACACAGTACATCTTCAGAATGATTTAAATAAACTTGACTAAACTTACTACCACTGAATGGTGGTTAGGGTCTACCAACGTAAGTCGTTCCTGAGGCGCAAATACGGCCTGCGAAATAATAATATGCCCCCCCTCTCCCACACAACTCTCAGACTTTCTGGCTAATCCTTGTGATTAGAATGAAGGGTAGAGATATTATTATTCGTAGTCTTCGTTAATTTCTGTCATTTGTACAATTGGTTTTGTTTATGATATCAATATATTTATTTGAATATGCGTACTCGACATTATTGTACAATTTATATTACCATTTTTTTACCACTTATTTCTGTATCAATATTATTTTTATTGTGCTGTATTATTATTCTTTTTTGTTTTTATTGATTGTTATATATTTTTTCTATCATTCATCATTGAATTTTAGTCACTTGTTTATGTTTCAATTTTGACAAAACTAACACAAATTGATATGATAAATAATGAATTTTTTAAATTAGAAAAAATAAGCTTTCTAACGAATTCAAAGCTAACTATGGTTGTCATCTGAAACAAAAATAGTAGATATTCTGAAACTGAAATATTTAGAAGGCGTAAATGCGAAAGTTACCTACCACTTCTGTATTCTACATAAAAAAGTGAATTGAGAAACGCTTTTAGATCTGCTGTATCTTTTAAATTGAGTATTGAGAACAGAAATTACAGTGATTACAGGGTTTTTAGAAAATACTTACACTATTGTAGTCATTACACACTAAGTGTCATTAAGTTTCCCCATTAATTCTGCCCTAGTTTGTAACTTTTATAACTTTTATAATAACACAGTTATCCGTACAACACATATAGATTATTGCAATCCCGTGTATTTATTGAGCTAAAGTTTTGAATCTGTTGAGTTATAATCCCTTAATGCTAATCAAGAAAACATCTGATACTTTTATATAGATACAAATTATCAAAATTGAAAGAGGCGGCACGGTTAGCTACACGTGAATATATAAACATGAGGAATTTTATCAAGGTCCAATTTTGCGGGTTTACAGGGGAAGAAGCCCATAATAAAGGCGGTCGGCATGCGATATTAGCTCAAGGCTATGCGCAACGACTTTGAGGGTATAATATGAAAGATTCGCTATGAGTTTTCAGTCCAGGTTAGCAGCATCGCATCCAGTCTATATACTGAAGGAAATATGTCTCTTGAATATTCAGTACGTTTCAGTTTTCCGAGGATATCAAGTAAACAGTTTTGTATATTTGTTTTTCGATAATTCTTTTACCAGGCCACTTTTATGTGTTATATACGATATATGTGATTACACATTTATGTGAAAAAAACAATTATTGAATCAGTATAGATATACTAATAAATTAAAAAATATTGTGAATCCTTAGACTGCATTTTGGATCTTATTTATAAATTATAATTTAATAGTTATATATTGTTGAAATTATTTAGTTGATAATTTAATGTAATAGATAATTGATGAATTGATATTATGCATTAATTTTAGTCATGCAAGTAAATAATATATAAATGCAATTCTATAAACGAGAATTACCTTTGTGGTACTTGTTTGTACTTGCATTTTGTGTATATATACGAGTATATAAAAATGGGATTATATTGAACATCAAGGCCATCATAATTTAGTCTTTATTTACTACAGTTACTTAATAATAATATTATGATATTTTCGTTATTAATATTACATGTAGAGGCATTGCCACATAACATTTAGACAAAAGATATAAATCTAAGACATAGTAGGGAAAAATTCTGATACAGAATAGTAACACCTTTTTTAAAACAGTTTTAAACAAGTATTCGTTTTTAATTGATTTAATTTCGTTAGGCAATTTGTTATACATTTTTAATGTTATATAATGTTTAATGTTATAAAATGGCAATTTGTTATGAATTAAATTTCTTAATCATCTGATTAAGAGAATCGGATGTTAGTTTTATTCTAGGAAATGAAATATGTAAATCTTTATTCTGAATTGTATTACATCCACAGAAGGAAATATCTACAATAAATTTATTATTATTCTGAAAAACGTACATCTACATTTCAAGAATGGTTAGACATGGCAAAAGTAAAATCTTATTTTTTAAAACATCTTTGCAGCCTTGAATACTAGGAATACCAACAATATATTTTAAGACTATTTTTTGACAAATAAAAATTTGAGCTGAATATGTAGCAAACACTGAAAGCACTGAAGGTGTAGAATTTCCTCAGAAACAAAGACTAGAAAATCTCAAAAGTTGAGTTTTATCAACATTAAAATACAAATATTTTTGGGAAAACTGTTCTGTTAGTTCATTAAATAAATTACCACAATTATCTCTATGTGGATGTCGTTATTATTGATACTTGCAGATATGAAAAAGTGTCATCAGCATAGATTATAAAACTACACTCTAAACTAGATAAATCAAAATCCAGTTCGTTCTCAAACAGCTAAAAAGCACAGGCCCCAGAACTGAATCTTACCGAACATCTCGTGGAACATAGGTAATGCTGTTCCGAGTTGCTAGGCTTTATTGATACACGTTGAGTCTTATCAATAAAAGTCTCACATTATAGAATTCAGACGTTTGACACCATAGGCACTCAACTTAGTTGTTAAGTTTTGAGAATTGACACAATACTGAGATTGCAAAAAATCCTAACAGGGCACTCATCAATCTCTAGAAAATTATAAAAATATTTTTTAATAAAGAATGCATAGCTGTACTGGTTGATATTTCTCTGTTAAAATTTATGTTTATTGTTAGTATAACATTTTTGCATGAAATTGCATAATCATCTGAAAAACGGAAAACAGAAAAAGTATTAGGCTGAGTAACGGGTCTCTAATTGTCTAACTGTTTTCAATTAGTTAATAATTTCTTCTGTAGTAGGGTTTCAGATACAATGAGTTGATAGTTTTTCTAATAAGGTTACTGAAATCTAAATTATTTGTCTAATTCTGTATCTGATCAATTACTGTTGGGGGGGGGGGGGGACGCATTATTTGAGGACTTTCTTAAGTGCACATAAACTCTGACTTGATCATGAGAAAAGAAAAGTCAAAATAATATGTAATATTTGCTTAATATAGAAAATTACAGTGTATAGATGATTCTATCACTCCAGTATCAAAAATATTAGAGTTGGGGAAGAGAAGCTTATCATAGAAGTTTCTCCGAAGTCTCTTCTGATTTTACTTACATAAGTGTGACTCAACATTCCGAATTTGGCGCGATGGCAGTAATCCTCGAACACAAGTAACGAGTAATCGCAGTAACTAAACTAATCAAACGAAATTCGATTGGCGATCGATAATATAGTCATAGGTATAAATTTTTATATTATAGTAACCATGTAACCATCTTCTAAATAGGTACGAAATTAGATCTTATATACTGGATAAACACTAAAGTCTAATTATTGCTGCTATTAAATACTATTAAAATTTATAGTAACTTGATATAATCTAGTTCTAGTAAATGATGTAATATAATATCAAGAAGCAAATTCGTAGACGTATCTAGAAAATAATTGCTATACATTTTTCTTTATACAGGAATTAAGCCAAAAAGTTAGCGAAAGAGATAAATTATTAATGAAATTATCAAATATTATGGTTCAATAAAGTTTTAAAATTAAAACTTTATGGAACCATAATATTTAATAATTTCATTAATAATTTATCTCTTAGAAAATAGGTACTATAAAAAATAATTGCTATATTAGAATATGTTTAACAAACCAATATAATGAAATTAACTATCTGAATGTATCTTTAATTACATAATAACGAGATTATCCAAAGAATTGGGTTTATCGCCCGAATCGCAAATCGCTATCGCTATCGCTAAGAATTATTGAGGTTTATCGCTAAACCTCAATAATTTATTTTAGCTATTCTCGTCTTATTTAAATCACGAAAATAAATAAGTTATATAATAAATAGAAAAAAGTTGCTCGCGAAAGTAAAACATCGCCATTATATTAAAACAGCAACAATTTATCTAATCTATATACTAGCCAAGAGAAATTTTCTTTTCACAATAATTAATAATTAAATTTATATAGTTAGGTAAATATAATGTTTTTATGCTGACCCTTATGTTCTATCTTCCATTTAGAAAGAACCTAAATTTTGTATTTGATGTTTGATATCAATACCAGAAGAAAGTATTTATAGTGTATTTTTTAATATTATTTATTTGCTGATCTAACTGTTTATATCTTTCTTTATATAGGAATTAAGCCAAAAAGTTAACCAAAAATGTATTAAAGGCAATAAGTTGAGGTTATATACAGATATGCCTATATAATTCAATATTGGGAGGTGCATATTTCACGCAAAGTAGTTGTTTTCGACATATCTTAAAAATAATACAGTTATTCTTTTGCGTATCTACGTTATGGGTGACGAGAACTATAATATTTGATAATTTTATTAATAATTTATCTCATAGTTAACTTTTTGGCTTAATCCCTATACTTATAAAGAAATATATAAACAAGAAAATATAATATTTTTATAAGCTATTTATTTATTTATTTATTTATTTATTTATTTATTTATTTAACATACACCACCCGACAGCAATGCCAATTAATGGGTGGGAGTAGTGTAAAAATTACAAAAAGATATAATAATATTAAAAAAAGAACAATAATATGAAGGAATAAAAACATACAATACTAATAAAAAAGAATATTACGCATATTCTCTTCACATTCAACAAAGTTAGTTGTTACACTAGATAAGTAACATAGATAACAAATTAAATTAACATAGATAGTGAATAAAGTGTAGAAACAGGACACAAAATATAATAATAAGATTCTAAGGTTATAAAATTGTATGTCGGATATTAAGTAGCAGAAATTTTCTTTTTAATAGATGGTATAATATCATGAAAGATGTCAACGAAATCCTGCACCTTGCAATGATAATAGTCCATTCTGTACAGCGGAGAGAATTTTAATAGGTTGGCCTTGGGTGTCGGAAGGTAAAACAGTGATGAAAACCGAGTGGTAAGGTGGGGAACACGAAGACATAGAGAGTATAACAAATCCGGACAGTCAATTCTGTTGTTAACAATTTTGTGAAGAGTCACCAACGAATTACACATACGACGAGTGGCCAAATCATTAAGTTGAAATCGTTGGAGTAAATTTTCTTGAGGAATTCCACGGCTATGCAGCTTTTTCATAAGCACGAATGAACTATGTATATTAGCAGTTTTCTAACGAATACAATCTCCTTTCCTCCTCTGTTTCATCCTTTCAATGTTAACACCCGCTCCTTCGCCATTTAATGGTTAATATAAATTCACCTAATATATAATATATCGGGCAGTTTTTGATAATGTTGAAAATACTGGTATACTTAGATACAGGCAGAAGACAGTCTATCTACTCCATAGTCCAATCAAATATTTCTCATACAGTGTGTTCTATGTGATTATCCTGTTCGATAAAATAGTTTATTTTATTCTTTGTTTTTTGTATCTTAAAATACTTCTATGAGGAACATACACTTTTTAAATTTTGTCCACCTCAAAAATGAGTTTAAATATGCTTGATTAGTTCAATAATGCTTTATATTTTCAGAATAAAGTTATAAATACATAAAGTCACCCTTAAAAGGAAATACATAAAGTCATTATTTAGTGAATAAACGTCAAGTGAAACGAAATCAGTACAAGAATACACAATATTGAGCAATAACTGCCTCAATTTATATTTATATAGTGAAAATTTGAAGAGTGGACAGAAATTGAAATATTACTGAGTATAATTTGAGTGAGGTATCCTTCATTTTTCTTTACATTGTAAATGCATTGCAATTAATCATGGAATTTATTGCAGAAGTCAAATTTACAAAGAAGACCATGAAGAACTGTTTATTTTATATAGAAAATCCTATATAAATCTATTTTTAAAAATTCAGTTATAAAATATTACTGATATAAAGTATATTTATTTTAAACGGAAAATAAATCTTAAGTTCTAGGTACCAGTATTACATACTATTTCTCAAAAAGTATTATATAAGGAAAGATCTGACAGACTATTATAATCTATGAATGTTTTAGTATAAGGAGTACAGATATTATTATCATTATTATTGTGTTTTTGCGCAATATGTACTTCTCAGTTCTTCGCTGGTTGATATTTCTCATTGACGGGTTATTTTCAAGTCAGTCAAAAAATATTTTTAATTTAGAAACGATCTTACAATACGGGGTGTCCCATTAAAAAGTGTCACATTTCGCCGCCTTATATCTCGAAAACTAAAAGAGATATCGGGAAGCGGTTTAGACAGAACGACTTAAGATTTTTGTAAGTTTTTTTGGCACTGTTGCCAAATCTCCAAATATATCAGTGAAATTTTTATTGAATACGCTCCTCTTTGGAGTAAAATTACTTGCTTATATTAAGTGAAACACCCTGTATATTTTGCCATAATCAGAAATCCTAATCACTTTACTTTTCAAAAAGGTATACATTGTTTATATTATCTTGAGAATTGGAGCCACAAAATTCAGTTTAATGGAAGCCCCTCTACTTGAACAGTTTGTGAACCTGGTCTTCATTTTCACAGAAGCCATGAAAAACAAAAGGACAATAATACACTGTATTGTCAGTTGTGTCAAATATTTGAAGTATAGATATAAAAATGTTCACATTAGAAGGATCACAGACTTTTGATCATTTACTACTAAGGATGCACAAATGTATATTTAAGTAAATGGTGGGCAGTTAAAACAAATTGTTTTCTAACTTATTCAAGTAGTTTTTATTTATAGAGTTATTTTGATTATTTTATTTTTATTATTGTCATTGTGCTTTGTTGTTATTGTTAACAAAACTTGTTCTTACCAATTATTAAAAAAATATTCTTTTCCCCTATCTTTTTTCATTTAAAAAGCAAATGCAGTCAAATTCCACCTCAAGTTTGATCAGAGATTATAAAATGATAAAATATATAGGGTATTTTATTTAAAATAAGTGTACAAAAAATAACTTTACAAAGAAGGAGGTAATTTTTTCATTCGTAATAACCCAAATAAGAGTACTTCTAACAAATTTAATTTTGTGGCTCCAATTCTCAAGATAATGTAAACAATGCATACCTTTTTGAAAAGTAGAGTGATTAGGTTTTCTGCTCGGTTTTCTGATTATGGCAAAATACACAGGGTGTTCCATTTAATATAAGCAAGTAATTTTACTCCAAAGAAGAGCGTATTCCATAAAAAATTTACTAATATATTTGGAGATTTGGCAACAGTGCCAAAAAAAACTTACAAAAATCCTAAGTCGTTCTGTCCAAACCGCATCCCGATATCTCTTTTAGTTTTCGATATATAGTCGACGAAATATATACTTTTATATACTTATACTTTTCGATGGGACACCCTGTATTGTAAGTATAAAATATGACTACTTTTTGTGAGTGGGTTGACACACTCTCTTCCAAGCAAATTGAGTGAGGTGTTTTATGAATATGTATGGAGTGATAGTCATCACAGGTATAATGAAGAAAATGATGTGGACGTGTTTTTTTTCCGTATTTTTTCAACTTCTGTTGGTGGTTGTTGATATTTTTCTTTATTATTTTTATTATTACATTATAACATTACACTAAAAATGTTTTGCTACAATTTCTTTCATTATTAGTCATTATTTGTCATCAGCTATTATTTCCCAAGCTTATGCGTATAGATTAAGAATCACACTTTATAATGCATAAGTTACGAGGTAAGTATTAGGATAATTTTCCTGTGTAATTTTAACTGCGTGAACAATTAAGTAGAAAATGGGATGAAAATACAGAGAGGCAAAGCACAGCAACTGTAGCCATAAAACACCAGACTATCGACCTGGCTTGTGCCACATTTTATTTCTATTTAATTACCGCGAGTCATGAAAGCTTATATCACTCCCAAAAAGCAAAGAGAGCTTTAAACGAATTTTCACCTGTTACTTGGCAGCTCTACGTTTGAAAATGTTTATAAGTAATACATATTTTGAACGAAATGGTTCCATACTGATTATCCCTTAAAAAAGTTGAACATTTGATAGATAACAAGTTATAAGACACTGGAAATAAATCTTATATTTTTTGGTTTTGGGCAACCCATGCCTCGATACAGACATAACCTACCATGCATGACATACAACGAGATACATCTTGTTTCTTATTTAAATTTTTTGATTTATTCTATATTTTAGTTAGTCAATAAACAACCTTTTAAGTAAAACCTTCAATACTCCTTCAATAAAAAACAAGAGAGGACTTTCAGCCAGATACATGGACAAACATCCTACGTTTCGTCCGAGTTTTCGAACTATTTCAGGGTTACCTAATACCTAAAAATAATTGTTTTATATAAGTATTAAATTAGACTGAATAAATATCCAAAAATGGGATATTTTTTATGGATTTTAATTTTATTGTATGGGTTGGTTTTATTTTGTTTTTCATCTTTTTTATTGTTTAAGGAAATGTACGTGTAGTTTGAAGAGTTAAATAGAGAATGAACAGTATTTAGTATTCCCCGTTGATGTGTTTCTTTTTGAGAGCATATAATTAAGAACTGATAACATATATTGCTGGTCTGAATGGCAGAGTTATTGTAAACATTCTCATGACTCAAGAAAGCCGTTGGGAGGAGGTTTTTTAGTTTGTACATATTACAGAATGTTTAAAAAAAAATTGTATGGTATATATGGGGCCGGTATGTATATTTTCTCTTTATCTGGAATGTTTTGATTTTTGTACTGGTTGCTGTTGTTAAATATGGGTTCTAAACAGTTAGGTGGTAAATCTATGTCAATTTGATTTTTATTGTTTTTGTTATTTATTATATGTATTCTCTTTTGAATATACTTATTTATGAATGGTAGCGAGTAAAAATTGCTTAAAAGAATGTTTTTAATTTTGATTATGTTTTATTTGTGAAAAATTTTATTCTGATAGTAAAATGACCCTGTCTACGAGGCTGTTTATAACACTAATTTTGTATTTATTACTAGTTTTTGATTGGAAGTTGGTACTTATATCGTCCCAAACTGATACTTTTTTATACCAATTGGTTTCATTCATCCAAAAACCATTATTCTTAGATATTAGGTAACATTAAAAAAGTCCAAAACTCGGACGAAACGTCAGATATTTGTCCATGTATCTGGCTGAAACTCCTATTTTTTGTTTTTTATTGAAGAAATAAATTCTATTTTAACAGTCAACAACTTTTCTAATATCATATACTTCAAAACTTCTTTAATTGTGAGTTAGATTACATTAGATTAGAAGTACATCTATGTAAATATATGCTAATTATATGAAAAATTATTCCAAATCCAGGAAAAATTAAAAGTCTGGTGTTCTTAGTATGCAGTTCTTTTATATTTCTCCATTACGGATATTTGTGCCTCGTACCTTTCAAAATTAAAATTAATAAATTCTGTAGGTATACTCTCGGAGAGAACACCACAATATTTGACATTTTGTATTAAAACAAAAAAAGGTTACAGAATTGTTCAAACTTTATTCATATAAAAAGCCATTAACCATTTGATGGCAAAATACTGCGAGTAAAAGGATAAAAACCTACGTTTATGGTTTTATTTATTTACTTACGGTTTTACTTATTCACAAATAATAAAGTCATTGCGACTTTTTCATAGCTAAAATAGTATCACCTGTTTTATATTTTGTCCGTTTATTAAACGCAAATTTTATGATTCACAGTAACATTATATTTCTGTGACATGGTATAACGAAGTGACTATTTTTTTAACACTGAACTGAATAAGCAATTAAGGACTTAATATCCCCTTGGCGTAAACAAATTAAAGAAACAATAAACCACTTCTCTAAATTTTTAACGAGCGCATTTTTGTTGATTTTATGGTTAAATTGACGAGAAGTTTAAACAACATTCGAAATTATGTTAATCGATAAATGATTGGATGTCAAGATTTAAAACTGATACATTTTTATTTCATAATGCACAGTAAAAAAAGGCAAATGGTAAAATTACTAAATGGTAATCGTAATTTGCTGCAGTGTTATTTTTAACACGAGCTGGGTAGTATAATAACTAAACCTTTAGAACTCATATTACACGAACGATATACCCGCCAAGTTTGTAGAAGTACTCATAAATTGTAGTAAAATTTACAAAACCCCGTGTTAAAAATGAATCAATCCGTCATAAATACGGAATAATTACACGGTGAATAATTAACTATTACACATTATCTTGTAAAATTTACTGTGTTAAATCACTTTTATGTAATGTAATAATACACCGATATGTCTAACACTGCCAAGTGTGGACTATATACACACTGATGAGTGTGGATTCAGTGTTAAAATCAGTCGGATTTTTTTACTGTGTGGGTAGCAATAAAGTAAATAAAAGTGTATACTTCACTACATCCTGCAATAAACTAACCCTAATTACTTACTGTTACTACGTAGTTTTAAACAGCAACATTAAAAAGTCCACTATGTGCTCATAAGATGATTCCATTACCTGAAACAAATAAATAATTAAAATATCTGATAAAATTAACCAAAGCAGACATAGGTAAAATTAAAATATAATTCTAAGTAAAACAATCTTGTCTTTTAGGCCAATCTTAGAAAAAGCCGTAAAGGCAAATTGTTTTATATATTTATTTATATCTATTCCGCAGAAAAAATAAAAAAAAAAGATTGATTATTAATGACATTTTCCAAATACTAACATCTAATCAAGTTGTTTAGTGTTTACGATATATTCCTTTAAATAATGAGGTTATTTATTTTTGTCTCAAAGTTATAAGTAGCAAAGAAAATTAAAACTTCGTTAAAAATATGTAAACGATAAGCCAATAAATAATACAAAAAGTATACCTCTAAACAACTAACAATAAACTGTCAAGCCAGAACAGAATAGACATAGAATTTTTCCTTTAAAAGTAACATAAGGGTTCTTCTTCTTCTGGTATGTCAATGTTTAAAAACATTGTATTTTACTTTTGATCGCTAGTTCACAGTAAAAAAATCCGACTGATTTTAACACTGAATCCACACTCATCAGTGTGTATATAGTCCACACTTGGCAGTGTTTCATATAAATCACGAATATAAATTCAGTGAATAAAAAAAAAAATTCTTGCGGAAGTAAAACATCACCGTTATATTAAAACAGCAACAATTTATCTAATCTATTTACTAGCCAAGAGAAATTTCATTTTCACAATAATTAATAATTAAATTTATATAGTTAAGTAATTATAATGTTTTTATGCTGACCTTTATGTTCTATCTTCCATTCAGAAAGAACCTAAATTTTGTATTTGATGTTTGATGTCAATACCAGAAGAACATATTTTATAGTGTACTTTTTAATATTATTTATTTGCTTATCTAACTGTTTATATCTTTCTTTATATAAGAATTAAGCCAAAAAGTTAACCAAAAATGTATTAAAGACAATAAGTTCAGGTTATATGCAGATCTCGACATATCTTAAAAATCATACAGATATTCCTTTGTGTATCTACGTTATGGGTAACGAGAACTATAATATTTGATAATTTTATTAATAATTTATCTCATAGTTAAATTTTTGGCTTAATTCCTATACTTATAAAGAAAGATATAAACCTGAAGAAAATATAATATTTTTATAAACTATGCAGCTTTTTCATAAGCACGAATGAACTATGTATATTAGCAGTTTTTTAACGAATACAATCTCCTTTCCTCCTCTGTTTCATCCTTTCAATGTTAACACCCACTCCTTCGCCATTTAATGGTTAATATACACAGTAAAAAAATCCGACTGATTCTAACACTGAATCCACACTCATCAGTGTGTATATAATCCACACTTAGCAGTGTTAGACATATCAGTGTATTATTACATTACATAAAAGTAATTTAACACAGTAGATTTTACAAGGTAATGTGTAATAGTTAATTATTCGCCGTGTAATTATTCCGTTTTTATGGCGGATTGATTAATTTTTAACACAGGGTTTTGTAAATTTTACCACAATTTATGAGTACTTCTACAAACTTGGCGGGTATATCGTTCGTGTAATATGAGTTCTAAAGGTTTAGTTATTATACTACCCAGTTCGTGTTAAAAATAACACTGCAGCAAATTACGATTACCATTTAGTAATTTTACCATTTGTCTTTTTTTACTGTGTTGTTCGAATGCTGTACTTTGTAAAATTTAATAAACATTTTGAGAGGAATTATAACTATTGTGAATTATTGCAAGAATTTTAAATTGATCCTTTGGTTATTTGGCGTACAATATCAAGTATTAGTTATTTGTACAAAACCATTCATGGGCAAGTAGATAAATCTATGTTTTTGGAAAAATTGAAATTTCACATACCTATAGAATGGATTCAATGTACACCCCTAATATTAAGTACGACACCCCTAATGCTAAACACTACATGAATTCGTCACTAGTTTATATGTGTAGATATTACTATGAAATAAAATAAATTGCCTACATATTTTGTAATGGTATTATATGATTATTACTTTGAATCTGTAGGTATGTGTATGAAGTACGGTTTTCCTAGGTAAAAGTATATGCAAAATATTACTCTTTTAAAAATATTTCTGATACTGAACATAAATTACCCAGGTATTATTTTGTTTTTATTAACCTCTTATACCGGGTGGTTAAAAGTGGTGTCCTATTAGATTATTTCAGAGACCACTTGGATTTAAATTTTGAAATTTGGCACCTGGTGGTTTCGGGTATGCTCCCTTCAATGGCGTCCCTATAGCTCTTCCGGATATTTTGGATTTGTATTTTTGGATTCTACATAAAATTTTAGGGTCACTTTCATCAAGTTTCGATAATCCTGAAGTAAACCGTTTTCGAGGTATTTAAAAACAATAAAAAATCCTAGCTTAAAGCCCTGTGTTGTTTATATTAAGAACGATAGAATAACAATATTCACAAGTGAGAGAGTTAAATCCATGCATAAGCTTTCTAATCATACCATCAAAGTTATTGATGAATCTCATACAGGGTGGTGAAAATTTACCTAATTGGTATTAGGTAAATATTATTCATTTTCACCCCATTTTATTATATGTAGGTTAGTTAAATTTAAAAAACAAATCACAGCCACAAAACAATAAATGGAGTAATATTAAATTACAACCTTTATCGAAATTTCCCAGATAATATATCTACGTCCATGGCTGCTACCAGAATAATTAAGGTTATGTTACACTAGACTCCTGTCGGCTTTTCCAATTATTACCGTATGGTTGGATATAACAGAGGGTGTGTATCGGCCGACCCGTCCGTGACCTGACAATGATTTAATTGAAAATCACTGGGGAATGTTTTCATAAACATTCACATTATAGAATGTTGGGCACTCGATCAACAACTGATGGGACTTTTCAATACAACAATTTTTAGCAAAACTCACAATTAACTTCAGCAAATATTTTGGTGTTTTTTTTTTTTTGGTAAAGTAAAATTAAGTTTTTTAAGTCAAATCCGGTCTGTTGCTATTGGAATCTGAGTTTTGTCAGCTGTCAAAATATCTACCTACAAAAAGGAGAAAAAATATTCATATCTTTAACTAAAGATATGAATATTTCTTTACGAATGATTGGAAATACTTCTTTTGGTATCATTAATATAGTTTGATGAATGAGTTATCATTAATTTTAATCATTTGGTATTAATAGATACTCATATACCTAAAAAACTTTTATTAATGTGTAACTGTAATAGTTCCTCAACTTTCATCTATACAAGTTAATTTTAGTTATAAGTTAAAATTCCCATCACAGAAAACAATTTTCGAAGAGCGCAATTTGCACCTTTGCGTGTCTTTTTGTTTTTAAAATTTCATCATAAAAACAATAAAAGAGTAGGTAAGTATTACTTTGCATTTTTACTTCAAACACCATAGTGGACACATTTCTAAATAAAATTAGGTACTGTAGGTGTTATAATTGCTGAAATTAGGCTATTTATTCTGTTGAAACTAAATTATACAAACTTAACAATAATTTGTTATGAAAATTTAAACTTTAAAAAAAGTTATAAGTTTAACAGATGATTTAATTTTATGCTAAAATTTTTGTTGCACGAGAGTGCGTGCTACATTTGGCTAATTGTAAATTGACCTGATATCCATTCTCCTATGATCAAATACATTTTAACCTCTCTATGTGTATATAATGTATATATTTTGACTCTGAGTGAAATATAATTCAGGTTGTTTAATTAGCGGTTTACTTTGATACAGTAAAAGTACAGTTGTTTTTTATTTTTCAAATCTATTCTGTTTAATATATTTCCCTCGGATATGTTTTAAAATATCTGGCAATGTTAGTAAAACCTCAAGGCAAACCTAATTAGTGTCTGTGCCAACAAGCAACATTTGTATATAAAAAGGCGATATTATAAAAAATCTAAATTTGCTAACACGAATGGAAACATTTTCTACAAGAAAAGTAATTATATGAAAAGAGTAGATATATTCTATGGGCTTTAATTATTTTGTCTAAATTTCTATCAGTATCGGTTTCTATGCTAAACAGTTAATTTTCAGTTGTAGTGTTTCGATAATGGAAGCAGATACAACAAATGTCATTCATTGTATTCCATAAACGCCAAGATGGAGTTTCTGGAAACTCGTCAATTTGTTCTTTAAAGTTTAAATAAAAGCAGGTACCTCTTCTTTCAGATACCAGAACCTTCTTTACTTCCAAAACTATGAGATTCTCTAAAATTGCTGACCAAATATTTCAGGAACTTATTACACAAAATTCCCCACAGATAATACTTTCATTGGGTCCCTCTCGGTATTCCCTAAACCAAGAAGGAATGGAGTAGATCCATTCTCCCTCAAATTGAAAGAGATCACGAAATAAATTAAATTGAATAACCCAGCGTTCCTCAAAATGCATTAAAAATTATTTTCATAATCTGACTGATTAGCAAGAAAAATGTAACCAATCGTTATCAGACATAATATTCCCTAAATCTAGAGACGTGGCGACTTAACTTTCTTAATAATACATGTCAATACTGTTACGCCAGATTTACATGACTAGCTTCTAAAGTATAGGTAACAAACTATTTACATAAAGATAAAATACCATATTTTTCCATGTTTATCGTGTGTTTCTCAAAATAGTTTTTAATGACAAATTTTTTATTTCTATTATTTTTTTATAGAATTATCTAGTAGTGACTAGAATGTTAGTAGAGAATATAGTATTATCTGCAGAATAATCAAGTGTCCATTGTTAGAGGACACATCGTAAGATACGCACGATGCATATACCTAATTCAAGTAGAAACAGTTTAAATTGGAAAAGGGAGCCATAGCACATTTAACAATTCCCAATCATGTGAAAGCACACATTCAAAATATTTCCCCATGTAAATTAGAAGGGAAAGTATACAGATGCTAATCGATACGAGCACTTGTTGATTAAGTTGGAACGATCCACTTTTAACCATGTAAAATTTGGAAATAATTATAACATTAATTTATTTTAGGTAACCATTATACAAGCAAAAAATATCTCACAAGTAGAGGCGGCAATAATTTGTGTAGCGATAAATAATATTGGTTATTTGGTAATTAATATTAATAATAATAATTAGGTAAATAAAATTTTCATTAATATTTACTTGAATATGTACCTACTTACATATACTGTAATTTTTATACTATTGTAATGAACGAATTAATAAACTTGGAATGAAATTTTCAGGTGGTGGTGAAATTTTATGGCTTATTTTACTGTTTATATACTTCTTTCTATAGGAATTAAGCCAAAAAGTTAACTAAGATAAATTATTTATGCAATTATCAAATATTATGGTTCAATCGGGTCGGTGGCTCAGGGCTTAGCGTCTCGATCGCTCAACCCAGAGGTCGTGGGTTCTAATTCCCATTCCGCCAACAATTTTTAATTAAATTGTTTACTCGTAGATCAAGGCTTATTCGCAGGGATGGCTTGGCAACTACCCTGGCGATGGCCTAGGATGGGAAGAATGTCAACTTGGTGTTAATGTGAGAGATTAAAATCAGTTAATGTTTGACTGTCCCCCTAACTAATGAGGTTTTCCAGGTTTCCCTCATTCCAGCACTGAATGGTGGTTAGGGCCTACCAACGTAACTCCGCAAATGCGGCCCGCGAAATAATAATATGCCGCCCCCTCTCCCACACAAGTCTCTGACTTTCGGGCTAATCCTTGTGATTAGAATGAGGGGTAGAGATATTATTATTATTATTATTATAATAGTGTTTAATTTTCCTCGTTTAAAACTGAAATTTATTTTGACATTGAAATAATTTTAATTTTAAAATCAGTTAATTGCCATATATTTCTTCTTTCTAATTTTTAACAATTCTTAGATTTAAGCCTCCCACCACACATGTGCCCGAAGACGCTGGAAGCAAAAATACGTATTAATGTAGATGCTTCTTTAATATTTTATTATGGAAAAGATGTAGATTATACTATATTAAAAAGATAAATGTATTAAAGACAAGATGAGGTTATATGAAGATAAGCCGTTGTAATTCAATGTTGGGAAAGGGTGCATATTGCACGCAAAGTAGTTGTTTTCGGCGTATCTTATGCATACCTCGGAATTATAGGTAACAGGGAAAATTTTAAAAACTTTCTTGAACCAAAATATTTGATAATTTAATTTCTCTCTTAGTTAACTTTTTGGCTTAATTTCTGTAGATATAAAGAAAGATATAAAAATAAATTATTCAGAAATTATGATTTCATTGTAAATGTTACAGTATTATAATTTTATTTCAGAAAATTAACAGGTGCTCATAAAAATGAAGCATTATTGCAATATTATTTGTTGCAGGATTGTCCTTTTATGTATATGGGATTTTAATAGTTCCGTGGGTTACATTTACAGAATTTATGTTTTATTCAAAGATCATTTAGATTTTTATCACAAGATATTAGTACGTACAACAATATATAGACATATTTTTAATTAACAACAGGTTTCGCAAGAATCCGGAGTTAACCTGAGTACAATATATATTTTGAAACTGAATAAAATATATTTCAGCTCTCATAGATGAAACTTTACTTTGCAAAAAAATATTTTTCTGTATTTTTCCAATATATTTTGAATTTCCGCGTATATAAGTATAGGTATATTAATCATATTGCAACATTTGATTACTCGAAGATGTATTAAAATATGCGCAACTGTTGGTAAAACCTCAAGCTATGCAAGCTTCAAAAAAAAAAAAAAGATAATATAAAAAATCAAAATGCATATTAAAACAGGCATTATAATACTAGTACATTGTTTGTAGTGGCGAGATACAGTGAAATACACTGTGCCCTCTATGGGTCTTTGCTACTACCTGTCTGACAATTATTGTCTAATTGACAGACAGATAACGATCTGCTTTTATGCAGATGCCATTACAGCGACCTCTATTGTCTTTGAGGAAGACAATCCTACTTAATTATTGGTAGGAGATGCCGAAAACAACTACTCCACGGGCAATATGCCCCGACTGGCGTTGCATTACATCAAAATCTCCATGGGTGTCGCCACATCCTTCAACAAGACCAAATACCAGACAATGACCAGTTTCATGGAGATGTTGATGTAATGCAACGCCAGTCGGGGCATATTGGCCGTGGAGTAGTTGTTTTCGGCATCTCCTACCAATAACTAGTACATTGTGTTTTCCATTTGTGAAAATACAACAATAATAGTGAGTAAAAGAAGTACAGTTACGAGTTTAATATTGTATTCTTATCAAGAATTTAATATTTCATAAGATCTTTTAATGATTTATGTATTTAGTAAGATTTTATTATGATGATTTATGTTTATTATTATACATATTGGTAATAAAATGAAAAAATTTAGTAGGAACTTCCTATTGATTAAAATTATTAATTCGGTGTAGGTGGTAAACAGACAGTATAAAATGTTATGCAAATCCAAATGAATGTTAGTAGGCCCCGTGCTTTCAATTACTTGTATACTAATACAACATTTCTACAAAACACCATGAAATTTGTAAGTGTCTTTCAATCAAGAGTTTTATAAATCTTTTGATTCAATGTACTACCATGTAAGGTTTTGTGATATTAATTCAAATATTCACCATAATTTAATATTATATGTATCGTAGGTATACTTACATTTTATATTTTATTATTCAAAATCAACTGATTGATACTACAGGATCAGTACAATTTTAATAAATCCTAAAATTTACGGAGAGTCATCTTATACTATTTACGCGATCATTACATGTCTTTTCATCCTAAAGAATAATAGCTTTGTATACAGGGTGGCCCACGAATAACGAAACAAGCGAATTTTCGGATACTTACTAACTTTTTCTTGCAAATCGCTCGGACACGTCAATGAAGTTTTCGAGGGGGAAATATTTTTCGCATATTTTCAATGTCGTAGTTTTACCCCTAAGCGAGGGTGCGGCTCACCCTTAAAATTTTAAATGGGAAGGGGGGGTCCAGACAAACCTCATTTTAAAGTTTGAAAAAAAAACCTTTACAATGCTGCATACTTTTTTGAATTTGAGTCACTACCTAGTTCTTGAGAAATTTAATTTTTTGTTAATTATTTTTTTTTTTCATTTTTGCGAAATAATTGGAAACATTTCGAATTCCTTTTTCTTTAGATTTTAATATTGTTTAATAAGTATTCTTTTTTAAAAATAATAATAGTCCTGGTCAGTAAAAAATAAATTAATTGCAATTCTTATACTACATAAGCCCTACGAACAACTAGAAACGAAAATTTACATATTATTAATATTTTTAGTACGAGTATCAATTTAACACTATTTCTAGTGTGATTTGATGTCAGCCTTTTTTGTCAGTAAAGACAATTATTATTTTACGATATTAAACTTCGGGTTTCTTGACGATCCAGATTATTACTACATTAATGTTTAAAAAGGAATACTTAGTTAACAATATTACAATCTAAAGAAAAAGAAATTCAAAATGTTTCCAATTTTTTTTCAAATATGAAAAAAAAATTAAAATTAAAATTAAAATTTCTCAAGAACTAGTGACTCAAATTCAAAAAAGTATGCAGCATTGTAAAGGTCTTTTTTCAAGCTATAAAGTAAGGTGTGACTCGACCCCCCTTCCCATTTAAAATTTTAAGGGTGAACCTCACCCTCGCTTAGGGGTATAACTACGACATTGAAAATATGCGCAAAATATTTCTCTCTCGAAAACTTAATTGACGTGTTCGAGCGATTTGCAAGAAAAAGTTGGTAAGTATCCGAAAATTCGATTGTTTCGTTATTCGTGAGCCACCCTGTATATAAACAAGGATAATAGTAATAACAAAAATGTCCATTTGCAGTTGTAAAAAAATAAAGTTAAAATGAATCTTAATTACTGTCTGCAAATAAGATTGAAAAATAACATGGTAAAACAAAAGAATCGCGTGCTGAACAAAGTTAGTCTTGAGAATGAGAAATTATCAATAATATCAGGATCATAAAATCTGTAGAGCGTAAGTAGATCGTAGCGAAATATTTAAATTACTGAACAAATAAATGAGGTAATCGTAAAAAGTGATTATGGAGACAGTCAATTTAGGAAATATATAAGGGGCTGGATTAAAAAATAAAAGTGTACGCAAAACACGAACAATTATGAAAAATTAGTGGATTAGAAAAAAGTACTTATAAATAATGTTTTAAAAATAGGCACAGTACGCTGATCTCATAACGATTTTTGTTAGAAAAGGCAGTATATCTCAACTAACTGCCCATCATCACAACCAAAGTCTGCGCTATTGAATTTTTTACTATGCTACCTAAATAAAGACAAATATTCAACAATTTATCTCATATCTTATATAAACCAGAGCGAACAACAAAGTCTCATTTATATTCTTCTCCAGAAAAGTAAATTTGCCCGTCGCTTCTTGGGTAGTGAATTGATTTTACTTACTCTAAAAAATTTCAGTTCATCATTCTCTTCGTCATATGTACTGTATTGGCCACAGGAATGTCCCAGGTGTATTATGGAGCAAAAAACCAACATTTCCCTTACCGTATGTATCACCAGAATAAGAATAAACGTGGAACAAGAATCCAAGCGATGCACATCATAAAGAATCCACAATGTTATCTTCCAGAAATACATATATTTTTTTAATTTTGATGTACTTTAGCATGGTTTACACTAAAATGTGATTTACTGTGACTTTATCATACAAGGAAATACGTGTTTTTGACCTTTTAACATCATGTCAGTTGTTTTATAATTAATGACGTGCATCGCTTTTGATTCTTGTTTTGACCATATATGCAAATCCATAAAAGTTAAAGATATTCGAACAATAGTATATATACAGATTAGGATACAAACATAATATGATACGTACATTGCAGATAGGGATAGATAGAGGTAGACATTTTCAGATAGATTGCCTAAGCTGGTTGTCTCGTGTCAACAGGAAATAAACATATACTTTTCATAATATCTTATGTTGAGTGAAGTGAATTAATTATTATAGTTAATAATAATATAATGACTACTCTATGATTTTTTGAAATTTAACAAAATCTAAAAATGGTATAATGCTTAATGAATATGAATAATTTAAAAAATATGATTTTAACGAAAGAAACCAAAATTTACTACCAATAATAACAGAAATATTCAGAATCTAATACTTAAATATGTAAAAGATGCAAGACTCGGGTTAAGTATTTCTGGAAAATACCGACTACAAATTTTAAATAACATTATTGCTATTACCTATGTTTACAAATAGTGTAATTGAAATTTATACGCTATTTGTATATATATATAAAGTATTATTACTATTTTGTACATTTATGATGGTAGGTCGATATTATTATCACAGCGCTTGGATGTATAGAAGAAAGTACCCTAATTTCGGATAAGTTTTCAAAATCAGTCATATAATATCTTCACATAATTTTTGCATTTAGTAAGAAAATTTAAGTAGATATGGTAAATAAAAAATATAAACTAAAAAATGGCGAATTCGCCAGTTAAAAAAATTGTATTCTAATTTCGAATAGGGTATTTGAAATTATTTTTTTCTAACAGCATCTATTTACCCTTTTCATGTTAACGGGATCTCATTGTTTGCTTTTATCACGCACTTTGAGCATCTTTCTCTATGTAATAAAATTTTATAATTAAAAACGTTTTAGATTTCCTAACTTCGGATATCTGAAATTGGGTGCATTTTTATCCGAAATTAGGAGCAAATCTAGTTTCAACTTAAATTACTTTTATTTATAAACACACAACTATTATATCCTATGCTTAATTTGCTTATAATATGCTTTAAAATGAGAATAAATATCAAAAACACCACTCTCAAAATATCACACATAAAAATATCTGAAACTCCGCTGTGCAAAAGAATTTGACAGTTCACCTATCGGGCGTAAACACAACTATTTATCATATCATATTATTAATATGGAACCAAATACGCACAACAGTAATGATATTGCCATTAACATAGCGATAATTTGTAGAATTATGGGTATCCGAAAATGGGAACCTGTCCGAAATTAGACTACTTTCCTTTATATTATCCATTACCCGTTTTCTGGTAAAACAGAAATTAGAAAACGGAAAAAAATTGTTTGGTACCAATTACACGTAACTCTTCCAAATTACTTGCTTTCAACTAATTCATATTGCATACATCAGTTAAAACTGTTCAGTCATTAATATTGCATTTTCTTTCAAATAAAAAATTTAGAGAAATTAGTTTACGTAAAATAATAAAGCCATATTTGGGTTGATAAAATAGTTTGATTTCTTTTTATTATTTATGTTTGATGCACCTTGGACTACTGACAACATTCAGAGAAGCTTAGTCTTAATCCGTTGTTAGTTTAGTTTAAATAACTTATGGTTACTTGTAATATGCAAATTTTTATAAATATTTACCTGATAGGATGCATACCTTGTATTTTTATGCTATATCAATCAACGAACTATTTAAAAATACCTATTCCTTTTTTTATTTTAGCTGATAAATAATCGTACAGATTTCGATGATCCTATAAGAACCAATTAATTTCATATTGGTTACCTGCAGCCATCATATGTTACTGTTACCTACATACCCCAGTAAATAAAGTGTATTAAAATACTTATTTGTTTTATTTATTGGTAGAAAAATATATTTTAAATATTTTTTGAATTTTTATGGTATTACATTTACTCTTATACTAAGCTATACTTTTGTAGAAGTATTTATTACTATTTACTTCATTTATTGTGAACACAGTGACAATAAAATATAACTAATATACCTGAATGGTATATCTAAAGATTTTTTGTGGTGCAAATAGTTTTAATTGAATATTAATTTGAAATTAATTAAATAATAAAAATAAAATTGTTACATTATTCAATAAACAGGTACGTTAAATTGGGTCACTGCACATAATTAACTCATAAGAAAGTTTTATTACAATAAAATATAGGTGCCTACCATTTTTTTCTTTAACATATTCGGATACACTACTCGCAAATACACTTTAATTCAGTGAACCAAGAGAGAAATAGATAATCATATTAATTATTTCTAAATTGTTGGGAAAGAAGTAAGTAATTTATGCAGCAAGTATATAAACCATCACTTTTCACACTAATAGGTATATCTAATAGGTATATAGTATATATAAAATATACTATTTTATACAATCGTATAAAAGATATTTAACAATACTATGTTTGGGGCAAGTTATTTAAAAAATCCAAATTTAACACAGTTTTTAATTTTCAAGGAAACAGAAACCATGGTAAAAAAATTGTAGCAAATTTATTGCAAATGTTTAATTGCAAACAATTAAACAAATGAAAATATTCCTTTACGAAATATTTCAAAAACTTACTCGGTTTTTCCATTTTCTTACGCTCGACCGTCTTGATTTCTTCTGATGTTATAGTCATTTATATAAAATTAAAACCACGAAGCCAACTGAAAAAGATTAAGGCCTAAATAAACCTACTTTGGGTTTGTTTCTGTTAACACAGAGCCAGAAATTAATTCATTGCCATTCGGTAGTACTCAACTTATAAGAAAGTCTTAATGGGACCATAAAAATGTCACTATCTAATCAAGAAATCACATTTTCCACTCTTACAGTGCCGAATACTCATACTCATACTCATACTCATACTCATGTTTATTTGACTACATAAGATTAGTCCGTCGGATGGAGCTCGAAAAGCCTTCTAGTTTCGGAGCTAAAAAACTGAGGTATAACCAAATGGGACTTTCACCAGTCGAAAAGGCATGTTTTATTACATAGAAAATCGAAATTGACGACTCTCTCCATTGGTCGAGATAAAAGATATAGACAAAAAACTGGAAAAATAGGGAAATATTTTTTTTAACTTTGAACACTCATAACTTTTTTTCTAAAGAATGTAGAACAACAATTTTTTTTAAGTTTTATTCTTCATTCAATTTCCTTTCTTTTGGTATATATTTCATTTAAAAAAAATTATAAACTATATTAAAAAAATAGTAATATTTAGAAAAAGACAACAAATTCCCAACATTTTTTTAAACTCACCTCGCCATAACTTTCTTATGCAAAGAGCTATTTCAATATATTTTTTTCAAAAACTGCGCAATTTAATGGACTTCATTTTATCTCGATTAACATGGGGTCTATTTTTAAAAATAAAATCGGTAGCGGCTTTTAAACGTCGGGGCGCATGGCTCTGCGGCGGGCTAGACGGCGATTTTTCCCATCGCGATCGCTGCACCCGCGCCTAGTTACAGTATTTAATTTGGTATATTTGCACCTTATAGTGAGTAGATATCGAAAATTTTATTCTCAAAAATTCTGTGTTTTGTTTTATTTATAAGTGCTGAAACGTTTGTCGTGGTTTTATTTTAATGAATTTTAATATTTGGTGATGGATAGACAGTTATTAATTTATTTCTGATACAAGGATTATTTTCCAAATGGTATCCTCCAATAAAAAATGGTAGACTGTAATTTATTATTATCTTACTCACAAAAAATTTAGTAATAGTAATACCACCAAAGAAATATTCATCATGGAACGTCACACAAATATGACAACTAACAAGAAAACGATATATTCCTATTCACCTCATTTCAAGAAAGTGGTGAATTTTATTTAATTTTAAATTGGCATGTGAAGGATTACCAAGTTTTCACAACCTCACAGGATGTAATACGACCAGTACACTTTGAACTGTTCGTATCACATGGGAATGTGATATAACGTGATGGGGATGTGATTAGTCTGGGGGTATCACATTTAAACTAGGAAAAAAAAATCTTGTGAGGTGTACTGTAAAAATTGCGGCACACTCAACCTTCACAAATTTGCCGAAGTGGCACCTGACGAAGGAATAAGGTTCGCCAGAAGATTTGTAAGTGTTTTATACAAAAATAAAAATACAAACTATCTGAATGAAATTCGGTTAAACCATACAAATCAGAGCAAAATACAAACTTAAGAATTGCAGCCTACAGAAGATAGTCTCAAACTACATGTACTTAGGTGAATTTATAATGCAAAAATTTGTAATGCACGCACATTTTATTATAATGTACAATTTTAGGTCAAATTATCAAACATTTATATGGGTCAATAGATATATTGGTGAGGTAACCAAAAAAGATCTCGTGTTATATGGATGGACTTTAGGGTTTCGAAAATGATGCATCAAGTTCTAGTTCCAAAATATATACGGAAAATTATTTACTTGTTATGCAATGATAAAAACTGCAACACGCAAAAATGTCAGTGTAAAAAAGAAAGGATATTTTGTAGCTCAAATTGCAAATGCAAAATGAATTGCATTAATATTAATTGCGAATCTGAAGAAAATCAAACTGAAGCTGGAGATCCTGATGACGATACATTTTTCAAAAATAATTTGTTTTAATTTTGTTTTGATACTGACGTAGTTTTCCACATTTTCCAAAACTACGTCAGTGTTACCTACCAAAGGTTCCAACCCTTTTCAAAATTTTGTTTTGTTAGTAAACATTTTTATTTAATACACTTGCCACAATTATCTATTATTTTTCTAAATCATTACAATTTTTTAGAAGAAAATTGAAATAGCTCTTTGCATAAGAAGTGAGTTTAAAAAATATTGGCAATTCGTTCTTTTTTTAAATATTACTGTTTTTGTAATATAGTTTTCAACTTTTTTTAATGAAATATATACAAAAAAAAAAGGAAATTAAACTAATCTTCTAGTAATAGAAAAAATCAGATGTTTTGCATTTTTATTTTTGTATAAAAAACTTTTTATATAAATTTGGAAAATTTGTGAAGGTTGAGTGTGACGCAATTTTTATAGTACACCTCCCAAGCATTTTTTCCTAATTTTTTTTAAAAGGGAACTGGTCGTATCACATCCTGTGAGGCTGTGAAAACTTGGTTAGCCTACATGCCAATATAAAAGAAAATAAAATTCACTAATTTTTTTGAAGTGACGTGAATAGGAATATATCTTTTTTTGTTAGTTGTCATATTTGTGTGAACAGTTTCCATGAATAATTCTTTGGTATTACTACTAAAATTTTGGCGAGTAGGATAATAATAAATTAATAGTACTAGAACATCAGTGTCATCACACTTTGCGACTAGTCTACCATTTTTATTGGAGGATAGCATGTGGAAAATAATCCTTATATCAGAAAAACATTAATAATTGTCTATCGATCACCAAATATTAAAATTTGTTCAAATAAAACCAGCACAAATGTTTCAACAATTATAAATAAAACAAAACACAGAATTTTTGAGAATAAAATTTTCGATATCTACTCACTATAAGGTGCAAATATACCAAATTAAATATTGTAACTAGGGGAGGGTGCATTGATCGCGATGGGAAAAATCGCCGTCTAGCCCGCCGCAGAGCCATGCGCCCCGACGTTTAAATGCCGCTACCGGTTTTATTTTTCAAAATAGACCCCATGTTAATCGAGACAAAATGAAGTACATTAAATTGCGCAGTTTTTGAAAAAAAAACATTGAAATAGCTCTTTGCATAAGAAAGTTATGGCGAGGTGAGTTTAAAAAAATGTTGGCAATTTGTTGTCTTTTTCTAAATATTACTGTTTTTTTAATATAGTTTATAATTTTTTTTTAATGAAATATATACCAAAAGAAAGGAAATTGAATAAGAAATAAAACTTAAAAAAAAAATGTTGTACTACATTCTTTAGAAAAAAAAGTTATGAGTGTTCAAAGTTAAAAAAAATATTTCCCTATTTTTCCAGTTTTTTGTCTATATCTTTTATCTCGACCAATGGAGAGAGTCGTCAATTTCGATTTTCTATGTAAGAAAGCATGCCTTTTCGACTGGTAAAAGTCCCATTTGGTTATACCTCGGTTTTTTTTCTGTGCATCCTAGACCGGGCTTTCCGACGGACTAGATATACAATGGCACATTTGTAGCAAGTCAAAGATAGAACAAATGATATTTGACATATAACAAGCAGATATGATAAGATGTACATATTACTTAGATAAGTTAAGTCTAGTTACATAAATAACAATGTAAACAATAGCACAATGTAAACATACATTTTAATTGTCCACACCAACAGACAGTGTCGGCCAAGACATGGTGTCAGCAATGCGCAAAAAGTCGTTTAAAAAATAGAAACAGTATTTTAATACCCCTACCCCTAACTAATGAGGTTTTCCAGGTTTCCCTCATTCCAGCACTGAATGGTGGTTAGGGCCTACCAACGTAAGTCGTTCCTGAGGCGCAAATGCGGCCCGCGAAATAATAATATGCCGCCCCCTCTCCCACACACGTCTCAGACTTTCGGGCGAATTTTTGTGATTAGAATGAGGGGTAGAGATATTATTATAATAAAAAGCTCTTAATTTTGTTTTTAAATATTCTGACGTCAAGCAACTTTATAGTGGCTGGGACCCTATTGTAAATATGAATATTTAAGGAATTCCTTTGAGATTTTGCCAGTCTGAAACAACGTGATCTTAACAAGTTACTACCTCTTGTAGAATAATTATGAATGTCTGACTGGGTTCTGTAATTATTAAGATTTTTATGCACTTCTATTAGAGTGTGGTAAATATATAATGTTGGCAGTGGTATTATACCTAAACTAATAAATAGAGGCTGACAGTGTTCGTTAATATTAGCACCAGTAATTATACGAATTAGTTTTTCTTTGTAGCACAAACGCTCTTTGGGCATATGCTGAGTTTCCCCATAATATTACAGCGTAAGAGATGTGCGAATGGAACAATGCAAAATAGGTAGATTTCAGAGTATCCATGCTTAGAATGGGCTTTAAGCGACGTAATATAAAAATAACACTAGACAGTTTTTTTGCACAGTTTTTCCACATGACTAGACCAATTTAAGTTGTCATCAAGGGTAACTCCCAATAGCTCAACGCTACTGCCATTGGTCAGTTGTACATTTGATGACAATAATATATTTTGTGTTTTGTCAGAATTTAATTTGAGCTTGTTAGCTGTGAACCATTTTTCCGCTTTGAATTCAATGGCTTTAGAGGTACATACCAAATTTTTAATATCATTTCCACTGGACATCAGTGTGGTGTCATCAGCGAAGAGCACACACTTGTTTGGAAGCAAGAAATTATACAATGTACATTTATGTACATGTACAGGGTTTTCCAACGAAATGACTCACCCCCTATAACTTTTTTATTTGTGGTGCTAATAAAAAAAGTTTTATACAAAAGTTTTAACATTTTTTACGAGCTTTTTAGATATGTAGTTGAATAGCCAAAATGAGTGCAGCTTAAAGAAATATGAACCTAGGTCCAATTTTTTTAAATGGAATACCCTGTATATTTTTTGATTACTGCATTCTACGGATTTTTCTGATTTCAAAAATATATATATGTGCTATAATCGCTGCAACGGTTGTCATTTTATGGAGCTTTTTTATAACACGTTTGGGATGCAATTACTCCTATTTGAGGCCTTGTTTCTATCCAAGGCTAATTTGATAAATGAACAATATCTAAGGTAGCTACAGCTTCTATGTTATAAAAAAAGCTCCATAAAATGACAACTGTTGCATCGATTATAGCACATATATATATTTTTGAAATCAGAAAAACCTGTAGAATGCAATAATCAAAAAAATATACAGGGTATTCCATTGAAAAAAATTGGACAGAGGCTCATATTTCTTTAAGCTGCACTTATTTTGGCTGTTCAACTACATATCTGGAAAGCTCGTAAAAAATGATAAAACTTTTGTATAACACTTTTTTTATTAGCACCACAAATAAAAAAGATATAGGGGGTGAGTCATTTCGTTGGAAAACCAGGTACATTTATGTACATGTACACAGTCATTTATGTACAAAACAAATAATAAAGGTCTAAGGACTGAATCTTGGGGTACTCCATGTTTTATAGCAGTCAATTCGGAACATGTATTACGTATATTAACGTATTGTTTTCGATTGTTCAAATAGGATTTGAATAACAGGTGGGAAATTCCTCTAAAACCATAATGTGACATTTTTTCTAATAGAATTTTATGCGAAACACAATCAAATGCCTTTGTGAGGTCACATAGGTGACCATAGAATGGCACCCCTTTTCTAGGCCATCAACAAGATTTTTAAAACTGCCAGTGGTTGAGCAAGTTTTGCGAAAACCATATTGGTAAGGACAAAGATTGGTAAGGACAAAAAGAACAAAGGAAAGAATATTTCATCTACTGCAGAAGCTGAAGGAATTTACACAAAACCAACTATAAGTGCACGTTTTAAAATAAGTATGCTTTTGCTAGTAGATACTAGTGCTAGCATGTATTTGAGCATATAATCCATTGGTGATTTTTATACCGACTCGCTATCGGGTTGTACATAAAACTTTTTTAACAGAAACTACACTAGGTTTTGGAATCACTAAAAATCTTATGTATGATTCCACTATTTTATGAAGATATTGTATGTGCAAGTTATAAAAATTTCTGTTTGATTTGATAATAGGTTTTGTAATTGGCGCATTCGCCATTATTTATAATTTTCTCCTTTATTTACTCAAGTGCATCAAGGATTTACACATTGACCAACATCAAGAAAGATATATTACAATTACAAAATAAATGCCGTAATTTGTCAGAAAATATCGTATTATTTTAAATTTCTTGTGACCTTCTTAAGGTTTCATCAAATTAATTACAACAAATTACAATGAATTATACAATTCATTGTAATTTGTTTTTGGGATAAACCACCTATAAAATAATAAAAAACAGGAAAGCAGAAGTTTTCATAATTAAGAATTAAAGTGTAGTAATCAGCAAACATATAAAGGTCGCCCCAAAAAACTAGTGTTTGATGAATGTGCAAAAAAAATAATTTTATATGGCAAATTAACTAAATTTAATCAGTGATCAAGGCAGTTATAGAACTTTACGTATAATAATTATTTGCATAAAACTGCTAAAGTAGACAAGAATTTTCTTTCACTCTTTTGTTTTTCAATATAGACTATTTATGAGATTATCTATAAAAGCGTTTGGCAATAAAAGAGGTTAGAAACCTAATTGATAATTTATATTGATTTGCACAATCACCTAAATATTGTTTATCCCAATCCGAACAATGAATTTTATAACGATTTTTAATTTCATTTATTTATAGGACCTTATAATTGTTATAATTTTCCATTGTTATAAAATTTATTAGTAATAAATATACATTTGTCATAGGCGAAAATGAAATATATGTACATCTGACATATTTATCTGAAACGTATATTTACTAGTTTTTTAGTAGTTAGATAAGCAGGTATCTTGTTACACAAAATACTAAGTAATTAGAAATTTTAGAAAAAATAATGTATGCCTTATTTTTTTATCGTGATTGGGAGATCCTTATATAATATTTTATCATTGTAACTAATATAACATTTTATTCATTGTAGGTTCTTTTGGGATTACACCATCTCTAAAATATAAAAACAAACCGGAAGTATTCAAAATATAGATTGAATGTATAGTAACAAGTCAAACTTTTAAAGTTTGCACAAAAATCCTCTGTATAATACGTAGGAAAAATAAAAAATATTAGAAAAATTAATTTTTATTATTTTACAGCTGATGTAATCCCAAAGAAACTGCAATGAATAATACAGATGCACTACAAATAAGTTACAGACATGTAATATACGTTTTCATTATATCTTTATAAAATAAAGGAAAATGCTTCTGCTTATATTTTCGTTCCAATCTACAGTCTATTCAAAGAAAAAATATTATACTGAATATGAAAACAGGGTATAATGGTGCCATCAAAATGCAATTGGAGAAAGCAGTCACTGATTTTATATATTTTAAAAAATAGTAGAAAACCAATAGAGTTATAAAAATATTTCGACTTCTTCTACGTCTATTTCGTCTTGGAAAATCTCGACTCGTGTCCGTCTCAAAACTTCGATGTGAGATTGCACTAAGCACCTCCCACGAAAACTGTCAAATTAATTAAACTTCAGATAGGTTATTTTCCTACGAGAAATATTGCTAACGGAATCAATAATACTGACTGCCAAACACTTCTGCTTACCAAAATACTGAAGCGAAATGCTTTTCCAATTAGAAAATCTATAAAAAATATTTTTTCAGGTTGACACGTACAGTTTACATACTTAAACGTCTCAAGGTAAACGTTTGACAAAAGGCGTGGTAGCGCAACGGGAAAGTCGTAGGATTCAAAACTTCATAATGCTGATTTCGTGAGTTCGAATCACGCTGGAGGCAATTTTTTTTTTTACTTTTTAATTCCAATTATTTATTAGTATTAGTATTTAGTTATTAATGTTTTATTATCCGTAGCTTTTATTCTTTCTGCACGTAAAGTTTGGAATTAATTCGTTCATTTTGGCAGTCTGTTAAATTCTTCATTTTAGCATACAAAAGTAAATATGTACAATATTTTTGGTCCCATTGATAAAATTGATAATATTGTTTACTTAAAAATAAATTCTACTTTCAGTACTTAAAAAATTATGATGTTTTACCATCAACAATAGGATACCCTTACAATTCATCAAAATATTAAAAAAAATCGTTTAGTATAATTACATCATCATTCCAGATACAAAATTTCTTTAATACGTATTTTCTTTAAAATAATATTATTTTAGATGCATTTGTCACCCGAAGGGTGACCCCAGGCCGCAGGCCTGGATCACCGGTAAGGCTGGAAATGAGAACGAAAATCGCGAGAGCGATTTTTTCCCATTTCTAGTATTTATTTAAAGATTGTTATATTATGAACATAAATTTTATTTTTTTTATTTCGGTTATTTAACGTCGGTTTATTTCCGCGACTACATCCAATCACCGACGCCTTAAGACGAGTAACCCCCAACCTGGAAACATTGCTGAATTCCAACTTTTCTAGCAGGATAGGGATCATTTACTTGCGTATCATTTCATAGACAAGGGATCTCCGTCTTTACCTTATCCAAGGGATAGTATGTCTTCTACGCAAACCTCGCCTAAGTTTGCATAGCTTCTGTGAATTCACCGACGTGTAGGCCACTAGAAGATGCAAGCAGACACCGACACCTGAGGTAGGTAGAGGGAAATCTCTATCCCTCATTTTAATCACAAGAATTAACCGGAAATCTGAAACTAGGGAGCAGAGGGGGAGATCGTTTATTATTCAGTAGCCTGCAATTACGACTCATAGGAACGACTTATGCTGGGAAGTCCTTACCATTATTTAGTGTGTGAGATGAGGGAAATCTGGAAAACCTCAATAGTTTGTGGATACATAAGCACATATTAATCCTTTGATGCTGCTAAAATAAAAGGTGTTCAAACAATAATTCTCAAATAATCTACAGGCAGATGGAAGGACTTTTGGTAATACACAATAATTGAGCGTTTTATCTTTCTGAATAACACTATCATTATAGTTTATAATGACATTTCTTCAAAAAGAAATTATGAAATATGCTACATTGAAAAATCTATACCACTACCGGAGTATTATTAATATTTTGTGACGTTTTCGGCACTTAGGTACTAAAAGAGTTCTTTGAATATTTAATAATTTGTCTGATCATTATTAAATTCTGGATTGATGTGTTGAACACGTCTTACAGGTACCTGTTTAAATCTATATTAATCGTAAATTAGGTTACAGAAAGACCTAATACCAGAAGAAATAGACTGACGATACGTCAGCAATTAAGCATTGACCATGGTAGAACAGAGCAGAGGTTCTACAGATCTCGTTTGGCGTCACAAAGCTGCAGCTATTTGCATGACGTAAATGTCGTTTTGGTGGATAGTTAATGCAATTATGTTTTTTCCAACCATACGAATAAGACACTATAACATTAAATTATTTTGTATAAAAAAAAGGGGCCATTTCGAGACTGTTTGAGATCGTCATAGCAACTGTACACAGAAGAGATTATTGTATAGTTGTACAGTACCAAAAACTAATTTGACATTGACATTGCATGTCACATAATATATAGAAGTTTAATTAAATAGAAAAATAGAAATAGATAGTGACTCCGATGAAGTGGTAAACTGGAGGTGCTAATTAGAAGCGGTTGGAAAAAAAAATTATGTTAAACTCTTACAAAATTTCGAGACTCGTAAAATTGCCATACTCCATTACAAGTCGTCCGACAACCCTTTCCCTCGTCCCGAAAACGTGTATTTTTTGTACTAGTTAAACAAATAACTATTTTTTCCTACGAATAAGACACTATAACATTAAATTATTTTGTATAAAAAGAGGGCCATTTCGAGACTGTTTGAGATCGCCATAGCAACTGTACACAGAAGAGATTATTGTATAGTTGTACAGTACCGAAAACTAATTTGACATTGACATTGCATGTCACATAATATATAGAAGTTTAATTAAATAGTAAAAATAAAAATAGATAGTGACTCCGATGAATCGGTAAACTGGAGGTGCTAATTACAAGCGGTTGGAAAACAAATCGTACAAAAAAGTAATTTTCGAGACTCGTAAAATTTCCCTCGTCCCGAAAACATGTATTTTTTGTACTAGTTAAACAAATACCTATTTCGTCTGTTATTTTTTATTATTGCTACAGTAATTTAGTAAGCTAGTTTAAAAAAGTATATTATATTTTAAAAAAATAATGCGTGTCGTCCAAGTTTAAAAGTACCAAAAAATGTTCAGCTATTAACAGTGATACTAAAGTGACTAGAGGCTTAGTTCGCAGCATGCAATTTTCACGTACGCTATGATGTTTTCGTTAGTATAATTTTGTTCATGTGCTTTTTTGTACAATTTTCTAAGAGGTGATGCGAACTCATATTTTACAAGGGTTTTGTTTTGGTAACAAATGAATACCTGGCTTGATCAGTTTCATATTTGCAATAATATTTGTCAAATACTATAACAACCATTTAATATTTTTTATTTTCGTTTGTCCTTTATGTCTTTCAATTTTCTGTTGAAAACATGTATTACTCAAATTTTGCGCATTTCGAAGTTAGGTCATAAATATCTATTTTATTGTTACATTTTTATCATATATGTCAAAAAATTGCTACATTGCAGTCATTTTATTTAATATGCGCGCACATTAAATATTGGCAACAAAAGACACTAAAATGAACAATAATTCAATTGTTGCTACTCAAGATTAATAAACCATTAAATTTGAGCTTAATGTAGGCGTTTAACAAGTATATATAACAGTATATAACCGTATACAAATATAACCCAAACAGAAATCAGTAATAGTGTGCTATTTGTTTCTGTAATAATAACAAATTTCTTCAAGATGAAAATTGTAAGTAGATTTGAACAAATAGATACTTTCGTTATCATACGAGTGTAAATAACTATGCATAAATAAAGAAAACATATTCTTTAGATATTTATCTAGATATTTAGTCACAAAAAAATTATAAATAAACCAAAAGAAATATTGCTAATGAAATTACTTAAATACTATTATTTAATGAATCTTCTGTTTTACTTGTTTTATATCTTTTCTTACCTATAACCTAGGTATGTAATGAAAATTACTACCGGACAAAATCTTCTAGGAACTATTTGCATTATAGATATATTGCAAATGTGAAAATATTAAGTCAGTACTTATTATAAAATAAAAAAATATTATTTGCAATATATATTCATTTTAAAAAAGAGTCGTTTCGTTTGACACTTATTTTATGAAATTTACCACCTTTAGGATGAATATATGCACATATCTTCAGTTACAGGAGTTTTGCGTTAAGTCAGAGAGCACTAGTACAATTTTTTTTTCAGACTCAGAAAAAAAATTCTAAAAATGAAGTTTCATTTTAAAATATTCAACGAAAAATTAAATGTAAATAACTGAATAATATTTTTTTAATTTAGGTATAATATATAGACACTTTCTTCGTATTTTTATATTTGAAATAATTACTAATAAAAACTAAAAATATAAAAGAAATAACTTGAGGTTATATGAAGATATGCCGGTAAAATTCAATGCTGCGTAAACATTTCTAACATTAGTGTGCGGAGTTGTTGTTTATGTCAAATCCGTTTAAATGAGAAGGCTGCCCCCTATATACCTAGATTATGAGTAATAAGGGAAAGATAATCTTAATATCTTTATTCAAATTTTACCTAGATAAACGTGTGAACAGTTATAGATAGATAGATAGATAGATAGATAGATATTTATTAATCCAAAAGATCACAAAACAATGATATAGGACAAGTCAAGACATACGACATAATATATAAAAACTCGTTAAAATAAGTTATCCCTAATAAATTAGTCTAGACATATAAAAATACATATAAATAAATAAACAAACAAACAAGAAAAAAAACAGTAACACATTAATCAATAATTCAAGTATTCCTCCAAAGAATAAAAACCATTAAAAATAAGAAATTCCTTTACTGCCGCAGAAAATGATTTTATGCATCTAATATTTTTCATATTTATATTAAGTTTATTGTAAATGACAGTACCCATGTAATAAGGATTTGATTTGTATAATTCAAGTCTATGCATTGGGTGTTGTAAATTCTGTCCATGTCGTGTTGGATATTCATGGTAGGAATTTTGAAACACAAACTTGGACAAATTTCTTTTCACAAATATTAACATTTCAAAAATATATAAACAAGGAAGAGTTAATATTTTATTATTAATAAATGTTGACTTACAGGATTCTCTATATTTTAATCCAAAAGTAAATCTAATGGCACGTTTTTGTATTAAAAAGACACGATTAGCAAACGAGGAATTACCCCAGAATATCAAGCCATACCTAAGGTGACACTCAAAATTAGAAAAGTAAAATGTTTTTACAACATCAATACTAGATATCTGTCTCAATCGATTCAAGGCATAACTGCTAGAGGCACACCTACGACAAACATAATCTGTATGAGATCTCCAATTTAATGAAAAATCAACATATATACCCAAAAGCTTGAAATCAGTTACTTGCTGAACAGACTTGTTATTTAATGATATAAGTGGACTAGCTATATAATTACTACCAACTGGATGAAACTGCATAGAGAACGTTTTGTTCGCATTCATAACTAGGCCATTATTACTAAAGTATTTTTTTATAGAAAATAAATTGCAATTCAAATTACTTATCGCATCATCCAAATTAACTGCACTTGAAACAATAGTGATATCATCAGCAAAAGCACAGTAAAAAATAGAAAGTGAATTCTTTATATCATTGAGATATAATAAAAACAATAACGGGCCTAAAACGCTCCCTTGGGGAACGCCTATATCAATTTCAAGTTGTTCAGATTTTTCATCATAGAAATCAACATACTGCTTTCTGGCAAACAGATACGATCTAAGTAAGTCATTACACTTTCCCCGCAAACCATAACATTCAAGTTTCCTTAGTAGTAACTCTTGATCCACACAATCAAATGCTTTTGAAAGATCCACAAATAAGGAAATTACTTTATGACCTTTATCTAACTGTTTATAAACATAATCTAGAAAACTTAATAATGCAGTAATGGTTGAATGTTTTTTTCTAAAACCATGCTGGTCAGGAGACAACAATTTATTACTATCCAAAAAATCCACTATTCTACCAAACAACAATCTCTCAATTATCTTAGAAAAAACAGATAACAAAGATATCGGTCTATAGTTAGAAAGTTGCTGAGGATCATCTTTTTTGAACAAGCATATTATCTTTGAAATTTTTAACATATCCGGGAAAATTCCGTCCTTAAAGCAAGCATTAACAATATCACATAATGGTATAGCAATCAAATGTACATGTTCCTTTACTATTTTCATAGAAATATTGTCATGTCCTGTTGAATTGGAATTATTTAAACTTTTAATAAGCCCTATTATTTCAGCTGTAGTAACTTTTCTCAAAAATATTGTTTTATTAACAATAGGTATATTAACATCTGACGTTATAATATTTGTGTGTCTTTCAATTATCGTTTTTGGTAAGTTGACAAAAAATGAATTAAAACAATTTGCTATCTCAGACTTATCTGTAACTATATTATTGTCGATTAGGAATTGATTATTGACAATGTGAGTCCTATTTCTTAAAGTTTCATTAATAATCCTCATATTATTCAATTCCTCCTTATAGATATGTCACTAAGAAAAACAAAAATATATTATTATAAAATATAAGTTTTGACTTATAATTTTCTTGTAAAATATTTAAGATAGGTTCCTTCTAAAAAAAAATGTTTTAGATAAAATATGACTATGGGACGTTTTCTTTATCACAAAAGCACATAGTAACAAATAAAATCTATATTTTTTTTGTCCCAGAATTAGAATGATGAATCAAGTTTCACTGCTTAGAAATTATATTGAATTGACTGTACTAATTCTAAACACTTTTACAGTTTTTGATGTTGTTGGTCATCTGTTCTATTTTCGCCACTGGAATGCTTCAACTACGTTATGCAAGAACGGCCTCTGGTCCACTAATACATCGTAAGTATAAAAGATTTTTCCATACAAGTTCGCGCAGTTACTAAACTACCCAACTGCGGTTCTTTAATATTTCAATTTTCAATTTATCAATTTCAATTTATTATTAGCAATACTGACGTAGTCTTCCACATAACACCAAAACACTATATTGCACGCGACGCGCGTTTCGCCAACAAAGTTTGCATCGTCTGGAAACTATGTTTTTAATCAGCTTCAGATGTTGCCAACGTGGTTGGCGAAACGCGCGTTGAGTGCAGTGTACCGTTTCGGTGTTATGTGGAAAACTACGTCAGTATTGTCTTCACAACAAAGGTTCCAACCCCTTTCAAGATTATTAGCAACAATAACACTGTTAGAAAATAAAATGTTTCTTAATAATTATGTTTCATTCTTTATAACAAAGTGGTTAAAATACCTCAAAAATACCTAACAGTAACAGTGCAAGTTAGAAATATGTTAATTAATATTAAAAAAAAATGTATATATGAAGTTCCGAAAATGTCCACCATAGACAGCATTTAAAAAAAATAATTTAATTTAAAATTAAATGTAAACAAAAAAAGGGGTAACTCTAAAATCTTTTTTATATTTTCTTACAAAGTTGGCATTCTTTGATTATTTATCTTTGGAAGTAACGTCGATAACAATTCGCGGACTCAATTGAGTGGAGTGCGTAATCAAATAATTTGTGGTTATGCTCTATCATTTTTTATACTAGTTCAATCAACAATTTCACGAAAAATCAGTCTTAGTTTTGAGTTTATCGTAAGATATTTTTCAGGTGGTAAACGAGCATTAGATGATATCAAGAATCCAGCTGCTGAAGATTTGGCAAATCCATGGGAAACATAGTTTTTCAGCTTAGCAGACCAAATAATTTAATATGAATGCTGATAATATTATGCAATAACTATTTGTTACTTGGTCATTCTCAATTAATACATTGTATGAAACTTTCTTTTTTGTTTTATTACCAACACAATTGTTTTCTAAATATTGACTTGAATTTTTTAATATAACAATAGTTGCGTTCGGTAATATGCTCACGGATGCGACGAGATTACAGTCACGTGATTCCAGATGAGACGGACAAATAGAAAATAAATGAACGAAATCGATTGCTTAAGGCACAATATAACCTCACCTTTTCTGTTTTGACTTTTTTGACGGTTTGTTTATATTCTATTTCGAATTACTTCAATAATGAATATTGTAAAATCAACCATTTTAAATGCAGGCCAAGGATATGAAATAATAATTTTTGAAGATGAAGATGAAGAATGTAGTTACAAATTGTTTGGAAAAAAATTAAAACTTCGCTGAAGAAACTGTGCCAAATTTTTTCTGCCAGGCAGTTTAAAGAACATTTTAGAATGTCTGCGGAAACATTTGAAGACTTCTTTGGAAAATTACACTACAAAATTACCAACTACAATTTCAAAAAGTCAATGACAATTGACAACCATGACCATACCATGACCACCACAACCTCACAAATTCAGATTAATTTTTCTCCTCGGCCGAAATGCTTCGAGCAAACAGATCTTGCTCTGATCGATCTGATTTAATTTCTGAACGATCAAGATTTACCTCCCCTACCTCTAGATGTAATTGATGAACGATATGGACTAAAAAGATCAATCTGAGGTAATTACCGAACGCCACTAGTATTGCATTTGATATAAACTTTATACTTGATAACTTTTAACATATAAACTTGAACTAAACTATTTATTTGTAGCATTATTAAGATATTTTTTTACTGTATATAACTAACAATCAAATTTCTGTATTTCAAGTCATGTGACAGCATCCATCCACTAGTTGCGTTCGGTAATATGCTCACGGATGCGACGAGATTACAGTCACGTGATTCCAGATGAGACGGACAAATAGAAAATAAATGAACGAAATGGATTGCATAAGGCATAATATAACCTCACCTTTTCTGTTTTGACTTTGTTGACGGTTTGTTTATATTATATTTCGAATTATTTAAATAACGAATATTGTAAAATCAACCATTTTAAATGCAGTCCAAGGATATGAAATAATTTTTGAAGATGAAGATGAAGAATGTACAAATTGTTTGGAAAAAAATTAAAGCTTCGCTTATGAAACAGTGCAAAATTTTTGTAAATTGTAAGTTTAATGTAATTGTATTTTGTAAATCAAATAATAATTGCAAATCTACTTCTCCATTTCCAAAAAATGACAACTCAACTTAACTAGAACCAACTACAACTTCAAAAAATCAATGACAACTGACAACCATGACCACCACAACCTCACAAATTCAGATTAATCTTTCTCCTCGACCAAAATGCTTCGAGCAAATAGATCTTGCTCTGATCGATCTGATTTAATTTCTGAACGATCAAGATTTACCTCCCCTACCTCTAGATGTAATTGATGAACGATACGGACTTAAAAGATCAATCTGAGGTAATTACCGAACGCCACTAATGAACGATACGGACTAAAAAGATCAATCTGAGGTAATTACCGAACGCCACTAATCATTAAAGGATCGCAACGATAACACCATACATGCGGTGTTATCAGCAAACATATGGTTTATTGAAATGTCAAATTCAAAATCAACAAATGTCAGATTGGCAATTAATTTATGTTGTGTTTATAAAATGTCACCAAGATTTGGTAATTTGTCCAGTGATTCAATTAATAATATTGTATTAGAAAATACACTTAAAAATACTATTAAAAGTAAGAAATACGTATGGAAAATATTTCTAGATTTTTGTTTAGCCAGAAAATACTGGTTGCTATACTAAAAGTTCACGCAGTAAATATGAGAAAAGGAGGCGGAAATAAATATAAAGAAGCAAGTGCTAAATCTATTTGTAATATTACAACTAAGTTACTTCAGGAAAAATATTTCAATGACTTTAAAATAGTGTTTGATCCTTTTACACTTGATGCGTGTGAATGCAAGAGATGCAACACGTAAATGACTACAGAAAGATCCGACCAGATCCGACTAAACAAAAATACAGTTCAGTGTCTGTAAGTATAAATAATCTGACAAAAATAATAAAATTATGGGCCGAAAACACACCAGATGGTTATACCATATTACAGCTGTTGAGTTGGCTTGGCGCGGTGGTGAAGATGCTAATTGCTCTATGGATTATTTCAAGATCGAAAAAATAATGATGGAACGTTGACTAACAGAACTGAATATAATCCAATCTTTAGCAAGACTTGCCAAGGGGGTATCAAAAAGTTGCACAAACACCAAATGGCTTGTGCCCAATATTGAAAATAAAGATGCATGTCCCGTTGGATTATTTAATAGATTGTTATCAAAACGAGGGAAAAATATAATTAGCAACCGCGCTTTTTTGAGACCAGATAGCTTCTGGAAACCGAAAATGATACACGATTTGACAATATGCCTGTAGGCAAGAATACAGTTAATAGATGGACTAAAACATCAGTAGCCCAAGCTACTGTTTTGGATACCTACTAAAAATAGGAAAACTTATCATTCCAATAGATCAACCGCAGTGAGCCATTTGACAAAAAGGGGTTCCTGAGCAGCAGTTAATAAAAATTACTGGTCACTTCAACAAGTCCGCTTTCATAAAGTCATATTTAAATATTGACGAAGATCGCTACCGTGGAATACTGAACAGTATGCGAGGAAATGCATCAGCGGTGAGAAGCAACAACAAATCATCAAGTTCTACTTCTGATTTTCACTTCACGAATTGTACTTTTAATAATTGTAGTTTTAATAAATAAATTTCTAGGTAGTATCTACTTTAAAACGAAGGATTTACTAATTTCCGGTAGTATCTACTTTACTTGACATAGAACATGCTTCACCACAAAGTATATACTCCATATTACGAAGTATTTTGCTTAACAAGTTAAGTATATTCTTTGAAATGTGTAGTATTTACTTCCGTCACACATACGCCGTTTTCAGTTTTGTATCTATTTATGTCAACAGTCTTTTAAGATGTCTTCGGATGAAGGAAGTGTGATAGAAGAGTAACGAGTAACGAAAAAGTAACATTTTTCCCTGCTAAATTTGGATGAAAAATATAAAATATAAACATAAAACATTCTAAATTGATGGTACATAATTGTTTACCTAAATATTTGACGATATAAATCATCGTAGTAATGTTTTCTTGCAATATAAATTTTATTTCTACGTATTTGAGCCACTTTTAAAATAATTATTTTGTAGCATGGATGGTGAAGCTGCTATGAAATCAACTTCGCTAATGATGGAGCAAATACTTCAGCTGTTGTTAAAATCGCAGTATCTACCTGTAAAAAGTAGATACTTTAAGTCGTGGTACATGCTACTATAATATTTAGAAGAATACTATTATTTTTAGCATTTCCGGAAAAATAGAAAGGAGTAGGTACTTTGAAATGAAGTATTATCTACTTCGTTTTAAAGCAAATACTAATACTTGTAGTAGTAGCAGGTACTTTGTTTTTATTCATACCACCAATTGCTTCATGCGTGTTCCTTTAAGCTTTAAGGTAATTTCCCTCGGCCAAGGCCTCGGAAAATTACCAAGCAACACGCTCTCACATTTTCAATGACAAAATTATCTCGGTATTATCAACGCTCTTGGTGTATTATAAGTGATAATATTTCTTTGTTTGGGTATTCTGTCATACTAGTAAGAAAATAAATTAATAAATTGGCAAATAAATCAAGAGGCACGGTAGTGCGTTAGATATTATCTTTCTGAATAACACTACTAGTGTACCATTATAGTTTATAATAATAACATTACTTCTGAAATAAATTATAAAATAGGGTACATTTAAAAATCTATACTGCTTCCAGAGTATAATTATTAATATATTTGTGACGATTTGTTTGACGACGATCAACACCGATGTACTTAAAATATTCTTCGAATATTTAATAATTTGTCTGATCATTATTAAACCCTGAACTGATGTTTTGAACACGTTTTATACCGTTTTAAATCTATATTAATCGTAAATTCAGCATAATTCCAGAACAAATAGTAAACAAATAGAGTGACAACACTTCATAAGCTTCATAGAGTTTCACGGCCGGTGTCAGATGAAATATATAGAACTTCTGGGCTGCCCTACCGTTCTCGATTGCAGACTTTTAGCCATTCGTAGCAGATGACATCTTTAGTGCTTCTCATATGGTGATGGCATGGTAGCCATTCAGTTGCCGATCACCATACGAGAATAGAGTCCTGTATAAAGAGAGTAAAGACATGAGGGTGACCGTTTTTGATTGGTTCAACGGATATAAGGTCGAAAATTGCTTGCGTCCGCCATTAATCCTCCAAACAAAGATTTTGACGGATCTGGATCTGAGTGTCTCGGAGATTTTCGCTTGACTTTTTACAATATAATCGTAGTCAGTGACGCTTTGTGTGAATTCTATGTTTTTTTCCTGTAATTTTATTTCAGAGATTGTTAAAAATGTTTTTTTCGAAATTCGAAAACATTTGATTATTACCTACTTGTGAGGTAGCTATTGTACCTTTTAGGTTATGTATTGAAACTTAGGTATTACTTCATGATACAACTACACATGGTATTGCTTATTAAATTAAACCTATTATCAGTGATAGTCACTGCTATTATATAAAGTACTTACCTGATTCTGTAAACCAAGGTATACCTCGGTAACATTAGACACTAATGTGCACCAAATTTTGTCATCAACCTATGTTATGTATTGAAATATTGATATAATTACTTCGTTAATATCTAAGCTCTACCTGATATAACATAACCGTTCTTGACAGATTATATATCGGCTTCTCTGTACCAGCTGTATCTCTGTCTCTTCGCCCTTTGCCTTGTACCAAAAGGTTACGGTTAAAATATAATATAATCTAAAGATTACTTTTGTTTGGTTATTCTTCATAAGTAGATACTAAATAAATACTGCCCAAGAAGTATTCAGATTCACACAAAGCGTAACAAACAATAAACAATAACAGTTAGTCATAGAACAAGATATAGAAGTGCGTTCACCGCAAATTATTTAAGTTTTTATTTAAAAAATATTTTCCACATTTGGTCGTTATCACAGGGAACAAACGTCGTTATTGTATTTTAAATTTGCCGCCATCATTTCGAGGAAAAATGGCGGCTCATGTCTTTACTCTCTTTATATAGGACTCTATACGAGAAGAACTGAAAATGCCATCTGTTAAGAATGGCTAAAAGTCATTGACCACGGCAGAACAGCCGTAGGTTTGAAGCTATCAAAAAACGTTCATCTACTAACAGTGAAACTAAAGTGACAACAGGTACAGTTCGCAGCATACAATTTTCACGTATGCAATAATATTTTCGTTAGTATAATGATTCATGTGATTTTTTTTAACCGTTTTCTAAGAGGTGATGTTAACTCATATTTTGCAAGGGGTTTTTTTGTTAACAAATGAATACGTTTGTTTTTTATGTTTTCAAATTTTCTATTGAAAACATATATTACTCAAATATTGTCCATTTTGAACTTAGTACTACAAACAACAAATATAACAATAACTAAGTAACAAATAACTATTTTATTGTTACATCCATATCATATATCAAGAAACATTCCATTCATTTTATTTAATTTACACACATATTGGCAGCAATACAAAACACTAAAATTAACAATAATTCAATTATTGCCACTCAAGATTAGTAAACTATTAAGTTTGAGGTTAATGTAGGCGTTTAACAGGTATATAACAGTATATAACAGTGTACAAATATAGCCCAAACAAAAATCAGTAATAGTGCGCTATTTGTTTATGTGAGAATAACAAATTTCTTCAAGATGAAAATTGTAAGTACATTTAAACAAAGATATACTTTCATTATAATTTTCACACCAAATTACTCAGTGCACATTTTGCATTTACACATACGAGTATAGATATCTACTTTTCATAAATATACTTACTATGCATAAATAAAGAGTAGGTCGTAAAGTTGCTTACATATTTATCTAGATATTTAGCCACAAAAATATATTATAAATAAACAAGTAGAAATATTACTAATGAAATTATTTAAATACTTTTCTTTAATGAATCTTCTGTTTTGCTGGTTTCTACGAACTATTTGAATTATAGAGACATATCCTAAAATAATGGGTGGTATGAATAAAAAATGAAGTATCTGCTACTACTACAAGCATTAATATATTCTACGTAGTATCCTTGTTTATATAAAATATAGTTAATCAACCGCAGTAGTGACACCTTGTGGAAGAATCTAATACTACCAAGGTCGTTGAATTTGATTGGTTATTTTTATAAATGCACGAATTTCATTGGCCAAGTGCACACATTATCCACTATGACATCTGTACGCCATCCACTCGTACTAATGCGGTTGAATAACTATATATCTTTATAAACAAGGGTAGTATTTACTTCAAATCGAAGTAGATACTACATTTCGAAGTACTTACTTTTATTTTTCCAGAAATGTTAAAAATAAATAGCATTCTCCTAAACATTATAGTAGCACGTACTACGACTTAAAGTATCTACTTTTTACTGATAGATACTTCGCTTTTAACAATAACTAAAGTGTTTGCTTCGTCATTAGCTAAGTTGATATCACAGCAGCTTCACTGTGCGTGCTACAAAGTGATTATTTTGAAAATGGCTCAAATACGTAGAAATAAAATTTTTACTGCAAGAATACAACGACAATGATACCCTATACGGTCAAATATTTAGGTAAACAATTAAGTACAATCAATTTATAATGTTTTATGTTTATATTTTATATTTTTCATCTAAGTTTAGTAGCGAAAACGTTACTTTCTCGTTACTCGTTACTCTTCTATCACACTTCCTTCATCCAAAGACATCTTAAAGGAGTGTTGATGTTATAAATACATACATAACGAAACTGAAACCGTTTCCTAAAAACTTTTAAACATATCTATTGTTCAGTACTGTATAACTCTTGCATCCCTCCTCCCCGCTATTGTAAAGACGAAGGGTGTTAGTCTGTGCCTGAGGCAGTATGTACTCATCTGTCATAGTAGCCACACGTATGCTTTAGCATATTTGTGGAAGCAAGAAGCAATATAGCGTTGTACATATTCATTATCGTTTTATTGGCAACGGCTACGGCAGTAGTCCGAAAAGAGAAAATCTCAGGGGTAATAGGAAATACCAGAGCCCTACACCCCAACATATGGTCCTTCTTGAGCAAGCCGGATATTCAGCGTCTACACGGTTTTGACTTTTTTGAGATCCAGTAATCAGTGTTATAGAACGTATCGGCCCGCAAGCGAGGGCAATTATTGCATTTCAAGGGATTTGGAGACACCGAACGACAGCGACCGACACCCGAGGCCTGAAGCAGCGACGAGCGGCCAGAGTTGACCTGGGGTAGCATAAAACACATGTGTAAGTCTCTTCCCATTTTTATATCCTAACACTCTTTATTATTTGTGTACTAGCAGGTTATTCAAAAAATCATTTTTACCTAGATAGGTATTAATAAGATTGAAATTAGTTGCACGTTTTTATAATTCTTTTTAACAAGTAGTAAAGATTTGTACTTAATTACAAATCGAGGCAGCACTCAAATATATTTAAAGCCTTTTGAATTCGCATTACGCACTTTATTGCAGTCTCTTAAACATGGAGGCGGAATTAAAACAACTTAAAGTCAAACGCGGGCAAATTAAAAGCCGACTAACTCGTTTTTCAAATTTTTTAAACAATTACACAGATGACAAAATTGTTGAATTGCAAACTCGTCTAGATGTAATCACTTCAATTGCTGGGGAATTTGATAATGTTCAGTCTCAAATTGAATGTCTGTTAGACCTGGGCGATGAATCGGAGGAACGTGACACATTTGAAAATGCATATTTTGAAGCGGTAACTATTGCTAAAAAACACATAGCATCACATCAATTAGCGTTAATTGAATCTCAGCGTTCAAAGAAAGCAAGCGAAGATACGTCTCGAAGCATTTTGCAAACTAATGTAAAATTACCTCCGATGTCATTACCGGAATTTAGAGGTGATTATCGTCAATGGTTAAATTTTCACGACACATTTTCAGCTTTAATACACGAAAATAAAAACTTGAGCAGTGTAGAAAAATTCTTTTTTTTGCGTAGTTGTCTCAAGGGAGAAGCGGAGCAAATATTGCAATCATTAGAAAGTTCGAACAAAAATTATGAAAATGCGTGGCAGCTATTAAAAAAGCGATTTGAAAACGAAAGTCTTATAGTTGAAAAACATATCGAAGCACTTTTTGAAATACCGCAGTTAGTTAAAGAATCTTATTACCTATTGCGTAAGTTTGTAAATGAATTAGACAAAAATATAACAGCATTAAAATCATTAGGTGAACCGGTGGACAATTGGACTTCTATAATTATTTATATGTTTAAATCCAAACTCGATTTTGCAACAAAACGTGAATGGCAAGAGCATTCAATATCTTTAAAGGAAAAAAAACCTACTATCAATGATTTCATATCATTCTTAAGGTCTCGGTGCAGTTTATTGGAAACTACTTGCAGCTCAAATCAAACCGACAGAAAACCGTACTTCAAAAATATGGATCGTAAAAGAAGCGACGAAAAAATACTTTCTAATATGTCAATTCAAAATCCAACTTGTAGTTTTTGTAAAGGTTCTCATTACATTTACAATTGTAAAAACTTTCAGTCGTTACCTGTATCGGAGAGAATCGAAAACGTAAAAAGGTTTAAACTTTGTTTAAATTGCTTGAGAAACAATCATTTTTCTGCTCAGTGTAAAGCGGGCGGGTGTAAGAAATGTAGCAAGCGACACAACACACTTCTGCATTTAGAAGAAATTAATAGGGATATTGATAAAAGCGTGTCACCTGAAAATACCCAAACAGTTAATGAAATTTCAAGTGCAACAGTTTCAAATCACTCTGTAAATTCTAGTGAACCATCTTTTGTTTTGTTATCTACAGCAGTTATTTATATTAAGGACTATAAAGGAGATTGGCACGAATGTAGAGCCCTTCTTGATTCAGGGTCTCAATCAAACTTTATGTCTCAAGATCTTTTCAACAAATTAAAATTGTGTAGGCAAGCAGTCAATCTGCCAATAATCGGAATAAATCAACATCAAAGCAATGTAACTAGTAGTACTAGAACAGTGATCAAGTCATTTTATAACAATTATGCGGTGGAACTTTCATTTTTAATATTACCAAAAATAACGGAAAATATACCAAACATTTCCTTCGATACTTCAAAAATGAATATTCCTGAAAATCTAAATCTTGCCGACCCTGCATTTAACGTAAAGGGAAAAATTGATTTACTTTTAGGCGCTTCTATATTTTTTGACTTATTGTGTGTGGGACAGATAAAAATTGGCATTGATAAACCAGTCTTGCAAAAATCTAAATTTGGATGGATACTAGCGGGTCCCATCAATATAACCTTTCATTCGAAGACGTCATATTCCAATATGTCTATTAATGCAGCAATAGATGATCGCTTAGAAAAATTCTGGAAGCTTGAAGAGATTCCAGAATCCACAAAACAGTCACGAGAGGAACGCGAATGCGAAGATGAGTTTTTAAGTACTCATAGACACGATGAATCAGGGCATTTCGAGGTTCGTTTGCCAATGCGCAAGAATGCAAGTGTACTCGGGGATTCTGAGGCGAATGCCTTAAAGCGATTTTATGCGTTGGAAAACAAATTATTAAAAAATCCAGATTTGCGGCGGCAATATACAGAATTCATTAACGAATATCAAACATTGGGGCACATGTCCAAAATTAAGAATAACGAATTAAGTTCACAAGCAGCTACAAACGTATATTATCTTCCTCACCACGGTGTGATTAAGGAAGGAAGCGCAACAACAAAATTACGCGTCGTGTTTGATGCATCTTCCAAAACAACAAGTGGCGTTTCATTAAATGATATTTTAAAGGTCGGACCGAAGATTCAGGACGATCTTTTCGACATTCTTATTAGGTTTCGTCAGCATAACTTTGTATTGACAGCAGATATCGTTAAGATGTATAGGCAGGTAAATATCGCAAAGGATCAGCGTGATCTGCAGAGGATTTTGTGGCGTCCTGAGCCTAATCAGCCTGTTGAGCATTTTCGTCTAAACACCGTTACTTACGGCACCGCTCCTGCATCTTTTCTAGCGATACGCGCACTACAGCAAGTAGCACATGAAAATCAGCATTTACACTCAGTAGGCAGCAATGTTGTGTTGCAAGATTTTTACGTCGATGATCTTATAACAGGGACAGACACTATTGAGCGCGCGAAACAAATTAAACATGAAGTGAGTATTATTTTAATGAAAGCAGGGTTTGAGCTACGAAAATGGGTGTCCAATGAAAAACTTATTCTCGAGGGTTGTGGCGAACATGAATTATTACATTATTACATAACGGGCGACAAAGGCACGAAAACATTAGGTATTTTGTGGGACGCTAACACAGACGTTTTAAAATATAATCTAACTCAGTTGAACTTCAGCTTAGGCCACGTAACAAAACGAGTCATCCTATCAACTATATCTCAAATTTTCGACCCGCTAGGTTTAATCGGGCCTGCGACAATTCGAGCTAAAATTATTCTACAGCGGCTTTGGAGTTTAAAGTTAAAATGGGATGAGTCCATTCCTACAGATTTATTTACTGCGTGGCATACGTTTTTTAAACAGCTCCCTATATTAAACGAAATTAAAATCGAAAGACAAGTATTCATGAAGAACGCTTGTGAGAGTGATATCCAATTACATGGATTTTGCGATGCCTCATTAACAGCCTACGGTACATGTATATACGTTCGATCGACCAATTTTGCTGGTGAAGTTAAAATAAAATTACTATGCGCTAAATCGAGAGTAGCACCTCTCAAGACCATTTCTCTTCCACGTCTAGAATTATGTGGTTCTCTTCTATTAGCCAAACTTGTGAGTAAGATTCAGATTTTATTAAAAATATCGACAGACAAAATTTATCTTTGGACCGATTCAACGATAGTATTAAGTTGGATATCGGGTGAGCCTTCGTCATGGCAAACTTTTGTTTCAAATCGTGTAGCGCAAATACAGCAATTGACTAATGTCTCAAAGTGGAAACACGTAGCTTCAGGAGACAACCCTGCAGATATTATCTCCAGAGGTGTTGAACCGTCCATGTTGTTAAATTGTGATCTTTGGTGGAATGGTCCGAGATGGTTGGTTCAGGAATTTAATTTTTGGCCACAATCTGAAAACAATGTAGTCATCAACGATATTCCCGAAAGGCGCAAACTTAAATTAGCATTTTTTAACACAATTCCTGAAGTCGATATATGCGAGCGATATTCTTCACTTTTCAAATTAAAACGAGTGGTCGCGTACTGTTTACGGTTTAGTAAAAATATAAGTACGCACAAGGAGAATAAAATTAAGGGAAATCTGACGTCCAGTGAGCTGGAAGACTCACTTACCGCGCTAATCAAGCTAGTTCAACTGCAATCATTCCCTTCAGAATTACGCGATTTAAATAACTCACGTGCAATATCGTCTAAAAGCAGATTGTTGTCTTTGAATCCGTTTCTGGATAAAAATAAAGTCATCCGAGTAGGAGGTAGGTTGGCAAGGTCACCGATAATCAACGATCGAAAGTTCTCAATAATATTGCCTGAAAAACACGTCTTCACTAAATTGATTATACGCGACGAGCACCATCGTCAGCTTCATGCAGGGGCGCAAGCCGTGCTGGCAAATTTAAGGCTGCAATTTTGGCCTTTAAATGGGCGAAATGCGGTGCGTAGCGTCTTGAGAAAATGTGTAACATGTTTTAGGGTTAACCCAACAGATATAGCCTACCAAATGGGCGACTTACCAGCGTCTCGAGTGACTCCAACAAGGCCATTCAATACTTGTGGCATAGACTACGCGGGACCGTTTAATATAAAAGACGGTAGGTTAAAAAACCGCAAAATTATTAAATGTTATGTATGCATTTTCATATGTTTCACCACTAAAGCTATTCATATGGAGGTGGTCGGTGATTTAACCACCGAAGCATTTATTAATGCATTGAAAAGGTTTGTGTCTAGACGAGGTCTGTGTAGTAAAATTTATTCGGATAACGCTACAAATTTCGTAGGCGCCGACAATAAATTTAAGCAAATTTATAAATTAGCACTACGGGAAAATAATGATCTTTCAAATTTTTTGTCTAAGAATCATATCGATTGGAAATATTCTCCTCCTCGTTCCCCCCATTTTGGGGGTTTATGGGAGGCTGCAGTAAAGGCGGCCAAGTTTCACATGAAACGAATAATAGGACACGTAAATTTGACTTTCGAGGAAATATACACTGTTGTTACACAAATAGAGGCAACCTTGAACTCAAGACCTTTGATTCCACTTTCAAATGATCCTAACGACCTAGTTGCCTTATCCCCTGGACATTTCCTTATTGGAGACTATCTTAATGCTATACCGCAGGAGAGTGTGATGGAACAATCATTAAATCGCCTCACGCGTTTTAAATTTTTACAACAAATGGCTCAACACTTCTGGTCCAGATGGTCACGTGAATACCTATCCAATCTGCAGCAAAGAACAAAATGGAAGGTAAGCAGGAGCAGTGAGTTGAAACCAGGGTCATTAGTAGTCCTGAAAGAAGACAACACAGCCCCGTTGGCCTGGAAGTTGGGGCGTATAACCGAAACCTTTCCAGGAGAAGATGGAGTGATTAGAGTTGTGAGTGTTAAGACTGTAAGTGGTGAAGTGCGCCGAGCCGTAAAAAAGGTGTGCTTGTTACCCATTGACAATTAATATGAACATGAACCATTTTATCTTTGATATTGTATACTAGTTAACTTTAGGTTGTCACATTTATATCATTGAAAGTCAAGCCTTTCAAGGGTGGCGGGATGTTCAGTACTGTATAACTCTTGCATCCCTCCTCCCCGCTATTGTAAAGACGAAGGGTGTTAGTCTGTGCCTGAGGCAGTATGTACTCATCTGTCATAGTAGCCACACGTATGCTTTAGCATATTTGTGGAAGCAAGAAGCAATATAGCGTTGTACATATTCATTATCGTTTTATTGGCAACGGCTACGGCAGTAGTCCGAAAAGAGAAAATCTCAGGGGTAATAGGAAATACCAGAGCCCTACACCCCAACATCTATCTTATCTCGTTAGCTAGGGCCCGGCGAGCGGCGTATGTGTGACGGAAGTAAGTACTACACATTTCAAAGAATGTACTACACTTGTTAAGTATATACTTCATAATATGGTGAAGCATGTTCTATGTCAATTAAACTAGATACTATCGGAAATTAGTAAATCCTTCGTTTTGAAGTAAATACTACGTAGAATATACTAATACTTGTAGTAGTAGCAGGTACTTCGTTTTTACTCATACCACTCAATAATTTGAAATGTAAAAATATCAAGTCAATATTGATTATAAAATAAAAACAATATATTTACAGTTACATAGGTATCCTTGGCAGGTTTTCATTTTAAAAAACCTAGCTGTCATTTCTTTTGACACTTATCTTTTGAAATTTATCACCTTTTGGATAAATATATGCACATATTTTCAGTTACAGGAGTTGTGCGTTAAGGCAAGGAGAACTTGTACAATTTTTTTTCATTTTCAGAATCGAAAATAAAAATTTCTAAAAATGGTATTTCATATTACAAAATTCAATGAACAAATAATTATAGATAATTGAATAATATTTTTTAGTGTATAATATATAGACACTTTCTTCATATTTTTGTATTTGAAATAATTAGTACCTGTTAAAAACTAAAAATATAAAAGAAATAACTTGAGGTTATATGAAGATGTGCCGGTATAATTCAATGCTGTGTAAGCAGCAGCTTTAACTTTAGTTCGGGGAATTGTTGTTGTCGTTAAATCCATTTAAATGAGTAGGCTGCCCCCCTATATACCTAGATTATTAATATCGAATACCTAAAGGAAATATTAACTTTATTCAAATATTATCTAGATAAATAAGTCAACAGTTATAATAGATGCCAATAAATATAAAATACATTACTATAAAATATAATTTGTATCGATTTGTACATTGCTGCTAATTGCTAATTGTCTTGTAAATCGAAGGACCAGCCTTAAAGTGATTTTGGGCAATAAACAAAGCAAAATACTTCAAGGCAATTTTATTACTTGTATCTGGGTTGTGTCGCACCAATCTTTAACAAACTCAAATACAAAAACTACTAGAGTCGCACACTGAAAGTATGTGCAACTCCTCACACTGTCAGCTACACAAACTACAGTAGTGAAAACTGTTAAAATTACTTAAATTACTGTTTATGTAATGAAAATTACTCGTTTTTGTAAAAGTCTTTTGACAACCCCAAAAAATAGTTTATTCCCCTTTAGGTAACCGTTGTCTGTTGGTTTTTTTTTGAACTGCTGTTTTTCGCGTTGCCCGTCTTGTGGTTTACAATTCGTAACATAATTTTTATTTTATAATTTTCTTGTTAAATACTTAAGATAGGTTTCTTCTTAAAAAAATGCTTTAGATAAAATATGACTATGGGTCGTTTTCTTTGTCATATGAACACATAGTAAAATATATAATCGAAATCTTTTGGTCCCAGAATTAGAATGATGTATAACTGTCAGATTTAGAATATTGAATTATATTGATTTGACTGTATTAATTCTAAGGACTTTTTACAGTTTTTAATTCTGTTGGTCATCTGTTCTATATTGGCAACTGGAATGCTTCAACTTTATGAAAGAACGGCGCCCTATCGTCCAATACGTAAGTTGGTCCAATATCCAGTTGGTTCTTAAATATTTGAATTTTGAATTTTTCAATTTAAATATATTATTACCATTAGCAATAATAACATTTTGTTAGAAAATAAAGTTTTTCTGAATTATGTTCCATTCTTTGTTACAAATTGGTTAAAAGGTCTCAAAAATACCTAACATTAACAGTGCAAGTTGACAATATGTTAAATAATAGCAAAAACAAAAAAAAATGTATATAGAAAGTCCTGCATGTGTCCAATATTGTGCCCGTATTTAAAAAAATATATTTAATTAAAAATTAAATGTAAACAAAAAAATGTGTAACTCTTAAATGTTCTAATCTGCGAAGAAAATTTTTTTACAAAGTTGACATTCTTTGATTATTTATGTTTGGCATAATCAAAAAATTTAAATTTTGTGGTTATGCGCTATGTTATTAGGAAATCCAACGACCTGTCAAATTTTTAAGCAATATGGCGCTGAGGGCAAACAAGTTATGTTTACATTGAGAATGCATTGAAATCAGCCCAGCAGCTTTGAGTTAAAAGTGTTTAATCCGAGTTTTTTGTAAGGAATTTTTCATGTATTAAGTGTTGAACAGTGTTAACTCGTCTTTTATTAGAATTGTGTCGCGACGATAATATTTATTAATGCCGGATAATATTTATTAATATTTATTTATTAATTAACGTGCATAGTTGTAGTTGTGGTTTGTGGATGTCGTAAAAATCGAGACCAAGTTAAGTTTTGTTGTATACTCGACGTAGTGAGTTCTAACTATTTTCCGATTTTAAATGATTTATCGAGAAAACGGCGGCAAACATGGATACTTAGCTGCAATTAAAAGGAATGACCTAACACCTTCGATATTAAGAAAGTTTGCAGTAGGCATTTTATTACTATTAAATATATATTATTAGTTTATTACTATTTTATTTATTAATATTAGTTAAAAACAAACTTTTAACCAAGTACCCACAAAGTTATATAACTCAAACCATAGACTTGTCTATGACTCAAACGTCAAATGAATGTTTGCCCTCGACGCCATATTGATTTGGACACGTGGTTTGGATTGCTCAATTATTTATTTTAGTTCAATCAACAATTTCATTAAAAATCAGCCTTTGTTTTGATTTTTTATTGTAAGATATTTTTTAGGACAAAAGCGGTTAGCATTAGATGTTATCAAGAGTTCAGCTGATGAAGCTTTGGAAAATCCATGGGAAATATAGTTTTTCTAAGCTAAGCAGACCAAATAATATAATATGAATGCTGACTATATGCAGTAAGCATTTGTTATTTGATCCTTCTCAGTTAATACATTGTATGAAACTTTCTTTTTTGTTTTATTAATAACAAAATTGTTTTTTAAATATTGACTTGATTTTTTAAATTTAACAGTATTGCATTTGATATAAACTTAACTATTTACTTGTAGCATTATTAAGATATTTTTTTTCTTTCTATAACTCCTCGTCTCCTGTCTATAACAATCAAATTTCTGTATTTTAAGTCATGTGACAGAATCCATCCACACATTAAAGGATTGCAACCATAGACATAAGAAGGAGGAGACAGAATTGTTTACATTTTATGCCGATCAGACATCGTTTTCAACAAAAATCAATGATGTAAAATCTATGCGAATTGCCCTAGATCTACCGCCGGTGTTTGAAAACCAAGAGTATATTAATTATATTTATCTGAATTTTTATGTTTAATTAAGAAAAAATAGTATACTAAATATTTATCTGTGTTTTTTAATGAAAATACATAATCTCTACTTTTAAAATTATTTATAATTTCCTAATAACATAAAATTATTATCGTGTTAGGGAAATACTATGGCAATGCTGTACGGCTGTTTTGCTATCAAATGACGCTCTTATGTCAAAAGATGACGTTACAATGTTGCTGTGCTGTGTTTGTGATCTTTTGGGATTTTTTATTTATTTGCAGTGTTTTTTTGGCAGTAGAGGTATTTAGAGCCTTTTATAATCAATCTACAATAGTTTAACAGTGCGTGGTTTGTAAAAAAGTTGACTATTCTAACCCCGGACTGGTATTTCGGCGGTAAGTAAGGTTATGTTTTTTTAGCGTAAGCAGTGGTGTTGTTAACTAAATTTCAAGTAAATTATTGCAAAAAATATTTATCTGTTTTGTATCAAATTTTTAGAATTAAAGCATTTTAGACCGAAAAATGATGTAGTAGCGTTGTAATAAAATTATTGTTTGTCCAATTCCAGGCTGGATTTCCAGTATTTAAACAGTAAATAATTTTGTTGCAACTATTTGAAATGCAGAAAAATAAACCTATTAGATGTTTGTTATATTTTAATACAGAATATTATTGTTGTAGCTTTCCTGTTAATCCTGAGAGCAGACAAATGTGGATTTTTTATTGGTTAAAAAAGCTTCCTGATGGAGTTTGGGGTATAAATAATACTGTCAATGTAAATGTTTAAACAAATCCAATAAGATAATACAGAAATTCAAGCTATGAGAGATAAAGTAAAGAGAAAACTTGATCATTGATGATATTGATAATGAATGATTTGCATTCATAATCTTTTCAGTCGAGAAATGAAGAAAAGGTTTGATAAGAAAAAGAAGTGTTACTTACAAAAAGTGATCTTGTCTTTGGGCTAGTGCTGTTAGAGACGGCAAAGAGGTAACTGGAAAATTAAAATATGGCGGGCTGTACAAGGTACACTACAGCTACTGGGAAATAATAGTTAGGAAATTATTCCGTAAAAGGTATTAAAGGTTACAAAAGGTGTATGGTTGTAAGTAGCAGCAGATAGTTTAAAAAAAATAGATAAATAATTTAGACGTTAGTTCTGATAGTGACTTAAATAGCACAGATGAATTGATTGATTTGCTAGAGTGTTGAAACTATTATTTTATGTGAAAATTAACCCGTTTATTAATTAATTATAAAATTTTTCAGCTATTATTACAATTAATTGGACATGCCATAGAAAAAAATTTTATCTAATTGTTTATTATAATAATTCAAAGCTGGATAATGCCGATGTGTTCCTTTAAATGTGAAAGGATATGTATTAGGTAAAAGTTTATAAAAATAGATACGAGGGGGAATTCGTGAATAGCGCCCACAAAAATAAATAATTTTTTTATAGTTGTATAAACATCCAACTATATTTTTGTGGAACGACTGAGGCAATAGTGTATAAATATTAGTGTTTATAAGCTTGGAAATTTAAAGCTGTTGAATAATAATAATAAGGAAATTAAATAATAAATTATATTGATAATGAATGATTTGCATTCATAAGGTTTGCAGTCGAGAAATGTGTGAATAGCGCTTGACTGCCATACAATAAACAAAAGGAAAACCTGCAGTAGAGAAATGCGTTTATAGCGCTCTACTATGCAGAATAGTTTCTCAAAAATCATTCATACCTATGTCTTATAAAATGTTACAGGTAGCATCCGTTTAGGCATGGGCAAAACTTTCTTCGGTGCAATAGAAACACAGGAAGGCCGAATATTAGGACCAGGTGTGTCAAGACCAAGGACAATGAATGAAACACCATTATAAGTGTTTTGAATTGTTTATATAACATTCTAGAGTATTGAGAATATATAGGTCCAAGCAGTAATATATGTCTTATTTGCTCCCACACAAATCTCAGTTCTAACAAAAATAAACTTTTAAATTAAAACTTATTGTAATGATCCCTAAAAAAACTGCACACCACTGGTAAAGATAACATCGGACGTGGACGCCTAGGTTACAGTATTGCCATTTTATAAACCCATCTCCTTCCAACTTATGTACAAGTGTGAAAGTGTGTATGATTGTAAACAAATGGTGTTTTTCTAATGGAATGTTCTGTCTCCCCTAGTATTATATGTCTATGATTGCAACGATAACACCATACATGCGGTGTTATCAGTAAACATGACGTAGTAATTTTTGGCGAGATATCAGGTTGAAAGTGGTAACAGCGGTTCAGTTACCGGCACATTTTTTCGAAAAGCGGTAACGGAGGGGAAGGTGTTATGACGTCACAAAATTTGTTAATGGGTTCAACTGCTATCAACATCGGTTATGAGGAGTGGCCATCACGGTGACGTCGTGACGTCTGACAATTGACACTATTGACAGTAGTTGACAATAAACGGTACATAATCATAACATAATATGCATATAGAAAGTATACATAAATATCAAAATTTTACTGAAATTCCAATATTTGATAAAATATTCAGGGACTGGATTATGGAGAGCAGGTACTAAATACAGCATTTGTAGAATTTTCTATTAAATAACATCAAAACATGTAGGTATGTATATGAAAAAGCAGACTGCTTTGTTTACTTGTCTACGGTTATGCTGTAGAACTGCTCTTTGCCATATACTTTATACCCAAGGATTGTTAACTGTTTACAGGATTGCTAGATCCCTATACTACAATGTAATCCATAATTGTGACGTCATCAAAGATCCAAAGATCTCGAACTTGTAGAAAAAGGTACAATTCATACTGTTATTACAAACTTTAATAAATAATATTAATAATCATTCAAATACGAAAATTCTCTTGCAAATGTGAAAAATAACAAACACAAAATAGGTATATTTTGACAATTCGCTTAGATATATCTTCGATGACGTCACAAAGGCGGATGACAAAATTGAGCGATCGAGCAATCCTGTAAACAGTTAACAATCCTTGCTTTATACCGACGACACAAATAAAATATTTTTGACGCAAAACAATCAAAACTTTTGTATACAAGCGAATATTCGAGGTTAGAATCTAGAGCCCAAAACCGTCAGGGTTAGTTTACGTTTTCGCGAATGGAGTACTTCAAAATAATTTCATGAAAGTGGGGGGAATAACCACCTTTAACCAATGGTTGACCCGGTATCTCGCCAAAAATTACTTATGGATTATTGAAATGTCAAATTAAAAATCACCAAATGGCAATTAATTTATATTGTGTTGATAAAAATGTCACAAAGATTTGGTAATTTATCCAGTGATTCAATTAATAATATTATATTAGAAAATACAATTAAAAATACTACTAAACGTAAGAAATACGTATGGAAAATATTTCTAGATTTTTGTTTAGCCAGAAAATACAAACTAAATGAGGAATGGCGCTTAGATGAACTGGTTGGTATACTAAAAGATTACGCAGCAAATATGAGAAAAGGAGGCGGAAATAAATATAAAGAAGCAAGTGCTAAAACTATTGGTAATATTACAAGTAAGTTACTTCAGAAAAAATATTTCAATGACTTTAAAATAGTGTTTGATCCGATTACACGTGATGCGTGTGAATGCAAGAGATGCAACACGTAAACGACTACAGAAAGATCCGACTAAACAAAAATGCAGTTTAGTGTCTCTAAGTATAAATAATCTGACAAAAATAATAAAATTATGGGCCGAAAACACACCAGATGGTTATACCATATTACAGCTGTTGAGTTGGCTTGGCGCGGTGGTGAAGCTGCTAATTACTCTATAGATTATTTTTAGATCGAAAAAGTAATGATGGAACGTTGACTAACAGTACTGAATATAATCCAATTTTTAGCAAGACTTGCCAAGGGGGTATCAAAAAATTGCACAAACAGCAAATGGCTTGTGCCCAATATTGAAAATAAAGATGCATGTCCCGTTGGATTATTTAATAAATTGTTGTCAAAACGAGGAAAAAATATAATTAGCAACCGCGCTTTTCTGAGACCCAGATCGCTTCTGGAAACCGAAAATGATACACGGTTTGACAATATGCTTGTAGGCAAGAATACACTTATTACGCGATTCATTTTAAGATTGAAGCGTCAAAACGGCAGTAACCTATACTAACCTACGGTCCCTGACACTGACGTTTGAAATTGTATTCATCAAAGATTTGTTGTCGAGAACTTTAAACCAAGTAAAGAGCTTGTAAAATTATTTTGAAAGGGGTAAGTAGTGACATAAAATATATTTCAATATTTTTCGAGTGTTCAATCTGAAAATGAACCTTAACCCTAAAATATGTCAAATTCTTTATTGGATATACGGCATACATACCTTTATGGAAATAGTCATTCTTAGAGAAAAGTAAAGAGCAGATACTCTACTTTGCGTTCTTTAGCTTCTTTATCCATACTTGTCTCCTGTAACTCTTTAATGCCCAACTTATAGTTTGCACGATAGCTCCAGATTTTTCCGCTTTTGGAAAAGTATGCAACTGATCTCGGGGTTTTTCTTTGTACAAGAGGAACAATGACGCTCACAACAATAATGATTCATATCTAATTAAGGCAATTAACTAATATAACAACGGATATTTCAAAATTCACAATAGACATACATACGCAAAACTGAACCAAATTCCCACGCTTTAGTTGTGCGTGCAGCCAGTAGCAAGAATCCCGTATAGATGGACTAAAACATCAGTGCAAGCTATTTTTTTGGATACCTACTAAAAATAGGAAAACTTATCATTCAATAGATCAACCGCAGTGAGCCATTTGGCAAAAAAGAAGTTCCTGAGCAGCATTTGATAAAAATTACCGGTCACTTCAACAACTCCGCTTTCATAAAGTCATATTTAAATATTGACGAAGTCTACCAGAGTATAATTATTAATATTTTTGTGACGATTTGTTTGACGACGATCAACACCGATGTACTTAAAATGTTCTTCGAATATTTAATAATTTGTCTGATCATTATTAAACCCTGAACTGATGTTTTGAACACGTTTTAGACCATTTTAAATCTATATTAATCGTAAATTCAGCATAATTCCAGAACAAATAATAAACAAATAGAGTGACAACAATTCATAGGCTTCATAGACTTTCACGGCCGGTGTTAGATGAAATCTATAAAACTTCTGGGCTGCCCTGCCATGCTCGATTGCAGATTTTTAGCTATTCTTAACAGATGACATCTTCAGTGCTTCTCATATAGTGATGGCATGGGGTCATTCAGCCGCGGATCACCATACGATAAGCACTGAAAATGCCATCTATTAAGAATGGCTAAAAGTCATTGACCACGGCAGAACAGCCGTAGGTATAATAAAGCTATTAAAAAACGTTCATCTACTAACAGTGACACTAAAGTGACAAGAAGTACAGATCGCAGCATGCAATTTTCACGTATGCGATAATATTTTCGTTAGTATAATGGTTTATGCGATTTTTTTAACCATTTTTTTGTTAACAAATGAATACGTTTGTTCTTTATGTTTTCAAATTTTCTATGGGAAACATATACTACTCAAATATTACCCATTTTGAACTTAGTACTACAAACAACAAATATAACAATAACTAAGTAACAAATAACTATTTTATTGTTACATCTATATCATATATCAAGAAATGGCTACATTGCATTAATTTTATTTATAATTTACACACATTAAGTATTGGCAGCAACAGAAAACATTAAAATGAACAATAATTCAATTGCAATACTCATGATTAATAAATTATTAAGTTTTCGATTAATGTAGGCGTTTAACAGGTATATAACAGTAAATAACAGTGTACAAATATAACCCAAACAGAAATCAGTAATAGTGTGCTAATTGTTTATGTGAGAATAACCAATTTCCTCAAGATGAAAATCGTAAGTACATTCAAATAAAGAGATACTTTCATTACAATATGCATACCAAATTACTCAGTGTATATTTTGCATATACACATACGAGTATAAATATTCACTGTGCATAAATAAAGATTAGGTCGTAAAATTACTTACATATTTATCTAGATATTTAGCCACAAAAATAAATTATAAATAAACAAGTAGAAATATTACTAATGAAATTATTTAAATACTCTTTTCCACGGTCGGGAGTAGAAATCAGTTTCTATGACATCAAAATTGAAACAGAAGTAGTCGATTATTCCCAAGGGAGTATAATGCTCCCAAGGGAGTTTACATTATGGAGAACGTTTCTCATGCAAAAAAAGAGGTAACATTGAAATTATTTATTGACATTTAAATTAAATGTAACATTTGTACAATTTTCAAAATTAATATTAGAAGGAATATTACTTTCGCTTACATTTAAAGTTTTTATGATTGCGCTAGTGGTGGTACCTACTAAAACGTGATTAGCAATTTTGGTCTTATTTTCAATGGAGTTCTCGACATAACCCTCAGCGACTGTCGTTGATTTCCAACCAGCATGACGCTTTATTGTCGTGATATCCACACTAGCATCTGCCAGTAATGTCGCTGAAGATCTTCGTAAGCAGTGACCAGTATAACATGCAGCATCAGGTAATTTTAAATACGAAGCTACTACACTAGGAATTTTTCCGATGGTATTCTTGCCAACTGGCTGCGAACTACATTTTCCTGCTTTGTAGTACAAAAAAAGGCGCTTATGCTTGACGTGGGGAGAACGAAGGGACAGGTATTTTCGATACAATTCAAGCATATTTCCCACATCGGTAACCACAAAGGTTCGTGGAATCTTTGTCTTAGTGTTTGGAATTTTTACAATCAAGGATGAGCCTACATCCTCAATATCATCTACAGTTAAATTGACTAGTTCATCAGTTCGACAAGCTCCGGCAATCCCCAGAATTAATACAACCTATAAAAAATCAAAATACTAAATAATTGATATACCTAACAACAAAAGTAATCTTACCTTAATCATTAAGAATTCTTTGTCATCTGCAGTTGATAGAAAACGGTCGATTTCACCCTTTGTCAATATTTTCGATTTTTTCGCTTGATATCCGTCACCGGTTCTTTTCAAAAATGCGATCAGTTTGGGAAATTTGCTTATATCTATGTTGTCGTAAATTATCAAGCATGACTTAACCATAGAATATTGCGCCCATAATGTGGAAGACTTGTAATTCTTTACATTTTCACTGAAGTATGCCAACAAAACATTCGCGCTGTATTCTTGAATATTTTTCTCGGCGCACCACGTTTTGAACCGATTGTAAGCTATATCGTATAAAGATCTTGACTTCGTAGGTAACAAATTGCTTATTGCAATATTTGCAGCCTCCACAATCTCTTCCGACTCACAATTATTCATTGTGCACTAAACAAACTGTAAACTAAACCAAACTAACGTCTTAATTTGACAATTCTTTTTGTTTGTTTATTTTGTAGTTATGACAATAACTCAACGACTACTAAATAAATGCTCAAATCCGAATACAATAATTCTGGTGCTACTTACTTCATAATAACAAAATATGTGTTTTTAAGTTAATGAGACCGTGGAAAAAATAGTATATACCATTCGGGAGAAATGCTATTTTGTCCTCGGTGCATTGTAGCCCTCTGGCTTCGCCCTTGGGCTTCAAATTGCACCTCTGCTAAAATAACGCATTTCTGTCCCTTATAGTATAATATACTATTATTTAATGAATCTTCTGTTTTGCTTGTTTCTACGAACTATTTGAATTATAGAGACATATCCTAAAATAATAATTTGAAATGTGAAAATATCAAGTCAATATTTATTATAAAATAGAAAAAAATTATTTGTAGTTCCATTAGGTATTCATTTTAAAAAACCTATCTGTCATTTCTTTTGACACTTATTTTTTGAAATTTATCACCTTTTGGATAAACATATGCACATATCTTCAGTTACAGGAGTTGCGCGTTAAGGCAAGGAGAACTCGAATAATTTTTTTTTCAGTTACAGAATCGAAAATAAAAATTTCTAAAAATTATATTTCATATTACAAAATTCAATGAACAATTAATTATAGATAATTGAATAATATTTTTTAGTGCATAATATATAGATACTTTCTTCATATTTTTATATTTGAAATAATTCTTAAAAACTAAAAATATAAAAGAAATAACTTGAGGTTATATGAAGATATGCTGGTATAATTCAATGTTGTGTAAGCAGCTTTAACTTTAGTTCTTCGAGTTGTTGTTGACGTTAAATCCGTTTAGATGAGTAACCTGCCCCCCTTATATACCTAGATTATTAATATCTATTACATAAAGAAAATATTAACTTAATATCTTTATTTATATTTTATCTAGATAAACATGTCAACAGTTATAAATGCCAATAAATACAAAAATATATTACTATAAAATATAAGTTTTATCTTATAATTTTGTTGTAAAATATTTACAATAGGTTCCTACTTAAAAAAAAATGCTTTAGATAAAATATAAATATAGGTCGTTTTCTTCACATAAACACATAGTAACAAATAAAATCGATATTTTTTGTCCCAGAACAAGAATGATGTACACCTAAGTGTCAGGTTTCACTGCTTAGAAATTATGTTGAATTGACGGTACTCATTCTAAACATTTTTACAGTTTATGTTTCTGTTGGTCATCTGTTCTATATTGGCTACTGGAATGCTTCAAAGAAGAAAGTCTGATCCTCCTCCAATACGTATGTATAAAAGAATTATTCTATATAAGTTCGCGTATTTCAGATTTTCAGTTAAACTACCCAGTTGGTTCTTTAATATTTCAATTTGACATTTTGCTAGAAAATAAAGTGTTATTATTGTTGTTTCATTCTTTGTTACAAATTGGTAAAAAATTTCAACAAAAACAAAAACATGTATAACAAACAAAACATATGTATATATTAAGTTCTGTAAGTGTCCAGCATTGTGCCCGTATTTTAAAAAAGAATTATTTAATTTAAAATGAAATGTAAAAAAAATTTGTAACTCTTAAATGTTCTAATCTGAGAAGAAAATGCAAGAGATCTTTTTATATTTTTTTACAAAGTTGGCGTTCTTTAATTATTTATCTTTGGCGTAATCAAATAATTTGTGGTTATGCCCTATGTTATTTTTTATTCTAGTTCAATCAACAATTTCACTAAAAATCAGCCTTGGTTTTTGATTTTTATTGTAAGCTATTTTCCAGGTGGAAAACGGCTAGCGTTGGATGTTATCAAAAGTCCAACTGATGAAGATTTGAAAAATCCATGGGAAGTGTAGTTTTCAAGCTTAGCAGACCAAATAATTTAATATGAATGCTGATTATATGCAGTAAGCATTATTTGTTACTTGGTCATTTTGAGTTAATACATTGTATGAAACTTTCTTTTTTGTTTTATTACCAACAAGATTGTTTTTTAAATATTGAGTTGAATTTTATCAAAAAATGTTCATACCAACGTTGTATCAATGTTGTTACCAACAGTGATATATACTCTTAAATAAGGCACAGTTTGCAGCATGCAATTTTGACTTACGCGAAGGTTTTCGTTAGTATAATAATTGATCATGTCCTTTTTTTTAAATCATTTTTTAAGAGGTGAAGCTAACTCATATTTTACATGCGATTTGTTAGTAACAAATGATTAAGTGGCTCGAACAATTTCACATTTTCAATAACATTTTTCAAATCTTATGACAACAACTTTGACATTTTTTATTTTCATTTGTTCTTTATATTTTCCAAATTTTCTGTTGAAAATATGTATTACTTAAATATTGCCCATTTCGGACTTCCTACACAAATAACTATTTTATTATTATAGTCCTATATCATATATCAAAAAATTATTACTTTGCCGTTATTTTATTAGATTTACACACATTAAATATACTAGCAACAAAACAAAACACTAAAATAAACAATAATTCAATTATTGCTACTCAAGACTAATAAAGTATTAAGTTTCAGCTCAATGTAGGCGTTTAACAGGTAGATAACAGTATATATAACAGTATTCAAATATAACTCAAACAAAAATCAGTAACAGTGTGCTATTTGTTTATATAAGAATAACAAATTTCTTCATGATGAAAATTGTGAGTACCTACTTTAAAGAAACAGATTTTTTTATTTTAATCTGCATATTAAATTACTCTATTTTTTTACATATACACCATATAAATATATCCACTAGAAATGGGAGAAAAACGCTAAAATCGAAAAACGTAAGAAAATACAAATTAAGTAATTTTGTATCTGGAGTGATGATGTAAATATACTAATCTTTTCTCAATATTTTGATGAATTGTAAGGGTACTCTATGCTTGATGGTAAAACATCATAATTTTTTAAGTGCTGAAAGTAGAATTTATTTTTCAGTAAACATTATTATCAATTTTATCAATAGGACCAAAAATATATGCTGTCATAATTGTAGAAGCAATTTAATATTGTAGATATTTACTGTAAGCTAAAATGATGAATTTTACAGACTGCCAAAATGAAGGAATTAATTTCAAATTAATGCTAATAAATAATTGGAATTAAAAAGTGAAAAAAAAGTTAGCCTCCAGCGTGACTCGAACTTACGAAACCACATTACCATTTTTGGAATCGTACAACTATCCGATTGCGCTACCGAGCCTGTTGTCAGACATTTACCTGTATGTAAACTGTACGTGTCAACCTGAAAAAATAATTTTTACCGATTTTCTAATTGGAAAAGCATTTCGCTTCAGTATTTTGGTAATGAGAAGTGTTTGGCAGTCAGTACTATCGATTCCGTTAGCAATATTTCTCATAGGAAAATAATGAAAATAACCTATCTGAAGTTAAATTAATTTGACAGTTTTCGTGGGAGGTGAAAGTATCAAGTAAATATTTATTATAGGAATTAATATTTGCAGGAAATTAATATTTGCAGGAATTAATTAAAAAAAAAAGTTCTTTGAATATTGAATGTGTTTTGGTTACATACTGTCAGTTCTTTCGACATTTATTTTTTGAAATTTAACACCTTTTTGGATAAACATATACACCATATCTCTTGCCAGACCAGTGACTGAAGACGCCAGAAACAGAAATACGTGTCGTGAATTAGAGCAAGGAGAACTCGTACATTTTTTTCACTTTCAGAATCGAAAACAAAAATTTTAAAAAATTATTTTTTATTTCTCAAAATTCAATGATTAATTATTATACTGAATAGTATTTTTTAATTTATAATATATATAGACACTCCATACTTTATATTTGAAATAATGAAGATAATGATTGCAACTATCAGGATAACAACTATTAAAAACTAAAAATATAAAAGAAGTAGCTTATAGTAGTAGTATATGAGGATTTGCTGGTATAATTCAATGCTGGGTAAGAGCTTTGGTTCGCGGAGTCATATGCGTCACATCTATTTAAATTGCTAGGCTGTCCCATTATAACTAGATATAAGTAATAAGGGAAAGGTAAAGTTAATATCTTTATTAAAATTTTGTTGCTATTACCTAGATAAATTTGAACAGTTATAATTGCCAATAAATAATAAAAAATAAATTTCTACAAATTATAAGTTTTGTCTTACAATTTTGTTGTAAAATATTTAAGACAGGTCCTTCTTAAAACAAAGGCTTTATATAAAATATAACTTACAGTAGGTCGTTATCTTAAATCAAATATTTTGAATATTTTCATATATTATCACATAAACACATTAGTAACAAATAAATAAATATTTTTGGTCCCCGATCTAGAATAATGTATAAGTGCCAGGTTTCACTGCTTAGATATAATATTGCATTGACTGTAGGTACTCATTCTAAACATTTTTACAGTTTATGTTTCTGTTGGTCATCTGTTCTATATTGGCCACTGGAATGCTTCAAAAAAGAAGAATTTGTATGTATAAAAGAATTATTCTATATAAGTTCGCGTATTTCAGATTTTCAGATAAATTACCCAGTTGGTTCTATTATGTCAATAGATACCTAATTGATTTAATATATTTTTAAGATATTTCTATCTGATGAATTTATGCTATTTGAGGAGTTTAAAATATTTCTCAAAATCGGGGTTCTCCAAAAAAACTGTATCATTTGAGGAATTCAATGTATTGACAGCCAAGTAACTAAGTGTACAATATGGTTACTTATTTTAATAGGCTTAATGGGTTTCTATATTAGCGTTTCCAGTTATATTCCAAATTTTGGTAAACTGTTTTAAACATGTAATATAAATATTTATTCGCCATTAGTTTATGAAAAATATCATATTTTTTATATAATATACCACATATTTACGTTTATTGCGCGGATTTTCGAACATTACTCATACTCGATATTACTCGTATAGATGATATTTAAATGTTTATTTAAACCATTCTGTGTTACTTGGGATGTGTATTGTTTGGTTTTTTCTCATATCGATAATGTGTAATATTATTGCAAAATGTATCGCTTTAATTATGCCTTTTGCAGATATTTGTGTTAAAATGTCATACTTTTCTTGATAACCCACTGTATTTGCGTAGTTTATTTGTAATATAACATAGTAAATACCTATATCCTTTATAAGCAATTTTCCAAAAATCAACATGTAGAAATCAGATCAAAGTATGGCTTCTAAGAGATAAACACAGTTACGACTATGTGGTACCAATAAATGACGTTATAACCATTCTCCTTCTGGAAATTAGAAAATGTCTTTCTACCTAATAAAATCTAGTTTGTGCGATCTAGTTTGAAAAATAATTTTATAGATTATTTCAAGAAAATTACAATTTAAAAAATTTGATATATTTTTCCTACATGGTACATATTTTTCTATCACCTGGTATATGTTTCATCGTTTAGCACCATTGTGTCAAAATATGCCCTTTAGTAATTATAAAATTATCAACGAAATAAATTTGAAATAACTAACTACGTATATAGTTTCTTTTTAAAATACAGTATTTCTGAATTATGATTTATTCTTTACTACAAATTGGTCAAAAGAACTCAAAAGTACCTAACACTAACAGTGCAAATTAACAATATGTGTAACTCTAAAATGGTCTAATCTCCGAAGAAAATGCAAGAGACTTTTTATATATACTTATATATATTTTTTTTGACTAAATTGGCATTCTTTGATTATTTATCTGTGGAAGTAACGCGGAGAACAATTCGCGGACTCAATTCAGTGGAGTGCGTAATTCGTAGCAAAACTATAGTAATCAGATAGTTTGTGGTTATGCACTATGTTACTTTTTATATTAGTTTAATAGACAATTTCGCACTAAAAATGAACTTTGGTTTTGATTTTTTATTGTAAGGTATTTTTCAGGTCACAAACGGTCATTAGATGTTGTCAAGAGTCCAGCTGATGCAGCTTTGGAACATCCATAGAAAGTGTAGTTTTTAAGCTTAGTAGAACCAACTAATTTAATGTGAATGCTGATTATATTATTGTATGTAGCAACCATTTGTTACTTGGTCGTTCCGATTTAATACATTGTATGAAACTTTCTGTTATTGTTTTAATACCAACAAAATTGTTTTTAAATATTGAGTCGAATTTTTTTGAAATGTAACGGTATTGCATTTGATATAAACTTAGCTATTTATTTGTAGCATTGTCGAGATAATTTTTCTTTGTTTGGGTATTCTGGCACATTAGTGAAAAAATAAATAAATAAATAAAAATAACAAAAACGCAATATATTAAAACGCGTCGATTCTGTCTCGCTCTAAATTCCGTCGCCGAATCGAGCTAAGCTAAGTTTCTAAGCTATCTCCTCCGAGGGGCGATCGCGAAGCGATCCCCGCGGGCGACCGAACCTTTCTCCTATGCGTAGGGGTATTCTCGTCCCGTGTCCTACGCGTTTTCCCAATTTAAACGACTTTTTAAACGCCAAAAAACCTCTGCAAAATTTCGTCAATCACTGTTCGACGAGAGAGATACGGCTAGCACCGGCGTTGGTCCTCACGCCTAATTTCCCCGTCACGCCTGCCGAAATTCCGACTTTTCGCGGGACTCCCTAGACCCTTTTTCTAATTTTACAGCTTCGAGAACCGCTTCACGCGAAAGTTCTGTCCTTTCTCTAATCCTTTGAGTTTTTGTTTCGAGACGGTACCTCGAGTCCTTATACGTCTATTTCGTCTTCGAAAATCTCGAGTCGCGCCCGTCTCAATTCTTTCTCATTTTATCTGCCGATGTGAGATTGCACTAACGAGACAAGCATCTCCCACGAAAACTGTCAAATTATTTAAACTTTAGATAGGTTATTTTCCTATGAGAAATATTACTAACGGAATCGATAGTACCAACTGCCAAATACTTCTGATTATCAAAATATTGAAACGAAATGCTTTTCCAATAAAAAAAATCTGTAAAAATTATTTTTTCAGGTTGACACGTACAGTTTACGTAGTTAAAACTGTAACGGTAAGTTTTTGGCAGTAACAGGCGCGGTAGCGCAATGGGAAAGTCGTAGGACTCAAAACGTGATAATGCTGATTTCGTGAGTTCGAGTCACGCTGGAGGCAAATTTGTTTTTACTTTTTAATTCCAATTATTTATTAGTATTAGTGTTTAGTTATTCTGTTTCATTATCCGTAGCTTTTATTCTTTCTACACGTAAAGCTTGGAATTAATTCGTACATTTTGGCAGTCTGTTAAATTCATCATTTTCGCATACAAAAGTAAATATCTACAATATTTTTGGTCCCATTGATAAAATTGTTAATAATGTTTACTGAAAAATAAATTCTACTTGCAGCCCTTAAAAAATTATGATGTTTTACCATCAAAAATAGAGTACCCTTACAATTTATCAAAATATTAAGAAAAATCGTTTAGTATAATTACATCATCATTCCAGATACAAAATGTCTTTAATATGTATTTTCTTAAAAACAATATTATTCTAGATCCATTTGTCACCCGAAGGGTGAGCCCAGGCCGCAGGCCTGGATCACCGGTAAGGCTGGCAATGGGAACGAAAATCGCGAAAGCGATTTTCTCCCATTTCTAGTCACTTTATTAATGGATTTGGATTTTGAAACTTACTTTTGTTTCATAAAGCAGATCGTCTTAGAAAAACATTTTATTTGATCCATTTTCTTCAGTGAACAAATATAACAATAAATAAGTAACAAATAACTATTTTATTATTACATCCATATCAGATATGAAGAAATGGGTACATTGCATTCATTTTATTTAATTTACACACATTAAGTATTGACAGCAACACAAAACATTAAAATGAACAATAATTCAATTGCAATACCTCAAGATTAGTAAACTATTAAGTTTTCGATTAATATAGGCGTTTAACAGATATATAACAGTATATAACAGTGTACAAATCTGTACCTTGGAATAGAAAGGGCGGGTGTCCTAAAAATGCGGTTCTTAGATTAACAGCATTTCCAACATAAAAAAAGCCCGATCTTTCCATTGAGCCAGTCGGTAATCCTCCATTTCGAGCCGTTTCTTATATTTCAGTAAATAAATGGCGGATCTCCCATTACGTTTAATTATTTAAAAAGACATATGGTCGACATCTGTCGACTACGCTATAATGGATTATTGCAGCAAATGCGGCTGTCCAAAAAACATAGTACATCGGGCATTTTAATGCCCGATGTCCTATGTATATGTATGTTGGAAATGCTATTAATCTCAAAACCGCATTTTAGGACACCCGCCCTTTCTATTCCAAGGTACGGAAATATAACCCAAACAGAAATCAGCAATAGTGTGCTAATTGTTTATGTGAGAATAACCATTTTCCTCAAGATGAAAATTGTAAGTACCTACATTTAAACAAAGAGATACTTTCATTATAATATGCATACCAAATTACTCAGTGTATATTTTGCATATACCTACACATACGAGTATAAATATTCACTATGCATAAATAAAGAGTAGGTCGTAAAATTACTTACATATTTATCTAGATATTTAATCACAAAAATAAATTATAAATAAACAAGTAGAAATATTACTAATGAAATTATTTAAATACTTTTATTTAATGAATCTTATGTTTTGCTGGTTTATACGAACTATTTGAATATCAAGTCAATATTTATTATAAAATAGAAAAAAATTATTTGCAGTTACATAGGTATCCTTTGTAGGTATTCATTTTAAAAAACCTATCTGTCATTTCTTCTGACACTTAGGTATATTTTGAAATTTATCACCTTTTGGATGAACATATGCACATATATCTTCAGTTACAGGAGTTACAGTGCGTTAATGCAAGGAGAACTCGAACAATTTTTTTTCAGTTCCAGAATCGAAAATAAAAATTTCTAAAAATGATATTTCATATTACAAAATTCAATAAACAATTATAGATAATTGAATAATAATATTTTTTAGTGCATAATATATAGCTACTTTTTTCATATTTTTATATTTGAAATAATTTGTTTTAAAAACTAAAAATATAAAAGAAATAACTTGAGGTTATATGAAGATATGCTGGTATAACTCAATGTTGTGTAAGCAATCTTAACATTACTTCGGGGAGGTGTTGTTGGCGTTAAATTCGTTTGGATGAGTAAGCTGCCCCCCCTATATACCTAGATTATTAATATTAGTATTATATCTCTTATGGAGATGCCGAAGTAATGCAACGCCAGTCGGGGCATATTTCCCGTGGAGTAGTGGTTTTCAGCATCTCCTTCCAATATATAAATGTAGGTAGTTTTCTTCACATAAACACATAGTACCAAATAAAGTCGATATTTTTTGTCCCAGAACAAGAATGATGTATACCTAAGTGCAAGGTTTCACTGCTTACAAGTTATGTTGAATTGACTTTACCCATTCTAAACATTTTTACAGTTTATGTTTCTGTTGGTCATCTGTTCTATATTGGCCACTGGAATGCTTCAAAGAACAAAGTTTGATCCTCCTCCAATACGTATGTATAAAGGAATTATTCTATATGAGAATTATTCTAGTATTTCCTCGTAATTTTCGTTGCAATCCGAATCCTTGTATTTTTTATTCTATCAGTGTTTAGACCAAAACACGGCAAATCCTGCTTTGTAATTCAGTGCTCGGCGCGGCATATAGCCAGGAGAATAGCTGTTTTGGCTTAATTTGTTTTAGTCCTTATTTAAATAGGGCGTTTGCAGATGGAGGATAGTCTTAATGATGTCCTTACTATTCGTAGTTATTTGCTATATTCTATATATTCTCGTAAGTTCGCGTATTTCAGATTTTCAGATAAACTACCCAGTTGGTTCTTTAATATTTCAATTTTCAATTTTTCATTTTAAATTTATTTTTATCATTAGCAATAATGACACTTTGTTATAAAGTAAAGTTTGTTATAAAGTAAAAATAAAGTGTTATAATTAGACAATATGTTAATTATTAGTAAAAACAAAAAATATGTATATATAAAGTTCTGTGAGTGTCCAACATTGTGCCCGTATTTTAAAAAAGAATTATTTAATTTACAGTGAAATATAAACAAAAAAATTTGTAACCCTTAAATGTTCTAATCTGCGAAGAAATGCAAGAGATCTTTTTATATTTTTTTACAAAGTTGGCATTCTTTAATTATTTGTCTTTGGCGTAATCAAATAATTTGTGGTTATGCCCTATGTTAATTTTTATTCTAGTTCAATCAACAATTTCACTAAAAATCAGCGTTGGTTTTTGATTTTTATTGTAAGATATTTTTCAGGTGAAAAACGGCTAGCGTTAGATGTTATCAAGAGTCCAACTGATGAAGATTTGAAAAATCCATGGGAAGTGTAGTTTTTAAGCTCACCAGACCAAATAATTTAATATGAATGCTGATTATTTGCAGTAAGCATGTGTTACTTGGTCATTCTGAGTTAATACATTGTATGAAACTTTCTTTTTTGTTTTATTACCAACAAGATTGTTTTTTAAATATTGAGTTGACTTTTATCAAAAAATGTTCATACCAACGTTGTATCAATGTTGTTACCAACAGTGATATATACTCTTAAATAAGGCACAGTTTGCAGCATGCAATTTTGACTTACGCGAGGGTTTTCGTTAGTATAATAATTGTTCATGTCCTTTTTTTAAATCATTTTTAAGAGGTGAAGCTAACTCGCATTTTATATGCGATTTGTTAGTAACAAATGATTAAGTGCCTCGATCAATTTTACATTTACAATAACATTTTTCTAATATTATGACAACTTCGTAATTGTCCATTTCGGACTTCCTACACAAATAACAACTATTTTATTATTATAGTCTTATCATATCAAGAAATTATTACTTTGCCGTTATTTTATTAGATTTACACACATTAAATATACTAGCAACAAAACAAGACTCTAAAATAAACAATAATTCAATTATTGCTACTCAAGATTAATAAACTATTAAGTTTCAGCTCCATGTAGGCGTTGAACAGGTAGATAACAGTATATAAATATAACCCAAACAAGAATCAGTAACAGTGTGCTATTTGATTATATAAGAATAACAAATTTCTTCAAGATGAAAATTGTAAGTACCTTTAAACAAACAGATTTTTTATTTTAATCTGCATATTAAATTATTTCAGTGTATTTTTTACATATACACCATATAAATATATCCATTATGAATAAACAAATAAAATATATAATTTAAATATTTATTTAGATATTAAGCCAAATATAAATAAATAAACCAGTAGAAATACTACTAATGAAATTATTTAAATTTGGTGTCATCATAAAATAAGGGGTATACTTTAAATTCTTACTAGAAATGGGAGAAAATCGCTATCGCGATTTTCGTTCCTATTTCTAGCCCTACCGGGGGTCCAGGCCTGCGACGTGGGGTCACCCTTCGGGTGACAAAAGCCTCTAGAATATTATTTTTAAGAAAATACATACGTATTAAAGAAATTTGAGATAATGCCTTGTATATGAAATAATAAATACCAAACGATTTTTTTAAATAATATTTTGATGAATGTAATACTCTATTCTTGATGGTAAAACATTATTTTTTAAGTGCTGAAAGTATAATTCATTTTTTAGTAAACATTTTCTGAAACTGTTTTCTCAAGAAAAAAAATAATTTCTTAACTTGTATTCTTCCATAATTTATTATAACGGTAACTTGATCACTTTATACCCAATATATGTCTACAATGCTTATAATTAAATATGTAACTGTTAAAGATACACAGATTTGGTGTATATTGAAGGAAAAAAATTTATGAACTAATAAAGGTAATTATTTTATTAAGCATAAAACTCAAATTTTTCTAAAATTTTGGCTACCTCCCCAATTTTGGGGTATGCTGAACGCGAATCTGATTTTCTTTTGCAGACTTAGGTATGTAGTTTTGTAGTAAAAAAATAATTAAAAGTCATACTCTGTAAGTACTCTTTAGAAATTAATTTTAACATTTAACACTAACTTGATCACTTTGTACCCGATATAAGTGTCCACACCACAATGATTATAATTAAATATATAACATATAACTGTTAAAAATATATAAATTTGTTGTAGAAAAAAACATTTAGGTATTTACCTTATGTGAAGTAATCAATATGAACTAATTAAATCGGTCATTTTTAATAATTGTGACGTCACATGGTGGCACAAAAGATACCAAATAAATACAAATAATTAAAATAATTTTTACCTAAATTTAGGTACACCAAATTTGTATATTATTATTTTTAACAATTATATATTTAATTATAAACATTGTGGATTGTGGACACATTAAGTTAGGTACAAAGTGATCAAATTAGTGCTAAAACTAATTTGTGAAGGTATACAGGTGATGACTTTTAATTATTTTTTTCTTGAAAAATACGTTCGACCGCAAAAAAATAATTTCAAATTCGTGTTCAGTATACCTACTCAAAAATGAGAATATTGACGAGGGCCGTTTAAAAAGTCGTTTTGGGCCCTCCGCTACGGGTCGAAGCCGCGCCCGCCCTTCGAAAAGGTGTAACGGCGGCGTTAAAAAATATATTGCTGTCATAATTGTTGCAACAAATTAATATTGTAGAAGTTATTTACTTTTCTCAGCTAAAATGATGAATTTTACAGACCGCCAAAATGAACGAATTAATTCCAAACTTTACCTGCAGAAAGAATAAAAACTACTGGCAATAAAACAAAATAGCTAACCACTCATGTTAAAGTCTACATATTATAATAATACTAATAAATAATTATGATAAAAATTAAAAAAAAAACTCGCCTTCGTCGTGATTCGAACTCGCGATATCAGGGTTGAAATCTTACGACAATACCATTGCGCTAAATTTTCTCTTCTCAAAATGTGTTAAATATGTATTAAACTCGACGTGTTAACCTGAACAATTAATTTTTACGGATTTTCTAATTAGAAAAGCATTTCGCATCAGTATTTTGATAATCAGGTGTTTGGCAGTCGGTACTATAGATTCCGTTAGCAATATTTCTCATAGGAAAATAATGAAAATAACCTATTTGAAGTTTAATTAATTTGACAGTTTTCGTGGGAGGTGCTTGTCTGGTTAGTGCGATCTCACATACGTGGATAAAATGAGAAAGAAGTTGAGACGGATGCGACTCGAGATTTTCGAAGACGAAATAGACGTAGAAGGAGTCGACGTACGGTTTCGAAAAAAAATCTCAAAGGATTAGAGAAAGGACTTAACTTTCGCGTAAAGCCCTTCTCGAAGCCGTAAAAATTAGAAAAAGGTCTTGGGGGTCTCGCGAAAAGTCGGTATTTCGGCGAGCGTGACGGGACCATTAGGCGCTAGGACAAACGCCGGTGCTAGCCGCATCCTCTCTCGTCGAACGACGATCGACGAAAATTTTGCAGAGATTTTTTGAAAAGGCATTTAAATTGGGAAAACGCGTAAGAAACGGGACGAAAATACCCCTACGCATTGGAGAAAGGCCGGGGGCGACCTCCGGTGGTCCACGGAGATCGTTCCGAGATCGCCCCTTGGAGGAGATAGCTTTGAAACTTTGTCAATTCGACGACGGAATTTAGAGCGAGGCAGAATCGACGCGTTTTAATATATATGGATGGTACGTTCAATAAAATAGTCCATCTATTGAGAACAAAAAATGTCTACATTTTTTTCGTATATGCATCATTTCGATTTTCATAAATTTACATAATAAGATGCAGATACTTGAAAACAGAGAGAAGTTGCATCAAAATGATGCTCATACGAAAAAATTATAAAACCATAAATATATTTTTCCAAATAGATTCAGTATTTTATTGAAGGTACCATTTTTAATAAATCCAGTGGCGGAACACAATTTTCTTAAAAAGAGATAGCCCCGTTGACTTGTTTCTACGCCACTGTACAATATTATTTGATTTTTTCTTTCATAACACAAACGCCATGAAGATGTACCTTCATGCCTACATTGAAGAAATAAGCTTTTGTCTTAAAAGTTGCGCTGTGAAAACGATTGAAATTATTAACCTTCAACTATCTGTGTTTCTTTAAGGAAAAAAAATAGGACAAAAGTTTATAAGGCTAAGTGCTATTATTTTTCAATAATCTACCCACAAGTTAACTTTGTTACACTAGTATCACCCTGTATTTAGTTTAGTCCGAGAAAGTTATACCCGTTTACTAGGTGGTGCAAAAGAAATTTTTGGAAAGCTGATATTTTCAGGTGATATTTCGGGGACAGTTTCCCGAGTATCCAACCAAAATTGCAAAAGTAAATTGCAATATTTAAAAAAACAAAAAAAATTTAAGTAGAAACCGCAAATCCTGGCAGCAAAGAATGACATTTGTTTCATCTACATAATACATTATTGTTGTTCTAAGACAATGTTATTAATTGTTAAATATGTGAAATATCAATCAAAAGAAAGGAATATACGTCAAAACAACAGTAATCATCACATCACTGCATTAGTGAATGGCGTAATGTGTTACAGTGTGATTACAGTATTTTAATATTTATTTATTAATTTATTTATTTATTTAATTGAATACAACACCCTACAGGATAAACCTAGTTAAAGGGTGAGGAGAACAGGCAGAGAGAGAAAATATAATAAGTACAAGTAATATCTATACCTAGGCACTCACAACTTCACAGGAAAGTACAGTAGGTCAGACAAATAGGTACAAAAGTACAGAAAAATTTAAAAGATGCAAAAATAAACATCAAATACAATTATCACAGATAAACAACTAAAATATGCATATATACATATACATATATATTTACACATATATACACACATCTACACACACATACATAAATCACAACAAGAGACAGCGATTAATGTAAAAGTATTTCGTAAAATTACAGACTTGGAGGTAAATAATTATTTTTCTTAATTTGAGAAATAGAACAAAAAAGTATATCAAGCGACGCCTCTATATTATTATAATTTCGTATCATTTGAAACATGGGGGATGAGGTCATCCTATTAGTTCTGGCACATGGCAAAGTTAACAGATGGTGATTTCTTACATTAAACTGTGGAACCTTAAAATACAACATTGATAGAAGCTGTTCCGATTTAATAAAGTTATGTAGTATTTTATATAAAAATAATACCGAGGAGTTAGTTCTACGGGCAGCCAGGCTTTAAAGACCAAAGCGTTGTAACAAAAGCTCATTTGGCGTTCCTCTAGGTACATATGTGCTGTCAACTTGGAAACTGGCAGATTTCATAAACCGTTACATAATAAAGTACATAAAATTAGAAATCTCTTGGCGCAAGTTAAGGCTCAAAAATTTAATTATTAACCTTTCTAGCACGATTTTAATATGGGCTATTTACTGAAGATAATACTCAATAACTCCGAAACGGCGGGCGTCAGATCCATCATATCATATATCATTGAACTCGTCTTTAGAAGGGCTTTCTGAAAATGTAATAATATATAGAGTGTGCTATTTAAAAAAAAGGAACTTTAGTTCATCGCCCTGTATATAAACAGGTTATAAGTTTGAAAATATAAAAAAATTGAAGATTACTTTAAAAAAAAAACAATTGTAGTTTTCTGAGATAAGGTATAGGCCCATATTAAACGGGCCACCTTGTACATTTTCTGGGCTATTTAGCCTTAGTCGATGCAATTTACTTTTACTGCAGACGTTTTGCCATATATGTAGATGGCATCTTCAACATACAAGAAGATCTGCAATTAACCATCGTTATGGTGCCCTGAGAGCTTCTCAGATTATTTCGGTAAAGTATTTACTTGACAGCCTCGAAAAAACCCCGAACACACACACACACACAACGCTGCCGTGGATTGCAGTGAGAGAACGCTGTTATCATCGGCACTTCGCCACGCTGTTTTTGTTTTGCCTCGCTAGAAAAATTTTTTTCCTATACCTATATAAATTATATATGTGAGATTCAGCATTTCAGCCCGACATCACCGAACTTCAATATTGTCATAATAGTAGTCATTATTATTAATTTATGGTTTTGTTTATAAGAACCGCATGCTGGCGGTATTAATACGTGGTAACACTGGTAACTGTGACGATTGATTCATTATTGAATAGAAAATTATACACTAAGCAAGACGTAATATACTGAGTTCTATAAAATTCTTAGTTTTTCTTGTAAAATATTAAAATATTTCAAAAGTTATCTTTCCATAACTTATATATATATATATGTGAGACGCCACTGTGAGACGTCACTGTGAACTATATTATTTCGTGGTTACATTGCCAAATATTGCTATGTCTGCAGATCGTGCTTGGTCCGCAGTAATGTTTATAAAAACTAAAGTTGTATATAGAAACACATTCTCTCTCTGGCTACCAAGCTTCCATAACGTATTGTAAAACCTCAGTTCTATCTTATTAAATTTAAATTCTAAACTACATAGTTTTGTGTTATTTGGTCTTATCCTGACAGTTCAGAAGTGGGATCAAATAAATAAACAAACAAGTTTTTTGAAAAAATGTGTGTGTAGTAAGGTGGTCGAGTTGCACCTGTGCCAAGGTGGTTCAGTTAAAGTGTGCACACGATCATTAACATGGCGTCTACCTCTTCAGTAGAAGACAGAAGTTGTACACCCCCATTGACGATGCAATACCAATTGGACCTTCTGCGTCAAGAGGTACAAAAACTAAAAAGTGGACACGAGGTGAGTTTACCTAGTTATACGTGGAAGGAAGTTCCGGAGTTTGATCCCGACATAAAGACTCTATCGGTGAATAAGTGGGTACGACTTGTCGATCAAAGGGCCTACTTTCTCCGTTGTGATGACGTAGCTACGACGCAGTTCGCGGTCGAAAATTTAGCTGGCCGGGCACGAGAGTGGTTATTAAACACGGACGTGACATATCGAAATTGGAGTGAACTGAAAACTTTACTACGTAATACCTTTGACATTGACCCGAATGCAACTGGAAAAATATTTTCAGCAGCAGCGAATTATAATTCTAACGATGTTCGCAGTTATGTGGACTATTATACTAATAAACTTTTTAAACTCAATCGTCTTGCTTGGAATATTCCAGAAAAAGACAAAGTAAATATTATTGTGACTGGAATTACCGATGATAAAATTCGACACGTTGCTTTCACTAATAATTACGATGTGTTGGATGACCTATTAACGTTTTTGCGGACGTGTGATCACGAAGTCAAACCGCGCGGGAAATTTCAGGCGTCCGCGTCCGCTGAAAAGAATAAACGCCTGGTCGAGGCGCATGAAACTACCAGATACAAAATAACATGTTATGGTTGCAACCAAGTCGGTCATAAAGTTATAAATTGCCCCTTAAAGCGTAAGGAACCTTACAAAAGAGCTCTGAAAATAAAACAAATAAACTCACGTGTACTATTTGTAAGCGTGATAACCACAGCAGTGATAACTGTTACAAACGATAACATAAACAAGTAAACTTGCTAAGTCATACCACGAACTATATTATAAGAAGAATATGTAAACAAAAACAAAATTCTAGCTTTAATTGATACAGGAAGCGAATGTACATTAATGAAACGAAATTTTGTTGACAACTTTGGGTTAAAATGTAATAGTAATGAAATGATACATTTCGTTTAAAATCGTTCACGGGAGAAGTTATACAGGTTACAGAATCAGTATAGACTGTCAGCGAGTTGATTAGGTTTAAGTCATGGTAACCATTTTAGTGGTCCCAGGTAGTCTCTGTCCGGCTGACGTTGTAATGGGCAGTTCTTTTCTAAACAAACCACATGTGTCGTTTGTTACGTACGGTAATGATATTAGATTCTTTGATGCTTCGGCGCCTTTCAAGGGGTGCTGTGCTGCAGACGACTCAGCAACCATTTGTAGCTGTCTAAAACATTTTGGCTGAAAGACCCTCGGAAAGACCCGTTTTAAAAATATTTGATCCAAATTCCTATGAATTGGAGACAATGGCTTTAACAAAGTCAGGAAGATGAAGTTAAAAAAACAATTAAAATCTTAAATACGCAATACACTCCCAATACAAAAAAAAAATATTAATATATATTGATAATTTTAAATTGAAACGAGAAATCTTGTACCGTAAAGTAAAAATGGGTGGTACCTACAGCGTGTAGGTGACAAATTTGTAAATTAAATGATGATGATTGTGGTCCCTTGAGTTTCGAGAAAACTATAGAAAGGATCAAACAAAGTTACTGGTTTGCCAAAATGAGTAAATTTGTTCGAAAATATGTTTCAGCTTGCCTAAATTGTATTTACTTGAAACATGTCAGGGGTGTTAAGCAAGGACTGATGCATTCTATTCCAAAAGGGGACAGTCCCTGTGAAACCATTCATATGGATCATTTGGGTCCATTATCACAAAAGAAAAATTCTTATTTGTTAGTTTTGGTGGATGGATTCACAAAATTTATTTTCATTGAAGCGGTTAAGTCTATTAAATTCAAGTATGTTTTAAAAACGCTACAAAATTTTGTAGAAATATTTGGTGTGCCCAAGAGGCTAATTTCCTATCGCGGATCATCTTTCACATCTGCCAGTATGAAATTATTTCGTCAACAATATTCGATAAAACATATATCTTAAACGCGGTAGCAACACCTCGTTCCAACGGGCAGTGTGAACGGTATCAACCAGAGACATTGGGCAGACGCTTATATTGTAAAGGCCGTGGCTGATACAATAACTCGAGTAGATTTAGATATATTACGAGCAGATGTTAAAGTAAAAGTTGTAGAAAATCAACAACAAAAGAAAGTTTTTGATCGGAAAAGATGTAAACCAAAAAGATATGAAGTGGGGAATTTGGTTATGCATCGTAAAACTGATTCTTTGGCGACAGGTAGGAGTCGCAAGTTACATCCTGCATATAAAGGGCCTTTTCGAGTCAAAAAGGTTTTGTCAAACGACAGATATGTGATAGAAGACCTAAGAGGGACCCGTAAGCCGCTGTCGATAGATTAAAACCATGGGTAATCATGAGTGATGGTCCGGACCAACCGTTCACGTAAGTAAATAATTTGGTATGTTGTGCACAACGTTGTATGAATGAGCATGCTCGAGGGGAATACTAGCTAGTAAATTAATGGTTACAGAAATTAATGAAGATAAAAGTAAAAATTGGTAAACAGCGATTTTAAGAGTAGGGTAGTGATATGAATATAGTAAAGGAACTGGAGTTTGCTAGGAATCCTTATGGCAGGGTCGCTTTGCAAAGTGTTGGTGGAAAGTTGTAGAATCTAACACGGTATTGCGAGCCTTGCAAAATAGGGATAAGGAGGTACTCACAGTAGTGGAAACCTGGCAGGTAGAGTGAATAACACTTACAGTAGGGTGATCAGTGCAGGTGAGTACAGGTGTATCGAGATGGTTTATGACAAGGGGGACGCCCCATAGTCTAATGTGTAAAGAGGTGAACTCCATAGAAATGTATGAGGTTAGTGCCACACATGAGAACCCTACTCTGTGATAAAGTGAGGTCCCATAAGGGAATAGATGAGGTGTGCATCATCAATAAAACTGTGATGATGTAGCACCAGGAAATTGGTTTTCCCCATGAGGGATTGGTTGAGGTGTGCATCATCAATAAAACTGTGATGATGTAGCACCAGGAAATTTGTTTGTCCCATAAGGGATTGGTGGAGGTGTACGTCATCAATAAAACTGTGATGATGTAGCACCAGAAAAGTTGTTTATGAATGATTATATATCATCAATAAAACTGTGATGATAATAGCATTTAAAACAATAAATAAAAAAAAAAAAATGTTCACAAAGTTTACGACTTTAAACTAATAGGGTATTTAATCTTTAGGTCCGATGTTGCCGGGATCTTGGATGACTTTACTGATGGTCTCTGACTAATCGGCTACCAGGAAACGAATTAAAGACCACCCTGTTGAGGACAACAGTTGTTCAGGATGGTCGACTGTGAGACGCCACTGTGAGACGTCACTGTGAACTATATTATTTCGTGGTTACATTGCCAAATATTGCTATGTCTGCAGATCGTGCTTGGTCCGCAGTAATGTTTATAAAAACTAAAGTTGTATATAGAAACACATTCTCTCTCTGGCTACCAAGCTTCCATAACGTATTGTAAAACCTCAGTTCTATCTTATTAAATTTAAATTCTAAACTACATAGTTTTGTGTTATTTGGTCTTATCCTGACAAAAAGTTATCTTTCCATAACTTATATATATATATATATATATATATATATATATATATATATATATATATATATATATATATGGTGGTGCCAAAACGCATATACTCATAGAGAAAATATATATAGGGAGTCACTTGGTTATTTTACGCGTATACAGGGTGTATTTTTTAAAGGTAAACACCCCTGTATCTCCGTTATTAAGAGATCTACACTATATGTTCTTGGGAACTTTTTCCATCATTTTTTATAAACTATTTGATAATGTGTTGACTTACGTTTCATCACTTCCGGTTTCACCGGAAGTAACCCCAACTTTCTAAATTTAAAAGGGACACCCTGTATATCTTCATCCAGTATTGTTTATCATTCAATTTCAAATAAATTTGCAAATAGAACTACATTTCTCTACAAATCAAAAACAACGTTGCTATTTAAAAAAAAGACTAATTTCTATTTAATTGCAGTAACAAATTTGAAGTACATGATAGGCGTAAAATAAATGAAGGGTAGGTTGTTTGGTTGTCAATAATAGTTTTAAGTCCTATAACTGCTGTCACTTTTTAATAGTTCGTGTATTGTTTGAAAAGTTAAAAATAATAATGGAAAAATTGAAGAAAATTATAGTAACGAAGATATGTTTGAAATAATTGTTCTTTTTGGTATGTATAACAAGCGTTACAGAGAAACATGTAGACAGTTTAACCTCAGATACCCAAATAAGAAAAAGCTTTATTATAAGACTCTTAACTCTCTTATAAATAATTTAAAGACTGTTGGAAAATTTAAAGTAAAAAGAAGACCCAATAATATTGTTGGAAACGAAGAAGTCCAGATGCAGGTATTATTATCAGTAACTGAGAATCCAAATATTTCTCTTCGACAATTGTCTAATTTATATGAAATTTCTCATTCAAGTGTACGGAAAATTTTGAATACAAATAATTATAATTGTTATAAATATGCACTTCATCAGCATTTGCATGTGGGTGACACACAAAGAAGAATTGATTTTTGTGAATGGTTTATAGTTAAAAGTCAAGAGAATTTAGAATTTTTGAAAAACATTTTGTGGAGCGATGAAGCCAGTTTCACAAATAATGGTGTATTTAATAGACACAATTATCACTATTGGGCCACCGAGAATCTCCATTTGTATAAGGAAACTAATTTTCAAAGGCCTTGGAAATTCAATGTATGGGTTGGTTTAATAAATAACCGCATTGTTGGCCCATATTTTTATGACGAAAATCTTAACGGTCACAATTATTTAAATATTCTTCGTCAAATTGAAACCGACTTTTTGGATAATATTCCCCTCGCGAGTAGAAGAGAAATATTTTTCCTGCATGACGGTGCTCCGCCTCATAATACCGATGCAGTCAACATCTATTTAACAAACACATATGACGACAAATGGATTGCAAATGATGGTCCATTCAAATGGCCAGCGCGCTCGCCAGACTTAAACCCCCTAGACTTCTTTTTATGAGGCTACATTAAAAATCAAATTTATAAAAATGAATGGCATAGTAAGGAAGCAATGCGAAATCGAGTTGAAGAATTGTTACAAACTATACCGCAAGAAATGATATTTAGGGCGACTCAACAAATTTTACAAAGGGGGAGGCTTGTCTTAATCATGGGGGTGGTATTTTTGAAAATAATTTGTAACGGTTACAATTTAGTAAACATTATAAGTTTGTTACTTATTGTTCATTATAGCTTTTACTTAATTTAAATGACGCAGTACATTAGTTATAATAAAATTTTCTTTTTTAAATAGCAAGGTTGTTTTTGATTTTAGAAATGTAGTTCCATTTGCAAATTTATTTGAAATTGAATGATAAACAATACTGGATGAAAATGTACAGGGTGTCCCATTTAAAATTTCAAAGTTGGGGTTACTTCCGGTGAAACCGGAAGTGATGAAACGTAAGTCGATACATTATCAAATAGTTTATAAAAAATGATGAAAAAAGTTCCAAAGAACATATAGTGTAAATCTCTTAATAATGGAGATACAGGGGTGTTTACCTATAAAAAATACACGCTGTATATATGTATATATATATATATATTGTTAGAAATATGAATAATGGCCTGGTGTTTATAAACATTTTGGAGACGAAGTCGCGGAGCCGCCGCCTGTCAGCATTCATTGATTCGATAGCGAGCGTGAAGGCTGCCTAGATATCTTGGCCGCTTCGAATTATTGTTATTTGTAAGACCTACCTGAATATAGTACGGTAGTTTGTTTAATGTTAATTATTTGTAAAACAAGTAAATAAACAAGTGTTTATAAAGTTTTGAGACATACGTCTTTAATTAATAATAATAAAAACCGACAAGTGTTTAGTGTCAATATTAGACATAAGTTAAGATTTATTAAATCTTATTTATAAACTAAATCTAACATCAGAAGTGGGATCGTTCTCAGAACAGTGTGATTGTGCTTAGTTCCTTTGTTGTTTCTTCGTAACAGTGTACATTCTGGTGATAGAAGATGGAGCAGTTGCTGTCCGAATTGGTCAAGGCTTTGAAGGCAAACAAATCATCCCCTGATCAAGTGGACCTCCCAATCTTTCATCCAGAGACAGATGAAGCAACAAAATGGCTTGAACAAGTGGAGAAGATTAAAACTGAATTAGCTTGGTCCGATGTGGAGATATTGGTTCGACTAGGTCGGTTTATGATTAAAAGTGCACACAAATGGTTTGAAAATTGGAAACCTGAGGTAAGAGATTGGGGTACGTTTAAAAGATAGTTTACTGACGCTTTTCCACCACGTCGTAATTTGGGTTGTTTGTTAAATGAAGCAGCTAGTTTTGATAGTAGTCATTGCAATACGTATGAGGCTTACGTTCATAAAAAGTCATCTTTATTGAAAAATTTACGAGTGTCTTGGCAAGAACCAGATCTTGTAGAAATAATTGTTCATGGCATTACAGAATCACAGGTTCGCGATGCCACGATGTCAAAAGATTGTAAAACGATCTCTGAATTGCTTACATATCTAACTAATTTTACAAAAATGGCACGAGACGATAATGACAGTAGCTCTGAAATAAATGCCTTTAAGAAACGAAAGTTTTCTATGTCGCCAAATAGTAATCGTAAAAATATTAAATGTCATGAATGTGGTAAATTAGGACATGTAAAAAGACAATGCCGTATGAAAAATACACAATTTAAAAATTCAGTTAGGAATGAATCTGTTGCAGGTCCAAGTACTAGTAATCAAATCACGTGTTCCTTTTGTGCTAAAGAAGGTCATGCCGAAAAAGATTGCTTTACCAAACGAGCGATTGAACAAAGACGCAAAGTAAATTTTTGCATGGTAGGCAAAACCGCTCTACCCACCAGCGTTTATTTAGACGGTATAGAATTTCAAGGTCTTATTGATTCAGGCTCAGATGTATCGTTAATCTCTGTTAAATATCGCTCTATGTTTATAAACAAAATTGAAAACTGTAATTCTACTATACGGGGAATTTCACCCGGTACTATAGAAGTGAAAGAACAATTTAAAACCAATGTAGAAATTACTGGCGTAAAAACCGAGTTAGTATTTTTGATTGTGCCAGATCACATTTTAGATTTTGATGTTCTAGTAGGATGCAACTTGTACCAAGATCCTGAATTAATTGCTATTACTGAAGTAACAGGAACAATAATAAAGCGAAAACAAATTCCTGGTATACGCCGAGTATTTGAAGATGTGCCTTTGGGTGTTGCATATTGTGATTGTATTGCGCCTCAAGAGCACGTAGAACAGATAAAGGCTTTGTTGGATCAGTTTAGCGATTTAATAACAACCGGCTATAATGTTCCGGCAATTAAAACAGCGACATTAAGCATTCGACTTCTTGATAATCATATTGTCAACAGACCGCCACCTCGGTTATCGTTAATAGAGAGATCAGCAGTTAGGCAAATTGTTGAGGAATTGCTTACGAATAATATTATTAGAGAGAGTGAATCACCGTATGCGAGTCCGATACTTTTAGTACGGAAGAAAGAAGGGAATTATCGGTTGTGTGTTGATTACCGCGAATTAAATAGTCATACTATTAAGGATCGTTTTCCCTTACCACTAATTCAAGATCAAATAGATCGTTTGGGAAAAGGAAAATATTTCACGTCATTAGATTTGGCGTCTGGATTCCACCAGATTCCTATAAGTACAGAGTCAATCGAGAAAACAGCATTTGTAACTCCCGATGGTCACTATGACTATCTACGGATGCCGTTCGGTTTAGCCAATGGCCCGGCGGTTTTCTCTCGAGCATTAATGAAAGCGTTAGGTAACCTTAAAGACACTATAGCCCTAGTGTACCTGGACGATATTTTAATACCTTCAGAAACACCCGAAGAGGGAATAGAATCACTAAAATTAGTTCTTGAAGCTTTGCGAAATGCCGGATTCTCATTAAATGCTTCCAAATGTAAATATTTGCAGAGTAGTATAACATATTTAGGTTGCCAAATTTCTGCTGAAGGTATACGACCGGATCCCAGAAAAGTACAGGCTTTATTGCATTCACCTATACCTAAAACAATTAAACAAGTCAGACAATTTATGGGACTTGCAGGGTATTTTCGGAAGTACGTACCTAATTTTGCTTCGGTAACTTCCTGTATTACAAAATTTACAAAACAAAATGAATCGTTTTCTTGGGGAAAAGAGCAACAAGAAGCTCGTGATTACGTAATAAACCATTTAATATCAGAACCTTTATTAGTCGTTTTTGATCCTGAGTTACCAACCGAATTGCATACCGATGCGAGTTCGTTAGGTTACGGAGGAATTTTGTTACAAAAAAGAGATGGTCAAACTGGTGTAGTTGGTTATTTTAGCAAACGAACAACTTCAACAGAAGAAAAGTACCATTCGTATCAGTTAGAGACGTTGGCCATAGTTAATTGTTTAAAGCACTTCCGTGTATATCTGTTAGGAATTCACTTCACAATCGTCACCGATTGTAATGCTGTTAAATCAACAGCAAATAAAAAGTCACTGTTACCTCGCGTAGCTCGATGGTGGTCTTACATGCAGGATTTTAACTTCACTTTAGTATACCGTAAAGGAAGTTCATTGCCTCATGTAGATTTTCTAAGTAGAAACCCTCCAATAAATGTCCGACGTGTTGCTCACGATGATTGGCTGCGAATTGCACAAAAAGGTAACGCAGAAACACAAGACATGTTAGCTCTATTGAGGGAAGGAAAATTAGACTCTAATCAATATTCAGAAAAGAACGGGATGCTTTTGCATCAAGAAATTCAGGCAGATGGAAAAAAAATATTGAGATGGTTTGTACCAAGGCAAAATCGCTTAGGTCTATTGCGAATTTTTCACGACGAGCAATGTCATATCGGCCCTGAGAAAACTGTTGAAAGCATAAAACAGCATTTTTGGTTCCCGAGAATTCGAAATTTTGTTAACAATTACATTAAACATTGTCTGGTGTGTGCAGTAAAGAAAACACGGACAGGACCACTGCAGGGTTATATTGGGCTTTTTCCTAAGCCTGATGAGCCTTTGCACACTGTACATGTTGATTGTCTGGGTCCATTAAACCAATCCATAGACGGCTATAAACATGTTTTAGTTTTAATCGATGCATTCACCAAGTACTGTTTATTGTTGCCACTGAAAACTGTCACATCTAAAGAAACTAAAAGTCAATTACAACATTTCTTCTCACTTTTTGGAGCACCTAAGCTAATAGTAGCTGATGCAGGTCGAAATTTTCAAAATTTAGAGATCGCACAGTATCTTGATTCGTGGGGAGTAAGTTATCATTATGTAACGCCTAATGTACACCGTGGTAACGGGCAAGTAGAGAGATATATGCGAACTATTATGAACTTATTACGTATTGAGACCGATGTTAAGTCAGAATGGTCGAGCAGTTTATGGAAAATTCAACTCGTACTAAATACAACTTTTCAAAAGTCAATAAAAATGACTCCTTTGCAAGCCTTATTAGGCATAAAAGCTGCAACTCCTTTGATTCAATCTGTAGTTCGAAATTTGGCAGACGATATCAGACCCGTACGAAATATAAAGGCAGACAGAGAAAAGGTAAGAAAAGCGTTGGAAACTAATACTCCAAATCTCGAAACACTCAATGCAAAACGACGAGACAATCGCCAGTTTAAAGTCGGCGATATTGTCTTAGTGCACAGAGATTCTACCATGCATAAAAGTAAAATTAATTACGAACATATGGATCCGTATGAAATTGTTGGAATCACGCAGGAAGGGCGATATGAAATTCGACGATTGGGCAAAAACCTAATCACGAAGGCTGCCAAGGAACAGTTACGTAGTTGGCCTACCGAATGGTCAGTCGAAACTGACATGGAGTATTTGCTTTCCTTATTGGAAGCTGACGAAACCATGGCAGAGTGATAAATGTAAGTACCTAGACCCTGCTAGAGTTAAGTTAATGACGAATAAGAATGAGAATGAATTAATAATGAGAGCAAAAGTTTGGGCTCGTCAGCGTCGCAGAACCTGACGGAATAGCAACAGTTTGGGCTCGTCAGTGTCGCAGAACCTGACGGAATAGCAAAAGTTTTTACAGATTAACAAAATTTACCTAGTTATGAATCTAATTATGTCAGCGACGCAGATCCTGGCGGAACAGTAGTAAAGTAAAGTTTTATCGTTGTAAAATTGTGTGATTGAAGTAAGTCTAAATCAAATTACTTTAGTACTGGACTAAATATTTTTATTTAATTAGGCTAATGGCTTGATGTTAAATTCCTTGTGGTAGGTCAGTTAAGTCTATGAACGAAATGAATGACCTTTGTTTAGATGGACAAAAATTAAATAAACATTAGCTGGTAAACTCGTGCTTGTATGCATAAAGCGAGTTTAAGAACAGAAACTGTGAAAGTTTAAAGTAAAATTAAGTTCAGCAATTACTTGAGAAATGTTTTAACGTTTTGATCACAGGATGTGTAGTCGTTGATCGTTTAGATTAAAACATTGTTGAAATTGAATGAATTGCTGTGTTATATTTATGATTTACAGATAATTGACCGTGGACGACTTCGAGAGCGAAGTTGCTGTCAGGAAGGCCGTGTTAGAAATATGAATAATATCGGCCTGGTGTTTATAAACATTTTGGAGACGAAGTCGCGGAGCCGCCGCCTGTCAGCATTCATTGATTCGATAGCGAGCGTGAAGGCTGCCTGGATATCTTGGCCGCTTCGAATTATTGTTATTTGTAAGACCTACCTGAATATAGTACGGTAGTTTGTTTAATGTTAATTATTTGTAAAACAAGTAAATAAACAAGTGTTTATAAAGTTTTGAGACATACGTCTTTAATTAATAATAATAAAAACCGACAAGTGTTTAGTGTCAATATTAGACATAAGTTAAGATTTATTAAATCTTATTTATAAACTAAATCTAACAATATATATATATATTTATATGTTATTTTTTTTTTTGTGTTCGTTGATTTAATTATTTTATTTATTTAATTTTTTTATTATATGAAATTTGGTTTTATAGGCTCTAAAGTTGGGCGCCAAAATTATTATACTTTTGTGATTTGTATGCTTACGTTGTGAACCTAATTAAATGGATTGTTAATATATATTTTTTTTTTTAATGAGTTTTTCTTACCCTTGCTTGCTCTTTAGAGTATGAGAATCTTACCTTGGAGTCGGTTCTTGCAGGAATTTTCTTTATATATCTCTTTTATTTTTTTTAGCAATACAACAGAAGGTTAAATTTTAAACAAGAAACAGATTTTATTAAAGTCCTGTTTGATTGAATTACAAATATAAACAAATTCACTTTAGTTTTTCTCTTTCCTATCAACTTATTTCTATATCTACTATTCCTTATTAAAATAAGCTCTCCGTAGTGCAATATGTGTGGTGAACACACCTGTTATACTGTGCGGTGAACACGCCTCTTAATCTATTTGCAATATGTAACGTACTTGCAATATGGGTTGCCTATATTTTTTTTATTAAATTACAATGAAACTATTTCTTTCACTCACTAGATGTTACTACTGTTCGAAACTATGGTGTCTAACCTATTCTAACAAATGTCTTTCCGGAAGTTTTATATGTTAAATTGCTATTAAAAGTGGTTAAATTGTTCAATACTATGTGTCCAAGTAAGTATTTAGTTATCGTTTAGTTCTTAATGAAAATTTTATGTTTCAATCTTTGTTTGATAGCTATCTTTTGAAGTTTAAAGCTTTAAGTTTCTGTTCTCAGTAGATTTTTCAATTTGACAGTTTTGTATAAACAGTTCACTGTACCTTTTTGTCGTGTTTTAGGAAAATCTGGTTCTCTCTTTGGGTTTCGGCTGGGAAATATTTACTTCCCCGGCTCGCTGGATACCTGCTTATCTGCTGCTGGTTATCTTTCTCTGGATACCAATTTTAAGCACTGGATTCACAGTTTCATTCACTCAGGTGAGTTTATTTTACAAATTTATATTACTTGATTATTATTTAATTTCAAATTTATGCGAAATTATGCAATTTTGTCTGATCTGCTTAAAAAAACGATGCTACTTCTTTCTTCCAAAATTCTAGAATCCCCTGTTACCATAACAAACTATTCTTTTTTTCTCTAGTCTCCTATTTTTTTAACTCTTGATTTTTCCCTGTTTATTTTGCTAAAGTGTCCACCCACTTATGTTCACTAATTGACTCCTTTCTAATTTTTCACTTTAGACTCACTTTTAGTTATTCTAACTTAAAATTATGTCATACATTAATTTTGATTGTTCTACTCTATTTAACAAAGATTTCTTACAATTTTATAACATATAATTGTTGATATTTGTCTCTATTTATATCTGTAATTCTTATCATGGGTGTTTTCCTTTACTATGACAGTTCATGTCAAATTTCTTTACCAATTTTTAACAATTTTGTTTTTAGTTGGAATTTTCTCACTGGAAATTATCTTTGGACTGGATTTTATGCTATTGGTTTATTCTATGAAGATTTCTCTTCATTTTGATATGCCATGCTCTGGGTTTCTTATGATATTAACTATGTTTTGAATCAAATTAAATGACAATGTATACTCATTTTCGGATATTCACGTAAGATAAATTATTTTATTAGCGTTATTTGTAATAATTTTCTAAATAGATACAATAATAATTATTTAATGTACAATTTTCATCGTTATTGATTAAAATTATAATGTTCATTTATTAAAGAATTCAAATATTTCTGGTACAGGTAGCGTTTTTTATGATAACTTCAACATTCAACTATCGTTAATTCTCATTCTATTGCAATTTTCCTAAATTTATTTGAAAATTTTATTGTTATAAGAAAATTTGTCAAATCAATTTATGATGATGTCACATTTAAATAAGTATGTATGTTTTCAATATGTCTGAGTGTTTTTACATGTGTTGTTCTTATTTTAACAATGACAAGTGGATTTATATAAGGTGTATTATTTCGTTCTATGATTCCCTCTTTTAATAATTTATCAACTTCCTCTCTTACCTTTGCTTTGTGCATATATGGTATTGGATAATTCTTAACTTTAAAATTATTTATATTCTGGACCTTTAATTTGTGAACATAACTTTTTGCTACTCTCATTTCATCTGATACTAATCCTTCATATCTTTTCAAAATATTCTTTACTTCTTTCTCATAATTATTATTTACATTCAATTTAATTAATTCAATATTAAATATTTCTTTATCATTATTCATATCATCATAAATATAATTATTTCCCTCAATATATAACATTTCTTTTTCATTCCTACCTATATCTCTACTTATCATTCCTTGTTCACATTTTATTTCGTCCATCATTCTATTTATCTTTTCAGTCTCAAAATGTATCCAAGTATCATTTATACACAATTTTTCCTGTTGGTAATCAATTATAGCGTTCAATTTATTTAAATAATCTGATCCTATCACTATATTCATTGTCAAATTAGGTACTATTAAAAGTTGGAATAAGATATTTTTGTTATGCAATTCTAAAGTAATATTTACCATTTTGTTTACCTCGTATAATTTCCTATTGTTTGGACCTACTAATGTTACTTTATTTACTTTAATAATATGTTGATTTAATTCTGGGAATTTTTCTATTATGTTTTGGTTAATTAATGATGCTTCTGATCCTGTATCTATTAAAATTTTAAAATTTTGATCTCTAAATTTAGAATTTATATAAATTAAATTTTGATTTTGATTCATTACTACATTTTCATCTAGTTTTATGAATTCTCTGGGGTGTGTATAGTTATTATTATAAATTTTGACTGTTTGGTTTGACTTGCAATTATTTAAAAATTTTGTGTTTCATTATGTTGTGTTTGTGTTGTTTCAGGTGATCTGTCCAATGATTGTGTACGTCGTGTATTAAATGTACCATCATTACCTCGAATTTCATTCCTTTCCTCGGATCTGCTTGAGCTTCGCTGGCATTGAAAATTTACCTGGCGTCTAGGAAAATTATTTTCGTCTCTTGGTGAATTATCTGGATTTTGCCGAGTGTTATTGCGGAAATTATCATTATTACGTGACCCATTGTTATAATTTGTGTTATTATTAAAGTTTCTACTGTAATTATTATTATTGTTGTATTGATTTCTTTGTGCATTGTTGTTCCGATCAAAATTTCTGTTATAATTATTACTATATCTATTGTTCAAATTATTATTATCATTGTATCTACTATTATTATCATTATATCTATTATTATTGTTATTGTTGTTTCTAAAATTTGTGTTAACGTTATTTTGATTTGTACGATTATTAAAATAGTTGTTATTTGATCTAAAATTATTGTTTTGCCTAAAATTGTTATATTGATTTTGATTTGTATCATTTTGTCTAGTAAAATTTTGTGAATTATTATTAAAATTATGGTTACTTGAATTTTGAAAATTGTTTCGTACATTATTATTTTGAGCTAGTCTTGGCATGTTACGTTCTACTCTCATCAAATAAGCATACAGTTGTTCTATATTTCCTATATTATGTATTGCTATTGTCTCTGCTATTTCGGGTTTAAATTGTCGAGCTATATATAAAACAAGTTCCTGCTCATTTATCTTGGGTGTTAAATATTGTGCTGACGAGTAAAGCTTCAGGGCATAATTAGTCATACTATTAGATAATTTAGGGTTAAATTTTGCAAAATACAATTTTTCTCTAACTATAGATTGAGCATTATCTCCCCAAAAATGTGAAATTAGTCTAATTTTAAATTGTTCAAAACTACTTATGTCATTTTCAATTCCGTTGAACCAAATTAAAGCTTCTCCTTCTACGCTTTCTCTTATGAACTCCTTTATTCTTTCCAAATGTCCTTCTTTATCCATACTTCTTCCTTCCATTTCTGTTATTTTTCTAGTTATTGATTTTATAAATACTGTTGGATGCAACTTGTTTATATTTCCAGTGAATTTATGCAACTTATTCTCGCCATAACATACGATTCTTGTTACTGTTTCCATTTCTTTGCCTCTTGTTTCTTTTACTACCCGTATCTCCTTCTGTAACTCTTCTATCTTCTCCATGGTACTTGTTCTTTCTATTTCCCATACCTCCTTGTTTCCTATTATGCTTGTCTGTACATGCTTTTTCACTTGTTCTATTTCTTGACTATTTTTCAATACTTTTCTGTCCAATTTTCCTATTTTTTGTTCCTGGGTGTCTATTCTCTCTTCTACTTCTCTGGTTTTTGTTACTACTGTAACCAAATCTTGTTCGGTTTTGTCTATATCCCGTTTCAATTCTTCTCTCCAGTTTTGTGTTTCTTTTCTTATCTCTTCTTTTATGTCTTGTACTTTTTCATTTAAGATTTTCACCATTCTATCCATATCATCTCTTCGTCCTTTCTCCATTTGTCTTATTTCTTCTCCAATTTGTTTTAAGTCTTCTTTTCTTCCTAATTCTAGTTTTTCCAGGTCTTCTTTTCTTCCTAATTCAAGTTTTTCCAGGTCTTCTTTTCTTCCTAATTCAAGTTTTTCCAGGTCTTCTTTTCTTCCTAATTCAAGTTTTTCCAGGTCTTCTTTTCTTCCTAATTCAAGTTTTTCCAGGTCTTCTTTTCTTCCTAATTCAAGTTTTTCCAGGTCTTCTTTTCTTCCTTGTTTGATTGTTTCTTCCAACCTTCTTCTGTCTTCTCGTTGGTGTTTCATGTCTTCTTTTTGTTGCTGCCTGTCGTCTTGTATTGTCTTCATCATTTCTTCTAACATACTCTGCCATGCTGGTATTTCTCTACTTTCTTGACTTGTCGCAGTTTCTTCATCTGATGGTGCTTCCTCTCCTGTCTGTTTTCCACTTCGTAGATCCATCTTGTTTTATTGTGACCTAAGTAGCTTTGTTCAATCTCAAAAAATTTTATTTTTATTTCCTGCTTTTCCAGGCCTTTCACGTTGGGAGCCAAATTTATATGTTATTTTTTTTTTTGTGTTCGTTGATTTAATTATTTTATTTATTTAATTTTTTTATTATATGAAATTTGGTTTTATAGGCTCTAAAGTTGGGCGCCAAAATTATTATACTTTTGTGATTTGTATGCTTACGTTGTGAACCTAATTAAATGGATTGTTAATATATATTTTTTTTTTTAATGAGTTTTTCTTACCCTTGCTTGCTCTTTAGAGTATGAGAATCTTACCTTGGAGTCGGTTCTTGCAGGAATTTTCTTTATATATCTCTTTTATTTTTTTTAGCAATACAACAGAAGGTTAAATTTTAAACAAGAAACAGATTTTATTAAAGTCCTGTTTGATTGAATTACAAATATAAACAAATTCACTTTAGTTTTTCTCTTTCCTATCAACTTATTTCTATATCTACTATTCCTTATTAAAATAAGCTCTCCGTAGTGCAATATGTGTGGTGAACACACCTGTTATACTGTGCGGTGAACACGCCTCTTAATCTATTTGCAATATGTAACGTACTTGCAATATGGGTTGCCTATATTTTTTTTATTAAATTACAATGAAACTATTTCTTTCACTCACTAGATGTTACTACTGTTCGAAACTATGGTGTCTAACCAACACCACCTATAGACAAGGCCTGCGCGCTGAATCGTGACGTCAGCTTAAGTGGTTTACTATTGAATGTCGCACTATGAATACAGCGCGAGTGTTAGTTGTTATAACATACCTACGCCCAATTAACTAGTTTGTACACTCGTTTTTAAATTTAGGTATACACTTATATCTGATGATAAGATAATAATGAATTAGAAAAAAGGAATGGAAACTTTACTTGGTCAATAAAATATAAAATTATTTCTGTAGTTATCACAGAACTGTCTTCAACGTTTTCGTGGAATGCATCTTCTGAAATATTTCCAAATGTTTTTGTTATAAATCATTTAGCCGTTTACCTTTAAGAGGAGTCTTGACATTAACAATTTTCCACCAAGTTAAAATAATATTAACAAAATTAGATGTGTCTTGTGAATGATCTATTTTATTAGCAAAATGTGAAAGTGCCTCGACTACGAATGAATTAAAAATTTTTAAAGCAAGTTTTACGTTTTGCCTTTCTAAATTTGACGGAAATAAAGCTTTCAAGCTTAAAGAATAACCAAATTTTAGCAACTTGTCATTTTCGTGGGCATACAATTTTTTAAGTGCCTGCAAGTCTGCAATTTTTTCGATACTAGTTTCAATATCAGGATAAGTTAATATTTGGTTTGGCTTTTAATTAATCCAATTATTTCTAATGCATTTTAATAAGTGAACAGAATAAAAAATAAAAAAAAGAGGTCTCGTAATGTCACTAGGATGTGGATAAACAATATTTAATTTTTTCTCAGATGAAAAATTACTCATAGTCTTGCCATTTATAGCATAATTATCAAACAATACTTATTACACAAAATACTTTATAACCAATTTCTTCCAAACCTACAATTATTTTTTTAATGAAAGAATATAAAAGTTCATGATTAAGTTTAGATGTTGGAGCAATATGAATAATCTTTAAAAGGAGAATATATACTTGTTATCATAAATGCATAAGCCGTTGTTGCTAAAACATTAGAATCGTTTAAAGCTGTACCAACAATATTTCCGCCTTTATAATCTAGGAAAGGTTCTATATGAATCTCGTCCATAAGTAACATGACATATTTTTCCCTGTCTGTGAGATAAGAAAAAATACTCTTAGCGTATTACAAAAATGATTGTCTCTTTTCTACAGTTGGATCTGATAAAAAATTATTACAAATACTTTTTAATGTTTTTGTATGAGGCAAAATAATTTTTCCATGGTTTCTTAAATATTTGTATGCATGTGGACTGATTGTAAAAATTATTGAACACAAAATGAAAGTTTCTACCGAATATCGGTATCTTTCCTTAGGAGTGCAATATAATTTTAATTGTTCAGTTATAAATGAAAAACTAACGTTGGCAACATTCTTATTATTTAGATCTATATCCTCAGGCATTTCGTCGATTTCTTCTAATGAGTTTTCAAAGCTGTTTAAAATATTACAAACATGATTTATCGTTTTTTGTTTACAATTTAAGGAATCTGTAGGTTGCAAATTGTGTTGTTCAATTTTATCTATTAGGTATTGAATTTGATGAATATTAGTAATACTAAAAGGTGTTTTTAATTTGTCTATACTTATATGTATATTTTACCATAAAGAAATGTTTCGACTTCAAAATTTGATTTTATTACAACAGCGTAACTATATATAACAGCGTATATAACAGGACCAGGCAAATTTTCTATTTTAAACAATGTAATATGTGAATCAGTCGATATATTAAACCAATCTTGCTTTAATTCAATACTTTAAATTTTTTCCATTAAATCATTATAATCTTTGAAAGTTACTAATTCCTCGCGAATATTAAATTCTTCCTTACTCTTTTCAATGGCATCTAGAATCTGTTGCTCCTCAATAGTTTTTAACTTTTCATCACGACTTTGACGGAAATTTATAGGTTTTGACAAATATTTCGGGCAATTCGGAAAAATACAAGGTACTTATAGCGTTTTCATTTAATTTTGGATAAGTTAATGGAGCCGATATTACTTCCCCCGTTTTGGAATCTTCCCACGATATAGACCAAATAATATGATTTTTTATAAAATGTAGTTCGCATACCTTAGAACTTTTTGACGGTGTGAAATCCTTTCTAGGTATTGCCGATACCCATTTTTGTCTCCTAGCTGGCTCATTTGGGAAACTAAACATGTGCACTTTCGGACTACACTTTGTATTTCCATTGCAATTAACTACACAACACGTATGCGCCATTTTACATACCTATTTTATTTCACTAAACAAAACACTATTTTAATTATTTATTCACTGAAACTGAGAAACTAATACACACGAAATGCGATTCATGAAATGCAAAGCAAGAATAGACTTGTAGGTTATGTTATAGTACGTATAAACCTGGCAGTCAGTGCTGCTGAGGTTTAGCACGCCTGGCGCAAACCACTTAAGCTGACGTCACAGCAATTTTCGAATGAGCGTGCAGGCCTTGTCTATAGGTGGTGTTGGTCTAACCTATTCTAACAAATGTCTTTCTGGAAGTTTTATATGTTAAATTGTTATTAAAAGTGGTTAAATTGTTCAATACTATGTGTCCAAGTAAGTATTTAGTTATCGTTTAGTTCTTAATGAAAATTTTATGTTTCAATCTTTGTTTGATAGCTATCTTTTGAAGTTTAAAGCTTTAAGTTTCTGTTCTCAGTAGATTTTTCAATTTGACAGTTTTGTATAAACAGTTCACTGTACCTTTTTGTCGTGTTTTAGGAAAATCTGGTTCTCTCTTTGGGTTTCGGCTGGGAAATATTTACTTCCCCGGCTCGCTGGATACCTGCTTATCTGCTGCTGGTTATCTTTCTCTGGATACCAATTTTAAGCACTGGATTCACAGTTTCATTCACTCAGGTGAGTTTATTTTACAAATTTATATTACTTGATTATTATTTAATTTCAAATTTATGCGAAATTATGCAATTTTGTCTGATCTGCTTAAAAAAACGATGCTACTTCTTTCTTCCAAAATTCTAGAATCCCCTGTTACCATAACAAACTATTCTTTTTTTCTCTAGTCTCCTATTTTTTTAACTCTTGATTTTTCCCTGTTTATTTTGCTAAAGTGTCCACCCACTTATGTTCACTAATTGACTCCTTTCTAATTTTTCACTTTAGACTCACTTTTAGTTATTCTAACTTAAAATTATGTCATACATTAATTTTGATTGTTCTACTCTATTTAACAAAGATTTCTTACAATTTTATAACATATAATTGTTGATATTTGTCTCTATTTATATCTGTAATTCTTATCATGGGTGTTTTCCTTTACTATGACAGTTCATGTCAAATTTCTTTACCAATTTTTAACAATTTTGTTTTTAGTTGGAATTTTCTCACTGGAAATTATCTTTGGACTGGATTTTATGCTATTGGTTTATTCTATGAAGATTTCTCTTCATTTTGATATGCCATGCTCTGGGTTTCTTATGATATTAACTATGTTTTGAATCAAATTAAATGACAATGTATACTCATTTTCGGATATTCACGTAAGATAAATTATTTTATTAGCGTTATTTGTAATAATTTTCTAAATAGATACAATAATAATTATTTAATGTACAATTTTCATCGTTATTGATTAAAATTATAATGTTCATTTATTAAAGAATTCAAATATTTCTGGTACAGGTAGCGTTTTTTATGATAACTTCAACATTCAACTATCGTTAATTCTCATTCTATTGCAATATATATATATATATATATATATATATATATATATATATATATATATATATATATATATATTATTTATATCGCGGGTAGTGGCCAAAAAATTTCGAAAACACCAAGAGCCCGACATACTATCTCTATCCGATTCCAGACAACTTAGTCAAATATGTGCAAGCGCACGAATGTAGCAAAATGTATAGCTTTAATTATGCCTTCTGCAAAAATTTATGGAGAAATATCATAATTTTCTTGATAACCCACTGTATTCGCGTAGTTTATTTGTAATATAACATAGTAAATAGCTAGGTATGTCTTTTATAAGCAATTTTCAAAAAATCTACATGTAGAAATCATATCAAAGTATGACTTCTAAGAGATAAAAACCGTTACGACTATGTGGTATAAATAAATGACTTTACAACCATTCTCGTTCTGGAAATTAGAAAATGTCCGTATACCTAATAAAATCTAGTTTTAAGCGATTCAGTTTGAAAAATAATTTTATAGATTATTTCAAGAAAATTAAAATTTAAAAAATTTGATATATTTTTCCTATATAGTACATATTTCTCTATCACTTGGTATATATTTTATCGTTTAGCACCATTGTATCAAAATATGCCCTTTAGTAATTCTAAAATTATCAACGAAATAAATTTGAAATAACTAACTACATATATAGTTTCTTTTTAAAATACAGTATTTCTGAATTATGATTTATTCTTTACTACAAATTGGTCAAAAGAACTCAAAAGTACCTAACACTAACAGTGCAAATTAACAATATGTGTAACTCTAAAATGGTCTAATCTCCGAAGAAAATGCAAGAGACCCTTTTATATATATATTTTTTTTGACAAAACTGGCAGTCTTTGATTATTTATCTGTGGAAGTAACGCGGAGAACAATTCGCGGACTCAATTAAGTGGAGTGCGTAATTCGTAGCAAAACTAAAATAATCAGATAGTTTGTGGTTATGCGCTATGTTACTTTTTATATTAGTTTAATCGACAATTTCGCACTAAAAATTAACCTTGGTTTTGATTTTTTATTGTAAGGTATTTTTCAGGTCACAAACGGTCATTAGATGTTGTCAAGAGTCCAGCTGATGCAGCTTTGGAATAATCATGAGACGTGTAGTTTTTAAGCTTAGTAAAACCAACTAATTTAATATGAATGCTGATTATATTATTATATGTAGCAACCATTTGTTAACTTGGTAGTTCCCATTTAATATATTGTACGAAACTTTTTGTTTTTGTTTTATTACCAACAAAATTGTTTTTAAATGTTGAGTCGAATTTTTTTTAAATGTAACGGTATTGCATTTGATATAAACTTAACTATTTATTTGTAGCATTGTTGAGATAATATTTCTTTTTTTTGGGTATTCTGCCACACTACTAAAACAATAAATAAGTAAATAAATAAAAATAACAAAAAACTAAACATCAGCACGAAATGCGATTAATCACTTTATTAATGGTTTTGGATTTTGAAACTTACTTTTGTTTAATAAAAGAATTCGGCCATTGAATATATAAGTCAAACAGTCACCGACGACAGGAGACGAGACGACAATTTTTCTGATTCCCCACTTTTTTTGCTAGGAAGGAATCTATTACTTGCCTATCATTTTAAACGCATGGGACCTCCGGCTTTACATCTTATCCAAGGAATAGAATGCCGATTATCTTCTACATAATACTTAAATGTCATACTTCCACGCGTACTACGTTATTTAGCCTTCATATCGATGATATGAGCACTTAAATCGCTACGACGACTTGCACATTCCATGTAGGGAATAATTCATTCAAATATTGTAAGTTGTCTGATTTAAAATATATTAATTTTTGTATAAATATATAAAATAAATAATACATAATAAATGTTGCCTAGAAACCAGTTTAGTAGACTGGAATTCATGTTATTACTGGTACATACAAACGCTTGGTGTGCTTAATACTTTCCATCCTTAAATAACAACTAGAACAATATTTACAAAAGATAGATATAATAATAATAATAATATCTCTACCCCTTATTCTAATCACAAGGTTAACCCACCATATTAACCAATATGCAAACCAAATCACTTTTGGTCTCCAACCATAACTATGAGAAAATTTTAAGGGGGATGTTTTCAATCTCCGCGGCGTGGGTCCACTTCAGCTCCAACACAGTGGGACCAGTGACTATCTATAGTCACTGGTGGGACACTTTACACTAGAGCATGAACACTTAGCATGATCGTGACGGCTCTTAGCACTGCACAGCGTTTCACCATTGAGTTTATAAACCAAGAGAGACAGTCCTTAAGAAATGTACTTATAGTTGACACAAAATCGGTCAGATGTCTCCCTGTGTACAATTTACGAATTTATTTGAACGAAAGAAATTAATCGCAAGCCTCCGCCAGTAAACAAAAAACTTGTGCCCCTCAAAAAACTAATAAGGAGATCTGAAAGGCGGAGTCGATATCCCACCAAGGCTCAGCGTCCAGCCATCTCTCGATGCCAATCAAATATAGAAATTTATATTTGCAGTTTCTTATAGAATAGAATAACTCATGGGCCCTCAAAAATTTTATTAGAAAAATGTAACAGAATAAGTATTTTTTTAAGTAGGTAATTTATGAGCATATTACGTCTTGATATTTCTCGTATTCATTTTGGTTATTATAATCTATTTGATAGTAGGAATACCTAATATAATTATTTATAAGTAGTTTTAAAGACATTATTTTTTATCCTAAATACATATTAAAAAAGTAAATATAATTAATTATTATAATATCATGTATCATGATTACCTACTGACAAACCACGGATAAACTTTAGGTAATTTTTTGATAAATCAAAATCATTACACTTTACACTAGAGCGTGAACACTTGTGTGATCGTGACGGTTCTTAGCACTGCACATCGTTTCACTTATCGAACGGGTTATTAAACCAATGATACATAATAACTAATTTTTAAAGTATAATCAAAATAATAAATGAGAAACATTTAAAAACCGAACAACACAATTTTATAGTACTTTATTTATAATATGCTTACCAAAAAAATGTATGGCATGCATAAAAAATGGATTTCCGATTTCATAAAAAATTCCATCCTCAAATGCTCCCATATATACGTTTATGGCTGGGAATCAAAGTGGTCAGCCCTCGGGTCAGCCATGATAATAGCTTAAATCACAGTATTCTTCTTAATAAACATAATAAAATGAGTCTCGACTGCTTTACTCAATTTCATTCTTACCTTAATGGAAGAAAACGATAAGTATGTGGAATTACGTGGTCATATTTGTTAGACCTTTTTGCCTCTTCTAGCGTACGCCAAAGCTCCATAGTGGATCCTTTGTTTGTAATTTTTTAGAATACATTATTTTCACATTGTGGATAATTTGTTTGTAAACTATTTGCTGTTTGCGGATGATATGAAGCTGTACTGACGAAAAGTGTCGTTAAACGACAAATGGTGTGCCAAAAATAAACCTCTGTTAGATATAGAGGAGTGTCATGTCATTTCATATCACCAAAAACTAAATACCTTATGATTCTGTTACAAATTCAATGTTCGGTTCTTATTCTTGTTGACTATTGTTAAGGGTTAGGTTTACATTTGCAATACATGTCGAAAATTTATGGCGGATTTTGCATACACATTTAACATATATGTACAGGGTGTTCCTCGTAGACCTTCCATTAGACGTTTCTGGAATACTACGCGTACTGGAATTCTGAAAATTTATATACGGGGGTTTCTCACAATTTTCTATCGATTAAAAATATTGCCGATGGCGTCACACTTCCGGTTCTAACGGAAGTAGACATCAACTCGCTTATTTCAAATGGAATGAACTATTTTTTATTTCAATTTTGGATTCTACGTCAAATTTAAAGGCAATTTTCATAAGAATACCCTATCCCTACACTCAATCGGTTCTGACATATTTCGACTTTTTCAAAAATTTTGGAAAGAACATGCTTACTCTTAATCGGTTCTATCTTGTCTAGTTTTTATTCAACAGGGCTAAAATTTTAGACGGGCAATGCTAAAAGGTATCCAAACATCTGTAGTATTCGAAAGTTGATGCAAGTTACACAGGGCGTCGAAAAAACACCGACCAATTGTATCAAATTGAAAGTTTATTAACTCGCTTATTTTAAATACAACACCCTATGTTATATAATCCTAGTGGATGTAGCTTTTAATTCTCTTTCGATTGTTATTAGCATTCCCTGCACCCAAATTCCTCCAATTTGAAGCTATTTCGACATTATTGCTGCAACGAAAATAATTCGACAGTTAGCTGCAAGTTGGCTGTGAAACAAAAAATTTAAAAACCACTATATATATATATACAGGGTGGGAAAAATTTTAATGTGCAGCATTGGTATCTCGGAAACGGTAAAAGATACAACGTGGCTCAAATTAGGAAAAAGTTGCTCAATTTTATGCTGATTCAAAATATGTGAACAAGTTTAATATATTCCGGGCCGTTCGGGAGTTATGCCGGAAAAATCAAAATTTGCCAATTTCTTTTAAGTCAAATAACTTCTCTTGAAATAAATGTAGACTTTTGAAATTGGGTACGTTTACATAGTTTGATGAGAGCTTTCGATTGCCATACTAAAACATGTTCTAGGCCTACTAGTTTTTCCGCAACAATATTCAACTTTTAAATTTCTTATGGGCGCCATATTGGATTTTTACTTCACTAAATACAGAAAGAAATTACAAGCACGGTGATATATTACACTTGATACTTTCTTCAATAAATATGGATAATACACGCGAATAACGATAAATATTATTTATTTGCAAATAATAAACAATCATTAATTTATAGTTAATTGTTACAAAGTGTGTTTTTAGCTTTTTAGAGGAACTAATTATAATAAGAAAAACAATTTATTTATACACTACTCGAATTGGCTGCCGTTACTCTGAATACAAAGTTGAGTCCTTACAGACATGTCATCCACTGCACGTCTTACTGTTCCACCATCTATCGAATTTATGTATTCATTAATTCTTTCCAACATTTCATCCTCTGTCGATGGCATTGGATTATTGTAGATATAATTTTTAACAGCTCCCCAGAAATAATAATCTAAGGGGTTTAGACACGGTGATCGCGGTGGTCATAGAATGGGACCATTTATACCTATCCACGAATTCGGAAAACGTTGATCTAGGTACTGGGTTACAATCCTAGCATTGTGTGAAGGGCATCCATTTTGTTGAAACAACTGTAAATTTTGTATATTTTGCAAAGGAAGGTCATCCAGCATTTCCTCCAAATCATTTTGTAAGAAGTGTAAATAATTTCGAGAAGTTAATTTATCAAATGTTGGAAAGAATTAATGTATACATAAATTCGATAGATGGTGGAACAGTAAGACGTAAGACGTGCAGTGGATGACATGTCTGTAAGGACTCAACTTTATATTGAGAGTAACGGCAGCCAATTCGAGCAGTGTATAAATAAATTGTTTTTCTTATTATAATTAGTTCCTCTAAAAAGCTACAAACACACTTTGTAACAATTAACTATAAATTAATGATTGTTTATTATTTGTAAATAAATAATATTTATTGTTATTCGCGTGTATTATCCATATTTATTGAAGAAAGTATCAAGTGTGATATATCACCGTGCTTGTAATTTCTTTCTGTATTTAGTGAAGTAAAAATCCAATATGGCGCCCATAAGAAATTCAAAAGTTGAATATTGTTGCGGAAAAACTAGTAGGCCTAGAACATGTTTTAGTATGGCAATCGAAAGCTCTCATCAAACTATGTAAAAGTTCCAAATTTCAAAAGTCTACATTTATTTCAAGAGAAGTTATTTGACTTAAAAGAAATTGGCAAATTTTGATTTTTCCGGCATAACTCCCGAACGGCCCGGAATATATTAAACTTGTTCACATATTTTGAATCAGCATAAAATTGAACAACTTTTTCCTAATTTGAGCCACGTTGTATCTTTTACCGTGTCCGAGATACCAATGCTGCACATTAAAATTTTTCCCACCCTGTATATATATATATATAATATGTGTTATTTATGTTTTATAATTTTGTTGTAAAATATTTAAGATGGGTTCCTTCTAAAAAAAATGTTTCAGATAAAATATGACTATGGGTCGTTTTCTTTATCACATAAGCACATAGTAACAAATAAAATCTATATTTATTTTGTCCCAGAATTAGAATGATGAATAATGTCATGTTTCGCTGCTTAGAAATTATATTGAATTGACTGTACTAATTCTAAACACTTTTACAGTTTTTGATTTTGTTGGTCATCTGTTCTATTTTCGCCACTGGAATGCTTCAACAACGTTATGCAAGATCGGGCACGACTGGTAAACCATTTCCTGTTCCTTCTATGCCTCGTAAGTATAAAAGATTTTTCCATACAAGTTTGCTCAGTTACTAAACTACCCAGTTGGTTCTTTAATATTTCAATTTTCAATTTCTCAATTTCAATTTATTATTATTATCAATACTGACGTATTTTTCCACATAACACCAAAACACTGTACTGCACGCGACGCGCGTTTAGCCAACCAAGTTTGCATCATCTGGAGACTATGTTGTTAATCAGCTTCAGATGTTGCCAACGTGGTTGGCGAAACGCGCGTTGAGTGCAGTACAGTGTTTTGGTGTTATGTGGAAAACTACGTCAGTATTGTCTTCACACCAAAGGTTCCAACCCCTTTCAAGATCATTAGCAGTAATAACACTTTGTTAGAAAAGAAAACGTTTCTGAATTATGTTTCATTCTTTATTACGAATTGGTTAAAAAACCTCAAAAATACCTAACCGTTGTTACTGTTAGGTATTTTTAATATCCGCCGTTAGTGCAAGTTAAGAATATGTTAGTTAATGAGAACAAAAAATATGTATAAGTATAGAAAGTTCTGAAAATATCCACCATTGACAGCATTTTAAATAAAAATTAATTTAATTTAAAATTAAATGTAAACAAAAAAAGGTGTAACTCTAAAATGTTGTAATATGCGAAGAAAATGCAAGAGGTCTTTTTATTTTTTTTACAAAGTTGGCATTCTTTGATTATTTATCTTTGGAAGTAACGCGGATAACAATTCGCGGACTCAATTCAGTTGAATTTGTGGTTATGCGCTGTCATTTTTTATACTGGTTCAATCAACAATTTCACCAAAAATATGTCTTAGTTTTGAAAGTTTATCGTAAGATATTTTTCAGGCGGCAAACGGCTAGCATTAGATGATATCAAGAATCCAGCTGTTGAATGAAGCTTTGGCAAATCCATGGGAAATATAGTTTTTCAGCTTAGCAGACCAAATAATTTAATATGAATGCTGATTATATTATGCAATAACCATTTGTTACTTGGTCATTATCTGTTAATACACTGTATGGAACTTTCTTTTTTGTTTTATTACCAACACAATTATTGTTTTCTAAATATTGACTTGAATTTTTTAATGTAACAGTATTGCATTTGATATAAACTCAACTATTTATTTGTAGGATTATTAAGATAATTTTTTTCTGTATATAACTAAGAATCAAATTTCTGTATTTCAAGTCATGTGACAGCATCCATCCACTCAGTGATAACACCATACATGCGGTGTTATCAGCAAACATGACATGGATTATTGAAATGTAAAATTCAAAATCAACAAATTGGCAATTAATTTATATTGTGTTGTTGATCAAAATGTCACAAAGATTTGGTAATTTGTCCAGTGATTCAATTAATAATATTGTATTAGAAAATACACTTACAAATACTATTAAAATGAAGAAATACGTATGGAAAATATTTCTAGATTTTTGTTTAGCCAGAAAATACGAACTAAAAGGGGAATGGAGCTTAGGTGAACTGGTTGCTACACTAAAATAACGCAGTAAATATGAGAAAAGGAGGCGGAAATAAATATAAAGAAGCAAGTGCTAAAACTATTTGTAATATTACAAGTAAGTTACTTCAGGAAAAATATTTCAATGACTTTAAAATAGTGTTTGATCCGTTTACACGTGATGCGTGTGAATGCAAGAGATGCAACACGTAAACGACTACAGAAAGATCCGACTAAACAAAAATGCAGTTCAGTGCCTCTAAGTATAAATAATCTGACAAAAATAATAAAATTATAGGCCGAAAACACACCAGATGGATTACAAAGAAAAATATACCATATCACAGCTGTTGAGTTGGCTTGGCGCGGTGGTGAAGCTGCTAATTGCTCTATAGATTATTTCAAGATCGAAAAAATAATGATGGAACGTTGAGTAACAGAACTGAATATAATCTAATTTTTAGCAAGACTTGCCAAGGGGGTATCAAAAAGTTGCACAAACACCAAATGGGTTGTGCCCAATATTGAAAATAAAGATGCATGTCCCGTTGGATTATTTAATAAATTGTTATCAAAACGAGGAAAAAATATAATTAGCAACCGCGCTTTCGCTTCTGGAAACCGAAAATGATACATGGTTTGACAATATGCCTGTAGGCAAGAATACAGTTAATAGATGGACTAAAACATCAGTGCAAGCTATTGTTTTGGATACGTACTAAAAATAGGAAAACTTATCATTCCAATAGATCAACCGCAGTGAGCCATTTGGCAAAAAGGGGTCCCTGAGCAGCAGTTGATAAAGATTACCGGTCATTTCAACAACTCCGCTTTTATAAAGTCATATTTAAATATTGACGAAGATCGCTACCGTGGAATACTGAACAGTATGTGAGGAAATGCATCAGCGGTGAGAAGCAACAACAAATCATCAAGTTCTACTTCTGCTTTTCACTTCACTAATTGTACCTTTAATAATTGTAGTTTTAATAAATAAATTTGAATAATATTGTTTGATTAAAAATTTAAAAAAAAATGTAAAAAAATATCTTATATATCAAACTCTAAATACTCAAAATTTTGTCATTGACAATTTGTGGTATGAATAAGAACGAAGTACCTGCTACTACTGCCAGTATTAGTGTATTCTACGTAGTATCTACTTTAAAACGAAGGATTTACTAATCTCCGGTAGTATCTACTTTACTTGACTTAGAACATGATTCAACACAAAGTTTATACTCCATATTATAAAGTATCTACTTAACAAGTGTAGTATATTTTTTGAAATGTGTAGTATTTACTTCCGTCACACATACGCCGCGTTCAGTTTTGTATCTATTTATAATGTCAATAGTCCTTTAAGATGTCTTCCGATGAAGGAAGTGTGATAGAAGATTAACGAGTAACGAGAAAGTATCATTTTCCCTGCTAAACTTAGATGAAAAATATAAAATATAAACATAAAACATTCTAAATTGATGGTACTTAATTATTGTTTACCTAAATATTTGACGATATAAATCATCGTCGTAATGTCTTTTTGCAATATAAATTTTATTGCTATTAACGTATTTGAGACATTTTAAAATAATTATTATTTTGTAGAATGCACAGTGAAGCTGCTATAAAATCAACTTCGCTAATGACGGAGCAAATACTTCAGTTGTTAAAATCGAAATAAGTAGATACTTTAAGTCGTGGTACATGCTACTATAATATTTAGGAGAATACTATTATTTTTAGCATTTCCGGAGAAATAGAAAGGACTAGGTACTTCGAAATAAAGTATTATCTACTTCGTTTTAAAGTAAATACTATGTAGACTATACTAATACTTGTAGTAGTAGCAGGTACTTCGTTTTTATTCATACCACCAATTGCTTCATGCGTGTTCCTTTAAGCTTTAAGGTAATTTCCCTCGGCCAAGGCCTCGGAAAATTACCAAGCAACACGCTCTCACATTTTCAATGACAAAATTATCTCGGTATTATCAACGCTCTTGGTGTATTATAGGTGATAATCTTTCTTTGTTTGGGTATTCTGTCATACTAGTAAGAAAATAAATAAATAAATTAGCAAATAAATCAAGAGGCACGGTAGTGCGTTAGATATTATCTTTCTGAATAACACTACTAGTGTACCATTATAGTTTATAATAATAACATTACTTCTGAAATAAATTATAAAATAGGGTACATTTAAAAATATATACTGCTACCAGAGAATAATTATTAATATTTTTTTCACGATTTGTTTGACGACGATCAACACCGAGGTACTTAAAATGTTCTTCGAATATTTAATAATTTGTCTGATCATTATTAAACTCTGAACTGATGTTTTGAACACGTTTTATACCGTTTTAAATCGTGATTACCGGAGCCGTTTTAAATCCATATACCGTTCATGTGATTTTTTTTAACAATTTTCTAAGAGGTAATGTTAACTCATATTCTGCAAGGGTTTTTTTTGTTAACAAATAAATACTTTTGTTCTTTATGTTTCCAAATTTTCTGTTGAAAACATATATTACTCAAATATTGCCCATTTTGAACTTAGTACTACAAACAACAAATGTAACAATACATAAGTAACAAATTACTAGTTTATTATTGGAAGGAGATGCCGAAAACAACTACTCCACGGGCAATATGCCCCGACTGGCGTTGCATTACATCAACATCTCCATGGATGTCGCCACATCCTTCATCAAGACCAAATACCAGACAATGACCGGTTTCGATCTTGTTATGATCTCGTCAGACTGCCATAGGTATTGGAATCGATGAATGATCTGGCGACGTGATTGCCTAAGGGGCATAGTGAATGTTTGTAGTGGCGAGATACAGTGAAATACACTGCAGTGCCCTCTTTGGGTCTTTGCTACTACCTGTCTGACAATTATTGTCTAATTGACAGACATGTAATGGCATCTGCTTTCTGCAGATCGTTATCTGTCTGTCAATTAGACAATAATTGTCAGACAGGTAGTAGCAAAGACCCAAAGAGGGCACTGCAGTGTATTTCACTGTATCTCGCCACTACAAACATTTACTAGTTTATTGTTACATTCTTATCATATGTCAAGAAATTGATACATTGTAGTCATTTTATTTAATTTACACACATTAAGTATTGGCAACAACACAAAACACTAAAATAAACAATTATTCAATTGCAATACTCAAGATTAGTAAACTATTAAGTTTTCGATTAATGTAGGCGTTTAACAAGTATATAACAGTATATAGGTATAACCGTATACAAATATAACCCAAACAAAAATCGGTAACAGTGTGGTATTTGATTATATAAGAATAACAAATTTCTTCAAGATGAAAATTGTAAGTACATTTAAACAAAGAGATACTTTCATTATAATATGGATACCAAATTACTCAGTGTATATTTTACATTTACGCACATACGAGTATTATAAATATCTATTTTGCATAAATAAAGAGAAGGTCGTTAAATTGTTTACATATTTATCTAGATATTTAATCACAAAAATAAATTATAAATAAACAAGTTGAAATATCACTAATGAAATTATTTAAATACTTTTCTTTAATGAATTTTCTGTTTAGCTGGTTTCTACGAACTATTTATATCAAGTCAATATTTATTATAAAATAAAAAAAATATATTTGCAGTTACATAGTGTAACAAAATTTTAATCATTTTGTTCCTTTGTATATGACGAGCAGTATATTTCCGGACGATTAAAAATAATATCAAAAATACGTATAATTTTTCCCTGAATACCCGCAACCCAAAATGCTCTCTACATTGTAATGTGTTGTCTACCTCTAAAGTGTTTCTGATTGGTCACTTTTATGAAAAGGTAGGGACGCAAAACAGACAGGAAATTAAGACATTTTTAAAATTCGAGGAGTCTGGTTTTCAACAGAGTACAAGCAAGTTGACAATTTTACGCTTATTGAAAGCACATGTTCTTAAATTTTACTTTCATTTAAATCTTGAATTATTATCACTATTGTTAGTGATCGGTGTTCTGATATAATAGAGTATTATCTGTAATAAGCTCATTAATTGATATTATCGTATAATTTTGTTGTTGTCACGAGATAAGTGATAATAAATTTAGTTTACACGTGGTGTAAATTTTCTGCCGAATTTTTTATTTTTTTGCAGAGTTGTTGAGCCGTTAATTTTCCCAGGAATCTACTTTTCTCGTAAACCATCCAATTCCAGGTGGAACGTCTTAGGACATATTTGAAGTGGATGCACGAGATTGGAACTGCACTTTGCATACAGGTGAGTACATTTCATTTTCTTAACAAATTGAATATGATTAAAGAAAATTGTACCCTGTATGCAAAGGTCTGCTCTCTGTGAAGAGCCTGGGTTGGTTAGTGCGTTTGTATATAACCATATGGTTATTTTTGATATACTATAAATTTTGTCTGCTAATTACAGAATCTATTATATCCAGGAATTTTATTTTTGATTACTTGCTGGTATTCTAGACCGTCTCACATTAATTTTTTTCAATTTAATTCTATTTCATTGTACTTGATATTGTTAATTTTGCATTTAAAAATCTCATGTAACCAGTTTTTTGTGTAGCACAGTTACGAATTTTGTTACTGCAATGTTGGTAATTTTTATTGTAGTATATAGTACTGGTCATAAGTTATTTTTTTCTATTACAATTTTTATATATTGTCCTTCAGACATAGTTGCTCTACGGTTTGATTGTTTACAAAATTCCAATTCCTGGATCATTTTTTTGTACAACTCTGGGACTGGGCTAATCATACAATCTTTTACATGTGCCTGTTTCCACCTTTGGAGCCTGAAACCTGAAACCTAGCTACGTGGGATTTACTTACATCCATCCATGCAACCCCAGCAAGTCTAGCTAGACGGGGACCTGTTCAGGAGTTCCGGATTAATCTAGGAGAGGCTAGTGGGTGAGATCAATCCATAAGTAGGCCGAAGACTGGTGAACCCAGCCCAGTAAAATTTTTTTGTAAAATTTTAATAAACGCTTTTAGGCTATAGAGTATTTTTTCAATTTAACATAAATTGAGTTGTAAATATAACTTGTAATATATACTTTTATCTTAACGTAATTTGTTTGTTCTTACTTTCACGCATTCACAATTTCATATATTTTTTTCTCATTTAAATTACCTGGTGCCCAATTTTTTATGAGTAAGCTTAACAGTAAAATCTAATCCCCGCCTTGAGCCCAGAGCTAACCGGAGCTATGTCTCTGAACCTTTAGGGAAGAAGCTAAAAATTCCCGAGGTTCAGTGCAATAGGTATCTTTTGCAGGTATTCATTTTAAAAAACCTATCTGTCATTTCTTTTGACACTTATTTTTTGAAATGTATCACCTTTTGGATGAACATATGCACATATCTTCAGTTAGAGGAGTTGTGCGTTAAGGCAAGGAGAACTCGAACAATTTTTTTTCAGTTTCAGTATTACAAAATTCAATGAACAATAATTATAGATAATTTAATAGTATTTTTTAGTGCATAATATATAGATACTTTCTTCATATCTTGATATTTGAAATAATTGGTTTTAAAAACTAAAAATATAAAAGAAATAACTTGAGGTTATATGAAGATATGCTGGTATAATTCAATGTTGTGTAAGCAATCTTAACATTACTTCGGGGAGTTGTTTGTTGTTGGCCTTAAAGCCGTTTAGATGGGTAAGCTGCCCCCCCCCCTATATCTAGACTATTAATATCTATTACATAAAGGAAATATGGACTTAATATCTTTATTTATATTTTATCTAGATAAACATGTCAACAGTTGTAGATGCCAATAAGTAATAAAAAATGTATTACTATAAAATATAAGTTTTATCTTATAATTTTGTTGTAAAATACTTAAGATAGGTTCCTACTTAAAAAAAATGTTTTAGATAAAATATAAATATAGGTCGTTTTCTTCACATAAACACATAGTGACAAATAAAATCGATATTTTTTGTCCCAGAACAAGAATGAGGAATACGTAAGTGTCACGTTGCACTGCTTAGAAATTATGTTGAATTGACGGTACCTACTCATTCTAAACATTTTTACAATTTATGTTTCTGTTGGTCATCTGTTCTATATTAGCCACTGGAATGATTCAAAGAAGAAAGTTTGATCCTCCTCCAATACGTATGTATAAAATAATTATTCTATACAAGTTCACCTATTTCAGATTTTCAAATAAACTACCCAGTTGGTTCTTTAGTATTTCAATTTTCAATTTTTCATTTTAAATTTATTTTTATCATTAGCAATAATGACACTTTGTTAGAAAGTAAAGTGTTATTATTGTTATGTTTCATTATTTGTTACAAATTGGTTAGAAGGTCTCAAAAATAACTAACAGTAACAGTGCAAGTAGACAATATATTAATTAATAGTATAAAAACAAAAATATGTATATATAAAGTTCTGTAACTGTCTAACATTGTGACGCTATTTTAAAAAGGAATTATTTAATTTACAGTGAAATGTAAACAAAGAAATTTGTAACTCTTAAATATTCTAATCTGCGAAGAAAATGCAAGAGATCTTTTTATATTTTTTTACAAAGTTGGCATTCTTTAATTATTTGTCTTTAGCGTAATCAAATAATTTGTGGCTATGCCCTATGTTATTTTTATTCTAGTTCAATCAAAAATTTCACTAAAAATCAGCCTTGGTTTTTGATTTTTATCGTAAGATATTTTTCAGGTGAAAAACGGCTAGCGTTAGATGTTATCAAGAGTCCAACTGATGAAGATTTGAAAAATCTATGGGAAGTGTAGTTTTTAAGCTTACCAGTCCAAATAATTTAATATGAATGCTGATTATATGCAGTAAGCATGTGTTACTTGGTCATTCTGAGTTAATACATTGTATGAAACTTTCTTTTTTGTTTTATTACCAACAAGATTGTTTTTTAAATATTGAGTTGACTTTTATCAAAAAATGTTCATACCAACGTTGTATCAATGTTGTTACCAACAGTGATATATACTCTTAAATAAGGCACAGTTTGCAGCATGCAATTTTGACTTACGCGAGGGTTTTCGTTAGTATAATAATTGTTCATGTCCTTTTTTTAAATTATTTTTAAGAGGTGAAGCTAACTCGTATTTTATATGCGATTTGTTAGTAACAAATGATTAAGTGCCTCGATCAATTTTACATTTACAATAACATTTTTCTAATATTATGACAACTTTGACATTTTTTATTTTCATTGGTTCTTTATATTTTCCAAATTTTCTGTTGAAAACATGTATTACTTAAATATTGCCCATTTCGGACTTCCTACACAAATAACAACTATTTTATTATTGTAGTCCTATCATATCAAGAAATTATTACTTTGCCGTTACTTTACACACATTAAATATACTACCAACAAAACAAAGCACTAAAATAAACAATAATTCAATTATTGCTACTCAAGATTGATAAACTATTAAGTTTCAGCTCCTTGTAGGCGTTGAACAGGCAGATAACAGTATATAAATATAACCCAAACAAGAATCAGTAACAGTGTGCTATTTGATTATATAAGAATAACAAATTTCTTCAAGATGAAAATTGTAAGTACCTTTAAACAAACAGATTTTTTATTTTAATCTGCATATTATATTACTCAGTGTATTTTTTTACATATACACCATATAAATATATCCATTATGAATAAATAAATAAAATATATAATTTAAATATTTATTTAGATATTAAGCCAAATATAAATAAATAAACCAGTAGAAATACTACTAATGAAATTATTTAAATTTGGTGTCATCATAAAATAAGGGGTACGTATACTTTAAATTCTTATGGTACCTATAATTTTAAGAAATCAAGTTAGTAGCAAAAGGTAAATGAAATCTAGTTGCTTCAATAATTGGATTTTTATGTATCTATGGAAAACAAAAAGTTGTCGCATCAACTGCTGATACAAGTGTCAAACGTAATCATTGCGATTTAGAGAATTGTTCACAAAATAAAACTCGCGTAAACGTAAATTGAAACGATTTAAGCTATAATAACATGAATCTCCAAACAAGAATTGGTTTAGTACAGTGAACCCCCGAAATTAAACTGCTGGATTACGAAGATTTCGCACGAGGTTTGAGAGCAGGGCCTGGTCAAATGCAAGCGTACCGTTATTTGATTAGCAAATTGGAAAGATCATTGTCTATAACTGACCTACTGAGATCAGGAAGACCAAGGATTAGTGATGTCTAAGTTGCAGAAGTTCTTCGTGAAAATGAAAACATAGCCAACACTAATCCGTTAGCAATCAGTAGTGTGAATTCGATATCAAAACGATTGCAAATGCCATACACCACGATTTGTAAACTTTTACGTAAAATTCTAAAAATGTATCTCTATAAACTTAAACTGCTGTTTGAAATAAATGAGCAGATTTTCCTATCTGAGCCGCTTTCCAGCTCTGCTCCTGTGGGTGTTTGGAGCTTTATGTGTTTCAAACACCGACAGTACTGAAAAGGAACGGTTCAAAACTGAAATGACTTTTTAAATTTTGAGGTTATGTGTTGAGTATCTTGTCACTCAAATTTCAAATTCGTTTATGTCGAAGTTTACTAATTTCACATGAAAAACTTATAAGCCTTAACAAACAAAGCATATTTTTTATTGCACTTACGATCTTTGGTAAAAAACTTATAAACAAATAAATAATAATTTTTATATTTCATTGTAGCCAAAAAGTATCCACTTTGATCAATATTTTATTTTCCATAATATTGGTATCTAATGAAAAATACGGTGCCCAATACAATAGGTAATTATTAAGTTTAATTAAATCTTCAAACTTGACAACTCAACTGATATGACAATTTTCATACATAACCATTACATAACCTTACAATATTTGAAAAGAGTTTCAAACGCCGAAAAATTTGTTAGCGCTTGAGGGGGCAGGGGAATGAAAAATTGGTACTGTTCAGGTACATCAAACTTTTGAACGTGGAACGCTGAAGTACAGTTCAGGAGCTCTGCAGAGCGCTCTGGAGCGCTCCAGGAGCAGAGCTGGAAAGCGGCTCAGGTATGACTTTTCTCTACAAATATTGGCTCAGATGGAAATTGAACCTGAATGGTTATCCCGTATTTTATGGACAGATGAGGCCCATTTCTATCTAAATGGTGGAGTCAATACTGAAAACTGTCGAATATGGTCAACAGATAATCCACATGAAATCGTTCAGGAAGGTTTTCATGATAAGAAAGTCACCGTTTGGGGGGGGGGGTGCAGTTGCACATCTCATTTTATCATTGGACCATACATTTTTGAGGATTCAGAAAGAGAGGCCGTATCTGTAACTGTCACTGGTGAACGATACCTGCATGTTACAAAATAATGCCATTCCACGGATACAAAACAAGCACGAAAAAATTGAAAACATGATTTTTATGCAGGAGCACTCCCGCATATTTACCGACCAGTTAAAGAATTTTTAAGTTTTCTGTTAAACTTTTCAGTTTTTTAAAATCGTGTCAAAAATGCCCATATGCAGACATTTTGTAAATTCAAGGCATCCAAGAACGCTTTATCTTAACCTAGTGGATTACTGTCTGTGGGATTATTTAAAAAACTTGGTGTGTAGAACACGACCAACAACGCTGGAAGAATTAAAAGACTCTATTAGGGAGCAAATTGCTACAATTCAACCAGAAATGCTGAATAATGCTGTTATACAATTTAGAGGAACGGTTGGTGATTGTACAGTAGTAAAATAGACGGCATATCGAACATTTGCGTTTACCGCTGTTGGACATAAGAAATCCCATTGTTTAAGCAATCGAATTTCGTTCATATCCTGTTATTAATTTAATTTGTTAAAAATACATAATAAGCTGATTTATATCCCTTACTTTATGATAACCTTGTACTATTGTTCTCTAATTCTCTAAGAAGTATTTCCCTCATTTTGTATCGAATTATATAGACATAATCGAAAATAATAATTTGAAATGTGAAAATATCAAGTAAATATTATTTATTATAAATTAAAAAAATATTTAGGGTTACAATACCTTGTGCAGGTATTAATTTAAAAAAAAAGTTCTTTGAATTTTGAATGGGTTTTGGTTACATACTGTCAGTTCTCTAGACATTTATTTTTTGAAATTTAACACCTTTTGGATAAACATATACACCATATCTCTTGCCACACCAGTGGAAGGAGAACTCTTATATTTGTTTCACTTTCAGAATCGAAAACAAAAATTTTTAAAAAATTATTTTTTATTTCTCAAAATGCAATGATTAATTATAAATACCTGAATAGTATTTTTTAATTTATGATATTATAGACACTTCATACTTTTATATTTGAAATAATGAAGATAATGATTACAACTATTAAGATAACTATTAAAAACTAAAAATACAAAACAAGTAGCTTATAGTAGTCAGGTGGATTTCACAGAGCCTAACGACACTTAAAGTGTACGATAATTCAATAAACATAGAAATCTAAATAAAAAATTTAGATACATTTTTAACGGATACATTGAAGATTAATTTTTCGACACAAAACGTCTGAATCTGATTCGGGCTGAGGCAGTAAATCTTTGAGGGTCATGAAGGCTTGCAAAAAATGTAATAAAATTTCCAGGGCTGTATTTAAAAAAATGAAGTTGATGATGGTCCTGGAAAGACGAAACGTCACATATAAAAATTGATTGTGCCATTCGATAGAGGGCAAAAAGTTGCCATGAGAAAGTGTTCTTTTTTTCAATATCACCTCAAACAAGGTTGAAATGAAACAAAAATGGATAATGGACGAACTGGCACCTATATACAGTCTGTCCATAAAGTATATATATCCCCCTGCTAACTTTTGAACGAATAGAGTTAGAGAGTTTTAACAAAATACAGGGTAAATCACGTAAAATTAAGTTGTTTCTAACGATAAATTCGATTCATCAAATTCAAAGATGGCGCCATGGGCGCTGTCAACTCAATTTTTTTAAATGGCAAAGTGTGCCGTGTTGCACCTCACTTTTAAGCGAGCATCCGACGTGGCGACCCGTAGGTACAAGTGCGAAGCAACCAGGTGATTAGCGAATAGCGAGATCACAGCGAAGTGGAAGCCCCACAGGATTGTCTAGAAATAAGCAAACCGAGCAATATGCCTTCTTCAAGGCAGAGTAGCAGTTCGGGCAGCGATGCCGAAAAGGAGAGCTTGAGGAGGAAAGCGTTGATCGGAGAGCAGCGCAAACACGACGCCAGTATAAGCCAGTTGCGCAGAGAGTTCTCTCAAAATCTACAAAGGCAGTTGGCCGCGCGACGACTAGAACGAGACCAAAATAGACGACTCCCTATATGACGACTACACGGACAGCGATGACGACGACCTCAGCACTGGCAGCAACACAGGAGTGGTAAAAAGCCCTGTTAGGAGCAGCGGCAAAGAGGTGACAGAACTGGAACCCTTGAGAGAGGAGAACAGGAGACTGAAAGAGGCCGTGATGGGACTGCAAAGAGCGCTGGACGAGTCGACAAAGGAGAACCAAGACCTATATGGGTTATTCGATCAGGAACTCGCCAACCTCAACAAGAAATGGGAGGGAAGATTTTCTGCCCTAGAAGCAAAACAAAACAGTATCAAGGCAATGGAGACGGAGGCTCCGGCGCCAACCACCGACACACCGGCGGCGGCTTCCACCTCCTCCTCGGCCCCCGAGGAGGAGTGGCAAGTCGCTGGCCCTAAGGTGAGAAAAACTAAAAGACCCCTTTTTTCTGTTTCAGATTCAGACTCCGACAGGCCAAGGAGTCAACCAAAGAGGAAACAGACCACCCCCGCCACGACACATGCCACCCCCCGCCGCCACCGCCAAAAACAAAATCCCACCGGTGATCCTCCGCGAAGCCGGGAGCTGGACCAGGGTCTCGAAAGAGATCCAAGCCAAGCAGATCAGATACACCAAAGCGAAGCTAACAAGCGGGGTGGCAATAACTCCGAAGACGGCCAACGACCACCGGAAGCTGACCGCCTACCTCCGAGATACCAATCAAGGGTATCACACATTCACCCTGGCGGAGGAGAGGAAGCAGAGGTTGGTACTCAGGGGACTACCCATAGAAGTCCCTCTAAACGACGTAGAGGAGGACCTGAAAGCCCAGGGGTATAATCCTATATCCCTGAGTAGAATGGTCCCAGAAGAACCAAGAAAGAGATGCCCCTGGTACTGGTCCAAGTACCCACGGCGGAGACGGGCATACTAGGTATCAAGAGATGCAGTTACCTAGTGGTATGAGCAGAGACCCAGAGGAAACCTACGGGAGCGACGCAGTGCCACTGCTGCCAGCGTTTCGGCCACGGGCAGTCCAACTGCACAGCGGCCCCGAAATGTGTGAAGTGCGGCCAAGACCATCCCACAACCACGTGCGAGAAGTCCAGGGAGGGCCGGCAAAGTGCGCCAACTGCGGAGGGGACCACCCGGCCAGCTGTAGGGGATGGCCGAAGTTCCCCAAGCCCAAAAGCCAGAAGACCTTTGCCGAGGCGGCACCTCCGCCACCAACGCCAATGCATGGCCTGGACTTTGCGAAGATGACCAAGATGATGGAGCAGATGCAGAAGATGTTCGCAGTAATGAGAACACTCTTCGGCAACTCCCATCTCGGGTAAGTATGTGTTAATAAAATAATTTATGTTTCAGCTAGGCAGCCACGCTGCACAGAAGAGACAATAAACAAACAGCCACGACTCGCGGGTAACGAGAGGCCCGCGGCTTGGCAGCTCCGTGGACTCATACACGGTAGCGCGCCAGGGCCGGGCGAACTCTCACCGCAAATACCTTACCATACCCTCGTACCGACCTTGAGCTTTCGGGCTCGTCTTGGCGGTACTCCCTATGCTACATAGCAATTCCTACCTAACCTATAACCCGACAAAATCCCAAAACCTGACTACCCCCGGTGGGTTAGACGCTGGCGAAAAACAAAGAAGAAAGAAAAGCGCCCGAAGAATAAGAAGAATAGGGTCTTGCCAGCAGACCCTGCCAGGACAGGAGAAGGCCTCGCGTTAGCCCCACCAACCGCCAATTGGTGGGATACGCGAAGCGCGAGGTCAAGCTCTACGAGGCGTCCCGGCCTACAGCGATGGTATGGGTAAAGAGCGGTGATTTCGCTCGGCCCTGTACCATCCGAGGTCACGACTACTGCCAAGGATATTGGCGCGTGTTGCACCTCATTTAAAAGATAATTCAATTCTCTATTTTCTCGTTATTGAAAAATGACAAACGAGTTAGCTGTTCTCTAGTTTCTGCTTCTAATATGATCCATGAATAAAATGTTAATTACTATTTTAATACAACAAATTTTGAAGAAATATTTATTAAAACAAAAAATAAAAGAATTAAATAAGTTATTCAAAATGTTGTTCACTGACTTCTTGGCACATAAAAAGTCTACTTTGAAATTCTTGCCTGGTAGGTATTTCTTAAACTTCCTGCAGGAATATTTCTACACATATGAGACGTTGCTGTAGTTCGTCGATATTTACTGAAGGTGTTCTGTAGACTTTTGACTTCAAATATCCCCATAAGAAAAAATCAAGAGGACTTAAGTCCGGGGAACGAGCCGGCCATTCTATCGCCCCCCCCCCTTCTGCTAATCCATCTGCCCGGGAAATGGTTATTTAAGATATCGGTAATAAGGTACATAGAAATGAATCGGGGCCCCATCTTGTTGAAATACAATTCATTGAATGTTATTGCCCTGCTATTCTTTCTATCTTTGGAAAAATTTCCTCCCGCAGCATTCTTAAGTACCTACCGCTCTTCTCTTAAATTTTCTCTGAAATCCATCAAACCGAATAACTTAAAAAAATAAGAAAAAAACCTGTAGAAACTTTCAAACACTCTTAAATTGAACGCTAAACTAATACAAATGCTTGTAACTAGAGAACGGATAACTCGATTGTCATTTTTCGAATACGAGAATGTAGAGAATTTAATTACTTTTTAAATGAGGTGCAACACGGCACATTTTGCCATTTAGAAAAATTGAGTTGACTGCGCCCGTGGCGCCATCTTTGAATTTGAAGAATTTAATTTATCGTCAGAATCAACTTCATTTTACATGATTCACCCTGTATTCTGTTAAAAATCTCTAACTCGATTCGTTCAAAAGTTAGCAGGGGGGGGTTACTTTATGGACAGACTGTATACGTTCTGGCACCAAATGTGGGTGCCACGACGTTTTAGTCCGTATATTTCCTTCAAATGGTCCTAGTAGGACACCTACGAAATATTATGAAGGTGCCATTTGGCTCGCCTATTCATAATAATACGATTTTAGTGCAACCGTATAATCGCAGAGGGCTCGTCAGTGTATGTAAGTCGAACGGTAAGACGTACTGGCACCGCGACGTTGTGGCACCACATACGTCGAAATTTGAAATATCGTTCTGGCACCTCAGTCGTATTTATCCTCAGTAACTAGATAAACTTGGTGAATGAAACGCGTTCGTGAGCTTTTACATTTCAGAAGAACCGTTACATTTTGGTAAGCAGTTTAAATTAGTAAAAATATGAGGTAATTAATGAAAACATTCAATTGCTGCAACAACGTCTCAACAAAATTTGATCCAATATGAATATTTTCAGGTTGAGAAAAATGCTACAAAATGCACTTTAAGTTTTTCGTAAATACATATTTATTTGTCTATACAGGGTGATCTACGACTAGTGTGCCAAACTTAACTGGTGGGTAGATTCTTGAAAAATAGTAGCACTTAGCTTTATATAAACTGTTATCCAATTTTTGTCCTTAGAAATACAGGGTGTTGAAGGTTAATAATTCAAATCGTTTTCATATACATGGTGATCTACGACTAGTTTGATCTACCCACCACTTAACTGGTGGGTAGATCATTGAAAAATAATACCATTTAGCCTTATAAACTTGTGTCCTAATTTTTTCCTTAAATAAATAATCCATTCATAATTTCAAACGTTTTCACAGAGTAACTTTAACAAGACACAAAAGTTTCGTTCTTCAATTGGAACATTAAGGTACACCTTCACGGCTTTTGTATTATGAAAGGAAATAATCAAACAATATTGCTCAGTGCCGTAGGAAAGTCAACGGGGCTTCCTTTTTTAAAGAAAATTATGTTATGCCACTGCGGATTTATTAAAAATGGTACGTTCAATAAAATAGTCCATCTATTGAGAACAAAAAATCTCTACATTTTTTTAGTATATGCATCATTTCGATTTTCATAAATTGACATAATAAGATGCAGATACTTGAAAACAGACAGAAGTTGCATCAAAATGATGCTCATACGAAAAAATTATAAAACCATAAATATATTTTTCCAAATAGATTCAGTATTTTATTGAAGGTACCATTTTTAATAAATCCAGTGGCGGAACCCAATTTTCTTAAAAAGAGATAGCCCCGCTGACTTGTTTCTACGCCACTGTACAATATTATTTGATTTTTTCTTTCATAACACAAACGCCATGAAGATGTACCTTCATGCCTACATTGAAGAAATAAGCTTTTGTCTTAAAAGTTACGCTGTGAAAACGATTGAAATTATTAACCTTCAAAAATCTGTGTTCCTTTAAGGAAAAAAATAGGACAAAAGTTTATAAGGCTAAGTGCTATTATTTTTCAATAATCTACCCACAAGTTAACTTTGTTGCACTAGTCGTAGATCACCCTGTATTTAGTTTAGTCCGCGAAAGTTATACCCGTTTACTAGGTGGTGCAAAAAAAAAATTTAGGAAAGCTGATATTTTCAGGTAATATTTCGGGGACAGTTTCCCGAGTATCCAACCAAAATTGCAAAATTGCAAAAGTAAATTGCAATATTTAAAAAAACAAAAAAAATTAAAGTGGAAACCGCAAATCCTGGCAACAAAGAATGACAATTTGTTTCATCTTTATAATGCATTATTGTTGTTTTAAGACAATAATGATATTAATTGTTAAATATGTGAAATATCAAAAAAAAAGGAATATACGTCAAAACAACACTAATCATCACATCACTGCATTAGTGAATGGCGTAGTGTGATTACAGTGATATGTAGGTATGTATGTGTAAAAAGTATGCCAAATAAATCTTATGCTTTGAATTACTTCATTAAATGTTACCCAGATTAGTCTCCCCGTTTCCCATGAATCAGCAACATAATTGGTTTTTTTAACTGTTAAGTCATGCATCAATGACACAGATTATTATACAGATGGGACAGTGAGACAGAGAAATTAAATTTAAAGTGAGATGTCAAGCACTTCCCATTTAAATGTCCACTGAAGACTAATGCGCGTATAATACCACAGAGTACCCATTATACTATATGATAAATACTACATTCTGGAAGACTCAGATTTAAACCTAACATTTCGGGGTGTCGCATCAGAATTATTCAAGTGGTTTTGTATTTTGATTTATTTGGTATTTGTCAGTGTTGTTTAGTGCTTTATATTTCTATTTTGAAATTTAAAAAATGGAAAGTGGAAGTGTATCAAAGTTACCATCTTTATATAATGTAGTTATTTTTTATCTAAGAAGGTAATATTATAAGTTTTGGCATAATAACCACAAAAATAATAATAATTTGACGAACTTACCTGTCAATTGTTGTTTTTATTAGAGTAATTGTTGGTTATTTTGTGTATACTGGTTTTTGTGGTTCTTAATAATTACACCAGTGTTTAAGTTGTTTAATTTTATTTCTCTTTGGGTTCTATTCGATTTTTATAAAAGAATAGGTTCACCGACAAAGGCAAACACTGGTGATGCCGATATTATCATAACTTTTTTAGGAACAATTTTTTTTTCGCAAAAATAGGTAGGTACAAATGGATTCGAGGGAATCTTAAATCCAGTGGTGTAGTCAGACTTTTTATAAAAAAATTGCCAACAAAATATTGCTATTTTTCACTTAAAAAAAAATCATAGTAGGCCTTGAAAATCAAAATTTCGTCTTTAAATTTTGCATCAACCTTTCGAAGATCTATCTTTTGAAAAAAATCTGGTTCAAATCGGTCCATAAACAAATTTTTTACGCGAGTGTTTCCATTCTTAATGGGTCACACTGTATATACTCTTTTTTGTGTTTAATAATCCTAATTATATGTTTTAACCAGTATGTTATTTAATATATACCTATGTCGATAAAAGTATAAAAGTTTTTATCACTGTTCATGAAGTTATGAAATATCATGGTTCAATGTTTTCATGTTTCTAAGGGCCAATTTTTCAATGCTTGGTTAACGTAATTTAACCTAGAGTTAACTAACTACAAGTTTAGAATGTGAATAGTTATTCATAAAATGTTCGAAGTAAATTACATTTTCAACTTATAGCTAGCTTAACTATACTGGTTAAAAACCGTGTTAACCAAGCATTGAAAAACCGTCCCTTAAGAAAAAAAAATAACTAAGAGATTAATTATTAATGGAGTTGATTAAACATTTAAAACTGTATTGAATCATGACTTCATAACTTCATTAATAATTTATCTCTTAATTTTTTTTTTCTTAATTCCTAATTAAAAAAGATAGCAACAGTTAAATAAGGCAATAAATAATATTGAAATATATACTATAGAAATAAAATATTCTACACATTTCCACTGCATTTTTAATTTGAACGAATATTGTATGTAAAAGCTCTGTAATTGTTACTTAAATAAGTTCATTTTAAATGTGTTTATAAATACAAAATATTAAAACCGATTTACGACACAATTTGTGACGACGTTCCCTACTCGAGGGTGTCAATTTGTGACGCTCTTAAATCGGTTTCGGATTTTAATGGTCGGGTTTCTGCCTTCGGGCGCCACCAAACATGGGTTTCACGTGGTGAATGGTCCACGCGGACTCTACTCGCTTATGAGTAAAGGCTGGGTAACTGCAGTGAAGAAGGTGCAGCAATTGCACATGCCAGCGGGTCAATGTTTCTTAACCTAAGTAATAAAAGTCACACATTTCCAACTCCTAAAATATTTATTTATTCTTTAAATAAATCGGTCGGTAAATAAAGCAGTTAATACCAAAATATTAATAGCAATATATGTATATATATTTATTCATAGAAGCGGTAATAATAAATAAACGGAAATATATTAGCAACAAATGGTAGCAAGCAGCAGTAAATAGACAAGCAATAATTATTATTCAGGTAAACCTATTCGGCAATCAATAATTAGCAACAAAGCGGTAGCAACCAGAAAAGCTAAGCACAATAAATTAATAATGCAACAAAATACGTTGTTCTCGGTCTATCGGTTTACTGTACCAGCCTCTGACGGTATTTTATCAATGTACCTAAACAGCAACTTTCCCCATGTCAAACGCTCATAGAGGAATCATTGCCAAGGCACATATTATGATAAACACTTTAAGACACTGAAATACGGGTACCGGGCTTTTGTGTATCCGGAATTTGGGTACGTAAAACTGATGTTCTCTAGCAAGCAACTTTCCCCATGTCAAGCGCTCATAGAGGAATCATTGCCAAGAGGTACACCTAGTGAAACGCGCTCCCAAAGACAAAATACAAGCCTAATATTATTTACTATACTCGGTTACCAGCTACACTTAACTAATGCACTCTAACAGGCAACTTTCCCCATGTCAAACGCTCATAGAGGAACCATTACCAAGAGGTACACCTAGTGAAGTATATCTTAGAAACAGCGTACAGTCGAACAGCGTCTTCAAGTTTACACAAAGCTTCTTCGCTCATGTCAAACGCTCATAGAGCGATCACAGCCAAGTGAACCTGAAGATAGCTTGTCGACGGCGGTCGGACTTACTAAGGGTTACTTACTCCTCCGGGTGATTGCTGGTGCTGGTGCTGTTGCTTGGTGCTGGCGGAAACTATATCTTAAAGAAGATCGGTCGGTCAAAAGAGTGAGGCCTTTCTAGGCAGTTACAATGCCTTAAATAGTAAATCGGAGACACCACGTGACTGTAAATCATGTGGGAGAATCATCGCGCATTGGTTGCGCGGATATTTTAATTTTTGATTCAAAATCGGTCAGTTTAGTGGTACACGGTACTAATATTGTCAATATATTATTGCTGGCCTAGTCACAGCGTTCAATAATATAAACAAATTACAAAATAGCATTTTGATAAGCTCACGGACTTCTACATTTATTTTAAATAGCATTACCAAAAAGAACGGTTTTAAAACTCCCAGAAATAAATAAATTCACATTATAACACATCCTAAATATGTTATATCTATTTTACAATAGCAAATAATAATAAATAACTGATATCAGCTTATTTAAACAATTTTGGAAAATACAAATTATCCTAAGCTCTGCAAAATAATGTAGAGACCTGAAATTAACTAAAACATTGAAGTAAGGGGCTATAAACTCGGTAAAATAAACAATCTTATAATATTAATAAAAATGTAATTGACGGAATTCTTGTGAGTTTTCTACTTTATATTATTATAACAATTAACTACTACAATAGTTGAATGTTATAAACAATGCGGATAATATAAAAAAACTTGACCCGGCCTGGAGATCGAACTCGGATCTTTCGGGTGAAAAGTCGGTACGCTTTGTACCGCGCTACGGAGCTCACTTCCAATAATATATATTTCGGCGGATACTTAATACACATATTAAATTCTATACTCAAAATAATAAATCCAAACTATAAAAAAGTAACTTCGTTACACCCTCCCCTTACTTCGGTAAAAAAAAATGAAAACATTTCATTTTTTTTTTCTTATACAACCTATAGGTAACCTAACCTATAACTAAATTCATAACTTTATAAACCTACCAAGGCGCGTACTCTAACTGATAAACAGTACTTTATTGCAGAGCATGTACACCTTTTACAAATAAAGAAAATAAAATATCTTACCCAATAATGTCTTCATCGGGATAATAATATCTTCATCGGGTTTCTACTTTTCCAGTGGCTTGAATGAGTGATAGACGGCGGCTCATACGGACTTCTGTTGTCATGGATCGGTGACTAATTATCGGTCGGTACTGGTTTGAGATCTTTGACATCTTTAAGATGTGAATCCTTTCTGTTACTGGGGATTCATTGGTAATTACGGATCGAAATCGGTCGGAATGTTCGGTGTGCTACAACTCGGCTATATTTCGAGGTCCTCTAGGAGTTGACGGAACTGAACGGTCATTGTACTGGGTGCCAGGGTTATTGAAAATCCTGCGAGGGCAGCCGCAACGACAGCTAACTTCTTTCTGAAGAGCTTTCACGATACCTTGTCCTTTTGTCTGATGCAACGGTTTTACCTGAACCCTTTTTGAAACACAGTCTGGGAAAACTGCCAGAAAACGGTTTCCATTGGCGGAATTGGGTAGGGGGCCTACCAAACTTCTATTGATAGTTTTCCAGTGTTGATGGTTAACGGAGAGTTTCGGTTTTCGGTGACGGGCGTTCTCGGGAGTTATGGGAGTCGGAGGCAAGGATAGTTTCTGGTGACAATGCATACAATTCCCTACGAATTTGGCTATTTCACGAAACATTCCAGGCCAGTAATAACGGAGTGCCATGCGCGCTTTTGTCTTTGCTACCCCTAAGTGTCCTATAGCAAGGTCACTGTGGTTTTTGGCTAGAACGGTTTCACGCATCGGTTTCGGCACACAGAGTTTCCATGCATTGCTCGGTCTGGACAAGCCTTTAGAATTCCAAAAGTAACGGTACAGCCGGTCATTACTTACACAGTAATCCGGAAATTCTTTTGGGTTCTTTTCAACATTCACCTTCATGCGTTGATACCAAGAACATCTAAGTGCACCTTCTACGTCACTTAGTTCTTTGATATCCTTACTGGCAGAAGGTTCGGGCAAGTCGGGTGGCAACACAAATTCTGTTTCTCCCTTTAACTTTATCTTTTGGAGGCTAGCTTTTAAATCAGTCGCCGCGGTGTCGGCCAACTGTATCCCTAGTCCTCCAATCGGACTACATGATGGTGTCGGCTGTTGTCTAAAGACTACTTGGTCATTTAGATACAGTGTGTTGGTCAACATATCCATGGTAAACTTCTTTTTACAAAGGATATCCATGCCTAACACAATATCGGACGTCAAATCTGGCAAATATGCAATTGTTTCGGAACAGTGAATATCACTTATAGAAAATTCTAAACAGTAACCACCCTGTATGTTTACTGTTAATCCATTTGCCAGTTTCGCAGCGGACGTCAAAACTTCTTGGAACGGGATTTCTATGTCTCTACAGTATTTAGCGACTCTATCGCCAACATAGGATCGGACGGAGCCGGTGTCTACGAGTGCAGAGAACATCCTGTCTCTTATTTTGACGGTGACGTGCGGTCGGTTGTCTATTTCGAGAACGGCTACATTAGGCGGGGCTGTAATAGTCCGGGAGTGTGCTGGCCTCGCAGCAGTACGACTCCGGTTTAGTTTTCCGGATTGCGACAATTACAGTCTCGGGTCATAATCCCATTTCGTCCACAGCGTGAACAAAATAGCCTCGGAGGTGCTCGGCACTCAGTTCGGAAATGTCCGGACTGTCCACACCTCCAGCAGACGGGTGTATGGGAAGGAGTATTCGGTTGCCTTGTCTGTTGCGCAGGAGGACGCGCATGCGTCTCTCTGGACGGGTTTACAGATTCCGGACGGACGGTGTTCCTACTCCGGATACCCTCTCCAAAGGTATGGTTAGGTACACTACCTCGGAGGGCTCCTTCAGGTGTTCTACTCGATGCGGTATGGTGAGGACGGGTGTTCAAAGGAATCCTTTGAACAGGCGGCGTGGAGCGGTGTTCGGTAACAGGTAACACCGGACTCTGGTTAGTTGACGGACTACCACCACGTGGGTGAAGTTCTTTTTGAAGAGTTTCAAACTCTTCGATACGGATCACCAGGTCCCGGATACTTTGCACATCGCTTCGCCGTATGTATTGTCGATAATCGGGTAACAAGTTTCCATAGAGACGGCGCAAGGTTCTTTCTTGCGAGAATTCACCATGCCTTCGAATTAACGTTTGCATGGCGACTACGTAGTCTCGGCCAGGTTCACCAGGTGCCTGGCGGCGGCTATGTATTTGTTCCTCTAAAAATGTTTGATATTCGGCTGGTAAATAGAAATGTTTGAAATCGGTTAGGAAATCCTGCCAACTAGTCCAAGATGCTCGGTTATTGCGGTACCAGGCTAGGGCGTTTCCTTGAAAAATTTCATACAAGGCCGGTAATAATTCAATGGTAGTTATCCCGCTATTTTCCTGGAAATCACACAGTTTTTCCAGGAACTCTACGGCGTCGGTTTTACCATTAAACTTAAGTCCCCACTTTCTAACTCTAGTGCATACATCGTCGGCGAGGAGGTACGGTGTAGTTCTATAAGTAGATTCGTGATTTGGTTGAAACGGTACTGGGCGAGGTTCGGAGGGCAACGGAGTTAAAATCGGTGACGGCGGCGGTGAATGTGCCCTTGGAATTGGTTCACAGAGGACAGCGGCTAGTCTTTGTTTTAAGACAGACGTCTCTCCCTGAGTATCTAGGTTGAACTTGGTTAGCTTAGTTACAAGGTCTTCCCTACTTAAAGTTTTAACCCAATTTCTTATAAGAGGATGTGAAACCTCATCACCGGAGTTATTAGATTCATGAACGGAACCTGGGGGCGGTGCATTGTCAGTTACGGTAGCGGTAGACGGCCCTACATCTGTTACACAAGTTTGTTGGTGTTTCGGTGGTCCTTCTTTAAAGAAAGTGACCAAACGTTTACGTAGTATTGGCATGGTGCCTTTACTACTTAACTGAAATCTTTCTAGTTCATTTACGAGTTCGGATTTCTTTAAAGTGTAAATCCAGCTTACTTTAGCGGTCTGGGGATTCTCGTCGGAATCCTCACTCTCATGAAGCATGTCTGGGGGCGGCACTTCTTTAGTTTTTGAATCGGACGACATCCTAGTGGTCTGTGCGATTCAGCGGTATATGAATCGGTACTACAATCGGTGGTATTGTCGGTATTAATCGGTCTTATCTTTTCTTTTTCGGTATTTGAAAGAATCTAACTCAAACCACTAGAAATCGTATATAAAAATTTTTATTTATAAACAATAAATAACCCCGGATTTAACTACTCGGTCCCAGACAAACTTCAAAATCAAATTTACTTTATTTGTCTATCAAGTAACTAGGTACTCCACTATTTACTTATACTCAATGAATACTTTACTTATAATCAAAAAAAACTTGTGCTAACAGATTCGGTACTTTGTCTAGTTACAACTTACAGTTTTCAAACTATTTTACTCTACCAAAAATATTTCTGATTTGCACAAAAAAAAAAATATTTAATTTACCTAATCTACTAACGGAAATTTAAACGGAAAATTATTTTTAATGAACTGCTACTATACAAGGATAAGTCTGCTTTACTCGGTATATGTTGACTTAGTTCAACCCTAAATAAAATTTAACCAACGGCAGTGACAAGTGCCACTTGACTTCCCTGTCACCAGTCTATGACAAGTTCACCTTTACTGAAATTTGCTTTTAAAAGGCCCAAGGGGTACTAGGTTGGAATCGGTCAGGTCGGTACCTTCACCCCTTGTACCTATACGGAAGCGGTCGGTCGGTAAAACAAACTTTCAGCAAAGGCACCCGTCAACAGATAGTTTAGGGAAACTCAGTTTGATCTAACATCAGCAATTTTCAATCACTAAAATTATTTCGGAATATTACTAAAACGATACTGACTACTGGATACTGTCAAAGCAAACTATTCTTGTACACTTCAAGCCAAATACCGGCTTTTATCTCGGAAAAAAAAAATGTGCTACTATAAAAAAACTATACATAAAAATCTACCAAAAACTGCGGTTAACTACTCAGGAATTTTTATATATAAAAAAAAACCCAAATTCGGCTGTCGTACAATGTTAGATTCTCAAGCCACCACTAATAATAACTGTACATTGAAAATTCGGATTTTAATGAAATTTGCTCGAAGCACAACAGGGTTCTTTGATAGGGTAAAACGGCAATCGGTCGGAATCGGTATCGGAATCCCTATCAAATGATACCAAACAAGCACTAGTTTGAGTAAATGTCAAATAAAAAAAATAATGTTTAAATAGAACAATAAACAAAATTTAATACGGAATTAGAAGGCTAAAAGAATCAAACACAAGTACTACCACTTACACCTTTAAATATCAGACCTCCACAGGTCTCCTGGATTTAAGCTGAAAAAAAAAACAATTACTACCCTAGGTTAAGAAAACTGTCCCTGCTCTAGGGCGCCATTTGTGACGACGTTCCCTACTCGAGGGTGTCAATTTGTGACGCTCTTAAATCGGTTTCGGATTTTAATGGTCGGGTTTCTGCCTTCGGGCGCCACCAAACATGGGTTTCACGTGGTGAATGGTCCACGCGGACTCTACTCGCTTATGAGTAAAGGCTGGGTAACTGCAGTGAAGAAGGTGCAGCAATTGCACATGCCAGCGGGTCAATGTTTCTTAACCTAAGTAATAAAAGTCACACATTTCCAACTCCTAAAATATTTATTTATTCTTTAAATAAATCGGTCGGTAAATAAAGCAGTTAATACCAAAATATTAATAGCAATATATGTATATATATTTATTCATAGAAGCGGTAATAATAAATAAACGGAAATATATTAGCAACAAATGGTAGCAAGCAGCAGTAAATAGACAAGCAATAATTATTATTCAGGTAAACCTATTCGGCAATCAATAATTAGCAACAAAGCGGTAGCAACCAGAAAAGCTAAGCACAATAAATTAATAATGCAACAAAATACGTTGTTCTCGGTCTATCGGTTTACTGTACCAGCCTCTGACGGTATTTTATCAATGTACCTAAACAGCAACTTTCCCCATGTCAAACGCTCATAGAGGAATCATTGCCAAGGCACATATTATGATAAACACTTTAAGACACTGAAATACGGGTACCGGGCTTTTGTGTATCCGGAATTTGGGTACGTAAAACTGATGTTCTCTAGCAAGCAACTTTCCCCATGTCAAGCGCTCATAGAGGAATCATTGCCAAGAGGTACACCTAGTGAAACGCCCTCCCAAAGACAAAATACAAGCCTAATATTATTTACTATACTCGGTTACCAGCTACACTTAACTAATGCACTCTAACAGGCAACTTTCCCCATGTCAAACGCTCATAGAGGAACCATTACCAAGAGGTACACCTAGTGAAGTATATCTTAGAAACAGCGTACAGTCGAACAGCGTCTTCAAGTTTACACAAAGCTTCTTCGCTCATGTCAAACGCTCATAGAGCGATCACAGCCAAGTGAACCTGAAGATAGCTTGTCGACGGCGGTCGGACTTACTAAGGGTTACTTACTCCTCCGGGTGATTGCTGGTGCTGGTGCTGTTGCTTGGTGCTGGCGGAAACTATATCTTAAAGAAGATCGGTCGGTCAAAAGAGTGAGGCCTTTCTAGGCAGTTACAATGCCTTAAATAGTAAATCGGAGACACCACGTGACTGTAAATCATGTGGGAGAATCATCGCGCATTGGTTGCGCGGATATTTTAATTTTTGATTCAAAATCGGTCAGTTTAGTGGTACACGGTACTAATATTGTCAATATATTATTGCTGGCCTAGTCACAGCGTTCAATAATATAAACAAATTACAAAATAGCATTTTGATAAGCTCACGGACTTCTACATTTATTTTAAATAGCATTACCAAAAAGAACGGTTTTAAAACTCCCAGAAATAAATAAATTCACATTATAACACATCCTAAATATGTTATATCTATTTTACAATAGCAAATAATAATAAATAACTGATATCAGCTTATTTAAACAATTTTGGAAAATACAAATTATCCTAAGCTCTGCAAAATAATGTAGAGACCTGAAATTAACTAAAACATTGAAGTAAGGGGCTATAAACTCGGTAAAATAAACAATCTTATAATATTAATAAAAATGTAATTGACGGAATTCTTGTGAGTTTTCTACTTTATATTATTATAACAATTAACTACTACAATAGTTGAATGTTATAAACAATGCGGATAATATAAAAAACTTGACCCGGCCTGGAGATCGAACTCGGATCTTTCGGGTGAAAAGTCGGTACGCTTTGTACCGCGCTACGGAGCTCACTTCCAATAATATATATTTCGGCGGATACTTAATACACATATTAAATTCTATACTCAAAATAATAAATCCAAACTATAAAAAAGTAACTTCGTTACAAATTTATGTTTCATTATCTTATGTACTGTATAATGAGCCACTAACTTAATTAAAAAATATATAAAATAAATGTTAGGTAAAATGCAACAGCTCTTCTCAAGAAAAAATTGTAAGTTTGGCAACGTTGTACACTTCCCGTTTAAAGGGACGAGGTCATAGCTATGAACTGTCAAACATCAAAGACATTCCGCCGGCTGTCCCCTCTGTATATACTCCTCTGTGTCAATGATAAGATATTGGAAATATAAATGACAGAAGTATTTAAAAAATATGACCATCATTGAAAGAAGTGACTTGACATTGACTTATTTCAATTTATTTTTATATTAATTTAACTTCAAGCAGTTCGTAGGTTTTCACGGCCGATGTCAATTGAATGATGTACATTTTCTGGGCTATTTAGCCTTAGTCGATGCTTTACTGCAGACGTTTTGCCATATATGTAGATGGCATCTTCAACATACAAGAAGATCTGCAATTAACCATCGTTATGGTGCCCTGAGAGCTTCTCAGATTATTTCGGTAAAGTATTTTCTTGACAGCCTCGTAAAAACTTCGAACACAACGCTGCCGTGGATAGCAGTGAGAGAACGCTGTTATCGGCACTTCGCCACGCTGGTACTTTATTGTTCTGCCTCGCTAGAAATATTTTTTGCTATACCTATATAAATTATATATATGGTGGTGCCAAAACGCATATACTTATAGAGAAAGTATATATAGGGAGTCATTTAGCTGCATAATTTAGAAAAAAATTGGGTGCGAAAAGGTCTACTTATTATTTGGTGTCACTTGGTTGTTTTACGCGTATATATATTAAGACATTCTAGAATGACTTCAGAAAGTATATAAAAAGATTATATAATTGATGCATATGAATTGAATATAATTACCTACTAATATAAAGGTAGTAAACAATAGCAGAGTTTGAGATATTATAATAATATAAAATAAAATATTTGTATATTGAACTACAAATAATGTAGTATATTAATTAGAATTAAGTTAGATTTAAATAATTCACCTAAGTAGATATTTTAAATAAGAAAATTAATAAATAATACGATAAAATGTTTGAGACATTGCAATATTTAGGCACAGTACGAGCAGTCCATTTTTGATGGGAATCCAGGGTATCTCGAAAACTACAAGATGCGCAACAAAACCGCTTGCACATCCTCGAGCTACTTTTTTTAGTTTGACTTAATGGTGAAATCAGATCGGGTCTACTTTGTTTAGGTTTTGAGATACAGGGCATTTCTCAAATTTTACCATTTTCGTCAGTGCCCTGTAACTTTTTTATTTTCAGACCTACCAAAAAAGTTTAAAGAGGAAAGTTTTAGATATTTTTAAGTGGAATCCATTGGCGTAGCAAATTATTTTTTATTGCGTCCCGTTTTTTAGATACAGACCAAACTTGTGTTTTTTTAAATGCAACACCCTGTATATTTCTGGTTAATTTGAAAGAACTTTCAATTCTGGTTACAGTAATATATATTATATAGGGGTTTATTTGAATTTAAGTCCCTTTATTAAACATTTTTATGGTTAAATGGAGGGAAACGCGTATTTCCATTGATTTATTTCCTTATAAACTATATTAAACTCTTGATTTAATTAAACACACTATTTTATATAAAGATTTAAATATTTCCGAATACTAGATAATAATTAATTATGGAAACATAAAAATGTCGAATATTTTTACAAATATAAATTATATATAACCGTATTTGGTTATATTACTATTAAGATATTAAGTATAACATTAAACAGGAGTTCAATGTAGTTTATAAGGAAATAAATCAATGGAAATACGCGTTTCCCCCCCATTTAATCATAAAAATGTTTAATAAAGGTACTTAAATTCAAATAAACCCCTATTTATTATATATTACTGTAACCAGAATTGAAAGTTCTTTCGAATTAACTAGAAATATACAGGGTGTTGCATTTAAAAAAACGCAAGTTTGGTCTGTATCTAAAAAACGGGACGCAATAAAAAAAAATTTGCTACGCCAATGGATTCCACTTAAAAATATCTAAAACTTTCCCCTTTAAACTTTTTATGTAGGTCTGAAAATAAAAAAGTACAGGGCCCTGACGAAAAAGGCAAAATTTCAGAAATGCCCTGTATCTCAAAACCTAAACAAAGTAGAACCGATCTGATTTCACCATTAAGTCAAACTGGAAAAAGTAGATCGAGGATGTGCAAGCGGTTTTGTTATGCATCTTGTAGTTTCCGAGATACCCTGGATTCCCATCAAAAATGGACTGCTCTGTACAGTTTGAAAAATTAAAATAAAACCAGAGCTATGGACGTGATATATTCGATCATAAAAGATTAAAGATTAAGCTTATTAAATTTTAAAAGGAATTAATAAGTAGTTAAAAAGTTAAGAGAAGGTATTTTAAAATACATTGAGAGATTTGTTTTAGAAAATTAAGAATAAGTTAAATAATAAATAAAGTAATGTAGACCTATAAAGTAAATAATTTAGTATTTTAAAATGTATAAAAGCAAGTTAAAGTTAATTGAAGTGATTAAGAAAAAGATTATTAAGTGCATAAGAGTGACTAAAAGACATGGGTAAAAACGAAGTTACATGGAAAAGAATGAAATTGAGTTGTTGCTAAGGGATAGAATAATAAATTTTGAAAAACCGAAGCGGCGTCCTTTTTTGTGAAACCAAGAAATAAGAGTTAAAAATTTACCAGAAATTCAGAAGAGAGAGTGTTTTAAAGTGTATGGAAATATATAAGCAGGGACTAAAACATAACCTCAAAGTAAGTTGTTATTAAAATCACTTGCTTAAAAGTAAATAATCAGCTGGAGATACGAGAGCAGAGATCAACAAGTAGTAGTATTGATAAAATATGAAAATTTAATGCATTAATAATAAGATTTATGACATATAGCTATATAAAAATCTATAGATATCACAATTAGGCAAGCAGAGAATAAAATTGAAATTAAAGGAGATCCGGATTAACACAGCACGAAAGAAGAATAGTATCCAGAGTTTATGACACTAAATGAACAATATTAATCACAAATGTGCATAGACATTTAATAATTTAGTCTAGTTAATAACATTACCTGTGTAGCGTGTATACATAATTGGTACAGTTATGTTATTAGTATTAGGAAATAACAAATTATCCAAATACGCAGGTTATACAACACATAATACATGAATTTGTTTAGTTAGGTGATTTATGATTGTCTAAAGGCATATATTTCTTATATGATTAAAATAAAATAATGATTGTTAAAATTTAACTAAATATTTAATTACAAAACAAATTTCACAAAGATACTTTTAAAAAGAAAAACATTAGAATTCAAAATAAAAAATAAAGTAACGACCTGTTATGAACTTAACCTGAAGAAGAGTCAATAAATGCTCAAATTTCATTGAATAATTCATTAGTTTCTAAATCAAGTAAAGTATTAAAATAAATACATTTGAAATTACTTAAATGAAAACAAAAATTGAGTGAATATAGGTGAATAGCTGAAAAGAAGGAGCTATAGATTGGGGAGGTAAGCATAATATTTTCTTAGGTATAGCAAGGAAATTGATTAATTGAGAGAAATTAAAATAACTTAAATTTACCTTAAACTAACCGTATTATTGGCGACCCAACAAAGAGTTTAAACAAGAGCACAAAAATTTTCTAATAATAACAAAATAAAATAATATATTTTATCGCGGGTAGTGACCAAAAAATTTCGAAGACACCAAGAGGCTGACATACTATCTCTATCCTATTCCAGACAACTTAGTCAAATATGAGCATGCGCACGAATGTCGCAAAATGTATAGCTTTAATTATGCCTTTTGCAAAAATTTATGGAGAAATATCATAATTTTCTTGATAACTCACTGTATTCGCGTAGTTTATTTGTAATATAACATAGTAAATACCTAGGTGTATTTACCTAGGTGTATTTTATAAGCAATTTTCAAAAAATCGACATGTAGAAATCAGATCAAAGTATGGCTTCTAAGAGCTAAAAACAGTTACGACTATGTGGTATAAATAAATGACTTTACAACCATTCTCGTTCTGGAAATTAGAAAATGTCCGTATACCTAATAAAATCTAGTTTTAAGCGATTCAGTTTGAAAAATAATTTTATAGATTATTTCATGAAAACTAAAATTTAAAATTTTTTTTATATTTTTCCTTTATGGTACATATTTCTCTATCACCTGGTATATATTTTATCGTTTAGCACCATTGTGTCAAAATATGCCCTTTAGTAATTCTAAAATTATCAACGAAATAAATTAGAAATAACTAACTACATAAGTATATAGTTTCTTTACTACAAATTGGTCAAAACAACTCAAACGTACTTAAAACAGTGTAAATTAACAATATGTGTAACTCTAAAATGGTCTAATCTCCGAAGAAAATGCGAGAGACCTTTTTATATATTTTTTTTTGACAAAATTGATTCATTGATAAATAATAGAGAACAATTCGCGGACTCAATTCAGTGGAGTGCGTAATTCGTAGCAAAACGTAATCAGATAGTTTGTGGTTATGCGCTATGTTACTTTTTATATTAGTTTAATCAAAAATTTCGCACTAAAAATTAACCTTGGTTTTGATTTTTTATTGTAAGGTATTTTTCAGGTCACAAACGGTCATTACATGTTGTCAAGAGTCCAACTGATGCAGCTTTGGAACCATGAGAAATGTAGTTTTTAAGCTTAGTAAAACCAACTAATTTAATATGAATGCTGATTATATTATTATATGTAACAACCATTTGTTACTTGGTCGTTCCCATTTAAAACATTGTATGAAACTTTCTGTTTTTGTTTTATTACCACAAAATTGTTTTTAAATATTGAGTCGAATTTTTTTGAAATGTAACGGTATTGCATATGATAAACTTATTAAACTATTTATTTGTAGCATTGTCGAGATAATCTTTCTTTGTTTGGGTATTTTGCCTCACTAGTGAAAAAATAAATAAGTACAAAAAACTAAACATCTGCACGAAATGCGATTAATCACTTTATTAATGGATTTGGATTTTGAAACTTACTTGTTTAATAAAAAAATTCGGCCATTGAATATATACTTAAGTTAAACAATCACCGACAACAGGAGACGAGACGACAATTTTTCTGATACCCCACAATTCATTCAAATATTGTAAGTTGTCTGATTTAAAATATATTAATTTTTGTATAAATATATAAAATAAATAATACGTAATAAATGTTGCCTAGAAACCAGTTTAGTAGACTGAAATTCATGTTATTCCTGGTACATACAAACGCTTGGTGTGCTTAAATTACTTTCCATCCTCCAAATAACAACTAGAACAATATTTGCAAAAGATAAATATAATAATAATAAAAAAAAAATATCTCTACCCCTTATTCTAATCACAAGGTTAACCCACCATATTAACCAATATGCAAACCAGATCACTTTTGGTCTCCAACCATAACTATGAGAAAATTTTAAGGTGGGATTTTTTTATATGGGAATCCTGGATTGGTGGTCTTGCTAAAACTATGGCTGATGTTTTGAATCTCCGCGCCGTGGGTCCACTTCAGCTCCAACACAGTGGGACCAGTGACTAGCTATAGTCACTGGTGGGACACTTTATACTAGAGCGTGAACACTTAGTGTGATCGTGACGGCAGCACTGCCCACCGTTTCACCATTGAGTTTATAAACCAAGAGAGACAGTCCTTAAGAAATGTACTTATAGTTGACACAAAATCGGTCAGATGTCTCCCTGTGTACAATTTACGAATTTATTTGAACGAAAGAAATTAATCGCAAGCCTCCGCCAGTAAACAAAAAACTTGTGCCCGGCAAAAAACTAATAAGGAGATCTGAAAGGCGGAGTCGATATCCCACCAAGGCTCAGCGTCCAGCCATCTCCCGATGTCAATCAAATATAGAAATTTATATTTGCAGTTTCTTATAGAATAGAATAATCTCATGGGCCCTCAAAAATTTTATTAGGAAAATGTAACAGAATAAGTATTTTTTTAAGTAGGTAATTTATGAGCATATTACGTCTTGTATTCATTTTGGTTATTGTAATTTATTTGATAGTAGGAATACCTAATATAATTAGGTATTTATAAGTAGTTTTAAAGACATTATTTCTTATCCTAAATACATATTAAAAAAGTAAATATAATTAATTATTATAATATCATGTATCATGATTACCTACTGACAAACCACGGATAAACTTTAGGTAATTTTTTGATAAATCAAAATCATTATTATACCTTACATTATTATACCTACATCCTACATTACATACCTATGTAGGTACCTATTTTGTAGGGTGGTTCTTTTGATAGATATATGTACACACTTCCAAGAATTTCAGTTTTATTTTTTTTATTATTTTGTGGAATATTTCCATAGAAGAATTTTGGATGATTAATTATTTCTAAATAATAATTAATTAAATAATATCATCTAAGTAATTCTTGGTATGTTTTGTTTAATTTATTTCTATGGGTTGCAGAAATATTTTTTCGATACATACTGTATTGTTGCAACTATAAGTGCCTTATATTTTACAATAATAATTTGTAAATTACCTATTTCTTATTTTATATAGAAAGTATCTACTTTTAGTAGCTTTCATTTAATTGAGCAAAAATAATAGGTATAGGTATGAATAATTACTTAGGCAATTTTATCAAATAAAGAGTAGTTATAACAATTCAAAACGGTGTGAAAATAATTTATTAAACAAACAATATATTTTAGGTATAATATAATAAATATGTACGATTCCCAAGTTTCACTGACCATCCTATCGTAAATGCACAGGTTAGTTAGTGCAATAAAGTCTATTTGGTTTAAATTTTCTTCGGAAATATTTTTATATAGGTAGGTACCTAGTGCCTTTATCAAAAATTTTTATAAGAATCATGTTGAAGATATCAGATTACTACCACCAGTTCTGTGTTCGAGATACATATTACATATTACATAATTATTGGTAGATATTTTTTGGTACCATTAAATTATCATCCAAATTGGTGTTTTCATTGTTTTTCTTGAAAGGGGTTGGAACCTATTGTTTTTCCTGGAACCTATTGGAATTGTTTTTCTAATAAACTGACCCTACTTCAGGTTGCCGTTGCCACATTCTTAAAACAAATTACAGATATAGATGTATGTGCAACTATTTCAGCTAAAATAAAATTTGTTCATTTGTCAGTAATAAGTAAAATAAATTATACTGATGAACAAAATAATGATTTGCGTGTAAAGAAAAAAATTTTAGCAATTTTATTATTTTGTTTAATGAAGTACTGAATGCATTGTCAATTTAATATTTTCAATACAAAAATATAATAATTATTATAGGTACTCAGATAAGTACATACCTACTATTATCTTTTAATAAATATTGCATTACCTACTAAGTAACAGTAATAGATTTTTACAGTTTTAAATAGTATGACAAATTATTAGCTATTAGGTATAATAAATAATACTGTTATTTGAATTTTTGTTTCGATTAAAAAGAAGATGTTTAACTGGAAATTTCTCTATTGATTAATTTATGTTAAAATTTGTTTAAAAATTATAACAAACTGTTTTCAGCAATTACATAATTTTTAAAAATATAGGTAGTTTTCTATAGGTATACAAAAAAAATACACAAATTTGTGTAAAATATGCACAAGTGAAATACCTATTCTACAATTACATTACTTTTTCCAAAATGCATAATGGGAAAATATACTAAAGGGTTGCTGTATTTTATATCGATCTGATTAAATAATTAAGTACCTACTTAAATATGATATTATGTAGATATTGTATACCTAGTACAAAAATGTCTACTTCCCAGAATTTAACACCCATTGTCTTAATCGATTTTCATCTTTATATGGAAAACGGAAAAGTCTAAGTCTTGGAGAGCTTCTCTTAGTTTTATTGCAATTTAAATATACACATTTAATTCCCTATTGCCTAGACATGGTAAGTAAATAATTAACAGTAGCACTCGAGTTAAAGAATAATATTAAATGAATAATATGCCAACGCCAACAGGTATCAATCACACACTGACAACGGTAACACAACGATAACACAAAATATAATTAGGACAATATTTAAGGGGTTTGAGGGTAAGTAAGTAATAAAATAGAGCTATAAAATATATGTTGTGCTTCAAACCAATCATATTTTAAAGGCGGAACCTAGATTTTATAAACCAGAATTTTTGTGCAACATTATACCATCTGTTAGCGCTAGGTCCAAGCTTACCGCGACTATTTGAGTTGGTCTCCCATTACTTTGGCTAGTCTTAGTAGTATAGTCAAAGATTTTACTTATCGAACGGGTTATTAAACCAATGATATATAATAACTAATTTTTAAAGTATAATCAAAATAATAAATTAGAAACATTTAAAAACCGAACAACACAATTTTATAGTACTTTATTTATAATATCCTTACCAAAAAAATGTAATGGGATGCATAAAAAATTGATTTCCGTTTCCATAAAGAATTCCATCCTCAAATGCTCCCATATATACGCTTATGGCTCGGAATCAAAGTGGTCAGCCCTCGGGTCAGCCATGATAATAGCTTAAATCACAGTATTCTTCTTAATAAACATAATAAAGTGAGTCTCGACTGCTTTACTCAATTTTATTCTTACCCTAATGGAAGAAAACGGTAACTATGTGGAATTACGTGGTCATATTTGTTAGACCTTTTCGCTGCTTCTTCTAGCGTACGCCAAAGCTCCGTAGTGGATCCTTTGTTTGTAATTTTTTAGAATACATTATTTTCACATTGTGGATAATGTGTTTGTAAAGTATTTGCTGTTTGCGGATGATATGAAGCTTTACTGAGGAAAAGTGTCATTAAATGACAAATGGTGTGCCAAAAATAAACCTCTGTTAGATATAAAGAAGTGTCATGTCATTTCATATCACCAAAAACTAAATACCTTTATGATTCTGTTACAAATTCGATGTTCGGTTCTTATTCTTCTTGACTATTGTTAAGGGTTAGGTGTCATATTTAATTAAAAGTTTACATTTGCAATATATGTCTAAAATTTATGGCGGATTTATGCATACACATTTAACATATACAGGGTGTTCCACGTAGACCTTCCATTAGACGTTTCTGGAATACTAAGCGTACTGGAATTCTGAAAATTTATATGCGGGTGCTTCTCACAATTTTCTATCGATTAAAAATATTGGCGATTAGACAGTAGACATAAACTCGCTTATTTGAAATGGAATGAACTATTTTTTATTTCAATTTTGGATTCTACATCAAATTTAAAGGCAAGTTTCATAAGAATACCCTATCCCTAAACTCAATCGTTTCTGAGATATTTCGACTTTTTAAAAATTTTTGGAAAAATCGGTTCAATCGTGACTAGTTTTTATTCAAGAGGGCTAAAATTTTAGACGGGAAATACTAAAAGGTATCCAAACATCTGTAGTATTCGAAAGTTGATGCAAGTTACACATGGCGTCGAAAAAACACCGACCAATTGTATCAAATTGAAAGTTCAATAACTCGATTATTTTAAATACATCGCCCTATGTTTTATAATACTAGTGGATGTAGCTTTTAATTTTATTTCGATTGGTATTAGCATTCCCTATATCTAAATTCCCCCGATTTGAAGCTATTTCGACATTATTGCTGCAACGAAAATAATTCGACAGTAGCTGCAAGTTGGCTGTGAAACAAAAAATTTAAATGTCACTTAGCGTACTTACTTATTTAGCAAAGTTGCTGTAAAGTGAGTTTGCCGATTTAGTTGTAATATTTTTAATAATAATGGCATACTCCGGTTACACAAACGAAGACTTTTTAAATTTAATTGCCGTAAAATATAAAATAATTTATATTTTAATAATATACATTATTAAAATACATATAGACATTTTTCCTCATATTTTTATATTTTAAATAATTAGTAATAAAAACTAAAAATATAAAAGAAATAACTTGAGGTTATAATATTTATAATTCAATGCTGGGTAAACATTTCTAACATTAGTGTGCGGAGTTGTTGATGTCAAATCTGTTTAAATGAGAAGGCTGCCTTCTATACAGGGCGCCCTATTTCTTGACCCGTTGCATGGGTAACTTTTTTATTAGTCAAGGTACAAAAACGCTTAAATGAGCAAATTAGTGCAGTTTCGTATTAGTAATTCTACGGTAAGGCGAAAAATTATATATGGGGGAAGGTTGAAAAGTTATTGACAAAAAACGAAAAATCCAACTTTTCTATTATCCCTTGTTAGGCCCAAAAATGCCATTTTTAGTTGTAAACACAAATATGTTTTGTATTTTTATATTACCGCTCTACACCGTGAAGCATCGAAAAACCGGTGTTATGACGTCACGCGGCAGAGATGTGGTGGGGAACCCAGTGGGGGTCTCACGCAGACATTATCTAGAAGGCAGGCTCGGAGATTAGATGTACGAACGAGTAGAACCATGTAATGTAAAAAGTGAAATAAAATATACAGTCCACATTTGAAATTATTATTAAAACCGAGTCAAAACATTGGTCACTTCTACCCGGATTAAGTGAAGACAATAAAGAGATTTTGAGAAAAGCCGGCCGCCAGAGGTTCAGTGCAAGAAAGTTGAAGTCTGAAATAGGGCGAGGAGAAAGAGACAAGAGGTGTCTGTCCCGTCTACAATCCTTTAATTCCGATACCCGTAAGTAATATTCCTATAACTAAATAATTTCCTTTCATTAAATTAACGCTGAGCATGGAGCCCTTAAAAGTTAAACGTGGCATTATAAAAGGGAAAGTAACCCGATTTAGTAATTTTGTTAATCAAATAGATAAAGATAAATTAGACGAGGAGACAATTTCGCAATTAAATGTACGATTAGAAAAAATTGAAATATGCTGGGATGAATTTAATCAAATACAGGATGAAATAGAGGTATCAGAGGGTACCGATGAGGCTAGTGAGACCGAGCGGGAACAATTTGAAAGTGCGTTTTCCAAGTTAGTAGGGGAAGTTAAATTATTGACAAATAAATATATAAAAACAAATGCAGTTCCAAGTGCTAGTCTAAATAATATAAATAGTTCAGTTCCTGTTGGCTCCAATACAGTTCTGCCTTCGTATTTAAATAATGGCACGGTAAAATTACCTTCTGTAAGTTTGCCTAAATTTGATGGGCAATACTGTAATTGGACAGAGTTTAGAGATGCGTTTAAGGGCATAATTGACAGCAATAAGACACTACCGAAAATTCAAAAATTTTATTATTTACGTGCCTCGTTAGAGAAAGATGCCGCTCAGGTAATAAAATCTATTGAAATATCGGACGATAATTATGAAACTGCCTGGCAGTTATTAGTGGATAGATTTGAAAATAAAAATTTAAGAATTCATAATCACATTAAATCTATAGTAGAGTATCCAGGTATTTATAAGGAATCATACATAGAATTAAGAAAACTACATGATCATGTCAGTCAACATTTGCGTTCTTTAAAACAATTAGGTGAGAATACAAATGAATGGGATCGTATTATTATCTATCTTATAAGCGAGAAATTTGATAAAACTACAAAAAGGGATTGGGAATCTCATAAATGTGAAAAGGAGTTACCGACGCTAAAAGATATAAAGGAATTTTTGAAATTAAAATGCGATATGTTAGAAAAGCTGGATGTTACCGGAAATGAAAAGAAAGGGTATATTAATGGTAAACCAAATAATAAAAAACAGTTTAGTAATAGCCTTGTTTCTAGTTCAAACGGCAATATTAGTTGCTATTATTGTAATGAAAATCATTCAGTGTATAAATGTGATTCATTTTTGAAGTTATCAGTAGACGATCGACTTGCTGCTATAAAGGGGCGAAAATTATGTTTAAATTGTTTAAGATCAGGTCATGTGTCTTGGAATTGCAAGGCACAGAAATGTAAAAAATGTAATAAGCCTCATAATAGTTTATTGCATGTAGAATTGCCAAATAATAATAACGGTCAAATTAAAAATACATCATCTTTAAAACTTGCAGCCACAAGTAGTGCCACGGCGGGCGGTGAGACGAGGGGTGATGTCATGCCGCCTGAAGTAAACACAGGTGCTTCTGTCTCAAATAATCTTTCTTTGAATAACCATGTTGTAGGTCATATAGGACATGTTAGCGCGCCAGTGCCGTCCCAGATTTTATTGGCGACTGCAGTTGTTAAAGTAAAACTAAATAATAATTTTATAAAATGCCGTGCATTATTAGATGGAGGGTCGCAAAGTAATTTTGTCACAAAAAATTTATGCGAAAAATTAAAATTGCCGCAATCAAAGGTGAATCATGTAGTCAAAGGCGTAGGACAAGCCTTAGCAAATGTAGAAACACAAGTTTCATTTACAATAATGTCATGTTATAATAATTTCAGTCAGAATATTAATTGTTTGGTATTACCGAGAATTACTGATAGATTGCCTCTTAGGTCATTTGGTAAACACATTTTAAGTATTCCAACAAATATGAACTTAGCCGATCCAAATTTTAATTGTACAGATGACATAGATCTTTTATTGGGTTCGAGTGTATTTTGGTTAGTATTAATGTCTGGCCAGAAGCAGCTAGGTAATAATTTGCCTGTATTACAAAATACCAAATTAGGATGGATTATTGCAGGAAATTTAGGTTGCGAGGTACCTAGCGAAACGTCTGTGAGTAATTATTGTACTATGACTGAAAATTCATTGGATAATGAGATTACGAAATTCTGGCAAATCGAGGAGGTTAAAAATAAAATTCCAAGTTATTCGCTATCTGAAAAATACTGTGAGCAACATTTTCAGAAAACGGTAAAACGCGATGATACAGGTAGATTTATTGTAGATATTCCTTTCAAGGAAAGTTTAAAATTTCTAGGCAATTGTCGAGATACGGCTCTGAATCGGTTTCATTCATTAGAAAGAAAGTTTATTAAACATCCTGAAATTAAAAAAGAGTATATTAGTTTTATGAAGGAGTATGAAACTCTAAATCATATGAGCGAAATAGATGACTCTAGTGAGGGTGATCGATTCAATAGCTTTTATTTACCTCATCACGCTGTATATAAGAATACTAGTTTAACCACCAAATGTCGCGTGGTGTTCGACGCGTCGGCAAAATCAGAAACCGGTATATCATTAAATGATGTGCAATTTAGTGGCCCAAAATTGCAAAACGATATTTTTTCTATTCTAGTAAGATTTCGTCAGTACAAATATGTTGTTACGGCGGACATATCGAAAATGTATAGACAGGTGTTAATAAATGAACAACAGCGACGGTATCAGAGAATCTTGTGGAGAGATAATATTAAGAATGAAATAAAATGTTACCAATTAAACACGGTAAGTTACGGCACTGCATCGGCTCCGTATTTAGCGATGCGATGTTTACGGCAACTAGCCCTAGACAACAAATCAATTTATCCCATAGCCAGTAAAGTTATAGAGGAGGATTTTTTTGTGGATGATTTATTGACAGGAGCCGATGTAGCGGCGGACTTATTACAAGTGCAAAGGAATGTCTCACAAATATTATCTAATGCAGGATTCGAATTAAGAAAGTGGCTTTGCAATGAAAAGGGTCTCTTAAAAGAATTTGAGGTCAATGATAATTTAGATATTAATATTTTACAAATAGGCGAAAATGAACAAAATAAAACTCTTGGCATTTTTTGGGAGGCAAATTGTGATCTTATTTGTTACTCTATTAATAATTTTAATACAGAAAATATATTAATTACAAAACGTACCATTCTCTCTTTGATATGCCAAATCTTTGATCCGTTAGGTTTATTAGGGCCTATAATAATAGTGGCAAAACTAATAATTCAAGATTTGTGGAAAATTAAAAGTTCATGGGACGAAGTTGTACCACCGGATATATATAGCAAATGGATAAATTTAAAAGGTGAATTGCCCGAAATTAATAATATTAAAATACCACGTCATGCCTTAATTTCGGATTATATACGAATAGAATTGCATGGATTCTGTGACGCGTCCGAAAAAGCTTATGGGGGGGCATTGTACATTCGGTGTGTCAATTCAACAAAAAAATATTATTCGCACTTACTTTGCGCAAAATCGCGAGTTGCACCATTGAAACAGATTAGTTTACCGCGATTGGAATTGTGTGGTGCTGTTTTATTGGCTAATTTGTCAAAAGGGGTGGTTGAGTCATTAAAAATTAATTTTGATGCCAAATATTTTTGGACAGATTCGACTGTAACGTTAGCGTGGATTCAAGGCTCTCCAAGCAAATGGAAAACGTTTATAGCAAATAGAGTGAGTGAAATTCAATGCTTAACAGAAATAGGTGATTGGTATCATGTGCCATCAAATAGTAACCCGGCAGATTTAATATCGCGTGGTACGAACCCAAAATTTCTCAGCGAGTCTAAATTGTGGTGGAATGGTCCAGATTGGTTTTTTATAGATGCAACTGCGTGGAATTTAATTGAATTTAAAATTGATAGTGATATTCCAGAACAAAAAACGGTCTCGCACATTTCTACGCTAAACCAAAATGACTTAGGTTTAATAAATAAATTTTCATCGATAAAAAAGGTGCAGCGAATTTTGGCTTATGTATTAAGATTTATAAACAACACAAGAATAACGGTTTCAGAGAGACCACTAGGTACTTTGTTGTCTCCAAAGGAATTAGATAATTCATTAAACACTTTAATTAGAAACTCCCAGATTGCATGTTTTACAAAAGAGTATCTTAACTTGAAAAACAAAAAAGATATCCCTAAAAAAAGTAAACTATTGTCATTGAATCCATTTATTCATGAGACGTTAATCAGAGTGGGGGGTAGAATAGCAAATTCAAAATATGCATTCGAAAAAAGGTATCCGATTATTTTGCCTCAAGGCCATAGACTTACTCAACTTATTCTTGAACATGAACACGAAAGACTTATGCATTGTGGTGCTCAAGCTTTACTTTATTCTATTAGAGAGAAATACTGGCCTATATCGGGAAGAAGGGCTTGTAAAAAAGTTATTAAAAATTGTGTAATTTGTTTTAAGGCCAAGCCCACAAATATTAACTACCTTATGGGTAATTTACCCGACGTTAGGGTAACCGATTGCTTTCCATTTGTTAATGTTGGAATAGATTACGGTGGGCCATTTTTAATAAAAGATAGGAGCACTCGCGGAGCAAAATTAGTAAAGGCTTACATTTGTTTATTTGTGTGTATGAGCACTAAGGCGGTACACTTAGAGGTGGTGTCTGAGCTGACAACTAACGCTTTTATTGCCACTCTAAACAGATTTATTGGTAGGAGAGGTCGGCCAGCAAATATTTATTCGGATAATGCGCTAAATTTTGTTGGGGCTAACAATGAATTGTCCAAAATTTCTAAATTTCTAAATTCAGAATCTGAAAATATTATAAATAAACTTAATGAGGAAAATATAAACTGGCACTTCATTCCCGCAAGGTCACCTAGTTTCGGCGGTATATGGGAGGCCGGTATTAAGAGTACTAAGTACCATTTAAAACGAGTAATGGGAAATGCTGCCTTAACTTTTGAGGACTTCAGCACGGTGTTGGTAAGAATTGAAGGAATATTAAATTCCCGACCCCTCTCCCCTTTATCCCATGATCCCAATGACTTGACAGCGTTGACACCTGCCCATTTTTTAATTGGGAGAACGATGACAGCACTTCCAGAAATAAATATTACCCATGTTCCTGAAGGTCGTTTAAAGCGATTCCAACGTTTACAATCTATTGTTCAGCATTACTGGTCCCGTTGGCAAAAAGAATATTTATCCGAAATGCAGACACGAACAAAATGGAAGCGGAGGTCCCAGGAGGTGTTGAAAATTAATACGATGGTATTAGTAAAAAATGACAGTGCACCGATGACAAGTTGGCAGCTAGGCAGGGTAACTGCCCTTCATCCAGGCAACGATGGGGTCACCAGAGTCGTCGATATTAAAGTGCACGGTGGTGAAATAACCCGCGCAGTGAGTAAAGTGTGTGCGTTGCCAATTGAATAAGATATACCCATAAAACCAAATATATGTACACTATTTATTTGTCTCAACATTATAAGTTATCATCATACTTGTTAAAATGTAAACGATGTTATGTATTGTATGTCCTATGTTCTATGTTTCTTAGTATTAAGTTATTTTATACTGGTTGAAAGCATTGCTTTCAAGGCGGGCGGTATGTTAGGCCCAAAAATGCCATTTTTAGTTGTAAACACAAATATGTTTTGTATTTTTATATTACCGCTCTACACCGTGAAGCATCGAAAAACCGGTGTTATGACGTCACGCGGCAGAGATGTGGTGGGGAACCCAGTGGGGGTCTCACGCAGACATTATCTAGAAGGCAGGCTCGGAGATTAGATGTACGAACGAGTAGAACCATGTAATGTAAAAAGTGAAATAAAATATACAGTCCACATTTGAAATTATTATTAAAACCGAGTCAAAACATCCCTCGTAGCTCGTTCATTTGAAGAGTTAGAGAAAAATGCTTCACATGTTTTTTGCAGTATTTTTCATGTAAAATGACATGCACTTGCTACTTTTTATATATCTCTTAAAATGGTTGAGAATCACAGTAAAATATATTTTTTTTAAATGTAATGGATAGGTGGCTGTGACATTAACCGAAAGTCCCCTTTTTTCTCTTTCAGATGATATAACATAGTCCATATTTTATCCTTACAAAAGTAATAAAAATCGTTGTTTTTAAAGAAAGTTTATTGTCACATCAAGAATGCTATGGAAATAAAACAAAAAATAAGATTCCTGATATTTTTAAAAAAGTCTAGTTGGCATTTAATTATTGACAGATCATAAGTGACATTTTTAGTTTTTGTTAAGTAGTTTATTGTTTATTATTAACACTGCATACAAAATAATAGTGTTGCAAATATGTACACCAACGAAGAGAAAAATGATATGCTATTTTGTTATTATAACCAAAATCGAGATGCACAAGCTGCAGCGAATCTTTATTTTGAAACTTACATGGAACGAAGACAACCCCATCATAGAATATTTAGACAGCTGGAAAATAATATACGATTATACGGTTCTTTTTCAAAGCCTAAGGATGAAAGAAACTTCAATGAAGACACTGAAATAAATGTTTTGGCTTATGTAAATTTTAAACCTGATTCTTCAACTGCAGAAATTGCACATCACTGCAACACTTCCAAGGAAACTGTAAGAGCTATTTTAAAAGGTAACAATTTAAAGCCTTATCATTATTCCATATGCAATACTTTATATCCAGCTGATAATCAAAGAAGGATGACATTTTGTCGATGGTACATTTCAAAATGCGAAGAGGATCTAGATTTCTGGAAAAAGATTTTATTCAGTGATGAAAGTAGATTTACCAACAATGGTATTTTTAACAGCCATAATAACATAATGTGGTGCCGAGAAAATCCACATCTTGTTTCTGAAAGAAGAAATTAACGTCAATTTGGGATAAATGTGTGGTGTGGAATTTTTTGTGGCAAAATTATTGGCCCATATTTTTACGAAGATAATTTGAATGCGAATAATTACCTTCATTTTCTAAGGAATACTCTAACAGAGGAATATTTAAATGAATTACCACTTCATATTTTTAGAAATCTTAAATACTTCCAACACGATGGAGCACCTGCGCATAATTCCCGCGAGGTAAAACAATATTTACATGAACAGTTTGATAATGTTATAGGAAATAGAATGAATATCGACTGGCCAGCGCGAACACCTGATTTGACCCCCTTAGATTTCTTTCTTTGGGGGTTATTAAAAGATAAAGTTTATGTGACAGCTCCTCTAGATATAGAGGATCTAAAAGTCAGGATTCAAGATGCAATTAGAAGCATACATGGACATACAATAAATAATGTTTTAAGAAGTATCCAGAAACGTTGCTTACTATGTATCCAACAGGATGGTGGTCATTTCGAACATTTACTTCAATATAATTAATTAATTAATAATTTCTGTTCTCAAAACATTCTTTTGTTCCATAATCCATAGCATTCTTGATGTGACAATAAACTTTCTTTAAAAACAACGATTATTATTACTTTTGTAAGGATAAAATATGGACTATGTTATATCATCTGAAAGAGAAAAAAGGGGACTTTCGGTTAATGTCACAGCCACCTATCCATTACATTTAAAAAAAAATATATTTTACTGTGATTCTCAACCATTTTAAGAGATATATAAAAAGTAGCAAGTGCATGTCATTTTACATGAAAAATACTGCAAAAAACATGTGAAGCATTTTTCTCTAACTCTTCAAATGAACGAGCTACGAAGGATAATAGAAAAGTTGGATTTTTCGTTTTTTGTCAATAACTTTTCAACCTTCCCCCGTATATAATTTTTCGCCTTACCGTAGAATTACTAATACGAAACCGCACTAATTTACTCATTTAAGCGTTTTTGTATCTCTACTAATAAAAAAGTTACCCATGCAACGGGTCAAGAAATAGGGTGCCCTGTATACCTAGATTATAAGTAATAAGAGAAAAATAATCTTAATATCTTTATTAAAATTTTACCTAGATAAGCATGTGAACAATTATAGATATGCCACTAAAAGAAACAAAAATATTTTACTATAAAATATAAGTTTTGTCTTATAATTTTGTTGTAAAGTATTTAAGATAGGTTCCTTCTAAAAAAAATGTTTCAGATAAAATATTAGTATGGGTTTCTTTATCACATAAGCACATAGTAACAAATAAAATCTATATTTGTTTTGTCCCAGAATTAGAATGATGAAAAATGTCATGTTTCGCTGCTTAGAAATTATATTGAATTGACTGTACTAATTCTAAACACTTTTACAGTTTTTGATTTTGTTGGTCATCTGTTCTATTTTCGCCACTGGAATGCTTCAACAACGTTATGCAAGATCGGGCCATCCACCTCCTAAACCTAGTAAGTACGAGTATAAAAGATTTTTCCATGCAAGTTTGCGCAGTAACTAAACTACCCAGTTGGTTCTTTAATATTTCAATTTTAAAATTATCAATTTCAATTTGTTATTATTATTATTAGCAATACTGACGTAGTTTTCCACATAACACCTAAACACTGCCCTGCACGCGACGCGCGTTTCGCCAACAAAGTTTGCATCATCTGGAGACTATGTTTTTAATCAGCTTCAGATGATGCCAACGTGGTTGGCGAAACGCGAATGGAGTGCAGTGTACCGTTTCGGTGTTATGTGGAAAACTACGTCAGTATTGTCTTCACACCAAAGGTTCCAAGCCCTTTCAAGATCATTAACAATAATAACACTTTGTTAGAAAAGAAAACGTTTCTGAATTATGTTTCATTCTTTATTACGAATTGGTTAAAAAACCTCAAAAATACCTAACCGTTGTTACTGTTAGGTATTTTTAATATCCGCCGTGCAAGTTAAAAATATGTTAGTTAATGAGAACAAAAAATATGTATATAGAAAGTTCTGAAAATATCCACCATTGACAGCATTTTAAATAAAAATGAATTTAATTTAAAATTAAATGTAAACAAAAAAAGGTGTGACTCTAAAATGTTGTAATATGCGAAGAAAATGCAAAAGGTCTTTTTATTTTTTTTTACAAAGTTGGCATTCTTTGATTATTTATCTTTGGAAGTAACGCTTATAACAATTCGCGGACTCAATTCAGTTGAATGGGTAATCAAATAATTTGTGGTTATGCGCTGTCATTTTTTATTCTAGTTCAATCCACAATTTCACTAAAAATCAGTCTTAGTTTTGAGAGTTTATCGTAAGATATTTTTCAGTTGGCAAACGAGCATTAGATGATATCAAGAATCCAGCTGCTGAAGTTTTGGCAAATCCATGGGAAATATAGTTTTTCAGCTTAGCAGACCAAGTAATTTAATATGAATGCTGATTCTATTATGTAATAACCATTTGTTACTTGGTTATTCCCTGTTAATACACTGTATGGAACTTTCTTTTTTGTTTTATTACCAACACAATTATTGTTTTCTAAATATTGACTTGAATTTTTTAATGTAACAGTATTGCATTTGATATAAACTCAACTATTTATTTGTAGCATTATTAAGATAATTTTTTTCTGTATATAACTAACAATCAAATTTCTGTATTTCAAGTCATGCATTCATCCACTCATTAAAGGATTGCAACGATAACACCATGCGGTGTTATCAGCAAAGATGACATGGATTATTGAATTGTGAAATTGAAAATCAACAAATGTCAGATTGGCAATTAATTTATATTGTGTTGATCAAAATGTCACAAAGATTGGGTAATTTGTCCAGTGATTCAATTAATAATATTGTATTAGAAAATACACTTAAAAATACTATTAAAAGTAAGAAATACATATGGAAAATTATCTAGATTTTTGTTTAGCCAGAAAATACGAACTAAATGGGGAATGGAGCTTAGGTGAACTGGTTACTGTACTAAAAAATCACGCAGTAAATATTAGAGAAGAAGGCGGAAATAAATATAAAGAAGCAAGTGCTAAAACTATTTGTAATATTACAAGTAAGTTACTTCAGGAAAAATATTTCAATGACTCTAAAATAGTGTTTGATCCGATTACACGTGATGCGTGTGAATGCAAGAGATGCAACACGTAAACGACTACAGAAAGATCCGACTAAACAAAAATGCAGTTCAGTGCCTCTAAGTATAAAGAATCTGACAAAAATAATAAAATTATGGGCCGAAAACACACCAGATGGATTACAAAGAAAAATACATTTTCACTCATTAGGTATTGGCAGCAACACAAAACACTAAAATGAACAATAATTCAATTGCATTACTCAAGATTAGTAAACTATTAAGTTTTCGATTAATGTAGGCGTTTAACAGGTATATAACAGTATATAACAGTGTACAAATATAACCCAAACACAAATCAGTAATAGTGTGCTAATTGTTTATCAGTGAGAATAACAAATTTCCTCAAGATGAAAATCGTAAGTACATTTAAATAAAGAGATACTTTCATTACAATATGCATACCAAATTACTCAGTGTATATTTTGCATGTACACATACGAGTATAAATATTCACTGTGCATAAATAAAGAGTAGGTCGTAAAATTGCTTACATATTTATCTAGATATTTAGCCACAAAAATAAATTATAAACAAGTGGAAATATCACTAATGAAATTACGTAAATACTTTTCTTTAATGAATTTTCTGTTTAGCTGGTTTCTACGAACTCTTTGAATTATAAAGACATATCTTAAAATAATAATTTGAAATGTGAAAATATCAAGTCAATATTTCTTATAAAATAAAAAAAAATTATTTGCAGTTACATAGGTATCCTTTGTAGGTATTCATTTTAAAAAACCTATCTGTCATTTCTTCTGACACTTGTGCACATATATCTTCAGTTACAGGAGTTGTGCGTTAAGGCAAGGAGAACTCGAATAATTTTTTTTCAGTTTCAGAATAGAAAATAAAAATGTCTAAAAAGAATATTTCATATTACAAAATTCAATGAACAATTATAGTGTAGTAGAATGAAAAATGTTTCGACGCAGCCGGGGAACGAACCCGGGATCTTTGGCTTTCCGGGCCAATGCTCTTCCAACTGAGCTACCACGCATCCACACTTCCATTCTACTAATCAGGATACCGTTTTTAACATAATTTGACATAATTTTACAGTTCGGCCATACCTGACAACACAGCCGTCCTCGGCTGCCGGTCATAATCCGACACCTCGGTAAACATAATTCATAAACATAAGGTGAACTGTGCTGTCAGGCAGATTCCCTGTCCCACTTCTGAAGCTGTAGTAGAATGAAAAATGTTTCGACGCAGCCGGGGATCGAACCCGGGATGTTTGGCTTTCCGGGCCAATGCTCTTCCAACTGAGGTACCACGCATCCACACTTCCATTCTACTAACCAGGATACCGTTCTTAACATAAGTTGACATAATTTACTACAATAAATAATTTAATAGTATTTTTTAGTGCATAATATATAGATACTTTCTTCATATCTTAATATTTGAAATAGTTGGTTTTAAAAACTAAAAATATAAAAGAAATAATTTGAGGTTATATGAAGATATGCTGGTTATGAAATCAATGTTGTGTAAGCAATCTTAACATTAGTTCGGGGAGTTGTTGTTGATGTTAAATCCGTTTAGATGATTAAGCTGTCCCCCCCTATATACCTAGATTATTAATATCTATTACATAAAGGAAATATGAACTTAATATCTTTATTTATATTTTATCTAGAAAAATATGTCAACAGTTATAGATGCCAATAAGTAATACAAAAATATTTTACTATAAAATATAAGTTTTATCTTATAATTTTGTTTTAAAATACTTAAGATAGGTTCCTACTTATAAAAAATTCTTTAGATAAAATATAAATATAGGTAGTCTTCTTCACATAAACAGATATTAACAAATAAAATCGATATTTTTGTCCCAGAACAAGAATGAGGTATGAGGTATGAGGTCAGGTTTCACTGCTTAGAAATTATGTTGAATTGACGGTACTCATTCTAAAGATTTTTACAATTTATGTTTCTGTTGGTCATCTGTTCTATATTAGCTACTGGAATGCTTCAAAGAAGAAAGTTTGATCCTCCTCCAATACGTATCTATAAAAGAATTATTCTATACAACTTCACGTATTTCAGATTTTCAGATAAACTACCCAGTTGGTTCTTTAGTATTTCAATTTTCTTTTTTCATTTTAAATTTATTTTTATCATTAGCAATAATGACACTTTGTTAGAAAGTAAAGTGTTATTATTGTTATGTTTCATTATTTGTTACAAATTGGTTAAAAGGTCTCAAAAATACCTAACACTAACAGTGCAAGTAGACAATATGTTGATTAATAGTAAAAACAAAAATATGTATATATAAAGTTGTGTAAGTGTCCAACATTGTGACCGTATTTTAAAAAAGAATTATTTAATTTACAGTGAAATGTAAACAAAAAAATTTGTAACTCTTAAATGTTCTAATCTGCGAAAAAATGCAAGAGATCTTTTTATATTTTTTTACAAAGTTGGCATTCTTTAATTATTTGTCTTTGGCGTAATCAAATAATTTGTGGTTATGCCCTATGTTATTTTCTATTCTAGTTCAATCAACAATTTCACTAAAAATCAGTGTTGGTTTTTTATTTTTATTGTAAGATATTTTTAAGGTGAAAAATGGCTAGCGCTAGATGTTATCAAGAGTCCAGCTGATGAAGATTTGAAAAATCCATGGGTAATATAGTTTTTAAGCTTAGCAGACCAAATAATTTAATTCTCAGTTAATACATTGTATGAAACTTTCTTTCTTGTTTTATCACCAACAAGATTATTTTTTAAATATTGAGTTGAATTTTATCAAAAAATGTTACATACCAACGTTGTATCAATGTTGTAACCAACAGTGATATACAGGGCGCCCTATTTCTTGACCCGTTGCATGGGTAACTTTTTTATTAGTAGAGATACAAAAACGCTTAAATGAGCAAATTAGTGCAGTTTCGTATTAGTAATTCTACGGTAAGGCGAAAAATTATATACGGGGGAAGGTTGAAAAATTATTGACAAGAAACGAAAAATCCAACTTTTTTATTATCCCTCGTAGCTCGTTCATTTGAAGAGTTAGAGAAAAATGCTTCACATGTTTTTTGCAGTATTTTTCATGTAAAATGACATGCACTTGCTACTTTTTATATATCTCTTAAAATGGTTGAGAATCACAGTAAAATATATTTTTTTTAAATGTAATGGATAGGTGGCTGTGACATTAACCGAAAGTCCCCTTTTTTCTCTTTCAGATGATATAACATAGTCCATATTTTATCCTTACAAAAGTAATAATAATCGTTGTTTTTAAAGAAAGTTTATTGTCACATCAAGAATGCTATGGAAATAAAACAAAAAATAAGATTCCTGATATTTTTAAAAACGTCTAGTTGGCATTTAATTATTGACAGATCATAAGTGACATTTTTAGTTTTTGTTAAGTAGTTTATTGTTTATTATTAATACTACTAATTTGCTCATTTAAGCGTTTTTGTATCTCTACTAATAAAAAAGTTACCCATGCAACGGGTCAAGAAATAGGGCGCCCTGTATACACTTAAATAAGGTACAGTTCGCAGCATGCAATTTTGACTTACGCGAGGGTTTTCGTTAGTATAATAATTGTTCATGACCTTTTTTTTTTAAATCATTTTTAAGAGGTGAAGCTCAATCATATTTTACATGCGATTTGTTAGTAACAAATTATTAAGTGCCTCGATCAATTTTACATTTACAATAACATTTTTCTAATATTATGACAACAACTTTGACATTTTTTATTTTCGTTTGTTCCTTATAATTTCCAAATTTTCTGTTGAAAACATGTATTACTTAAATATTGCCCATTTTGGATTTCCTACACAAATAACTATTTTATTATTATAGTCCTATATCAAGAAATTATTACTTTGCCGTTATTTGATTAGATTTACACACATTAAATATAACTAGCAACAAAACAAAACACTAAAATAAACAATAATTGAATTATTGCCACTCAAGATTAATAAACTATTAAGTTTCAGCTCATTGTAGGCGTTTAACAGGTAGATAACACTGTATATACAGTATACAAATATAACTCAAACAAAAATCGGTAACAGTGTGCTATTTGTTTATATAAGAATAACAAATCTCTTCAAGATGAAAATTGTGAGTAGCTTTAAACAAACAGATTTCTTATTTTATTCTGCATATTATATTACTCAGTGTATTTTTTTACATATACACCATATAAATATGTCCATTATGCATAAACAAGTAAAATATATAATTTAAATATTTATTTAGATATTAAGCCAAATATAAATAAATAAATTATTTAAATATGGTGTCATCATGATATAAGGGGTATACTTTAAAGTCTTATATAATTTTAAGAAATCAAGTTAGTAGCAAAAAGTAGATGAAATCTAGTTGCTTCAATAATTTGATATTTATGTATCTATAGAAAACAAAAAAATGTTCGCATCAACTGCTGATACAAGTTTCAAACGTAATCATTGCGATCTCGATTGCGATTTAGAGAATTGTTCAGAAAATAAAACTCGCGTAAACGTAAATTGAAACGATTTAAACTATAATAACATGAATCTCCAAACAAGAATTGGTTTAGTACAGTGAACCCCCGAAATTACACTGCTGGATTACGAAGATTTCGCACGAGGTTTGAGAGCAGGGCCCGGTCAAATGCAAGCGTACCGTTATTTGATTAGCAAATTTGAAAAATCATTGTCTGTAACTGACCTACTGATATCAGAAAGACCACGGATTAGTGATGTCTAAGTTGCAGAGGTTCTTCGGGAAAATCAAAACATAGCCAATACTAATCCGTTAGCAATCAGTAGTGTGAATTCGACATCAAAACGATTGCAAATGCGAAACACTACGGTTTGTAAAATTTTACGTAAAATCCTAAAAATGTATCCCTATAAACTTAAAGTGCTGTTTGAAATAAATGATGCAGATTTTCCTATCAGGTATGACTTTTCTCTACAAATATTGGCTCAGATGGAAATTGAACCTGAATGGTTATCCCGTATTTTATGGACAGATGAGGCCCATTTCTATCTAAATGGTGGAGTCAATACTGAAAACTGTCGAATATGATAAACAGATAATCCGCACATGAAATCGTTCAGGAAGGTTAACATGATAAGAAAGTCACCGTTTAGTGCAGTTGCACATCTCATTTAACATTGGACCATTTTTGAGGAGATTCAGAATAGAGAGGCCGTATCTGCAACTGTCACTGGTGAACGATACCTGCATAAGTTACAAGATTATGCCATTCCACGGATACAAAACGAGCACAAAAAAATTGAAAACATGATTTTTATGAAGGAGCACTCCCGCATATTTACCGACCAGTTAAAGAATTTTTAACTGATGTTTTTCAAAATTGTGTCAAAAATGTCCATAAGCAGACCTTTTTTAAATTCATGGCATCCAAGATCGCCTTATCTTAACCCAGTTGATTAGTGACTGTGGTTATTTAAAAAACTTACTGTTTAGAACACGACCAACAACGCTGGAAGATTTAAAAGACTATTAGGGAGCAAATTGCTACAATTCAATTAGAAATGATGAATAATGCTGTATACAATTTAGAGGAACGGTTGGTGATTGTACAGCAGCAAAATGGACGAGATATCGAACACTTGCGTTAACCACTGTTGGACATAAGAAATCCTATTGTTTAAGCAATCGAATTTCGTTCATATCCTGTTATTAATTTAATTTGTTAAAAATACATAATAAGCTGAATTATATCCCTTACTTAATGATAACCTTGTACAACTGTTTAATGAATCTTTCTGTTCTGCTTGTTTTATTTCTTTTCTTGTTTATAACCTAGGTATGCAAAGACAATTACGATCGGAGAAATTCTCTACCAAGTATTTCCCTCATTTTGTATCGAATTATATAGACATAACCTAAAATAATAATTTGAAATGTGAAAATATCAAATAAATATTTATTATAAATTAAAAAGATATTTAGAGTTACAATACCTTTTGCAGGTATTAATTTGAAAAAAAAGTTCTTTGAATTTTGAATGTGTTTTGGTTACATACAGTCAGTTCTTTCGACATTTATGAAATTTAACAACTTTTGGATAAACATATACACCTCTCTTGCCACACTGAAGACGCCAGAAACAGAAATACGTGTCGTGAATGGGGCAAGGAGTACTCGTATTTCAGAATCGAAGACAAAAATTTTAACAAATTATTTTTTATTTCTCAAAATTCAATGATTAATTATAAATACATAAATAGTATTTTTTAATTTATAATACACTCATGGACAAAATTATCGAATATTTTTTTTATTACCATTACTGTCAAACATAATTTTAAATTATCGCCGTAAAGTTATGTATATGATGATGTTATTTGTCTAGTAGGTGAATATATTCATTTGTTTTAAAATTTTGACGTTTAATGCGTTTAATTCATTATTGGCGATTCATACAGGGCGATTATTGTCTATCGCGCGTTTTTTGCAGTTTAAAATTTCCTCATTAATTTAAAAGTTATAGCGAATTAAACTATTTATAGTGAAAGTAAGTAAGTGCTAGTGCTTTTCATTTCTTGTTTCTTCTTAAGAATACATATCATGCCACCAGTTAGACACTGTAGTGAAGCTGAAGCGTCACGAATTGTAACTCTGTATGATGTTGGGTATAAACAAAAAGAGATCGCACAACATGTCAGACGGGGACAATCTACAGTGTCTAAGATTATAAAACGGTATCAGGACAATGGAAGTTTAGTAAGACCTGGTCAAGGGCGCAAAAGATGTACGACAGCAATTGATGACCATTTTTTGGTATTAAACTCTAGGCGAAATCGCGCATTGACATCCACACATTTAAAAATTGAGTTGCTAAATGTAAGACAGGTTAATGTTAGCTCGAAAACGGTTAGACGTAGATTAAAAGAAGTAGGTTTAAGGCCAAGACGGCCTGCCAAAGTTCCACGTCTTCTCCAAAATCACAAAACTCGTCGATTAGAATTTGCCAGAACACATGCTCAGTGGAATATCAACAATTGGAAAAATATTCTATTCACCGATGAGACTAGAATTCAACTATGGAAGCCAGATGGACGAAACTATGTCTATAGGAGAGTTGGGGAACGATACTCGAACTGTAATCTTATACAGACTGTTAGTTTTGGAGGTGGTGGAATAATGCTTTGGGGAGGCATTAGTTGGGAAGGACGTACCGAACTTGTGGAAATCATTGGACGTATGACTAGTGACTGGTATATCGAAAATATCCTCCAAGAACATGTTTTGCCATATGTAGACCGTATTGGACACGACAGATTTGTGTTTATGCACGACAACGCTCGTCCACACGTTGCTCACACAGTGACTAATTACCTTGATGCAGCCCATATTCAAAGATTGGATTGGCCACCGTATAGCCCAGACTTGAATCCCATTGAGCACATGTGGGATCAACTAAAACGCCGCATACGACAAAGAAATCCTGTTCCAACTACTAGAGAAGAACTTCGATTTGCAGCACTTCACGAATGGAACGCAATTCCTCAAGAATATATTCAAAGTCTAATTAGTAGCATGTTGAGAAGAATGCAAGCAGTAATTAGAGCTCGAGGTGGGAATACTCGTTATTAACTATGTTCTTATTTCGACCAATAGACTTAAGATTTGATTATTCCAGTAGTATTTAAGGTTAAAATAATTTCATAGCATTTAGTATTCGTTCTTTTTTTATGACTTTCTGCCAATGAAAACTTAGTATCGTTCACTTAAATTGTGTAAAATAAAACAGTTTTTCTTGTCTAATGTTGCTTTTTCATTAAAATTTAAATACAAAAGAAAAAGTGCAAAAATTAAAAATATTCGATAATTTTGTCTATGAGTGTATATAGACACTTCATATTTTTATATTTGAAATAATGAAGATATGTGATTAAAACTATTAAGATAACTATTAAAAACTAAAAATACAAAAGAACTGGCTTATATTAGTAGTATATGGAAATTTGCTGGTATAATTCAATGCTGGGTAAGAACTTTAGTTCGCGGAGTCATATGCGTCACATCTATTTAAATTGCTATAAGCTGTCTCCCTATATAACTAGATATAAGTAATAAGGGAAAGGTAAAGCTAATATCTTTATTTAAATTTTGTGGCTATTACCTAGATAAATTTAAACAGTTATAATTGCCAATAAATAATATAAAAATGAATTCAACTACAAAATATAAGTTTTGTCTTAAAATTTTGTTGTAAGATGTTTAAGACAGGTTTCCTTCTTAAAACAAATGTCTTGTATATTTTTATATATTATCACATAAACACATTAGTAACAATAAATCCATATTTTTGGTCCCAGAACTAGAATAATGTATAAGTGCCAGGTTTCCCTGCTTAGAAATTATATTGAATTGACTCTACTCATTCTAAACATTTTTACAGTTCATGTTTCTGTTGGTCATCTGTTCTATATTGGGCACCGGAATGCTTCAAAGAAGAAAGTATGATCCTCCTCCAATACGTATGTATAAAAGAATTATTCTAGATAAGTTCGCGTATTTCAGATTTTCAGATAAATTATGTCCAGTTGGGTCTATTATGTCAATAGAGCATTGATTTAATATTTTTTAAGATATTTCTATCTGACGAATTTATGCTATTCGAGGAATTTAAAATATTTCTCAAAATCGGGGTTTTCCAAAAAAAACTGTATCATTTGAGGAATTCAATTTATTGACAGCCAAGTAACGAAGTGTATAACTTGGGTCCTTATTTTAGTAGGCTCAATGGGTTTCTATATACTTAAGCATTTAAATATTTTGTCATACTAAACAAATGAAAGGATACCTTGTAGTAGTAGAGTTGGTTAAGTACGTAAATACAGAGGTTTCCTTCATTCAACTCTGTGTTCTAAGCAGCAGTAGCAATAATTATGGCTTTAACCGTTTAATGAACATTTGCATATATCTACAGGCTAGTTACTTTCAATTAGTGAAGAAATCGCTATTCGGGATGATTTCTTCAGAATCGAGGAAACTTTTCATGGAGAACTGAGGTAATTAAAACTAACATAATCATTTATTTTCAAGACGTGATAGTAGAACAACTTTTCTTATATATCCAAAGCAACACGTAATGGTTTAATAAACGTTTATTCAATGAAATTATCGTTTAAATTATTAAACCGATTAAACGATTATTTAATAAACGTCTATGAGATACGTTTCTTTACAAAACGTTATATATACGTATATGATAATTACTTTCCTTAATTCCTAAGAAATATTTGATAAGTATGTAATTAATTAAAGTTTTATTTATTTCAAGCAGTTACATTTCTCGAATTTTGCACTAGTAAAAAAATAAGATTTGTATGTTTCCAGTTATATTCCAAATTTTGGTTAACAGTTTTTAAACATGTAATATAAATATTTATTCGTCACTAGATTATGAAAAATATTATATTTAACATATAATATACCAAATATTTACGTTTATTGCGCATGCAGACATTCGAACATTACTCATATTACTCGTACTCGACATTACTCGTATAGGCGAAATCTAAACGTTTATTCGTTCAACAATACATTCTGTGTTGTTTCGGATGTGCCGTGTTTGATTTTTCTCATATCGATAAAGCGTAATATTATCTCATAATATACAGGGTGTCCACCTAGTGCGCGTAAGTTCAATATCTGGGTTAATAAAAGAGATAACTTAATTTTTTTTTCTACAGGGTTGTCTAATATCCCGAGCTGCACAAAATGAAAATATATTTACATATTCAGGGTGTTCAGTTTTTCCTGGACAAGTACCAACTTCATTTTTTTAAATGGAAACCTATATTTTTTATGGCATTATCGAATTCTACGTAAAAAATTAGTGGGACTTTGTGCATAACACTGCTATTGAAATATTGATAGTTTTCGAGATATTTGACTTTTAATTTTTTTTCTTATGTTTCGTCACTTCTAATAGTTGACATAATTATGGTTGTATGACAGCTAGAAATTATTTTTTTTTTCAGAAACTGTAGAGTGAAGATGGCTCTTTCGAAAAACGTATCAAAAGTTGACCTGCGATATACAGGGGGCAACAGAAATCGTGCCAAACCTGATGGTTTCAAATTTAAAAAATCTCGACTTTTTCAAATGGAACACCCTGTGTTTTATGATTTCATTAGATGCCTTTCTGAAGACTCTACAATTTTATAATAGCTTTCCCTATACCTAAGTTGCGTAGTTTTTGCAAAAAAGCCACTTTTATGAAAAATACCCGATTTGCGCAAGTTCCTTTCTCGGGAAAAACGCAGTGAGCGTCTGTCACGCAATAAAATTTGTGACAATCAGTTTACATGTCATTTCTTCTTTTACTGAATATTCACGTACGAGTTTAGAGTAAGTACTAAGCGTGCATACAATGAACTATTCAAAAGAAGAATTAGTGAAAATGGATTATGCCTTAGGAGAAGCTCATGGAAATTGTTTGCTAGCAGCACGTATTTACAAAGCAAATAATCCAGATTTACAGAGATTTCCACGTGCTGACTGTTTTGAAAATGTGAAAGAAAGATTTGAAAGAACAGCAAATGCGAATTATGAGAAAACTACCAGGAGACATGACGGTAACAATGACGATATTCAGTTTAATGTTGTGGCGTCTGCTGTTGAAAATCCAAATATTAGTGTCAGGAAAATCAGTAATAATCTTGGAGTTTCCAAAAGCTTGACAAACAAGATACTGAAGAAGATTAATTTTCATCCGTATCATATTAAAAACCATCAAGCACTGTTACCTCAAGATCACCTAAACCGCCTGCAATTTTGCCACTGGGCATTGGATAAAATTCAGGAAAGTCCAAACTTTTTTATGAATGTCTTGTTTACTGACGAATCAACATTTTCAAACACATGCTTACCCAATCGTCGCAACTTTCATCACTACGCTGACAATAATCCAAGATTATTGAGGGTACTAGATAATCAGCATCGTTTCAAAGTGAACGTGTGGGCTGGAATTTGTGGAGAACATATTGTTGGACCGTACTTTTTTGAAGGCAATTTAAATGCCAATGTGTATTTGCATTTTTTGCAAAACGAACTTCCCCTTCTACAGCTACAGAATATGCCCGCTGATTATTTGGTTCAGCAATGGTTTCAGCATGATGGTGCCCCTCCACATTCCACTTTGGCGGTACTGTGATTATTTTATTGTTGTAGTACTTTTCCTATTATCTATTCATATTTCAGATTAGAGAACACCTAAACCACGTATATCCAAATAAGTGGTTAGGTCGTGGTGGTCCAGTTCCTTGGCCTGCACGTTCGCCTGATTTAAATATTCTGGACGTTTTCTTGTGGGGTTATATCAAGGAGCGAGTATACGAAGTACCACCAACGGATATGCAAGACTTGAAAGAAAAGATCCAAAATGAGTTTCTAACCATAACGCCCGAAATGTTAAGAAATGTTCACATTCATTTTCGTCGTAGATTAATGCTTTGTGTTGAAAACAACGGTGGACATTTTGAGCATTTACTTTAGGTTAGCTTGCTTGTATGAGTATTGCGTATTCTTTTTTCAATACTCTATGTATATTCATCCATTTCACTAATAATTTTTCTAACTACGGTAACACCGTTTGGTTTTCAATATGATACGTATGAAACTTCTTCTTCAATATCTTATTTGTCGAGCTTTTGAAAACTCCAAGATTTCTACTGATTTTCTGATACTAATATTTTTGGATTTTCAACAGCAGAAACCACAACATTAAACTAAATATTATCGTTGTTACTCCCATGTCTCCTGGTAGTTTTCTCATAATTCCCATTTGCTGTTCTTTCAAATCTTTCTTTCACATTTTCAAAACAGTCAGCACGTGGGAATCTCTATAAATACGTGCTGCTAGCAAATAATTCCCATGAACTTCTTCTAAAGCATACGCCAGTTTTGCTAATTCTTAATTACATGTAGAGCTTTTATGATTTTTTACTTTTATTTACAAATAAATGGTAACTTTCCATAAAGACTTGTTTATTAAACTGAAATTATCTAAATTTTTCAGTTATTTTTATTTTAAGAAGTGTAAACTAATACATTTTATAAAAATAAATAGCCTTACAATATTTTTTCCGTCAAAGGAGTGCGCAAATTGGGTATTTTTCATAAAAGTGGGTTTTTTGCAAAAACTACGCAACTTAGGTATAGGGAAAGCTATTATAGAATTGTAGAGTCTACAGAAAGGCATCTAATGAAATCATAAAACACAGGGTGTTCCATTTGAAAAAGTCGAGACTTTTAAAATTTTAAACCATCAGGTTTGGCACGATTTCTGTTGCCCCCTGTATATCGCAGGTCAACTTTTGATACGTTTTTCGAAAGAGCCATCTTCACTCTACAGTTTCTGAAAAAAAATAATTTCTAGCTGTCATACAACCATAATTATGTCAACTATTAGAAGTGACGAAACATAAGAAAAAAAAATTAAAAGTCAAATATCTCGAAAACTATCAATATTTCAATAGGAGTGTTATGCACAAAGTCCCACTAATTTTTTACGTAGAATTCGATAATGCCATAAAAATCATAGGTTTCCATTTAAAAAAATGAAGTTGGTACCTGTCCAGGAAAAACTGAACACCCTGAATATGTAAATATATTTTCATTTTGTGCAGCTCGGGATATTAGACAACCCTGTAGAAAAAAAAATTAAGTTATCTCTTTTATTAACCCAGATATTGGACTTACGCGCACTAGGTGGACACCCTGTATGTCAGGGGTAGCCAACCCGCGGCTCGCGAGCCACATGCGACTCTTGAACGATTATTTGTGGCTCTCGATAAATGTACCCGAGTTCTTTTTTTCATTTTTGTGCTATTATATTTTAAAAAATTATTATCGTTCCGTATGTGTTTCAAAATGTCTTTGAAATTACTGACGACAAATATGAAAGACTAAGTGGAACGTTGTAACAAATTTCATTTCCGTCCAAGTTAAGAATGATATGACTCATCGAAAACTGCGCGAACGAAAATAAACAGTGGCGTAATCGTCCGTAATCGACCGACTCCACACCGTTTTTGAATTTGTAAACTTTCATTACAACGGACAGTTGACATTGTACTCTGGAGGAAACAATTTGTATCACTTTTGCTACGGATATAATTTGTAATCTGGAATTTTTGGTAAGTTAACTAAATTTGTTTCATAGTATGGCTCGGCATAGTATAAATATTAGTAAAAATGGCTCGGACTATCAAGGAGCTTGGCCACCCCTGATATATATGATACTACTAAATCGCGGGTAGTGGCCAAAAAATTCCGAAAACACCAAGACGCCGACATACTGTCTCTATCCTGCTCCAGAGAACTTGATCAAATATGCGCATGCGCACGAATATCGCAAAATCCAGCATAAAATAAACATGTAGCATAAACATCACATCTCTGTCTTTCTTTACTTTCTTACTTCTTTTAAAAAATATTGAAAGTTCGAATTAATTTAAATGTTAAATTCTTATGATTAAGTCTTATGAGCTCTGTAACATGGCAATTGACACGCTGAGGGCATGCACAAATCGAACCAAGTTTTCTGGAAGGGTCTAACACTATACATTTTGTCTCCCAGTATTTTCGGAGAAACAGTTTGTATGAGCTAACATAGGGGATACACGATACAGTAGTATTAAATATATACAGGATGTCCCAACGGGGGGGGGGGAGGGGTTTTCGATATATGGAAAAGTACGTACAGGGTTATTTTGAAAATTTGTCAGCAATTTAAAATTTTCTATTAAATTTAATCTCTTGGTTAAATCTGAAAATAGTGTCAAACTATAGCTTATGAAAAATAAAGATATCGGAATGGCAGACGGTTTTGCTTGATCTCAAACCGTTTAAATGTTACAGGTTGTCAAAGTTGCAAAATGTTAATATTCACCTGTCAATATTTCAAAAACAGTTGAAGATATGTACAGGACATCCTCCATGAAATGTGTTTAGAATTTTAGGTAGAATCCAGAAATGAAATAACATAATGGATAATTATGGGTGTTCTCTTTAAAAGAAGCATGTTGATGTCGACTTCCGGTATAACCGGAAGTGCCACACCCTTGAAAATACTTTGCTTTTATAGAACTCTCGAGGTTATGTCCAAAAATTTCAGAAAAATGTATACATTCATTCTCGGGATAAGTGTAATAGGCCATCCACTTTAAGCTACCCGGTATAGTTTCTTTATAAAATACAGTATTTTTGAATTATGATTTATTCTTTACTACAATTTGGTCAAAACAACTAACTCAAAAGTACCTAACACTAACAGGGCAAATTAACAATATGTGTAACTCTAAAATGGTCTATCTCCGAAGAAAATGCAAGAGACTTTTTTATATTTTTTTTACAAAATTGGCATTATTTGATTATTTATATTTGGAAGTAACGCGGATAACAATTCGCGGACTCAATTCAGTGGAGTGCGTAATTCGTAGCAAAACTAAAGTAATCAGATAGTTTGTGATTATGTGGTATGTTACTTTTTATATTAGTTTAATCGACAATTTCGCACTAAAAATTAACTTTGGTTTTGATTTTTTATTGTAAGGTGTTTTTCAGGTCAGAAACGACTAGCATTAGATGTTATCAAGGGTCCAACTGATCCAGCTTTTGGATATCCATGGGAAGTGTAGTTTTTAAGTTTAGTAGAACCAACTAATTTAATATGAATGCTGATTATATTATTATATGTAGCAACCATTTGTTACTTGGTCGTTCCCATTTAATACATTGTATGAAACTTTCTGTTTTGGTTTTATTACCAACAAAATTGTTTTTAAATATTGAGTCGAATTTTTTTTAAATGTAACGGTATTGCATATGATATAAACTTAACTATTTATTTGTGGCATTGTCGAGATAATCTCTCTTTGTTTGGGTATTCTGCCACACTAGTAAAAAAGTAAATAAGTAAATGAATAAAAATAACAAAAAACTAAATATCTGCACGAAATGCGATTAATCACTTTAATAATGAATTTGGATTTTGAAACTTACTTTTGTTTAATAAAAGAATTCGGCAATTGAATATATACATAAGTCAAACAATCACCGACGACAGGATACGAGACGACAATTTTTCTGATTCCCCCCTTTTTTGCTAGGAAGGAATCTATTACTTGCCTATCATTTTAAACGCACGGAACCTCCGGCTTTACATCTTATCCAAGGAATAGGATGACGATTATCTTCTACATAATACTTAAATGTGATATTTTACGCGTACTACGTTATTTAGCCTTCATATCGACGATATGAGCGCTTAAATCGCTACGACGATTTGCTCATTCCGTGTAGGGAACAATTCATTCAAATACCTACTGTAGTTGTCTGATTTAAAATATATTAATTTTTGTATAAAATATATAAAATAAATAATACGTAATAAATGTTGCCTAGAAACCAGATCAGTAGACTAGAATCCATATTATTAATGGTATATACAAACGCTTGGTGTGCTTAAATTACTTTCCATTCTCCAAATCACAACTACAATAATATTTGCAAAGGTAGATATAATAATAATATCTCTACTCCTCATTCTAATCACAAGGATTAGCCCAAAAGTCTGAGACTTATGTGAGAAGGCGCATATTACTGTTACCTGGGCCGCAATTTGCACTTATGTTGGTAAGCCCTAAGCACCATTCAGTTCTGGAATGAGGAAAACCTGGAAAGCCATATTTAGCTAAGGGGGCAGTCAAATATCAACTGATTTTAATCTTTCATATGAATACCAATCTGACATTCTTCCCATCCTATTATAGGCCACCACCAGGATGGTTACCAACCCATCCCTGCTAATAAACTTAATCTACAAGTAGACAATTTAATTAAAAATGATCTGGTGGAATGAGTATTCGAACCCACGACCCCTGGGTTGGGTAATCGAGACAGCAAAGCCTGAGCCACCGGCTTGCCGTATGTATATCGAATACATTTGAAAATTAAAACTAGCGGATAACATAGATACTGACAACATGGTTTTATAGTAAATATTTATTAATTGTTTTGAAGAAACACAGTTCTCATTTAGATGTTTCAAGAAATAGGTATATAGAAAACACTCTATATAGTGTTATTCAGAACTTATCCATAATAAAATTTGGGGATGTTTAACATACATGTACAAATGTGATAGTGCAAAAAAATTTTTTTTGGCGGTTTCTGAAAACTATTTAAAAATTTTTCATTGCACGCCACTGGATACTGGTTCACTGTAATGAAGTGACTTTTGGACTGACAATGCAAACTGGCTAGCACGAAAAAAACTTCGGAAGTTCTGAGAGTATACCGACACCCGGCGCAAAAAAGATTTGCAGCGTTTTTACTTTAAAATAAACTTAAAGATAGATAGATGTGACCAAAGTGACGTGTCTTTAAAATGAATAAAATTTTGTTACACTAATTTTGAAGAATTGAGCTACTTGATTACTAGGTATTAGAAACATGAAATTTATAAAAAATTTGCACATACCTCGTTACAAAAGCTGTTCGAAATAATATTCCTCGACTTGCACACACTTTTGGGCACGCCTTATCCAATTTTGCCGCACTAAACCGAATGTTCCTCCTGGTTGCTGATCTTGTAAACGCAAATTATTAAGTAAATTGGGGATTTTCAGCATTTTGCTCGTAATTGATAATCCACTGGTAACAGTCCATTAACTCAGCATTACTGTACACATGAGCCATTTTGAAAATTTTACAGTTTAACACTCCTACGATAAATAAAACACCGGCACTGAGAGAGGACACAGATAGACTGATGACTTAATAGACAATAGAGAATTATCCTCACTACAACTCTATTCGCTCGGGCGTTCAGGCACAAAAACGTGTTTACTTTTTTTTACCACATTCTTAGGAATGTGGTAAACAGATTGTCGTTGAAGTACAGTTGCCCATCTACGTAGTCCCTTATAATGGTATAACTTTAAACATTGTTTACGGGAAATCCTAAGACTTTTATTATAAATTTTTTTGGTGATATCGATTTTTTATTTAAGGATGCACATATCCTCAAAGTTTTAGAGATAAGTTCTGAATAACCCTGTATACTAGTATTGCGGCTTGTTAGGCAACATACATTTACTGTATTGAGAAAGGCCTGACAAGCCGAAATACTAGTATGCAGAGTGTTTTCTATATATTTCTTGAAACATCTAAATGAGAACTGTGTTTTTTCAAACCAATTATTTTCACGATGTACCATAAAGAACCATCTGCTTCCAGTATCCACTTTGTTAAAAGTATTTGTTATCAAAATACTTTAAACATGATTTAAATATTTTAGTAGCTGCTTCAGATTATTAATTTCCTTGGAACTGAATTTGACTTCAAGCAATGATACTACAGAATGTTATATTTTTATCTACCAATGTGACCTGTACGGAGCCTTTTGAGCAATAGGTGTAGATTTAGGAATGGCATTTCTCTTGTGTTCTTTAGCACATTTTCTTTAATGTACGATTAATTAAAACTCAAACTCAAAATGTGCTGTGCAATTGGTAGATGAAGTTTTCTGATAATAATTGTAGAGATTTTCAAATTTTGAATAGATAGATAGATATAGATATATATTTATTGATCCCTTTGATCATAATAACATGATATTGGACAAGTCACAGTTTAGTTACAAAAAAAAAACAAAAAACAATCAGGTATACAGAAAACACAATAAGAGCAATACAACAAAAGGCTGTCATACAATCAAAAAACCTCACAATCAAAGACCCTAAAGCCTGTCATTTACATATTACACATTAAATATTAAATTTACACATTAAAAACGAGTGTTCAGGAAATCTGGTATGTTATATATACATTCTCGCACAAGAAGATTTTTTAATTTTCTCTTAAATTCATTAAAATTTTTTTCCTGCCTAATACAAACGGGCAGATGATTCAGGAACTGTATTCCTTTAAAGACTGGGCTTTTCTCGTACAGCGAGGTGACGTGATTAGGAGTTCGTAAGCATTCTGCACCTCTTGTGGAATAATTATGATATTCGCAATTAGGCCTAAGTGTTTTGTAATTATTCTTCGCATACAATATGGATTTATAGATATAAATAGAATAAGAAGTTAGTATATTATTTTGTTTAAAATGTTCTTTACATGTTTCTCTACTATCGAGGTTAAATATTAGGCGAATTATTTTTTTCTGAGAGATGAGGACGCTGGAGGCATCGGTCGCACTTCCCCATAAGACAATGTTATATGAAATATGGGTGTATACTATAGCATAATATACATTAATTAGTTGTTCAGCGGTGAAGATATTTTTTAGTTGAAGTATCGCATAAAAACTACTATTTAACTTTTTACAAACATAATTTATGTGGTTAGACCACCTAATATTACTGTCCAGGTAGACTCCTAAAAATTTGGTTGTATTTGAAAATTGAATGTTGGTATCTTTAACCAGTACAGATTTATCACATGAAATTGCTGTCCTGTTGAAAAACTGCATACACACAGTTTTGCTCGCATTAACCATTAAAGCGTTCCTTTCACACCAAGTGGTGAAATCTCTAGATAGGAGGTTCATATTTATAATTAACTCTTCGGGAGATTTTGCATCCGTTGCCAGGGTTGTGTCATCGGCATATAGAACGAGATGATTTGTACGCACATGACGCGGAAGATCGTTTATATATAATAAAAAGATTAAAGGAGCAAGGATTGCTCCCTGCGGTACCCCGAGTTCCATTTGTTGAGGAATAGACCTATGTTCCCCCATTTTAACTATAATTTTTCTGAATTGTAAATAGGAAGTCAGCCATGAAAGAAAACTGCCACGAAATCCCAAGTTGTTTAATTTATTTACCATTATATTCAGATTCACAGAGTCAAAGGCCTTTGACAGATCAAAAAAGAGCGCACCCACATACCTCCCTGAATCCAACGAACTATGGATGAAATTCAGGAGAGCAATGGACCCACTCTCTGTCGATCTTCCCTGCAAAAAACCATGTTGATGTTCTGTTATTACATTATATTTTTCTAGAAACGATAGCATCTTTTTGTAAATACATTTTTCAATAATTTTACATATTACAGTTTGCACGGTTATAGGTCTGTAATTGTCAAGTCGTAAACAATTTTCATTCTTGTGAATTGGCGTTACAAGTCCTATCTTTAGGTCAGCTGGGAAAGAGCCCATTTGTACCGAGAAGTTTATTATATCTGACATAACCTGAGCCAAGTGAGGTGCAATGCTCTTGATCAACTTTGTTGAAAGGCAGTCGACTCCCACCGATCCGACATTTCTCAAGGAATTGATAGCATCTAATACATCTTCTGGCAACACTGCACTGAAATAGAATGTGTTGTGGACATATATTGAGGTATTATTATCAAAACTTAAATTTGTAAAACGTCTATTCAGTTCATTTTTTGCAGATTTCGCAAAGAATTCGGCAAATAAATTTGCAATTTCATATTCATTATCGATTATCACTCCATCATGTTCAATAGTATTTATAGTATGCTCCTTTTTTTTCCCTACTTTTTCCTGGACAGTGCGCCATATAAATTTTTGTTTGTCTTTTACATTTTTATTTTGTAAACTTTTCTGGTAAGACAGTTTCTTTGTCTCATTTATTTTGGCAATGTAATTTTTTTTATAAGCTTTATAGTTTGCATGATCACGAGGACTTGTTGAGTTTTTTGTCAACCAAAACAAATTCCTAAGATCATCACCCATCTGCCTCAATACAGGATTTATACGTTTTTTATTAGTTCTATTAGTAATTGTTTTCCTAACCAGGGGGCATGTCAGTTCAACATAGTAAAACCAAGTATTAAAAAATTCTCTGAACACCGAGTCAACACTACTGTGTGTGTGATAAACAGACATAAAATTTTCATTGCTTAAATAAGTCTTTAATGTGAGCAGGTTTGACTGAGACAGGTTTCTATATTTAATAACATTTTCTTGCGATTCATGCTGGCAGACTTCGCATGAGGTATTCAGTTTAGCATCCATTTTAATATCCAAACCAAAGTGATCGCCCAAATGGAAATCAGTGACATTTTCATGGTATGCAAATGGAGTACTTGTTAGGAAATAATCAAGTTTAGTTTTTGTTGTTTTCATATTTTTGTTTGTAAAAATTCGAGTTGGTTCATAGTTTTGTAATTTTAAATCAAAGCTTTCAATTAGATCATTTAGCAATATTCTTTCATAAGAATTTTTTAGGTAATCGATATTAAAATCGCCAGTAACAATGACAGCATCATAATTCTGTGCACAATGAGTGAGAGCCATGTAAAGTCTACCCATGAATATATCTACGCTCCCAGAGGGGGATCTGTATACATTAATAATACAACAATTCATTTTTTGGATATAAAATGCTAGGCCGCACACCTCGAAATCTGATTCAATCGACATATTATTTAGAAATTTGGGTATTTTATACTGAAAAGAGTTTTTTATTAACACGAGAACCCCACCATGAATCATGCCAGTTCTATTGAAATATGTTGCCACATCATAGTTCTGATATTTTACAAAACCCACATTGTCATTTTTACACCAAGTTTCGGAGAGACAGACTACATCAGGTTTCTCCTGATCTAAGATCAATTCAAGTCTATTAGTTTTATTAAATAGAGATTGGCAGTTTACACTAATAATATGAAAATATTCAGCAGACCTCTGTAGGGGTCTAGGTTTAAAATTTCTTGATGATATTTCCTGTCGATAACGGTCTACGACTGCGGTAACATCTGAGGATGAATCCGGAAAAAACGTTGAATATGGACACCGTGTGGCCAAATTTCCGGGTTCATGGCATTTTTAAAGTTATAGTTGTAGACACTTACTTTGAAGGAACTATAAACTTCTGGGTATTTTGAATTTAAAGAAGCGACGACGACTTCTGGAAAATATGGTTTTACAACTTTACTCAGGTCTTCTTCACTCATCCTGGGGTCTACTCTATAAATATGAAGATCAACAAATTTGGGAACTCCTTTCACTTCCTTGCCATTTACTTTTAGCTCGCTATTATTTCCTATTATTAAGTTTTTTCTCTTCTTCCTACTCCTAGCCTCCTTAAATCCAGCTTCTTCAGTGTGCAGGTGGTTTTTCCCCAGGTTCACTAATTCATCGCATTTTTGTTGAGTACTTATTTGCATTAAAGCAGCTGAAACATCATTTTTTGAAATCATAGACTTTTTCGAGGATGCGGCAACCGCGCCACTCTCACCGATGTTTACATTCTGGCTAGCTGACTGACTTCGTACAGTGGATTCTTCAATTTTTGCGACTTTTTTTACAGCCACTTTTTCCGTATCATGCGAACACTTTTTATTTAATAAAGTAATTTGTTGTCTCAATATGTCAATTTTCCCATGCAGTTCATTTATGATTATGTCCTTTTGTTTGATGATATATTTAAATATATTTAAGTCAATTACCTTTTTGTCAGGGCTTAGGTTCTCAATAGCATTGAAAAATAGTTGATCTGATGTCAATTCAGGGTCACAGCACATAATTATGCTATCACTGGTAAATTTCAAGTTGGCATTTTTTGCACAGCTAGTATGAAAGATATTATCACAATTTGCACACATTATACCATTTACAACGTTCTTTTTGCACCTTTTACAGCACTTAATTCCCTGCACATTTTCAGACGATCGTCCACTGTTCGCCATCTTTACTAATATGATTGCTTGTTACCGAGATTTGAAATTATTTTCCTAATTTTCTGTTGAAAACATGTATTACTCAAATATTGCCCATTTCGGACATACTACGCAAATAATTATTTTAGTTTTTAGTTAATAGGGCGAAATAAGCGAGCCTAAATATTATTGCCCGCATTTTTACCCTATTTTGTACCTTTTTTTTCTGCAAGGGTAGAATAGTAAATGTGCCTTGTATAAATGAAGCAAACAAATGAAAGTTCAAAATTTATTAACATTAATATTTGATATATAACAATAATTTGCTTTAAATTAATAACAAAAATCATTTACAACCGTCTTTAAAAACGAAAGTACAATTTGAGAAGGAACAACAGTAACACCAAAGAAACTACCTAAATTTTCTTTGCCATCGAATAAATAGCAATTATATAAATGCAATAAATCATTAATTCTTTCGACTCCTTCTATTAAAAGAGATATTTTGTTCTTAGACGTTATGCTGTCTTCTACATATCCTGATGCTACAGTACCAATCTTATATCTTCCATGCATTTTTAATGTTGTAATATCGTCACCTGCATCTACGAGAAGAGTGCCAATGACCTGTGTACATTTTAGCATCGGCGTAGCCGATATCAGAAAAAACTACCGTTCTTTAATTTCTTTTACTCGCAAAGATATATATTGTCGATACAATTGAAAAGTGTACATTTCATTTTCTTCCACAATACTAAAAGATTTTGGTGCTCCAGTTTTTGTATCGTTAATTTTTACTATAACAACGATTCATTTGTCATTTATATAATCAATCGAGAGCTTTACCAACTCATCTCTTCTTAATCCTCCAAAAACACCCATTACTAGAACAACCTACAATAACAAGAACCTATTAAGCACATACAGTAATATAGCCAATTATTTCCTAAATTACCTTTTCCAAAAGATATGTATGAGTTGCTGCTTCTCTAATAAATTTCAAAATATTCTCTCTTGTCAATATTTTAGATTTTTTGCAATATATCCTCTCAATATTTGCTTCAAATAAGCCTCTAATCGATGATATCTCCTATATTTACTTTTCTGCCCACTAATAATGTGGTCTTCAACGTTGAATACTTTGTCCACAATGTGTTGAGACTGAATGATTCTGACTAAAAGATATATAAAAAATAAAAATTATAAATATTTCTTTAAAGTGGTAAAAGGTTTCCAAGAACACACCAGTTCTTGTAAATATCCCATTAATATAGTTTCACTAACAGCTGTCACTGAATTTCTGCTTGTCCAAGTCTCAAAACGTTTATATTCTTTATCATAAAGTAATTTAGATTTATTAGTCAGTAATACGTAACCTCAGAATAAAATATCAAACTATCAAAATCAACAATTTTGTGGGTGTCATAGATACATCTTGGATACATCGTTTATATATTGAAAAACTGTTTTCATTCTCATTTACATTTAATTATTAAATTTAATATAAATATAAAATCAAATGTATCAGTGAAAATAATACACTGTATGCACCACGGGAGATACTAGGATTATTATACCCTTAGGCGACTTGCTTAGGGAAGCAACCTGTTGCATGCGGCCATAAACATCCCTGTATTTCCCTTAGTACATAAATAACTATTATTGTTACATTCTTATCACATAAAAAGAAGTTACTACATTCTAGTTATTTTATTTGATTTACACACATTAAGTATTGGCAACAAAACAAAATACAATTGACAATAAAATTAACAATAATTCACTTGCAACACAAGAATAATAAACTATTAAGTTTGAGCTCAATGTAGGCGTTTATCGGGTGCCTATATAATAGTATTAGACCGGCAGTTAGTGGAAGATTTCTGGTTGTGATTTTGTGCAGTAGCCTTCAGAGGGTATTGTAATGAGTATATATATTTTCTCATAACGAAAAGGAACTAAAAGAGTCATCCCAGATTTTTCATATAGAAAGTTGAGTTTTAATTTTTTGTTCGCAAATTTGGCGTTTTAGTGCGAGTTTAGTCAGGCTGCCATATCTTTTAATATGAGGTTCAACAAAAAAAGTTCCTAGTGAAACTACCGGCATACCGTTAGCATGGGTCCAGTGTTCCACCAAATGGGTGTTATGGTCACGCGAATTTGTATTTGAATAAAGAATTTTTTCGCTTTTCCGAACAGGCTGTTCCGATATATACACTATATATACTTATTGCAGTCAAATAAGGCAGAAAAGAAGAGTATTCTTTTTCTAAATTCAAGCTTGTTTATTGCTTCTTCTTCAGGAATACTACAAATTCATTTAATTACGAATAATAAAAAATACAATTCAGCATGGTACTTACGAAAAGTAGAGGTTAGAAAAAGCAACTGACTAAATTGTTACAAAAACACATCACTATATAGAAATTATAGACACACTTAAATAATCCATGATTGTAAAAAAAATAATCAAGATTAATAATTAAAACATATAGTATTGCAACAGGCCATGTGCTGCTATTTTTAGAACAATAAAAAACAACAACAGGCTGGGTAACATAATTTGAACAGTAAAAACAAATCCAAAAAATAAATTTACTAGGCATCACTAGATTTGTTTTTACTGTTATATTTTCAGTATATTTTGATAAGTAGCTATACCTTATGCCAATATGCAAACCAGACCACTTTTGGTTTCCAACCATAACTATGGGAGAATTTGAAGGCAGGATTTTTTTATATGGGAATCCTGGAGCGGTGCTCTTACATGACTGAAACCATGACTGATGTTTTGAATCTCCGCGCCGTGGGTCCACTTCAGCTCCAACACAGTGGGACACTTTACACTAGAGCGTGAACACTTAGTGTGATCGTGACGGCTCTTAGCACTGCACACCGTTTCACTAATCGAACGGGTTATTAAATCAATGATACATAATCACTAATTTTTAAAGTATAATCAAAATAATAAATGAGAAACATTTAAAACTCAAGTTTACAGTACTTTATTTATAATATGCTTACCAAAAAAATGCAATGGTATGCATAAAAAATTGATTTCCGTTTCCATAAAAAATTACATCCTCAAATGTCCCATAGATACGCTTATGGCTGGGAATCAAAGTGGCCAGCCCTTGGGTCGGCCATGTTAATAGCTTAAATCACAGTATTCTTCTTAATAAACATAATAAAGTGAGTCTCGACTGCTTTACTCAATTTCATTCTTACCCTAATTGAAGAAAACGGTAACTATGTGGAATTACGTGGCCATATTTGTTAGACCTTTTCGCTTTTCCTAGCGTACGCCAAAGCTCCGTAGTGGATCCTTTGTTTGTAATTTTTTTAGAATACATTATTTTGACATTGTGAATAATGTGTTTGTAAACTAGGTATTTGCTGTTTGCGGATGATCTGAAGCTGTATTGACGAAAAGTGCCGTTAAACGACAAATGATGTGCCAAAAGTAAACCTCTGTTAAATATAGAGAAGTGTCATGTCATTTCATATCACCAAAAACTAAATACCCTATGATTCCGTTACAAATTCGATGATCGGTTCTTATTCTTCTTGACTATTGTTAAGGCTTAGGTGTCATATTTAATTAAAAGTTTATATTTGCAATACATGTCGAAAATTTATGGCGGATTTATGCATACACATTTAACATATACAGGGCGCCCTATTTCTTGACCCGTTGCATGGGTAACTTTTTTATTAGTAGAGATACAAAAACGCTTAAATGAGCAAATTAGTGCAGTTTCGTATTAGTAATTCTACGGTAAGGCGAAAAATTATATACGGGGGAAGGTTGAAAAGTTATTGACAAAAAACGAAAAATCCAACTTTTCTATTATTCCTCGTAGCTCGTTCATTTGAAGAGTTAGAGAAAAATGCTTCACATGTTTTTTGTAGTATTTTTCATGTAAAATGACATGCACTTGCTACTTTTTATATATCTCTTAAAATGGTTGAGAATCACAGTAAAATATATTTTTTTTAAATGTAATGGATAGGTGGCTGTGACATTAACCGAAAGTCCCCTTTTTTCTCTTTCAGATGATATAACATAGTCCATATTTTATCCTTACAAAAGTAATAATAATCGTTGTTTTTAAAGAAAGTTTATTGTCACATCAAGAATGCTATGGATTATGGAACAAAAGAATGTTTTGAGAACAGAAATTATTAATTAATTACCTAATTATATTGAAGTAAATGTTCGAAATGACCTCCATCCTGTTGGATACATAGTAAGCAACGTTTCTGGATACTTCTTAAAACATTATTTATTGTATGTCCATGTATGCTTCTAATTGCATCTTGAATCCTGACTTTTAGATCCTCTATATCTAGAGGAGCTGTCACATAAACTTTATCTTTCAATAACCCCCAAAGAAAAAAATCTAAGGGGGTCAAATCAGGTGTTCGCGCTGGCCAGTCGATATCCATTCTATTTCCTATAACATTATCAAACTGTTCATGTAAATATTGTTTTACCTCGCGGGAATTATGCGCAGGTGCTCCATCGTGTTGGAAGTATTTAAGATTTCTAAAAATATGAAGTGGTAATTCATTTAAATATTCCTCTGTTAGAGTATTCCTTAGAAAATGAAGGTAATTATTCGCATTCAAATTATCTTCGTAAAAATATGGGCCAATAATTTTGCCACAAAAAATTCCACACCACACATTTATCCCAAATTGACGTTGATTTCTTCTTTCAGAAACAAGATGTGGATTTTCTCGGCACCACATTATGTTATTATGGCGGTTAAAAATACCATTGTTGGTAAATCTACTTTCATCACTGAATAAAATCTTTTTCCAGAAGTCTAGATCCTCTTCGCATTTTGAAATGTACCATCGACAAAATGTCATCCTTCTTTGATTATCAGCTGGATATAAAGTATTGCATATGGAATAATGATAAGGCTTTAAATTGTTACCTTTTAAAATAGCTCTTACAGTTTCCTTGGAAGTGTTGCAGTGATGTGCAATTTCTGCAGTTGAAGAATCAGGTTTAAAATTTACATAAGTCAAAACATTTATTTCAGTGTCTTCATTGAAGTTTCTTTCATCCTTAGGCTTTGAAAAAGAAATGTATAATCGTATATTATTTTCCAGCTGTCTAAATATTCTATGATGGGGTTGTCTTCGTTCCATGTAAGTTTCAAAATAAAGATTCGCTGCAGCTTGTGCATCTCGATTTTGGTTATAATAACAAAATAGCATATCATTTTTCTCTTCGTTGGTGTACATATTTGCAACACTATTATTTTGTATGCAGTATTAATAATAAACAGTAAACTACTTAACAAAAACTAAAAATGTCACTTATGATCTGTCAATAATTAAATGCCAACTAGACGTTTTTAAAAATATCAGGAATCTTATTTTTTGTTTTATTTCCATAGCATTCTTGATGTGACAATAAACTTTCTTTAAAAACAACGATTATTATTACTTTTGTAAGGATAAAATATGGACTATGTTATATCATCTGAAAGAGAAAAAAGGGGACTTTCGGTTAATGTCACAGCCACCTATCCATTATATTTAAAAAAAATATATTTTACTGTGATTCTCAACCATTTTAAGAGATATATAAAAAGTAGCAAGTGCATGTCATTTTACATGAAAAATACTGCAAAAAACATGTGAAGCATTTTTCGCTAACTCTTCAAATGAACGAGCTACGAGGGATAATAGAAAAGTTGGATTTTTCGTTTTTTGTCAATAACTTTTCAACCTTCCCCCGTATATAATTTTTCGCCTTACCGTAGAATTACTAATACGAAACTGCACTAATTTGCTCATTTAAGCGTTTTTGTATCTCTACTAATAAAAAAGTTACCCATGCAACGGGTCAAGAAATAGGGCGCCCTGTATATCACTTAAGATTTATTAAGTTCTGATTTCACATCTCAGAGATAAAAGAACACGTTTAACACTTTTAAATACATCCATTATGCGACACATTAAATATTAAGATCTAGATCTGTCAATTTAAGAGTTGGCCAACTTTTATCTTGTCTTAAATGTTCTCTTAAGTGTTAGGAACATCTTAAAGTGATGAATATTAAATATGCGTGCGTAAATCCACCAATAGTGTCGTCTGGTTCCAAAAATGTTTTGTATTTAAAAATGTGTACGGTATAGTATCGCAGATCAACATGTTAATTATTTAAACTTTATAACTTCTTTATTTAAATTAATATCGAATATACAAATTTAATATGGTTACTAAAATTACTTTGCTTCTGGTTGACACTTCGAAATAGACATTTCCTTTTAAGAAATAGTTTTATTGTCACACTGTTATCAAGAAATTGCTAGGTTTCATCATCTTGATTTACACATATTAGATATGGTAATAATAATGGTAATAAAAGAAACAATTTAATGGGCAGGAGTTTTTATTTTTTAAAGAATAGACTATTAATTTTACCTCAATGTAGGTGGTAAACATACAGTATAAATTTCATGCCAACCAATATAGTTTTTAATAGGGTGTGTTAAATTTAATCAGCATGAAAATAGTAAGTAGTACCTTTTTCCATTACATGCTGCATATTAGAGTAGTGATTTCTTGCGTAAACAAATATGCAACGAAATTGGAGTCTTTATTTCATTTACAATCTTGCCTCACAACTCCCACCTGATTGTTTGTATGTAACATTTTAAATTATTGTTAGAGTGAGCATGTATCATTCTACATACAGAGTGCTTCAAATTCGATGCAATACATGGGGATCTCGGAAACGGCAAGAGATACGAAGTCGGTTAAATGGAGGCAAAGTTGCGTATTCAGGGGGGAAACATAATGGTGAAAACAGATCAAGGCTAGCTTGATTAGTTTTCGAAATATTTTGAAAAAACCGAAAATTTCGATTTTCGTTTTTGTTTTTTGCGGGCCTATTTGATGAGGTATTCAAAAATAAGGAGCACTTTTCTATAGCAACTTTTTGCCTTTTTTTCGAATGGTGTTAGTGAATTTTCCGAAAAACGTTTCGTTTCCCGGAAACCAACATCAACTTAATTTTTGTAAATACGGACCTGGAATTTTTTTTCAATTTTTTGGAAGCATTTTTGTAACTTGATAGAATGCCACCATAAAAGGAACCAGATTTAAACGTTTTGTCTAAGAAAAATCCATCATTAATAATTTCCCGTGGTCCTCTTAGATTTAGTTTTATCTATGCAAACGTTTCTATGACAAACACATTTCAATGTTGTGTCAAGCACTATCGGTACTTAAAAATGGCTTTCAGCAATCTAGAATTTTTTAATTTTATTTAAATTTCCTCATAATTCAGGAATTGTGCGCAACTACCTACTTAAATGTAACATTTCCAAACAGATGGATTGGAAATCATGGTGCTGTAGAATGGCCAGCAAGAGCTCCTGATTTATCCCCATTAGATTATTTCTTATGAGGACGAACTAAAAATGTTTTATATAAGAATCAATATAATAACATTGAGGATTTGAGAAATGCCACTATTCGTGTTCTGAATGCAATACCTGCAAGGGAAATCGAAAGATCTATTCAAAACTTAAAAAAACGAATACGCCTCTGCATGAATAATGGCGGAGGATTATTTCAACATCTGTTTTAGGGTTTTTATAGTTTTAACATATTTTGTTCTTTTATTCATTGTTTATTCAATTGCATCAAAGTTTATAGTTGTTAATTTGTTGTTTTATTATTAGCTTTTGTTTATTTATCGTAAATAAAAATGAAACCTACAAAATATTATTCAATATCTAGAATTAACAAAAGTCGAAACAAAAATACTAATGATGGATTTTTCTTAGACAAAACGTTTAAATCTGGTTCCTTTTATGGTGGCATTCTATCAAGTTACAAAAATAATTCAAAAAAATTGAAAAAAAAATCCAGGTCCGAATTTAAAAAAATTAAGTAGATGTTGGTTTCCGGGAAACGAAACGTTTTGCGGAAAATTTGCTAACACCATTCGATGAAGGGCAAGAAGTTGCTATAGAAAAGTGCTCTTTATTTTTGAATACCTCATCAAATAGGCCCGCAAAAAAACAAAAACGAAAATCGAAATTTTCGGTTTTTTCAAAATATTTCGAAAATTAATCAAGTTAGCCTTGATCTCTTTTCACCATTATGTTGCCCCCCTGAATACATAACTTTGCCTCCATTTAAAAGACTTCGTATCTCTTACCGTTTCTGATATCCCCATGTATTGCATCGAATTTGAAGCACCCTGTATAGTTTGATTATACCTGCCCATATGTCGAATAAAACACGGAAAGATGTCGAATAAAACACGGATTTCCTCGTTTCTTCGCGGAAAGCATTTATTTAGATCTAACATTATCGCTTGAGACAAAAATTAATTGATTTTACATACCTACCTATTCTAAATAATTTTCCAGTTTATGATTCTCGCTATCATGTGTTCCATGTTGGCCTCTGCAATGCTACAAGGATCTGCAAAAAACCTTCCTTCTATGCGTATGTATCCGGAAAATAAGTTTTTCCATACGAGTTAAGGATATTCAAGATTATTTGATAAATTATTTTCAATATTGGTTATGTTGTGTCAACAGAAAATTTATTAAATATTTTTCACAATATCTTTAAGTTGTGTGGAATGAATTAAGTAAGTTCACTTCCTAGGTAAGTATATGGTTAAATAACTCATTCTTCTATTTTTGGAATATTCTCAAAATGTATTTCTAAATAATTTGACCGTACCAAGAAATCCTTAAAGCATATGTGCTTGTCAGGGGCGGGGCGTATATCAGTTTTTTAAATATGTCTGTTAATAAATTATAAAATATAGGTATAAGCAGTTAATACAATTTTAAATAGTCAGTCCTCGTGATATTCTAAATATAATTATGTATAAAAAAACTGTCCAAAAGGCTGATGAATAGTGTGCCAATTTGTACCCTGAGAAATTACAGGGTGTCTGTGTTCTAAAGACGAAACTGGAATGCTTCAGGTTAATTTTCTAACACTTTTTGAATGTAATGAATGAATGCCCTAACACGGAAGTACTTATTTTTTATAAAAATAAAATAAATGTTGGATAAACATTAATGTAATAATTTATTTATACTATATCATTCAAAACTTTAACTCGGGTAAAGAGAGCACTAAAAATTAATATTACTTGCGGACAAAGTAAGATAAAGGTACCAGTAATTAACACGTTAAGGTATTGACCCCGTTATTTTTGTCTATATCTTTTTTATAATAAATTACTCAGTTATAGGAAAAATTGAATACGCTCATAGTTTGTTTCTTTTGGGATTACACCACCTGTAAAATAACAAAAAGCAGAAAACCAGAAGTATACTAATTAAATATTTAAAGTGTAGTAACAAGGCAAACTTCTAAAGTTTTCCCCAAAAAACAATTATATTATTTGTCAGATTGACATTTTTAATTTCAATGACGAATTAAAAATGTCAATCTGAAAAAAATACTTGTTTTTTTATATAAAGAGTTCTTATCGTACAAACAGTCTACAGAAGAAGAGTTGAGGATCAACTCGAAACGTATAGAAGAAAGCTAGTTAAGTGTTTAATTTCTTTTAAATTTTATTATAACTATTTTATTTGGATATATATAATATTATAGAATTTTGTATAAAACTGAAAAATCACTGATAAAATTTAGTTAATATATCAATTATTATTTTATCACACGTTATACAGTGGTTTTTTGAAGCAAACTTTAGAAGTTTGCCTTGTTACTACACTTTGATTATTTAATTTATATACTTCTAGTTTTCTGCATTTTGTTATTTTACAGGCGGTGTAATCCCAATAGAAACAAACTATGAATCGTCAAAATACACCACAAATAAGTTACAGACATTATAATTGAATACGCTGTTGAAATATTCTATTCAAGGAATAGCAATATTTTTTTCATAAATAGTTGATATATAGAAAAAAAATACAGCGATCATTGACCGACACAAAAAATGAACGTTCTGTTCTAGTTATTGACCTAGGTGCGACCTAGTAATTGTCTTCAATATATAGGGCCTGTATAAGAAGTCAATATAAAAATGTATTTATCAAAAATTCAGCATTTTTTTGTTTATGCCCATTTTACATTCATTATCATCATTATTTGTTAAATTATACACTTTTTACCCTTCTTAACATAGACATTGTTGTTTCTGAGACTTAAAAAAATACTACAGTAAGCATTCTTTTGTGGCTGGGAATCTCCTTCTTGATATGTCAAAATATCCAATTCACCCAAAGTTTTTCCTCCTACGATCACAAGTTCCTTGACCCATTTTTCTCTCCATTGGAACTTTACACATTTTTTATAAATCAAAGTAGTCTTTGGGGTGTTATAGATTTGTGACGCTCGAAAATAACTCATTCCATTATTTATAACATTTATTGCGTTTTGCAAATCATTCAGGAGCTCGGTGTCCGAGCGGTTAAGACGTCTGGTTTTTAATCGTTCTCCGCGGTTGACGACGGTTCGATTCTTACCGTGGTCAACTTTTTCTAATTGCTCCAATATTAAATCTGTGTGTGTAAGGCTGGTAGCATTCTTAATATGTAACTAGTACTGCAATATCACTGTATAAATGGCTAACAACCTACTGTACACTTTAATTAATAAGGTTTTCCAGGTTTCCCTTATTCTGGTACTAAATGGTAGTTAAAGTTATAACATCGTAAGTCGTTCCTGGGCGCACTCGCGACCCGCAAAATAATAATATGCCGCTCCCTATCCCACACAAGTCTCTGACTTCCGGGCTCATTGCTAAGATGAGAATGAGGGATAGAGATATTATTCGCTGAAAATGTCGGTTTATGATTCAATTAAAAAAAACACATCGATCTAGTAATTGACACAACCATGTACCATTAATTGAATAAGTAGTTTCAAGCATAGTTTAGTATGAAAAAAGATATTTAGTAATATGTCAACTGTGCGCCTCAATCAAAATATACATTTCAGAAATCAGGTTTAATAAAAACTAATTTAAATAACCCACAGCCAAATATTATATATTTTCAAGAGATAATTTTGGCGGTTAATTTTTGACAACAATATGCTGAAGTTATTGACACCATGTTTGTCCTAATGACAATAATTGACTAGGTATTATAAAGAAATATGAATAACTTTTTAAACTGATCATTTATTGTATAGGTCAAAGACAAGTCAGATTGTTGAAGAATATCAGTTACTTACAATTTTGATTTTTTTAAACTCATTAAATATATATATTTACACATTTAGCAATAAAGTTAACAGACACTTTGATGCACTATTAATTAATCAACTTGGTGTTACTATCAAGGGGACAAAATATGTGTACTACTAATTGGCCAAGCATTTTTAGGGTTTTTAAGAGAAAACTGTGAGTTTTTATGTATATACTTTAGAACTATAGGGTATTTTCTGGTCACCTTTCTGTTTCCAGCCGTCAATTCCTTAACCTAACCGGCTTTCAGAACTTTCTGCAAGAACTGATTGCTTAGCAAAAAGTTAAAGCATTTAGACCAAACGACGCGCTTTCCTTGTGATGTGCATTTAACTGAGCTATAAAATCATAATTAGGGCATATATAATCTAAATTCTTTCCGGCTTGCACAAAAGAAACTTAGGTATAGCTGTTTGAAATGCAGGAGGGTTAATACCTAATGCTTTCCTTATTTTAAGCATATAATTCCAAAAACAGTCAATGATTAGGGGATAGACAATTATCGGTGCTTTTACCTTAATCGGTTAGTGCAGAAAATTGGTATAAAGTTTGATATCAAAATTTCAAGCTAACATGATTTGGAGATCATAAATCGTGTCAAGACTTCTATCAAGATTCAATGGAACTACCATAATGTGAAGGTAGGTTACATTAGAGTCGCTTTCCCTATAACAGCAGAATGGACGAAGGGGAATAGAACTGATAACGAGCCTATCTGAAAATCACATTACTTTTTCAATCTAACCTAAGCATAGCTTAATATATGTATAGAATGGTTAAAATTGGTATGTTTTCGAGGGTTACCTCGAACAATAGATAGAACAAATCCGATGGACGAGCCATGTGCTGTTTTTTCTAAAAACTAACGATGGCGTAAACCGCATCTCTCTAACTCTTACAGTTTTCGAGCTACAAGGCGTTTCTCGATTTTTTGCACTTCCTCGTTTTGTCTTTTAAGATGCCTCAAAATGGTTAGGACATTTCATAGGCACTTTTTAGAAATATATTCGATGGCATAAAAAGAAATTTGAATTAATTGTGTTGCACAACCTGTGTTTTTTTAAATGGAACAACCTGTATTATAGTTTGTTTCTAAAATGTAAAGAGACGTGGGATGGGGATCTCGGAAACGTTAAGAGATACAAATTTGGGGAAATGGGGAAATGGGGAAAAAGTTGGGCTATTAGGTGAACAATAAAATGCCGCTTCAAAATCGATGATTAACTTTTTGGTTTTCGAGTTATTTTGAAAGAACCGAATTTTTGGATTTTCAAATTTATTTTTTTCTAACGTTATTATTGGACCTAGAACAAAATCGATGGCAAACTGGCTAAGAGAGGCTCAAGTATACAGTTTACAGGGCCCGAACCAGTGCTGGGGCTTCCGCCTAGTTATGTAGCAAGGTCCATTGAGAACTGGATCAAGGTAAGATCAAAGGGAGAATGGTCAAACGGGACGGGACTGCGACAAGCCAGGCTCTTAAGCGGGATTTATAAACTTGCAACTGGATTTGGATTCGGAGTTGGATTTGGCGCTGAAACATAAATACACGCAGTTACATTGATGTATTTATATTCACCGTCGGGAGAAAATTTGACGCTGGCCGATGGCCGCTTGCCGTCGAACATGAACCAATTTTATCTTTTTGCCGTTGGCGTTCGTAGCAAATCCGTAGCATTGCGTCGTCGTCCAATAGAAATCCATCGCTGACAGCACGTGATCAAACGCGTTGGAAAGAAATGTCAAATTGATATTTTTAGTCACAGATTATATCTACTATGTGCTTTAGTTGCGTTTTTAAGGTGAATTTATAAACAAAAACTTCGATTTGCAAGTCTACTTCTATTTAGTGTACGTATACGTACGTACATCGTGAATTTAAAGAATTGCTCTTCATCCCAAGTACTGGTTTTTTTGTAGTATTGGAACCCACCAGACTGTTTGCGAGCCCTGTTAATAGGCCTCACTTTAAACCGCCTATTTCTTCTTTTTCGTTTTTGCAAACTAATCACATAACTGCACAAAGTTAACCCTAATATACCTAAGATTCCGTAAGTAATAACAGCTGGTTTATCTATTTTAAATTTTTTAAAAAGCGAAATAACCCCACAAACTCAAATGTAAACAAACAGAAATGTACAACGCCAAACGCCAACTTCAAGAATATAAATTGGGTGTGAAACTTGCTACGAAGATCAGCGCCGACGTTCGGCGCCAGCACCAAAGCCAAATCCAATGTCAAGTTTATAAATCCACCTTTAATTGAAGGGCCTTGGTCGAACGCAACTCGATCAATACTTGCGCTAAGTCGTAACAGCATAAGGATTGTCACAGGACTGTTGACAGGTCACGGACATCTTAACAAGCACCTTAACATTATCGGCCTTAGTGACACTAGAAGGTGCAGGTTTTGCGGACACGATGACGAGGACTCCATTCACATCCTTTGTCGTTGTGCCTGCCTCATGGTCAAGAGACAGAAGCATCTGGGCGCAGCGTTTCTCCTGCCTCAGGACATTAGGGAGCTTCCCCTACAACGGGTGTTGGCCTATGCTCATAGCATGGGTCTCTTCCAATAGCTCCCAACTAGCGGCATGCACAATGGGTCGAAAGACCTGAGTGCTGCGGGTGACCGCGCCGCCTATGAACAACAACAACAACAAACCGATGGCACGTCTCCACAGTCACTTTCCATGCCTTTTAACGTGGCATTCTCGGTTTTTTAATCCGACGTTTCGTAGTTACCGAATTTAACCATTAGTAATACTTTATGGTTTGTGACAGAAAGTGTGGCAGAAATCTACCTTCACCATTTATAACACATGTTTCTCTCTTCTTGAGTTTCCTACCACAGTTTTTAGCTTCTGGTTATTTAACACACAGAAACTGGGGAAATTAGTAGATACCATGGACGTTAGCATTTAATGTATGTATAATATGCGATTTTCAAACAGAGTTCAATTAAACAGGAAATAATTTGGTGCATTATGGGTGTCAGCGGTGTTCTAGATAAATCAGAATAGACGATATGAAATCAATTTTAAAACTTAACTAAATAAAAATAATTTGTTAAGATTATTAAATGCTTCAGAATGTTTTTTACATTTTTCTTTATATAGGGATTAAGCCAAAAAATTTATTAAGAGATAAATTATTAATGAAATTATCAAATATTATGGTTCAATAAACTTGAACTATTAATGAAATTCGAAGGTATGCAAAAGAATTATTATTTTTAAGATATGCCACAAACAACTGCTTTGCGTGCAGTATACTGCACTCGACATGCGCTTCGCAAACCAAGTTGACACCATCTGGACATTATTAAAACTGATTGATTGATTGATTCAGTTTTAACCATCTCCGCCTGATGATGCCACCTTGATTGGCGAAACACGCTTCTAAAGCAGTATGGTGTTTTGGTGTTATGTGAAAAGCTACGGTAAGAAAACTACGTCATAAGTAAGTTTAATTGTAATGTACGGGATCTCAATATAAATTTTAATCACTTAGTTAATCTCGTTAGCATTTCTGTCGGCCAGGTCTTGACTGCAAACAATTTTTTTAACCCTGTTATCACAGAAAACAGTTTTGTTGTTTTAAGTTTAACTTTTGATGTATTCTTACGGATTAGAATAAACATCTGTTACTAGTACAAAAGTTGAGGAGTCTATAATAGTAAGAGAGTTATGAAGAAAACAGTATAACAAAATAATTTATATCTATAGTACACGAAAAGAAAATGACAACTAATTATCTAATTATATGACACTATAAATTTTTCCTGATTATAGTAATTACGTGACATACCATACTTTTTATATCTTTCTTTATATATGAATAAACCAAAAAGTTAACTAAGAGATAAATTATTAATGAAATTATCAAATATTATGGTTTAATAAAGTTTTATATTTCCTCGTTACCTATAAGCTAGGTACGCAAAGGAATAACTTTATTATTTTTAAGATATGTCGAAAACGACTACTTTGCGTGCATTATGCACCGCTCCACATTGAGTTAGTTTTTTTTTAGTTTAAATTTGTGAAAGGGCACATCAGATAATTTATGGATGATTTTATGAACAGCATGAAAGTTTACAAAAATAAGTATTTTATATTATGTAGGTACTAATGCATTTTTATTATATTGTTTTAATAAATGATGTAACTACAACAAGTAATCCTAGTTATGATTTTTTTAAAATTATTAATGTATTTATTGTACTATGTGAGTGGAAAGTGGTGCCCTCTATGGGTTTATGCTACTATGTTATCTGCCCGACAATATTGTCAATCGATAATATTTATAGTTGTTTCCTATATTATTAGTTGGACAACTGTCAACTAATTCAGAGTTCTATAGATTCGCCATAATTCCTAGTTGTCTAGTTTGTTTTAGGTTATTTTTGGTTATATGTAACATGCAATAAATGCGCAATAATATTAGCCCATTATATACCGAAGTTCAGTCAACCTTAAAACTGCAGATCAAGGTCTGTTTTTATGTTTTATTAAATTGAAGTCTTATTTCTCAGGTGGTAAAAGGCAGGCAGGCAATATTCCACCTTTTAGTCCTGGATTCCCTCGCAGGCCCAGAAAAGGAAAGTGATTCGATGCTGACTGCATGCAGCCACCTTATACTTACGGTTCTTTCGTCAACAAATGTATTATGTTAAAGTAACTTACTTGCTTTATTTTCTGTTTTCAAATATATTTTTAAACAACATATAGTTTTTAATATTTTTCAGTTTTACGATATCTGTTTTCAGATATTTATTATTTAATACAAGTTTCCCAGGTTTGGATGTTTCGCCACACTACCAAAATAAACAAAACACTGAACCCCTGCTCCAAAAAGGATTAATGTTTAGTTTAATTTTTGAAGCTAATTTATACATTTCTAATTAATTTCAACACTGAAAAAAGTAGGATACAATGTGCATTTTTACATCTCTCACTATAATCATAAAAGCAATTCAATTAGCGTTTAAGCTATTGGACCATTAGCGGTAATTTAATTTTATTTAAACTTATGAATTATTTAACAAGGTGCATACTTTTATTCTTACTGCATATACACGTTTAAGAAATTATAATATAGGGTCTTATACAGGGCTAGTCCCACCTAAGATTTGTTTCACATAACTCTCTTAGATAACATTTCACAAAAAAATGTTAAATATAAAAGTTTTACCGAATTGCCATTTTCAGAAAATATTTTTCATTATACTGGGTGTTCAGTTTAGCCTGGGTGCTATGCAACTTTGGTTTTTTAAATGGAACATCCTGTATTTTTTGTATTTTTAGGAACAACATGCAATACTGAATTAAAAACATGTACCTAAACCTAGCCGTTTTGAAGATATTTGACATTTTATAAAAAATTTGACAGTTTCAAGGGTTTGCAAGAATCTTCAAAACTTTTTTCGTATAAGAGATGCTTACTTGCTTTTGACAACGTACAAAACGCAAAATGTACTACCTGCCATCTTTATTTAAAATAAATTGAAATATATTATACCAAATATTTCTTTTGTCACGTTACATTCTGGGAATTTAAAACCGCAAACACTTTTTTCATTCTAATGGAATACCCTGTATTTTCTTACACCAAGTAGTGTAAAATTAAATTATCTTTTGTCTGATATAGGCATTGTAAGGGTTTATATTACAACTTTTTGCAATATTCGCGATTTTCTCCGATTTTCAAGAATCTAGCAGGCAAGTTTTTTAAACATTGATTTCAAAATTAGGCAGGTTATGAGAATATTGTTTCATTTTTTCAAGTGCCTACTGACAATAAGCCAATCTCTTTTCAAAATCTTCTTCTAAAAGTTCCTGATATAACTGAATGGAATAGGAATGATATTTATCTTATGCACTGACGATTTAGTTATGTCCGTCCTGGATGTTTCCAATAAGAATAATGCTGTAGATAAACACTCCAAGCCAATAATGGATTCCTGTCATTTTCTTGAACCAAAACCATATTTACTAATTGTTCTGTATATTCTTGTATTTATTTTAACACTAACTTATATTATAAATGTAAATATCCTACTAAAAAACACGACCTGTCATTTTGATAGCCAGGTCAATATTTAATAAAAATAAGGTCAGTGTTTTATAAACTTTTCTGCTATATGCTTGAAAATCGGAGAAAATCACGCAAAACATTGTAATATAAACCCCTTAGATGCCTATATCAGACAGACACAAGATAAATTAATTTTAAACTATCTGGTGTAAAAAAGTACAGATTCTATTTGAATTAAAAAAGTTGTTGCCGTTTAAATTTGTCAGAATGTAACTTGAAAAAAGAAACACTTGAAGAATGTATAATGTCTTTGAATTTATTTTAAATGAAGATGGTAGTACATTTTGCGTTTGTACGTTGTCAAAGGCAAATAAGGATCTCCTATACGAAAAAAGGTATGAAGATTTTTACAAAACTTTGAAACTGTATAGAATTTAATTTTTTATAGAATGCCAAATATCTTCGAAACGGCTGAGTTTAGGTATAGGGTATACTACACGTTTTTAATTCAGAATTGCATTCTATTCCTGAAAATGGAAAAAAATACAGGGTGTTTCATTCGGTGAAGCTTTTATATATAACATTTTTTTCGAAAAGTTTAGATAAGGGAACTATGAAAGATTGAATCTTGGGTGGGGCACCCTGTACTATATATTATTTATAAAAACTTTTATTAAGCTCAGGCAAATTACGCTAAATAAAGTATATGAAATGAAAATTTTATATAGGGTAATAAATGTAAACTGGATCTAAAAGCTAAATATCCCTAGTGTTTTCTTCCTTAGTGCCTATATCTAGCGTCAGTAGCCATAATTTTTAAGGCCAATATATTAAACACTAGATTCTAGAAGGTTATGTGCAAAATATTATGTTATTTAACATCTGAATATTTATAGATAGATTTTATTGGCCACAAATAATACACTTGTACATATGGCAAGTCAGAATAGGCAACATGAATAAATAAGTATTAAAAATTATATAATCAATAATAAAACAAACACATATATACACACACATATACACATACACATTTTAAACAAAGTTCATTAAACATTAAAATACACAATTTTATAAAGAAACACAATTTATACAGGAAGGTGCCCAAAAACGAATACTATCTGCAAATAAATTTCTCAATACTGTAATAGTCTTTTTGAAGAAGAAGATGTCTTATTGCTTTTTTAAAACTGTTATAACTACTTATATCTCTATATTCTTGCGGCAAAGAGTTTATAACAAAACTATAGTGAGGGGATTTTTCAAAGATTGATGTATTGTGCTTTGATATTAAAAGTCTTTTAGTAAAAGTAAGACACTTTTATATAAACATGCAGGGAAGTGTCAACATTTTTTGTTGTACAAAAATACCTTTAGAAGATTCCGACCATTGCAAGTTAAAAATCAACCTCAAAATTCTCTTTTGAGCAAGGAAAACTCTATTGGTATCAGTGGCCCGTCCCCATGTGACTATATTAAAGGATATATGACTATACACTAGTGCATAGTAGACATTTAAGATGCCGTTTAGATTTAGATTCGATTTAATTTGAACTAGTGCAAAGTACGCTTTGTTCAGTTTGCTACAAACATAATCTATATGTGACTGGAAAGAGAGATTGGAGTCAATTTGTGTCCCAAGAAGTTTAGTTGATGGTGACGGTTAGTCTCAAAAACATTAAAAGTGTTCGGTAGTTCCCTCCTAATATGGAAATTTAAGCATATTGTTTTGGTTTCATTTAATATGACCTTATTTCTTTGGCAATACGAACTGTATTCCTCGAATATTATTTTCGCCCTAGCTTGCAACTCCTCTGGGGTATCTGCTGACACAGTGATAGAGACATCATCCGCAAACGTAGTAACCCTTCCAGTGCTAATAAAACTTGGTAGATCAGTCGCGTTTAATTTTTGCTTATTAATTTTTACTATCAACCTTCGATCTTTCAAATATGACTCAACCCAATGTAGTAGGGAACCCCAAATACCAAGGTTGAATAATTTATTCAGAACGAACTCTTGGTTTACACTATTAAAAGCCTTTGATAGGTTGAACAGCAGTGATAGAACATATTTACCCTCTGGTACAACTGTTACATACTGTATACACAGTATACACTTATACTTATATACTTCATTGGAACGGGGTAAGCTGTAATAGCTACGTTTCTCGTGGTTAGTAGTTAGATTGGTGACCCTCTAGGGAAAACCTGCGATTACTGCCCTCCTGAAATCTGTCGGGCATCAATTGGGTATATTGATGCCCGATTGATATGTCCGATTGATTGATATCCCCGATTGATAAATCAGTAAACTCATAAAAACTCATAAAAACTTTATGTAGAAGAGATACTATCTCGGATAGTAAGAATAACTGGAGATCTCTTAGTGATGTATGATATGGAAGTGAAAGATTTTTATTCTACGACAAAGTGAGGGTTCAGCAACATTTCCAGATTGGGGGTTGCTCGTCTTCCGGACCGGTTACTGGCCTTAGTCGTGGAAATAGGAAGACGTTAAATAAGATATTTCAGGATATTAAGAGAGAGAGAGAGAGACAGAGTTGTAATTGATATATTTATTGTATATTTTAGGATTGTTGGATAGATCCCAATGGATAGTGAAGTTGGCTCCCGTGATCACCAGTTCTATTCACACTTGATTTCTTCGTAAGAGGATATAAAAATGGACATACTGAAAAGAGTATAAATCCGACAGAAGTAAGGAGAGATACCTGCTACTACTTACTAACCTACTAACGCTGAAAGTAATGGCGGCAAAATAGGCAGTCCTTATAATATGTATTTATGTGTACCTACCTTTGCTTAACACTGTTATTATATTTACTTTTTTAATCAAATTATATAGTTTGTTTTAAAATATCCAATTGTTGTTAATGTTATTTTCATAGCCATGTTTTAAAAATTATAATAGTTAATCCACGTACTTATCGATTCAACAAAAATTAATAATAACACAAAAATAAAAGACTAGATATAGGGAAAGCTAACATCAATCGGTAGACAACAAAATTGTCAACAACATCAGATTCAGTAAAAATACACCATTCCTTTTGAAAAAAATACTTTTGTTTGAATTTCTAGTTGGTACTAAATTCTGAGTACCCTAAAACCTGTATGCAATTACATAACTTTTTATGCAGTATGGACAGCGCAAGGATTCGAATACTTTTGTTTGTAAATAATCTCCTTAATTTTCTTGAAGACTGCAATTTTCAAATGGAAAAGTGCAAAAAAATCGAGTCCAAAATATAATAAGTATATACTTCCAGTATAATTAAATTGCAACGAACATTATATCCTAATTATTTTGATTAAAAAGTTTAAAAGTGATAATCTAGATTGTAAACCCAACTGCCCAAACGTCTAACGACTCAGTTGAGTGAAAAGATCATTTTTAGATTAAGTACAAGAACAGTGGTATGATATATGGAAATATGCACGGAGTAGGTAATTGCCAACATTCAAAAGAAAAGCAAATTTGAATACAACTTATAAAAAATAAAATAATCACATATTAATGGGCGAGTTTGGGCTATTCTCAATATTCGAGTTCTATGCCACGAGTTTTGCCTGTCTTCTTATGTAATTTTTTTATTTCTTTCTGTAAAAGAGACATTTGGTGTAAAATGGCATTACCTTGTTGTTGATAGTGTGCCAAATGTAGGTAATGATAAAGCGGAACGCATATTGTTCTGCTCTTCTAAGCACGTAAATTAGCTTTAGGCGATTTTCTATCATAGATATGTCACGCACAGAAAAGAGCAAACAATATTTTTATAATCTGTGGAGTAATCTGCAAATATTATTGACAGACCCATCGCTAGACTATTAAACAGACTATTGGACTATACAAACAAATAAATTACGTTGCAGTGCGACGAAGCCATGGCTACGCAGATCAAACGTGTTTCCACAGAACAATCCTAAATTCAAATTGTTCGACGTAAGTCAAGATTGCACTTCCACCTCAACATATTTATATTTCTACCTGATTAACACCCATAATCGTGTATGTTACATTTATGTAAAATCGTTACCATGTCATATCCTCGAATAAAAAAAATAATAATGTATATAAATACATGTATAATAAAAGACGCAACTGAGAGAAATCGAAATTATATCCGCTTAAATTTCTTCGACAATCCTCCAGATTAGGGAACAAAATTTGTTATTGTGTGACGATATAGACTAAGTATGATCCATTGTTAAAAAAGATTATTTGTAGCAGATTCCAATAATCCACATACGTAAGGCAGTAAAATATTCTTTAAAACTTAAGCTTTAATATCGGTAACCTATTTGTACCATAGGCTCATGATTTATCAAAACGTTACTTTGTGAACAATTCAAATTAAAGATTTAAAGTGTAGCAGAGCTTCGAAGTTTGACCTACAAACTCTAAACAAAATGTAATCAACGAAATTATTACAATTATTGTATAATAAATTAATTAAAGTTAATCAGTCATTTTAAGTTTTTCTGTTATCTTGACTTTATTATTTTAAATCATCGTATTTCCAAAACAACTTTTGATTAACTTTGATTTTAGTTAAGTAAAAGTCAGCAGGAAATGGGTAGAAGTAAAAAGTATAAGTAGAAGTGAACACTGTTGTTACAAAAATATAGACAATATTGTACATGAAAGGGAAACACATAATTTCTTTATTTGTGGGCTGACTGAATCTCTGAATTTTTCCACTAGATATAGGTACAGGCTGGCCCAAAACTGTGACAAAGTTCCATTACTCCTACGTCGTAATAAACAAAAGAAATATATTTTAGGATCCCATAGAGTCCACGAAGACTCATATTTTAAAAATATGTATAGTCATATACGGTGCTATATAAACCGGGGTCATATCAAACATTATGTTTTTTAAATGGAATGATATATTTTTTATTTCATATTTGAATTCGGATCATTTTTCCGAATTCGCCAATATAGGATTTATTAGCATTATGAAGAGTAGTTCAGAAGATATGAACATTTTTGTATCTTAATCACAATGAATTGAGCACCATGTATCTTTTTAAGAAACTAAATAGTTAGTAGATAATTTTTTACTCCATTAATTATGCTATTTGGTCTACTTTCTCTTTCTCTAGAATTTCCTTTAAAATAGCTTTACTTGTATATTGGACGAATCAAAACTCGCAACCCCAGTTTTCTCAATTTTTATAAATGAAACACTATAATGCTGTATCATTTTCATTAAGGTCTCTCAGGACTCTTTTTATACTACGAAGCATTATCTATACCCAATTGCAATAGTTTTTGAGATATTTGAGGTTTTATACTCTAAATACTCATTTTCCTTAGAAGTATTGGATGGACTAACTGTTTAACCAGTATGACTGAATGCAAGTACCAATTGAAATATATAAGAAAACAATTCAAATACACCATATACCATTTTCACATTTTTTTTACAGATTTTTTAAAATTTCCCTAATGAACTGCGAATTTCGCTAATAAACTGCTCACAAAATTAGTCGACAAGCTAACTTTTTCGTAATTTTGAAGAGATAATTTTGGTCTAATTCCTATAAAAGAAAATATTCAGTCATTATAATCTTATCAAGAAGCTAATAACTTGCAATAATATAATGATTGATTGCACATAGAGTATATTGATATTAAAAGAAACAATTGAATTAGAGCGTTTTATTTTTTAAATAATAGACTATTAAATTTTAAAACAGATGTAGGTTTAGATATATAGTATAAATATGAGGAATATCGAAATTATTACTGCTGGTAGTTTCTGTTCATCCTTGAAATATTCAAAATGAAAATTGTAAGTATCTTAAACAACAAGATATACTTATTCTTTTTCGCGTAGTATAATTATTACATTTTGTACATTACATTATTATTACATTTTGTACATTGTATACAATACATTTTTTCTGTGATCACTTGGTGATTTATATTGACCCTTTCTAATTCATATCACGTTTGCAATTTATAAATGAAAGAAGGTTCTGTTCCATATAATTTTTTATGTAGTTTTAGAGCCCTTTCTGAAATGATTTCCATAATATCACAAAAAGGAAAATTCTTGTTAGTTGGATATAACAAAAGTCACTATGCCCCCTTATTGATATCGCTGATTACAATTCAGATGTTATAAAAATTAAAATATAAGTTTCCGATTTAAAATAGTCAAATTTAATATGAAAATCATGAAAATGAATCATGGAAAAAGTACCTCCTTACAAAAATATTAAATTAATATTAATCTTATTAATCAAATACCATGGCAGAGGTGTTTTTGATGTCAGATTGTAGATTTGGTATTAAAGAATTGAAATGGTAGCTATAAAATGGATGATGAATAATAAAATATTTCCAGTTTTCCGTTTTTATAGCTTTCGATTCTCTTAGTCCTCTGTTCCGTGTTGGCCACTGGAATATTACAAGATGTTGGTTGGACCCATGAGCATCTTTCTGAAAATCCTACCGTAGACTAACCTCGCTACTGGTATGTATCAAGAAAATATGCAGACTTCTCCAAATTAATTTAAAATTAACAAATTTATTGGAATTAAGCAATAATAATTTGCTACCTATCAGTACAAAAAAATAGTTGCCTTGGATATTTCCCAGTGAAAATTTAATGATGGAAATAATCATACAAATTTCCAAAATTAGTTGCCTGGGGCCAACAATAGTTATTTTCCTAACAAGTGTGGAAGGTGATACTTTTCCGCAAGCGACTGCAGTTGTCCGAACGACGCGAAGCGGAGTTCGGACAAGCAGTGAGTGCGGAAAAGACACCTTCCACATGTGTTAGGAACAACGTTTTTTCTACGAGCGTGAAGAAAATTGACATATTCGTTTTATATTGAAATAAATTGTGAGATGTCAAGTGCACACAATGCTGTCTAATAATTAGAAGTGTCAAGCATTCCTTTTTCTTTATGTCAAAATCTGAACAGTGACAACATGATTTTTTGGAATTAAGATATTATGATCACATTGCAATATTATGATCACATTGCAAGTAATACATAGGTATTTATTTTCCGCACTAGTGCGGAAAAGTGCAATTTTCTACACTCAAATGCGTGCAGAAAATTGTAACTTTCCACACACCCGTAGAAAAACACTTTTATTTACAACCATATATGTAATGTTGTCTTTACTAACGTCATTGAAGGTTGGGAAGTACCATATTACCTACCTCTACTTCCCGCTCTCATTTCCCCCCCTCATTTCCCGCCCCCTAAAATTTTGTGATCGTTAATATTTTTCTCATTTATTGTAAATGAATATTTTTTATATTTAAAAATATAACACATTGACAAATATTATAATACCTATTTAATGGCAAACAATAAAAAAACACAACAATGAACTAAAATACAACAAACTACTTATTGAAATTAATGGTTAAATTTGAATTATTGTAAGCGTTTATAGAAATATTTAGGCCAGTACCAGGGCTGGCGTCTCCAACAGTTGTCTCTTTGGTCGACAAATTAATTTGTTGTTGAATAACTGAGGCTTGTGAACTATTTGCCACAGCTTCAGCAGACATGGCACGTTTGGACAGCATACTGGCAGTTTTGGTTTTATTCTCCATTGAGCTATCCACATAACCTTCGGCCACAGTACCAGATTTCCATCCTCCCAGCCTTTTTAATTGGAGTACATTTGCACCACTGTTGGCAAGTAACGTAGCGGCGGTTCTTCTTAGAGCATGGCCTGTAAAGCCTTTCGAGTCCTCTAAATTCAAAAAAGTAGCAATTTTTTGGGGAAAATTAGCTATTGTATTGTGCCCAATTGGTTGATTTCTCGCTATTCCTCCTCTAAGCTGAACAAAAAATCTATCGATTTCTATGTTTTTTCTCAAGTTTATATAGTCTCGAATGATCTTCACCCATACTGGATCAGTAATGAGAAATGATCTACTTATAATGTGTTTTGGAATCTGGAATCTCAACCGAAATTTTTTCTTCAAAAAAAGCAACATCCAACATTTTCATTTTCACTAATTCGTCCGTCCGACAAGCTCCAGATACGCCTATTATTAATGCGACCTAAAACAATAAGAAATATATAATACCATAATAACTCTGCACTTGTATAGGCTCAACCACGATTTTTTTTTTAAATACTTATATAAAGATCATAAATATCTTACCTTTATTGGTAGAAGATTATTTGGAGCTTTGTTTAAAAAATCTTCTATATTTTTCCTAGAAAATATAGAAGAAACGTTCGATTTCTTGGGCCTAAAGCCCACATTTTGTCGTTTTAGGAAGGCCAACAGTTTCCTATGTTTCGAAATATCAGTTTTTTCTTCAATTTCTAGCATCGTTCGTATCATACTGTACATTGCCCACAAAGTGGACGGCTTCTTTTGTCTAGTTTGTTCTCCAAAATATGCTAAGAGTACACTTTCGGAACTGGTATTCTTCACCTTTTTTTCTTCGCACCACTTCCTATATAATCCAATAGCTTTTAGGTAGCGATGCTTACTATTTTCTGGCACCAAGCCGTGTGTTGCTGCGTCAGCACTCTGTCGTATTTCTGGCGGGGTACAATCCATCAATTCTTCATCGGAGGACATTTTTCAATTTATTATTCACGAACTTCCATCCATAGATAAAAATATACAAACTTCCATCCGACTTTATCTGACATTTATTTATATTGGTGATAGTTGTTTACCATCACATAGCAACGGTAACAAAATATGTGTACCTGCTTGTTTATTCTGAGAAAAATGTCCGCTTGGTAATTTTTTGTTAAACGTAATATTTTAAGGTATGTTCAGAGTGAAACAAAGATTTATTAATTTTGATCGAAATATAATGGTTGTAAATAAAATAGTATACAAACCTCGGTAGGAAGTTTCATTCCTGTCTCGAGATTATAGCTAACCTCGACGCTTCGCGTCTCGGTTAACTAACTAATCTCTCGACAGTAATGAAACACTTCCCACCTCGGTTTGTAATGTACTATTTTAATACTCTTCATAATATTAGTTAATATCCTCTTAATATCACACCTCAGTGTATCAGAAGGAAATTCATGTGGTTAAATACTTATTTGGAATAGATTAAACGAGTTTATTTATTTGAATCATTTATCACAGTGAAAGGGAATACAATTAGAGAAAACATCATGGTAAGGAGCAACTATTCTACTGTAATGTCAGGGGGTAATATATTAATATCAATATCTATCATTCAAGACCTTACCTGGGTGCAGCCTGCACAAATAATTATGAGTTTGACAATTTTAATATACAGTGTGTATATTTAGTGTGTAATCCTTTTATATCTGGTAAGCTATTACATATGGAGAAAAACTTCAAATACAAAAGTTGCTTGGTTGGCAATGATTAAGTTTTTTTTTTCTAAATATTTGCAATTATGCAGTGTGCTTTACAAAAGCGCAACACCTTAAACTTAACTTTTTTTAATTGAGACACCCTATATTTTGTATGTGGAATTGATTCCCTATTCGTTTTTTATTCAACTTTATAATTTTTTCCAATTCGTTGCGGCTTTGCCAAGTCATAATTTATTTTCTTAATTAATTTACTTTTGTAGGGTCATAATAAATGTGTAACAGTTTCATCATTACTTTTAAATTGACAAATCGTTTTAGCACACAGTGGTAGAAAGGTCCTACAAACACCTTTCAAATGTTTTTGAGGTGCACTTAAGTAAAAGGGCTCAAATTTTACTTCCAAATTTAGAACCAGTTTAGACCTAATTTCCTTGTTTTTTTTTTATACGTGCTAGATCTTACGACGAGTAGGCTTACTACAGTTATACAAAATTTAGGAAATAATAATATACAGAGTGTTCTTTAATGTCCATACTGCAGGAGCTAATTCCTTGTCCAATTTTATGACTAAGAGTCCAAATAAACGAGTGTCCTAAATTGCCTGCTTTTCGAGATACCGGGTGTCAAGGTTTTTATAAAAACTTGATACCTTGGTGAGAAGTAGTAAGGGGCTTATTTTAACGTGAAAGATAGTAACACTTGATTCAATCTGTACAGCCACAGAAAAATATTTCAAAAAGTTTTCCAAAAAATAATTTTCATGAAATTTTAAATCTCCAATTTTAATCAGTAATGTAGCTACAAAAAATAAACATAGTTATATTTTTTTTTATTAAATTTTATAATACTTGTTAATCAGTGGCGGCTCTCCAGGTGACGCAAGTGACGCGCCGCTTCACCTAAAATTTCCGTGTTTGGTTGTATCATTTAAAATTGTTTTTAATTTCATATAAATTTGGTAATTTAGATATATTTATATTTATATAGATAATAAATATATTTATATAGTTAATTAACAGAATAATTATTATAAAACGTTGCCCGCTGAACGTCTTATAAAAAAAACATCGCTTTCGTTGGGAGCACACATTAAACCCCGTACCGTTCATAAGCAAGTGACGCAGATCGTTATCAGGTGGTATTTCTGCGACAGTCGGAACAGCGATTGGCATTGCAACAATGCGGCCGATACGTGACTAAACTGCCCTGTGGGCGAATGAGTGCCGCGGATTTCGATAGCGCATTACATCACTCCTACTGTCCTGGCCAGTTTGCCTCTATACATGACGCCGCGCCGGTTAAAAAACAATGCTTATAATAATAAATAATCATTGTTTTCTATCAATCGTAGAAATGTTTCCTATGTATGATCCAGTTTATGTTTTATTAGAAACACCATTTTCTACATGGAAAAATGAGGACAAAAAAGATTTTTTAAATTGCGGGACCTGTGCCTTCTCTCGATTTCGAAAAAAAGTTAAAGTCAAGACAAAGTGTTCGTTCGGAAGTTTCGGAATGAGTGGTATTCGGAGTGTAAGTGGTTGTACGGAAGTATTTATCTAAAAAAACTTTTTTGTATGTCGTGTTTAATTGTGGGTGTAAAAAAATTAGGCGTGTGGAATAAGGAGGGATTTAACAATTTTGGGAATGTTACGCGAGACTCGTAAGCACGATGCTTCTTTAGAATATTACGGTGTGCATTAATGTTCCCAGAATTTAGAAACACAATCGAAGACGCTTTGAGGGAAAATTATAAACTATATATTAAACAATTTAAGGATCACGTCCTTTTAAATAGACGGTTTATGCAATTACTTATTCGCGCAGCGATTTATTTAGGCAGACAAGAGTTGGCCGGACTTGCGGCCCGCACATCAGTTCGCAGTCCGCGTCACCTATTTACTGATCCACGAGCCGCCACTGTTGTTAATTGGTTGAAGCAAAGTCTACAAAATGTTATGTGCAGACTTTGGTTAAAAGTCAGGTAATGTTGGTATGAAGTATAAGCCAATTTTATTGTGAGCAAAAATTATTTATTATATTAATTATTAACACTGGCGTACCAAAACATTTTCACATAACCAAAACACTGCACTACATTCAACGCGCGTTTTGCCAACCAAGTTGGCACCATCTGGAGATCGACCACTATATATTATATGTATGATACTGCGTCGAGAGTAGTGTAGTGTTTTGGTGTTATGTGGAAAACTTCGTCAGTGTTATCTTGGAAGGGGTTGGAAACCAAAGTTTCCAACCCCTTTCAATATTAATTATTAATAATATTTTATTAACATTATTTTAAACAGGATGTTATTTTTAACGGTTTTACCTGGTATTACATATGATAGTATCTGAGCCACTTAATTCTAGCTAGGTCAAGTATTTTGCCTCATTTAAAACCAAAACTAAAATAAAAACAAACTTCACCATAAAAAATCCCTTGACATTTAACCCTTAACAACTTTTAACCTTAACAAAAAGAAAATGAAAATGTCTGTTCAATTGAAACACTGAAAATACTAATATTTTATGAAAATTATTTAGTAAAGTTACAATTTTGTTACAAAATTTGTATTATTATGTTGATAGTGATGAGAGGATAGTAGTGACCTTTTTAGGTGTATGTTAGTGTCTGCTCGATAATATTATTTGATTGCACACTAGTGGTTTCTGACAGTTCCTTTGAAGTATTCTGTTTTTTATGTGTTTGATATTATCACAGACTACTGATAAGGGACTCCCAGAAGAGTATGGTGGTCTGGTTATTATCGTATAGTTTTTATCACGAATGTTGGTATCTGCATCATCAACCCATATATCGGCAACATAAGTCTCAGTTATGTCGAAAACATTGAAGAAACATTTTGTATTTCATTCTGAGTATATACAAGGCACTTATAGGTAGAAGGTACATAGTAATTTGCATGTCTTTGATAAGTACATATACTGATGAGGTACATGCCACCATTCGTGGAAAGAATCTTTATTTGGTTAATTTAATACAGAGGATTTGTGATTATATGCAAATGCAAATTTTGATTTATCCGATTATGTACAAATAATATAATTTTTATACTGTTTTAATCAAACATTTAACTAAAAATCAAGATATGTTTTGATTTATTGCTTAATTAGGTATAATAAATTTTTCAGGTGGTAAAAGACATGCAGTTGATGTTTCCATGGGTCCACCTTTTAAAACCTACTGAATTTTATCCCATGGGAAAAACTAGAAGAACTAACTTTTTTTAATATTTACATGGACGGTTAATAAATAATGTTAAGTAAATTTACTTGTTTTATTTTATTGTCAGCAAAAATATTTAAAAAGTTGCGTTTTAGTTAAGTTATTTATTTTTAACATCGTCAAACTACTTATTATTGTATAGGTATCTTTCCAAATTTGCGGACAAATATAAAAACTAAATCCCTTGACCTTTGAAAACTTGTTTTTATCTAACTATAGACTTCTAATTTCTCATATTTCAAAATAAAAACTAAAATGTACAAATTTTGAACATCTTGTACCTTAAACATAAATAGAATTCAATTAAGATTTAATCCATATATGGAACTTACTTAATATGGAAATATTATGCTTTTCTTTAGTTTTACAGTAGAAGGTTATAGAAGATAATATAATAAGATAAAATATAATAGAAGATATAATAGAGGTAAGCTTAAGCCGACCTCCGACCACCTTTACTGGAGGGTATCTATTGGTGAGAGGTTGAATTATATTTCCTGAGGCCAGAAGAATATATTTTTGTAAACCAGATCATATTTATTTGCAGATACATAAATGATTTGGAGTGGTAACAACCATGAGTTTTTCTTTCTTGCTTATCTTTTTCATTTCATTTCATTATTTAAATATCATACAAAGTATTTTAATTGTAATATAGAATTGTTTTTACTTGTTTGTTTCAATTCACTAAAAATTCACTATTAGTTATGCATATACAGTAAAAAAAAATTATCCTGGCGTCGACAAGGTGATATAAAAATTAATATTAAGTATAATTATAACATAAGGACCCCAAAGTTCAAATGGGATTGGGATATACTATCAGAAAGATAACTTACCCTAGATCGAACACAGGTTTTTTTCGCATGAAATTCGATCCGCGATGTCCACTACCATAGTAGAGTATTAAACAAATTGCTGAACAATATAAACTGACACTAAATAAATTTCCAATAATTAATTACATCTACTTTTCCACTAACAAAAATAATTAAATAATATAAATTATTGGTATAATATTGAAAAGTATTTTAACGTTTTAGTTATTTGAATTTAAATACAATTGCAATAAATTTTAAAATTATGTTTACTGCTTAGTTATTAGTTATTATTATAATTAATATTTCAAATCAATTTAAATTAATTCAGTTTTTAAGTTACTTCTCTAGATTGGCATTTACTGGATAAGAGCTCTAACTCAGTTTTTAAAGATAGCATGCTGTCGAGGTTTTAAATCATTCTCTAAGTATATCCTTTTAAATTGGCCTGCAAATAAAATAAATTGCTAACCAAATGTCGAAAAATGTAAAGTAATATCTGTCACCAGTTTAATATACTTGGCGAAAGTATCCTAATTATCAAATACTTAGCAAAGTATTTACTTATACATGTACAAAGTACTGCGGATAAACCTAATGTTTTAAAATATGAAATAATTAGTGTTCAAAATATTGTTAAGTAATTTGAAATTTCAAGTAGTTCGCAAGACGTAACGACTCGGCTATCTTCTTTCTTAAAAAACTACCACTTTAGCATTCGTTAAACATGATGGTTTTTATATTAAGACCATTTCTTCTGTCAAACAGTGATTAAACCTTCCTGTAAATAATATATCTAACAGATAAGGTATCTAGGTTAGGTTAGGTTCAAAAGTGGGTAGGCCGAAAACCAGACCCTCCAGCGCGACCATGTGGTCTATTGTGGCTCACACCTACTTATATTTCACCCAACAGGTCCAGCTTGTTAATGTAGCTGATTACCTTATTGGGTGAGAATTTATTCAGATCCTCTGGCAGAAGTTGTGCTCTGCCAAATAATGAGTATCTGATCCTTTCCCCAGCGGGGCAGGTGCACAATATGTTTTCTGCCGTTTCATCGTCTTCTAAGCACAGGCGGCACTCAGCATCTTCTGCTAGGCCAAATTTGCACAGATAATATTTTAAACGGCAGTGACCCGTATATAGGCCAATTAGAGTTCGTAGGTGAAACCTACTTAACTCTAGAAGTTTTTAGTTCTTGTTTTTGAAGGGTTTATTATAAACGCCCTCGAACGAACTAATCGTGGTAGTTCCTGCCAGTACTGGAGGATTTGCCCCTCAGCCCAGGTCAAGATCGTTGCTTTGGCAGTACTCGAGGATATGCCAAGCACCGGTTCTGGTCCGACAAATTCAGAAGCAGCACCCTCTCTAGCTAGAGAGTCGGCTGCCTCATTCCCTTCATGGCCAGAATGGCCTGGGACCCAGACCAGAGTTACTCTATTTGTTCTGCTCAATTGAGCGAGCGCCTGCTGGCAGCTCCATACCGTTTTTGAGTTACAAAGGTAGGAACCAAGAGCCTTAAGAGCTGCTTGGCTGTTTGAGAAGATTTTTATCGATTTGCGAGTAAGTTGCGTTTGTTCCAGCCTCTGTACACACAATTCGATGGCATAAATTTCTACCTGAAATATAGTTGCATAACTGCCAAGGGATGAGGATATTTTCACCGTTGGGTTAGAACTATATACTGCGGCTCCAACACCCGTGGGTGTTTTGGAGCCGTCTGTAAACCAACAACTATCTGCCCTCAATAGGTAAGCCTTATTCCGACCCCATTCATCTCTTCCTGGGAAGAGAATATTAAAGGGCAGTTCAAGGTTGGTCATTGCAGGCATGACATCTGGATAAGATATCTAAGGCACACTATATGTGCGGAGATGTTTTACCTTGTCTTGCCTGGTCTCGTCTCGCCCCTATTTCAATCAGTTTTATCATATTCTTCACACGAATTTTATCCCGTCTTGCCTCTTCCCGAGAAAGGAGAAAAATTTTTTTGGGTCGAGATAAAGCACAACTGAGACCAAAAGGTAATTTGCCTCTTCTCGCGGCAATACGTGGGTACTCAAGAAATATTTTATATTGTAATTTAGGTACCTGTTTAAAGATCCCAAATTACTTCATTTATACTTCAATTAAATAGCAAACAAATTAGGATTCTTTCACTATTGAATTTAATATTTGAGAATAGTTTTTTGTTTTCTTATGTGTCTTGCATTTTACAAGGTCAAATTGCATTCGAAACATTTTGTTTTATATAACGTGATGAATAACATAAACTTTGAGAAAATGACCAGATTAATACCAGCATAAATCAATCCCTATCGGCTTGCTAGACTTGCGCATATAGAAAAACATAGGATAAATTATGTCTTTATTCACGATTGATTAATAAAAATAGTTGAAAAATCCTAGAAGTTTGGATTGAAAAATATATGTTGTTGATTGAAGTACTTTTGATGCACCTTTGAGTAATTGAAATGCCACCAGGAATTAGTTGATGTGCCATAGTTTACAAAAGTGAAGTATCTGGTACAAATACTTTAACTATGTAGAGAGTAGGTAATCCAAATACAAAGCACCAATTACAGATTTTGAAAAAACTTCTTGAAGTGAAATATTTGAAATACAAAAAGTAATTCCATTACTACTTGAAGTAGAGAAGAGTAATAACTTGCAAGTTTGTATAATTTTTTCTCTAGTCTTGACGCAACGAGAGACGATAAGTTTATAAACAAGGCAAAAGGTTTCAATAACGCAACGAGATCGAAACAACTTCTCATGTCGGTTATTAGAATCCAGACAATAAACCTAAATTTATTAAAATCTTATTAAATTATGTTGTGTAAGATCATCTATTGTTTCATCAACTTATTTTTCATGTAAATTAAATTTCCATGGTAATATTTCGCTTCATAAAGAAAAGTAATTGAAAGGCATAAAGAAAAATGTAATAAACCCCTTCGCTATTAATAAAGATTTTGTTTTCTGTTAGCACCTAGATGATGTGGGTGCAGCAAAAGGTATATAAACCCGACGCCAGAAATAAAAAAAATTATTTACTTTTCTACTGTGCAGCATATCAGCTACTTCAAGATGAGATTTGTAAGTCAATTTCTTTTATATTTTATCGTTTTATATTTTGACTGCGGAATTATCTATATTATTAAAAAGATACAAGGCAAGTTTCTGAGGATATCCCTCATGTATATACTAAGTATATGGGCAGAGATCACTATAGACGAATGCAGCTAAGCATTCGCCCTCTGGAGTTTATAAATAGTACCAGGGAAACAATGTAATTTATTTGCTTAGTTTGGGGTTTAACAGCAAGTACCGTGTTTCGGTGTTTCCATTTCACTTGAGGCGCTGCAATTTTAAAAAATATATCGTATAACAGTATGCACTTCACCGTAACACTCGTAATATCAAGCGAGAGACAATAATTAGTGAAAACAACTCGTACCGACTAGAATATGGCATATACCCTAATGTTTTCGTTATAAGCGTGGAATATAAGTAATTTGAATTCAGTGTTTTCTCATGCTATCGTAGCCATCAAAGTCTATCTCTTATAGTAGAAGTGATGTTTTCATAAAGTGTACCATAAGAGTAACATGTTAGAAAGAAAACTTTTGTTAAACGCATTATTCTTATTAATTATTTTTATTTGCTTATTAATATTTCTTTTAATATTGGCCTACTAATCTTTAAGTATGGATTTTTAGGGTCCCCGGAAAAAGAGAAACAACAATGTTAGTTCTTAGTTTGAATTTCCATATCCAAAAACCCGTTTTATATCTAGTAGGATTCAGAAAAGAAAAAGAGCCTGTTACAGGCGTTACTAAATGCTTATCCAGCACAATTAATTTATTTAATCATATAATCCTTGTTGCTCTAAAAAGGCATATAAACCGGCAAATCAGCAGTTGAGTTTAGTTTTGATTCAGAAGCGATTCCATGCAGTCATGTCCAAGTGGTGGAACTTGCTCATGTCTAAGTTATGTGAGTAATAATTTGACTGACAGTGCTTATTGTGAAGTAATATTGAAGTATAAAATAAAACCCCTCGTATTCAAGGTATCTTTAATTCTGAAAAATTGAAGCCTAGATTTAGGTTAGAAGTGACAAGCACGGTACGACAGTAATATATAAAAGATGTGAATGTAAATGAAATGTTCAACGGAGTGTACTATAAGAACCAGCAGATATTTATTAGAGTACATGGCAATATAATTATTCTCCATCTACATTCCAACACATTGTGCTTATGGTATTTGTGTATTCGTAATCAAAGGTTCTATGTTAAAAATCCGCAATGCTATATACAGTGTTATTCATTCAGAACTTATCCATAATAAAATTTGGGGATGTTCAACATACATGTACAAATGTGGTACTGCAAAAAAAATTTTTTTGACGGCTTCTGAAAACTATTTTTCATTGCACGCCGCTGGATACTGGTCCACTGTAATGGAGTGACCTTGGGACTGACAATGCAAACTGGCTAGCACGAAAAAAACTTCGGAAGTTTTGAGAGTATCCGACAACCGGCGCAAAAAAGATTTACAGCGTTTTTACTTTAAAATAAACTTGAAGATAGATAGATGTGACCAAAGTGACCTGTCCTTAAAATTAATAACATTTTGTTGCACTAATTTTGAGAATTGCGCTACTTGATTACTAGGTATTAGAAACATGAAATTTATAAAAAATTTGCACATCCCTTGGTACAAAAGCTGTTCGAAATTTTGACCCTAAAGCCATCCAATTTTGCAACACTAAAGCGAATGTTCCTCCTGGTTGCTGATCTTGTAAACGCAAATTATTAAGTAAATTGGGGATTTTCAGCATTTTGCTGCAACAACCTCTCACAAAACCTAACAAGTAAGTGATAATCCACTGGTAACAGTCCATTAACTCAGCATTACTGTACACATGAGCCATTTTGAAAATTTTACAGTTTAACACTCCTAAGATAAATAAAACACCCGCACTGCGAGAGCGACACACATAGACTGACGACTCATAGACAATAGAGATATTATCCCCACTCCAACTTTATTCGGTCGGTTTTAACCAGGCGTTCCAGACAAAAACGTGTTTACTTTTTTTATCACATTCTTAGGAATGTGGTAGAAAAGTATCAGATGTGTTGAAGTACAGTTGCCCAGCTACGTAGTCCTTTATAATGGGTATAACTTTAAACATTGTTTATGGGAAATCCTAAGTCTTTTATTATAAATTTTTTTGGTGATATTGATTTCTTATTTAAGGATGCACATATCCTCAAAGTTTTAGAGATAAGTTTTGAATAACCCTGTATAGTTAACGCAATACCTAGAACAGGGATGCCAACGAAAAGATTAGTAAGTTCAACTAAGCAAGATGGGTCTCACATCATCTATTACTCCTAAAAAAAACTTACTTTAAGAAAATACGTTTTTCGAATTGCTAAATTTAGTTCAATCTACTGTTCGGCTCTGTGTATGTAGTCTTTTAAAACTGCTTAATAAATAATTTGACTAATGATGACAAATACGCTATCAATTTTGAAATAAAGTGAATACTAATATTTTCTATACAGACGATTTCAGGGTCAATAAAATGTTTGTACTAATGTCATGTAACGAACATTCATGACCAATAGTTAAATGGTTTGTTTTCTATATAAAATATTAGTTTTCTTTTCAAATAATCACGTTGTACAGAGCAGTCCATTTTTGATGGGAATCCAGGGTATCTCGAAAACTACAAGATGCGTAACAAAACCGCTTGCACATCCTCGAGCTACTTTTTTTAGTTTGACTTAATGGTGAAATCAGATCGGGTCTACTTTGTTTAGGTTTTGAGATACAGGGCATTTCTCAAATTTTGCCATTTTCGTCAGTGCCCTGTAACTTTTTTATTTTCAGACCTACCAAAAAAGTTTAAAGAGGAAAGTTTTAGATATTTTTAAGTGGAATCCATTGGCGTAGCAAATTATTTTTTATTGCGTCCCGTTTTTTAGATACAGACCAAACTTGTGTTTTTTTAAATGCAACACCCTGTATATTTCTGGTTAATTTGAAAGAACTTTCAATTCTGGTACCAGTAATATATATTATATAGGGGTTTATTTGAATTTAAGTCCCTTTATTAAACATTTTTATGGTTAAATGGAGGGAAACGCGTATTTCCATTGATTTATTTCCTTATAAACTATATTAAACTCTTGATTTAATTAAACACACTATTTTATATAAAGATTTAAATATTTCCGAATACTAGATAATAATTAATTATGGAAACATAAAAATGTCGAATATTTTTACCAATATAAATTATATATAACCGTATTTGGTTATATTACTATTAAGATATTAAGTATAACATTAAACAGGAGTTCAATGTAGTTTCTAAGGAAATAAATCAATGGAAATACGCGTTTCCCCCCCCCATTTAACCATAAAAATGTTTAATAAAGGTACTTAAATTCAAATAAACCCCTATTTATTATATATTACTGTAACCAGAATTGAAAGTTCTTTCGAATTAACTAGAAATATACAGGGTGTTGCATTTAAAAAAACACAAGTTTGGTTTGTATCTAAAAAACGGGACGCAATAAAAAAAAATTTGCTACGCCAATGGATTCCACTTAAAAATATCTAAAACTTTCCCCTTTAAACTTTTTTTGTAGGTCTGAAAATAAAAAAGTTACAGGGCCCTGACGAAAAAGGCAAAATTTCAGAAATGCCCTGTATCTCAAAACCTAAACAAAGTAGACCCGATCTGATTTCACCATTAAGTCAAACTGGAAAAAGTAGCTCGGATGTGCAAGCGGTTTTGTTATGCATCTTGTAGTTTCCGAGATACCCTGGATTCCCATCAAAAATGGACTGCTCTGTACATTCCCCATCCACTGCATATTTAAACATTTAACTTATAAAAGCAATTTTTTCAGGTAATGCTAATGCTAGGTCTCGTAGTATTCGTTGTTGCTACAGCTTTAGGTATTTATGTTTTGTGTTATTTGTATTCGTATTAATATATTGAACCATATATTGCAGCACAAGATCCAGAGCCAGAAAAACCGTCAAATGGAACAGCAGCAGGTAAATATAGTAATTATTAAGTGCATGCTTTCTTTAATTATTACGGCTAGTCCTTGTAATTAGAATGAAGGGTCCATGTATTATTATATTACAGTTGTTATAAAATTGGGTATTTATGTAATAATAATATTAATAATAAAATTATTAATAATAATTTTGGAGGTCGGTGGCCGAGCAGTTAAGACGTCTGGTTTTTAATCGTTCTCCGCGGTTGACGACGGTTCGAATCTCACCGTGGTCAACTTTTTCTAATTGCTCCAATATTAAATCTGTGTGTATAAGGCTGGTAGCGTTCTTAATATGCAACTAGTACTACAATATCACTGTATAAATGGCTAACAACCTACTGTACACTTTAATTAATAAGGTTTTCCAGGTTTCCCTTATTCTCGTACTAAATGGTACCTAGTTAAAGTTATAACATCGTAAGTCGCTCCTGGGCGCACTCGCGGCCCGCAAAATAGTAATATGCCACTCCCTCTCCCACACAAGTCTCTGACTTCCGGGCTCATCACTAAGATGAGAATGAGGGATAGAGATATTATTATTATTATTATTATATATTGCAGCACAAGATGCAGAGCCAGAAACACCGTCAAATGGAACAGCAGCAGGTAAATATAGTAATTATTAAGTGCATGCTTTCTTTAAGTATTACGGCTAATCCTTGTAATTAGAATGAAGGGTCCATGTATTATTATATTAAAGTTGTTATAAAATAAAAATTTGGGTATTTATGTTTTAAGGAATGTAAATTGAATGTGGCACATGAAACGTAAATCCTTATTAAATAAATATTATAAAAAATAAAATATTCAGTGGTTATGATATGTCGGTTGGAATTAAATAAAAATGTTAATGTTGTTATTATTAGGTAAGGTACATTTATTGCGTAACACACATGTTGAATATGTACAGAGAGTTCCAGAATGATTGTCCGGTACGGGAACGCAGCCTGTCCTGAATATAATCAAAATTTATTTCCATTTGCTAAAATTACTTTCTTTTTAACTGTCAATTTGAAAATTTTCATATTTGACAGCATTATTTGACGTTTAACTCAGTGGAGTTTAGCATTTTTCGTGTTTAAATTGTTTTACTGAAGTATCATTTGCGTTTAAAAGAGTATTTTTCTGTACTATACAGTTTCAGAGAGATTTAAATCAGGTTCGTAATTTTGTATTTCTTAATATTGAAATTAATATAAGAACCATAAATTAATATTTTTTAACGCTCCACAATTCACAGTTTGAATAGGTTGTACTGGTGATACATAGGAATAGAATAATACAAAATAATAACTATTATTTTTAATAAATTGTCTTTTTTTATTTTTAACTTAACCTATATTTACTGACGTACCATGGCATGGAATAAATCAAATCAAACCAGTAAATTCCCTTGCCTGCGCTCATGATTCTAGTGCAGATACTAAAAATAGAAAGGCGGCACATAAAAAATCATTATAAAGCGGCACGGACAATCATTCTCTGTATTAAAGTTGTTATAAAATTAAATTTGGTTATTTATGTTATAAGGAATGTAAATTGAATGTGGTCACATGAAACGTAAATCCTTATTAAATAAATATTATAAAAAATAAAAAATTCAGTGGTTATGATATGTCGGTTGGAATTAAATAAAAATGTTAATGTTATTATTATTAGGTAAGATACATTTATTGCGTAACACACATGTTAAATATGAATTTAAACAAGATGCCGAAAATAACTGCTCCACGACTGGCATTGTATTACTCCGGCATTTCCATGAAGGTCGCCAAATCTTTCATCGAGACCAACCACCGAACACTGACTGGTTTCGCACTCATTCTGTGCTCGTCATAGTGCCTTATGTAATAGAATCGATGAACGATATTTGCTTAAAGAGTATTTGGTATTGTATTTACATTTATTTGTGATAAGAAGCACAGAGCTGTTCTCTTTTGTTCTTTGTAATAATTCCAATAATAGTCAGTGAACGGCTAATTACACTTACTTTACTTGCAAAGAAACACACTAAACAAAACAAAAATGGCTTTGACATGAGTGCTATAATGGCCACTGTCCGAGAATCTGAAAAAGATAGTGTACGCGCAAGCGCTGTTTCAATTAAATAAATATTTAATCCTGGGAAATAGAAGTATTCCTTAAAAATACGGATTGCAATGAAAACTAGGAGGAAATACTTGGACCTCACATAGTAGGATGTCACTAACTGGAGGTATGATCACTTATATTGCACTGACGAGATCATAAAAAGATCGAAAACCGGTCTGTAGTTAGTGACATCCTACGATGTGGGGTCCAAGTATTTCCTCGAAGTTTTCGTTCCGATACGAATCCTAGTATGTTGATTCTAACTATGTTAGACAAAATACAGCAAATTTTACTTTGTAATTTAGCGCTCGATGTGGCATATAGCCAGGAGAATAGCTGTTTTGGCTTGATTTGTTTCAGTCCTTATTTAAATAAGGTGTTTGCAGATGGACCTAAGATGTATGACCTAAGTATGCTACAAATCATTCCAAATTTTGGAAACTGCAGAAATTACTTACGATACTTTTCTTGAAATTCCACAACACAAGTGGGAATCGAATAGGTCCATTCGCGCCATGTTTAAACTTTTCCAAAATACTATAATCCAGAAATGAATTATCTTGTGAAATAATTCTCACACTAAATTGAAACCAAAATTACAAAAATCCGACACTATAAATATTTTCTGAATTTAGTAGTAACGTGACAATCCGCATCCCTCTTAAAACAGTTTAGTCTTTGATCTCGATATATTTAATTTTATATATTTTTATTACTAAGCAATTCATTTATCACCCATTCTAATGACTGAATTAGGTATACCGTTGAGTGATCAAGTTTTATTATACAACTTGGTCACTCAACGATTATACCTAAGTACCTACTATATATTATATTTCAGCACCACTTGAAGAAGGAGTTGCAAGACACGCGATCAAAAAAGACAAATCAACTGTACCTAAAGTGAATAAACGCAAAAAGAGTGAGTATAATCTTTTTCTATGGCTTTTTAGCTTTTGTCGATAAATATTTCTATTAACAAAGGTTTTACAACAAAAATTATTTTTTTATTTACCTCTGTTATATAACGCACTATGATGCACTAAATGTAAAATAATTATTTTACATTTGTTACATTTTACAATTATTTTACATTGTAAAATAATTATTTTACATTTAGTAACATTGTTTCAAAAATCCAAGGGAAACTTGACCATCATAAAAATCGAAAAAAGTCAAAAATTTCAGACGCTGTAGACAAAAACATCCTGCAATTTCTTCTTGTAATTTCGTCCATCAACGCTTTGAGTAGTCCTGTTAATTCTTCAACTGTTTTGAAATAATTCCATGGTACGCTTAACTTACCAGGTGCCTTTGAATTTCTTATTTTGCTCTCAACTTTAACACAGTGTAGAACCGAACACCCTCTATATTTTTTGTTAAAATTTGGCAAATCGGGGTGTTTACGGGTCCTGATTAGCGCTGTTGTATTAGATTTTACATAAAAAACTCGCTAATTGGTTTTTGTGAAAATCGGGGGTATAAAGAATAGTAGCCGTCACTGGATTTGCATTTTGACAAAAGTAATAAAGTGAAAAGGTGCGTTTTTTGAAAAAAGGTTTTAGAAAATATTTCACAAAATAAACTTTTTATCGATTTGCATACCCTTAAAAGTAGATACTCTATAACTATACTGTATATTTCAGAAGGAAAAGTAACACCTCGAGATACAGGGGCCCAACAAGACGACACCATAAATGCACCTAAGGAGTTAGGTGCGTAAGTTTAATTATGTAATTGTAAGGGATCCTATTATAAACTTGAGTCACTTTTTTAGCCTTTTGAGTATTCTGTCGATAAAATATTTATGAAATTTTAAATATATGATATTATGTTTATTAATATGGATATGTTATACACGAACAGACACGATTTTTAAAAATTTTTTACGTGTAGTAAATACAGTGTGTTCTCGACAGTTAAAATATTTTCACAGTTCTATGACTATGGTTGTACCGGAAGTAGATAACAACTTGCTTAATTATAATAATATCTCTACCCCTCATTCTAATCACAAGGATTAGCCCGAAAGTCTGAGACTTGTGTGGGAGATGGGGCGGCATATTATTATTTCGCGGGCCGCATTTGCGCCTCAGGAACGACTTACGTTGGTAGGCCCTAACCACCATTCAGTGCTGGAATGAGGGAAACCTGGAAAACCTCATTAGTTAGGGGGACAAGTCAAACATCAACCGATTTTAATCTCTCACATTAACACCAAGTTGGCATTCTTCCCATCCTAGGCCATCGCCAGGATGGTTGCCAAGCCATCCCTGCGAATAACCCTTGATCTATGAGTAAACAACTTAATGAAAAATTGTTTGGTGGAATGGGAATTAGAAACCACGACCTCTGGGTTGAGCGATCGGGACGCTAAGACCTGAGCCGCTCGCTTAATTTAAATGGAACACCCTGTATATTTCTCGATATTTGGATTTAACAATAAATTTTAGGACCGCTTTATGTAATGAACCGTATTCGTAAAATGTAGATTTTTCGAGATATTAATTTTTTAACAAAAATTTGACGGATGCAGACTGGCAAAGAAATTTTATCTGTGAATAACCCGTCCACTAAATTAAAAATATTTAACCGTGGGCATGATAAGGAAGGCAGTAAGTAATTAAAGGCCGATAAAGAAATATTTAGTTGTATCAGTGACTAATCACTGGTTGTATACATAATGAGTACAGTGGCAATGGAAATATCCTACTTAAAAAATTCAAATCACATTTTTTTAAATATAGAAACACCTATTATTTTTAATTTTATTGAATTGTATACTTACGCCCAAAAATGTAGGTAGTTTGTATTCACTGATGAAACTAAATTTACAAAAAACTGTATTATTCAACTGCCATAATTTTAATTTAAATATACCACAATTAAGAATCTAAAAAATTTTACTTAAAAAAATTACAACAATTGTTCAAACAGACCATCACACGTAAACCACTTTCGCATCTGTGATGTATAGTGTCTGTTGTCACTTTTGTATTTTTCACTGGTGGTAAATTCTGAAAGGCTTGGATATATTCATTGCCACTGGGTGGCAAGTAAGCAATTAAGTAAGTTGTTATCTACTTTCGGCTAAACCGGAACTCTCAGAACTGTAAAAATATTTAGTTACTGAGAACACCCTGTATTTATTATACGTGCAAAATTTAAGTAAAATCGTGTCTGTAGTTTTCGAGTAGAGAGCCAGGAGCTTATATGTATGTATACCGGGTTTACCATTTCATTTGACTAATTTCAATTAACATGGGCTATTACATTTCATTGAATTTTATATTCGCAGGGCACACTATGAGAAATATTGCTAACGGGATCGATAGTACTGACTGTCAAACACTTCTGATCACCAAAATACTAAAGCAAAATGCTTTTTTAATTAAAATATCAATAAAGTCTTTTAGCGACTTTATGTTACGTCATCGGCTGGACTAGTGGGTTAAGGGGCCGTCTTTCAAACTGAACCGCACTATTTTGCAGGTTCAAATCCCGCCTTTTTTATTTTACTTTTTTATTCATTACAAATTATTAGTGTTTACTTATTCGAATAAATATCGTTCATTGTCAGTACCTAGTTATTATTTTTGAATGTCACAATATTTACTTATGTACATTCGAACCCATTAAAACATGTTTTAATGGGTTCGTTTCCTTTATCTTTAGCTAAAGCTACAATCTTATAAAATAAGTAATCAACAAGCAACATATTTTTTATTTATTACATGCCCTGTGCTTTTACTAATAGTGTACTTATCTCTGCTAATAGTTACTACATATTATACCTCAATCACGATATTGAGTTAAACAGTTACAGAGGAACTGCCGTGAATTAGTAATAGGTTTTTTTTTTAATAAAAAACTAATTCTAAAATTATGAGATTTTTAAAATATGTTGGAAAAACTTATAATTTTAGAATTATAGTTTTTTATTAAAAAAAAACCTATTATTAATTCACGACAGTTCCTCTGTAACTGTTTAACTCAATGTCAAGATTGAGGAATAATATGCAGTAACTATTAGCAGAGATAAATATACTATTAGTAAAAGCACAGGTCATGTAATAAATAAAAAATATGTTGCTTGTTAATTACTTATTTTATAAGGTAGAGGCTTCAGCTAAAGATAAAGGAAACTAACCAATTAAAACATGTTTTATTTTATTTTTTTTTGATACCCAAGTAAATATTTTGACTTTCGAAAATAATAAATAGGTACTGACAATGAACCATATTTATTCGAATAAGTAAACACTAAAAATTTGTAATTAATGAAAAAGTAAAAAAAAAAGTTGTCTCTGGCGGGAGTTGAACCTGCAAAATTTTGCGGTTCAGTTTGAAAAACGACCGCTCAACCAACTAGTAAATCAGATGACGTGAAGCAATATCACTAAAAGACTTACGTAAACTACATCTATTAACTTAAAACGAATTTTTATTGATATTTTAATTAAAAAAGCATTTTGCTTTAGTAGTTTGGTGATCAGAAGTGTTTGACCGTCAGTACTATCGATTCCGTTAGCAATATTTCTCATAGGGTGCCCTGGGATTATAAAATTCAATGAAATGTAATAGCCCATGTTAATTGCCATTAGTCAAATGAAATGGGAAACCCGGTATACATGGTAAAACATACCGACAAACTATTAGAGGTGGTAGGGGACATGAAAATAAAAAGGACTTTTTTGTTTAATAAATATATGTCCGCAAGTGGACCGTTTTGGTAGAAGAAAGCAAAAATGGTTGTTTAAGATTTATTCATTTCATTGATAAATAATTAATATTCATTTACAAAAAATGTTCAGGAGGAAACTAATAAATTTCTTTTTGTTCGTGTTGAACTTTGTTTCATTGGTAAAAAAGAATGGTTTGCAATAAGCGTTGACCATTTACTTCAATACAAAGACTGCACCGTCGGTGCATTATTCTGTCCATTATTCTTGCTAAGAGATCTCCCTCATTACGAATAGGCGTTTCGTAGACTTCAGATGACCCCAAAAGAAAAAATCCGGGATCGAGAGAACGCACGGGCCATACCCCGGGACCTCTTTTTCCAATCCATTGGCGGGGAAATTGTCTTTGTATTGAAGCAACTTGTCTACATTTTGAAAACTTATTGTAAACCATCATTTATTTATCAATGAAGCAAAGTCCGATACGAACAAAAAGTGATTATTAATGTCCTCCTGAACATTTTTTGTAAATGAATATTAATTATTTATCCAAAACAATAATAGGTTGTAGAAACTAGTTCTACTACTATCAGATGGCATGCATATAGCAAATAACTACGAATAGTAAAGGGACATCATTAAGTATCCTCCATCTGTAAACGCCTTATTTAAATAAGGACTAAACAAATCAAGCTAAAACAGGTATTCTCCTGGCAATATGCCGCGCCGAGCGCTGAATTACAAAGCAAAATTTGCCGTATTTTGTCTAACACAGTTAGAATCAAAATACAAGGATTCGGATTGCAACGAAAACTACGAGGAAATACTAAGACCACACATCGTAGGACGCCACTAATTGCAGACCGGTTTCGACCTTTTTATGATCTCATCAGTGCAATATAAGTGAGCATACCGACGAATGCGAAGACCTGAGTATTTGGCACAATAGGCAAGCCTTGCGTACGCAAGCTCTACGCAAGGCCTATTGGCATATTGCCATATTGCATATTGCATATTGGCATATTGCCAGGAGAATAGCTGTTTTAGCTTGATTTGTTTAGTCCTTATTTAAATAAGGCGTTTACAGATAGAGGATACTTCATGATGTCCCTTTACTATTCGTAGTTATTTGCTATATGCATGCCATCTGATAATAGTAGAACTAGTTTCTACAACCTATTATTGTTTTGGATTTTTACCCCATTACGATTGGTTTGGATTGTGTTGCGAAAACTACACAGAGGTGGTGCCAATAGGCCTTGCGTAGAGCTTGCGTACGCAAGGCTTACCTATTGTGCCAAATACTCAGGTCTTCGCATTCGTCGGTATGCTCACTTATATTGCACTGATGAGATCATAAAAAAGTCGAAACCGGTCTGCAATTAGTGGCGTCCTACGATGTGTGGTCTTAGTATTTCCTCGTAGTTTTCGTTGCAATCCGAATCCTTGTATTTTGATTCTAACTGTGTTAGACAAAATACGGCAAATTTTGCTTTGTAATTCAGCGCTCGGCGCGGCATATTGCCAGGACAATAGCTGTTTTAGCTTGATTTGTTTAGTCCTTATTTAAATAAGGCGTTTACAGATGGAGGATACTTAATGATGTCCCTTTACTATTCGTAGTTATTTGTTAATTATTTATCTTTGAATTAAACAAAACTTAAAAAACCGTCATTAATCTTTTCTGCTCAAAACGGCTCATTAACGAACATGTTTATTATACAAAAAAAGTTTATTTTCATGTCCTGCCCCATCACCCCTTACAGTCTGTCGCTATGTTTTTGGGACACCCTCTATATATATATATATATATATATATATATATATATATATATATATATACAGGGACACCTTATATGTATGATTTGCAACTTTACTGTATATTTCAGAACCAGAAGAAACACCTCCAGGTGAAGGGGCCCAAAACATGCGTAAGTTTAATTATGTAATATACGGGATCTTATTATAAACTTGAGACACATTCCTAGTTATTTGAGTATTTCTGTCGACAAAATATTTATGAAACTTCAGGTATATATTTATGGATTTGGATAATACGGTTATAATATACAGTGTGAAGTATTTAACATAATACTTATATAAGTAACTCACAGAATTCATAACTTTTATACAGTGATTTTTCAAAAAACGCCGTGGCAGGTCGATTTTGTTTTTTAAAAAGACACGTGCTGACATGAAAAATGTTGTTCCATCTGCCTTTGTTTTAGAGTTGTTACGTCATCATACATTTTTATAAATTTCAAGGTCATGTATTTTAAACAGAAATGGAATCTCTACTTTATCCCAGTAAAATGGTACCCCATATTAGGGGTTTGCTACCTACCGTTTACAAGATAATATGTCTGTGGAAGTTTCTAGGCTTTATAATATTACAGTACTGACTAATTTGTTAAATGAGAAATGACGCGTAAATCCCAATATTCGAATTTGTTTATTTTTTTAATTTTGAAATTATTTTAAATAAAAACAAAATTTGTAATGCTTCATGTGTATTCTTCTCAAAAACAGCCTGTGTCTTGTAAAAGGTAAGTAGCAAACCCCTAACATGGGGTACCATTGCACTGGGCAAAAAGTAGAAATTCCATTTCTGTTCAAAACACAGAGAATTGCAATTTAAAAAAATGTACGATGACGTCACAACTCTACAACAAAACCAGATAAAAGAAAATTTTTCAAGGCAGCACGTGTCTTTTTGAAAAACAAAATGGACCTGTCACGGCGTTCTTTGAAAAATCAAATCACTCTGTATAAAAGTTATGAATTTTGTTTGCAACTATACTGTATATTTCAGAACTAAGAAGAATGCCTCTTCAAAGAGACATTGGGCCCACGGCGTTCAAACGAGAAATCAGACGTAAGTTTATTATACAGGGTGTAACTTTAAGTGGGGGCCATATTTGTAGTGGTGGTAGCTTTCGATTGTAGGAACACATATCTAAAGTTTTTTTTTCGAAATTCCGCCATGAAAAATAATTATTTATTAAAATGGTTTTCTATTAAATTGGGTACCCCGCCACTGGAAGGCGCTACTCCGTACCGCAAGGATCGCGCGCGCCACGGACGGTGAAATACATAGTTGCCAAATGTCGTAATTCAACTGAAACATGAGGAATTTTATTCAACAAAGCAAATTTCCACACCACCCGTAAGGTATTGCTATTGGAGCGTTACTTTTTTTAGTGGGTGTTCCCCAGTAACCATATTTTCCCACATAAACACAAAATAAATTTTAAATTTTTTTTTATTTTCCAAAACAACATAAAATATCCAACTATAACAAAATGTAACATTCAATAATAACAAATAAAAATATATTTTCTTTAACTATAACAGACAATAAAATATTTGCTCTAATAATAAAAATTAATAAAATAATCTCTAATTCTTACTTACCTAAACTTCTTTCTTCCTTCATAGCAGGTGCTGGAAATGTCCTCCATGATTATCTAAACATGCGTCAACTCGTCGCATCATAGACTGTCTTACTTTTTCTAGATCCATATTATCCCTTATGTAGTTGGCCGCGTTTTCCACTCTTGCACGTAATTCTTCAACATTATTAATAGGAGACGTGTACACCAAACTTTTCATGTGGCCCCACAGATAAAAATCGCATGGATTTAAATCTGGGGATCTCGGCGGCCAAGCTACTGGCCCGAAACGACCAATCCATTTGTCTTCTTGATGTTCATTGAGCCATTCTGTAACAATCCGTGCACTGTGGGGTGGTGCCCCGTCATGCTGGTACCATAAATTTCTTCTTACATTCAAAGGTACATCTTCAAGTAGGTCATCCAGTGTGTTCCTTAAAAAATCTAAGTACCTTTCGCCATTTAATCTTTCAGGCATTCTGTAAGGTCCAACCAATGTATTATTTACAATACCAGCCCAAATATTAATCGAAAATTTTTCTTGAAAATTGTTTTCTTTCGTTGCGTGCGGGTTTTCATCACACCAAACATGACTATTATGCATATTGAATATGCCCTCTCTGGTAAATCCCGCCTCATCAGTCCATAAAACGCATCTTGAAAAATTTTCTTCTTCATTACATTTTGTCCTATACCACTGGCAGAACTCGACACGTCTCAGAAAATCTTCTGGATTCAACGACTGTACCTTTTGAACGTGATAGGGATGCAATCCATGTTCCTTTAATATTCGTTGCACAGTCATGTGTGATACTTCATGTGCTAAAGCTAACCTTCGTGAGCTAGTTCCAGGATTTTCTTCTACGGCATCAAGAATTTGTGGCTCTAAATCCCTTACTCTTCTTGTTTGTTCTCGTCCGACATTATTATAGTGAGGTTCGAAGCTTCCATAATCTCTCAAATGTTGAACTAATTTAACAAATGTTTTTCTGTTTGGCGTTCGTCGGTTAGGATATTCTTCTTCATACTGTCTTCTTGCAGCCCTTGCGCTTTCTCCTGACAAAAAATAAGCTCGAAGCATATCCACTTTTTCTTGATTGGTATACATACTTTTAATATCACACACAGACACTGCAACTATAATATAAACACTTACCTTGAACACTAAACACCACCAAACACTATTTCAAACACAGAACACACCTAACCGAACGTATCATTAAAAATTACACAAAATACCTAAAGCTTTTTAGATTTCACTGAAAAGTAAAATTATTAATCGAACACAACCGCAAAACTACCGTCCCGCACGTAGGTATCTTTCGTTTTCACTAAAAATGACACCAAACCGAACGTATCACTAAATTACACAAAATAAAGCTTTTTAAATTTCACTGAAAAGTAAAACTATTAATCGAACACAATCGCAAAGCTACCGTCAGGAGCTACCTCCTCCTAAAAAATGACACCAGCACCAGATCCCGTTATTTCATATTAAATTTTCATTTTCAATTCAAATACTTCTTCGCATATTCGCGTTATAGCAATCGTTATACGGAGCAGGCGCATTGCGCATGCTTAGAATAACGATTACGATATGACATACTATAATTTTGTTTAAAATCTGGACCTACCTTAATCCCTGACCTATGTCAACAAATAAAGAACACGGGGAACGCTATAAAGATGCGACTATGCAACCTGTAACGCAACAGTCTTGCCACAGTTTATGCTGTGACTTTGCAACATCTAATTTAATTCATTCAGATTCAAATTAATGCCCAAACAGTGACAGTGACTTTGTCGTGTGTCCTTCGTGAATAAGAGACTAGGTCAATGGTAAATATTAGTGCCACTCAAAATGCAGAGTTATAAAAAGTGAGTTAGTAGCTACCTCATGTGTTTAAAGTTTTATTTAGTGTGTGTGCTTAAAAAACGCGTTGTTAGAAGGTTAACCTATCTCCCTTGTTCATCACGGTAGGTAGGTAGGTACCTACCTGTCTCTAAACACAGAAACAGTAAGTCATTCATTAATTCATTACATTTAATTGTTGCCTGTAGAACTGAATAAAAGAAAAAACGAGAAAGCCTACTTTTAGTACTTTTAAATGTAAAGTAGCGTGCTTTTCGGTGCAAAGCTTCTTTTGGTTTGTATTACCCCGCACATTGTAAGGCGTAAGGCGGCCTCCAGATCAAATGTTTTGCGGTAAAGCTACGTTATAGTATTCTATTAATTAATGCAGAAAATAGTTATTTATGTATCTAGGGTCGTAAGTACAATTTTATGGTCGAAAATACAGTTTGCAAGCATTTGTGATCAGATATGTGCCACTTACATTTCAAAAAACCATGTTACAACGGTCTACTTGCAAGGAAGGTATGACGAAAAGATAATTTTGCGTAAAAAAGAGCAATAAAATACTAAAAATAATTTGAGAAAGTGGGCTGCTCTTTATTTATAACTAGGTGTACATTATAACATAACCTCATTACTTTTATACATTGCCAATTAATTATTAAAAATTGGTTTTTTATTTATTGTGATTATACAATTTATTGTACATTTAACCTCAGTGCTACCTCTCAATTAATAAATTAATTATTATCACGACTCCATTTTCTCAGTCGTTGTCGATGCGATAAAAGGCAACACTGCTCAGCGCATCGACACAACTAACCGACTCAAGGTTGAAGTCGAATGTTGGTTTCGGCCAGCGGCGCCGAAATAAGATTTTACCTGCAAAATTTTACAACATTTATAACTCGGCCATTTTCCGCAAAATCAAAAAAATAAATTCATATTAGCATTCTTGGCGACTAAGACTATTACCCCTGTAAATATGGCCTCCACTTAAAGTTACACCTTGTATAGGTAATGTTAGGGAATCTTATTATAAACTTGAGTCACTTTCCTAGTCTTCTAGATTATTTCGGTCGACAAAATATTTATAACTTTCAATACATTTTTTATGGATTTGGATAAACAACTGTTCTGATATTGTAAAGATGTTGATAGGTCACTAGAAGTGAGGGATATGAATCAAACAGCATACCAAAACAATAATATGGTAGCAACGGACTGGGTAGCACTATTGTGGTTATATATAATATGTCTTGTGCCTATTTCTTTCTAGTTTTTAAAAGAGTTTGCAGCTATACAGTGTACTTCACAAAAGCGGAACAACTTAAACTTAACTTTTTTTAAATAAAACACCCTACATTTTGTAGGGGGAATTGATTCCCCTGTTTGTTTATATTCAACTCTTTTCTTTGTAATTCGTTGCGGCGTTGCCAAGTTATAATTTATTTTCTTAATTTCATTACTTTTGTAGGGTCGTAATAAATGTAGTTTAAATAACATTGCTTAACATTAATCATGCTTTTAATTTGACATATATTTCATGTATACAGTGGTAGAAGGGTCCTCCCAACAGCTCCAAAGTATTTCCGAGGCACCCTTATGAACAGGGTGCTCAAATTTTACAACCAAATTTACTCGATTTTTTCAAATGTGGCACCCTGTAACATTTTTCAAAAATTGAAACCTTTATCAACACTTTCATCAATAACCCTACAATTCTTTTAACCCTACAAAAGTAAAGTCGATTATGGCAACGTTGCAATGGATTAGATAAGAGATAGAGTTGAGTAAAAAAATTAAATGGGAATCAATTCTGCATACGTAAGGTAAGGTCCCATTTAAGTAAATTAAGCTTAAGTTGTTCCGCTTTTGTGAAGCGCACTGTATAGTTATAAAAATTTTTAAAAACTCCATCACTGGCAACCAAGCAACTTTTGTATTTGAGGTTTTTCTTTATATATAATAGCTTACTAGATACAAAGAATTACGCACTAAATGAACACATTGTATATATATATGAATTGCAACTATACCATATTTTTAATATGGTACTCCATAAAAAAGGAGTAAGATTAATTAAGCCATCGCGGCACATCGCAATGGCTTCGGTTTTTGCGGATATCGAATGGCAAATGTATCATATGTTCTTGATAAACAAATAACTACGAATAGTAAGGGACATCATTAAGTATCCTCCATCTGCAAACGCCTTATTTAAATAAGGACTAAAACAAATCAAGCTAAAACAGCTATTCTCCTGGCAATATGCCGCGCCGAGCGCTGAATTACAAAGCAAAATTTGCCGTATTTTATCTAACACAGTTAGAATCAAAATACAAGGATTCGGATTGCAACGAAAACTACGAGGAAATACTAAGACCACACATCGTAGGATGCCACTAATTGCAGACCGGTTTCGACCTTTTTATGATCTCATCAGTGCAATATAAGTGAGCATACCGACGAATGCGAAGACCTGAGTATTTGGCACAATAGGTAAGCCTTGCGTACGCAAGCCCTACGCAAGGCCTATTGGGGCCACCTCTGTGTAGTTTTCGCAACACAGCGCTCGGCGCGGCATATTGCCAGGAGAATAGCTGTTTTAGCTTGATTTGTTTTAGTCCTTATTTAAATAAGGCGTTTGCAGATGGAGGATACTTAATGATGTCCCTTACTATTCGTAGTTATTTGCTATATGCATGCCATCTGACAGTAGTAGAACTAGTTTCTACAACCTATTATTGTATTGGATTATTGATATAACTTTATCACATTCTCCATAAACAATAAATAAGTTTAAATAATTTTCGTTTGTATAATTTAAGCGCCCCGGCATGATTAGGTATTAATGATTTTCAAAAGCCAAGTGACAGGTGTAAACAAACATAGCATTTGATTGTTTTCAACATGGCCATTTTCGTCATGGTCAAGTAACAGTGGCTGCACTTAAAATCCGCAGCAAAATCGCTATATAAAAATTTAAATTGCCAATATGTCGAAAACTACAAGTTTTCGGAATAGACAACCTTATACAAACTTACCCTAATTTTTAATGCTTAATAAAATGAAATAATAGAAACAGGTGGATTCCATTTGAAAAAATTGACATTTGACAGTTTTCTCAATTCAATTTTCATTCTTCTTTTTTGAACACCCTGTATTAATAATTATCAAAATATCATACAAAGACTTCTAAAATAGGTCCCCTTCTATAAGGAATCCAACCCAAATTAAATAAGAAAAGCTTCCGGGTAGGAAAAATTGATAATTATTTTTCGGCTAAACGGCTAGGCTTAAGTATAGGATATTATACACGAAATATACTTAAAATTTTGAGTAGAATTCGAAAATCTAATAATTTACAGGGTGTTCCATTTGAAATAAGCAAGCTGACACCTACTTCCGGTATAACCGGAAGTGCGGCCATCTTGAAAATATTTTAGATCGCTTTCCCCCAGTGACTTTGGTAAACTACCCAATTTTTAATTTTTTCCTAATTATAGTTTGCCATATAGATCGAGGCGGTTCTCGGTGGAACACCGTATATATATATATATATATATATATATATATATATATATATATATATATATATATATATATATATATATATATATATATATATATATATATATATATATATATATACAGGGTGGGAAAAATGTTAATGTTCAGCATTGGTATCTCGCAAACGGTAACAGATACAACGTGGCTCAAATTAGGAAAAAGTTGCACAATTTCATGCTGATTCAAAATATGTGAATGTTTAATATATTCCGGGCCGTTCTGGAGTTATGCCGGAAAACACAAAATTTGCCAATTTCTTTTATGTCAAATAACTTTTCTTGAAATAAATGCAGAGTTATGAAATTTGGTATGTTTACATAGTTTGATGAGAGTTTTCGATTGCCATACTAAAACATGTTCTAGGCCTATTAGTTTTCCGCAAGGATATTCAACTTTCGTATTTATTATGGGTGCCATATTGGATATTTACTTCATTAAATATAGAAAAAAATTACAAGCACGGTTATATATCATACTTGATACTTTCTTCCATAAATATGGATATTACACGCGAATAACGATAAATACCTAGTATTTATGCACAAATAATAGACAATCATTCATTTATAGTTAATTGTTTCAATGCGTATTTTTAGATTTTTTATGAACTAATTATTGTAATAGGAAAAACAGTTATTTGCACTGCTATTTGCTGCCGTTACTCTGAATAGACATGTCATCCACTACACTTCTTACGGTTGCAGGATCTATTGAATTTATGTATTTATTAAAATTCTTTCCAACATTTCATTCTCTGTCGTTGGCATTGCATTACTGTAGATACATATAATTTTTAGCAGGTCCCAACAAATAATAATCCAGGGGTTCAAGCACGGTGATCGCGATGGCCATAGAATTGGACCATATGTATGACCTATCCACGAATTCCGAAAATATTGATAGAGGTACTGGGTTACAGTTCCAGCGTTGTATGAAGAGCATCTATCGTATTGAAACAACTGTAAATTTTGAATATTTTGCAAAGGTAGATCATCAAGCCTTTCCACCAAATCGTTTTGTAAAAAGTGTAAATAATTACGAGAAGTTAATTTGTCAATAATTCGATAAGTCCCTAATACCGCGGGTGCTATTACAGCAGTGACCTTTATTGTCTTTGAGGAAGACACAATCCTATTTATTTATTTGAAGGAGATGCTGAAAACAAATACTCCACGGGCAAGGTGACCCGACTGTCGTTGCATTACTCCGGCATCTCTATGGAAGTCGCCACATCCTTCGTCGAGACCAACCACAGACGCTGACCAGTTTCGCGCTTATTATGCGCTTGTCAGAATGAGATAGGTAGTAGGTAGTGGAATATCGATACACGATGTTGCGACACAGAGGACACAGACCAGAGGCGAAGGCTAGTGATGTTTAATGGCTCATTTTCTGTACTAGTTACGTCTACACTAAGAGAAATAATTGCTTAATTCTAACAATACTACCTTACTATACTCTGAAAAAAGTGTTTAATGATTATATTTAAGGGCTATTGTAAATTAAGTATATCAATACAATAATTCACCTTATGTAATGTAACTAAGCTACATTACCAATATTTGTGTTTCCTTTAAGTCTGCTGTTTAGACTGTACTAATACATAAGTATATTAGTAGCAAATTATTGTAGTTGCAAGTGCAAAAAATTTGCAGTGCACACCAACAAAATTCAGAATAAGAATAAATGAATTAAATATTAAATTATTTAATATAGATGGACGATGGACCTAAATAAATAGTCCATGTGCTTTATCATCGAGATGTACCTCTAAATTATTCTAATACAGGAAATAATCTTACGAAGCTTGGAGGTATCTTGGTCTACATGTAAAGTTTGCGCTGTGTTCAAATTTATGGCTTTTTTTGTTAGAACTTGCTTAAAAATATGTTGTATACTGGTGATTGTTATTAAAAATGCATCTGATTTTACAAAACCAGTGTAAAAAATATCAGTCGGAAATTAATAATTATTGTATTACTACTTCAGTTATTAATAAAAGCATAGGTACATTTATAAGCAAAATTTTGATAATTTTCCTAATTCTAATAATGATCTGCAACTTATTCGGGTTATTTTCTGGGAATAATAAAAAATACAAGATCACATATGGATAATAATAAATCTTTTATTTGCAATAAATGACATGAAACATTTATTAAAAATACATAAAACAAAAAACTGAATGACATTAGTAATATAAGTAATATAACATGTCAGTCACAACCACAAGTATCATTAAACACTTCTTTCAGAGTATAGTAAGGTAGTATTGTTAGAATTAAGCAATTATTTCTCTTAGTGTAGATGTAACTGGTACAGAAAATGGGCCATTAAACATCAAAGACGCCGCCACTAGCCTTCGTCTCTGTTCTAGGTCCTCTGTGGTTTAGTTACATTACATAAGGTGAATTATTGTATTGATATACTTAATCTACAAAAGCCGTTAACGATAATCATTAAACACTTCTTTCAGAGTACCTATAGTAAGGTGGTATTGTTAGAATTAAGCAATTATTTCTCTCAGTGTAGACGTAACTGGTATCGAAAATGGGCCACTAAACATCAAAGACACCGCCGCAAGCTTTCGCCTCTGGTCTGTGTCCTCTGTGGTTGCGATATGATTGCCTAAGGGGTATCGCAGTGGTGGTGAAAAGCACACCGTAGTGCCCTTTTTTGGGTATTTGCTACTATCATGCATATAATGCAACGCCAGTCGGGGCACATTGCCCATGGAGTATTTGTTTTCTTCATCTCCTTCAAATAAATAAATAGTATTGTCTTCCTCAAAGACAATAAAGTTCACTGCTGCAATAGCACCGGCGGTATTAGGGCCTTATCGATTTATTGATAAATTACCTTCTCGTAACTATTTACATTTTTTACAAAACGATTTGGAGGAAAGGCATGATGATCTACCGTTGCAAAATATTCAAAATTTACAGTTGTTTACAGGATTGCTCGATCGCTCAATTTTGTCATCCGCCTTTGTGACGTCATCGAAGATATATGTAATCGAATTGTCAAAATATACCTATTTTGTGTTTGTTATATTTCACATTTGCAAGAGAATTTTCATATTTGAATGATTAATAATATTATTATTTATTAAAGTTTGTAATAACAGTATAAAGTGTACCTATTTCTACAAGTTCGAGATCTTTGGATCTTTGATGACGTCACAATTATGGATTACATTGTAGTATAGGGATCGAGCAATCCTGTAAACAGTTAACAATCCTTGACCCAGTACCTCTATCAACGTTTTCCGAATTCGTGGATAAGTACAAATGATCCCATTCTATGGCCACCGCGATCAATGTGCTTTAACCCCCTGGATTATTATTTGTGGAGAGTGGGAAGATTATTATAATAATCAATTCCTGAAAAAGCTAAAAGTACGCATTGTAACAATTAACTATAAATGAATGATTGTCTATTATTTGAGAATAAATACTATTTATCGTTATTCGCGTGTATTATCCATATTTATTGAAGAAAGTAGCAAGTATGATATGTACCGTGCTTGTAATTTTTTTCTTTATTTAATGAAGTAAAAATCGAATATGGCGCCCATAAGAAATACAAAAGTTGAATATCGTTGCCGAAAAACTAGTAGGCCTAGAACATGTTTTAGTATGGCAATCGAAAGCTCTCATCAAACTATGTAAACATACCAAATTTCATAACTCTACATTTATTTCAAGAAAAGTTATTTGACATAAAAGAAATTGGCAAATTTTGTGTTTTCCGGCATAACTCCCGAACGGCCCGGAATATATTAAACTTGTTCACATATTTTGAATCAGCATAAAATTGAGCAACTTTTTCCTAATTTGAGCCACGTTGTATCTTTTACCGTTTCCGAGATACCAATGCTGAACATTAAAATTTTTCCCACCCTGTATATGAGTTGCAACTTTACTGTATATTTCAGAACCAAGAGAAACACCTCCAGCTGAAGCGGCCCAAAACACGCGTAAGTTTAATTATGTAATATACGGGATCTTATTATAAACTTGAGACACATTCCATTTAAAAGAAGAAGTAGGTCTTGATTTCAGGGAAAAAAATTGTTACTGACAAAACTGAAATTGTAGCAATACTCCTTGGCCTAATGTACGATGCGTATTTCTGCTTTCAGCGTCTTCAGGCACATGTGTGGCAGGAGGTTTAACATCTAAGTAACAGTTAAAAAAGTCAATAAATTTAAAAAATAAACTATAAAATACCCTAAGTACTTTTATTTAATTTTATTAATATTAAATTTGTTTTATCATCCATTCCAGTGACAGAATTGCATCTACTCTTATATTTCAGAACCACAAGGAGCTCCTGCAGCTGCAGCACCAGCCAATAAGGACGAGGTACTAAGTGCGCCTAAAGCAACCAAACAAGAAATCATAAGTAAGTTTAATTATGTGATGCACGGAATTGCAGTATAAATTTAAATAACTTTCTAATGGTGATTTGCACCAGTTCTAAATAACTGTGCCGGTTACTTAACCGTGTTTAAAATTTAACTGTAAGTAAACCGGAACATACATTGCACGGAGTGTTATGGTTATGACACGTTTGATTAACTAACCACTAGCTACATTTGACAAAGTCATAAAAGTTAATTATTTTTACCCTATTTCGTTGGAGATGTCGAGAGTAGTTAGTAGTTTTAGAATATTTTAAAATTTTGAATTTGACAATATCAATTATTATTGCCAAATGAAATAATGCCTGTAACTTATTTGTGGTGCATTTTCATGATTTATTGTAGTTTTTTTGGTATTACACCACCTGAAAATAATAAAAAACAAGTATCCAGGAGTATTCAAGTAAAATATTCCAATATCAAGGTAAACTTCTAAAGTTTGCCCCAAAAGACCACTGTATAATATTCAACAAAATAAATGGGTATTTGATAAATTAACTAAATTTCATCAGTGGTTTTTCAGTTTTATACAAAATTGTGCAATATTACAAATCATAATTTGAATTGTGTCTAAATAAAATAATTATTGTAATAGAATTTAAAAGAAAAAGGACCTGAGTATTTGGCACAATTGGTAAGCATTGCGTACGCAAGCCTCAATGGCGCCACCTCTTGGTAGTTCTTGCAACACAATCCAAACCCAACGGGGAATCTAACAACGGGGTGTAGAAAAAGAGTTCTACAGCTTAACAGATGGTTAATGTAATTAACAAAAACAAACTACTACGAGTGTAGTAAGGTCCAAATACTCAGGTCCTTCCAGTCGTAGGTATGCTCACTTATATTGCACTGATGAGATCATAAAAAGGTCGAAACGGTCTGCAATTAGTGACATCCTACGATGTGAGGTCCAGAGTATTTCCTCGTAGTTTTCGTTGCAATCCAAAACATTGTATTTTTAATTCTAACATTGTTAGACAAAATACACAAAATTTTGTTTTGTAATTCAGCGCTCGGCGTGGCATTAGCCAGGAGAATAGCTGTTTTGATCTAATTCGGTTCAGTCCTTATTTTATAAGGCGTGTTTACAGATGGAGGATATGGGGGTATCCTTACTACTCGTAGTAGTTTGTTTTTGTTAATTACTTTAACCATCTGTTAAGCTGTAGAACTCTTTTTCTACACCCCATTTTCAGTTTGTTATTATTAATTTTCCACCAGTAACATCCTTCTGGAGTAGAGTAGGTCACGTTTGATCGAATAATATTGTTTCTGATGAGATACAGACACCATTAAGTTTAATAAAAGTACTTTTTTAATTTTCTAACAGATTTTTCTTCATTTTGTAAAATTTTAGTTGGTGCCCAACACCATTGCAACGTTGGGCAACGTTATTCCATTCAAACTAGTGGTTAGCACGTCCATTAAAATTTAATTGAAAATGATACAACTGGCACGGTGTGACAGTTTTTTTTATTCAATTTGTTATCACAGTGCGCCGAAATTAGATTTGTGATTTTAAATGGAACTTTCGATATATTTTTATGTATTTGGATAAGTATCTGTTACTGGTATCAACTGGCGCTATTTTACAATATCTCCTTTTATATTAAAGATGTATCCAAGAACTGCAATATTGTTGCATTCTTGGATCGCGGGTATATATTTATGTTATATTAATTATATTAATATTGCAATATGTTCTATTTAAAACACCAATCCAATTTATTTCCAATCTCAAGACAATGTTTCATTGTAAAGATTACATAGACTCAATACTTGATTGATATAAATTCTAAAGTAATAGAGAAACTAGGATTCTTACGCCACATTTATAATTACTTCCATGTGGAAGCACATTTAATATTCTCAGATTCTTCTTTGTTTCGTAGGCAACTCAAATGTGATTTACTCATTTGTTGAAGGTACAACGTTAATCACTTTAATGTGTTATTATTCTTGTATCTCAAACATTTTTTAATTCATTACTAATTTGATATAGAAAATATTAAGGCTCACTATGGTTTTAAAATCAATGATTTTTCTGATAACAACTGCAAAAAATAACACTTGCTGGCCTTTGTTAAAATAGCTGCAGTGGTTTCACAGATTAAACAAATTGAAACCATTTTATTATTGGTTTTATAAAGTGATGTTACTCATATTACATATATTACCAATTTTAAACAAAATACATAAAAATGTTATTATAGGTATGGACTTAATTCCCTTTAAAATAAGGAGGTTAGTGTTTTTGCAACTAAAAACTAAACAAGCTTTATATAAAGTTGTCGGTGTAATTATAAAATAGGATAAGAATCTTCGATATTTAATGCTATGCTTTACAATGTACGTAAACGATATACTACAGAAAATTATTTTATTATTGTAAAGAAAGGGTATTTTCTTGGTCGATAAGGTGATATAATATTTTACCAATGCAAAGTAATTAAACCATCTAACCATTTTTAAGTAAGCTACAATTTATGTCTCTACCAAATCAAGAAAACTTTTTTTAGAGTCACTTCGTACGCTTGTTAAAGATGCACGACGACTGAGAAACCTGACCGAAAAATTGGAAGATGAACGATGAATGAAGAACCTATAATACTTAACAGTTTCCAAATAAATAATCCAAAGCTTCTTTTCATTTTATTGCTTAATCTAAATATACTACAGTGGTTTTTATATCTAAATGTTTATTATTTCAATGCATTACCAATTCTAAGTTTCCTACGTGTCTTATGTAAAAAAAAAGGAGTAAATGTTTATCGTCTATTCTAGACTTCATATGAAATAAAAATATCTTTTTTAGAAGAGCTAGACATGGTTATAGATGATTCTGAAAAGATCTTAACATCACTTGGAGCACCAGCGCCGGAACAGGCTCAGAATATTACAGATAAACCATGATATGATTTATTTTTATTTTATTGTTTCTATCTGTCACATTTATAATAACAAGATATAATAAAAAATTATGCAACGTTACTCTGATCAGTAATTTATTTAACAACGTAAAAATGTTTCATACTGATATCAAAGGATGGCTTCTCCAATACTAGCTCATGCAATTATTACCTATACATTTACTTAACATATATGTTTTTACATCTATATTAGATATGTTAACAAGCGAAGTGCATTGACTAAGATGATTTAAAGAACATTTTCAGAAAACTCCATAAGTATACACAGTCAATAATATTAATCAGTAGTAATGACTAGAGTTAATAGCAATGACAATATGCATGAATATTTTTTTCATTAGCCAATAATTATTGCTGGTAGTAGATAGGCTATAGGCGTTCTGGCTCAAAAACTCCATGTAAAAGCCCATAAGAGCAAAACGTGCACAAAAATGACCAATTTTGCCCCCAACACTTTCCTTTTGGATGCAGACCACGCCCCTCCAGCCAATCAGATTTCATTGGCTCGTCACTAGCTTATTTAGAGACACCTTATTTGAATTCCAAGCTGATTCCAGGCTGTGGGGCGAGGTCTGGATGTTATAATGGCTGGAGGGCGAGGTCTGAAGGCTGATTGGCTGGGGAACGTTATCTGAAAGTTGATTGGCCGTGGGATGAGGTGCTAAAGCTGTAATGGCCGCGATCTGAAGTCTGATTCGCTGGAGGGGCGTGGTCTGCATCCGAAAAGAAAGTGGTGGGGGCAAAATTGGTCATTTTTGTGAACGTTTTGCTCTTATGGGCTTTTACATGGAGTTTTTGAGCCAGAACGCCTATAGCCTATCTACTGCTGGTAATACTTGATTGTACGGTGATTTTGATCAATCATTGGCGTTTCTAGAAATAGTAGTGGCAGTGTCAAGTTTAAAACAATGTAGTGAACATACAAGATGCGTTTAACAATGATTAAATAGGTAGTGAAAAAAGATATTTATATGGATTTGTTGTCAAATATATGACATACAAGAGTAAAAAATTGCAAAAACAAGAAAAATGTCAGTTATTGAATTCTTAGTTATCTGATGCACCTGCTATAAATCATAAAGAAGAGATATAGACGAAGCAAATGCTCCTTATGTCAGATCCTGACGTCCTGATTGTCAGATCCTGATTAAATTATTGACGCATGAATATCAAAATAGTCGAATTCCCTCAGAATCAATTTCATACAATATACAAGGTTTTTTCTAAGTATAATCCGATATATTAATTATATAAGTGGCTTAGTTTTTGAAATATATAGCGTTAAAATTGGATTTGTTGTTATTAAAATGACATTTTCTACTTAAACCATAACCTAGATCAAAAAAATGTCAAGAGATGTTTTTTGTTAAGCACTAAATGGAGATTCAAAAATTTTTTTAAAGACAAGAGGAGAAGTAACGCACATATTTTGTTCATAGAAATATTAAAGTGACTACCCTGATAGTGCTGATAAAATTTTACAGCCAAAATATGCCTTCTATCACGATGTTGTCACAGCTATTTAAAAATAAAATTTTAGTCTACTCCAGAGTATTTCTAAAAAAGAAAACTAAAAAAAATATAACTAACACTGTAAAAATCGATAAAAAGTTTATTGTGTGAGATATTTAGGGTGTTCGGTTCTACGCCGTGTTAAAGTTGAGCAAAATATGGACTTCAAAGGCACCTGACGAGTCAAGCGTGCTATGGAATTATTTCAGAATAGTTGAAGAATTAACAGGACCACCCAAAGTGTTGATGGACAAAATTGCAAGAAGAAATATATAGGATGTTTTTCTCTACAGCGTCTGAAATTTTTTTCTATTTTTATGATGGTCAGGTTTGGCCTTGGATTTTTGAAACAATGTTACTAAGGGCCGGTTGTACAATCGTGAGCTTAAGCGCGGTTCACGTGAGCCTGGGTTCAGCTTGAGGTAGGCTTACAACAGCTCCCAGTTGTACAATACGAGCTTAAATAAGGTTCAGTTAAACCCTAGTTCTTAACTACATATGTGCACGTTGGTAATACTGAAACTTTATAAGCATGCGCAAATAGTCGAATATTTGATTTTTGACAATTTGTGGTGATTTTGACGTTGACGGCAATTTGCATTTAACCGCTGATACTGTCCATTGTGGCTATTATTTGCTTGTAAGTAGGTCCCCTCATGATACAACTACGTCCTCCTTATATATTTTATCTATATAAGTAGGTGATAGATACCAATAAAAATAGAAGTACTGTTAGAAAGCGATAAAATGGAATATTGAATTTTTCAATTTGTTAGTATTTATTTGATTAAAATTTATTTGTAGTATGGTTATGAATTCTGATAGAAAAAGATCGTTAAACTTCTCTCAAACAGAGGAAGCTCTGTTAATATCTTTAGTAAAAAAGTATAAACACATTATAGAAAACAAAAAGTCAGATACAGATACCAATTTTAAAAAGATGGAAACGTGGAAACAAATTGAGGGTGAATTTAATAATTTAAGTGGTACATCATATCGTCATGCACAAATTTCCATAGAATGTTGCCAACTCTTATTTTGTTAGGTTATATTTGCGCTAAGCTTGGTTTAAGCCCTTGAATTTGCTGGTTCAGATATAAACTCAGCTCAACTGCTGAACTTCACTGGTACAACACAGTAAGCTGATACTTTTTAATATAAAGGTGGTTCAGGCTTGAGCTTCTGTTAAGCCTGAACTGTACAACCGGCCCTGTATGTCAAATAAATTTATTTACATTTAGTAACACGTACAATGCTTGTCAAATATTTTATCCTTGTGGATACTTGCTGTGAATTTTATGGAGGATTTATCTAGTATCTCAATTAATCATAATTCATGTCTGTGATCATAATGTCTACTTAAACAAATCGAGAGAGGCAAAATCATTGTGAGCTATATGAAAATATGGTTACGAGCTTTTTCCTTTAATAAAATTAATATGAATTGTTTTAAGTTTATTTTTATCATTATTGTCTTTTTCCCAAATGTTTTGTTGTATGACAATATTTTTATTTTATCAATTTAAATTAAATTTTATCAATAATTTTCGTGTTATAGATAGATCATTAATCATTCGCGGTTTTATAAACATTTTACATTTTTCTAAGTCTTATGACATTGATATTTTTTTAATGTCATATTGTTAGCTTTGTTAACTATTTATTTGTATGCATTTCTGGAATTCTATAATATAATAAAATAAACAATATAATAATGTTTTCAAAAAGAGCTTTTATATGTTTCTTCATATATGCAAATTGCTATCCAGGCTATAAAGTTCCCAGTAGAGTGTATCTTTACTGAATAAATATAATAGAATTAAAAAGTGGCCTATAGTTAAGTAATAGAAAAATTTGAATTGTGGAGTATATTTCTAGTTTATACTTTGATTCTATTTATATATTTCCTCAATACAAAATACAATTAAATATTAGTTCTGTATCAGTTATGTTTACACCTTCGACTTCTGCATGCATTTATTACAACTTTATTAAAGCTGTTACATTATAAATCCAAAATAAAAAATAAAATAATTTAACTATTATACCGGGATATCAAAAATTATCTTGGTCAAGGGTGGTTGTGGAATGTAAAACGTGTGTCTTACTTTAAATTTGAAAAAATTATGTCACTGTCACACTGACATCAATAACCTACAAATTTCATACCTATTTATTTCAGTTGTAAAACAATAATGAACTACAAATTATGAAATAACGGTTTTAGTAACAAGAAAAACTAAATTACAGTAATTGTTGGAAATATACCCCGTTTTGTTCGATGCACAAGTTGACGCGCCTCCTCATGCTGTGAAAAGCGTTTTGCAGCATTTCTGGGGTCCGTGAAGTTAGCCCCCAACTCCTGGAGTTGGACGGCACTAATCCACAGTCGGTTAGTAAGTTATTAGTAAGTATTTGTAAGCCCATTGGTAACATTTGTAAGTAAAGGGTAGCCGTTTTATTTGTTATTAATTTTTAGCGGCTAACTTCTTAGCAGCCCCCAAGTTGTTTATAATTGCAGTTTTTATGTTATCAGCTATTAGTAAGTCACTAGTAAGTATTTGTAAGTTGACTGTCGACATTTGTAAGTCTCTAATAAAAAAGTTATAACCAATTAATAAATGGCGGCTAACTTCTTAGCAGCCCCCAAGTTCTTTCAGAATGTTTTGTTTATCTTACCAGTTGTTAGTAAATCGTTTGTAAGTATTTGTAAGCCGTATTGCAACATTTGTAAGTCGCTAATAAAAAAGTTATAACCAATCAATTAAATGAGGGCTAACTTCACACCAAGCCCCCAAATTCTTTCAGAAGGTTTTGCTTACCTTACCAGTTGTTAAATCGTTTGTAAGTATTTGTAAGCTGTCTTGCAACATTTGCAAGTCGCTAATAAAAAAGTTATAACCAATAAATTAAATCAGGGCACACTTCTTAGCAATCCTCAAGGTTTTTAAAAATATTTTGTTTACCTTGCCAGCTGTTAGTAAGTCGTTTCTAAATATTTGCAAGTGATTTTCAATATTTGTATGTCACTAATAAAGAAATTATAACCAATTAATAAACGGTGGCTAACTTCTTAGCAACTCCAACAACTTTGCAAGTTTTCTCTAAATGTTTTGTTTACATCACAACTAATCATTTGCAAGTCCCTAATACAACAGTTACTTATTAATTATTTCTGTCGGGGAAACTTGTTTGTCCTGTTTGTTTTATTTACTGTGGTTGTCGAAAATGAATGTTTTATTTTGGAAGCTAAAGATGTTACTAACGTAAGATACAGATCTTGCGAGATATACCTAACAAATTAAAATATGACAAAATCAAAATCTCGTTAAAAAGTATCCAGTTTAGTAGGTACATATTTATCAAGTATAATTCAATATATATTTTTTAACTATTTGACAAAGGTTACTCAAATATTACTGCGCTGCAGTTGTTCAAAATATGTAGGTATGTAATAAGTAATGGACCATGAATCCACGCTTATTTAAAAAAAATGAGGACTTAATACATTTAGATCTTATATAGTTAAGTATGTTGTCTGTTTTCTAATGCGTGTAGCGTTTTCTAAAAATTCGGTATATACAGCAGTACGAAAGTTAAGTTAAGCAGGGAATCACGGGACACCAAATACGGATCATTCTCTGCCTAACTCACACGTGCATTGCATTATTAAACAATAAAAAACATGAAAAACAAAATAAAACCAACCCATACAATAAAACTAAAATAGAAAATTGTACCTAAGAAAAAACTTTTTTGGATATTTATTGTGTCACTAATCTAATTTACTACTTGTTAAACCATTATTTTTAGCTATTAGGTAACCTTGAAAAAGTCCGAAAACTCGGACGAAACGTAGGATATTTATTCAACAAATAAATTTTAGAATATTAGTGATTGTAATACTCATCACAGTCAGCAATACAGTCACCGTTACAGATTGATTTGAGAACAGTATAATATAAAAAATTTATACAATTACAGTCATTTATGTGACAACTTTTTGATAATGAAACGAAAATATATTAATATTTCATTGTGAATAGTATTTAACGAAAAGTAAATTTATTTGAAGGAGATGCCGAACTCCACGGCCAATGTGCCCCGACTGGTAATGCATTACTTCGACATCTCCGCAGGAGTCGCCACATCATTCATCGAGACCAACTACCAGACACTGACCAGTTTCGCGCTTATCATGCGCTATGGCACTCTGATGAGCGCATAATAAGCGCGAAATCGGTCAGTGTCTGGTTTCAAGTAATTAAGAAAATTAACTTCTGTAACTAAGAGTAACTGGTCAATGGAGGAACCAATGCCATTAACTAAATAAAGATTCTTTCAATACTATACTATTTACCGAGGTGGTAACATAAAGCCTTACAACTTAAGGTGGTAAACCTTAAAGTGTTTTGAGTGAAGTAGAGATTATCTTATAATCTCTGAGTGAGGTAACTGAAAGTTACAAATATAAGAAGAATCCCCAACTAAAATGGATATGTCCGCGATTTCTAACTACTTTTAGTGCCTTGTAGATACGTTAAGTATATGATTTATACATATGACATATACATATGACATTTTACTTTTAGTTAGAACTAATAAGAGGTAAGCCTCTGTGGAATTGATATGAATTTATTTAGTAATAACATTTTCATTAACAACTTACAAATGAAAAAAGTCAGCATACAAATACTAATAAATGATGTTATAATAAATACCATTAACAATAGTTAAGGTAAACAGAACAATGAAGTTTGCTTCACTGGATTAACTTCTTATAGCCTTACAAATGATATTGAAAGTCAGCTTGCAAATATCTACAAACGATTTTACTAACAACTTACGACAAATATCCTACGTTTCGTACGAGTTTTCGGACTTTTTCAAGGTTACTTAATAGCTAAAAATAATGATTTAACATTAGTATTAAATTAGATTAGTGACAGAAGAAATATCCAAAAAGTGTTTTCTTACCTAATACATCAATTTCCTATTTTAATTTTATTGTATGGGTTGGTTTTATTCTGTTTTTCATCTTTTTTATTGTTTGAATGCAATCAATGTAGGTACGTGTGAGTTAGGCAGAGAATGATCCGTATTTGGTGTCACCGTGATTCTCTGCTTAACTTAACTTTGCTCTCCTGCTGTGTACACCGAATTCTTTAGAAAACACTACACACATTAGAAAACAGACAACATACTTAAATACTATAAGATCTAAATTTATTAAGTCCTCACTTTTTTAAAATAAACGTGGATTCATGGTCCATTATTTATTACATACCTATCTATTTTGAACAACTGCAGCGCAATAATATTTGAGTAACCTTTGTGAAATAGTTAAAAAAATATATATTGAATTAAACTTGATAAATAGGTAACTACTAAACTAGATACTTTTAACGAGATTTTGATTTTGTCATATTTTAATCTGTTAGGTATATCTCGCAAGATCTGTACCTTACGTTAGTAAAATCTTTAACTTCCAAAATAGTTTTTTTTATTTTCGACAACAACAGTAAATAAAACAAACAGGGCAAACAAGTTTCCCCGACAGAACTACTTGATAAGTAACTGTTGTATTAGGGACTTGCAAATGATGTAAACAAGACATTTACAGAAAACTTGGAAGTTACTAAGAAGTTAGCCACCGTTTAATTAATTGGTTATAATTTCTTTATTAGTGACATGGAAATATTGAAAGTCACCTGCAAATATTTACAAATGACTTACTAACAACTGGCAAGATAAACAAAATATTTTGAAAGACCTTGAGGGTTGCTAAGAAGTGAGCCCTGATTTAATTGATTGGTTATAACTTTTTTATTAGCGACTTCCAAATGTTGCAAGACAGCTTACAAATACTTACAAACGATTTAACAACTGGTAAGGTAAGCAAAACCTTCTGAAAGAATTTGGGGGCTTGGTGTGAAGTTAGCCCTCATTTAATTGATTGATTATAACTTTTTTATTAGCGACTTACAAATGTTGCAATACGGCTTACAAATACTTACAAACGATTTACTAACAACTGGTAAGATAAACAAAACATTCTGAAAGAACTTGGGGGCTGCTAAGAAGTTAGCCGCCATTTATTAATTGGTTATAACTTTTTTATTAGAGACTTACAAATGTCGACAGTCAACTTACAAATACTTACAAGTGACTTACTAATAGCTGATAACATAAAAACTGCAATTATAAACAACTTGGGGGCTGCTAAGAAGTTAGCCGCTAAAAATTAATAACAAATAAAACGGCTACCCTTTACTTACAAATGTTACCAATGGGCTTACAAATACTTACTAATAACTTACTAACCGACTGTGGATTAGTGCCGTCCAACTCCAGGAGTTGGGGGCTAACTTCACAGACCCGCATTTCTGGCGTTATGGTTGCACATTGCTGAACAATTCTTTGTTGCAGTTCTTGCAAATTATTTACCGGAGTTGCGAAAATCTTGTTTTGTAAGTAAGGAAATATAAAATAGTCCATAATTGTCGAACAAGGTGATCTCGGAGGAAACTCAACTTCTGTATGCAAGCTTATCAGCCGGTCATCAAAAAACTCGCGGATTAAAGCAATATTTTCTCATGTAGTATGTGCTGTTGCACCGTCATGCTGGAAATAACCGTACCGAAGGTCATCATCATTTAACTGTTGCACAAATTCAGCCAAAAAGTTGTGTCTGTACCTTTCTGCGTTGACGGTGAAATCGAAAAAAATTGGCCCAATTATTCTTCTGCGAGAAACTGCCATCCAAACACCAATTTTTTGAGCATGTAGTGGCGATTCAGTAAAAACTTGAGGGTTATTATTGCTCCACATGCGCATATTTTGAGAACTGATGTATCCCGAAAGGTGGAACCACGCTTCGTCAGAAAAAAAAGTTAAGTCCAGAAGATTGTCATTCATTAAATTATTGACAAACCAATGGCAGTAAGCAAGACGTCTGGGGTGGTAGCTTGATGTGCTTGCATCTTATAGGGATGCATGTTCAAGTCTTTCTTTAAAATCTTATGACATGTTCCATAAGAAAGTCCAATTTCCTGAGAAAGACGTTTCAAAGGTTTTGTAGGCTCCTTTTCCATACGTTGACGAACGTCATTGACAACTTCTTCTGTCCGAACTCTTGGTCTACCACCACCTTTTTTATGAGTCACACAACCAGTTTCGTGAAACACTTCAACACAATTTGTAAGGCACGCATAAAAATTGTCCGGTAATATTGCCACGTTTGGGAAGTGCTCTCGAAAATTGTCCAAACACCAACGTTGACTGTATTGCCAATTTCCATTAACTAGCGCACCCGTTCGAAAATAGGCTTCAATCATGAAAATTTTGTGCTGTGTGGTAAGAGGCATGATTCAAAAACTGGATTAGAAAATTTCAGCACAATTACTTGACAGATTTTGACACAACAAAACATATTCAAAAATTGAAAGTCAGACACACGTTTTACATTCCACAACCACCCTTGACCAAGATAATTTTTGATATCCCGGTATTTATTCGCTATATTTATCTACATATTTTATTTTTAAGTCTTAGCTTGATTTTGCATATTTAACTTTTGTTTTAAACTAAAATGTTAACTTTTCTCTTGACCGCGCACTCCTTTATGCAAAAGTTGTCTGTTACATTACGAATACTGGAAAACGAAAACTTTTTGTATTTATGCTACTTAGTAAACAACGTAGAGAGAAATATTGGCTCTCATGCTCGAAGAATCTTTGGAAACTTTAAAGGATAAACCTTTAACGCCGAAATGTGCTTATAGGTAGAAAAGGCAACATTCGAGTGAGAATTAAAATAAAATAAAAACAAAGAAAGGATAGTTTGTTCTTCAAAATAAGAGAAAGGAAGCGGTTAAAGCTGTTAGTAATAAATGTAATGCCAAAATTGCCAGTTTCCTAATATTTTTTTGTTATTCGATGGCTTTTTAATATATTTCTTAGAGGCGATTTATAGCAATCTGAAAACAAAGAAAATTGTATTGAATTTATTACTAATATTCTTAACTATCACATTTCTTCTTGCAATTCAATATATTTTGAATATGCTTTCTGCTGTTGTTACAAAACAACAGCAGAAACTTGTGTCGTACATTAGATAAAGGAGGGCTGATGCAATGAAGTAGAAATTAGAAAAAATTGACAGGGAGATTCGAAACTTCGTAAAATGCGGGCAATTGCGAAATATTTAGCCGAACGGTTAAATGTGATAGACAAGCAAAATATTTTAGTTGTATTCTACTATTTTCTCTTTTTTGTATAATAAATAATTCAAAACATATTTGTAAGCATTATATTTTGCTCTGATTAAAATATTACTACGAAAAACCTTTTCTATACCTATTATTCAACCAATTCCACAATGTGTATAGAGAACAGTTCCTAATAATCTACAAATAATTTGGAAGATCCAATAACTAGAAACTGTTCAGAAAAATCTGCATTACTTATGAGTATGATAAATATTTTTTATAAAGGTGACATCAGCATTTTCTTTATTAAAAATGAGAATATGAATTCTTAGGTAACTCAATGCCTTTTGATGGCAGACTTTTGAGGCCTTTGAGTTGTTGTTAAAAAAATATATGTGATTAATAAGGCAATATGCCTTAATAATAATATGCAGTATGTTAATGCATTGCAAATTATATTGATATAAAGTATAACGAGTGTAATTTATTGTTAATATAGCCATTATATATTATTCAATGCTTGAAAGGTACCTAAAATCTGAAGTAAATACACTATTGATAACAAATGTACAAATTTAAGTACTGCAACAAACAATACGTTACAAAAAAAACTTGCTACGGAAAGGGCGACTTAGCAAAAATATTTATATTTAAATCATATTCATGGTGTCCCGAAATTAGTCTGCAATATTTTACCAGCGTGTTCTGTGGTTAAAAAGGGGACTTTTTCTTTATACAGGGTTATTCAGACCTTATCTCTAAAACTTTGAGGATATGTGTATCCTTAAATAAGAAATCGATATCACCAAAAAAATTTATAATAAAAGTCTTAGGATTTCCCGTAAACAATGTTTAAAGTTATACCATTATAAAGGACTACGTAGATGGGCAACTGTACTTCAATGACATCTGATATACCACATTCCTAAGAATGTGGTAAAAAGAAAAGTAAACACGTTTTTGTACCTGGAACGCCTGGTTAAGACCGAGCGAATAGAGTTGGAGTGGGGATAATATCTCTATTGTCTATTCAGTCATCAGTCTATCTGTGTCCTCTCTCAGTGCCGGTGTTTTATTTATCGTAGGAGTATTAAACTGTAAAATTTTCAAAATGGCTCATGTGTACAGTAATGCTGAGTTAATGGACTGTTACCAGTGGATTATCAATTACGAGTTAGGTTTTGTGATTGGTTGTTGTAGCAAAATGCTGAAAATCCCCAATTTACTTAATAATTTGCGTTTACAAGATCAGCAAAAAGGAGGAACATTCGGTTTAGTGCGGCAAAATTGGATAAGGGCGTGCCCAAAAGGGTGTACAAGTTAAGGAATATTATTTCGAAAAGCTTTTGTAACAAGGTATGTGCAAATTTTTTATAAATTTCATGTTTCTAATACCTAGCAATCAAGTAGCGCAATTCTTCAAAATTAGTGTAACAAAATTTTATTCATTTTAAAGACACGTCACTTTGGTCACATCTATCTATCTTTAAGTTTATTTTAAAGTAAAAACGCTGCAAATCTTTTTTGCGCCGGGTGTCGGTATACTCTCAGAACTTCCGAAGTTTTTTCATGCTAGCCAGTTTGCATTGTCAGTCCCAAGGTCACTCCATTACAGTGGACCAGTATCCAGCGGCGTGCAATGAAAAATTTTTAAATGGTTTTTAGAACTCGCCAAAAAAAATTTTTTTTGCACTACCACATTTGTACATGTATGTTGAACATCCCCAAATTTTATTATGGATAAGTTCTGTATAACACTGTATAAACATACGGATCGAAAAATGTTTCCTTAAAATTTGAAAATTGGTTTCATATCAAAACGGTGCATTTTACGGTGCAATGGTTCAATAAAAGTACCTTTTTTACATAGAAAACTGTAAAATTTTATATTTTTATGACAAAACAAGGGAAAAGTTACATACAAAAAAGTTACATCTCGTGTCATCGCATGTAAATAATTAAATCGATTTTGCTCGAAAACGATACGTCCTATTGATACGAACCAGGTGAACCTTTTTTAGTAAAGGACATTGAAATTTCATATTGCCTAACCAAAAGCTGAACAAGCCAAAGCAAAAAAATGTTGGGGTAATATTTATCTCACTCACCCCTTCCCGTTTGGAACGTATGTGATACAAATTTTGAAATTTTATTTACACCAGCGGATTTCGCATGCCTTAGAAAGGACATCAAATTTGATAAATATATCTCAACTCATTTCGGCGTTACATACAAAAAATCGGCACTAGGAAGCATTTTTGGACCCATGTTTATATGAAGAAAAATCCCATTTTTAACCATCAAACGCACTGGATTTCTACTTAACAGAAATTATTTTGTTATATTATCTTTATATTTGATATACTTTTCTATTGACAGAAGATTGCCTGCCATATACTCTATATATTAAGACACAAGATTTTTTTTGTTAAACTATATAGTACTTCATTCTTTATTTTATTAACCACCCTGACATATTTTTGAAAATACAAAAAAGAAATTGGAAAAAATCTTTATAATTTTATTAAATTAAAAAGAGGAAGATTATTCTCGTAGGTACTGTTTAAACATTGTTAGAATTGTGGTAAACCCCTCAATAAAAGAACATTTACATAATTTTATAGATATATGTAGTAAAAGGCCAGAATGATTATGAAAGGCCACATAAATTTTATGTGGCCTATACCTATTTTATGGCATATACCTACTTAAAATGTATTGTCCAAATTCTATTTTTAGACCGTAGTTTTATACTGTAATCTAGAAAAAACATGACAAGATAAACCGCGTCGCATTTATTTATTAAGGATTAAATATATCCTTAGATACTAGTATCCGAGTAAACTAGAAGAGGATGAGGATAGACTTTTTGAAACATCCTAATTAAAATTCATCCGTCCCGACTGATATTGATGCGTAAAGTGGAGAGAAGAGGGCGCAGCTTAGATGTTGGGTTTGAAAAATTGGCCTCTAGGGAAATGGTAAAATATCTCAGCGAATTTGTCTAACGAAAAAGGTTCTCTCTAGTTGGGATACAATCTGGGAGTAGATAAAATGAGTGTGGGATAATAATCTTTTAGAATAATTTTTATAAATCCTATAATAATAATGTAACTTGCTTAGGACAATCGTTTCATCTTTAACAGTAAGTAGTTATAAGTAAGTACTTACTATAGTTGATAATATTGCCACAGGACATCAGCCTGAAGGCACAGGAAGTCAAAACATATGTCAACTGAAGAAAGGAGACTGGATAGTGAACAGGAATTTACGAAAAAAATTGAATTTTCATTAAAAAGTTAAAAATAAAAAACATAAAGTTTTCCTTGATATTACACTCTGAATACCCAATACCTACTTTAACATTTAAAGTCTGTTGATAATAGTAATACAAAAGAAAAAAATACAGAAACGTAATGACTTGAGGTTATACTAGTATATGTTTGTAACGTTGAATACAGGGAGGAGCCTTAAGGTGCCCACAGACTAGCATACATGTGCGTCATACATGCATGTACATGCGCTTGCGCGTTGATGTTTGCCGGTGTGTGGTCAAAAAACCGCAGGCATATGCGTCGCACAAGTTTTCTGGCATGGCCGGAAATCATGATTGCGCAAGCATAAACTTTCAGACAAGGTTGTCAGTGTGTGGCCAAATATCACGCTTCATTCGCATACATTGTGAGTACAGTGTCTCGCGTATCTATTGTTTTATATGGTATATAGTACAATTAGTTTTCTGTCGATTTCTTCATTGACCCTCAGGTAATTTCGCCAATCATCAGGTTCTAAACGTAATTCTTCTAGACGATTGGTATGAGCATATTGTTGATCGTTTTAAAAGCCATTCTTTCACCCATTTAGTTCGAATTTGTGGCTGTTTAACTAATTTATTCCTTTTCTTTTTAATTACAGCAGCGTACGCCGCTTCTAATAGAATGTAATCGTCTTCACTACTCATCGTGCACTTCCAAACTAACTTGTTTGACAAGCTAGTATGTAGGTCTATGGTTAAACCCTATTGTCATACATGTACGTCATACATGAATGACAGACATGTATGATACGCATGTATGCTAATCTGTGGGCACCTTAAGTCCACATAGTTGTTTCTGATATTTTCCTTCACATAATGAGACTCCGCTTCGCTGTAAATTTAAATAATTTAATAGTATTTAAAGTTTAGATTTTTTGACTAAATAACTAGAAGCTTTTTAACACGTAATGATACTTTAATATGTGCAAAACAGAAATTTCACATGTGTTATATAACGTGAATTTATTGACTGCAGTAAATAAACTGTAAAATTAGAACTTATTCCCATGTCTTGGGTAATGTAATGCCATATTAGAAATAATTTTTAATAACTTTCATATACAAACCTCATAATTGGCATACTCGGCCTGTGGTCAATTGTTGTACTCACAAAAGTATTAACATACATAGATATACATAGAAAAAGAATATTTGAATACTAAAATCAGTCTCTTGTTAGATACTAATAAATTTTGGGAGATTAAATCAATAATAATGAACTAAAAAACACTAAGTTGTTCTATACGTATGTTATTAATAATAATAATAATAATAATAATAATAATAATATCTCTACCCCTCATTCTAATCACAAGGAGTAGCCCGAAAGTCGGAGACTTGTGTGGGAGAGGGGGCGGCATATTATTATTTCGCGGGCCGCATTTGCGCCTCAGGAACGACTTACGTTGGTAGGCCCTAACCACCATTCAGTGCTGTAATGAGGGAAACCTGGAAAACCTTATTAGTTAGGGGGACAAGTCAAACATCAACTGATTTTAATCTCTCACATTAACACCAAGTTGATACTCTTCCCATCCTAGGCCATCGCCAGGATGATTGCCAAGCCATCCCTGCGAATAAGCCTTGATCTACGAGTAAACAATTTAATGAAAAATTGTTGGTGGAATGGGAATTAGAACCCACGACCTCTGGGTTGAGCGATCGAGACGCTAAGCCCTGAGCCACCGGCTCGACAAATACTATTTGAGCCACCGGTATTATGTGTATATATATAATAAATTACTAATTTTATTAATTTTATCAAGAAATTGCACCAATTTCTAGTGAATTAAAGTAGGATATATGCAAAATAACTATACTTAAATATGTCTATGTCTTAAATATGTCTAACTTAAAGATGCCTATACAAGTTTCAAAACTTAATTAGTCAAATGTCAAATGTCAACTCAACTAAAATGTAAAAATAATTTAAGTTATTAGATACAGTTACAAACTAGTATCTAATAAAGTGTCCCATTTAAATCTTATTTTAAAATTTACGTTCCTTTCGCGCATTCGTTAAGTTGTCTCGCGAAAAAATACGGTTATGGATATAAAATCAATATTGAACACGACATCCTTTCAGGACCTTTAACTTGTTTATTTTATTTAACTTGAGGAAGTCAAGGAATAAGATTATTTTATTTGTTTTGGGTGTTTTGTCGCGGTACTCAGAAAACTACAAATCGAATAGATGTTTTTACTACAAAGAGCTGATTCAGAGTCGGTTTGTTATTTATATTTTACCAAATATGAGTAAAAATACGTTAGTACCATTTTTTTTACAGGATATCCCATTTTTCCACGACATTGATTATTATATATACAGGGTGGCCCACGAATAACGAAACAAGCGAATTTTCGGATACTTTTTCTTGCAAATCGCTCGGACACGTCAATTAAGTTTTCGAGGGGGAAATATTTTGCGCATATTTTTAATGTCGTAGTTTTACCCCCTAAACGAGGGTGAGGTTCACGCTTAAAATTTTAAATGGGATGGGGGTCGAGTCAAACCTCATTTTAAAGCTTTAAAAAACACCTTTACAATGCTGCATACTTTTTTGAATTTGATTCACTAGTTCTTGAGAAATAAAATTTTTTATTTTTTTTTTCATTTTTGCAAAATAATTAAACATTTCAATTTTTTTTTTCTTTAGATTGTATTCTTGTTTGCTAAGTATTCCTTTTTAAAAATTAATGTAGTAATAATCTTGATCGTCAAGAAATCGGATCCGTTCAATATCGTAAAATAATAATTGTCTGTACTGACAAAAAAGGCTGACATCATATCACACCAGAAATGCTAAGTAATGTTCGGGAACGCTTCGAGCAAAACCTTTATCACTGTATGGTAGCAAGAGGTGGTCATTTTTAACATTTATTAAATTAAAACTCGTACTAAAAATATTAATACTAAAGTAAATTTTCGTTTCTAGTTGTTCGTAGAGTTTATGTAGTATAAGAATTGCAATTAATTTATTTTTTTACTGGCCAGGACTATTGTTATTTTTAAAAAAGAATACTTAATAAACAATATTACAATCTAAAGAAAAATAAATTCGAAATGTTTCCAATTATTTTGCAAAAATGAAAATAAAAAATTAAAAATTAAAAATTAAATTTCTCAAGACCTAGTGACTCAAATTAAAAGAACTCTTGTAGAGTTCTAAAAATCTCAAAGAACTATTACAGCATTGTAAAGGTCTCTTTTCTACAAAAAATTCTACAAAACTTTTCTAATTTAACCATTTCTGTATCTCTTATAATAACTGAGATAGCAATAGATTACCATCGAATTTTGGACACAGTGTATATGGGTCTTTGACTCAACTAGCCCATTAGTCATATGGAGAAATGTGAATGTTACAGTCTAATTGGAATGGTGATAATTATATTTCATAAAATGTATTTTGAGGCAAATTTTCAACTTCATACCTACTAAACTAGTTACAGAAACTGAATGGCAAATAAATTGTGAAACTTAAATGAACATCGAAAAGTGTAGAGTTTTGTCAATATTTCACAAATAGCTTCAACTTCGAGAGAAACAAAATGTGAAGAAATAACGTATTTCTCGAGTTGATAGATGTGTATAGGAGCTTGAGAAAACTGAGCTATCTTAAAGGTTACATAAATAATATTTTGTGTTTAAATTATACCCAACCGCAGTCGGTCTTGTGTTTAGTGACGGGGAAGGTTTATTTTGTTTATGGTTCCAGATAAAGAATGAGTCATACAGTCAGTCGATGAAACTGCCGGATGAAGAAGTTAGTCGATGAAAAAGTTTTGAAGGTTTAGACATTTGCAATAATGTTAAAATTCTCATATTGTAAAAGGAGCATATTATGTATTGGAAGGAGATGCCGAAAACAACTACTCCACGGGCAATATGCCCCGACTGGCGTTGCATTACATCAACATCTCCATGGATGTCGCCACATCCTTCATCAAGACCAAATACCAGACAATGACCGGTTTCGATCTTGTTATGATCTCATCAGATTGCCATAGGTATCGGAATCGATGAATGATCTGGCGACACTGATTGCCTAAGGGGCATACGTGAATGTTTGTAGTAGCAAGATACAGTGAAATACACTGCAGTGCCCTCTTTGGGTCTTTGCTACTACCTGTCTGACAATTATTGTCTAATTGACAGACAGATAACGATAACAAAGAGGGCACTGCAGTGTATTTCACTGTATCTCGCCACTACAAACATTCACATATGCTCCTTAGGCAATCAGTGTCGCCAGATCATTCATCGATTCCGATACCTATGGCAATCTGATGAGATCATAACAAGATCGAAACCGGTCATTGTCTGGTATTTGGTCTTGATGAAGGATGTGGCGACATCCATGGAGATGTTGATGTAATGCAACGCCAGTCGGGGCATATTGGCCGTGGAGTAGTTGTTTTCGGCATCTCCTTCCAATAATTAAGTAGGATTGTCTTCCTCAAAGACAATAGAGGTCGCTGTAATGGCATCTGCTTTCTGCAGATCGTTATCTGTCTGTCAATTAGACAATAATTGTCAGACAGGTAGTAGCAAAGACCCAAAGAGGGCACTGCAGTGTATTTCACTGTATCTCGCCACTACAAACATGAGCATATTATGTATTTACCATTTATCCATAAACTCATTGAGCTGCTATTTAAAACAAAATTTTGTCAATCAGTATCTAATAATATACAGTAATATTCCCTAGAATAATCAGCACAACCGCGTATCATATTCAATAAATTTAACGTAGGCCTGTTCTGTTATGATAACAGAACAGAACAGATAAAAATAATATATGATAAAAATAACATGTTCCATAACGTGGAAGCGCAAAAGTCGTACCGGGTATCTCCGAATAACGTGGGCCGTTATACTGCATGTTATGGCTTTTTCATATAACAGGTACAAAGTCGTGTATGTTCGTGTAAAGTGAAATAGCTTAATATGTGCTTCTTATTCAAGACAAGGATAATCCGCCGAGATGTTACAGAACCATAACAGACTAGAGTTTATTTGACGTTTAATCAAATTAAGGCCTAATTTGTGTATTTGTGTGAATAGTTGAAATTATGGAAGGAAAAAGGCAAAAGAATATAACAACGGCCCAATATGAACAAGTACTACAATTTATTCAAGAAAATAAGTTACTGATCACCGGTAAAACAAACCCGCCTGAGAGGGGGACTATAAAAGTTCTGTGCAAGAAATTCTTTAGACAATCGAAATAACATAAAAAATACCTCTCTGTACTTTTTGATTGTACCTTAAATAAACTTAACTTCCATTAAAAAATACGAAAGGTGCTGTATATTGCAATACCTTTGTTGCTACTCATGGATTTTTTGTATCAAAACTAAATTTAATATCCCATCAAAAGCCATTTGTCAGATCGGACACGTTATGCACTTAGCCATACCTCACAAGCAATTGAAATTTGTCACTGTTATCATAACATAACGTATAGATAATAACATGCATGTTAAACAAATGTCTATTTTTCTGACGTTACATAGTTTGAAATTTGAATATAACATAACAGATTCTCCCAGACGAACTTTAAAATGCACGTTACGGTAACATAAGTGATACGCGGTTGGGCTGATTAGTAGAAAATGGCAAAATGTTATATGTCCTAATCATTTATCTAAAGTCATGAAATTAAAATAATTTATTAAAAGTATAAGGCAAGAGGCAAATACCAATATTTAACTAACATAATATGTGAGTAAAACACTGAGTAAAAAATGTAAAACTAATTCGATACAAATTTCTTATCGAATTTGTAAAAGAATCTTTGGACCCGTCAATATTTGTTTTTGAAAGTGAGTTTTTTTTGATAATTGTCGCTTGCTTATTGCCTTTTGTTTTAATCTTGTGAAGTCATCGTCTATTTTTTAAATGATAACCTATATTTTTGACATCGTAGTTAAATAGCTGCTGAAATTGCGATTCTAGTGATACAGAATAACTTGCGATATTCTGCACTTCGATGTTTGAAATTATGAGACTTCAATATAGCAATATTTTTCTTATAATTTTTATTCTTATCTTGTAGGACAAAATTAAATTTAAGTAATTCCATATAACATTCAACTGTTTTGACATAATTCCGTGACAAACCTAACTCATGTAGTGCCTTTTAAATCCGATATTTTGCTTAACTTTGATATGGTGTAGAAAGAAACGCCCTGTATATTTTTTGTTAAATTTTCGGATATGGGTATTTTGAGGGGTCCTGATTAACGCTATCATGTGAGATTTTAAATTTAAAAATCCGTAAATGGTTCTACTGAATTTCGGTGGTACAAAAAATATCGTAGCAGGCCCTGCATTTTCGTTTTAAAAACGGTAGTAGGGTCAAGAGAAGCAGTTTTTAATGCCCTTTGAAACAAAACAAGTTCAGTCGATTATGTTGAAGAATAAAGGTTTTATGAATTTGTATATAAATGAAAGTAGACACCCGGTATATAATACGATAATAAATATAATAACAATAAAAGCCATTTACGAAATTGAGAAAGTTAAAAAGCTTTAACTTTGTGGAGATTATTTTAGCTCTATATAAGACGTAAGATACTAAACTCAACTCTATTGACGTTTCTTTACAATTTTATATAATGTGGCGAAGGCGCCAGTGTGAATGAACTAATTTTCGTAAATACCTGCCACAAGGAATGAGCTACGTAAATGCCGTTAAATTTATCACGTTCTTACTTCTTTATTTTTATTTTGTATGTTTTTATTATTACTAACATTCGTTTATAGCAGATCAGTGTGAAGAAGTACATCGAAAGTAGTAGACAATTAGGGATGTTAAACAGAAAGTTACCTATATATTTTACAATAGTGTTTACAGTAATTCTTATGTTTATTGTTACTTCATTAACAACCATATAAAGTCGCAATTAGTCTAGGATAATGGATATCTGCCATCACTCCATTATATATATTATATAAATAATTTATTGATAAACATTTTTCACTTATGATATATTAGCGCTTCATAAAAAAATATTTTCATTTACATCTAAACTAAATTGAAACTCATATTTACTTTATTAAAAAATTTGTTTTATTTTTTACAAGCGCCACATTATCATAAGGATTTTTGTTGAATCATACATTGTCTCTCAAATATGTTGCTTTATAATAAATATAAAAGCACCTATCTACTATTAAAAGTAATTGTCAATAATAGACATATAAAGCTACTAGAACTATATAATTTAATTTAAAGTTCTCTATTAGTTTTATCTATCTCCTAAAATATCACTTATAAAGAATGTGTCAGTATATAATTCAAATTATTATTAGGTAAAGTGTTTAGAGTGTGATAAAGAACAGCACATAGCTTCTAGTGTCTACTTGGGTGAACAATAAAAGGTATGCTGGGAGTTTTACATTTAAAGATGCACTTGAGTAAGTAACCCTCAGGGTGAAAAACGACTTAGCACACGAGGCCCTTTTAGACTCATCTATCCGAATGGTATGCATTAAAACTGCATGAAATTGAAATAAAGTACTTACATATCTATTGAACTTCTTTATTACTCGGTAATGGAATGTCTATTGAAAATGGATTGTATTCGTTGAACACATATTTGCAACCTTTGCATTTAAAAACGTTCCTTAATGGTATATACCTCACACGTTCACACGTAACACGTTCAACACTTACTTAACAACCATACAAGTTTATTAAAATAATGTCTGCAACATAAGCTTTATTGCTTTTAACATTTTATATAAAATGTTTTTAAATTAAATGTTTTTGATTGGCATAAGAACCATATGAAAATTTATTTTCTCACAAAATTTCCTCACCGGGAAAGCCGATTTCGATTTGGGGAAGATGGGAAGAAGTCTAAAGATTCTTTTGGAAAAGATAGAAACTAAATATAGCCATAGAGGCTTCCTTCAGTTTTTTATTCCAAAAAAGGCGAAAGAAATATATGAATATTATTTATCCTGCAAATAGACAGCCAATTAAAAAATTCGAAGAAATATTAAAATAGCTCTTTCCCTGAAAAGACAAGTCGTCAGTGCTTTTATTGGAAATCTTTCACTGGGGGACCAAAAATTTAAAGGCTTCCAGTTTAAGATCCCTGAGCATTCTATAATAGTAGCAGTAACAATAATCGTAATAATAATAAAAATGACAATAATAGTAATTATAATAATAATACTAATAATAATAATAATAATAAAATTAACGAAAATTTCCAATTACAAAGCAGTTAGTTGCTTTTTTAAAATGTCTAAATTGTCAACGTGAACGTCAGATTTAAGAAAACTTTTAAAAAGTGTTGTGATTTGGTTTAACATGATCTATCTACTTTTCCAGCTTGAGAATTTTATTTTTAAACACACAAAAATAATTTAAAAAAAAACAGCTTTACTTATTGCTTTGATGCTTTTGAGGCGAAGGGCAATATTCTTTTATTTTTTTTTTTGTAATAGCGTGATATTCCTAAAAAAGAAGATTGTCAAGGATTAGATCGTTATAACAGAATAATATTTCAGTAACTCTCGATAGAAATCAGAAATATCTAATATGGTCTAATTTATTATATTGAAGGCATAAGTAAAAAGATATTTGAGTGTACTATGAAAGAATAAGAAAAATAGTAGAAAAAACTAATCTGCAGTTTGCTATTCGGAGCAACGCAGCTGACACAAGAATAACAATATCTGGTGAGAAACTTGCAGAATGCAGAATGCAGAAATTCTCAGTGGTATATAGGAATTCAATATCGAGAAGTCTCGCGGGAACTGAAACTAAAAATAAAACAATTTTTATGAAGAATGAAATTTGCTTACACTTGGGGTATCTTGAACTGTAACACAACTAGATATATTAATAGTGCATAGATATGATTTTAAATTCAAAAAGTTTCTAGTTTTAAATTTATACTCGTACAATGTGGAGTTAGCATTATTTCTATTTTTGGGAATTCTGTCACCATGCTGCTGCGGTAAGAATTAAATAGCTCAATTTAGTTTAGGTTTTTAAACTTAAGTAAGATAAGTATGCCTAATTAAAAATTAGGTACTCCGAAGAAAAAATTGGAATAATTATAATAAAAAAAAGGAAAATAAATGTAGATATCATATATACATTTAATATGTAGTAAAAAACTACACTCGGACATTTTGCTGTAATTATTGAAAAAATAATATACACAGAATATTATTTTTGTTGTTGTTGGTTGTTATCATCAAATTATTAGCGGCTTCATAAGCACATGGAATTTCGACAGAGTGAATTTATGTTTGTGTAAATGTCTTCAGGATTTTTTTACTTTGTAAATATAAATCGAAATGAGATATATAGGTATAAAGAATATTTCCTAATTACATTAAAATTCTTCATTTTGAAATATCAAATAAATTTTGTAAAAAAATTATATTTTCACCAAAGATGCAATATAAATAATACAATCCAGATCATCTATCTAAACCGTGAAATGGCAAAAAAGATAATAAGTTTTGAATATGTACAAAATTATTTTAGAAACTACCATTAATTTATAACTAGGTATATGCTTTCTTAAATAGTCTCCCTATGGAGTGATTTCATATCACAAATAAATATTTCCGAAATATTTACTTCAAAAACGTCTATTTTTTTTGTTTATATCTGTTTTTTCAATGTGTGAATTTTATTTTTGGTTAAGTCAAATAGTTTCAAAAACCAGGCCATGTAAGAGTTCTTTCCGAAGTATAGCATATGGGTAAGTAATAACAAAAAGCTGAAAAAATGCTGTGGACAACTCTGCTAATAAAAAATAGTTGAAAACAATAATAGTATAGTATAGTTTTTATAATCTCAATTGAAACTGCATAAAAAATTCCGACAAAGGATACACGTGCGTAAACAAAGAGGCCGCCGTCAAGGTGCAGGTGTTTCTTTTGTCGGATTTTTTTTTACAGTTTCAATTGAGATTATATAGCCTATAATATTCTTAAAGGTCCATTCTCTGTAGATTTGACAGGCATGAATGTTGGGTCGGACTGAGAGGATGGGTGGCCGATGGGTGGAGATTTTTATATTCCAACTATCGAATTATTAAGATTTCGGAGGTACACGTAAAGCCGAAGTAAAAAGGCACATGGAAATAAAGTTCGCCCTCATTGCAAGGGTACCGGATTTGTCTTATAATTGCAACAAAATTTCTTTTTAATGTTACAAATTATATATCACCGGAAAGATCAAAAGATAAACTAGATCCCTAGAGTAGCAAATTTTTGTTTAATACATGTATTTTAGAGAAAATAATTTTTGAAAATACGCTATTTTAGTACAAGATTGTTTGCCTGGAATTTTAAAAATAAAAAGAAATACCGAAAATTACTACTATAGGGACTTAGATTAAAGTCTTATCTTTCAATACTTTTTTACTAAAGTCGCTATCTTTTATAGTTTTCTTATAATTAGACACGAGACGAACGCCGATTTATGGCTTATTTCGACCTAGTGAATGGACTCTTAATTTTTTATAAGACTGCCGAACATTAATTCTTGAGAGCATATCAATAATAAAAAAATATTTTTTTTGCTTTGATCTTAAGGTAATATAGGTAATTACAATAATTCCAAAGACCTCCAGTCAGATGTCAAATTTTATAGCTTGAAAACATCTGATTCATAATCATCATCTTGTAAAGAGTAGCACATTTTTCTGATGTCCTAGAGAGTGTGCTTCTGTGATTAGAGGCCAATTACGGTTCCAAGTCGTTAATTGCCACTCAGTATTTTTACAAGAACGTGGATGATGCACCCGAATGCAATATAGCCAAAATTATTCCCTTCCAATTATAAGGAAATGTTTCGCAAATGTAACGACTACTTTGCAATTTCCCTCGTAACCAGCTGCAAAATTTTCTAGAATAAATATATAGAACATCTATAGAAGTATCTAGGAGTCTTCACAATACTTCTAGATATATCTGCATATACATAGTATAACGCCGAGTCAGTCGCAGTTAAATTCAGCGTTAAATTCACTTTTGTTGCAGTTTTTTAAAAATTTACAGCTTAAATAGGCTTTATGTAACATTAGAATTGCTTCTCTAACCCTAGAATCTCTTCAGAGAAAGAACAATGTTTTGGAAGAATAGTTATTGTATTCCTATTTTAAAAAATCTACAAAACAATTCACATATTTCTAATCTAATCTATAGATAAGGCATATGATTCAACACCGGGTTCAAAATTGGCCTCAAATGTGCTGTCCTTCTGAAAGCTTTTTCATGTCTAAAATCTTGTAAATAGGCCACTTATTCTCGGGATATTGCCAGTATCTCCGCTTCATTTTTACCGATCGTCCACGGACGTAGACTGCTTGGTATAGGACGTTTTCTGAAACTGTCACTTGAATTCTATTATATTTTTCATCTTCATACCGTAATTCAATTTAGGTGGATTTCTTTTTAAGATAAACTACTTTACCACTGTTGAGTAGTTTTTCTATTTCTATAAATAGATCGATAACCGATTGATCAACTAAAAGAAAAAAAACACCGATGTGTAAGGATTAATTAAAGATACCTTTAAAATGAAGTATTACTCGATATTCTTTCCTATTTAAGACTTTTAAGGGGGTAGCTACCGCTAGCAGGGGGTATTTTTGAATGAAAAGTTGTCCCCCTCAATAAAATTGTTCATGTGTTTCGGGATTTTCCAAAGAAATGCACAGATATCGAGAAAATGAGGGTGGGAAGTTTTGGAATGAACACCCTGTATATATATTTTTTGTTCTTGGACAATGAATTTGCTGTAAATATTCTATCTTGAGCGAACCTATTTTGAATTGGTACTATGCGTAGAGTGAATGATTTGTTCTAGTCTATGAACTGTCTATTGGAAGTTAAATGATAAATCTTTCCTTGAAGTATACTGGTTACATTCGTTTATATGTATTATCAGTTGCTCAATCTAGATATTGGTTTTGCCAGTGGTTGACCATAAATAATTTCTAGACAATATAGACAATAAATAGACAATAATAGACAAGAATATAGGCAATAGGTTGACAATAAATTTGAAATGTTTCTAGTTGTTTTATTTTATTCGAAGACCACTTAGAAACGGGGTAGGTAACTTAAATTTTCGAGCACTTTACTATAACATTGACTATATCTTAAGCTCCTTAAGAGATAGGTATAGGACAATGCTACATCATTCAATTCAGAATTGAATGGTACTTTCAACTGTAGAATAATATACTGAGTGTGGCATTTGAAAAAAATAAGTTTTATATCTTTCAAAATTGACGTGTTGCTCAGTAAATATTAAGCACATTGTATCTATTACTGACTTCTGTTAGCTATTTTCAGAAAGACCAATGCCTAAAGTATCTGACATATAAAAATTAAAATAAACGCTTTTCAATTGTATAAGATATATAACTTTGAAATAGTTGTAACTGTAATTTTTTCTATAAAATGTCGAAAATCGGATTTAGATCTCCAAATCCGGTCGGAGTCGGATTTGGAGACAGGATGCACACCCAAAAAGAAGTAGTTGAATTGTTCAATGAAACTCATCCTGATCGACATTCCATTAGCCAAAGCATGGTAAGCAATATTGAGTCTAAATACCGTAACTTTGGACATGTTCGCGATCTTCCTAAATCTGGTCGACCATCAAAATCAATAGATGATGAGGTTAATGTTTTGTTGGCAATACAAGAAAATCATCAGTCAACACTTAACCAATTGGCTTCTGATTTCAATATAGCAGCGTCCACAGTTCACAAAATTATGAAAAAAGCAAAGTATCATCCTTATAAGGTATGCCTTGTTCATTAGCTATCTGAAGACGACTTTGATCGGCGAAATCAATTCTGCGAGCAAATGCAAGAGCTATGCAATAATGATAATAATTTCGTAAAAAACGTAATTTTTTCTGACGAGGCTACATTTGTTTTGAAAGGCCATGTCAATAGGCAAAACTGCCGTTATTGGGCTACCGAGAATCCCAGATGGATGATGGAGTAAGCTCCTCACACTCAAAGTCCCCAGAAAGTAAATGTGTGGTGCGGCATAGTCGACGGAAGAATTCTGGGTCGCTATTCCCTAGAATACCTAACTGGTGCAAGATATTTGGATATTCTTCGAGACGACCTCATTCCTGCACTAATAACTTTATATCCAGATATAGAGGGACGTGATTTTCCAAGAAATTACATGTTCTTTCAACAAGATGGTGCACCCCCCCATTATGCAGCACCTGTCCGTGTTTATTTAGATGAGCTGTTCCCGAATCGTTGGATAGGGAGAAGGGGGCCGATTGAGTGGCCAGCCAGATCGCCTGATTTGACACCCCTAGATTATTTCTTGTGGGGATACTTAAAAAGCAAAGTATACGTTACTAGACCGGTTAATTTAGAAGATTTAAAAGCAAGAATTCGTCAAGAGATACATCGTATATCTCCTGAACTTATAGATAATGTCCAAAAAGAATTTATTAATCGTCTTGGCTACTGTCAGGCAGCCAACGGTGCACAATTTGAACATTTAATTTAGTCGATTTTTTACATAATCATTATCATTGTCAGTATTGTGAAAATTAAATTTTAAGTTCTTCAAACATTATTTTCTTGAAATTTTTGTTATGTAACACCATAATTTTTCATGATGCGTATGTAGAATGATACGCTCTTTCAACTGGCGTGGTCAAAAATATTTAAAAAAATTGTCGATGACATCATATCTCGAACAACGATGACGTAATAAATATGGGTTGTATGTCAAAAAGTGCCGTTTTTAAAGACAAAATCGACGTGTCATGGGATTTTTTCGAAAACTTCTCAATTTCTAAAATAATGAATTTATTCGTTACTTTTCGAAAGCACTGTACTATAAAGGTAGATAGGAAATAACATATAATCGTATTTGAAATTCTGTAATAGGAAAGGCGCATTTCTTTCATGGTATATTTAAATAATGTAATCAATAATGGAATTTAATTATTTAAATTACTTAAATCACGAATCTAATATTGAAATATATTATTTTAATAAAGGTTACTTTCAAGTGTTTATGTTTATGTACATTGTTTTCTAATAAGATTAAATTAAACTGTGACCACATCTATTAAAACCCTTGAGGCTTTTTCCTTCCTACAATAAGGCTTTATTTTATTCAGCATTATTATTCATGCCTACCCTGTCGTGGAAACTCGTTGTTTCGACTACTAAAGTGCGAACTACAAAAAAAGTAAAAGCTCTTCGACCTCTCTTTCTTTGTTCCGCAGACAATTTCTGGTGAGTGGCCATTTTTCAGGAGGACGTCAAGGCAATTATTCTATTTTCTCCGAATACATCTTCCGGTAAGTAAATACAATAAATGAATACGAATTTGTTGCTTGGTTTTTCTTACGTTATGCACACCATCCTTTAGGGAACTTTCGTAAATGTGGGTGTAAGGCAATTATGCATGTACTCTAATGCTTACATTAATTACAGAGACTGTCGGGTTAAGTATAAGTAAGCTTACCTATCGCATAAAACCCATAAATTTTTTATCTCTTGAAGGATTCTCAAGTGTTTTTAATAAATTAAATCAGCTTTATAATTCACAGCAGAAACTGTCTTTACATTTATACTTACAATTTATAATATATTTACATTTCTGGCAATCAATTTTTTTTATTTGATCAACATTTTACATAGGCATTTACGAAAGCGTAGAGAGGCCACCCTTTTTAACTATTTTTTTCAGGATAATTTCGAGTTTGAAATTCCTTGTGCCAAAAGCCAAGCAAAAAATAAAACCTGATGAGACTATTCATACTATAGATCAATACTTATTACATACGCAAGGCACTGCGACACTTTCACACTGTTAAGGTCTCCTACCGGAATAGAATAAGGTCTCCTACCGTGAAGTTCGAGGAACCTACACGTAAAATTTCATCTCCTGTTGAAATTTCGAGTTTAAAGTTGAAATTTCAAGTTCAAACTCGAAATTTCGACTTTAAACTCGAAATTTCGATACCAAACTCGAAATTTCAAGTTGGAACAACTCGAAATTTCGAGCTTGAACTTGAAATTTCGGATTTACACTCAAAATTTCGAGTAAAACTCGGAATTTCGAGTTTGAACTCGAAATTTCAACTTCAAACTCGAAATTATCCTGAAAAAAAAATAATAAAAAAGAGTGGCGTCTCTACGCTTTCGTATGTATAACGGTTCCATTTTTCTTTTTGGAAAAAATCAAAATACGGAAAAATCTAAAGACTTCCAAATCTATCCAAATCTAAATCTATCCAAACTAGATAGCTAACTATTAAAAATCAGTGGCGTACTGCATTTTTGACTATTGTTCTTGACTAGGTAGTCCTGCGGGATACCACTGGAATAAATATGCAAAATCTAAAATTATAAATCTAGATGATTAGAATCAAATCGGAAAAAGACTTTTTCCGATATTAAAACAACCGATTTTTTTTTATAAAAATTGTAACACCTTGTGTTTCTAAATCAAGGCATTTCCGAACATATGTTTATTGAAATTTGTTACTTCTGTACAAGAAATCTTCATCTGAATTTTATCGAAATATTAATGAACCACATTGTTTGATGATTTTTTTTTTATTTCTTTTGTTCAAGGTTTTTTGCTTGTCGAGTATCTGAATTATATTAAAATGTCCCAATTCGTTTCGTATAAATAGGCTCTAATTATAAAATAAAAATTGAAGGACAGCAATAAAAGATAGTTACCTTATTGATGGTCTGAAAGAAACAAAAATTTAGATTTACAACAGAACATTATGTAATAAAAAAGCAGTGAACAGTAAAAAAACAAATGGTAAAATTACTAAGTGGTAATCGTAATTTGCTGCAGTGTTATTTTTAACACGAACTGGGTGGTGTAATAACTAAACCTTTAGAACTTATATTACACGAATGATATACCCGTCAAGTCTGTAGAAGTACTCATAAACTGTAATAAAATTTACAAAACCCTGTGATAAAAATGAATCAATCCGCCATAAATACGGAATAATTACAAGGTGAATAATTAACTATTACACATTACCTTGTAAAATCTGCTGTGTTAAATTACTTTTATGTAATGTAATAATACACTGATATGTCTAACACTGCCAAGTGTGAACTATATACACACTGATGAGTGTGGATTCAGTGTTAAAATTACTCGTTTTCTTTTTACTGTGTGTCTGTGGTAAGTACTTTTGGTTAGGCAAAATTTTTGTTTTATTTCTTCAGTTATTCGAAATAAGTAAAATCGCAAATTTAGAAACAAATTCTGAACCTTTTTTTACTGCTACCAAGTCTCAATGGCAAGAAACGAATTTGTTCCATCCCGCGCAACAACTTTTTCATTAAAATAAACTAATCACAAATTGCGATTTTTGATGCGATATCTAATATTTCATATTATATTTTATATAATGATTGGTATTACATTCTTTTTTTAATTAGCTTTTAAAACTTCTATACAACCCATGCAACCATTCATAAAGAAGGGATAAAATATGTATTATTTTTAATGAAATACCAATCTAACAGGTTTATGAAATTTCGAAAATTATATGAAAAACTTAAAAAAATATTTATTATTATTATTTATTATGTTTTAAGTACCTAAGCACATCAAAAGTATAAAAGAACGACAATCTGTCTAAATTTGGTGGTGAAGTGTAATTGAAGTGATATAAAATGAGTGAAGTAATTAGAAGTGATTTTTATAAAAATTCTTAAAGAAATCTCGACGTCAATTCATCATAAAAAGATTAAAACATAAGGAGGTGAAAGAATTATGCTCTACGTTGTAGCATTAACTGAAGAATGTATGTATGTATTAACTGAATCAAGCTGTATGATCAAATCAAACACTAAAATGTTGTTTTTGTACATTATTTAACAAAGTATGCGGCGTAAAACCACTAAGCTATAAATTTTATGGCACAAACTGTCACGAATATGGAAAAATACCATCTCATCTTCTACTATAGTGTTCGTAGAGGAGAATGTGTAACATGAACTCATACCTATTTGTATTGTAGAAAGAATGCAAGAACTTGAAAATCAATTCCATCTAGGGGCAGAGTAGGTGATGGAACTGTGTTATTGGTTGTGTAAGTTTAAAGGATATCAACTCAATACTATCCGGCTCAAAATTTAAAATGGAACAATACAGAAATAAGTTCCTTTGTAAAATAAAATTGAAATTCTTATAAATTATAAGATGTTAAAACAACTTGCATAAGACTATAGGGAAATTTCTCTAGTTTTATCAGTTGGCAGTGTTATTAAGGGTCCATTCTCTGTAGATTTGACATGCATAAATGTTGGGTCGGATTGAGAGGATGGGTGGCCGATGGGTGGAGACTTATATATTCCAACTATCGAATTATTAAGATTTCGGAGGTGCACGTAAAGCCGAAGTAAAAAGGCACATGGAAATAAAGTTAGCCCTCATTGCAAGGGTACCGGATTTGTCTTATAATTGCAACAAAATTTCTTTTTAATATTATAAATTATATATCACCGGAAATATCAAAAGATAAACTAAATCCCTATAGTAGCAAATTTTTGTTTAATACATGTATTTTAGAGAAAATAATTTTTGAAAATATGCTATTTTAGTACAAGATTGTTTGCCAGGAATTTTAAAAATAAAAAGAAATACCAAAAATTACTACTATAGGGACTTGGATTAAAGTCTTATCTTTCAATACTTTTTTACTAAAAGTCGCTATCTTTTATAGTTTTTTTATAATTAGACACGAGACGAACGCCGATTTAGGGTTTATTTCGACCTAGTGAATGGATTCTTAAAACAAATATTAGAATTAGAAAAGTCAGAAAGAATTAGTAGATATCGTTCTTTTTTATGTTAAGTCAGGGGACCTGAACACCACATAAACTAGAGTTTTTGTGCATTTTATAGACTATAATAATATGCAACCTGCAAGTTTATTAGGCTTTTTCTTCTCAAAGGCACGTATGACTAGTGCTATAATTTTTCTGTGGAACCATTTTCGGTCGAAATGAATGATAATTATTTTCGTAAGATTTAAGAAAAGCTGAAAGGGTGAATAATACGTTTGGACATTTACATTTTTGTAAGTAAGGTAGATGACATGGAGAGACATTTAAAATGCCCGGAAACATTACTTTATTAGGTACACAAATGGCAGTATGGCTTATTTCGGCTGAAAAATGCGTAGCTTTAGTCCTAATTAATTTTCACTAATTACACTGAAAAGGGTATTTTAAATAGGCAGCTTTAAATAAATAAGTCTTTCGAGAACACGATTATAAAAAACTGTGAAGTTCTTTTTTTAATACTTCTATATCCAAAGAAAACACTTTTAAGAAAAGGGAGTGCAACTTTTCATTTATTTTCTTGAGGTGTAATGTTTTTGCATAGATTTTGTTTACACGAAGAAATAACATTTTACTAGCAACGTAATATTATGCCGTGTGTTCCATATAAGAGTCATCACCCTCGTATCTCGGCAACGGAAAGATATATTCTGATTTTGAAAAAACAGATGATAGAGCTCATCTATGGCTTCGTCTCGGAAGTCAACTTGATTTTTTCAGAGCAAATTGGTGTTGGCGCTGAAGTCGAAAGAAATTTTTCGTTAGCAGGAACTATCTAACAAGGTTTATCCGATACTTTGTTCAATTCTAAATAATTTTTGTCAAATGACTATTTTTCAAAAATTTGATAGCTTCAGAGATATCGGGCTCTTCATTTGGTGAGATGGGTCTCAATACTCAAGGGTATTTAGAGTTTCGAATTATTACCTTATACAATGAAATAATGATTATCCAAGTCAATTTAATAGCTCTTTTTAAGTAATAGTGAAATAATATGTATTTCTGTAAAATATGAGTTACTGTAATAAGAGTTTTTTAAATCATAATAATAATAATAATAATAATAATAATATATATTATGAATGTATAAAGAAACTTCATCACAGTAGGTTTTGATTAGAAGGAAACAAAAATTTTGATTTTTATATATATAATTGATTTTGTATAATAATTTATAATTATTTGTACCCTTGTCCTAAAATAAATCCTAAATGTATAACGAAACTTCATCACATTAGACTTTGTTTCCTTCTAATCAAAGCCTTCTGTGATGAAGTTTCGTGATACATTTAGGATTTATTTTAGGACAAGCATACAAATAATTACGAATTATTATATAAAATGAATTAAGTATTTAAAAAACTCTTGACATATTTTACAGAAATACATATTATTTCGCTATTTCTTAAAAAGAGCTATTAAATTGACTTGGATAATTATTATTTCATTGTATAAGGTAATAATTCGAAACTTTAAAATACGCTTGAATTTGGGTCACACCAAATGAAGATCCCGATATCTCTGAAACTATTAAGTTTTTGAAAAATAGTCATTCGACAAAAATTGTTTAGAATTGAACAAAGTATCGGATAATTCTTGTTACAAAGTTCCTGCTAACGAAAAATTTCTTTCGACTTCACCGCCATCTCCAATTTGCTCTGAAAAAAATCAAGTTGACTTCCGAGACGAAGCCATAGATGAGCTCTACCATCTGTTTTTTTTTCAAAATCAAAATATATCTTTCCATTGCCGAGATACGAGGCTGTGCACCTTTATGTGGAACACCCGGTATATTTAAATTATGACTTATAAGTAATAAAAGAGTTAGTTTTTTCCTTGGTGCTTCCAATCCGCCAAACTAAACCTGAATCGAGAGGATGCCTGAATCGATTAAACCTGAATCGCTGGCTCTTCTTCCCACCTTAAATCCTACTGAACAATTTTAGGCTGTGATCCCAAAAAAAATAAATATATTGCAATTGCCAGTTCAAACACAGACGTATAAGATGAAGTTATAAGTTTTCTATAATAAACTAAAAGTACAGTGGGAAAAAGCTGAGAACAATTAACAATCAGTAATCTTATAAGAAGCACGACTAGATGTTTTTAAGCGCTTGTGAAAGCTACATAAGCTCTAACTATTAATAAGTGTTATTGTTTTATATTTTTCCTTTTTCCTGTTGTACCTAATTCATTCTTCCAAAAACTAGATATTCCCTATGCTTTTTAATAATCATTTAATTCGATAAAGTATCGTATAACTTGTCATCTTGACTAAGAATAAAAACTAGAAACTTGCAAAATACTATTACAAGCCACAAATACTCCAAATATAAAGTATGTTTATGAAAGTCAATGGCCTAAAGTTAAATAGAACAAAATTGACTCTTTTTATCACGCTGTATAACTCAGATCTCTGTCATAATGGCGTTGACAATAAATTAAGAAAGTAGAAGAATTATGTTAAAGTTTGACACCAGTTCTGAAATCGGATTTTTATGAAAAAAAGATTTTTAAGAGGTTCACAGTGAGTTTAAGTGGAATAATAATTTTTGGGTTGCACCACTTTATATTTTGGGTAGTACATTAAATTTACTCTGTCCATAATCCGTCACTGATTTAAAAAATAGAAAATTTTCTCATATTTCTTAGTTCAAGGGCTGAGAAATATGACAATATCTCAAATATATATCTAATTTTCTTATTTATGCCTTTCTTCCTTATTTTCCGTAGTATTTAACTTAGAATTCTTAAATATGACTTATTTTAAATTTTTCTCTTCATTAATAATTTACTATTTTGAATGTATGTAAGTAATACTTTTTGTACATATTACATATAATGCATAAAAAACTTTTAAAAAGCAAAACAGTTGGCAATAGTTTATCTAAAATAGCTTTTTTGGGCAAAATAATTTTCATTGAATTTAATCATTAATGCTCAGATAAACAACATAATATTTTAAAGTTATCATAGTTAATTTATTAATCAAATGGTTAATCTAAATATGAATTATTCATAATACATGTGAAATATTTATTTTGCCCTACTGATTATATTTAAAAAGGTAACCCCAAAATAAATGGCATTCGTGATGGCCTTTATACAGCAGAAAATGTGTAGTGCATGTAAATACATCCCTTTGCTGCATAAAGAATGCAGTGCCACCAGAAGAAAGACGAGTCGAGTGGTGGCAATGGGTTTGTTTTGTAATTTATAAATTTAAAAGGCCTCAACTCCATATTACTTAGGCGGACCCTCAGGCGTTGAAAGCTGCATTTCAAGGCAAAAATTCCGGGAAATCCTTCCGGCGGCGAGTTGCGCAGAGTTCATGTGGGTCACGGCTTTTAATGGCCTCCAATCCGACTAGATTGATCACGACGTCATGCTGGACCATTACGATATTTAATATCTTGTTTATTGTATATCACTAAGAGAACAATGGATGTGAATTTGATTGGTTCGTATAAATTACTACATATTATAAGATGTAGTAATTGGTAGACTATAATAAAAATAATTGAGCGAGTTGCAAATTTGAAGCATCTTGGTTTTTAAGAGAGGTGGAAAAATTAAAATATGAAATTTTTACAGAATTTCATGACTATATTACGAAAGCGTAGAAGAGCCATAATAAAAATAAAAATTTTAAAACTTAAAATTCTCAGAATTCTGACTTTTATCTCAGAATTCTGACTTTTAACTCAGAATTCTGGAAACTTAATGTAGTAATGCATTGATTGATTTATTTCAACCTAAAAAAATCTCGCTCTCTTAACTAAAATATCTCTTGTTTTTGACAGAACCGCACGCTCGAAAAAATATATGTACAGTGTGTCCACGTTAAGGACTTACCACCCTAGTAACTAATTCTTGGCGGATTTTGATATTTTTTCTGTTATGTTGCGTATTCAAAATGTGCAATAAACGAGTAGGTAACTTTATTTTTGGGCTGTAATCATTACCAGCTATGACCACTTTTATTGGCTCAAATTTCAGAAAGTATTACCTATTAGAGATTATTTTTGGAGAAAACTGATGATGGATTCTTATTTAGAATAACTTAAAACCTACTTGAACCGATTTTCAGTGTTCTAAGATAGAGGGTGTCCAAGAAGAAGTTTTATAAAGTATTATTAGGGATTTTATAAAGAAAAATGGATGACGGAATCTTATGTATTATAACTTAAAACCTACCTGTACCAATTTTCTGTGTTCTAAAGTACAGGGTGTCCAAGAAAAAAAATTATTATTTTTGACTCATACAAATTATACACTATTACTATATACACTATTACAAACTAACAATAAAAAAAGGGTATAGGTACGTTTTAAGTTATCCTAAATAAGAATCCGTCATCCGTTTTTCTCTAAAAAATCCCTAATAATACTTTTTGAAATTTGAGCCAAGAAAAGTGATCGTATCTGGCCATGATTACATCCCAAAACTAAAGTTACCCACTAGTTTAATGCACATTTTGAATATCAACGTAACAAAAAAAGTTTAAGATGCCCCTTAAACAATCATGTTGCAATATTGTTCATCGAGTCCACTACCTCCCAAATAAACAACCTGTTTTTGTAGGATGCACAGATTGTTTCTTTAATAGTTGCAAAAATATATTTTTTTAATGGAATGTGTTGTATATTTGTACATTTTATTAAATAGCGTTAAACTATATAAAGTCGAATGCTATAGCATACCATAAACTGAAACCTAGCCGTTTCGGAGATATTTAGCATTTAAAAGAAATTGACAGATACAAGAGATTCCTTCTTTATACATTTTTACGCATTAAAAAAGATTATTTGGGTTTTAGCTTAAAGAAATATAAGACATACTCGTAAGGTGTCCTTTCTCTAAGAATTGTAAAAAATTCGAAAAAAGCATGTTAATAATTAGTAGTGTTTAGAAACACCGTAGTACCGTCTTGTGCTACTGTGTCTGTACTACTATCAGTCTGACAATTTGAGAGAGTCACAGATCGAAAACTAACAGCAAAATGCACTTTACCAACCATTTCTATACAATTCGGTCTTTTATCTCACAATTCTGAGTTGATAAGTCAGAATTCTGAGTTATAAGTCAGAATTCTGAGATAAAACTCAGAATTTTAAATTTTAAAATTTTTATTTTTATTGTGGCTCTTCTACGCCTTCGTACTATTTCAATAGAGGCGGAATAAATTTGAAAAAGTGGTGAGTCGGTGGAACAAAGTTAAATTTCAAACATCTTTAGAGGTAGCGGATTAGTTTTCATGCGTATCCAACAAATTTTGCGACCCAAATTTTTTTTATACTATACTAGATGTTTTATACTCTACATTTTATAATGTGACTCGGGTTATATGGAGAGGCTTATATCGTCTTATATGGCAACCAACTTTACATATGAGCCAGGATAGAAAATATACCAGGCTCTACTGTGAGGCGGGAGTAGGTATATATATTCCTGTCCCCAAAACTATGAGATTTTCCAGGTTTACCTCTTTAGAATACTAAATAGTGGTTAGTGCTTATCAATGTAAGTCGTTCTGGGTGCTAATACGGCCCAAAGAATAATAATATACCGCCTCTTTCTTACACAAGTGTCGTCTTCGAGGCTAAAATAAAGGGTAGAGGTTCTCGCATATTCTAACATATACATACATATGCGTAATGCCTATCCGTTACATATACATTAGAAAATTAAGGCTCTTTTCATAGCTATTAAAATATATGTACATTTAATTACATGTTAATTACATTTATGTACATGTTTCATTAAATGAAACTCGGCCCTTATAATGTGTCCTCCATGTTAGGAAAAAATATAAATTGATATTAAGTATATATTAAGTAATTAGTTGTCATCTTTATCCAGAAATATATTTCTAGTTGTGTTCACCACTATAATAAAAATTAAATTTGAATTTAAATTGCTAAACACAAAAAACTAGATTTCTTCTGACGGGAAATGTGTTGCTGGGACCCACACGGTTACTGCAGAATTCGAATTATCCGAACATGTAAAACGTAGTAGGCTAATGAATAAAATAATTGCTTATCTTCATGTTGGTAGTGGTGAGAAACACACAGTAGTGCCCTCTTTTGGTCTTTGCTACTATCCGTGTGACAATTATTGTCTAATTGACAATTGACAGATGGATAGCGACCGCAAATGCAAGGCTTTTCCGGAAGTGTCATTACAGCAGTGACCTCTACTGTCTTTTAGGAAGACAATTAAATAAATAAGCAAAAATGAAAAAGTCATTAATTCAAATAAATTGTTTATCAGTTTTCCTATCAAATTATAAATTGATTATTATTTCATTGCAAATTGTAAATTTGTGTTGTTAATTGTGAATAGTATTTGTAAAAATGTGTTAATTGATGGTTATTGACAACATTTACTACCTTTGTTGTTCAAATCAAGTACAATGAATTATATCACTGACGTAGTTTTCCACATAACACCAAAACACTATACTGCAGGCGACGCACGTTTCCCAACCAAGTTGGCATCATCTGGAGATAATTAAAACTAAATTTGAAGTTTAGTTTTCATCATCTCCAGATGATGCTAACTTAGGTGGCAAAACTAGCGCCGAGTGCACTATAGTGTTTTGGTGTTATGTGGAAAACTATGTCAGTGTTATTTTCACATCAAAGGTTTGAAAACAATAAATCATGTCGTTCTATCTTATACTACTGTTGAAATGACATACAGGGTGTCCACCTAGTGCGCGTAAGTCCAATATTTGGGTTAATAAAAGAGATAACTTAATTTTTTTTTCTACAGGGTTGTCTAATATCCCGAGCTGCACAAAATGAAAATATATTTACATATTCAGGGTGTTCAGTTTTTCCTGGACAGGTACCAACTTCGTTTTTCTAAATGGAAATATATATTTTTTATTGCTTTTTCGAACTAAACCCTTGATTTTAGTAGGACTTTCATCAGCCTTTCCTATACCTAACTTAAACTGTTTTTGAAATATTGACGGGTGAATATTGACATTTTTGCAACTTTGACACCCTGTAAAATCTAAACGGTTTGAGATCAAGCAAAACGGTTTGCACATTCCTATCTTAACTTTTCATAAGCTATCGTTTGGTACTAATTTCAGAATTATCAAAAAATTTAAAATTTTCTGAAAATTTTGAAATTTTTTTATTCCTGTATAAATTTGAAATTAGTACCAAACGATAGCTTATGAAAAGTTAAGATAGGAATGTGCAAACCGTTTTGCTTGATCTCAAACCGTTTAGATTTTACAGGGTGTCAAAGTTGCAAAAATGTCAATATTCACCCGTCAATATTTCAAAAACAGTTTAAGTTAGGTATAGGGAAGGCTGATGAAAGTCCTACTAAAATCAAGGGTTTAGTTCGAAAAAGCAATAAAAAATATATATTTCCATTTAGAAAAACGAAGTTGGTACCTGTCCAGGAAAAACTGAACACCCTGAATATGTAAATATATTTTCATTTTGTGCAGCTCGGGATATTAGACAACCCTGTAGTTATCTCTTTTATTAACCCAGATATTGGACTTACGCGCACTAGGTGGACACCCTGTATATGCATTTTATTTTCGGAAAAGCTGGTGGGAATACTAGAGTAGCTCATCGTCTATATGCAGAAACTTTTCCCGGAAGTTGTTGCCCTAATAAATAGGCATTTTCCTTTATCCATCGTCTGTTACGAGAAATAAAATCTTTTGCTACTGTCTAAGCAGACTTGGGGGATGTTAGGACCGTGAGAATACCGCCAGTAGAAGAACTAATTTCAGAAATTATTGGAGATGACGCTGCAACTAGTATATGATTGCTGCAGATCAACATGTTTCTAATAAAACTATACGGAGAGTGAGTACGTCGAGACAATTTACTATCTATAGCTAACTTTTAGAAGCTGACCATCCGACCAAATATTATATAAACAAATTATAGCAACACAGTTTTGTGACCAACAATATTTAAAACAAAAGCTTTTTGTTTACATTAGTGCCCAAGCATTTGGTCCAATCAAAAAATGCCATTTGAATTTACCGCCTAAATTGTTAGGGATTTTGTGACTGTCACCAATGCGCGTGGTTTACACAAGTAAGTAGCCATGCTCGTCAATGATTTTACAATTGCTTTTTAATAGTAAATACTAAATACTATTATAAATAGTGTAGTAAATGTTATACACATATGTGTATAAATTGTTGTTCTTGAATATGTAAATCTTAAAATTTGTATTTACTAAAATAAAATATTCTAATTTGTACTTTTAGTTTTATAATTATCATTTTCACCCCTTAAAACATAGCCGCCCATGCCGTTGGGCACTGTGACAGGAAATTTCATGAAATTGAGGTTGTGTTTTTTGTTATTCTTGGAAACCATTATTTTATATACTGACAAATAGGCAATTACTTATCTATACATATTTGATCGGAGAGCTGACCGAACCACGGCGATTGTTTGTAAGTGGTTTCTTCAACAATGCAATATTTATCCCCAATTCAATTGCAAGTGCTTTTTAATGGTTGAGCGTTATTTACAAAAATGTATTTAAATAGTACTAAAACACTAACAACACTACTAAATAATAATATAGGAATATTGCAATATGAATAAATGGTGTCAAAGTAGCAATGATTAAAAATATTTTGGTGGTTTATGTGTAAAGAAAATCAGGAGCCTGGAAGTAAATAAAAAAAGTTATGGCTGCCACTAACTAAACTGTAGCCCAGAAGTTGCTTCTTTAGCTACCACTTTTGGTAAATAACTGTCTAATAAAAGTTTCCAAACTTTATATTGCGTTATATCTTCTGTGTCATTTGCTACATTGCTTCGCTAGATTTATTTATCACGTAATCCATGAGAATATTCTGACGACAAACATATTTTCCTATAGATATCGAGCTGTTCTAAATTTCCAATCAGAAAGTTTAGATACCTCAAAGTTCAATACTATTAGCCACAAATAAGTTATAGTAACTTGTTCTTTTAGAAACATGTACACTCTGTCCGGGAAGAGAAGGTGCGCGGAATCAACGTGCGCATACCATTCGATATCACGCGTAGATGAATGGAAGTAATTTTTTTGATTGCTTACATCTGCACAAATCGATTGGGTGAGGTATACCTTTCTATTTCTATAATATTCCACAGAAAAGTGTCTATTTTTCACAATAATTTCGGAAACAGTAGGGATTAAGGACTCCTCTATATTTATAACAGAGTAACCAGATTATTAGTGATTTTATTCAACTCGAGGCAAGAAATAAAAACCGCTTCTTCTCTGAGAACTGTCTATTTTTGTCGTCATTGCTTTCAAGAAATTTCAAATTTTTAGAATTACTGTTTGTTTTCTACCTCGTATAAGATAATAGGGGAGTAATTATCACTTGTAATACCACTAGAGGTCAAAATATAATTTTTAGAGCTCAAAAATATTTGAAAATTACCCCCAGTCGCCCCGAGATGAGGGTTAATTTTCTGAAAATATTCATGACCGAGAAAAATGTTCAGATATAATTTGATCTCGAGTGGTATTCGGTAAGAAAATTTCACAACAAAATGGATTTACAATAGAAAAATACTATTTACAATATTTATTGGGTTTACTTCGTAGCAGTTAAACGTAGTTAAATATGAAAGGCTTTGATTTACCTTAAATGTATCGTTTTGCATACGGAAACCCTATACCATAGCGCCACCACTTGCTAGTTGTCGCGCAATTATGCTGTAGGGTTTGCGTGCGTAAAATGTGCCTAATCTCTGTTAAGTATATTACTGACTATATTGGACTGACGAGATCATAAATAGATTGAAACCGGTCTGCAGTTAGTGACATCCTACGATGTGGGGTCCAAGTATTTCCTCGTAGTTTTCGTTGCAATCCGAATTCTTGTATTTTGATTCTAACTGTGTTAGACAAAATGCAGCAAATTTTGCTTGTAATTCAGCGCTCGGCGAGACATATAACCAGGAGAATAGCTGCATGTTTTGGCTTAATTTGTTTTAATTCTTATTTAAATAAGGCGTTTACAGATGAAGTAAAGTATAAACTAAATTCGCATAATTTGTAGTTATGTATTATGTACATCTCATCTGTCAAGTAGTTGAACTTGTTTCGACATCTCGTTATTTATTCTAGTAGTTGTGAGAAACACACCGTAGTGCCCTCTTTGGATCTTTGCTACTATCTGTCTGACAATTATTGTCAAATTGACAGACAGACAACAAATGGTTTCTCACAACTACTATTCGAGTCCACTATAACTACTATACCTATGGCACTCTGGTGCCATAATATGAGCGCAAAATAAGCACGAAACCGGTCAGTGTCTGGCATAGTTGGTCTCGATGAACGATATGGTGACTGCTATGGAGATGTCAATGTAATGCAATACCAGTCGGGACATATTGTCCGTGGAGTAATTGTTTTCGGTATCTCCTTCAAATAAATCTCGTTATTGTATTGCCTATTATAAATTATATTGTCACCCACCTAAGCATACAAACTAATACGGTAGCCCACGATACGAGTAGACCAGATATAACATTTCAAGATAAAATAAAAAGGGTCATCTACCTCGTCAATTTGGCAATACCATCTGACCGAAACATAGCTAAAAAATATACAGAAAAGAAAGAAAAATATTTCTATTCATTATATCGAAATGTATTGTTAATCGCACTTCATACTCATTCGTAAATTATTTCACTAAACTTAGCCTGGAAGAAAGCGTATATACCCAGTCACAAAAAGCAGCCACACTTCGTGCATGCAATCATTTTCAAACCAAACATAATTATTTCTTGTTAGATTTGGTATTAACCCGTCTGCAAGAAAAATATACCAGCGAAGAACTGAGAAGTGTTCTCAGTGTATAAAGACACGAATAGTACGTTAATAATAATTTATTTACCTAGAGAAAAGACAATAGTATGTAATAAATTTAAATAAACATGCTAAAATAGGGCAAATAACAAAACAAAATCTATAATAAATTATCAGTGGTAATATAGCGATTTGACATAGTGACTACTGATTTGAAGTAGGGATAACTATCAAAAAACACAGGCAATCAGATTATGTTTGGTCCCAATATCGTCTTATATTTTCTATTTATTTTCCTTTCTTAGTAACTTTTTTACCATCAAATCCTGTATAAACTTTGTGAAAATTTGTATTTACATTTGGATGAATAAATATGATTATTATTATTTATTATCACTCCCTACCCACATTAAACACCGTAACTAAATTAATAAGTCATACGATATAAGCACGTAGGAAACGACAGTTAAGTATATTTCGAGATGTGAGTGGGCAACCTATTATATTTTGTACTTGAGGAATTACATAATACAAAGCCCTTGTTTTCTTAATTGAAACAAAGCGGTGGGCGGTTTGAAACATCACGGCCTGCTTGATATAACCATAACGTAATTGCTGCGTTAATTTTGTAATTATGGAATGAGGCGATTAAGTCCGCAAATAGGTCACTCATTTAGATAGCCCTCTAAATTAAGCTGTGGTTATTGCTTTATCGATATTTGTTTCTGTAAATAATCCTTTATATAGATACCTACTAGGATATGGTGCATAAAATGTTAAAGCGCAAACACTGTTTTGTAATCGACGTATGTCCTATATAGTCGTTCAATAAATAAGGTCATTATAATAAAATGTATTTGCTTACCCTTAATACTCATACATAAAATGCAAATGTATTTTTTGTAATTTCCATTTTTTCAGTGGTTGTCATATTTAATATATTTATTTAATATAATTGGTCAAATTTAAAAAGTGTATCTTGTTTTTTTATTTATTTTGTAATACTCCGAGCATAAAAAAATATTAATCAGTAAATTTAATAATTTACAGTAATGTACTGATAGGTATATTCATATCTAACAATTATTTATATTTTTTTACATGACTGAAATAAACAATAATAATTCAATATTGTTTTATTGATTTTCCAATAAGAAATAAAAATTATTCAGTAAAGGGCTAGTTTACTCAAATTCAAGCACTTACTATATCCTACTTAGCAAGAAATAAAGTATTATGTTACATTTCTGTGGTTCCACAAGCGAACACAATCGATTTTTATGACTAGTAAGGAAATAACAATGAAACGGTACTGACTAAGTTTATGATGCTCATAAAATCGAGAAAAATATTCCGAACATAAAATTACAAAATATCCTTAAAATCGAATCAAATGTTTGCATCAGGATATTAAAGTTCGTTCAAAATTATTATTTTCCTGAGAGGCAACAACCACATAGGAACACTTTAAAAAATTCACAACAAAGTGACGAGATGTGGTTCTTTAGCTGACTAGCCACCAGGTAAACAGAATTCTGGAAATGTTAGGGAAAATGACCGGACTAATAGACTTGCATACTTTGAAGCGCATCCAAGGAAATCCAACAAGGAATCTTGCGAGAGATTTGAATATATCACAGAATAGGTACTGTGGTGCGAATTCTCAAAAAACACAACTATAAACCGTGGAAATTAAAACCACTGCAGCTATTAAAGGAAGAGGATAAAGTAGTGGTATTAGTGGTGGTAAGTAGCAATAGTAGTGGTGGTGATAAGATCAAGTTGGGTGATTTAAACTGAAATTTAATACTGAGGTTTTAATCACCTCCAGATGATGCCAACTTGGTTGGCGAACTAAAACTACGTCAGTGCTATTTCCATATAATTACAGAAAAAAATTTGGGTCTTCTCTAGTGTGTACGATATCTGTTCCATGGCAAGGAGTGCCTTCAAGATACCTATAACCTGTATCCAAACTATATACAAATATTTATACAATCAAATTATAAAATTCATTTCCTATTTCATAAATGTTCTGAATATGACTACTCATTTTATGGTTATGTGTTGTTTATTATTTATTTATACTTAAAATATTTATTTATTTTGAATTATCCACATATCAGGTGCTTGCAGTTGTAGGGAGAGATAATGCATCTAGAAGATTTACTATCTTTACAGAAGGATTCTCAGTAAACAGAAAATATGTATATCTAATACCCACAGCCCACAGCTACCCCCACATTATTACAAAAAAGGAAAATGTATTATCTGACCAATTGGGGTCAGAGTATGCTATCAAAATACTCGATCCTCAAACTTGGGCAGTTTCTCCTTTCTTGAGCTCAGTAAGATACAGTTTGAGATACTCATCAACAATTATCCTGGCAATTTAATTTATATATCAAAAATCGCATATGCCACAGTGTAATTGCCACTTTGTCAGCGACAAAAGTTGCCTGCAACTTTTACAGTGACAAATGCACTAGTCGTTTTCTCACTTATTCATTTTTTAATCAATTATCACGGTGTCCGTTGTCAAAATAAATAGTTTGACATTTTTTTCAACAACCTATTGAATTATTTCAGACAATGAGTCAATTCGGTGACTCTACGAACAACGAAATTAGTCAAATTGTTAATACCTATAAAGTATGCATTCATATTCATAAATCGGACCGGTGGCGCAGGGTTTAGCGTCTCGATCGCTCAACCCAGAGGTCGTGGGTTCTAATTCCCACTCCACCAACAATTTTTAATTAAATTGTTTGCCCGTAGATCAAGGCTTATTCGCAGGGATGGCTTGGCAACTATCCTGGCGATGGCCTAGGACGGGAAGAATGTCAACTTGGTGTTAATGTGAGAGATTAAAATCAGTTGATGTTTGACTTGTCCCCCTAACTAATGAGGTTTTCCAGGTTTCCCTCATTCCAGCACTGAATGGTGGTTAGGGCCTACCAACGTAAGTCGTTCCTGAGGCGCAAATGCGGCCCGCGAAATAATAATATGCCGCCCCCTCTCCCACACAAGTCTCAGACTTTCGGGCTAATCCTTGTGATTAGAATGAGGGGTAGAGATATTATTATTATTATTATTATTATTATTATATGTTTATAAATTTCTTATCCATTAAATTGTCCTGCCGAATTACACTCGATGTTTATATTGATACCGGGTAAATTTGTGTTGTTTAAATTCTAAACTGTTTCCTTTAGCAATTTGACTCGAAAAACTGTCAACCTAAAAACGCTCCACCTTCGGTGTCGCGTTTTTAATAGTTGACAGTTTTTCTCGTCTTATTGCTAGGCAACAGTTTCTCATTAAACAATCCAAATTTATCCGGTAAAATACAAACCTCTTGTACAATTATAAGTGACAATAGCAGGCACTGCTGTTATAACAGCGAATCGCCATGATAGGTGAAAATTGTTCACCTTTCAAAAGTTTCATTTAAGTTTCAGTATCCTACAAGATTCATAAAGGCAGAAAGACACGGGGTTTGATTAAGCTAATAACAAATTATTCTTCTCCTTAATCTCTACTAATGAATGACAGAATTAATTTCTGTTCTTGAATCTTGAAATGTGGATTGCACTATGAGTAGGTATAACTTCGAATAACTTTCATTAAACTAAGTCGAATAAAAAACAATTTTCTTCTACTTTAATATTAATGTAAACCCTAATTAATCACCTAGGATGATATTAAAACTTATAAAACTGTCAAAAGTGTTTTAATTTTTCATAGTAATGTATTTTTAACTCATTAGTCGACTACGGGTTACTTTTACATCTATTTCAGATATTGATTTATTTTTTATAACATAACCATCGTCATACCAACATACTTTTCTGGTAAAGAAATATGTCTAGCTCTACAGATAAATTATGTTAAGACGCTTATTTTGTCCCAGTGAACTGATAAGTTACATATTTGATTTAGTAAACAAACTTCACATAAAATGTGATTCATACAAATAATACACCATTCTGTAGTGACCCACAAAATCTATGCTTTTTATTTGTAACCTTCTAACTCTCAAGGCAAGAACTGTTTTCAGAGGTCACTCTTGGAAATACGTGTAGGCCCTAGTTATGAGATTTCAACAAAAAAGGGTGGATTGGGTACTTGTTGCATATCTGAAATTAATCTTTGATTAATGGAGCAACGTGCACATAATTTTCACGTCAATATTTGGAAGATTAAAAGCATTAAATTATTTGAAATTGCGAAATGGAGCAGAAATACGTAGCAGTAACAAATGTTACTAAAAGAAATTATAAATAGTACAGGTTCAGATTTGCTTTTCATTGACGGGCATAACAAAGGCACGTCAGAAATTGAAACCGGCTGTAATCTGTATAAAATTATTAATGAATAACAGGGCAGAAAACGTGATAAAAATTTAATTACTTCCGCGGATAGAAGAGTATATTGAATTGTATTATTAAATTTACACTAGAGTGTTTATTAAATGGTTTACCAAGACGCCCAACTAAGTGCAACAGAAATTTTAGACATTTTGGTTTGGCTTTTTACTCAAATTTTAGCAAAATGATTACCCTGAAATCTTAGACTTGTGTGGGAGAGGGGCGGGATACTATCAACGAGGCCGCATTTGTGCCAAGCCATAACCACCATTTAGTGCTGGAATGAGGGAAACCTGGAAAACCTCATTATTTAGGAGGATAGTCAAACATCAACTGATTTTAATCTCTCACATTCACATAAAGTTCGCATCCTTCCCATCCTAGGTACACACGTCAGGTTGCCAATCCATACCTGCGTAAAGGTCCTAAAAATTGTCCGACGGAAAAGAGATTAGAACCCAGGCGAAGGGTTAGCGATCGAGATACTAAACTCTGAGCCACTCACTCCAATAAAATCGTAAATAAATCAACATGTTTCATGTTTATCAGAATACAATATAATATAGTATCTACTGAATATAATATATGTGACTCTGTTTGCTGATTCCTCAAAAACATTTTTTAGAACACTCAAAATCACTTCATCACCTCAGAATACTTCAGAATTAATGTAAAATAATGATTACTACTAGGTATAGTAACAAAGTTTGTTACAGAAAGAAACTACTTATTATTTTTCATCGCCATATCATCTATTTACAGGACTTGAATAACCATACAGTATTTTGATAATATAATTGATAATGATAAATATACAATGAAGTAATGCGTTTATCTAATGATAAAATTACCATTACTAATCTGAACGCAAGCATCAAAATAACCTGTTTGGAGAACTATCCAGAGGTTTGAACAAACTGACTGTTAAAGATTAAGCGATCTGGTAGCCAAAACAGATGAAAACTAAATTTTTAAGGTATCATAGGGTTACCTATGGAATTATCTATGTTTTCAGTTTTACCTAGGTTTCTGTAAACTGTTATAGAGCACGATGTCACTATGTTTTCAATCGGTCATATTTAAAATATAAACCTTATTCTAATACCATTGTGTGGCAAGCCGTGGTAGCAACTTGGCGTTCATATTAACGATATGAGCGTTAAGCAAGGTAGGTCGCGGTTAGTACTTGGATGGGTGACTATGCAGGGAAGACCATCGGCCCTTGCCCGCATCTTCTAGTAGCCTGTACGTCCGTGAATTCACAGAAGCTATGCAAATTTAGGCGAGGTTTGCGTAGAAGACGTACCATCCCTTGGATAGGATGTAAAGCCGGAGATCCTTGTCTATGAAATGATAGACAAGTAAAAGATCCGTACCCTGCTATAAAAAGTGGGGGTTCGGCAAAATTTCCAGGTTGGGGGTTGCTCGTCTCCTGGCGTCGGTGATTGGCCTTCGTCGCGGAAATAGGCCGACGTTAAATAAACGATAAAAAGACACCATTGTAGAAAGAGTTGGATAAAATAGATAACGATCGCATGTCAATTCTTGTTTTATTTATTTAGCTACTGTACCCCAAGGATTGTTAACTGTTTACAGGATTGCTCGATCGCTCAATTTTGTCATCCGCCTTTCTGACGTCATCGAAGATCTATGTAATCGAATTGTGGAAATATACCTATTTTGTGTTTGTTATATTTCACATTTGCAAAAGAATTTTCGTATTTGAATGATTATTAATATTATTATTTATTAAAGTTTGTAATAACAGTATAAAGTGTACCTATTTCTACAAGTTCGAGATCTTTGGATCTTTGATGACGTCACAATTATGGATTACATTGTAGTATAGGGATCGAGCAATCCTGTAAACAGTTAACAATCCTTGACTGTACCCCACAGTCCGACACCAATTATAAGGCGCGGCATTTTGTGATGGAAAGGTGAAAAATATTTATGACGATCCCAAATTAAAGCATTTGTTTTAACATTGGAAATGTTTATATTCGTATATGGGGACCAAGTTATGAGTTTTCGTTCAAGGTCATGCAAAAGACAGCGGTGTCGCGATCGAGTGACGCAATATATACTGGAGCAAATGAAAGCTATACCACCTTGTAGATCATGTTTTGGGATATATGTCGTATGATTTGCAACTTTTTTTAGTAGGGTAATTTTTGACACGGTCTTAGAGTGCGTTATTTGCAAAATTCAAAAACATTCGTCAGAGTACATACATTGCCACTAAAAAAAGACAGTAAGACTTACCGCCCTAATATTTTAATCACTTGTGCACAGAAGCTAAGTGCTTCGAATGGTATTAACCTCTTTTCGGTATTACCAAAAAATGGTGTAAAGTTAAAACTTCTAAAATTATGCATGACAAACGTCGATATGTGGTTAGCTATATGAAATATTCAAAATTTGTATATACAGTAGCGAAGGAAATGTAGCCTAGATATTGAAAAAGTTTTTTAAAAAAAGTTTCCGTTGATATCTGTAACCATTTTCGAATGATCCAATTTTTAAAAAGGGCTCACGAATATCATAGTATTACGACGCGCTCAGGGTTATAGCGCGAAAACTGATGACTATATAGACGTTTACCCCTAGAAAGAAACGATTGAGACCGGTGATTTTAGAATTAGAGCGAGTTAGACTGGCGCGAAGAGTACTAGAGAGTAGTCGATAGTGTTCAGTTATAATACCGTACTCTCTTAATGGAGTAGCATCTCATTTGACAGGACGATCGGCGCGCTTAAAATTATGTTTCAAATATTGTGTTATCATTTCAAATGTCTCCGATGGTTGCAAGGATTGCGAAACATGTAATGTTTTTTGTTTGAGCAATGTATATACTTTTACGTTAAATGGTCTGGTGAGTCGCAGGAATTTGAGATTGAGAGAACGACAATAATAGTGAAAGGCATTTTTACATGTATTTTTGATTTATTTAGAACCATAAATAAATAAAAGCGAGGTACCTAACTGGCTGGTTTCGATACACGGTATGCCTATGTAGTTAAAAATTGTTTTTATCATTGTCAGGCGACATTCACCTTGTTTATCTGTAAAAGACTCCTGTGAGTTGTAAAAGTTAGACTCCTTCCGGGTTTTTATTACACATGCACCTAATCCTGAAATTTTGCGTTTTATCTATATGGGCATATTACTATGCGGAATAATTTATTACTACTTAAATTTCAGAAAAACTTAATATACATGTTAGTTGTACTTCCCTTAGGTACTTAGAAACTTAGATACTTGGTTATTATAAGATGAGATACACGTGCTCTGCTCGTTCAGCATCCAAATATTATAAAAAATCGGAACGGAAATATTCCATTGTTCATTTGTCTCTTTACTGTCATTTAATGCATAAGTGTAAGTGCAAGTGTTCTATTTTGTTAAAATAAAATAATATTTATAAACAAGCTTTCTGATTCCCTAAATTTATCTCGCTTAAATATATACAAACGGATGTTATGAACAAATTAATTCTAAACTATTTTAATGACTATATGATGCATAATGTTTATTTAATCAAAATATTTTGTGAATTGTGTTTAAACCTAACATTAATAGATAATAAAAAAGTAGTGCAGGTCTTAGCTACTGTATTCAACAATAAAATATAAATGAGAATTTCACGTAGGCACTGAGTACCACAAAAAATATACTTTATCCTGGATAATTTTTTAAATAAAAGAGATGAAAATTCGGAAAAACTCGTTTTTCCGAAGACGTAGGGGTCGTAGATTGACAATACTAATTTTATTCAGAATACAACAGGGAAAACAGTTTTTAAATATATTTAATTTTCATCAGATTACAGGAAGAAATATGGAAAAATCTTTTTCTCTAGAAAATGTTTTTTATACACAATGAAATTGAATGTTAACAATTTGAAACCTTTATAATATATATAGGTATATAACCAATATCAAAATAACCTTTGAAAATAAAATTAATGTAAATCTCTTCAAATTTATGTTTATTCTTAGGAGTACTTATGGAGTGTATGATTAAATTAGCTGATTTGGTATGGTATCTATACATTAAGATTTAAAATAATCTTGCTCAAAATGTTTCTTTAATGCTTTTTGTCGCTTGCACGTGTACTGTATTTTTAGCATGTGTATTTTTTATGAGAACCTACTTATCTCCAAAAGCTACTTAGCTCTGTCAAAACAAAGTCGACAGATAAAACGAATCATTTCCAAATTTGTTTGAAGTACATTGGTTTCGCTGATGAATCTCGCTTTTTGTTAAAAGGTAAAGATATAAAATTTCTAGTAAATAAAAAATATCTTAATGTATACGAACGACGTAGGATTTTGCCTGTAAAATGTTTCAAATATTGGAATCTACAAAATTCACACTGAATAAGAGAGGAATAATTTTTTATGAAGATCATCTAGCTGATGGATGAGAGATATCTTGATATGTTGGAATATGTTATAACTCTCGTAACGGAAACTGCCGATAATGATGACGACTGACTGAAACCCCGATAAAATATTTTTCCAAGAAGATGGATCTCCTCCTCACTATTATAGGTCAGTTAGAGAAAATCTAGATCGTGCATTCCTCAATAAATAGATAGAACTAGAAGACGAGGAATTATTGATAGTCATCAAGATTACCAGACCTAATCCCAATGGATTTCTATTTGCAGGGGCGTTTGAAATTAGTTGTATATCGCACAGAACCAGCTAATCTACAGGAATTGCCCCAAAGAATAATTGCGGAATGTATCCACTTAACAGCACAAGGATCGCATAATGTTGGAGAAGAGTTTCAACATCGACTTTATTATTGTCAAGAGCACTATGGCGGTCACTTGGGCAGCTCATTTAATTACATAAATTAACAGAGCTTGTTCACGTTAGTTTCTGTAAGTATGCTAACAGAGTATTTAAAAATTGCGTCCATCAGTTTCAAATAAAATGATTATCAGTTTGGGAATAGTAAGAGATTTTAATTAATTTTTATTTTCTTAAGGACTAGAGTGGATAAAACAATGTATTCCATAGCGTTTAACATAAACAGTCAATATGTACAAAAATTGAACTAATAAATGTCTGCTACTGCGTACTAGTAAATGTCTATTACTGTAACACATAGCCATTTACTCTATTGAATAGATATAAAGACCTAATATATTAAAGCCTCACAAGCCAAAATACTAGTATACAGTGTTTTCTATATTTTTCTTAAAACATCTAAATAAGAACTGTGTTTTTTTTTTCAAAACAATCATTTTCAAGATATTTCATAAAAAAACATCCTCTTCCAATATCCACTTTATGTATCTATATGTGTTGCCTTCAGTTTCAAATACCTACTGAAATTTGACATTTAATGGGTAGATATCGGAGATTATGCAGTTTTTGTGTATTCACTTGCATTTGTGTTAAAAGATATTAAAATTAATGTTTATGCTTGGTATTTTAATACTTTTATACAATCAAATAATTACTACACAGTTAGTTTCTAAAAATGTCAAGCTGTGAGTTTTAGAATTCGAATTGTTAATAGAAAAATCACAACAGCTGTCGATTGCTTGATAACCACCTGAATGAAAGAAAAATCCTAGTAATTGATATTAATTTAGATGTCAAGCTAGTTTATATTAAGAGAACTTAGATCTAGATATATGAGAAATATAGAGTTTTCTCAGACCTCAAACAATATTTGCTACAGAAATTTTGCTCATGTCTGCCCCAATTTGCTCTATTTGCCAAAGTTAGTGGTAACACAGAATTGAATAAGAAGTTGATGCAGTAAGTTTCATTTTCCAACTAGTTGTTCAAAGGAGCATTCGTTTGTTGCAAAATACTGAACTTCTGTTTAATAAATCTATTTTAATAGTGTAGTTTGGTAGAGATGAGATTTTAAGTCTTTCACCAATTGCTTCTCCGTATTTTAACGCAGATTTAAACTCATTGTCCTGTTCAGATTTTAATATTAAGTAGAAAGTTGTTTGCAATGTAAAATATAGAAGTAATTATCAGCATGCGTATGTGGTAATTTCAATTCGGGAAAGCAAAACAAAGTTTAACAGTCCAATAAGCTTAAAAAACCAACACCTGATAGGTTACTTTGATATAATGGCTTCTTTCATTTTTTATATTTGCAGAAATATGGAAAATATCCAGTATAAGGACAACTATTTACATAACGCAAACATTAATTACGATAATATTTAAAAGAGTCATACTCTTCCAAAGGCAGAATTTATAAGAAAATTATTAATACAAAAATACTCGGAAGTAAATTATAGGCGAACACAAACCCAGGGATTGTTGGTGAAGGCTTATACAGGGTCCGCCATAGCTTCTACATATCAACATATATCGAAATGGAATTTGGTATAGTGATGGGTACCGAAGCGAGGCATATTTTAAAATTATTTTCAGAAGGTAATGAAATAAACTTATATTTTTTTACATAGAGCACCCCTATTTTCTTTCCATCGGTGTAAAGGCTCTAACGTCAAAAAATATGCTTCACTTTGAGGTCCTGTGTATTGAAGTCGTACCATTTTTCTACAGTAACTAAAAATTATTGTCCTCTAGTTTCTAAAACAAAAATCATATTTGATTGGCTTTGATTTTAATTTTGATTGGCCTACGATATGAAACTTTTAGTCCCCTATAGTGCATCGTTTCTTTAAAGCGTACGTTACCAGCCTTATAAGCTCTAAGAGCTGAATGTAAAAAGAAATTCCACTAACCCTTAAACTCCATTAGAGGAACAATAATAATTTTCAGGATACAAGAGCTTGGCGGACACCTTATATTACACTTTAGATCTGACAGCATGACCTAAATAGAAGCAGGTGAAATATGACCTCCAATCTCTTAACATAAAAAGGAAATAATAGATTAAGGAACACGTTTGACGTACAGCTTCAAATGCCTATTTCTATCTTTAAAATAAAATTCCTACAAAATCATAAGTGTACATTTTTGACGAAATTACTGTAAAACCACAATAGTATAAAATATGATTTAAGCAAAACAGTATGTACTTATGATGAAGTGTGAAATACTGGAACTACTGGGTCATTCGCGGTGACCGACCTTCTCTTAGACATATCTCCAAAACAAATGCGGATATAAATTAGAAATTTTGACAGATCATTTTGGCTATACCGGATGTCTATGTAAACTTGCTTATTTTAAATAAAACAAGCTATATATTTTTGCATCCGCAACAAACTCTAGAGATAAACCCAGCCGTTTCGGAGTTATTTGCCATTTATAAATAATTTGACAGGTGCAAGGGTTCGCGGGAACTTTTATAACTTAAAAAGAGACCTAAGTTGTGCTACACTTTAGAGGAAAGATAAATTCAATAGTGCTTTACAAAATGTTCTATATTTCCTGTTACATTTTGAAAAATTCAAATAGCGACTTTTTTAAGTCAAATGGAACACTTTTTACATCATGATATTTAAAATTAAATCCTTTAGTTCCAGTATACATTCAAGGGGTTAAAACCACAATTTTTGAGATATCTCTATTTATATTTGATTTATTTATATCTATTAATTTTTTGTAAAGCGGGTCTTGATTTAAACTGACAAATTGGAACAAACGATTCATTTTATTTCTATTTTGCATAAAAATCTTGCCGACATTCTTTAACGTTATCTTCCATATTTCTCTGTGTTAAGTATGTTGCATAGGAATACTCAAATGAAGACATATTAAACTTATTTCATATTCATATAGAATAATGCTGACGTACTTTTCCACATAACACTAAAACACTATGCTGCACTCAAAATCACAAGGCACAAGCACAGTAATACGGATTGAAAAGGATTGAACAGGGGATTGAGTCAATTTTTATTTCTACGAGATAAATACTCAGGATTAAGATTTGTTTTAAAACGGCTTTACTTTCAATAGCGCTTGAAATTGACGAAATACACGTAGTCTATGTAGATGAAACAGGCTGGACAATCCGGAATTTTTCATATTTTAAATCATTTTATTGCTCCAAGATTTCTATAGTCAGTATCAATAACCACCAATGCTGCAAGGATCACCCTGAACACTATCAAACAAAAATATTATCGAAGTTGGTTTCAATCCAACACGGTCGATCGGTCTAGTTGTACAAAGTGTCCTGTCCTCATTATCTTTGAAGGCTACTAAGTGTAAGCATTTAAATAGTCACCATATATATATACAGTCTGTCCATAAAGTAACACCCCCCCTGCTAACTTTTGAACGAATCGAGTTAGAGAGTTTTAACAAAATACAGGGTGAATCACGTAAAATGAAGTTGATTTTGACGATAAATTCAATTCTTCAATTTCAAAGATGGCGCCACGGGCGCTGTCAATTCATTTTTTTTAATTGGCAAAGTGTGCCGTGTTGCACCTCATTTAAAGGCTAATTCAATTCTCTAAATTCTCGTTTTTGAAAAATGACAATTGAGTTATCCGTTCTCTAGTTACAAGCGTTTGTATTAACGATATTTAAAAAGTTTGCTTTTATCAAGTCTCCTTGCCTCGCTTGCCACTGTCACTGAAACGTCCATAAGGTTCGAGAAAAAAGTTTAGCGTTTAATTTAAGAGTGTTTGAAAGTGTCTACAGGTTTTTTCTTAATTTTTTAAGTTATTCGATTTGATAGATTTGATAGATTTAAGAGGAGAGCTGTACTTAAGAATCATGCGGGTGGAAATTTTTCCAAAGATAGAAAGAATAGCAGACAATAACATTCAAAGTATTGTATTTCAACAAGATGGGGGGGGGTCATCTCATTTCTATGGACCTGTTACCGATTTTTTAAATAACCATTTCCCAGGCAGATGGATTAGCAGAAGGGGCCCGATAGAATGGTTGGCTCGTACCCCGGACTTAACTCCTCTTGATTTTTTCTTATGGGCATATTTGAAGTCAAAAGTCTACAGAACTCCTCCAGTAAATATCGACGAACTACAGCAACGTCTAACACATATGTGTAGAAATATCCCTGCAGAAATTTTAGGAAATATCAGGACAGAATTTCAAAGTAGACTTTTTATGTGCCAAGAAGTCAGTGGACAACATTTTGAATAACTTATTTAATTCTTTTATTTTTTGTTTTAATTAATATTTGTTCAAAATTTGTTGTATTAGAATATTAATTAACATTTTATTCATGGATCAGATTAGAAACAGAAACGCTTGTAACTAGAGAACGGCTAACTCGATTGTCATTTTTCAAAAACGAGAAAGTAGAGAATTGAATTATCTTTTAAATGAGTTGCAACACGACACACTTTGCCATTTAAAAATATTAAGTTGACAGCGCCCGTGGCGCCATCTTTGAATTTTAAGAATCGAATTTATCGTCAGAATCAACTTCATTTTACGTGATTCACCCTGTATTTTGTTAGAACTCTCTAACTCGATTCGTTCAAAAGTTAGCAGGGGGGGGGTTACTTTATGGACAGACTGTATATATATAGCATTGAAATAACATTAAGAATACTTTAAAAGTGATTAGTCAATAAAAAACTACATATATCACCATAAAATATAGGTAATAAGATACATGAATACAGATGAATATTATTTGTTACAAAATAACGGATAAATCATATCTAAATCTATGTCTCTGTCTTACTAGGAACTCGTACTTTAGTATTAACTAAAAACTACTACCAAAATAATTGTTATATATTTTTAATACGCATTGAACTGTTTTTAGTCTATAATAACAAATTATATATTTAATTGGGAAGGTTTCTATATAGCTACTAAACTATAAATACCTATACGAAGTTTCTTTTATTAAACACAAATATAAAGTGGAATTTCATTCTAAAATACATGGAAATGTCAACCCTATATTTCTTAGCCAATAACGACCGATTATAACTTATATTACATGGTGGTTTTGACAACATGACCTAGTTAAGGGTGGCTGAAACACGATGAATACTCTCGTGGAAAAAGGGGAGAGCAGGAGACCAACAAGCTGTATACGTATGGAGTAAAGATAGAATTTTATTGTTGCTGAACATGTACAATGAGTACATGATTACAGGGAAAAATAGTAGACTTAGGAATACAATGTAAATGTAGATATATACATATATATATATATATATATATATATATATATATATATATATATACAAAACAATATTTCCATACATATACCATACATATTTAATATACAATACCTAAAATTTAAAAATTAGGTAAACTAAATATATTCATAGAATACGTTCATAGACGCATTAATTTAATATAATACCTATATCCCAGTTTGTTTCTTTTTTCTGTGTTTAATAAAGCAATTAGTTGTTGCAGTAATAAACAAACCATTTTAGAACAGTTACACAATGTTTGAATATGTAGAAATGTTCTAGGAACATGTAGGATGAAGAAATGTATATTCCAGTATTTAAGCATAATATTTATTCCCGAGTAAGAGTCGTCTGATAACTTTACATTAATATTGGCCATGACCCCATTGATTAATTTAGTACTAGAAATGTTTTGTGTAGTGTCATACATAATTTGTAATAAAAATTGTCACTAACAGTTTTTACAAGCAAAAACTCAAGACATCTCCTAACTTCTTGTCAAGAAAAATTATTGAAATTAGCAGCAATATTAGTCTACTGTCATTAGAACTTAAGATTGTAAAATGAACATAACTGCGAAATGAATATAAGTATACATAACACAAAAAAGTTGAAGAAACTAAAAAGTAAACCCTTTAGTTTTCATAAACATAAACAAAATTAAGTTAAGAATTGTATCTTTTCCAGGATTTTAGTAAATCTAATTTAATACTCTCTAGTAATAACATAGCTATATTTTCTATATCTCTAAAATAGAGAGTGGTATATAAGATAAGATTTAAGGAAATAGTTATATAAGACACTGATACTGAGCTTTAAATATGCCCTTAATAGCTTTGACCTAGGAAATTATAGAGTTTACACTTGTTCACTGACACACACTAATCATGCATAGAAAATAATCTGTGGTGTATACCTCACCTTTTTTAAAATTAAACAAACATTACAATACCCTGTTTATATGTTCATTTTCTTGTAGATTAAAGGAAACTATTAAATTCTACCAACACTTATGTACAATAAACCTAAGGACTAAGGTAAAGACTAAAGTAATTAGCGTAAGACATTTTGGTTTGACCTAGAAAATGGATTAGACGTTAAAAAAACCATTTTCAATTATCAAACTATTGTTTTGGATAAACTTATTATTATTGTAAAAGAAAACATAAATAATAGAGCCTGCGCTATATATAAAAAGTAAAAGTAATGAGATGTGTTGTAAAAAATTTGTTTGTCAGTGAGTTCTTAGAGAGAATGTGCATGACCAGCAGGACGGCACGGTAAAGATTTTATTTCCACAGCTCACTGCAATTGCATCGGAAAACGGACGCACAGCTTAATCGCCAAACGCGATAATTATTGTTTCCGCTGGAGGTAAACATCGGAGCGATCGGGGCGGCAGCGAGATAGACCGGGATATGCTGAGTTGCCCAGCATCCGGCGTGCTGCAACTTTCGAGCCGATTATCCTGAATGAGCACGATTGCGACCTGCCGCGGCTTGTTGCATGCATCAGGACTCACCTCAACGGTCACATTTTGCTGGTCCATGGCTCATCGTCATCAGCGGTCACATCACACACAAACTCCTGGGGCTCCTGCAAGATGCAGCTGGCTCCATAGGCGTGGACTGTCCGGGTAGGCGCCTATGGAGCAGTCGGTTCACCCCACCAAAACACACCCCGGGCAGGACCGGCGCAACGACATCGGCACATCGCTGGATTTCGCGAGATGTTGGAATCACGGCGGGTCGGAAGAAAGGCGTCTTGTTAAGTAAATTATCTGAGATTGTTTGGTAAATTCGTTTTATTACTTTCATTCATTATTTAATAAGCGCGCATAAAAATTGTCACGTGACAGACATTCAACCTACAATTCCTGCAATTATTACATATAAGTATTAAAATTATTAAATGTAATTGGTAATTAATTTAGGAATCTTACTCGCAGTTTTTGTATAACAAATTGCAAATAATATTATTTTAAACGTTGGGTACTTTTGCCCATATGAATGATATACTTGTAAAAACTATTAAATTAATCCAATAAAATAACAGGTTGTAGAAACTAGTTCTACTACTTGACAGATGGCATGTACATAGCAAATAACTACGAATAGTAAGGACATCTTCGGTCCCCTATCTGCAAACGTCTTATTTAAATAAGGACTAAAACAAATCAAGCTAAAACAGCTATTCTCCTGGCTCTCTGCCACGCCGAGCGCTGAATTACAAAGCAAAATTTGCCGTATTTTGTCTAACACAGTTAGAATCAAAATACAAGGATTCGGATTGCAACGAAAACTACGAGGTAATACCTAGAGACCACACATCGTAGGATGTCACAATTGCAGCCGGGTTTCGACCTTTTTATGATCTCAATTCAGCGCTCGGCGTGGGATATAGCCAGGAGGATAGCTGTTTTGGCTTGATTTGTTTTAGTCCTTATTTAAATAAGGCGTTTGCAGATGGGGGACCTAAGATGTTCTTACTATTCGTAGTTATTTGCTATTAAATTAACCCACATGAACACATGCAAGAAACATAGGGTTCTGATTCATATGAACATATTCGGCAATTTCGCAGTCTCTTGAAGAAAAGAAAAGGGTGTTTTTGTTGTTTTGTTGTGTGCTCCACGTCATACCAACAAAAGATTTAGTGTAAATAAGTTTCAAAATTAAAATGACCATTGAAAGTATATTTGATATCCCGTTTTCAAATTTTTGGGGAAAATAGCACCCCCTGATTAGGGATTCTAGATCACCATAATATATCTTCTAAATAAAATTATGAACACAGACCCTGTTCCCTGTAATCTCATGTAACCTAAGAAATACTATTTTTTTTTCACTATGCAGCAACTATAGAGATTATTCTAATGCCAAATCAATCAAATTGGTGAACACCATGCAAAATAAGACATAATAACATTATGAAATGCCTTGTTAAAGATAAACATACACCACAATTTAAAATGGATAGACATAACTCACATTTTTTGTATAAATTTTACGAAATTTATCCCGTAGGCAGATAAATAACATGCAAACCTACTTTTTAATAAAACTATGTGAAGAAATATATATAATGGCATTATTCTTCAATATATCCCTAGGTACCTATTACCTATGGCATGGATAGACGACCAATATTTAGAATAAGGGGATTTAGAAATAATGTGAGCATACAAAAATAACAGTTTCATTCTGTTTGCTCAACAAGTGAATAAAAATACCAATTACCTCTTCGGTCTATATAGATATTTTCTTTTGTATCTGATCGATTGAAGAAAAATATATAGCAGATGCTCTGTGAGGTGATGTGAAATTCCTGCAAAAATTTATAATATCTAGCTCTGGAAAGATGGGCCCACACTACAAGCAAAGACTGAACTACGTAACAAAGTGGCTCTAACCCGGTGATGAAAGAATACCTGATAACTATTTGATTACTACATTATTCTGATATTATATTTTCTTGAAATATCCATATATTACCGAACACCACAATAAAATGCAACTTCAATATAATATTGGTTATATTTTCAAAAGTATTGCGTTTTGACTGATGATCTCTTGCTTATAGATATAATATAGGTACGTTAAGTAAATGATGAAAATAATAAATTTTACAATAAGAACACTGTACTGCAATTGTATATTCTAATAAGTACCTATACACTGTAGAACAATTGTTTTTACATTTCCTCATATTTTTTAGTGTGAAGAAAAGTTATTTTAAAATAATTATTTGCCGATGACATTTATTTTTTTACCTCATTCATCATTCTACTATTTTGTTGTTCTAAGGCCATTTTATAAGTATCAAATAAGTGTACATAATAGACATGGGAAAAGAAATTACTATGTTTATAGCCTCGCAGTCGATTATTGCATTTTGCTTTTACCCAAATAGCAAAACCGAATATCAGACTAATTTTAAAAACAATTATTTGTATATTCAATAGATTAATTACATAATTATTATACATTATACAAGTTTTTAAATACATGTACTTATATACACAACAACACGAAGTACTTGTACACTATCAAATTAAATTTTCAGTAGTCTCTACCGTCAAAAATAAAATCTCAAAATTGAGTATTCAAAAACGTATATAGAATGGTGGATGCGCCACGACTAAATTATTGTGGTCCGTTAAAACCACTTGATGATAAATGATGGGAATTATGCAACAATAATTGTTTTATAATATATGTGTTAGACTATACGTATATTATTTGAGTGAAGAAGTGGAATATTGCTCTCATTTTATATCGGGAAAGTGACATTTTATTACGAGTAGTTGAATATATTATAGATAATGCAGACATTTTTAGATCAGAGGGAAATCGTGAGCAATTTGCACTTATACAGTCCAAAAATGTTGGCAAATATCTAATGTTAATTTACCTAATTCACAGATGGCTCCAATTTTATAAAGTCCAAACTTTATTTGATTAAAATAAATCAAGCTAATCTAACTTTATCATAACTATTTTTTGAATTACCGTTTATATTTGTTTGCAAAACTTTTATTAAAAGTAAAATAACTATTATATTTTTTTAATCATGAATAAGGGTTGAGTAGTTAAAAATTAAAATTGGTTGTATCAAAAATTGAATTAAATATAATCTCTAGCTGGTGGTTTATATAATCATAATCATTCTTTGTTGTCTGTCTGTATAGCTATAAGAAGCAACATGTGACAAAGACACTTCTTGCACAAAAATACCTTGAAATTATCTTCAATATGTTAATGAATTTTGAATTATTGAATTACCTTGAAAATATTCACAATTACAATACAAATAGGAAGGGCGAAAAATTATGCCGATAACATCAACAGTGTTGTAATACTATTATTCTCAATCACGAGAGGATATCATTTTTAAGTAAATATATTGAAACAACAATAGGACTTGCGACATACTTATATCATATCGTTGTTTCCCTTTGGAGATTAAGGCATAAATCCTTTTAGTATTATTATTTATAAGTTACGTGTCCAATAGGCTATGTATATTAATCGTCTACTGCAAATAGTAAATAATAATTTTATAACTACTAATACAAGTAATAACAAAAAAAAACTACTTATAGTTACAGCGCGAACGTTAGCGAAACGTTTTTTTAGAATAGTATTTAAACGGAAAATGAATCCAGAATTTCAAAAAACCTTTTAGGAGTAGGGATATGAATTTGAATAACTGACAAGCATAAAGCTATCATTCCGTCTACCGTCTACAATTTCATATAGAAGAGAAAACCGTTCTATATTCTATAACTTTTTCTCGAAGTTACAAAAGGAAAGGAAAGCAAAGGAATATTAATGTTCAATTATCTCAATTAGATGTTCAAACTAATCCCCAATTTGTATCTTATGATAAAAATGATATTGCAGTTCTTTTGTAGCATAGCCAAGTATTTGAAAAGTTGTTCCGGCATATTCAACAATCCAGTATTCTTTGCCGTAATTACTTACGTATAGGTATAGACATAAGTAAAATAATATGACTGGATTTAAATTAACCAATAAAAATGTATCCAATGGACTAATATTTGACGTTTCTTCTGACTGTTGCATTCTGTCTCTCGCCACTTTGCTACCCTATCCATAGATTATGGTATGGTACTTCCACCCTATACCTACTTTCTTAACTCTTTTACAATATTCTCCAGTTTCAATATATGTTTCCCCTTGTAACCAGGTGGAAAAGTAAATATGTCTTTATTAGAAAACGATTTCTGCTGATGTATTCCAAATAAAATTAACTAATTCCTGGTATGTGTATAAAAAAATATATCTATGATTCCAATTGTAATTATTTTCCATTTGAAATATAAAAGTTGTGGTGGATAGAGTAGATGCGGCCATATATATTTACATACTTTATAATATACAGTATTATATGAAAGTGATATATTATGTTCCATCTTAATCTATCGAAAGATCTATTTATGAAATATTCCAATTAATTTTTTTCCGTTTCATATTATTCTCCCTAAAATAAAAAAAAATTTGGTATGCCCTGTATATACATTGTGCCCGATTGAAAATGTACCGTAGAGAATAATTGGCAGGAAAAGATTTTGTCGGAAAAATGCCGAAACACGTCGATTTTGTTTGTGAGGGGGGACAACTTTTGACGTAAAAATCATAGCCTAGGGGTCATCCCCCAAAATTTTTCAAATGGGAATGGAGTCAAGTGATACGTTATTGGAAAGGGTTTTTGATTTTCTATACAGTGGCGCTCCGTTTTTGAAATTGGGTAAATTCGTTTAGAAATTAAGAATTCTGGAAATTTCATTAATACATTTCACGAAAAATTAAATCAATAATTTCATTTAAAAACTTACCGTATCAAAGAAGTAAAATGTTGTCTACCAACCTCCATACAGCGATACAAATATCTTATTGCACTCCACCAGATACACTAGAAGTCTTGCGGGGACGAATCGTGAACATATGTCCTGAAGTGACACCGGAAGTGCTGCAGAATGTACTGCGACGATTTGAAGATAATTTGTATTACTGTATGGTGGTTGGTGGACAACATTTTCAACACTTCGTTAATACTGTAAGTTTTTAAATGAAATTGATTTAATTTTTGCATTTTTCGTGAAATTTATTAATTAAATTTCAAGAATTTCAAGAAAAACCCTTTCCATTGACGTATCACTTGACCCCATTACTATTTGAAAAATGTTTGGGGAATGACACCCCCGCATACGAGGGTGAAATTTGGGTTATGATTTTTGCGTCAAAAGTTGTCCCCCTCGCAAACAAAATCGACGTGTTTCAGCATTTTTCTGACATAATCTTTTCCTGGCAGTTATGCCCTATGGCACCTTTTCGATGGGCCACACTGGATACTATATATATATACACAGATTAAGATTTTTTTATTGCGGAGTAATTATTGGTAATTCATATAATAAGATGTTTGAGTATTTGATTAAATCTTTGGATCTTTCAGATTACGAAGCACTAAAAGCTAAATTATATAACTCTTTGTCGACACTGGAAAGAAAGTAATTAGAATATAAAAAACGTCCTCTTACGGACTCTATAAATTGCGTGTTTCGTGGGAAAAGGGGCATAAAATCCTCCTCAGCCGGTCCTACCCTCGGGACGCGCATGGCGTTCATTGATTTTACACCCAACTGTGAGCCCTGCTCTCATGGATGTTATTTTGATATGATGTTGTGTCACGGGCGCAAAGTGTTATCAGGATGTCTGTTTAATTTCGTATGATCGTGTCCCATGGACGCGACTTGCACTACCTGTTTGTTTATCAACAAACCCAAGGTTCGACTTGCGGGTCCCCAGCGGCTCCCAATTCCTCCCTTTTTCTCTTTCGGCTCTCCCGTTTCCGTTCTAGGGCTCGCACTTAATCACGAAAACACGTCTCGCATATGCTTGTGTGCTTAGGCGCTTGAAATGCACCTCGCCCACGAAAAGGATGACATTATTAGGCATCTCGCCAATTTTCGCAGCCAGGAACGGTGAAGACATTTACTCAGACTAATACTAATCTTTAGACTGATCTTTATTCATTTCAATAACGAGATGTTAAGTTAGCATATTAAATATATTTTTTTTTGAGTCGACACAATAAATCGGTACAAAGGTGAAGTAATATACAATATTGGCGATTCCAAAAATGAATGCGCTCTCTGCATGAAAATATTTGAACCTACTTAAAAGGTGATTTTTGGAGGCTTATTGCTGATATAATGATAAATAACATGAATTTGGGTTTGTTTAATGTAATAATTTAGTGGTGCTTGTGATTTTTTTGGTATTACAAAGTTAAAAACCACGTGATAAGTATTTGTACATCTTTATTTTGGCATTCAAAAGAAATCAGCACACAAACACAAACTGCAGTGTTTATGGGTGCCATTCCACAAAACGTGCCAATAGAAGTGTTTAAGATAGAGGATAGGTAGAAGTTTGGCCTTAGTATAAGAAACTGTTTCTCATTCATGTCTCCAAAAGGCATGTAACAATGTATTAACAGGGAACACGTTTATTTACACAACATAACCACTTTGTTGCAGTTTATCTATACTTTTCTATTATTAGTCTTATAAAAACAGAATTTATTTAACGAAAAACAAGCACTAATATCTGTATTATATCACCATACAGTTTATCGCACTTATTTTAGCCCAAAATGTAAGTAAACAACAACTAGGGTACATATAATTAACAATGAAGCACTTATGAGGCGTTTGACTGCTTTTACCACTTTTTTTATCTTTTATTTCACCCTAACTAGCACATAAAGTCACTATATTTATGGCAGTTGAATGCTAAATTGCTAGATGATGTGATATGAAATGGAAAATTTTTACTCGTCTTCCTCCATATTTGTTTACAATTTGCAGCGCCCTCATCGGTAATTTGAATCGCCAATAACAATTACTAAGATGCATTTTAAAAAATTAGTATGGCGCACTCTATATATAGCTAAATATAAATGTTTCTAAACTTCTGGGTATCGCTATGAATTTGACAAGAATTTAACAATTAAAAATTTATGTTTCTCTTAAATACACTTGCTATTATATTGTAGATATGACTTTGACTTATATTGCTTTTAAAAGAGTCAGTACATTACGTATTTAGTGACATACAGATTGACTTTTGGAACTTTGTTAACAAAGTACACCGTTTAATATACTAAGTGATACACAAATCTGTCACAGAATCAACCAAAATACACTATAACTTCACTATTTGTAGAAGTGATCAACAATTTTAAATGCAAGAAGTAATAAATGGTAAGTAATTTAATAGAATTTCACTTTCCACGAAAAAGGAAGGAGTGGTTTTAACGGACCACAATACTTTATTCGTGGCGCATCCACCATTTTATAGACATTTTTGATGGCACAATTTTGAGATTTTGTTTTTGACAGTAGAGACTACTGAAAATTTAATTTGATAATGTCGCAAGTACTTCGTGTTGTTGTGTATATAAGTAGATGTATTTGAAATGATTGATTTTCAATCAAGTAAACGCATTTAATTACCACCCTGTATATTGAATGTTTCACTTTCTTCGTAATGTTGGAAATAACAAAACTGTCTACCGACGAATGCAAAACATTTAAATTTTGGTCACTTTCCTTGGTTTTAAAAATATATAAAATTTTTGGGTGTTGCATGTTCGAGTAGTTTACTCGATTTTTTAGTTTGTATTTCTTTTGTTTATGGCAATGATCATTTTATAGAAATTTTTCCGAAAACTGTTAGCAATAATACTTCAGAAAAACGGAAGTACTTCAGATGAATTGAAACTAGAGCAACACTTCCGTATGACACCGGAAGTGCTGCAGAATGTACAACGACGCTTTGAAGATAATTTATATCACTGTATGGAGGAGGTTGGTGGACAACATTTTCAACACTTACCTCGTCGACGGTAAGTTGGAAATTGATTTAATTTTTGCATTTTTCGTGAAATGTAGGTATTAATGAAATTTCCCAAAAACCCCCGTATACAAAATTCTCAAAAAATATTTCAATAGGAAGACCTGTATATATGAGCTTGAGCTTAAACAAATTGAGCAAACAAGTTTCACTTGGCCAACTTTGTAGAGGGCAATGTATTATTTATTCACATTTTTTTATTCAAAAATATTTGATGTATGACTTTATTAAACACACACAGTAAAACAAAAACGATTTCTAGAAATTAGAGAAGGCTTAAATGTAGGTAGTAAAATGGATATAATTGGATATATACCTATTGTATTTTGTATTATCATTTCTTAATATAATAGAATTTAATAAAAAAGATTAAATATTGTTACCTATATATTTCATCATATTAGAATTTTAAATTAAATAAGATCGAGCTTCTTTATTATAGAAATATAATATATCTATAAATAAGTAATGTCTCTTAACCAATAAATAGTAAAAGTGATCAGCAATAATGGCGGTTATACTGTATCTTATGTTTTTTCTAGGTAGCAAAAATAGTCAAGAACCTCTTATATATAAAGAACCATTTTTATAAAACGTTAAATGTCTCCGGAAACTGGATATTATATACGTGATTTATTGTTTAAGTCTAGAAGTTTGGTGTTATTTTCAAAAATGTTAAAATATACGAAGTGTAGGTATTCTATTTAAAATATTGAAGTTTACTACGACTTCGGATATAATAGGAACTGTCACATACATTATGGCATAAGGTGTTTTCATTCAATAGTATTGTTAGTATTTAGTTATTCTGTTTCATTGTCCATAGTTTTTATTCTTTCTGCAGGTAAATGAATTAATTCGTTCATTTTGGCAGTCTGTAAAATTCATCATTTTAGCGAACAAAAGTAAATATCTTCCACAATATTAATTTGATGCAACAATTATGACAGTAATATATTTTTTAACGTCCCCGTTACATCTTTTCGAAGGGCGGGCGGGGCTATTATTAAGAAAAATCATACGTATAATCACATCATCATTCCAGATATAAAATTTCACCTTTCTGTCTCTAAATTTATCACTTCATATACAAGAGACTATCTCAAATTTTTTTTAATTTGTATTTTTTTAAAAATAATATTATTCTAGATACTTTTGTCACCCGAAGGGTGATCCTAGGCTGCAGGACTGGACCCCCGGTAGGGCTAGAAATGAGAACGAAAATCGTGATAGGGATTTTCTCTCATTTCTAGTAAAATTGTTTAAACAAAGTATTCTAAAAATAAAGGACAAAACATCAAACTAAATTAATTTGTGTAGATTGATTTCAATGTCTTAGAACGTTAAAACCGAATTAAACATATGGGTTATTTTAAATCTATCTATTTAAAACCTCTAGAAATACATTTAAATGTATTCGTATAAAAAAATTCCTTCAATTATGTGAATGAATAATTAAGGTACGTATTTTTATTCCAAACTTAATGCTGATGTCATTTAGTACTTAAAACTAATTCTGTGTTTCAAATACGTAAGTATCTCTACTAAATTTCATGTCTGCAGTCTGCAGTTTATTATTATATGACATTTTAAGAGAGACATCCTGTATAATTTCTTTGTAATACCACAACATGTGTGTCTTGCAGAAAGATTGCATGTATTTATAGGAGCACATTTGTGCACATTTGTAACTATTTGAGCATATTACTTAGTTATAGGATTTAGAACCTAATAAAATCAAGTAAATTGGCATTTGCTTGCACTTACTCCATTTGGCAAGAGACAAACCGATCTCCCACAGGAATAAATAAATCACTAGATAACGTTGCGATAATTCTTTTATATCCTTACTGATACTAAGGAATGGATACACTAAATATTTTAGACAGGAATCCTGGCGCGTTCGTACCTACAAATTAAAAATAATTATTTCTCATTTCAGAAATACCATTTATTTGATGTGGGTTTTTATTTTTAATATTCTATGAACATTACACATAAACCTGCTAAGATATTTTAGATAACTGTAACTCATTAGGCGTGCATCAGAGATTTTTTTTTATAAGAATGTTATTCTTATTTTGGTCTGGTTCACCCTCTGGTAAATTTTTGTTCGCTCACACTGGGACACCCTGTATATACATATGAAATCAAATAATAAAATATGAAGACAAGCCTATAGAAAAGATTTTAAACAAATATTTAGTTCGTTAGGTCTCAGCCGCCGGTTATAGAGGATACTAAAATAAGCACAGAAGTTGCACATAATTTAATATATAAATCTACATAAAAATTAAAGCTAAACATAAAAAGGGCTCACAATGAAATTGGTCAGTAAAATAATGACAAAATTTTATTTGCTTTTGTTTAACGGTTGTTCTTCAGTCAAGAGTATATAACCAAAAAAATATTATCTTGCTTTTTTACATAATCATTGCTCCCTCCTCGTCAAATATGTCGATAGCTTTTTCGGGCACGTTCTATGTTACCTACTAGAGATAAATAATTAATATTCACAGAACGAATTTGATGAATAAACAAGGGATACCTCTGGATTTGCATTTACCTAAAGTCTTAAAACGAATTACCATGAAATTACGTTTGTTGTAAATGCTGGCAGTTCCTGAACTTCCGGTTTGTGATATTATTATAGGAATTATATTACCATCTTGATATTAGAGCAGATATTCAAAACGGGTGCCAAGTGAATTATGGCCGAGCGGTCATGCATGAGGTCAATGGCATACCCAGAAGGAGCCAAGGGGGCTTACCCTAAAGATCTTAAAAAAGTACTTTGCAACCGCGCGTAGTTTTATTTATTTCAAAAGATTGATTGCCAAGAACGCTTTTGAAATGTCTTCAACAAGTGTGTCATCGCTTTTATGACACATTTTTTTAGGCATATTCCCCTTATGATTAGAGATAAACCTTATATGACGATATTAGTAAAAAAGAGTTCTTTCCACATATGTAAAACAGTAGGGGAATTCTGCCTAAAATGACATACCCTAAGCATTTTCGATCAAAGAAGATATGGGAATTAAGTTACAGAACGTTTTTCCTACACAATTGGCAGATATTAAGTAAGCATGTTTAACTACACTAGAAAAAAACATTCCCATTGAGTATTTTGCAAATAATTGAAAATCTAAAATAATGGTCTTGGTATGTCATTTTAGGCTAACATGCGGGTAAAATGACATAGGTATAGGAAAGTTTCAGGAATGCTATAAAACTTCAGAGAACTAATTTATTTACAAAAAAAAACCTTCTAGAACATTGAGAAACAATCAAAGGTACAAAAATAAAGGAATTGTTCAAAGACAAAGTTCGCAAATGAAAACTTTACACTTTGGGGTGACATCAGCACACTCCCACTGATTGCATTTAATACATTTAACCCATTTTTCTTTACTCCTGGATTTGGAAAACAGGGAATTGCAATAGAGACAGCCCACATCTTCTTCGCCATCATCTTCAAATGGATCCTCGTCAGAATCATGTGTGTCATTTTGCCCTGATATGAGGTATGTCGTTTTACCCAGCGTTTGAAAAAAACATAAACATAACCTCAGCGTCACATGCATATAAAGGAACTACTTAAATCTACATATAGGTAAAGTGGACAATAATGACCACACTTGTATTCGCCATAATCGCAGCTCAATATGGTCTCACGTATTTATAGAATTTTGATTCAAACTAATTAAAAATATTATAACGAGTACTTACGATTTTAAAATTTATTCACTACCAAGACACCGTCCGTATTAGAATAACGCCATCATGTAAGATTGTAGTGCTGCTAACGGAAGGTTTGACAGACACAAGCCGAGACCTCTTAAAGGCACCAATTTAAAAAAAAGTTTAGTGTGTCATTTTACCCAAGTATGTCATTTTAGGCAGAATTCCCCTACTGGGTGTTCAGTTTAAAATATTAAAGTTTACATCGACATATTATATCTTCATTAAGACGCCCTGTAAAAACAAAATCGACGGGTCCCAGCGATTTTTCAAAAACTTTGCCATTTTCAGAATAATGAATTTATGCGCGACTTTATGGACTCACTGTATATGATTTATAACATAACAAAAAATGTGTCAGTGCGGTTGTTAATAAAATTAGCTAATTTAATAAATTTCAGTATAATACATATATTTTAGAGTCCAATGTCACCATAATATATTTTTATATACAGGGCGCCCTATTTCTTGACCCGTTGCATGGGTAACTTTTTTATTAGTAGAGATACAAAAACGCTTAAATGAGCAAATTAGTGCAGTTTCGTATTAGTAATTCTACGGTAAGGCGAAAAATTATATACGGGGGAAGGTTGAAAAGTTATTGACAAAAAACGAAAAATCCAACTTTTCTATTATCCCTCGTAGCTCGTTCATTTGAAGAGTTAGAGAAAAATGCTTCACATGTTTTTTGCACTATTTTTCATGTAAAATGACATGCACTTGCTACTTTTTATATATCTCTTAAAATGGTTGAGAATCACAGTAAAATATATTTTTTTTAAATGTAATGGATAGGTGGCTGTGACATTAACCGAAAGTCCCCTTTTTTCTCTTTCAGATGATATAACATAGTCCATATTTTATCCTTACAAAAGTAATAATAATCGTTGTTTTTAAAGAAAGTTTATTGTCACATCAAGAATGCTATGGATTATGGAACAAAAGAATGTTTTGAGAACAGAAATTATTAATTAATTAATTATATTGAAGTAAATGTTCGAAATGACCACCATCCTGTTGGATACATAGTAAGCAACGTTTCTGGATACTTCTTAAAACATTATTTATTGTATGTCCATGTATGCTTCTAATTGCATCTTGAATCCTGACTTTTAGATCCTCTATATCTAGAGGAGCTGTCACATAAACTTTATCTTTCAATAACCCCCAAAGAAAGAAATCTAAGGGGGTCAAATCAGGTGTTCGCGCTGGCCAGTCGATATCCATTCTATTTCCTATAACATTATCAAACTGTTCATGTAAATATTGTTTTACCTCGCGGGAATTATGCGCAGGTGCTCCATCGTGTTGGAAGTATTTAAGATTTCTAAAAATATGAAGTGGTAATTCATTTAAATATTCCTCTGTTAGAGTATTCCTTAGAAAATGAAGGTAATTATTCGCATTCAAATTATCTTCGTAAAAATATGGGCCAATAATTTTGCCACAAAAAATTCCACACCACACATTTATCCCAAATTGACGTTGATTTCTTCTTTCAGAAACAAGATGTGGATTTTCTCGGCACCACATTATGTTATTATGGCGGTTAAAAATACCATTGTTGGTAAATCTACTTTCATCACTGAATAAAATCTTTTTCCAGAAGTCTAGATCCTCTTCGCATTTTGAAATGTACCATCGACAAAATGTCATCCTTCTTTGATTATCAGCTGGATATAAAGTATTGCATATGGAATAATGATAAGGCTTTAAATTGTTACCTTTTAAAATAGCTCTTACAGTTTCCTTGGAAGTGTTGCAGTGATGTGCAATTTCTGCAGTTGAAGAATCAGGTTTAAAATTTACATAAGCCAAAACATTTATTTCAGTGTCTTCATTGAAGTTTCTTTCATCCTTAGGCTTTGAAAAAGAACCGTATAATCGTATATTATTTTCCAGCTGTCTAAATATTCTATGATGGGGTTATCTTCGTTCCATGTAAGTTTCAAAATAAAGATTCGCTGCAGCTTGTGCATCTCGATTTTGGTTATAATAACAAAATAGCATATCATTTTTCTCTTCGTTGGTGTACATATTTGCAACACTATTATTTTGTATGCAGTATTAATAATAAACAATAAACTACTTAACAAAAACTAAAAATGTCACTTATGATCTGTCAATAATTAAATGCCAACTAGACGTTTTTAAAAATATCAGGAATCTTATTTTTTGTTTTATTTCCATAGCATTCTTGATGTGACAATAAACTTTCTTTAAAAACAACGATTATTATTACTTTTGTAAGGATAAAATATGGACTATGTTATATCATCTGAAAGAGAAAAAAGGGGACTTTCGGTTAATGTCACAGCCACCTATCCATTACATTTAAAAAAAATATATTTTACTGTGATTCTCAACCATTTTAAGAGATATATAAAAAGTAGCAAGTGCATGTCATTTTACATGAAAAATAGTGCAAAAAACATGTGAAGCATTTTTCTCTAACTCTTCAAATGAACGAGCTACGAGGGATAATAGAAAAGTTGGATTTTTCGTTTTTGTCAATAACTTTTCAACCTTCCCCCGTATATAATTTTTCACCTTACCGTAGAATTACTAATACGAAACTGCACTAATTTGCTCATTTAAGCGTTTTTGTATCTCTACTAATAAAAAAGTTACCCATGCAACGGGTCAAGAAATACGGCGCCCTGTATACAAAACTGATCTGGTTACGTTGGTACTATGTTTTATCATCAGGAGTTAAAATTCCGTGAAATTAAATTTTATTTTATTCATGGTAATATTTATTGGATAATTGCTATGAATATTCAGCAAACCCTAATCCAATTCAGTTTCGGCATTAACAAATCAATCGCATCGCTGAAAACAATATTCCAAAATTAACATCGCCGATTAAATTTATAAATTAGTTTCCAAAATGAGGTCCCTCTCTATAAAATGCTGAAAAAGGCTTAAATCGATTAATTAGTTAAGTACCTGAGAGCTTCTTAACCATTAGTTTTAGTAATATTAAATTATAAATTTCCATTTATTTTACAGGAAAATGTCCTATCTCCGGGACTTCAATCAGATTTCCTTCCAATTTCCATGAAATTCCTTGAAAATGTAATAATGGAGAGTGAAAAGTGAAATATGGTTGGGATTATTGGGTAGTTAACTACAAGGTAACTGAAAATACTGATTGACCGGTGCAGCGAGAGATGAAGGATGCGGCAAGGGAGGTATCACTATAAAATCACAAGTTTTACTGCGAAATATTATAAAAAAAGTACATATATAATATGTATATACTTTTATTCAAAACTTATTTATATTCAAAAATATACTGATTGCTTCATTTGAAGAAATTATATACAACCTTTTTATATGGAACATCCAGTATATTTTTGAATATTTGAATGCAGAATAAAATTATTAATTGAATTATATCGTATTTCGTTATTTCTATCTTTAGAATTTCCAAATAGAACGAACTCAAAACTAAGAACATTAAAATATGTTTGATATTTTTCATTTAGTAAGTATGTCTAATGTACAGTGTGTCCATAAAGTCCCGCATAAATTCATTATTTTGAAAATGGTAAAGTTTTTGAAAAATCGCTCGGACCCGTCGATTCTGTTTTCTTTATTGTTTTACATATATTAAAATTTTTACAGGGTGACTGAATGAAGCTACGTCGATATAAACTTTAATATTTTGAATTAAAAGCGATATGTTTGAGAAATACTGGAATCGATATTCTCTTTCTAACACATAGCTCTTATGACACACTTTTTTGGGCATATCTCTCTTATTATTAGAGATAGACCCATAAAAACTTATATGACCTTATTCGTAAAAAAGAGTTCTTTCCAAATATGTAAAACAGTACTGAGTGTTCCATTTAAAATATTAAAGTTTATATCGACCTAGCTTCATTAAGTCGCCCTGTAAAAAATTTAATATATGTAAAACAAGTGGAAAAAGAAAACAAAATCGACGGGTCCGAGCGATTTTTCAAAAACTTTACCATTTTCAAAATAATGAATTTAAATGAACAAAGTTAAATACGTTTTATTTCTATATAAATAATTATAAATTGAATTTTAAATGTCTTAGGTAGGAATAGGGGCTACGCCCTCCTAATCATGTGAAACAATATTTATATTTTCAGATGTGTTTTTTTAAATTTAGATAAGGATAGGGTAATATGATAGGTACAGGGTATTCGCGTATATTTTGACCTCTACCTACAGGGGTTATTAAGAAACTTAGAAAAAAAGTTTAAATACAAAAGTTGTTTGGTTTTTCACGTATTATCTTTTGGCTAGGTCGAAAAAAAAATTGCATGTCGTAAATTTGAGGAAACCAATTGGACATAATATTTTTAAATGGGACACCCTGTATAATTTTACACGCTTGGGTAAAAATTCTTTTCCTGATTTCAAAAATATATAATATTTTGTTGACATTTGCACTGACAGTTTTCGAAATATTTAATATTTAATGTTTACAATAAATTATAAACAAAATATTAAAAAATGAAAATATTAGGAAATGTTTAAATAACTAAGGAGGTTACATCGAAAATCTTTAAATATTTTTTATTACTGTTGGTTTCTAGTGTTAAATAAATTTAAGTCTTTGTATTTTTTCTATTTTTTTATGGTACGCGCTGTCGAATATTTCGAAAACTGTCAGTCAACAACATATACAACAGCAAATATCAACAAAATATATATTTTTGAAATCAGGAAAAAAATGTTTATCTAAGCGTGTAAAATTTTACAGGGTGTCCCATTTAAAAATATTATATCCAATTGGTTTCCTCAAATTTACGACATGCAATTTTTTTTCGACCTAGCCAAAAGATATTACTTGAAAAACCAAACAACTTTTGTATTTAAACTTTTTTTCTAACTTTCTTAATAACCCCTGTAGGTAGGGGTCAAAATATACACGAGTACCCTGTACATATATTCCAGTTCAGAATTTTATTGTGCGTTCACTAAGACAACAACTTGAATTTGTAGTGTTTTATTTGAAAAAATTATTATATGAAAAAATTTTTTTACAAATTTCAAATGTCCGATCTGTATCTTGAGATTAACAATTTTTTTAGATCGTAGTACTTACCAGGATCACAATGATAAAATAAATAGTACCTACCTTTTATTTTAATTATTTGTGCCTGTACAGTTGACCAAGATATGGATTTGAAATTATTGGAATAATAATAAGTATATTTACAAAGTAGAGGATATAATTATCCTCGGCAAATTCGAAGACCAGGGCCGTAAGTAAAGAGGGGTTTAGGGGATTCAAACTTCTCCCCAACACAAAATCTACTCTACTATACTAATAATATACTTACTCGTTAATAAAAACAAACAACAGCAAATTATGTGTATCACCCGCGACTAGCTACGGCCCTGTCGAAGAACATACAAGGCAAAGAGAATAAGTTTGGTCCTTGTGAAACACAGAATTTTATTTTCAGTTTATTCATGTGTTAAATATGCTGTCACTGCCACAAAAAATACGATAATCATTACACAAATGTGTTTTATCAAAATACCACACATCACATCAGTGTACTAGGTTATATTTGTGCCACTGTATTTCTTTCCTGCTTCAATATATATCTAGTAAATTCGACAGATTATAGGTTCATGGTCGGACAATATCCAGATCAAAGAAAAACTTTCCGAAAAACACATTTTCTTTTGAGGTCGTTCACTCTAAACATTTCACTATGAAATCAAGAGCTGACCCCAAATACAAATGGCAAAGAAAAGGGAGAACATCGCTAAATTATTGTTTCATGGATTAGGTCGGTTTGCTGCGAAGTTGGATTAAGTTTCCGTTCCGAATTATCATGCAAAATATTATAAACGATTAAAATATAGAATTTACATAAGATAGAATGGATAATGAATTGAATTATATCATAATAGGTACCTATTTAAATAATTTCATTAATAATGTGTTAGTTTACTTTTTGACAAAACCTATAAATAAATATACAGTTAAATAAGCCAATATATATGTAATATAACATATAAATATAGGGTGTTCTATTTTTTTCTAAATATATTTGTGTTAGAGGGTTTGATTGTACAGAAAATAATTGCACTTGTGTTAATGTTACTTCTCTCTTTACATTACTTAATTAATCTAAACGAGGAATTTACTGAGTACTGAGAGGAGTTTGGTAAGACGTGGAACTGAGAGGAGAGTTTGTTATTCACTGTATTTTGAAATAAAAAGCCTTGTTAATTGTTCTTCCATGGGAAAGTGATTATCAAGTGGTCATATAATACCACATTTTGTCTAGAAATATGTAGTATTAGCAGAGACTTATACATGTATTAGAAAAGATAACTTCTAATATATTTAGTTTTTACGTTTACTGCCAATAGCGCCAATGATATTGTGTCACTTAAAGGCCCCGTACACGATGAGACCTGCCTCGCCGCATAAAGCGACACAAGGGCTGTATACAAGGTACAAGTTATGTTTTTAGTATTTATGTTTTGTAGTAATTTATACCATCCACATGTTTTATTTAGTTGTGTATTTATATATTGCTTTTAATATTTGTCTATTTGCCTACTTATCCTGTCACTATCCAGTAAAATATAATATCTAATTACATTTCCAATAAAAATAAATATTTGCTATGTAAATAAATACAAACGATATGAAGTTACAAATCACTTTAAGTATTAAATTATGTTCAAAATATATTTGAACATAATGCGGCGATATATATCCACTCACAAAAATATGCTGAGACCTGTCGCGCAGCATGCATGTCTTAATTTCAATCGCCGATGTTGGTCTCAATGTTACCGCCTCAGCGATACATGGCACTAGCTGATACAACACCATTGCCATTGAGATTTGTCTCTGGACCTTGTATCGCCGCATGCGGCCAGGTAGGTCTCATGATATAATTAGATATCATATTTTACTAAAAAGTTACAGGATAAGTACTATATCAAATAGACAAATATTAAAAAATATATAAACACGATTAAATAAAACATATCGACGGGATAAATTGCTGGAAAATATAAATACTAAAAAACAAAATTTGTACCTACCTACTGTACAGCCCTTGAATCGCCGCATACGGCGAGATAGGTCTCATCGTGAATAGAGCGTTTTATATCTTGTTCAGATTGTACTAAATGTTGACAAAACCTTGAATTGTCTTTATGTATCCGAGTTTCCTCACCTAGCTTGAATGATTTATATGTTCGCATGGCCAAATATATTATATTCTGGAGTTGATTAAGCAATTGAATAAGACGTGCGTGCAACAGGGTGGAATGGAGATTTTTCTACACTTTATTTTTTAATTAAAAAATAAATCTTGTTAACTTTTGTCCCATACAGAAGTAGTTGTTAAATAGTCACATATTTACAGTACGACTCTATACGACATTATTCAGTCACCTATTCTGAAGGCAGTCGAAATGGTTTATATATATATACACTCCACTCTTTATCAAGAGTGGAATACAACACCGAATATGCTACTAAACAGGTGAATCCTTTGAAGTGAGATATAATAAACATATACAGAAACATAAACACAATTTATATTGTTTAAATATCTACTCCAATCAACCACAACGCAATAATTCTATAAATTTGCAAGAAGAAATATTTGCTAGAATACTTTTTAAACGTCTCAATTCAATTTATATATTCTTTATGAGAAGAATGATTTGCATGAGGATTTTAGTGGTTTCATAGTGTATACGCATATAAAGTAAATAATATAATGTATTGTGATCAAACACAAATTTATTTAATAAGGTAATAAATAAATCCACTATTTTTAAATCTAATTTAGTAACTATAGGAACTAGATAATATACGGACACACCAACATTATCAGAAATAATTTTTAATTACATCTGAATATCTGCAACACATTTTAATGCTTCTATCAATCGAAAACGCTTGAAAAACTTAAGCGACAAGAAGAAATTCAGATTCCTCTAGGACACTTGCCTCTGCATTTTATTGAATTCTTTGGTTTTACTCTAAAACTAAATAAATTTATATTTAATCTGGCTATTGCTAAGAAAGTTATTAAGAGAGAACGTATTTTTTGTAGTTATTCTTATTACACAGAGCTGCAGTTGTATTTTAGATAAAAAGGAAAACCATTATTGCGCCATTTTGATTGTAAAGTTCATTTTATTTATTAGATTTCTCTCTCGCATTGTGTTCATAATATACCTACGTTGAAATAGCTTACTGTCAATAATAGCTACCTCAATGCTTACAAATGTTTAGTAAGTTAGCAGAAAGCGAGTATATATTCAATGTTATCTTCACTCATTGTATATTATCAATTTCTCTTGGTTACATAGAAAGTCAATCATTTATACCTATAGATATAGCGCTATTTCTGTTAAAATTGTATAGTTGAAATACGTTTTAAGCTTGTCATTTCCGCATACTTATATTAATTTGGCAGACTCAAATATTATAATACGTCGTTATACCTAAATTACATATTTTTAACGTGCGAAATAAAAACTTTTATTTGAGGTGAAAAATGTGAAATTATAATTACAATTAGTTGATTGTGTGAATCACAGTTCGGTTAATATAAAACATCCACAGTTATTATCAAATTTTTAGCTAAACTATAACTAAACAGATACTCTATTTATAAATAAATGATTTGGAAGATATTATTTTCTTTTATCACGAATTTACATATAAAGGGTGGCCCATAATGTAGTGACACATTTTGAAGTCTAATAACTTTGCCTCTGAAAAACCTATAGGTAAGTTTTTGATTTTGTTCGATAAAAAAACTCAAAAAGTTTTCTTGTGTTGCAAAAAAATACAGGGTGTACCAAAGTATAAAACGATTTTAATCAAAATTTTGAATTTAACAAATTTAAGTAAAAGGGAAACTAACAATACTTAATACTAATAATACCTACCTAATAATAATACTAACTAGCCTAATTTTTAAAAATTGTGTCCAAAAGATGATAACCTCTTCTTGAACATTCTTCTACTCTAGACACCATATTTCGCATAGCATTATGCAACATTAATGGAGCAATATTCTGGATTTCTGTTCAAAAATTTTCTTTTAATTTGTCGATATTTTGCGGATTATTGATGTAAAACCTGGATCCCAGGGTGTTAAGTCACATGACCTCGGGGGCCACTGGAGATCACCAAACCTTGAAATCAGGCGTCCTGGAAACATTTGCCGCAGGACATTCATGGATGCGCGGGAAATATGACATGTGGCGCCGTCTCTTACTGAAACCACATGTTTTCAGGAAAACGCCGTAACTCTTGTTGAAAAAAAGTTTCCAAGATGTTCACATAACTTACGAAGTTACCGTGGTATTTTCTTCATTTTTATCCTCAAAAAAATAAGGTCCCATAATTCCCTGTGCTGACACTGCACACCAAACAGTAACATTTTGACTATGAAGAGGAGTTTGGTATATTTCTTTGGGATCCTCTTGAGGCTAACGAGAGTTTTGTTTGTTTACATAGCCATCATATGAAAATGTGCTTCGTCAGACATAAATCAATTTTCGGACAAATCAGCATAGTTTTCTAAAAGCTCTAAAAATTGTTAGAAAAAGCAAGTTTGGCTGCAAAAGTCTTTTAGCTCCTGCACAAGTTGAACTTTATATGGTTTTAAGCGTAAATCTTTATGCAATTCTTTGCAGGCTACTCCTTGAGAGTGTTAATGTTTGAGATTGTCTGTTTGCAGAAGGCTTTGAACTTCTTAAAATGTAACTCGAACTCTTTTAATATTTGAAGGAATTCTAACTGAAATAGGCCTACCTGCAGCAGGTTTCTTCTCCACAGCTGATGCTGTATTTTAAAATTGTGTTTCTACACGGAGGATTCAAATTAAATCTTGTGCGAAACTGACGGACTCGTTATTTTAAATACATTTTCAACAATAAAAGTGCGATGATTCATTTTTCGAAAGCGGCAGTACGTTACTGTCTATTTGACAATTATAACAATTATAAATCTCTATGCATGGTCATGCTTCAAAAAAATAGTAGTATACACAATGTAACTTTACTTACATAGTTAGGTATTTTTTGACTTGAATTTTTATACTTTGGTAGGTACAGCCTGTATTTTTCTGAAACGGATAAAAACTTTTTGAGTTTTTCTATCGACCAACTACAAAAACTAACCTATAGGTTTTTCAGAGGCAAAGTTATTAAGACTTCAAAATGTGTCACTACATTATGGGCCACCTATAATATGTAAGTATGTCCACTTATTGCAGTGGATCCTTACTCTTAATATGAGTTTTTCTATATTCATTGCAAATAGAAGAGTACGTAAAGCCATATTCTACGCATGGTTCATAATATAATAATCATGTACTTATTTATATATAATATGATAATAATAATGTAGGAGTTTTGAGGTTAGTAAATAATAATAATAATACTAATAATAGTAATAGACCGCATAACCGTCCAGATATTGTTATGCTTTATAAAGAAAAAAAAACTGCAATTTTCATCGACTTTACAGTTCCGCTAGATGAGAACATTGAAAGTGCACATAACGGTAAGATAACCAAATAAGTATGATGAGTTAGCCCAAGAAGTCAAGCAAATTTGGCAACTAAATAAGGTTATCATCATGCCGATAGTCATCTCGGCAAATGGTTTGGTGCACAGAAAACTTGCTTCTTATCTGGAACAACTGCAACTGAGCCTACAGCTATATGATAGGACCAATGCAGAAAGCTGTAATTTTGGTCACAACTGCAATACTCGTAGTTCGAAGAGTCTTATCTAATTAGAACCACCTCTTACGTCCTTGGATATCTCGGATGTACGAGCTACGTCCAGAGTAATCTGTGAAAATTAAAAAAAATAAAAAATAAATAAATAAAAGAAAATAATAGTAATAATAATAATTATTATTTCGCGGGACGCATTTGCGCCTCTGGAACGACCTGCGTTGGTAGGCCCTAACAATCATTCAATTCTGGAATGAAGTGAAACCTGAAAAACCTCATTTAGTTATGGGGACAGTCAAACATCAACTGATTTTAATATCACATTAACACAAAGTTAATATTCTTCCCAACCCTAGGCCATCCCCAGGATGGTTGTCACCTTATCCTTGCGAACAAGCCTTGATCGATGAGTAAACAATTTAATTGTCTGGTAGAATGGGGATGCGAACCCACGACCTCTGGGTTGAGCGATAGAGACAATAAACCTTGAGCCACCCGCTCACCAACAGATAACAAGCAACATTCACTAAGTATGGCATACCTAATTAACATTAATATACCTACCTACCAACATTTGATGTTGAATTTTATTCTAAGATTATCGTTAGAAGTATTACACCAATTTTATAGGTATTATAGCAGACAGAATATACTTAACAGAAAATATAACAATCAACCTAAGTATTTGTTGAAATTTGAGATTTTTCCCTAATGAACCGCGCCATCTATTAATAGTGGAACAGACCAATGTATGTAGATTTCGTAGAGTCCTATATAAAGATTTCGTATGTGTTGTTGCCCTCTATCCAATAATGTCTAAATTAACAAATTAATGAGAGCGGTCTTGCTTGACAATTCTAGAATTTTCTTGAGCAGACGAAATGTTTGAAGTTCCAATGAATATTCTAGGTTCAGGAACTAGATGTCAAAACGTCAAAACCAATGCGATCAGATTTTCGAGAACTTCTAGGTTATTTAAAGAAGCATACCTTTGAAGCATACATTGCTTTAAAAAAAATTGCCAAAGTGAATTAATTTAACCTTTAAAAAGGTAAGCAAATAATCGTGGCTTCTTTTTAAACCGGCTCTTTTTAAAAGTCACGGTTTTTCGAAAATTAGGAAATCTGGTGTTTTAGGTGTTTTAATCTGTGATTATCTAATTTATCTGAGAAAAGAAATGGCTAAATGGGGAGAAGGAGATCCTAGATGGATCGTAGAAGAAAGGCCTGATGCTACAAATGTTAATAATTGGCACTGGACAGAAAAAAATGCCAGTCCTTGGTCTCAGGAACGTATAAAAGAGTTGTTTAAAGACATTCCACTAAAAACTGGAGAGGCTGACATTCAAATTATCGAAGTTGAAAAACTAGAAGGTGAAGCATCGGCTAATAACAGAAAAGGGAAATTAATATTCTTCTACGAATGGGATATTGTACTAAAATGGAGTGGAAAACTTAAAAATGGAACAGACAGGGACATTAGTGGCAAAATTAAAATTCCAAATTTGTCTGAGGAAAATGATGTCTCCGAATTAGATGTAAGTGCCTTATGTATCTAGAATTTCCAGAATAGTGAGGATAACTATACAAATGAGTTCATTGGAAAGTTATGAAACTTTATTTTAATAACTATACTTAATCCTAGGTACAATGCGATTTATTGAGTTTAATGATCACCTTTCACCATGGAACTTTACCTCATGTCTTTTATTCTCCCAGTTTTCTGTCATAGGTACCTATTTAAATAAATATAAAAACTATAATTTAATATTTTTGATTTGGGATTTTTAAAGTTTACAGATTATTGAAAAAATGGAGGACTTATATATCTCGTTGATATCTATATTTTCCTCTCACTCATTTAATTTTCTCCCGGCTAAATATTCTGCCTCAATTTGAGAACAGCAGCTAACAATTAAAATATTGGTTATTTGGATACTGTTTAAAAATAAATAGCAAAAATGCAGGAACATTAAATTATTTTTTTAAATTTTAGATTCAAATTTCGGTAAAAGACGAGGATGAAGAAGGCTCAAAACTTAAACAGATTATGTTCAAGACGGGTAAAGATTTTGTGAGAGAACAACTTGCAAAATATATTGCTGGTTTAAAAGAGGAATTTTCGAAAGGTATGATCCTACCAAAAAAAGGAGAAGTTAAACCGGATGGTGTTAAAATCTTGGCAAGTGGATTTAACAAGGTTAGCATGGATCCAATAGTAAATTCTAAGGAACCAAAGCTAGGACTTAAAATTGATACAACAACTATTAAGCAGACCCACAAATTTCAATGTACCGCACAAGAGTTTTATGATGCTCTTACAAGAATAGAGATGGTAACAGCATTTACAAGAGGTGCAGTGAAGTTGGATCCTACTAAAGGTGGGGAATTCAAATTATTTGGAGGTAATATTGTTGGAAAATTTCTGGAACTAGTACCTGCCAAGAAAATTGTGAAACAGTGGAGGTATAAACAGTGGCCTGATGGACATTTTTCTACAGTTACACTTAAAATCGACCAAAAGGTATGTAGGTAAAACTAGTTTTATTTTCTAAGTTCTGGCTATTTTTTTCTGGCCTGTATTTTTGAATTGAACTTAACATCAATTATTCAAGACTATAAGTAACAGATCAGTGGTCTATATCTATATGATGTGTGATTATTAGCACATTTAGCCTGCCAGTATTATCCTTGCTACTCTTAGGCAGGCGGGTTGATATCACGAGTTAATTTATATACATACCTACATTAAGTACTATAAGCCAAATTATTTGTTTTTATTATGTTATCTACAAAACTTCGAGTCTCGGACAATATATCTACATATGTTAAGCACTGGAATAGACCAGTATTTTTTATATTACAATATTTAACATGAAGTAATTATACATTTATATGATAAAAAACGGTCTCCCACTCGTAGAAATTGATAACCTCTGTCCATCCATTGGTCATTTTTTTTTTAAACTACCTAATTACGATTGGCCCGTTCTTGTATCCGAATCCAATATATTTTTATTTGGGAATCGGTATATTTCAAATTTTTGATAAATAGATTGATTTGATTAGATAAATGATAAATTAATTTTTGTGTAGAGATGGAGAATTTAATGCTGTGTGTTTTAACCAATTAAATGCAGGCATTCATAGAAATGCACCATGTTGGATGCAAAAGAATGCAGTAGGACCTTTGAAGACTGATGTCTTAAGGTGCTAAAAAAGCTACTTTCCGATATTTGTCTCGCTTATCTGTAAGGCAGAGACAATATTTGTTACAGAGGAACATAAAATCCTTGTCATCGTATCTGCACAACCTATATATTTTATTGGCACTTAACTCCATAGTATTAAGCTGTATTGAGATGTTCATGGTCCTGTGATGATCCTGATAGTGCTAGATGTACTTATTGACTGGGTCGCTTTAGACCAGAGCTCTTTAATAAGGTTGAGTATGATCATTTTTCTAGTTTTTTACATTGTCCACTTGACAATAGATATTATTACATAATATAGGTATTATAGAAATCCAAGTATTGGTCCGGATCCCTTAAATTGATTTTTTGAGTCTCTTCTGGTGACCGTGTCCATCTTATTTGCATCTATGTTGCAATGACTAGGAACCCATATCAGCTTCGTCCAATATTGCTTTATCTCTGTAGGATCTTATTGATACACTCTAGGACTACTCGAGATCGAGAATAATGCTGAACTATGAAAGTAGTAGCGGTCACCTGGTTGTTCTTGCTTATCTGAATATGCTGATTTGAGTATCTCCTTATTACATCTTCCTGTATAGATGCAGAGATAGTAAATATTTTCATCTGGAATACTGTAGCATTTCTCCCCAGAAAGAGATGTAATTTTACTTCACCACAGATTTCCACCTCTGTGCCGCCCCTTTCTCAGAATCTATCTGCGAACCATACGAGCCCTTTTGAGACTAAAGCATCAAGATTATTGAGCTAGGTTACCCTATCTGTTATCTATACTAGGTATACTTTGAATTGTCTATGAAACAACAAGGGTCTGAAAGATATTCTAGCTCACCGCTATGAGCGATTTATCTACTTCCACTAATTCTTTAAGATGCCTGCATGACCCCTACCATTGTTTTTGCATAACCAGGGCCCCCACTGTTTGATTCTGTATGAGGCCCTGCTTGCTTCACCCTTTACTACAATGTAAAGACTCGAGTAAGACAGTATTTAGAGCCACTGCCTTAGTTGTGCTGATATTTAGTCCTTGGTGGTGCTTCACCTTTCCATGTGGTGCCATCATTCGGGATGATCGTAGGTTATGTACTATGCTGTACATAAACAAGGGTATTACTTACTAATTACTAATGTTTTATAGAATGTGATGATGTATTTAAAAGAAAATCATCCGATTAAAATTGAATTGCGTGTATTCCTTTATATTGAATTAGTTATGCTGGATAATATATTTTTTTTACTACTAACATGAGAAAACCTTATTATTTACCTCATTTGTGTAATGAGAAGTAGTTCATTATTTACCTAGGTTCATGATACAACTACACAGATATGCTCATAACTTTCGTTTGTTTGCGCATGACGTCATTCGTGAGGAAAAAAAGGCAATGCGATGCGAAAATTCTTATGGGCAGTGATATAATTATTTTCGTGTTTATCAATTGTTTTTTCCTCGTAACTGACGTCACTATGCGGATAGGCATATCTGTGTAGTTGTATCATGCCTAGGTTAATAATAAATTGTATTGAAACTCATTTGTTTGACATTTCACGCATCAGTTTGACATTTCACCTACTTGATATTTCGATATGTTTGAGTAATACGGGAAATGTCTGATTTTAAAATGAAAATGAGATCTTCTGGTGTTAATTCGGCTATTAGTAGTAAAAAAAATATTATATATACCTTGGTTGAGAAGGTCATTATTTACCTCGAAAATTATATCCTTCGGCGCTACGCGCCTCAGGATATAAAATTTCTCGATCAATAATAGCTCACTTCTCAACCTAGGTATATAATATACTATTCTATACACATTTTGGATTTCAAATGTTTTTATTTTCAGAGTGACCATACTGAAGTAACATTAGAACAAACAGGTGTACCAACAGGGGAGGCTGAGGTAACTAAAGAAAATTGGCAGCGCTACTACTGGGATGCTATGAAACAAACATTTGGGTTTGGAGTATTCTTCACTTAGGCAAATGTTGTTAGATACATTTTTGGCTATTTTTGAACAGTGTATAGTATTGTATTTCTCACTTCCCATTAAAGGCGGTTTAGATAATTTTCATTCTTTTTGCTGGAGACAATTATGTTTGCTACATCTTGGCAAGTTTTATAAGGCCTTTTTTATATTTAATATTAATTTATTTTTGCCACATCATTCAGTGACTAATAAATTTTTTTTATCATGCGATACTTTTATTGACCCATGTACAATATTTGTTACATTTTGAATTTTAAATATATAAAGTTGAAGTAGATAAATATTTTCCTTGCTTTAAATGTGAATGCATAACAGAGCGAGCTGTCCATAATATGTTAACTTGAGCTACCTTTGCTAGGAGCTAGGTAAGATTATTTGTAGGTTTTATCCATAGACATATAATTGTCTATGGTTTTATCTGATGTGGTATACACAAATTTTTGTGTAAGTATACCGTTGATATATGAGGTGAGAGGATTCATATAAATAGAAAGCACCATCTACAGTCTGACCATGAAAATAAGATGCTTGGAAAGAATTCACTTTCCACATTACATGTTACTTATAAGTGTTATCTGCATAACATATTTTTGTGATCATTGATATCCACATATTCGCTGAGAGATATTTTAGTATTTATATTATATATAAACAGTGCTCCAATGCACCTGCCATCTTTGGTGGTCAAACGGCAAAACGGTTCACTTCTGTATTAACTAGAAGCATCGAGTTATTTCTGTTTAACCAATGATTAACTTAGGAATGATTCCACAGTTAACAATGATTAACTTAGGAACTCTTTGTAAAACAAATCTGATTTTTCTTACGAAACCGTACATAGCAGCGATGCATTCACCAATTCACCCTCGTCACTTACCGTGGCTTATATCGGTGTACATATAACAAAATAGTTTATTTTATCGTGATAGGACTGTAGACATTGCGGTAAATGAAAGCCTAATTGATTCAGATTAATCACATGATACCACTCAAACCGAAGCGAATCGACAACGAATGACGAATTGTTGGTACCTGTTAGTCTAACAAATATACGGAGGTTGTACGGAGCTACTATATTTCCAAATTTATTTAAATTTTAAACTGTTGCAAAACAAAAAATGGGGAAGGAAAATTTAAACTGAACTGGCTACGAATGACCCATTAGATATCCAATTGGTATCCAATTAACCTCCTAGCAAACACAAAACAAGTCAAATTATTAGCTTTGGTGGGAATTTTTATTTTTTAACTTCTTTAAAAAAGTAATAGATCCATTACGACTGTAATAGGAAATCTAACCCTGCTGATATGAAGTATCAGGTAAGTTGGTCCTCTCAATGATGCAAAAATTGACCGCGACCTAGATCACGATCTCGACATCCACCACTCATCGAGGATCTTTGTATGGAGAAGGAAGAGTTAAACTGAACTGGCTACGAATGACCCATTAGATATCCAATTGGTATCCAATTAACCTCCTAGCAAACACAAAACAAGTCAAATTATTAGCTTTGGTGGGAATTTTTATTTTTTAACTTCTTTAAAAATGTAATAGATCCATTACGAGTGTAATAGGAAATCTAACCCTGCTGATATGAAGTATCAGGTAAGTTGGTCCTATCAATAATGGAAAAATTGACCGCGACCTAGATCACGATCTCGACATCCACCTCTCATCGAGGATCTTTGAATGGGGAAGGAAGAGGTAAACTGAACTGGCTACGAATGACCCATTAGATATCCAATTGGTATCCAATTAACCTCCTAGCAAACACAAAACAAGTCAAATTATTAGCTTTGGTGGGCATTTTTATTTTTTAACTTCTTTAAAAATGTAATAGATCCATTACGACTGTAATAGGAAATCTAACCCTGCTGATATGAAGTATCAGGTAAGTTGGTCCTCTCAATAATGCAAAAATTGACCGCGACCTAGATCACGATTTCGACATCCACCACTCATCGAGGATCTTTGAATAGAGAAGGAAGAGTTAAACTGAACTGGCTACAAATCACCCATTAGATATCCAATTGGTATCCAATTACCCTCCTAGCAAACACAAAACAAGTCAAATTATTAGCTTTGGTGGGAATTTTTATTTTTTAACTTCTTTAAAAATGTAATAGATCCATTACGACTGTAATAGGAAATCTAACCCTGCTGATATGAAGTATCAGGTAAGTTGGTCCTCTCAATAATGCAAAAATTGACCGCGACCTAGATCACGATCTCGACATCCACCACTGATCGAGGATCTTTGAATGGGGAAGGAAGAGTTAAACTGAACTGGCTACGACCATTAGATATCCAATTGGTATCCAATTAACCTCCTAGCAAACACAAAACAAGTCAAATTATTAGCTTTGGTGGGAATTTTTATTTTTTAACTTCTTTAAAAATGTAATAGATCCATTACGACTGTAATAGGAAATCTAACCCTGCTGATATGAAGTATCAGGTAAGTTGGTCCTCTCAATGATGCAAAAATTGACCGCGACGTAGATCACGATCTCGACATCCACCTCTCATCGAGGATCTTTGAATGGAGAAGGAAGAGTTAAACTGAACTGGCTACGAATGACCCATTAGATATCCAATTGGTATCCAATTAACCTCCTAGCAAACACAAAACAAGTCAAATTATTAGCTTTGGTGGGAATTTTTATTTTTTAACTTCTTTAAAAATGTAATAGATCCATTACGACTGTAATAGGAAATCTAACCCTGCTGATATGAAGTATCAGGTAAGTTGGTCCTCTCAATGATGCAAAAATTGACCGCGACGTAGATCACGATCTCGACATCCACCTCTCATCGAGGATCTTTGGTATGTCCGTGCTCTTATAAGTCCTGGCTGACCATATGAATTAGACAAATTATTTTTTGCAAGAAAAATTAAAATTATTCTTTAATTTTTATTTTTTGTTAGACACACTTAAATACAGTTTTAAACATTTAAAACAATACACGAAAAAGATAAATATTTAATAAGTTATCATTTCTTTAAATATAGCACAAGAAAACAAACATTTTATTTAAGCAACTATTTGTAGAAAAATGCTTGCCGAAAATTAAGGCAAAATCTAGGAGCTTGGAATGTTTATGCGACGAATATAATATATTAAAAATTACATTACAAAAAGTACATTTTCCCATTCCAATTAGTTCTACTCAAACTAAATTATAAATGAAAACACAGATAAAAAAACAGTAAACTATGGTACTGTAATATCATTTTCAAATGCAGTCAAAATTAAATTCTTTTGGTATTTCGGGATACAGTTTCCTTTAATATTTGTGACCAACGTAAAGCTCCTGAATCTACAATTTTCGGCACGACTGACAATGTCACGTAATCATATCATTATCATGTCTTATACAAAATGAATAACCAGATAATCCAGATTACATCTTTTATACCTATATATTTCTTGTTATCTTCCATCGACCATTGTTCAACAATGACATGTTAAAAGACCATTATTTAATGGTCTTTCTTTTTTGGTTTTTTTGGGTTGCGTGATCTTGATTTTGCCTTACACAGAGGACATATTGGTGCATTCCTGTGAATTTGTTGATGACAACTCAAGCAGGATTTCATTGGCGGAGGCTGTTGCCTGCAATTAAAACAAAACAACTTTAATATCATACACAGAATACATATTTAAATCAATATTATTCATTCTTGTAGAAGTTTAATTATGAAAAAAGTCATAAGCAAATTATAATCATTTATAATATACTATATTATATCACAGTAACACTCTACGTACTTATATCAAATGATTCAATAAAATAGTTAAGATTGATAAATGTGAGAGTAGTTATTAAGCAAAAGAAAGAAGGGAAGGTAAGAAAAATATTAAATTAAAATTCTTAAGAGTACGGACATTCCAAAGATGCCTCGATGAGCGAGGTCGCAGTAGCTACATCGATATCACCTCGTACATATCATAACAAAATATATTATTTGATCGCGGTAAAATTGGTCCAGATTAATCATGTGGTATCACTCAAACCAAAGGACGATTTGTCAGTCGGAGTCAGACTTGGTACCTGTCAGTCAAGCAAGTGTATGGAGCTACTATATTTTCAGGTTTATTTAAATTTTAAACTGTTGCAAAACAGAAAATGGAGAAGGAAAAAATTATTAGATTTTATATTTAGTGCACATGCTATTTGCGATAAATGGCATAGACAACATCATAACCAATATAAATATTACAGAAATTTCGATTCACAGATAGCCGTGAGATGAGACACAAATATGATAACTAAATTGGCTTCGAATGACACATTAGCTATCCAATTAACCTCCTAACAAATACAAAACAAGCTAAATTATATATTTTGGTTGGAATATTTCTTTTTTTAACTTCTTTAAAACTATAATATCTAGGTTATGGCCGTTTTTGATATTGTAGTCATACCATAATAACTGACATTCAAATAAAATGGATCTATTACGACTCAAATAGGAAATCCAACCCAGCTGATATGAGCATCTCCAGTTTGTTCGCCCTCTTATCAATGTAAATATCGACTGCGACCGAGATCGCGACCTCGACATCCACCTCGTTCATCGAGGCATCTTCGACATGTTCGTACCCTTAGAAAATGGGGTATTTTCTAAGGGTACGATGTTGTTTTGTACCTATAATTCAAAGGGTGATGTAATATTTTGAAAATAACGTGCCATAAGATTTGTTATAAAAAATTATTTGTTACTCTTATGTTACTAGTTAAAGTGATGTCAAACTATACCATTATAACAATTGTAAATAGAACCTCAATATTTAGAGTTTATGTTATGGTTATTTACGAACAACATAGAATCCTCTTCATATATGCATTTATTAATTAATGCATATATTCAATTAAAAAATTGAATCAATTGTTTTTATGGTCCCTCCTGTAATTTATATAGTAAACCACTTTGCTGAACTAACCAAAATAGTAACTCTTATAAGATCAAAGCACTTTTAATATTAAACACTCTATAGATTATAGATTCTCTATAAGTAAATTTTTTGTTTTAGTACTCTATCTACATAAATTAAAATATCATTAGGACAGATAAATAGGGCACCTCAGACTAAGATCCGACCTGAAAGTAGGTGTAGGTGGTCCTGGATGCGGCGATTGAGCCATACTTCCTGGACGGCCTGGCTCCGGTTTATTGGTAACTAATCTCAAAGGGTTTGGTGGGGGCAAAAATGTAGGTGGTAGTGGAGGAGCCAAGGAACTTATTGAGTTGTCACTTGGAGCAATAGGTCTGTTCCAATCAGCAGTTTTGTTGAAACTTGATGTCTGTGACTTGTTGGAGTTGTATAATTGAGAAAATTTCCTAAGTAAACAAGAAATAAACCATATTACCAATTCTACTGAAAATTCCATACAATCATCTTATTTTATTAGAGCTTAATTCTTTTTTATTTACAAAGAAAATATAAATCCTATCATAAAATAAACTTCTGTTGTGTAATGGAATGCGTATATCTATAAAAATTGACCCAGTTGTAATGGACCTCGCTACATACATATTACATAGTTCTAAACAAAAAAGATCCTAAAGAATTACATGTATTATTGCTGAAGGCAATTTTAATTTTAGTACTAAAATTAATCTACAAGTTGCTTCTATCAAATTTTCAAGTAGGTGTCTATTAACAGAGCGGATCAAATATAAATGAGTCTTTATGAATTGTCAGCCGAAAAGTTTCTCAAAATGGTCCTATCGGGTGGGGCAGCACCTCACTAATAAGCACAAATTATTTTATGGCAAAAAAAATTATTATTTATAATTTCTAATAATTACATTGCATAAATACTACTACAATAGTAAATGAAATTCAGGACTTGATTTTATGAAAATGAAATCTCGCATAGGAAATGAGATCTAAACAAAAATTTGAATAAAGATTTCGTTATCTAATTGACTAACCACTATGAACGGAACAAAACATCAACATTTTCATATTTTCATTCACAAACATGCTATATTTTTCAAGATTTCATATCTGTAAAATTTATGTAAGAAAACATTTAAAATAAATAAGAAAAATATTCTCATAATCTTAGGAATAGAAGTCGACAGAAAACGGATTTTAACAATCTGAAATTATACTTTTGTTCAAATAAATAAAAGTTCATAAACTTTGCAGCATCCCTAATGCAAATTTTTTGGGCGTTCCCGCGAATCCTCCAAATCACAGCCATCCAATAAACCAGCGATGTCTCATGGAAAAATTTTAAAAAATAATAAATTAAATTGTAATATTTCAAGAAAAAGTTTCCAAATTTAACCTCATATGAACTGAAAAGAAACATCATCAGAAAATAGGGTTTTTTACAAATATGTATATATAAAGATACAATTCAGAAATAGGTAAAAATTCCCTGATTTTTCCAGGTCGCTGGACACTCTGTTAATATGAACTAAACAGAATATGAATAAAACTATAGATGAATAATTTGAAACAGCTGTTATAGTTGGTAAAGACATAATATTCCAAAGTAGCATGTATTGTAAACACTAAAACATGAGGAAATAGAAATATAAATTCAACTATATTATTATTAATTAAGAATAACTATATAATTTTAATATTATACAGGGTATTTACGAACTTGGACAGAGGATATTTGAACTGTAAATAAATCGAGATGAAAAAAATTGATTGCTTGAAAAATTTTTAGCAAATTGCATATTTTTTCAAGGATGATCTACAGGTTGCAAACTCTGTACTTGCCACTTATGAAATGGATATATTTGCTCTTCACGCAATGTTTACTACACAACATGGTAGGAAACTTTGGCTTGCCAGGAGATTTGTCGAGTACCCGAGCTGAGATCATCTTTAACCTTTATAAATAAATATAAAATTGGCTCTTCAGCAGCTAGAACCTGTCTTGGACAGGCAAGTTCTTCATCATGTCCTCAGCATAGTTTTAAACATTCTGAATCACATCCTTGTCGCATTAGAGTGTATATGTTTTAATGATTTTGATTTATCATTAATTATAAGCACCCTTTTGCTGTTTGTCCGATGTTGATTATTGAAATTACTTCTTATTAAGAAACCTAGAGATCCTCTGATGTATCTTTACAATTCAGAGATCTTCTCCAAGTTCGTAAGCACCCTGTACATCATTAAATAGGGTCAGTACTTACCTTAAATCACAAGAATTTAAATTCAACTTACTCTGGTGTTATACTGGTACCTTCTTCTTCATGTAATTCTGGAAGACGGTCTAGCCCTAAACACTCTCTCCTAAGTCGATCAATTTCATTCTTGAGTGGTAAATACTCCTCATGCAAACGCAGTGCGGCACTCATTGATCTAGTACGACTTTCATCTGCTTGTTTGATTACACCTTCCATCTAATACAATAAGGCTATATTAAATGTTATAGGACCTATAAAATGTGACTTTTACCAAATTTTATAAAATGCATAATGAGCATTTTAATCTTCAGTAGGTAGTACCTAGTTACTTGCAGATTGTTAAAGTATTTAGGGCAATATTACTAATTATATTAATTATCGCGTTTGTGTTTTAATATTAAGTTATGGTTTTATTCAGTAGCTATTTGCTTTTTGTAGCAGCATACTTACAGCATTTATATCTGCATGAATTTGTCTTAATTCTTCTACATGAGACATTTTTTCTTGAAGCAATAAATCCATTTCCTGCTTGTATTCAGACAAACATTTTTCTTCTTGGTCTTGGGTCTCAACCTCGAATACTAAACGGGCTTTCAATTTTTCTAGCTGAATAGTTTTACTTCTGAAAAGGTATTATTGATTTTAGGTATCAAAACATAAATAGATATGTACCTACCTGATTTCTTTCAGAGCTTCTAGTTTTGCAAAAACTGCTCGTTCATCAGTTGAAGTCATTTTTGGTTTATTTATTAATTTTACTAATAAAGGTTGAAAGTTGAAAGTAAACTAAAGTTTTATTTGTTTATTTTCTATAACCGCTGCATCCACCTGTCAAAATAAATGAAACTGAAGCGGTTAGCGGTGTAGGGGGAAGGTGGCAGAAGCATAGATAAAGACATAAAGAATACTTTATCTATGGGTTGAAGAAGTAGAGCACAGCAGCAAAAGAGGTGGAATAGCGCAGACGAGAGGCCAGTCACATAACATACCTAAAGCAGTAGGCTATATACAAGGTGTTCTTTTATAATGTCATGTTCATAACGCTTTGTTTGTTTTTCTTGTATAAACAACGAGATAACGATAATTTAATTTATACATGCGCATTATGAATGTGATAACACTGATAAAACATAAAAACTACGGATCATCTACTGATCACATACTAACTTCTCTTTTTAGTATTGGTCTTGGAATTAATTTATGGGTCTTGATACCTGGTAGTTTGGTTTGTTTAGTTTGTAAAATTGCAAATTTACTAAAAGTTTGATAAAAATTCAAATTGTTCGACTATACAATATATCAAATAGATTCATCTTTAATTTTAAAATGTTTTTGACGCAATAGCAGCATCTGTCACTTTTTGAATATTTGAACTACCTACACATAAAGCCTATAAAAAATATATAAAAACTTAATTCTCTATTGGTAACTTTATATTTTTAAAAATTTACTATTGCACCCTCTGTCCGCGGGTCAGCGTATTTGACGTATAAAATAAGAAATAAAATAAAAATATAAAGTAGGTAATTTGGTTAAAAATTAATTTAATTCATAAGCTGACTCAAAAACGTTTGTTTTTCTTTTTTCTTGATCTAATTATAATTATTAAGGCACAAACACAGAGGCTACTTCGGTGAAATCCATCATTAATAATGATTCATTACCAATCTTATTAGAGTCAGTTTTTAGTTTAACGTTCCACACACAACTCTGTTTAACGTTCACAACTTTTTAATTGAACAACTTTAAAACTGACCAACAATAAAGTCGCTAGTGCATGCTAGGCCTTGTGTACAAGTTCAAGCTGCCTAGTAGTTCCCGCGAAGTACTTTGTTTTAGCATTGTGAACTAGTTCTTTTATTTCTTTGATAGAACACGTTCTTTTTAACTAGTTCGTTCGCGAACTACCCACTTATTACTAGTTTAGAATTAAGAATTAATTTATATTTAAAGCGTCCAATTAAATATTATAATTTATAATTGTTTATATAATGTATTTATTTGGGGATTAAAGCATATTAGCTATACACAGTTTTTTAAATGTATTCTGGGGACATTTGTTTTTCTAACAACTGATTAACAGTCACTTACAAACAACAAACGTCAAGTCACAAGTCAATTCATTTTATGACGTTTGTCATAAAAACTTCTTCCTATTTTTGCCTTCTTACCTTCTGGTGGTTAGTTGGATTGTGGAACTTCATTTTAATAATTTGGTGATTTCGTTCTACTCTTATTTATATTATAACACCATTTACATTATCTAAATAGCGATTTAGGAACAAGAGTCATAATATATTTTCAGCTAAAAAAATGTCAAGATTACAAAACGTCGCAATTACCCTGTTATTTATAATCAACGCATATTCTGCACTAGGTAATTTTTTAAAACTTTTAATAATTTTTTATAAGACATAATATGGAGGTATATTGGATACTGCTATACTAATACATTGAATAACCGTGTTTACTGAATTTTTGTTTTTAGGGACAAATTTGTCTAAGAAGCTACCTGACTCTGATGTTGATATAAATAATAAAAGCGTTCCTGTACCACCTATTACTGTAATTAATGGAGACACAACTACTACTGGTAAGAGCATGGTATTTTTTTGTATTACATATCGCATTTACATACTAGGAATAATAACTACCTACTTATCATATGAAAGAGCGTCTATAACCAACATTAGTTTAATCGTAATGAGCAACATTTACCGATTAATAAGGACTGAATTCTATAATTTAGTAGACCTGGTAATATATTTAATCTTTAATATGTTGATTTATAACAGGTACCCTATAAGTAAGTACACTATAAGTAGCAGTAAGTATAATAATTTGCCCAATGAAATTAATGTCCGGTTTCTTAAACTAAATTATTGATTGGGTAAATTTGTTCATCCAACAACCTAAGTACAAATTAGACTGAAATTCAGCATTGTAACTGGTCATTTGTACTTAGTTATAATTACAGTAGTAAATATATTGAATTGATAATTATTTTGAGAAACCGGGTATAAATTAGCTAAATAGAAATGATATTAGCTATCTGGTGATTTGACTACCAGTGGCTTAAACCCTGTTTTGGTTTAATATAGGAAACCAGTAGCAACACTATCAGTACTTTGATGTATGGGGTTATACACGTTGATAACATGTACCTACAACAATAAAACTAACAACTAAGCTGAATCAAACTATTGCTTTTTTATTCTTTAAATAATCATACTCTAAAGCTGAATTGGTGATTTATTCTGCATATTCCAAACTTATTTGCTTAGGTAATTGAGCTGGGAGTTTGAAACATACCTATAAGCGAAAAGTTTAGGAAGTCTATAAGTAATTAGCTATGAAAAGCCATTTAATAGTCAATTTATTTAAAAGCAACAGTTATTGATTGCCCGATGAAGTTACTCCAGTGTTATTATCAATTTTGTATTAGTTATGAGGAGTTATGTTATGACAATCGTACAAACCAACAGATTCATTGATATTAGTTTGAAAAAAAGATCAAGGAACATATTTTTAAGAAGTATTTGTACCATAAGTAGTATACCTAATTTAGATAAATCATCATCTGTATCAGCTTCAGAATAATTTAAGACAACTATATTTTGCAATATATATTTAATTTTATATTCGGTTTCATATAGCCGAGTAATGGAAGCAGCTTAAATGTACATCGATTTATCTTTTTTTCATTGTGAAATAGAGAAAAATAGTATGGTACTAAACTGAACAATAAAGACAGTATCTGATAGCAGGTATCTATAAGCGCAAACATTTTTTAATTGTTGACATGGATCTGCATCATTGCATCTTACTTAATATAGAATATTGCATAATCTGTCATTTTATCCCCTCAAACCCAATTTAAAAAATATTGCAGAATTAGAATAGGAAATATTGGGTTGTAATCTGAAAAAAATTAATATATATATGGATAGGTCGTTGAATCTGATCGCAGAATTCCAATATTGCTGATGCCAATAATTATTTTAAACAGTTTTAAAGAACATGGAAAATATATGTACATATGTATATTGAATGAATCATTTATTTGTCCATAATGTGCTTAAGAAATATGCACATAAATTTGAATAAGTTCCAATTTTTATTTCTCTTTGATTTTGATTGTATCGAAATTATTTGAAATTGTATTAGAGAAGCTATATATTACCAACTTCAACTTTACTCTTTTACATCAATTTTAAAGTATTTGCCTAAATGGTTTTTAAGCAGATTACATTCTTATAACAATATATAAGTTCAATATACCTAATAGTAGTACCAATATACCCAATAGTACCTAATAATCTGTAGAATTGTGACTGTATAAATAGAAAATTTCTCTTGTATAATTATGAATATCATAAGTAACTGTCTACTTATTTTATAATTTATCAAAATGTATTAAAATTGGACACACATTAACTGCAGCTTCAATTGGGTAATTTTTTATCTTAGATTGCATTACATAATTATAAATAATAATATGCTAATGAACCACATAAGTTCCTTTCATTAGAAATTTATATTTTTGTTACATATCCTTGCGTAAATTTTTACAGTGCGTTAATTTAACTCGGCCTAATTTAGCTTACCTTTATATTCGTTGCATTTTTATCACAGTTTATGCTATGAGAAGTTACATCAATTTAAATTATTTTATTTATTATTTACTAAATATTTTTCAGAAAAAAAAATGAATACAAAAAATAACAATGGAAATAATAATCATGTACAACAAAATTTTTCTTCTAGCTATAGTTCGGACGGATAAATATATATTAACGAATACTATTAACTAAGTATCTCTGTATAGGTTTTCTCAGTTGGGAATTATCCACAGTGAAAATATGATTATTTTAAGAACTAACAGTATTTTTATATTACCACAATTTTTATTACGATTTTTTAACCTAGAAACTAGTTTACCTAAATGTAGGTGTACAAGACTGGTCTATACATTTTATTCAATTGAATCGATAAATTATATTTTCTATAACAATTATTTTGTGTTGTTCTTATTCATTAAAAGTTAGTAGCATCTGATTATTACTCAGTATATAATGTGATCCTTGGGAGCTCTTAATTGTTTACATAAAACATTGAGATATGAATTAATGTAAGAAAATCATTGGCTTGTTTCGTTTGCATTAAGAATAAATTACGGAATGGTTTTCAAGATTATAGTTATTTTTATGTGATTATGTAGTATAACATTGTTTAAACTTGACAACTAAGTAGGTACTTGATAAATAATATATTTAATTGAAATATAAACTTGAGTTTGTATATAGCATTTAAGCAAATATTAATAGATATATAGAAACACTTATGCATACAAACAAATAAATATGTCCAATTATTTAGAAACTAGAAATAACATTTTACACTGTCAAATTATATTCTGTAACTATATGCAAATCTTGGTGTATAAGCTATTGATATTTCTTTTTTTAATGGCTGAATGGTGTAATGGTGTAAACTGATGTCAATATTTGTATCTACTATTTGTCTGATTTTCCCACTGTTAATGTAATGTCTTGCGGTTCCTATATACCAGTTTTAAAAAATGATTCTTAATATCCACCTTCTCTTATATTCTGTTCTATGTTTTGCAAGAATTCTTCAAGAATCATATCACTATTATATATAACACAGATTATTTTTCTTGGGTATATCGGTCACTTAATTACATATAAAAAAGGTTACACTTTTTTATACATATATATATATATTTCTGACGTTTCGGCTTTATTAGGCCATCTTCAGAGATTCTGCAGAAGATTATATTTTACAATTCTTTGTTTAATATTTTTGTGATATATTATACTTACATTTATAGGATGTTTCATGTATTGTAACTAACTAAATTATAATAATTTTAAATTGTTTGAAACGATTATTGCGTTATTTTGCTGCATACATAAAATATATATGTATAAAAAAATGTAACCTTTTTTATATGTAATTAAGTGACCGATATTCCCAAGAAAAACAATCTGTGTTAAATCTCTAACGGTCAAGAAAAGAAAAGTCAAACTATTATATATTGTTGTAATCACTTTGAAACCAGTAACCGGATATTAACTTCCTAATTTATGCATAGTTTGGTGAGAGGTAGTGGTTATAGTAAAGATAAAATACATTTCACTCAATTTTTTTACTACTACTATAGATCTTATCATATATGTATATGTATCATTAGTAACTTAAATTAAAAAATGATCAGATATTAATTATAATACCTACATTTCTCATATTAAAATACGACTTGGTTTATTTAACAGTATCTTAAATTTTATGTTTTTATAGTCTGGCACTTGTTATTTTTTTCGAATTATTACTTTGTGTTTACTATCCATATATGTATATTCTTTGAATTCATAGTATGTAGATATTATCACAGATGTGGGCTGCAACCTGATGATCTGTGGTCTGTTATATTGACTACAACAGAAGTTTAAAAATGAGCAAAACAAGTTGTTCAGGGTGAAAAATTTTGAAATCTGAACCTTAAATGGAACTTTACCAAAATCACACTATGGTATACTAACCTCTCCGAGGCAAATACTTGTGTGTCTTATTGTTTGTGAAATTAATAAAAGTGCCTAATATTCTGCCAATCTCAGTTTTAAGATCTAAACTTACAAAATAAAATGAGGCTAAAGTGTTCTACTTTATTTATATTGGTCATCATGTTAATCTTGGTCTGGATATGACATCATTGATAATATTTTATGATGATTAAATTCCCACAAGTATGTTAATAGTTCCCACAAATAGTCCACAATTCCCACAAATTAATTAATTACCCACAAGTATGTTGATATAATAGAGTTCGATTACCATAATACACCACATTGTCAAGGTGGAAGATTTGGTTTTTCTGTCCACTCATGTTTAAACTTGATGTTTGATGGACATGCCTCAAATAACAGTAATAAAAGGGATAAGTCATAAGAGAAATGGAATAGAGTCTTTGTACCAAATATGTTGAAACATACAGGGTGCATAATTTCAACATATTTTAATGAGAAAATATACAATTAAAAATGAAAATGAATATTGTGAGTGATTTTGTATTTAGAGCGTTCTGTATCCTTTTAAAAAACAAGTCTAATTTTTTTATTTAGACAGTAATATATAATTCACTAAAATGTATTGTGTGGTAAATAATAAAAAACAATTATTTTTAATTTTCAATAGAGTTTATTTTTACCTTATTTTTTAATTTTGGTTTGCAAGACTAGCCTAAAACTGAAAGCATTAATTATCAATTTTGAACTCCCGAGTTGCTAATATTGCTAATGAAAATTAAGAGCAGATTACAAAAACTTTTATTGATAAGAACCAACATGATAAGAATTATGTAAGAGTCTGAAGTAAGACGGTTAAATGTAAGAATAAAGCGAAACGAAAACTAAAAGTAATTTATTTATTTATAGTAATTTGTTCTATATTAATTTTCAAGTTAAAAATATATGAGGCAGTTTTCGTGGAGTCAACCATTTAAGCCATCATATAATAAGACATACGAGTATTAACTTAATGGAACAAATGTTATACATATTACATATAATATACATATTACATTTGGCATGATATATAATATATTCAAAACATAAAATGTTTTTATGTTGCTGTAAATTATAAAATATGTTAATTTGATACATCTATGTTCAGTCCGATGAAAACCACTCCCTTCTGATTTTTATTTTCACCTCTCCTCTATTAGTCTTATTTTAAACGTTTGTCATATTTATCGATATTGTTTAAAATCACATTATCTCGGAAGGAATAAATTTGCGCAAGCGACCACAGTGATTAACAAACAAGTTTTCCCAAATAAACAAAATTATGTGAATTTGTAGAGCGTCATTTTTTGCAATAAAAATTTAATAAACTACTGAAAAATGGATCGAGAATTCATCAGTGACTTCCATAGGATTTCGCCAGATATGGAAGAGGAAGAAATAAATAGCGTTGTATCTGTGTTTAATATATCACTGATCCATAATTATAAGGTATAAATGTTTTTGTTAATAAATAAAACAGTTGTTTATACTAGTTTCCACATTAGCATTAACACCTAAGGGCAAAAAGGTTTTCTTTAGACATGCCTATGGATCAGACATGCCTATGGATCAGACATGCTTATGGATCAGTTGAACATTGATATTTTTGTTACATCTGAAACTGTTAATTTGTCGTATTATCTAGCTATGCTTGCTTTTCTGTCTATCCTGCCAGCTGGCATATTACCGAAACATTTTAAAAACAGGGATCAGTTCAGAGTTGACATTTTGGAACTTAGTTTTCCTTAACCAAAAATAAAATTCTTGTAGGTACTAAAAATCATATAGGAAAGATTCGGATTATGTATGCTGCAGTACAACTGTTCATTATGATTATTGTTTCAGAATCTCCTGTAAATCCAAAAGAAAATTCTACTACAGTTGCAACCACTACACCTGCGGTTCCCACAGTTCCAACAAATCAAACTACATTGCCCCCAAAGCCAACCACCCCTATTACTCCAAAGACAACACCAGCGACAACTATTGAACCGCTAACTAGTACTCCTAACCCAAATATAACTACTACTGCTAACCCAAACATTACTACTACTGCTAGCCCAAATATAACTACTACCGTGAAGCCTCCTGTAACTTCAGTTAAGCCAACTCTTGCACCACCAACTACTCCCGTACCATCTCATAGAAGGTTAGTTCAATAATAGTTTTATGTATTGTTTACTGTAACAGATAACAAAAAAAAGATTAATTTTTTGAATATGATTAGTTACCTACTTTAATTATATTGATCCGTGAGGTATGTCCTTCAGAAGTATACCAATTGTATAATTTTATTTTAAATCCCATAGAATCAGTTTAGATTAAATTTTAAATAGACTATCTATGAATCATGTGCGCCTGTTTCTTTATGCTTAATGCGTGTGTAGCTCAGTCAAGTAAGTTGTGGGGATGTTACCTACCTATAAGTAGCCAAGGCGGATTATTCTTGTGCTGGTTGGCGTCCTGCCGTGGGATAGTGAACACTTCTCTCAAAAAATGGTTATTTATAATAATTAATAATAGTAATAATAAAAAATAATTTTTTGTACCACCCTTATATAATAAGCAATTTTAGTCCCTCAAAAGTGGGAGTAAAGCGAGTCTTTTACTCCCTAGGGTAAAAAAACATAGCCAACTCTATTAATGAATATTATGGCTACTCATGCAGATTTTTATGTTCATAAATTAGAAATGTCATATTGACAATACTTTTTAAATTGGAAATATATTAACAATAATTTTTTTTAACTCTTTCAATTAAAATGTTGGGTCGTACAAAAAATAGTATATACACCTCGGAAGTACATGCTTTTTCCCCTAAGTGCTTTGTAGAGTCCTCGTCCTACAAACGCACCTCTGGAAAAAATCATGCATTTTACTCCCTTGGTGTATAATTTACTATTATGTGCCCAATAAAGAAGCATAACTCAAAAAGGACAAATAAAAATATCGAAAGTAATAATAAAATAGTATATTCCTACTGCACTTATTCCACAAGATATAAATGGTGAGAATTCATCTTAAAGGACGATTTTCAACATCACCTCTAAGCTAACCATTTAAAATTTACAATATTGAATATAATGATTCACATTTTACAAATTTTCTAAATAGATACCCTAGGGTAGGGTGGTCCAAAAAACTTTTTTTTTAATTTTTGTTGTGCCCCCCCCCCCCCATAATTTTGTTAAGGTTAGTACTACGCTTATATTCTCTAAATATGTTGTTGAAACTATAAAACAAATCTTTTTTTTCTGTAGAACATAATGTGTATGGCTTTAAAAACCGAGATTTTTATTTTTATACCCAATTATATACAAAAACAGAAAAATAAATTGTTTAATAATTTGTTACGATATCAAACTACCATTTAATTCATTTTAATTTCATATTTGCTATTATTTCTTTAACCATTAGTAAAGAAAATGAGTGTGACTTTAATGTACAATACTGTTTTCAGGTTTGACGGACCAAGCTTCATAGGGGGAATTGTTTTAGCTTTAGGACTGGTTGCAATTGGATTTGTTGCTTTCAAATTTTATAAAGCACGTACTGAATTGAATTACCACACACTCTAAAGCTTTTAATATAATTAATTGCCAAGTATTTAAATTTTGAATTTACGCTACATAAATATTGCTGAGAATAGGTATTATTAATCTTTTGCATTTATTAACATTCAGGGAATAGGGTGTTAATGAATTTTCATTGTTTATTTTAGGTAAATACTAAGTTGTAGTATTCAAAATATATATATTTTTTTTATCTTCAGGGGGAATTTTACAAGAGGTTACATTTATTTTGAATACTTTAAATTACCGTAAATTGTGCATGTGAATTAGACAAACGATTCTTACAATATGAGGCTGTAGAACAAGTAGTATTTCTGGGTGAATTTGTTTGTTGTATTTTGCATAATTTGTATTGAATGTAAATAATGTATTTTGTAAATGTAATAAAAATGTTTACCTCTTGTAGCAGTTTGAAGGATTTAGTTTATAGATGTAATTTCCAATTTATAGTATTTTAACGATTGGCATCATTATGAGTAACATATCTTATTGGCAAATCTTCACCTTCAATCTGCATTACAATCCACAGTTTATTCTTTTTCTCATTTAACAGATTGGTTTCATTGGTATTATAGCGTATAATCTTTAAGACCATTTTACCAGAAATTAAATACTTCTATATATCTATAACTTAGCAGGATAGCAGGCTGCTATTTATGTTGTATTACAAATTTTTTAGAAGGTAATTTACTTTAATGTACAAAATGTGGCCACTAGTAGCTTTAGTATATATTTAAAGTTACCTATTCTCAGCATAAATTCGCATTTCTTTGTAATTATTGATTTTATCTGTCTTGAATGTGTCGATCTGATAAATGTTTTTTGTGATATATTTAATTAATATTTTCATACATTTTTCATATTGATGTGATGTTTTCTTACCAGTATGTACCTACTGCTACAAGTTACAATGAACCGTATATCACATTAATATGATTGGTGTAACCAAAGCTCTTAGTCATGAATAAAATTTACCTTTTACTTTTGTGATACAAATGATTTTTCGAATTTTATATAACTCAATTATATTTGATATTATCATTAGATTTACTTTTATTTGAATTTTGTAAATATTTTATTCATACATGAATTATGTAAGTGATTGTAACTCAAATATTTTATTCTGTCCGTTAAAAGTGCTCTTAATAGAGTAGTAATTTACTCAAAAAGAATTTATGAGAGTGTGCTAGTTTGTAATATTTTTAAATACCTATCACGCAATTTGGTGTTAAGAGTATAACAAATTCTCAACGATATTTTTTCTAAGTACCCATTTCTTCTAGTTCATTTTTACAATTTATATAATTAAGTAGATATAGCGAATCTCACATGTTTGGTGCAATTATGTTTTCAGTGTACTACAGTTTTGTTATCGTCTTGAATAAAAATATTACTTAAATGTTAAGACTATATCATTGTATAATACCCTTTGTATGTATTTAAATATAAAGTGAAAGTATTACAGAAATTAGAAAAAATTACTGTGAATTTTACAAACAGAAATGTTTTTGTTGCTCAAATTTGAAACCAATTTATGAAATTTCCACCTCTGCCTCAATGCTCTTGACTTTAAATCAATTGCTAAATTAGTGTTGCAAAAGATTATTTATAAAATAGCTAGTTTGATTTGACAAATGAAGAAAATGATACAAATATTAAATTTGATAAATGTATTGTAATAGCCACCACAATGAATGGTGTGTTTAAATTATCAAAAATTAATATTTCATGAACAGAGGATGGTTTTATTTGCTAAGCACTTTGTGTAAAATGCAAATAAATAGCTCTGGGTCTAATTTTTTGGCTTTTAAATCCAGAAGTGAGTTCAATTCCAAGCAGACAACATTTTTTTATTAAATTGTCCAGGTTTTCCTCATTCCTGCACTATATGGTGGTTTGGCTTTACTAACCTCAGTTGCTTCTAATGTGGTCTATAGATTAATAATATAACTCTCTCTACCTCCAACCAAAATCTCTCTACCATACCAGTTAAACTGAGATTATTTTTTTGTACTGTTGCCCGTAAAAGCAAGAAATTTATTAATAGTCAAAGTGAGACAAAGACTCTGAGACAAAGATTAGAAAATAGTTGGTTACATATTGAAAAGAAAAACATTTAAATTATTGATGTAATTATTTCGTATTATAGGTAGGTAATAGTACATAATGTAGTTGAATAAAACCATGATGACGTTTTATTAATTGAAAATATTTAGTTTTATCGCACATTACATAGTGGTTTTCTGTTTTCTAGAGCAATCTTGTTTGCAAAGTTTGCCTTGAATTTCTTTAATCCCTATCAATTTTTGAGTACCTACCTATGACAATTATTCTCAGGAGTTGTCAGTTGTCATAGGTTACTGATACTGATTGTATCAGTAACAATGTATGACAATATTTCAAAATTTAATAAAAAATAAACAAAAACATTTATTTTTACTGTAAAAGACAGAATGTGATGATTATATACATATTAAGCATCAAATAACATTGCTGTTTATAGAGATTGACCGCTTTAATGATATTTTAATATTTTGGAAGTTAAAAAGCTAACTGGTTAAAATTGGAAATTCACAGGTCCGTGCCAGGATATCTACCCGAAAGTAAATATTCTGTAGATATATGATTATATGACCAAAGTTTTAAGTATTTTTGAAGTCCATCAGGGTACTTTTTCTTCCTCAACATCTGCAGTTATTGAATGTGCGAGAAATATTTCTCTGAAATGATGATACTTGTATTTTTTTAAACAACTATCTAAGTTCAATAAAATGTTAATCTATTAATGCAATTAGCTAGGGTTAAACTTTTAATAGTAAGAAAGACAAATATAATCAATTTATTGTTTCATATAATAACGTTATAAATCGGATGAAAGTTTTCATCTAAGCACATAAGTTTTATATTCTAATGTTACAGAATTTTGGAAATGCCAATAACTGCTAGATGATGTTAAGTGCATTATATCACTATCTAAAAGGTGCTTTATGTATTTAAAACAGCATACCTTCACTCTATCCCAACTCATAGACAAATTAGTTACTTTCTCAATATATATATATATATATATATATATATATATATATATATATATATATATATATACAACTGCTATACAGGAATAATTAGAAATAGTAAGTTTACTTCAAATTTCAAAGAGCAAAGAGTCTTGCAATATTTTTCAATATATTTTGTTAGGCGACACATTAAAATAATTTCAATAATCTTGCCAAATATAGAAATAATCGTTATATTGTGATAATTATTATCAATAACGTTGATGTCTCCTTTTTTGAAAATATAGGAACCATGTCCTACCTTGAAAATGTTAGGAAAGTGTCCTCCTTCTCTAAAACAATCATAAAAAGACTGATATAAGAGACTGATATTCGAAATTATCATCTAAATATTAACTTTGGGGTGGTATCTTCTATTCAAGTCAAGATGGTGTTGATTTTCACCATAATTATTAATAGCTATATATTTCTGCAAACCTAATATGAGGATGAGATTCCTCAGTATTTTTTCCATGAAAAAGCTTCTCTTGTTTTGCTAACTAACTGCTATAGTTTTCGAGAGACTAGTTGTGAAATAAGAAGAATCAATTAATTGACAAAAAGTTATTGACTACCCTGTATTCATAATTTATTATTAAAGCGTATGTTTATAAAGAAATAATTCGTCAGCGTTTTCTTGTAAACTATTGAAGGGTTGAATGTCGAAAGCAATATGTTTTATAATAGTTTTTACTTATTTTAGCGAGAACTACAAGCCATGCTTTTTTTATATTCATTTTAGGACACCCCTAAAATAAATTAAGATTATTTAATCAAAACATCATTTGGTAAAAGAAAGTACAGAGAACAGAAGTCCTTTCCTAACTAGACTAAACAAATATTACAACTTATACTGCAACAAAAAAGGATTACTGTCATAGACTCCAATTGGAACATGTTGTACTAATGCAGCTACAGACATCGGCGTTTCAGACTACTTATTGTTCCTCTTCAGTGTATAAAGCTATAGTAAAAGATCTAGCAAGGATGGTACCTATAGATCTAACTCAATTAAATGGAAGTACATTATTACTATTTACTATGGCATTATGTACGTACAGGGTGTCTGAAATATAATCCTTATTTCAAATATGCACTGCAAAAAATTCCACTGTTTCAAATTTTGTTTTAAATTTTGTCTAAATTTTTATTTTTTATTTCTTTCTTGTATTCTTTCTTTTTTTATTCTATTTTGTCATGATTTTTATGTACTTATATGTAACTTTTTTCATTGAAATTTTTAGTAATGCACTCATATTTTATTTCTTGTTTTTATTTTGAGACGTTTCTCATTTTTTACCACTGTATTCGCTACCCTGAAATTGGGATTTCATCTCATTGGATGGTTGTTGAGTTTTCAATTTGTCCGATTATAATTTAATTTTAATTTTACATGTCTTAATTTTAAATAATATTAGGTACTACAGTTAGATTAATATAATATACATGATTGTTTACCAGAATAGCATTTTTCAAATTTTTTTTGTTTTACTTGCGCGCTCAGCAATGAAATGGTTTTTGCGGTTACCTCGAAACCGACGATTTTTAAAAAACAGAACAATTTTTGTGCTCAACACGCGTGCCGTAGTAGAGACGAACACCGCCGCTTTCTGAATTGTTCATTAATTTAACAACTTCTTAAATTTTTATTAGACATTATTCGATATTAAATCACACTTTCATTTAGTGCCTCATTCCTGATTTATTGTGTCAAACTTTCGATTGTGTAAGTCCCATCCCAAACACCACTATCAACAGGAGCAGGGCCCTCTCCCGAACAAAATGTTAGAAGCGTTTTCTCCACGGAACTAAAAGGTGAGTCGTATAATAATTGCTATTTCATTGTTTCATATCTGTATTTTATTTAGTTATTTCGGAAAGTTACATACAATCCAACTAATACTCTCCGCAGGCTGCTATTGAGACTGATTAGCCAAAACAGTTGTTAACTAAAAATAAATAAATAACCAGCAGGCTATACTTGTGTGCAATTTTAATTAGTCAAAATATCGTCTATATAATAATAATTTACAGTTATAGCTTAAAAAATATAAACATAAGCACGAGCACATAATTATTTTGCAAGATTGATATAAAAATATTTTTTGCAACTAAAAAATGGAAACATAAACGTCGGAAATAATTAATAAGCAAATTATATTATTGACGAAAAGTAAAATACCTAAGTACTTACGTTTGTTAAAAATTTTCTGTATCCACATTCTTACAGATGCCTAAGTACTGGGTTTTTTAAACCTATAATTGCTTGATGTTTTATCATTTTTGATTTGTACAATGCTTTCGTAAAGTACCTAGGTAGCTAGACAAATTCGTTATTTTCCAGTACTTATTCATTACTTACGAAAGCACTGTAAGTATATGAATAAACTGAGTGTTATTATTTTTAATGATAGAATAACTTAATAGTAAAAAATGGTTATGACTAAGCGCTTTAATTAAAAACCACTTTTTCGTTCCTAGTGACTATCCTAGTGCGTTAACAATAGTTGGTTATTTGTCTCCATAAAAAAGGAATGTACCTACATATAAATGTATATTTTATGGTGGGTGTATTATTATATTTTTAGATTCTCTATTAAACTTTATAACTATACTACCTATTTACGTTAATTCGAAAACTAATCAACTAAGAATTAATATGAAACTACATAATATAGAGTACATATAGTTAAAATTCAATAGATTATCTAAAAATATAATAATTTCAGTGTTTTATACATCTTCTAAGTCTAAGAAATAACCCGGTTTACACCTTTTTAGTTGTCTTATTTGTTTTTCCGAGATTTTTAAATATAGGAATAGGAAAATTAGAAAAGTTGATGGCGGAACAAAAAAACTGAAGAACCTATAGAAATTAATAAAAATGAAAAATGTAGTCAAGATTGTATTAATTTTTTTATCCACCTACTATATTTTTTGCGATAAAGGGAAAGAGGATTTTATTCATTCGGACGCATTGCGTACACTTTTATGTTGCAGTAGAGACAGCTTTTGTCTGTCTATATCTGGTCTATGGGACATTAATTTTTTGCTTTAATGTATTTAATTTAATGCATTTCTATAAATTCTATATTTTTTAAAGAAACTAATAAGCTGATCTAAAATATACCTAACACGAGTGTATAAAATAGAACAGCAGCTAAAATAGAAATATAATATTTCTAAACGTCTATGAACTACGCGTAGCGTAGGTATGCGTATGGTACTTAATGCACTTTCATTACATTAAAAATATTTCTCAACAACGAATAAATTCTTCAGGAATAAAAACTTTTAGATTTTTTCGTTTGGAAGATGAAGCCCAAACTTAGGTAGGCACTTCGTTTTTCCATATTCCCCGAGACGTCCTTTCAATTGCAGAAAAACTCACCCTCTAGTATTATTTTGCAAAAACTCTGTGGTCGAGAAGGACGTACTTATCGCAAATCATTAGCTGTAGGGAGGATCTACTAGGCTTAGATCAGTCTAGCGATTAGTAAGGGCCATGATTGATTACTCCGGGGGTTTTTCTTTAAGTGAGTGACGTTGTGCTTTAACGAGAGATAATATGGGCGGTAATAGATGGCACGAACATCGAGGAATTTAACAATCTCCTATTGTAGAATACAAACTGCAATGTATAATTACAGTTAAACTTTGAAATTAAATTAAGAGGTTGATGTTGAAGGTTGTGCATGCATGCATGCATGTATTTTCTTCCTATATATTTTAATTTGGTAATCAAAATTAATGGTGATATTTACATTATACAGGGATCGGTAAGAAATTGGACACATGTGGAAATCTATTTTGTAGTAAATTTCAGAGATTTTTATTCTTGTTTTATTCGTATCGATATCAACCAGACTAATTATACTTGTTATCTCATATAATTTCTATGATACAAAGTCGACTTTACTACAATATAATAAATCTACTATGCAACGCAACAATGAATACATTTGGAACTGTTTAAGTTATTTGAAATACTATTATAGTTTCGAATATTTATTTGTTTTTATTTTTAATATTCATTCAAAACATAATCCAGTCAATACTACCATGTACTTCGCAATTCTGCTTTTAGGTAGGTACATCTAAAATCATCTACAGTCTGTCCATAAAGTAACCCCCCCCCCCTGCTAACTTTTGAACGAATCGAGTTAGAGAGTTTTAACAAAATACAGGGTGAATCACGTAAAATGAAGTTGATTCTGACGATAAATTCAATTCTTGAAATTCAAAGATGGCGCCACGGGCGCTGTCAACTCAATTTTTTTAAATTGCAAAGTGTGCCGTGTTGCACCTCACTTAAAAGGTAATTCAGTTCTCTACATTCTCGTTTTTGAAAAATGACAATCGATTTATCTGTTCTCTAGTTACAAGCGTTTGTATTAACGATATTTAAAAATTTTGCTTTTATCAAGACTCCTTGCCTTTGCTTGCCACTGTCACTGAAACGTCAATAAGGTTCAAGAAAGTAGTTTAGCGTTCAATTTAAGATTTTCTACAGGTTTTTTTCTTATTTTTTTAAGTTATTCGATTTGATAGATTTGATAGATTTAAGAGAAAATTTAAGAGGAGAGCTGTACTTAAGAATGCTGCGGGAGGAAATTTTTCCAAAGATAGAAAGAATAGCAGGCAATAACATTCAAAGTATTGTATTTCAACAAGATGGGGCCCCGCCTCATTTCTATGGCCCTGTTACCGATTTTTTAAATAACCATTTCCCGGGCAGATGGATTAGCACAAGGGGCCCGATAGAATGGCCGGCTCGTTCGCCGGACTTAACTCCTCTTGATTTTTTCTTATGGGGATATTTGAAGTCAAAAGCCTACAGAACTCCTCCAGTAAATATCGACGAACTACAGTAACGTCTAACATATGTGTAGAAATATCCCTGCAGAAATTTTGGGAAATATCAGGCAAGAATTTCAAAGTAGACTTTTTATGTGCCAAGAAGTCTTAAAATATTAATTAACATTTTATTCATGAATCAGATTAGAAACAGAAACGCTTGTAACTAGAGAACGGCTAACTCGATTGTCATTTTTCAAAAACGAGAAAGTAGAGAATTGAATTATCTTTTAAATGAGGTGCAACACGGACACATGCCATTTAAAAAAATTGAGTTGACAGCGCCCGTGGCGCCATCTTCGAATTTGAAGAATCGAATTTATTGTCAGAATCAACTTCATTTTACGTGATTCACCCTGTATATTGTTAAAACTCGCTAACTCGATTCGTTCAAAAGTTAGCACGGGGGGGGGTTACTTTATGGACAGACTGTATATACACAATAGCAAATCCTATTGCGATTGAATTAAAACAGGAAATTTTTTCTCTATCACGAATATTTTAATAAAGTTATCCTTCGTTTGCGATTCGGGGTAATTTTCAAAATATTCGTGGTCTTCGATAAATTTCCGAAAATAATTCAATCACTATAGGGAGATTACAATTGAAAATTTCACGCCGCAACATATGTTAACCAATAGAATTTCAGTATTTCTTAACATTACCTACCATGACAATCTATGATCTATTCTTCGGAAATTTTCTCCTGCAGGGGTACCATTACAGTGAAAATTTTTTTACACAATAAAAAGTGCCAGCGGGACTTTATGAAATGATAATAATAGAGAGTTTTTGAACCCTTTAAATTTTAGCACGTCGTTAGTAGGTTATTATAGCCGGAATTGAGACTCCCCCCACCCCTTTTGACCTTGAATGACCTTTGGATGACCTTTACGTGACCTTTGGATGACCTTGAAGTGACCTTTGGATGACCTTGAAGTGACCTTTGGATGACCTTGAAGTGACCTTTGGATGACCTTTGAATGACCTTGACGTGACCTTTATATGACCTTAAAGTGACCTTTGGATGACCTTTGTATAACCTTGAATTGACCTTTGGATGACCTTAGAGTGACGTCATTTAGTAAACAGACACGACTCCTCCCCCACTCCCCAATTCCATATTTAAAAGGAGGGAATGGGTAAGCTGAAATCATTTTGAAGTAAATTCTCGTGAGGAACGTGTACTACAACAAAAAATGCATTTGTGTAGTAATTGTGGTAAAACGTTTACGCGCAGTGACAATTTACGTCGTCATGAGATAATGTCTTGCAAATCGAAAATGACTAGTGATGATGGACCCAGTGCTAAACGTGCTAGAATGGATTCCTCAAGTACTCAAACCATTATTTGTTGTAACAAAAATATACCTGCTAATCAAATAAATTCGCATCGCAGAACCCTCGAGCATAGATCAATGTCTTGTACTCCTAAATGCGATGGCGTACAAATTATTAACAGTGCCTTCAAATGTAGAATTATTAGTTATCGAGTGCATAGTCAAAATCAACATATAGATTACAATTTGTTTTTCAACGAAGTAAAGGAGAAGATATTGAAATTGTTGGAAGAAATTGTAAAAGTCCACAAATCTGCAAAAATGAATATGGAAACATTTGCTAAATATACATTACCGAAACAAGAAACAACGGATGTTAAGACTTTCAATAGTTCTAACAAGATTATAGATGAATCCAAAGATCTGAATAATATTTATCAAGAATTTTTCGATAAAATGATATCTCAAACATCTGAATTTGAAGAAAAAGATTCTGGTATGTAATTCATAAAATACAATTAATTAGTTTTATATATGTATGTATTCAATGTTTCAGGTTGGGCTATCGTTGAAGTTTTATATGTGGAAGTAAATATAAATAAAAATAGTCCTCTGTGCGCATCATCATACATGAAGTTACCAAAGTTTATCGAAAATAAGAAAGCTGTAGTGAACATAAGAAACGATGATCAGAACTGTTTTGCATGGGCCATTACTTCAGCACTATATCCACCTAGAGGACCAGTTCAGGAGGTCTCTTCGTATCCACATTATTCTACAGTTTTAAATGTGACGGGTATGGAATTTCCAATTAAATTAAAAGATATTACGAAATTTGAAGTGATGAATAATATATCAGTTAGCGTTTACGGTTTAGAAAAGGAATTTGTTGATAATAAAATGAAATACGAAATAGTAGGACCGCTGCGCTATGCATCAAAGAAATTACGTTATCATGTAAATTTGTTACTTATTACAGAGGACTGTGGAGAGAACCATCATTGTAGAAAGGAATGTATAAAAAGTCACTACTGCTGGATAAAAAATTTTTCAAAATTAGTTTCCAGTCAAGTTTCACTTCACGAACACAGAAAATATTTTTGTGACGGTTGTTTAATGTATTTCAGTAGTGAAAAAGCGTTATTACAACATCAAAGTAATGATTGCAATCATGTTTATACGACGACGCCTTCAAATAAACTTCGTATAGATAAGTTTGGAAATAGCGTTCCCGAAAACATATTAAAATTTGAAAATTTCGAAAAGCAATTGAAAGTACCTTTCGTAGTTTATGCCGATTTCGAATCAGTTCTAAAACCACACGACACTTGTGAACCCGATCCTACAAAATCTTTTAGTAACAAAACGTTCAGTCACGAACCGTTCTCATTTGCATACATAATAAAATGTTCATTTGACGATTCTTTATCTAAATTTGTATTATACAGAGGGGAAAATGCCGGTAAAGAATTTATAAAGCGCATCGAGGCGGATTTAACTGATATCTATAATAAACATTTGAAAGAGTTCGTTCCAATGAATCCTTTATCTGCGGAGGAAGAACAGGACTTTTCGAATGCAACCGTTTGTGGTATATGTGAAAAACCGTTTCTTGAAGGGGAGGTAAAAGTCAGAGACCATTGTCATTTGACGGGCAAGAAAAGGTTCGGAGCTGCTCATTCTGTTTGTAATTTAAATTATAAATTACCTAATTTTGTCCCAATTATATTACACAGTATGAGTTCTTACGATTCCCACCTTTTTATTAAAGAGTTGTGTTCTAATAAAGATAGAATAGAAGTAATAGCTCAGAGCAAAGAAAAATACATATCTTTTACTAAAAACCTGTATTTGCATGATTATACGGACAAAGAGGGAAAAGTAAAGAAAAAATATTTGAAGATGAGATTTATCGATAGTTTTAAATTTTTATCCACTTCACTAGAAAATTTAGCGTAAAACTTGAGCGATAATCAATTTCAAGAAACGGTTAAACATTTTCCAGATTACGAACAATTTAATTTAATTAGGCAAAAGGGCGTTTTTCCTTATAGTTTCTTAACGACATTGGACAAACTAAACAATAAAAATTTACCCGCGAAAGAAGAATTTTATGACAATTTATCAGAAGAGCATATATCAGATGCCGATTATCGTAGGGCGCAAAAAACTTGGAATATATTTAAGTGTCAAAATTTGGGGGAGTATTCGGATACTTACTTAAAATCAGACGTACTTATATTATGCGACGTATTTGAAAACTTTCGAAACATTTCATTAGATAAATATCATTTGGATCCCGCACAATATTTTACTGCCCCGGGATTAGCTTGGGATGCTATGTTAAGACTCACGCAAGTAAAATTAGAATTACTGACAGATATTTCAATGATTCATTTTATTAAAAAAGGAATTCGTGGCGGTATTAGTCAGTGTTCGGAGCGAAAACACATCGCAAATAATATTTTTGTTCCAAATTATAACCCACAAGAACGTTCATCTTTTATAACATATTTGGATGCAACAAATCTATACGGCCATAGTATGTCACAGTATTTACCAACCGGCGGATTCGAATGGTTAAACGATCAAGAAATCGGTAATTTCAACGTCATGAATATTCCAGATGAGAATCGTTACGGGTATATGTTAGAAGTTGATATTGAATATCCGCTGGAATTGCACGACGCACATAGAGATTTACCATTTTTAGCCGAAAGTATGATTCCACCCGGTTCAAGATCAAAAATTCCTAAATTGATACCCAACTTGAATAATAAAAGTAAATACATAATACACTTTAGAAATTTAAAACAAGCCATAAGAAACGGTTTAAAATTGAAAAAAATACATCGCATAATAAAATTCGAGCAGAGTTGTTGGTTAAAAGTATACATAGATTTAAATACCGAAATGAGGAACAAGGCAACAAATAAATTCGAACGGGATTTATACAAATTAATGAATAACGCAGTGTACGGAAAAACAATGGAGAACGTGGATAATAGAAGAGATATTAAACTGATAACTCATTGGGAAAGGAGGGGGAAATCCTTAGGGGCAAACACATTAATCGCTCGTCCTAATTTTAAAACTTGTACAGCATTTTCAGAAGACTTCGTGGCTATACATATGGGGAGAACAAGAACTCATTATAATAAACCGCTCTATCTGGGGTTTTCAATTTTAGAGTTATCCAAGACAGTGTTGTACGACTTTTACTATGACACCATAAAGAGAAACTATAAAGATGAGGCCTCTTTGCTATATACGGATACCGATTCGTTAATTATAAAAGTGTATACAGATAATTTTTATGAATTTATCAAGTCAAATCCGAGCATATTCGATACGTCAAATTATAAAGAAGGTAATAAGTTCGGTATTCCCGTAACGGCATCCGTATTGGGAAATATGAAAGATGAATTCCCTTCGGATCCCATAATGGAATTTTATGGAACAGGTGCAAAAGCTTATTACGTAAAGTCGGTGAATACTGAAGTCAAAAAAGCTAAAGGCGTAAAGAAATCAGTAATAAAAAAGAATTTAACCGTCGAAGATTATAAGAAAATCGTAGAGCAAGGCGGTACCATATTCAGAAAAATGAGTTCGTTTCGGAGCGAATTACACAATATATATACAGAAATAAAAAATAAAGTGGCATTGTCTTACTTCGACGACAAAAGATTCATAATACCAAATACAACACGAAGCCTACCGTGGGGCCACAATGATATACAATATTATTTAACGGATGCGGAGAAAAATTTTGAATGGTTCGTAGCCGCTTTAAGTCAAACAGCTGGGTGCAATATCGATAATAGTCAAATTAGATTGAGATATTTGATAAACGCGCTAGAAGAATTAATATGATGATTGTACATAGAGACGAAACGAATATGTGTGTTTACTCGTACCATAAGTAATTAGAATAAAGTTAAATGTAAAAGTATGTATTATGACGTACAGTGAAGTAAGAAAAGATGTAATTATAATAAAAAAATATTATATAAAGTAACTGTAACATATCATAATATTCAAACGCATGTAATAGATGTATGTATAGATGTATATGTATGTAATCTCGCATGAGCTCGGTACAAAAAACAATATGATATTAGCATTAAAATAATTAGAAACGTAGTAAATGTTTAAGATTATAGAAAATAATTATATTATTAAGTACAATGTAATTATAGGCTATCGAAGAACAAATGTAATGATTATATGTAATGTAAGCAATGTCGTATTAACATGTGATTACTTGTACAATAATTAGAAATGTAACGAACGTTAAGGATTACAAAAAAAAAAAAATTATAATTATTAAGTACAGCGTGACTATAGGCAATTGAAGAATAAACTTGTAACATTGGTAATGTACACAATGTCTCATTAACGCGTAACTATATGTACAGAAAAATAATTATACTTATTACATACAATGTAATTTGTATTTGTACAGAGAGTAATTATAATTATTACATACAATATAATTACATGTAATTGAAGAACAAACTTAATAATTATATAACGTAAGTAACATAGGTAATGTACATGTAATGTTTTATTAACGGGTAACTATTTGTACAGAAAATAATTATAATTATTACATACAGAGTAATTATAGGTAATTGAGAAACAAACATAATAATTATATGTAACGTAAGTAATATACATGCAATGTCTTATTAACATGTAACTATTTGTACAATAATAATTAGGAATGAGAATAAAATAATTATTAAACAAGTACTCTTTCATTCGTACAATGTCATTCACGCTACCTCATCCACACTGAGCATCAGAACGTACTTTAAGGTATATATGATCTCTTCGTGGTAGAGTGGGGATGGTGGGGAGAAAGTCATATCCTATAGAACGTTAAGAAAGATAGGAGGAGCTAATACTCGTTCACTGTAGTACAGTGGGAGGGTGGGCGGAGCGAGTCGGATCCTATAAAAGCTGAAGTCGAATCGGAGGAGTTTGTCACTCCTTCAGTCGTCGTCGAGTGTAACAGTGCTAGTAACAGTTTGTCAAAGTACTAAGTTTAATACAATGGGTAATTGTAGAAACGTTAATCAAAAAGTACATGGAAGTCGAAAGCATCAATCCAAGGATAATTCAACATCACGCAGAGCACCGCAGAAGAACATAGAAACACTTAAAGTATTATCCAATATAATAATACCAGGGGTTAATATGCAAGACAACCAGTTGCATTCATTATTTACAAACCCAGGTAATGGACAACAACAAAACGCATCATACCCCACGGCTTCGACATCACAGCATCCGGGCTACTTCACAGAACCATATCAAAATGTATGGCGGCAAGCAGAATCGTTGAACGGTCAGGAGACATCCCACGGCGAGGCCTCAATTCCAGTGGATATCGTACACCAAGCTCTGGCCGAAGTAATCAATGAAGAGGGTCATGAGAACGTAAGCAATGCAGTGATAGCGGATATGATCCATCAAATGTCACCATGGAGCGAGGACGACTTTATAAAATCAGAAAAATCGACAAGTGAAAAAATTAAAGATAAAGGACGATCCACAAAAAAGTCCCGTCGCACCACCGAGAAAGATGGATCATCCAAAAAACCAAAAGTGAAGGAAGAAGAAGGAGCAAGTACACTAAAACACTTGCTAGGTGAAGTCTCTGCTATACCGATAGGGAACAGAAGAGAGCAAGAACAATCGGCAGCAACAGAGAACCCTATCACCATACCCGACGACGACGAGGAGAATCTCAACATGTTTTCTCAAGAAACAGACATGACAATAATTAGACAAGCGATAGCATTAAAAAATAAATTGCTAAAGGAAAAAATGGATGCGGATCGGGAGTTTACAAGTACCCAACAAGAAGCGAACGGGTTGGAGGAGGAAATCACTCGTTTAAACCATCTATTCACAGCCACGACTAGTCGACTGGAAGAGATAAGTAACCGTCGCGACAGACTCACACATAAAGTAAACTGGATAAGACAATCCTTAGGTTAACAATAGTATTAAATAAATGTATACATATAATTAATGTTAGAGCAGTAAGAATAGTGTAAGATAGAAAAATAAATAAAGGTTGAAAAAAATAAATTGAATCTTGAATGGAATGAAAGAACAGAATGTACAGAGACTGAAGTATGTAAAAGGGAGCAAGTAATAAAATTGAAAGTTGGTAACACTGGTAATAAAGAAAGATGGAATGAATAGAAAATGAGGTTGGTAACATTGGTGAGTTGGTAACACTGACAAACGGGGCGCATAATCAAAGGTGGAGGGAGTCCAAATCTAACCCAAGCTGCGTAGAATCACTGCGCAAGTTGAGAGGGGGAGTGGAAGCCATGAACCACGCTATAGACGTTTGTGAAATTCTTTTCCTTCCAGCCTCCGCCGGGTACAGACGTGTGTCTTCGTGAAGAGTCTGAGCAATTGTTGTTAAATTAGCTTCACTCGTTTTTCGCGTTTTCGTGTTTGTGTTCTCATTTATTTTCAAATATCTGCGTTAACGATGGTCGGTTTAAAACGTCCGAGAAAGCGTACCACCGCAAGGGCTGAACATCAAGCCCAACCGCTGGTGACGCCGGCCCAGCGGATCTTGCATCGCCAGTGGTTGCAGCCGGCAATTCCGCAATTGCCACCGCAGGTTCAGCTTCCCCAGGGCACCGAAATCGCCCTGGTGCCGGTGGCCAAGCGGCCAAAGACTTCCACGAAAACCGGGACTCGGAGTGAGCGGGCGGTGGTAGTTGCGGGAAAAGGCAGCGATGAAGAAAATACGGTGGTGCCGCCGCTATTGTCGCTGATGAGCAGCGTCACAGAAGACGAGATCGTGTGTGACGCCATTGTGGGGGAACCAAGCACCAAGATGGCGTCTCCCTCGTCGATTAAGGCGGCCGATAACAACGCGGCAACTACGTCATCGGCGAGGGAGACGCCATCTGACGGGGCAAACCAACATCAGGCCCCCATAAGGTTGGTTACCAGCGCCGATGTTCACGTGTCGGCCGAGCCAAGACGTGAACAACCGGGCGGTAATCAACCTCAGCCCATCGGAGATGATAGCGGAGACGACCTGCGGCAAGTCTTCTCGCAGGAGTCCCAAATCCATATGCTTGATCTAGTCAAGCAATGGAAACGGGACAATAGCGAGGGGCTGATAGCAGCCAATCGCGAGGTCGATATGCACGCGCAAGTAGTGCAGAACATCCGCGATAGCTTGCGCGATGCGGAAGCGGCCTGGGAAGCTTCAAAGCGAAAGCGCGAAAAGGCACATACAAAAATATCACCATACCCGACGACGACGAGGAGAATCTCAACATGTTTTCTCAAGAAACAGACATGACAATAATTAGACAAGCGATAGCATTAAAAAATAAATTGCTAAAGGAAAAAATGGATGCGGATCGGGAGTTTACAAGTACCCAACAAGAAGCGAACGGGTTGGAGGAGGAAATCACTCGTTTAAACCATCTATTCACAGCCACGACTAGTCGACTGGAAGAGATAAGTAACCGTCGCGACAGACTCACACATAAAGTAAACTGGATAAGACAATCCTTAGGTTAACAATAGTATTAAATAAATGTATACATATAATTAATGTTAGAGCAGTAAGCTAACAGTAAAAAAATATAACTATAAGTGTTACATACAGTTGCAAATATACTAAATTAAGCATATATTTTACCATATCATTTTACAAAGCAAGATAATTACTATACATATATTAAACTATATCAGTCTTGTTGATCCAACCATTCTGATCTGGTGGTAGTCCGAGCCATTTGACAAACAATTTATTACCCTTTTTCTTTAAAATCTTTTCCACTAAGTATACATCGGGGTGTTTAGTCTTCTGAAGTTCATAATCATAAAAACATCCTTTAATAGGTTGACCACTCACATCTTCTATCATGTATGTGACGGGATTTGTTACATTAACTTTAACAATTTTAAAAAGTTCCGTTGAATAGTTGGCTGTATACCCCTTTTCAAATATTCCTTTGTATTTGCTAATCCGAACCATGTCACCAACATGGAATTTTGATTTTAATGCGACTTTGGGATGATTATATACACTTAACTTTGTTGTATATTTTACATCTATGGGTTTCATCCCTATTGTACGATGGACTTTATTATTGTACAAGTTTATAATATCAGGAAGTATATCAAACCATTTGTAATTGCCTCTGGCCGAGAATTCTTTATATAACCAATTTTTTAAAGTTTTAATTACACGTTCCACGATTGCTGCCTTTTTTGTACTGAATGTGGAATAATGATTTATGCCATATTCATGCATCACTGTGGAGAACTGGCGATTGTAAAACTCGAGTCCTTGATCGCTCTGTAAGTTTGTTGGGGAATAAACAGCTTCTTGAAGAATTTCTTTCATCGCAATAGAAACTTCCATAGCAGTTTTTTTCTTTAGCGGTTTGGCCCAAACATATTTGGAATAGCAATCAATTACTATGAGTATATATCGATAACCTTTATTTTCATTTGCAAAATTCTGCATTTCTGCCAAGTCAATCTGCCATAAGTCTGCCAAACCTTTTATTACGGTTCTTCTCCTTCTAAAATTTTTTCGTGCTGGTTTATGTAATTCACTGACAATTTGTCGTTTTGTGCCACTAATGAACATTATACCTTTTTTTTATTATTCAAGTTTATTAATAATAATAGTAATATACATTTAGATGTTCCACGTTCTGTTTGAAATGACTTATTGTGATGAGCTGCTCCTTGTTTTATTTATATAATGCATACATTTTTTACTCAACTTGTGATGATCTTAGAATCGGTTGGTCGTAATGAAATACCTGGCCATGCTAATCCTCCTGTGTCTCTCGGGGGATGGTATTTCGCAATAAGTTGTTCAATTTTTTCTACATCAAGTATGAAACCAGTCATATTTTGCACCAACTTAGTATGAGCATCCGAGTTTCTCTCACTTGTATTTTTTAATTCATCTATTTCAGTTTTCATATCGCTTATCGTTGTATCTATTTTTAGTTGTAAATTTTGAAACGTTTTTGTTATTTCATCCACGATTTCGTTCCTTTCTCTCTTTATGTAGTTTACTAAATTATCGGTTATAAGATTAGCTGATTTTTGTAGAGCGGAAAGGATATCTTTTTTGCAGGCATCCATAACTAAATTCACGTAGTTTAATGTTGCACCATCATTTTCATCTCTAGGATCTCCTATATTTTTTAATTGCTTTCCTTGGATGTCATACTGTTTTTCAGTAGTAAGTTTAAAACCGATGCCTTGCGGACCACGATGACCTTTACAATGAGGTCCTTTTCGGCGTCCAAATTTATCAATGGAGCCCATCGTTCTATTGCGTTCAAATTACAATTGACAAAATAAACTGATATCTGCTTTATATATGTATTTATGGTTGATGAAATAAAATGCGATAGTTATTTCTCTAATAGATGATTCCTTCTTCCCTTAATTCATCAATTAGGGATATTATTTCATTCTCATGACCTGAATGTCCAGCCATTTTAGAACTCCACAATAATCTTAAGCGGTCGATTAATTCTTTGGGCTTATTCCAGTATATGTAATCCACCTTTTTGCCTGTATATATTTTCTGAGATGACATTAGACCCGCACCTTTCTTGGATCGAGTTGACATTCCACGTTGTAAAAGTGGTTTTATAATTTCGACGTACTTTTTTGATTTACTAGGATTGTATCCCAATGTTACATTGTAATTTTTATATGCCGCATTCGTTATATTCAATATGTCTCCAAATATATTTTTATTTTCATCGGTGATTCCATAGCCCGCACTGTTTAGATCTGGGGGAAATTTTAAAAACAGTAAATCGTATAACTGAGAATTTCCTTTATATGTTCCGAGTTTCTTATTATTTCTCCAAAATGATATAAGGTCACCCTGAAATCGCACTTCGGAGTTGCCCATGGCTAACTTTCCAGTATCGACATCAACTCGCACCCCATACTTGTTATCGAACGTAGATTCGCCAGCTTTAACACCATTGATGTAGGTTGAAACGACATCAGTTAAATTTCGCAAATTACTACTAGACGTGGTAGAACTTGAAGGTGTCCCTACAGATGATGGTGGCGGCGTTTCCATATAAGAATTACTTTCCCTAATTGTTTCATCTGATTCGAATTTCGGTGTTTTGATTACTGCAGAGGGTTTTTTAGGCTGTGTTGTTAAATACTGCTGTGTGGTTTGAAATTTACGATTTGTTTCCTGCGTTGTTTCAGAAATAGTTTTTAATGGCTTCGTTAACGGTTCATATATTTTTTCCAAGGCCATTTGACTTTCTACATGTTTATTTTTTATGTAATTGAATTTTTTGCGAACAGCGTCCGTGGCTTCTATTAATTTACGTTTCAAATCTATTTCACTATCATTATTTTCGTCCTTATCAACTACTGATCTCTTCATTTTCTTTCGATGTGCACCCACCATCACTACCTTTACAATTGATATATATATTGGCATGCATTACGGATATATGTAACTGTCCAAACCTTTTCTGTATCTACCATCTTTTAGTTCTCTATCTTTATCGATTACTAAAAATCCATATTTATCTTCCCAGCATTTTGCACACATATCCAAGAACTCTTTGAAGGTAACGTCCGGTGATACATGATCTTGAAATATATGATGCAAATTCATTTCATCTTGCTTAAACATTATAATAAAATTCGAATTGTCTCTAATCAATTGTTTTGGTACTCGGGAATATGTTTGAGCCAGATAAAAACTATCTATGGATTTGTGTCGGCCCATACTAAAATATGACCTAATAATATCTTGTTTTTCACATATGATATCGTCGAAAATGAAAACGGAGTCCGGTTTTGCTTCAGATGGTTCCACAATTTCTACGTTATTATTAAATGTGTAAAATCCTAATCCATCAATGGGTTTTAAAATCTTCTGAAGATATTCATATTTGGGTTGGTACAGTGACTTGGAATATAAATAAATATTAGCAAAACGTAAACCGTGGGGATGTGTAATAAGGGAAATCATAACATTTGTTTTCCCACAGTTCGAAGGACCGATTAACAAACCCCGAATTGTTGAAGGCAACAAGGGTCCATGGCGTCTATTGTTGATATTTACACCACTTCCTACACGTTCATCGAAATTATCCACTACAAATGTTTGCTTTTGCTTTACAATCCGCATTGTTTGAGGGTTGGATACAATATAAATAGATATAAATAGATATAAACGGTGTATTCAATATTTTAATCGATAACTAGCGTTCCTAGTGTTACCATCGAAGTAATCGGTGTTATAAAGAAAGTTTTACTACGTTTTGTTTATTTTAATGCCGTTCGTCAGTCAGTCTAGACGTAAAGTGTCTAATTCGCGAACAGGAAGGGGATTTATAAATTCTTTAATAAATAAACTACCCTTTGAATTACATTTACCCGGTGGCTACCAGTACTGTGGACCGGGTACAAAATTTCAAAAAAGGATTGCCAGAGGTGATCCAGGCATTAATGGTCTGGACCAAGCTTGCAAAGTTCACGACGCTGCTTACGAAGATCATAAAGATTTACCAACACGCCATAAAGCAGACTACGAATTAGAACAGCGCGCCTGGGAAAGGGTTAAATCTAAAGACGCCAATTTTAGAGAAAAAGCATCCGCCTGGTTAGTTACAAATATCATGAAAGCAAAACGTCGTTTAGGTATGGGATGTAAATCTAAATCAGTTCCCAGAAGAAAGGCAAATAAAAAGAAGAATATTAAGAAAAAGAAGGTCAGCTTTGGTGGTAATATTGTTCATAAAGTACGAGATGAAATACGTAAAGCTGGCGGTAAACGATTCGTTTCTAATGATACAAAAAAAGCAACACATTTTGCTTTACAAGCAGCACGAAAATTTGTGAAAACATCAGGGGGTAAAAGGAATATTCGTACTCCGCGAATTATACCTATACCGAAAGTTGGTGGAATTTTACCATTAATTCCTATATTTGCGGGATTATCGGCGCTGGGAAGTTTAGCCGGCGGTGCTGCAGGTCTATATAAAACAATAAGTGATGTAAAAAATGCAAATCAGCGCATGGCTGAAGGGGTGCGTCATAATAAAAAAATTGAATCTATGCCTCTTGGAAAAAAAGGCGAAGGATTGTATTTAAAACCATATCGAACTGGATTAGGACTTTATCTGAAACCGAACAATCCAAAAAACTTCTAAAGTCTCTACCTCGAAGAGCTCTCAGCGACATTGATATTAGTTATTATGCTAATATTTTTAAAATTCCATATTTTCGAGGTGTATTTATGCGAGACAATCTTCCTGAGAGTGGTGCCCTACATACTGAATCTGCAATTTTGAATTTAGACGGTATAAATGGTAGAGGAACACATTGGGTAGCCTACAAGAAAATTGGTAATATTATTAACTACTACGATAGTTTCGGAGATCTTCCCCCACCCAGGGAACTCTTAAAGTATTTCTACATTAAATCAAATCCGATAATCTATTACAACTACGACCGTCAGCAGAACTACAATACAGTGTGGTGTGGACATTTGTGTTTAAGATTTCTAACTAACAATGAATTTTCCAATGACTCCAAAAGAAGAACGTGAAAAAATTAAAAAGACGGCGGATTCGTTGCGAGCTTTCTCAAAGTATAGGACTCTTACAAAATTGACAAAGGAACAATTAGCTGATTTTCCTAAAGAAGTGATGATCACCTGTGCTTCAAATGAAATCGCATGGGTGTGGGATAAATTACCTGAGCATTTAAAAAGCGATATTGATGTAATGAAGTATCAATATTGTTTGGAACATTACAGTGACGATAATACATCACAATCTATTGATGTGAATGACGGACCTCCACCACGAAAATATTTGTGTTGCTATTGCAATATACGCGATGTTACTGTAGCGTCCGAAAATAAAGTTTCTGCAAGGTTTAATATGGTACCATCAAATTCAAGACAGGAAATGTGTCTCAACTGCTGCTGTAAGCAACAATAAAACGATGTGTTAACAAGTTATATGTGTTAGTCATGTCTCGTACATTCACGTTCTCAGGACAATCTAGTGTGTTAAGCGCTAACTTTTACCCTCCAATTGAACTCGATACAAGTTGTCGATATGGATTGGGACTACAAGGATTCTATTCTTACAATTCAATATTAAATGTTGATGAGAAAAATAATATTATTGGATTCAAATTGAAGAATAAATCACCTACTATTTTCTTTCAAATTCCTCCAGGAGCATATGAGTTGAATGAAATCAATGGAGCAATTCAAAGTGCTTTGGAATCTATAATAAAACGCAGCGTTAAGGATGACAACTTCAATATTAATAAATATTTCACATTAAAAGCCAACAATAATACGCTGAAATGTGAAATAGTATCTAAATATGAGATCGACTTTACTGACAAGTATTCTATTGCAACTATATTAGGATTTGAAAACAAAGTATATTCTGCAAATAATTCACTTGAATCTACATTACCAGTTGACATAATGAAAGTTAGAATTATTCGTGTTGATTGCAATATCACTTCTGGAGCTTATATGAATGGCGAAGAAGCACATACTCTCTACGAATTTGATATAGATGTTGAACCTGGATTCAAACTCTCCAAGGAACCACAAAATATTATTTATATGTCTGTAAGACCTGAAGGACGTCAGTTTATCGAAAACATTACATTACGTATATTAGATGATAATGGTATTCTGGTAGACTTTCGTGGTGAGAAAATTATTGTGAAGCTAGAATTAAAAAAGCTATATTAAACTATCAGGATATAATGGGCTTTTGTTTTAATCAAAGAAAACATTTTCCATCTCTGTTACATACAAATAGTAATAAAGTTTTGAACAAGTGTGACAAGCCATTTATTATACGAAAGAACGTTAAACGGTCAACATCTAAATTGTCTGCTAGAGATCGTATCTTTCTTCAGTCAATTGGATTAAAGCTGAAACCTTAATATTTGTAATCATGACGTCAACTAGTGCAAAGTTGGATGTGTTTGATGAACCTTTCTTTGATAATTCACTTGTTAGTCTACATGAGCACACTTACAAACCATATGGATCACCGTACTATAGAAATTCGGATGAAATAAGAATTCCTATTCACTGCCAAGATCTTATTCTCGATATTGCTGAAAGTTATATATATATCGAAGGTAAATTTACCCCAAGTGATGCCACTAAAATGTGTTACCTATCCAATAATGCGTTAGCATTTCTTTTCGATGAAATTCGTTATGAAATGGGTGGAGAACAAGTAGCTGTTATTCGAAAACCTGGTATAACAACAACAATGAAAACCATGGTGTCATGGGGACAAACACATTTAAAATCATTACTATCTTGTGGATGGGGACTAACAGTGAAAAACCAGGACGTTTTGGATACCAACAGTCACTTTTTTAGTGGCAAATTGCCTCTAAAGTATCTTATGGGTTTCGCCGAAGATTATACAAGGGGCATTCTCAACACCAAACAAGAGCTTATACTAATAATAGCTCGATCTTTTAAGAATTGTTACATTGGAGAAGTTGATGCAGATCTCGAAATTAATAAAATCGAATGGAGGCTAAGGCACATCATCCCTGAAGATACACAAAAACTGAAGTTGCTGAATCGCATTAAGAAAGGTGGTGTAAATGCTACGGTTAAAATGGCCTATCGCATGTGGGATTTATATGAATTACCGACTCTAAGAAAAACAGCTACTGATATATGGCCTATAAAAACCACAACAAGTTTAGAAAGACCTCGATATATTATTATCGGCTTTCAGAGTACTGACAGTTCTGATAATATAAGCAAGGACGTTACTCAATTCATTCATGCAGATGTAAGTAACATCCGACTATACTTAAACTCAGAAGTATATCCATATGAACGCTGGAATTTAGATTTTGGAAAGAAATTGTATTCTTCAGCTTACTATGCTTATGAAAAGTTTCAATCCAGCTTCTACGATAAAGATAATTATGAACCGATGATGGATATTGGTGAATTCCAAAAAAATCCATTATTTGTTATCGACTGTTCACATCAACAAGACGCCATGAAGTCATCCACTGTAGACATAAAACTGGAATTTGAAACTCGAAAGAAACATTTTCCTGAGAATACACGGGTTTATGCATTGATAATTCATGATTCTTATTTGGCTTATAATGCTTTGGATGGGTCTGTACATAATGGATTTAAGTAAACTGATGAACATTTTTTTTACATCTTCCAATTTTTATATGTTAATGTACTCTATTTTATAAGTATAATCTATTTTTAATACATTTTTTTTTGTATTTACTTATTATATTTATATAGTGTGTTTTTTTTGTACTTATGTGACAAATAAATAGAAATAAAAGATTTAAAATTTTTTTTTATTTATTTTTTATTTACACTACATCGTTTTTTTTTTTTTTGTTTTACAACAAAATAAGAGAAATATTTAGTACAATACAATTTATTACTATAATATACAATGTATATAATAATGTAAAAATAATGAAAAAACTTATAAAAAAATTAATTATATTACTTTTGATCATCATTATCTTGATCATCACTACCATATTCTTGAGATGCTAACTTATATTTCACAACAATTGCATACGGTAGATAATCGAGCAAATTGGAATTGAGAAAACATTTTAGTCCTTTCTCCACCATTTTCTCACAAAAATTATTCAAAGTTAAAGTGTTATTTAAATAACTATCACACAACGAAGCACCAAGGCGATAGTTTTCAATATCTTCCTGCAATTGTTTAACCAATTCTTCGGAAAAGCAGTAATCCCTGTCATAATTACAAGCATGAAGTCTATCCATTACCAAGCAATCCAACTCACTCTTCATTCTTTTCACAGCTGACTGGATGTCGATAGCTTCAGTCCAGTGTTGGCTAGCATAATGCATCCACATTTTAATAGTTTTCTACAAAATAAACGTTATTGTTAAAACTGATAGTATAATATAGCAAATTATTCATTACCTTTTAGACTTATAAAACAAGAAAAGCAACCTTATATGAGATACTGCTAAATAGTGTAAATAGGTAAATATACTAAGATATGATCTACAAATTATATTTATTACTAATAGATATATGTTTTTAAATAAAATTAGTTGAGAATACCAAATTTTATCAATGCTTTAGATATAATATCTTTATATGTAGGCTCGCTTTGACCTAAATAAGTTATCGTGTACTGTTCCCAAGAAGAATTCATTTTATTCATAACGTCCTCTGTTATGTGTTCTATAACCCTCTTTGGTAAATAACACTTAAAGCTTACATTGCTCTTACTATCGAGCAGTATAGCCAAAACGCACTTTCCAAAACGTGTATTGACAAATGACATTTTTTTAATCAAATAAGGGGTATCAATTTCTAACGAGGAAATTGATCGTCGAGCAATATCAATAAAGTCTCTGTTAATGTTACTATTAATTTTGTTTAAATCAACACTTGGTAATGCCATTTCTTGTTTAAAGATAACTAGCTGTAATATCTAAATAGTAATAAATACAACAATTGTTCTCACTTGAAAATATTAATACAGGACAACACACAATTTGCACTATTGTAGATGTTGACTATAAGGTTGGCAGTGAACGAAGTGTGATTCCTTGCTATAATCTCCTCTCTATATATACATATTATAGAATACCCCTTCCCTAAACATTCGATTACGTCATGTCTTGTGTTGACAATTACAGAGGTCAAACGAAGGTCAATTCAAGGTTATACAAAGGTCATCCAAAGGTCACTTTAAGGTCATGTAAAGGTCACGTAAAGGTCATCCAAAGGTCACATAAAGGTCATCCAAAGGTCACTTTAAGGTCATATAAAGGTCACGCCAAGGTCATTCAAAGGTCATCCAAAGGTCACTTCAAGGTCATCCAAAGGTCTCTTCAAGGTCATCCAAAGGTCACTTCAAGGTCATCCAAAGGTCACGTAAAGGTCATTCAAGGTCATTCAAGGTCATTCAAGGTCAAAAGGGGTGGGGGGAGTCTCAATTCCGGCTATAATAACCTACTGTCGTTATCGTTAAATTTATTCTGCGCATGCGCAGTGCCAAAAATAGTATCATTTATGGCACTGCGCATGCTCAGAATAACCATAACCATAACGATAACGTAAATTTTAAGGGGTTCAAAAACTCTCTAATGGCTAAATAAAATGTAGTAATAACTCCAAAAACCAACTACTTAAATGTTTTTATTTGTATGACTATACAACTAGGTATACTAAATATTTAAATATCATCTTTTATGTACCGGGTGGATTAAAAAGTATAAATACGATGCAAGAGTATCGCCGTATAGGAGTATTTCGAAATTAGCCAAATTAGCCAAAAATACCGTTTCCGATTGCTTGCTCTTTGTTTTGAGAGGGCGTATCTCTGTCATCTTTTACTACATAATATAGGTATTATATATAAAAAAAAATGTTGAATGCAAACAAGTAAGTATTAAATTAACTAGGCATAGGCAAACTATATTTAAACAAAATTTAGCATTATTCCGAAAATAAATAAAAAACTATCCAAAACTAGATTCCTCTGATTTTTATGTTAGACACAAAAACTGTATTTTTTAGAAGGTATACCGTATACAGTTTATATTAATATAATTTTCAGGTTATACCCAAAGAATATTTTTACAGTAACAAGTGAATTATCTCCACCAACGAGAATATTTTTTGAAATGATACCCACAGCATGTATACAGGGACAGTATTTAAAAAATTAGCAGTACCTAGTTAGTAGTGGCGGAGTCGCCGGGTATGGGGATGGTTAATATACTATAATATAATCTTATAGTATATATATATCATTACACCGTTACAGGCGTCTGTCAATATTTATTAATTCCCATTCCACCAAATTATATACTCGTAGATTAAGACTTGTTCACAGGGATGGGTTGGCAACCATCCAGGCGATACCTTAGGTTGGGAAGAATGTCAACTAGTGGCTAACGTGAGAAATTAAAATTAGTTGATGTTTGACTGTTCCCCTAACTAATGAGGTTTTCTAGGTTTCCGTCATTACAGCACTGAATAGTGGTTAGAGCTTATTAACCTAAGTCGTTCCTGAGGTGTAAATGCGGTCCGAGAAATAATAGGCCGCCCTTTCCCCACACAAGTCTTGGGCTGTCGGGGTAATCCTTGTGATCAGAATCGACTTCGGGATAGTGATATTATTATATTATTAATCCAACATAAAAACTAATTCAAACTAAAAATCTAATCAACACAAAACTAAAAGTAGAAGATATTTTATCTACATGTACCTAATACCTATTCCTAAGTACCTATATACCGGGTTTCCCATTTCATTTGACTAATGGCAATTAACATGGGCTATTACATTTCATTGAATTTTATATTCTCAAGGTACAATATGAAAAATATTGCTAACGAAATCGAAAGTACTGACTGTCAAACACGTCTGGTTACCAAAATACTAAAGCGAAATGCTTTTTTAAATAAAATATCAATAAAAATTCGTTTTAAGTTAATAGGTGTAGTTTACATAATCGTTTTAGAAACATTGTTAAACGTCATCCGGTGGACTAGTGGGTTGAGTGGCTGGGTTTCAAACTGAACCGCAAAATTTTGCAGGTTCAAATCCCGCCCGAGACAACTTTTTTTTTTTACTTTTTCATTAATTACAAATTATTAGTGTTTACTTATTCGAATAAATATGCTTCATTGTCAGTACCTAGTTATTATTTTTGAAAGTCACAATATTTGCTTATCAAAAAAAAAAAACATGTTTTAATTGGTTCGTTTCCTTTATCTTTAGCTAAAGCTACCATCTTATAAAATAAGTAATCAACAAGCTACATATTTTTTATTTATTACATGCACTGTGCTTTTACTAATAGCGTACTTATCTCTGCTAATAGTTATTACATATTATACCTCAATCTGGATATTGAGTTAAACAGTATTACAGAGGAACTGTCGTGAATTAGTAATAGGTTTTTTTTAAAATAAAAAACTATAATTCTAAAATTATGAGTTTTTTAAAATAAGAATATATTTTAAAAAAACTCATCATATTTAAAAAAAAACTCCTCAAAAAAACCTATTACTAATTCACGACAGTTCCTCTGTAACTGTTTAACTCAATATCCAGATTGAGGTATAATATGTAGTAACTATTAGCAGAGATAGGTACACTATTAGCAGTGACTATATACTCACTGCTATTAGTAAAAGCACAGTGCATGTGATAAATAAAAAATATGTTGCTTGTTGATTACTTATTTTATAAGATGGTAGCTTTAGCTAAAGATAAAGGAAACGAACCAATTAAAACATGTTTTATTTTTTTTTTTTTTTGATAAGCAAATATTGTGACTTTCAAAAATAATAACTAGGTACTGACAAGGAACCATATTTATTCGAATAAGTAAACACTAATAATTTGTAATTAATGAAAAAGTAAAAAAAAAAGTTGTCTCTGGCGGGATTTGAACCTGCAAAATTTTGCGGTTCAGTTTGAAACCCAGCCGCTCAACCAACTAGTCCACCGGATGACGTTTAACAATGTTTCTAAAACGGTTATGTAAACTACACCTATTAACTTAAAACGAATTTTTATTGATATTTTATTTAAAAAAACATTTCGCTTTAGTATTTTGGTAATCAGACGTGTTTGACAGTCAGTACTATCGATTCCGTTAGCAATATTTTTCATATTGTGCCTTGGGAATATAAAATTCAATGAAATGTAATAGCCCATGTTAATTGCCATTAGTCAAATGAAATGGGAAACCCGGTATATGGCCCAACATTACCTGATAAAACCTCAAATATCTCGAAAACGGTGCGCCGTATGAAAAAAATTAAAGAATACTTTTTTGTTCTAAAAAGCATGGGGCATTGAACTGCATTATTGTATTTGCAATAAAGTCAGTGGCGTAAAAGATTTTTTCGAAAAAGGGTGATGGCATACCCATAACTCCGCCGCTGGTTTTCGTAATTTATCACCATAAGCCTTAAATCGTGAAGGATCCTTAGCTGATACTGTATGCGAAATTTCCAATTTTTCTAACTAGCCGTTTTGGCAATATTTAAAATAATATACTTTTTTTCCAAAATTTCAACACTCTGTATCTAGAAAAGGAAGCTTTCCCAGATATAAGTGTTCTGAGAAACTGCTATTATTTTAACGTTATCTATCATTTGACGATGTCCTGCTATTATAAGTTGGACCACCCTGTATAAAAGTAAAACAGAATTATACAAATTCTGAATGCATATTAAAAACTGATATCATTTGATATATAGTACCATCGCTGAATAAATAAATATTCGACATAAAATTTTAAATTGACTTCATGTCAGGCATTACTCTGTGAGTAATACTCTTTAAAATATTTAACAGCGCCTCTAAAATATAATTTAAGACTTTACGAACCAGTAGGTACAATCATATTTTTAACAGTTAAATTTTTATAGCATATTTTCATGAAACTTTATGGACTAAATCGCACAAATAACGGACGAGATAACGTATATGTTTCATGTATAAATAGATTATATATAAAATACTAGGTATATACAAATGGATGGGTATAAAATTGTGTTTTATTTAGATTTAATCCAAATTTCATATACAAAATCAATGGCACATCAACTATTAAATATTATTTAATAACAACCCTTATCACTTTAAATCACATTCATGATCGTGATTTTATGGGGAAACGGTGTTAAATTGTATTTATATTTCTCTAATCTATAGGCAACAAATTATGGACTAACATGTAGGTATGTGTATGTACATTGATACCCATGTAAACTGATGAAATTAATAAAGTCTCTGTAATTCTAAGTCTCTGTAAACTCTAAGTCTCTAAAGTCTAATATTATCTGTAGCCCTAATCTTAACCACGATATTCATAAAGCTCAAGAACGCCTGAAAATAGGGACTGGTATGAGAGAGGGGGCGGCAACCAATATTTTTGAAGTATTTTGGAGGTGACGCCCATGGGAATAGGTACTAATAATATTAGTTAGGAAATAGGAACTTTGGTAAAGCCCTGACCAGCATTAAAATACCAACACCTAGGGCCAGTTCCACCACCAGACTTATATCGGTAAACAACTTGTTAGCTGCCGTCAATATGCTATCGGTGGAAGACCAATGATTGATGCGTGTAGATACCGATGACAGCCCAATATGAATGAGGGTGTAAAGTAATGCGGAGAGGCATAGTAGTAGGTACCCTCTATTGCCCAATGCTACTATTTACATTGATTGACTTACTAGCGATGATGAGTGGTACTTTCTAGGGTATGCCAAATAATTCAACTGGTAGGGAACGTTTGTTCGCAAAGTTCTTGTTTCCTACACTTTCTTTGAAAAGTAACAATTTACATTAAAACCAAAATAATTCTTACTAGATGAATGTCTTTTATTCTATCAATTATTTACTTTACTCTTTCACATTTTGTTAGAATATTCTTCCTTTTATTGTGTATTTTGTCCTAAATGTGTGTGAATTTCAAAAAGATTAGGAAATAAAATGCTTGACTTTTTACTATTACCAACCTACTAAAAGTTGACAAACACCATCTCAAAGCAAAAGCTATACCTTATAGAAAGTTTAAAAATAAATAAATAAATAAAATCAGAATCTTTTAGTAGTCAATGTCGAACTGTGTTTTTTTCTAACCAAAAATTAATATTTTTATACTGAAACAACGAGAATTAATATTGTTAAGTAAAAAATAGTATATAATTATATTAGGATTAAAAGTGTCACTTTTGGCGAGCAAATTTTGTATTTGCGAGGCAAATTGTAGCGTAGCCGAGCGAATGCAAAATTGCGAGATAAATAAAGACACTTTTAAACCGAATATAACATGTTATTTTTTCTCCAACCGAAAGGTGGTTATAGTAGTGGCGAATTAAGCAAATTAAAAGAAAGGTTGTTCCAATAATTACGTGGCCTTCATTTAATTTGTGCTTTGAAATTATTTAACTATTTTACCGTTGTCATTTCTAATGTCACATCTGAAAATAATCTGTTAATGAAAACGTGTTGGACTAATTAGAAAATTGCTCCAAGACTCAGGGTACTGGCAGTATCAGTGGTTCATTTAATTTTAATACTTGTTCAAACTGTGTATTTGATATCAATGTGGATAAACGAAAATTATTGTATATATATATATATATATATATATATATATATATACACAATATATACAAATATATTGTATATATTGTGGAATAAACTTTTATAAATTAAAACTTGATTAACACTTTTAATCTAAGGATTAGAAGTGTCAACTTTAGCTCGTAGGATTAAAAGTGCGACTAAGTGTTACTAAGATATCATTTTTTTTTTCAGTAAGGAAAATTTTACTCCTTACAGTAAAAAAAATGTCATAGTTCTGTGACGGTTGTAGAAAAATATATATAACGTTTTGGAAATTATATAGTTTTTCGTTATCAGGATACTCCGGAAAATGAAAATTATTTGGCACAATACCTAAAAAAGGCATAATATCGAGCATAATATCTAGATGCTGAAATTTACGAACCGTCAGCTGAGTTATGAGGGTTGTGTTTAATAATAATTATCTGCTCTTTTCAGTCTTATCAGAACTTTATTTGTGGTTATCCTCAACCGATAATTTAGATTTTTTTTTAAATGAAACCACATTATCGGCTATTTCGTACCATTCAACTAGATTTTAATTAAGGCCTCTCCGTTCCTCTCAAATGCACGCATTGATTTAAACATAGTGTCGTACCCATCATTAATTGGAACTTTTCGTCTACTCTGGCGGATGAACAAAAGACAATGAGTTAGCAGACAGTTGACGCAGTATTTCTGGTAAATAGCGCGAAACAGGACGAAGACAATGGTATACCCAGGAAAGCAGATAGTGGGACGTTATAAAGTGAAAATTACTTGGTAAGTAATTTATGAAAACGTAATGACTTTCGTCGGAGGAACTCGTTAATCAAAGGAGACTGGCTAAAGGACAAAAGTTGCTTCTATCACAGCTTTCGGATTACCACGCTCTAAATAAGTAAGCTGAAGAGATAATTTTAAGGCGGTAAATGTACGCGACCAACTTTCGCAAGATTTATATCTGGCATAACTTTTGACAGAAAATTAATCATTATCTTTTTAAGTACCTCACAGCTACGTGTCTATTTTTACACTTCACTTCACTACCATCCTAGCTATATTAAAGCCATAATGTGGAACGCGTCGGGTGACGTGTATTTATCATTTTATAAATGCTAAACAAGCTTTTATTAGTTGCCCTAATAATCGAAAAGAGTTAATAGATATAAGATTATAATATAAGTGCTAAAAGTAATGTTTTATTTTGCGAGTGGAAAAGTTTGCGAAACGAGTGAAGCAATTTCCCGAACAAAATAAAACTTACTTTTAATACAAATATCATACAAAGTTTTTTGTATAACTGTCCTATTTTGATAATAAAATAGATAAATTTAATATTTCAATAAAATAAAATTTTGACATCTCTTGCCAGTTTATTATTTTTTGACGATTCAATAATTATTATCGCATTGCTGTGAAGTGGCCGTGTTAGGTGGCGCCGAATCACCTTAGTTACTAATAAACCATGTTGTTTAAAGCTTACGCTTTTAATTAAAAGTTCTTGCTGGTGTTTATGATTTATCTCGCATTATGAAGAATAATAGTGATGACTTGTGTGATCCTGACGATATTGAAGAAGCTGCGAAAAGAGCTACATTTGAATTATTACCGAAAAAATCGGTTCAACAGTACGAAATTGCATATTCTAATTTTCTTAACTGGTGTAGAATGAAAATGAAAATGGACCCGTCTTTTTAGCATATCTAGACGAGAAATCCAAAGTATGGAAGTCGCCAACTTTGTGGAGTAAGTTTTCAATGATACAGTCGAGTGAGCTCGTTAAAAATGGCGTTGATGTAAGCAAATATTTCAAGGTAATAGCATTCTTAAACCGGAAAAATGAAGATTATAGTCCCAAAAAATCAAAAACCCTTATGTTTGAACAAGTCCAGAGGTGTGTAAATGAAGCACCAGATGAAAAATCCTTGATGGTATAAGTTGCTACTATTTTCGGAATATATGGACCCTGCTGGTGTGAAGAGCTGTGCAATTTATTAATATAAAGACATTGAATTAATGAATAAAACATTGATTGTTCAAATTCCAAATACTAAAACGAAGATAAGACGTTCTTTTTGCATTATTGGAAAATACATTGACTATTTTAGTAAGTATGTTGCATTAGGCCCTTCTGTTATTAATCATCGACGTTTTTTTTTTCTGAAATACTCAAATTATAAATGCACTGCTAACCCAGTTGGTATAAACATGTTTGGGAAAATGCCCTCCATCATTGCTGAGTTCTTGAACCTCCCAGAACCAAAGGAATATACAGGTCACTGTTTCAGAAGGTCTTCTGCTTCTTTATTAGCAGACTTAGGAGCAAATATAACGGAAATAAAAAAGCACGGAAGATGAAAGTGTGCAACAGTAGCTGAGGGTTACATCGATCAATCTATTATTCATAAAAAGGCTATTGCTAAAAGAATTATCCCAACAGCTAGCTCCAGCGTTACAGTAGCATCTTCCACTTCACTCCAAGAATTGACTGATAATGCTGATGAAATTGGCAACTCAATTAATTCGAATGTGTTACAGGGCTCTTTAAAATCGCAAGGTATTGTTCTAATTGAATTATTCGTGGTAATGTTCATAAATTATAATAATATAAAATTGTATTTTGTTCATAATAAAACTTGAAGGTTCTTTTGAAAATTTAATGATTATGCCTCTTTTACTGCTATTTGGTTAAAAAAAGACAGTATTAAAAATTAAAAATATTCAGTGTTAAAAATATTTTTAACACGCTACTTTGTAAAAGTCATCTTTTAACACTTTTGACAGCCATTAAAAATATCACTTTTAATGTCAGTTGTACAAAAATGTTTTTTCGCATTTTGACTGATAATATGTTGTTTTACTAAATTCAAATTCGTTTACTAAAGTGGTACTTTAGCACATAGAAGTGTCACTTTACTATACAGTAATGTCACTGATAAAAACAGTTTGACAGAAAATTGTTTATTGAAATATTGGAAACATTGGCTGCGTTCATCAGGACATTGTTGATCAGGTAGCGATTATAAAAAGTGGTCTATCTGTTGGTGATTCGGCTGAATAGTACTTTAACACGTAAACACCATGAACTGTTAAGCATGCGCATTAGCGACTTCTAAGTCAATTTAATTGTCAATATTATTTGTTCAAATGCAACAATAATTTTAAATTACAGGTAATTTGTTATTTGTTAACAATTTACAGGGGCTTCTTGCTGCTTGATTAAAGTAAAAATTCTCTGAGTTTTGGTATATTATAGTTTTGTGCAAAAAGTGGTACATCATTGTACGACGCATTGCATAGACACAAAACTATAAATATTTCAAAACTTATAGAGAATTACATAGGACAAAGCAATTAACTTTGTTAGTAGTGAATGTAATAATTTAAAAATGGATCCTATCCAAGATATAGCAGCACTTTTAATTGTAGAAGAGGACGGTCTACATATGGATAATTATGTCTATGGGTAAAATTAGACAGAGCTCTTAATTTATTGTTGATTTCATACGTTATCTCCAAGTTTTCATTCATTTTAAAACAAATACAAATGCTTGCACTCTTAACTGTTTAAAAAAATTATTTTTAAACCTAAAAACAAAAAATATATGTACAGTGTGTATCAGCCAAATGGAATAAATTCGATAATAAATAAATGGGGGCGTATTCGAAAAAACGCTCGGACCCGTCGATTGGTATTTTTAGTTGCACATTTTTTTCCAGAAAGCCTTTTTATTCAGGGTGTGTCATGTAACAGTCGCCAACACCAACTTTCTTATTTTTAATGCAACACCCTGTATATTATTCAATTTTTGGATTCTTCAGAAAATTTTAGACATATTTCATGTACAATGTCCTATACCTATCTTCAACTGTTTTTGAAATATTGACAGGTGCTGAATATTGACATTTTGCAACTTTGATAGCCTGTAAAATCCAAACTGTTTGAGATCAAGCAAAACGGTTTCCACATTCCTATCTTAACTTTTCATAAGCTATCGTTTGACACTAATTTCAGATTTAACCAAGAGATCAGGTAAATTTAATCGAAAATTTTCAATTTCTGGATAAATCTGAAATTAGTGTCAAACGATAGCTTATGAAAAGTGAAGATAGGAATGTGCAAACCGTTTTGCTGAGACTAACCACCAGACACTGACCGGTTTTGCGCTTATTATGCGCTCGTTAGAGTGCCATAGGTAGTGGAATCGATGAACGATGTGGCGACGTGATTGCCTAAGAAGGACCGTAAATGTTAGTTATGGCGAGAAACATACCGTAGTGCCCTCTTTGGGTCTTTGCTACTATCTGTCTGACAATTATTGTCAAATTGAATTATTAAATATTAAATCTCAAATATACCCTGCTCAAAGAGCCTTGTGATGATGTATGTCCAGTCAACAAAAAAAAGTAATATCTTGTTTATTTGTAACAGTTTAATTTATTTTTTACTTGTTTGTCGTAATAAAAATTCGAACGTAAAATTTTGTAATTTTATTAATACTGTATCTTTCCAACGACATGCCATATTTAACTTCCCCTTTTTACTGAACCTAATAAAATTTCCGTCCATTAAATGTTTGCACATCAGCACTAAACTTGGGATATTAAATTTTTAAGGAAAATATTGAAAAGTTCTTATTTATGTCTTGCAATAAAAACTTGGGAGCGTGTGTTCTTGTGGGATATTCCAATCCTAATATGTGAGGGAAATTATTGGGGTTAGGGGGTCACATAAAAGATGCGAAGGAACTATAATTGGGGTCTTAACATACGCGAAATTGGATCATACTGGACTGTTATACCGAAGGGTAACCACTAGATGGGGCAATGGATTAGAGATTAGAGAGGGACAGAGTTCTTCGTTTACGCTTAATATACATGGTGAGATCTTAAAGCGTATTTCATTTATAATTTCGTTTTTTCATTCATTATTTAAAAGTATTAGTGATTAGATTAAAGAATTTTGAAGCTTTTATAACTTTTCTCATATAATAAATTTAAAAGGTGAACTCTGGCAATTAAATTCTAAAATAATAATAATAATAATAATAATAATAATAATAATAATAATAATAATAATAATAATAATAATAATAATAACAAGTTTATTTGCAAGACCAAATACATGCAACAGTTAAATATAAAATTAACTAAGCAAATTAAACTAATAATCGCAGAAGCAGTAAAATGTTTTACTGCTTTTTTGCGATATGTATACACCATACAGTACAATATTAAATACCTACATTCATTACACTTATACATTATATACATTACATATTATTATACATTACATACATTGCACCGAGCACTACACACATCTCCAAACCCACTTTTTTATATTAAATCTACAAGTAAAATAAAAATTGCAATTTCACTACACATATTATTTGCTTTTTACACAGAAACATGTAAATGTTAGGTTTTGGAGTTTATCAAATTTCGAAAAAAATTTCTATTTGTGGTAAGTATCCATTCTTTTATTTTCGTTTTATACGCCCTTATATTATGTTCTTTTTTTAGTGTATCCGGAACTGCGTTGTATAGTCTGGGGGCCACAAACATAAAGCATTTCTGTCCTACAGTTTTCCGACAGGTTGATTGCTCTACACCTTTCTCTTTTGTGCGTGTTGAGTAAGTATGAGAAATTTCATTTAACTTTATCTTTTTGTTTTTAATGTTTATTAAAATGTTTAAACAATAACATTGCCGTATATCGTTAACTTTGCTAACTTCATAAATTCGATTACTGGAACAGGTCATATGTTTGTTGTATATTATTTTCAATATCCACTTCTGCACAACTTCCAAATCCTTGAAATAACAATCAGCAACTCCCCCCAACTCAAGATCCCGTAATTCAAATGAGACTGAACTAGCGCCAAATATACCATCCTTAAATGAGACCTATTTAAAAAAAATTTTATAAAGACAAATCGCGATATAAATGGTCTAATTTTTTTAGTAATGTTTTTGATTTGTAGGTCCCATCTAAGATGCCTGTCAAATATGACACCGAGGTACTTGACGGACTCGGCTTCCGGAATAATAGTTTGCTCATCGATATTCAGCGGACCCATATTTGGTAGCTTGTTGGTATAAGAAGAAAATGGTAAGTATACTGTTTTATCAGACCTCAAAGTTAATTTATTAAATTTTAACCACTTACTTATATAATTAAAGTCTGTTTCAGCACGCCTTTTTAAGTTGATCCAGGTAGTGTCCTTATATATAACCGAGATGTCGTCAGCAAAACCAACAATTTTTCGGTATTCGCCAATTGTGTTCAGCAAGCTATTCACATAGAGAACAAAAAGAAGTGGTCCAAGGACTGTACCTTGGGGTATGCCGTATGACACTTCTCTTATTTCACTTTTACTATTTTCGATTTTAACATATTGCATCCTTTGTGAAAGATATCTGTTAATAAGTCTATATGAGTTTCCCCTAAAGCCGTATCGTTTTAGTTTATATAATAATTTGACATGAGAAACAGTGTCAAATGCTTTAGATAAATCCAGGAATATACACAAACTGGGGGTGGTTTTGTCTATTGATTCATTTATACTTGCTGTTACTAATTTTAACGCATCTTCTGTTGATTTCGATTGTCTGAATCCGAACTGCCACTCTGAAAGGATGTTAAACTTTTTTAGAAAACTATTTATTCTATATTTTATAGCCTTTTCAACTATTTTTGAGATATTCGATATCAACGTAACCGGTCTATAATTTTTCATTTGTAATTTATCACCCTTTTTATATAACGGTTTTATTATGCCCATTTTTACAAATTCTTATGGTCATAATGGTCCCAAAGTTTCGACTTCTCATAATGATCGAACAATATATTTGACCCCAATTATAAGAGAGGAGATTCTTTCAGTAATTAACAATGTATCGAAAAAAAATTCCTCCGGTTGCGATGGCGTTCCTTGTTCATTACTGAAATACGTTATTCACGACATTGTGGAGCCCCTCACATACCTTGTAAACTATTCTTTTGTAAAGGGTTCTTTTCCGAGTACTTTAAAAAGAGCAATTATTCAGCCTATTCTTAAAAAAGGGGATAATCGCTTTATGTGCAATTATAGGCCAATAGCTTTGTTATCGGTATTTTCAAAAGTTTTTGAAAAAGCTTTTGCACAACGTGTAATCGCATTCCTTGATGAAAATAAATTCTTCTCCAATCATCAATTTGGTTTTCTTAAGGGTCGTTCAACCCAGAACGCAATAATTGCTCTATGTAACGATTTAATGCGCGCCTTCGACCTGAATAAGTACTCTGCTTGCATATTTTTCGATTTAAAAAAGGCTTTTGATGTTATTGACATCAAACTACTTCTCAGTAAGTTATATAATGTTGGTATTAGAGGTAATGCCTTGTCTTGGCTGGAAGCTTTTCTCAAAAATCGCACGCAACAAGTGCGACTTGTTATCGATTATGAAGTATATGAATCGGAAACACGGAGTGTCGCGAGTGGGGTGCCTCAGGGAAGCATACTGGGACCTCTGTTATTTATTATATTCTTTAATGATATTGAGCCGTTTTTCTCTGACTATTATTTATCCTTATTTGCTGATGACACAGCAGTTTCATGCTCTGCTAACGATTTAACTGGTCTGAGTTCTATTGCATGCACTGCTGTTCAGAATATGCAAAATTACTGTTCTAATAATAAATTAATATTAAATGAAACTAAAACTGAAATGGTCTTTTTTTCAACCCGGGAGCTTAATAGAAGCTTGTTAGTGAAATTCAATTCCAGTACCATCAAACAGGCACGTGTGGTAAAGTTTTTGGGAGTGCACGTTGATGATCGTTTGTCCTGGTCTGATCACATTAATTTTGTGTTGGGGAAGATGGCCACTCATTGCTTTGTGATTTGGCAACTAAGATCTAGGGTGGGCATCGACCTCCTCTTAATGTATTATTACAGTTATATTCAATCTCTATTAAATTATGCAGTTATATGCTGGGGTAACAGTGTGAGAGTTAAAGAAGTCTTTGTTCAGCAGAAAAGAATAATTAGAACTATGCTCGCTAAACCTAGAACACACCCATGTAGGGAATTGTTTACACAATTGAACATTTTAACACTACCCTCATTGTATATACTCAATTGTGTAAGTTATGTGAGGGCCAATCCAGAAAATTTCGAACTAAGTAGGGGCAACTATTATAATTGTTCTTATGATCTACGGCTGAATTATAACTTTAGGATTCCACGGTACAGATTATCCATCGTCGCGAACAGCCAAATGGTATTTCCCATTAAAGTATACAATAAGCTGCCAATCCAAATTAAGAAAATTGTAAGTAAAAATAGTTTTAGAGCTGCCGTTAAGAAAAAATTGCTGGCTAATAGTTTTTACTCTGTGTCCGAGTATATGTCTCATGTAAACTTGTGATGTCGTGCCTTAAGTGTGTTATTTTTGTGTTTATGTTTTATTGACTGACTTGCTATATGTTTAGAAGTCTTTGTGTTATGTACTACTTTTTTTTGACATTATCTTATACTTACAGTTGTGAGTCTAATGGAAATAAAGATTATTTATTTATTTATTTATTTATTTATTTATTTAAGCATTGTGGGAAGCATCCGACATTGAAACAACTATTAATGATATTAACTAAAGTTTCTGCTATTTCATCAGTTATCTCTTTTAACGTTTCAGCGCGTATACCATCGTGGCCAGGAGATTTTTTATTTTTTAACTCTTATAATTTTTTTTACTTCTTTTGGGTTAGTTGGAAATAAGTAAAAAGTGTTGTTCACATTATTTATATTTTCCTCAAAATTTTGTATATCCTGTATTTTATCTGCATATTGTTTACCGAGTTCACTATAGTATTTGTTAAACGCGTTACTAATTTCTGTTGAGTCTCCTACTGTCCTATTTCCGATTTTAATTTTTTGTATTTTTGTTTCAGGTATATACCAATACCAATATACCAAGTATATATAATATACCATATATACCAATATACCAAGTGTTCCATTGTTCTAGTTAGATTTAGCAACTTCTAACAGGCTAAGCTTATACAGTGTGTTTCAAGTTAGATGCAACAACATTTGTATCTTGAAAACCGTTAGAGATAAATATTAGGTCAACTTGGGGCAAAGTTGCGTAATTTGGTGACCTATAATATTCCTCAAAAAATCAAGGCTAACGTCATTAGTTTTTGAGATATTTGAAAAAAAAAGAAATTTTGGAAATTCGTTTTAGGAAAATTGCAGGGTTCTTTTAAGAGCTACTCAAATAAAAAAAGAACACTTTCTCATAGCAAATTTTTGTACGCTCTATCGAATGTCGTAAACAGTTTTTTTAAGTAACGTTTCATCTCCTTAGAACCATCACCAACTTCATTTTTTCTAATACGGCTCCAATAATATTTTCGCGTCACTCCACAGCATTTTTTTCTGCGTTCAATGTACAATATTAAAATATATATACACTTTTTTGTGCAACCCTCCTCAAAGCGACTATTTTGCATTCGCAACACAGTCCGCAAAATTCAATTTTGCGGCCGTTACCCTTAACAACGGCCGGCAAACTAAATGTCACTCAAATGTCAAAATTTCAATCAAAACTTGACATTTCTGCAATAAGGCAACAGGAGTCCTTTTTTTTATTAAATAAATAATTCCATATTAACAAGTATTTATTGAGGATGAATATTAACAGTAATTTGACAATTTGTATTGTTAGTAATATTTACACCTGAACTAACTGAAGCACCTAATTCTAATGTTTTCGAATAATTATTAGAAACACTTGGCACTACACTTCAACATAGAATAAATGCTCCATAGACACGAACTCTTTACAGCCTTTGATTTCTCCATCAAATAAGCCAATAAAATATTTTCAGAGACAGTTTTCACATTTTGCTCGTCACACTATTTTTTGAAATTGCCATAACATTTTTCATATTTCTTCTTAGATTTTTCGGGTATTAGATCTGAAATTGCCGAGTTTACGATGTTTCTCAGCTGTGGAGGAGTGCAATAAATTGAAATATCGCTCTCAGCGTCAGACATTATAGACTCAATTTAAAAACTGTCAAATTGTTTTGTATACAGTCAAAATATTTCGTTTCCATAGAAACACCGTCACAGTAAAACCACTAGATTACTTTTCTATCCAAAGATAATACTGTTTCAAAATATTAATAATATTAAACAATATTTATATAATTTTATTAGGGTTGCACAAAAAGTTTTGTATATAACTCGGCCGCAAACCGCTTTGGCGTCCTCGAGATTGTCAGCCTCGGCCGCAAGCGACCTCGGCTGACAACTCTTCTCTCGGACGCGCAAAGCTGCGTTTTGCGGCCTTGGTATACAAATAACTATTCCCGTCTTGATATAATTTTCGTGTACTGCTACTAACTGAAGAAAACACTAAGGCAATGTCAGAATTGCCTAAAGGAGCTTCAAATATCAGAAACAATAAATAGACGTTGTGTTATCATTTTAGCAAGAGACAGTCCAAACTTTATTTGCTGTACCCAGTCGTGATACCAATAATTAGAAATACATCAAGTAAACGTAGAGATCGGTATCTATAACAAATTTAATTAAAGTCTCAAATTAAAAACGAACCCGATAAGACACCAGAACGAAGTTTGCGGTTTTCATTTTCTGTTTTCCCGACCTCAGTTTGCCAAGTTATTTAGAAAAAAACAATAAAGACACCCTCGTCAAATTCTTTATATATAGAAAGGAGGACAAAGTCCATCATATTTTATCAAGCGGAAAGTCAACTTTAGCGGATTTCCTGTAGATGCAGGCCTGTTTCCGACAGAGTCTTAGACAGGACATCAAATCCTTTTGTCCGGTTTAAATTGTTTTCATCCGCTGGTTCACTAGATTGTTTACTTTTCTATACATTGTTCGAGCCCTCGTGTTAACATTAGATTTAAAATTTATAGGATATTTATCCTGCACTTGCCTGCCTTTACAGGCTTTTCAGAATTTATTGTAAGATAGAGTACTTATCTCTTATGTTTAAGGATCGAAGCGTGTCGATAACAATACAGAGATAAAAGGATATATACTAAAAAGTACATATTTTTTCTTTTCTGAATACTACATCCTGTTATTTACAATAATCATTTGCAGAAGTCAGAAATTAAAGAATAACTAGAAATGAGAGAAAATCGCTGTCCCATTTCTAGCCCTACCGGAGGTCCAGGCCTGCGGCCTAAGGTCATCCTTCGGATGATAAATGCATCTAAAATAATATTATTTTTAAGAAAATACATATTAAACAAATTTTGTATCTGGAATGATGATGTAATTATACTAAACGATTTTTCTTAATATTTTGATGAATTGTAAGAGTACTCTATTGTTTGTTGATGGTAAACCATCATAATTTTTTAAGTGCTGAAAGTAGAATTTATTTTTAAGTAAACATTTTTATCAATTTTATCAATGGGACCAAAAATATTGTAGATATTTACTTTTGTAAGCTAAAATAATGAATTTATAACAGACTGCCTTAATGAACGAATTAATTCCAAACTTTACGTGCAGAAATAATAAAAGCTACGGATAATGAAACAGAATAACTAAATACTAATACTAATAAGTAATTGGAATTAAAAAGTAAAAAAAAGTTTGCCTTCACCGTGACTCGAACTCGCGGAATCAGCATTATGAAGTTTTGAATCCTATACGACTTTCCTGTTGCGCTACCCCGCCTGTTGTCAAATGTTTACCTTGAGACGTTTAAGTATGTAAACTGTACGTGTTAACCTGAAAAAATAATTTTTACCGATTTTCCAATTGGAAAAGCATTTCACTTCAGTATTTTGGTAATCAGAAGTGTTTGGCAGTCAGTACTATTGATTCCGTTAGCAATATTTCTCGTAGGAAAATAACCTATCTGAAGTTTAATTAATTTGACAGTTTTCGTGGGAGGTGCTTGTCTCGTTAGTGCAATCTCACATCGGTAGATAAAATGAGAAAGAAGTTGAGACTGACGCGACTCGAGATTTTCGAAGACGAAATAGATGTAGAAGGAGTCGACGTATGGTCTCGAAAAAAAATCTCAAAGGATTAGAGAAAGGACGGAACTTTCGCGTGAAGCGATTCTAGAAGCCGTAAAAATTACAAAAAGGTCTCGGGGGTCCCGCGAAAAGTTGGTATTTAGGCGAGCGTGACGGGACCATTAGGCGCGAGGACAAACGCCGGTGCTAGCCGCATCTCTCTCGCCGAACGGCGATCGACGATAAATTTGCAGGGGTTTTTTGAAAAGACGTTTAAATTGGGAAAACGCGTAGGAAACGGGACGAAAATACCCCTACGCATTGGAGAAAGGCAGGGAGCGACCTTAGGTGGCCCGCGGGGATCGTTCCGCGGTCGCCCCTCGGAGGAGATAGCTTTAAAACTTTGTGCATTCGAGGTTCGAATTTAGAGCGAGACAGAATCGACGCGTTTTAATATGGATTACGTCACTTTTAAAAATGTAGATATAAATAAAAGCATGTAAATTTTCGAAATTACTATTATTTATTATTTTATCATTAACATCTACTCACTAAATTTAGTAACAACGTGCGTAAAAACAATTAAAGCTAACAAAATAAATACAATATGAATTCATCAATTAAAGACCTATATTATTAATATGATGCACTTGACGAAGAAAATATCTACGACTATTTATTTTTGTACCAACATCTAAATTCACTTGACTGGACTTTTTTTAACCGAAATTGATGTCCTAACTTACCATGTCAAAGTTTTGTCATGTCAAACTTTTGCATGTCAAACAATTAGCGTTTTTCCAGAATCAACTATGCTTCCTAGAAAATATCTGCCTTGATTTGTCCTTCAGACGTCCTTCAGACATAGTGAATGTTTTTGCTTCAGTTCTTTAATATACTTATACCTATCACAAAAAACGTTGGTGCCAATTTTGTTGATTCGCCTTGTATAATAAATCAATTGCTTTGTAAAAAAAATTACATATTCTACCAAAGAAATTGTATCAAAGTCTTTATGTAAACTGAAGTCCAAATTCACTAAGGGACGTAGTGATATACCAGCGTTAAAGATTGTGTGTGTATGTTCGCACGCCCTCTCATAGTTATTTTTAATTTATGTTTGAAGTATAGTACTTTTCTCGATCGCTGAAAGTGATCTATAGTGGAGTGTGCCCAATTTTTAAAAAGGGAAATAATAGTTTCATTGAAAATTATGATCCTATTAAGATAATCTGGAGGCCTATTCCTGGAGCAATCCCAAATAGTCAGAAGGATTGTGACTGGTTAAAAACAATTTGCGGACTTTTTTTTGAAATGATTTGACTGGATCTGGGTAGTTCGTGATTTCTTTAGGAACAAGGTTTGTAATTTCGCGAATGTATTCCAAATTTCTTTATACGACGACATATAGCAGCATACAAGACCAGATTAGTCCTTTTAAACATGGCTTTGACAATAATAGTAATATGCCGCTCCCTTTACGATTTTCGGGCTCATCATTACAATGAGGATGAGGGATAGAGATATTACTTTATTATTACGTAAAATCATTAACCGTACGCTTTTTGCGATAAAGTGAACCTGTTTTCTGTCATGATGATTATTATTGTGAGTTACTTCAAGGCAATGTAAATGCCATTGATGATTGGCATTGTTTAAATAACCTTTTTTAAATGTCTCCAAGTGGAATATCTTATCTTCAGCAGAAAGGACATTCCCTTGATCTTTTACTGTAAACTAAATAACATTGCTTTAAATAGAGCAGATGAGTTTAAAGACTTAGGGGTTCTGTTTGACTCTAAACATACCTTTAACAAACATGTTGATAATACTGTTTTGTCTGCCTTTAGAAATTTAGGGTTTATTATTTGAAACGCTGTCGGTTTTGATGACATTCAACCATTGAATTTAATACCTATATGGTGCATTGGTTAAATCGAAGCTCGAATATGACTCACTTATTTTGAGTGCCGGCTATATTAAGTATTATAATGCCATTGAAAAATATACATTAACATTATGTGGGTGAAACATCAAGATCTCTAAATGTTTGGATCGGAGAACATAAAGATTATATTAAAAGGATAGAATTTGAAAACTCAAAAATTTGTGAACACGTTTGTAAAAATGGCTATAGGGTACAGTGAGAGTCTGTTAAAATTTTAGATAAAGAACAAGAAAATATAAAAAGAGAATCCGCGACAATTTTATTAAATGGATACAAATCTGTATCCAGTATTTCTATAGATCGTAGATACTCGAAGCATGTCACGCGTTCGAATTCCCACGACACCGAATTTCCACGACACCGAATGTCAGGACATCGAATCCCACGACATCGAATTAGGCCCCGCCCTTTCGAGCCGAACTGCCGTACACAGAAGGCCACAATTCAGTTCCCCTTATTGTTTCATTCACACCATGAATAATGAAAGTATAAATAATATGAAACATATCAATTAGATATAAATATAGTATTATTATTTATACTCAACTTCATACTAACTTCATTAACTTGGACAAATAATTTGTAATTTTCAGTAAATAATCATTAATACATAATAAAATGTCATAAAAATTTCATTCTGCGCATATTCTTTTTGTATTATGTACCGGAGGGACAAAATATTCACTATATAAATAGTTGGGACAACCTGTACCTACACCGTGTTCTAATTTTCATGCGGCCACCCTTACAACCCGGTTACTTGTTCACTTTTACCGGAAAATGATAACGATTGTGTTAGGTTAGGTTAGGTTAGGTTAAGAGGGCTCGTAATTAAACACATCTGACGTAATTTTCAGTTAATTCAATCTCAATTTCTAAATACTAAATATAAACTATTAAGTATGTTTGTTAAGTAAGAGGAACTGAGCTGCGTCCTTCCGCCCTCGGTACCAGTTTGAGTCGAGAGGGCGAGGCCTAATTCGACGTCGTGGGATTCGATGTCCTGACATTCGGTGTCGTGGGAATTCGGGGTCGTGGATATTCGAACGCGTGACATGCACCCGTCATACTATTCTGTACGTCAGTCAAACTTAAAAGTTTTGATAACGAAAACGGATAAGTTTTCGAAACGTAAATGTTTTTAACTTTTAAGTGATGTGTTTAATGTTATGTACCTATTGCTAATCTGCTTTTTAGTGTGAGATTACTTGATTAGGGAGACATATTTTCAAAAAAAAAAAAAACAACCTTTGACTGATCCGTCGGCGCAGTAGTTGATTATTAATTTTTTGTATGTTTCAGTGGTGGGATAATACTCAAATAAATAAGAGTAATATTAAGATCTCCCAAAAGGCCACAATATATTTTTTATCAAAAATAAGAACAAAATACGACTTATATTGTTGCATGCAAAAGAAACATTTGTATTTATTATGTCAGATATCTCTTCAAATTGCCAACAATTAAAACTTTTTCGTGCGACATAAAAGTTAATTAGACTTCAGAGCGCACGTATAATCAGCATACAAAATTCAGGCATTACTCAATTACACGGCTGGAGAGGTCTGAAAGCTTGAAAAAAGGCCGTTTCCATGTTCGCCTGAATCCTTACCCAAAGGGTTACAGTTGCAACTGACTTGCCGTATTCCAGTGGTGGTGTATTTTCGTCGTGTATTGCAGATTTACTTTCTGCAGCTCTGAAGGGTCTAATTCATTCGAGGTGAGTTCAGTTTTAAACTGTAGATATCCTGCACCCTGAAAAGAAAATTATTTAATATGATAGATTCAGGTATTAGTATTATTCGATCAATAATAATCATAATAGTAATATTATCTTATACACAAAACAAAAAAATAATGAATAAATATGTAAATAAAATACAATATACACAGATAAAAATATTTCTTTGAAAATAACAAATTTTATTTGTACTAAATAAATATTATATTTCAATAGCGCGAAATAAACATTTATTTAAAATATTTTTAAAATTTGTTTGAATTTTGAAAACAGATATTTGCCACAAATAAATATCTGATATCTCTATTTGCACATTATTTATTCTACTTAAATAAACACGTTAATTTGATTGAAATAAAAAAAGTATTTGAAACAGAAATATAATTTATTTCCTAGACCAAATTATTATATTTGATATTTTAGATGCACTTTCTCATTAAATAAATGTTGATTTTGTTTTAAATATTTATTTATTTGTATAATAGGCATAATACTATTGTTTCAAATAAATATTATTTTGTTTGAAACTATTTTATGCAATGCCTGTATTTATTTGAGGATGTGCAGTAGGAATGTTTTCCCACTACATACATAGATATAAAGTGACTTGAAAAAGTGTTTCACAAACAATTTATTTAAGAAACGCTGGGATGCACTTTTGGAAGATCACTAATATACCTATGTGATGTGGAAAAATCAGCAGGATAACTGAAAATAATATCACCTTTATTACAAAATAAAATATGCTTTATTTATACTCCAAATATATGGTAGCAAAGTGCTAATATTTAAAAATATAAATGTTATATAGAAAAAATACCAAGTAAATAAAAGTTATTCTTTTTATTTTCTGGAAGTGTGGAATTTCGGGAACTTCTTATGAGGTGGTGCAGTCTGCAATAAAAATAATATCATTACTGTGGATAAATATAAATATTTGAGCAAAAAAGTCTATAAGATACTCTTAATTAACAAATAAATAATTGACATTACCAGTGATGATTTTTAACATGTGCCATGATTATAAATATGTTCGCAACTGAATAAAATGGTATTAAAACACATCTAAAGGTGACCTTTATGTGTGACCTAAAAGTGACCATAGATCATATTCTCTACCCGATTTTTGGTACTAATAAGGAAATTTCATCATCCAATAAATTTTTCATCAAATCTATTATAAATATCTATCCTGTTTTATAAAAATGAAGATAAGTTTCAAAAATACTATTTTAATGGAAAAACTTGCTCCAAGCCAATATTACTCAAATTATTCTCCAAAAAAATATTTTGGGACACGGAAATAATATTTTATTTGATTCAAACAAATTACTTTCGTTTTCAAATAAATAGGTGCAAGCCAAAGACTAAAAAGTATTCCTCCAAGTAAATATAATCGAATAAGCTGATTTTAGAGAATTGAGAAGAAAAGACAAGGTATCCTAATGGCGTTTTTGTAATACTTAAAGGTATTAGGAACTTATGTAGAAAGTATAAGTGACCTATGACTATATTATTAATGATTTAGTTGCTGTTTTATCACAAATAAATTTTAATTACCTAAATTATGTCTTCTAAATTCCACTTTTGACTTTGAACGTGACAAACTGATAATTTACAAAAATGGAAACCCACAAAATAGGTGGTATGAAACTGATTTAGGTTCGTCGATTTATAGGAAATTGGCAATAATTTTTCAACTTATAATTGGTTTATATATAGGTAGTAAAAGCATGTAGATAATAATAAAACAGTAAATACTTACCAATGAACGTAGCAGGTGATCCAAGGAAAGCTTAACTAATTATAACATCCAGTCAGTATAGTAATTAGATATAGATATTGCTCAGCCTCACTTAACACAAAAAGGAAACTAAATGCAAATGATGATGAAATTCACTCAATGCAGTACCGTTCACCACCATCTCTTTCTCTACTAACTGCGTACTACCGTTAACCATTGTAACTCTACGCGTACCACCCTGTCACGGCGCCCCCCGCAACCTCTATCTAATTGACCATACACCAGAAAAGAGTACCTAATTATTTATTTGGAATAGAGCTGTTATTTTTTACCAAATTTACTTCCATTGAATATATATTTTCTTGTATTAAATAAATAGAAAACGCCGCAGTCAAGTAAACCTCAAAAATTTTTGAAATAAATCAAATCATTTATATCAAAGAAGATAATTTTATGTCAACCAAATATTGTTTGCCTCAAATACATTTTTTCCAAATAAATCCATTTTGTTATTTCAAAGAAACACTTTTATCTGTGTACTCTTACACCTATAGAAATAACCAATTGAGGAAAAACGCATGAAAAAAAATTGTTTGCAAACCAGTAGGAGGAATACATAGTAGTCTCCGTTAACAAGTTTGTAATTTAGGAACAAAAATAGTAACTGTTTACGATCTATGTTAATTTTTTTAAAAACACCCTTAATGGATTAATATATGTAGTTGACAGTCTCCTTAATACATACTTGCCTCTTAGAGCTATCTTACTATATAAAATAAAATATTATACCCTTTGGAACACCGCTACTGCTTTAATTAACAGTGGCCTCAACAGATGGCATAACGCTCGCGGACTTGCAATGCGAGACGGGAAGACTGTGGGTGACAGTTGTGAAACTTCTCCAAGGGAAAAGGAAGAAGTTAAGGGCTGCTTTGAAATGGAGAATAGTCGAAAATAAAAATATACATTCTTTAACATCAATATCATTATAATAGGTACATGGTACAACGAGACGGATAAGAACAGATTTGTGGCTATAAAGGCGGCCAATTAGATATATTTAGCAATGCTAGCAAGGATTACAATAGCGATTTAGCTTAAACACCACAGGAAAGTCCAGAGGGGGATTAAATGATTAAAATGGAACGTTAGATTAAATTGTTAGCTTGCATGCGAACTTTGTTTTTAAATCTGTTACTGTTTCTGTTAACAAGTAGTTAAATACTGGGAATCTTACAAATCCGGTGGAAGATGAAGGTGTATCACATCCTCCATCTTCTTTATTTTAGAAGAAATTTCTAAATATATGTTTTCTAAACTAATTCATATCTGCTTTTATTATTTTAGCAGAAACAGAAGTACATACAGATTTGAAAAGAAAATGGAACATTTTCCATTTATATTTATTTGTAAATACCATTTATATTTATTTGAATAAAGCGTCTCTTCACAAATCCGCATATAGAGTTTTCTTGAAAGGGATTAGAACCTTTCGAACACTTATGTAGTTTTCACATAACACCAAAACATTATATTGCACTCGACGCGAGTTTCGCCAACCAAGCTGACATCATCCGGAGATGGTTAAAAACTGGTGTCCTATTTACATCTAAACTGTTGCTACGGTTCAGTGACTGATCAGTGAACAGTGATTTACTAACCAATAAAGCGGCCTATATGGCACTGTACGAAAGCGTAGAAAGGGCAACATGTGAAATAATTTTACAAATGCCAGTTTAAACTGTCAATTATAGATAATTGTCAGTTTAAACTGACAATTATGTATAATTGACAGTTTAAACTGTCAATTATAAAAGGACATCGTGTGAAATAATTTTATAATTGCCAGTTTAAACTGCCAATTATAGATAATTGTCAGTTTAAACTGGCAATTAAGTATAATTGCCAGTTCAAACTGTCAATTGTACATAATTGCAAGTTTAAACTGACAATTATCTATAATTGACAGTTTAATCTGGCAATTATAAAAGGACATCGTGTGAAATAATTTTATAATTGCCAGTTTAAACTGTCAATTATAGATAATTGTCAGTTTAAACTGACAATTATGTATAATTGTCAGTTTAAACTGACAATTATCTATAATTGACAGTTTAATCTGGCAATTATAAAAGGACATCGTGTGAAATAATTTTATAATTGCAAGTTTAAACTGTCAATTATAGATAATTGTCAGTTTAAACTGACAATTATGTATAATTGACAGTTTAAACTGTCAATTATAAAAGGACATCGTGTGAAATAATTTTATAATTGCCAGTTTAAACTGTCAATTATAGATAATTGTCAGTTTAAACTGGCAATTAAGTATAATTGCCAGTTCAAACTGTCAATTGTACATAATTGCAAGTTTAAACTGACAATTATCTATAATTGACAGTTTAATCTGGCAATTATAAAATGACATCGTGTGAAATAATTTTATAATTGCCAGTTTAAACTGTCAATTATAGATAATTGTCAGTTTAAACTGGCAATTAAGTATAATTGCCAGTTCAAACTGTCGGAGCCAGTTGGCTCCGACCAGTTGGCAAATTCGAGACAGTTGGATGCATTTGAGAGTTTAGAAATTGCAAGGTGTAAAAATAATATGAATAGTGACAGAGTGCTAATCCCACACAGCCCGCTTTAATGGTTAGTAAATCACGGTTCACTGATCCGTCGCGACGGTTCACTGAACCGTAGCAATGTTTAGGTTTAATCATGCCCAGATGATGCCAACTTGGTTGGCGAAACGCGCGTCGAGTGCAGTATAGTGTTTTGGTGTTATGTGGAAAACTACGTCAGTTTTATATAAAGTTTTCATTTTTCAATAAATAATTAAGGAAATAAAAAAAATTTACGATAAGATTATCTGCTCTATACTGATCTGGCAATGGCATGATGACCTGTACTAGGCAATTATTACTGGCTAGTAATTAAAAATTAAAAGCGGATGGATAGTCAATAAAATGTAACCGTTAACCGGTTTATACTTGGGCCTTAGTCTAAATACAGCTTTAGAATTAAATAAAAAAAAAAACATAAAACACACCACAGAAATGGACAACCTCCCTACTGAAAGCCTAAGGCTTGTGTAGAGGGAGGGTACACATGAAAAAAACGGAGACACTGACACAGAATTAACACTTAGCTTCGTCATAACATTTTGGATTTAACTTCTGCCATCGAAAAACATTTTTTATGTTTTAATATGTCTACATTTTCTAAATATGTTTTTGTTTAGAATCCCTAACAATTTCTTTGCATAGAATCAATAACCATAGAATAGTTGTTTTTCTTCCGGAAATGCTGTTTTTCACGTCTTGTTTGCGAACTTCTAGGGAACAAAGGTTAATGAATTAGACATTTATGTCATCAAATCGAGAATTTCATAAGGAAAATAACCCGCGAAATAGCATTTAATTGTATTTCCCGGCGCCAGTTTCCCTCTTCAGCAAATGTTTATCCAACTTGAAGCCTTATTGTCATTAAAAATTCAGCTACACAATTCACCATCCAATTGTATACTTTAACTTCCAAGTCATTGACATTTCTCTCATTGTTGTTTCAGTCAGCTCGAATCCCTAGGAGCAGCAGCACCGCGCTTTTCGTTCTTGGTGAAACACAGCGGCGGCTTCTTACTTTTTCTAGTGGGGCATGAAAAATATAGATCATTTTATTGACACAGACAGTCAGTTGAAGCAATCCTTCCTAAATTTAAAAATATTTTGAATAGCAAGGAGACACAGATTGTGCTGATAGGTATTTGAGATTTTAAAAATTATTACTTGAATTAGTTTGAAAAATAAAAAATTGATATTAGCCTCATTCTTTGACAAGCGACCTACTTGTAGATCAGGAGATCAGCAGTACATACTAATTTTGAATCCCTACGTAAAGTTGTTTCTGTTCAGATACTGTATGATTTGAAATAAAATCATCTTTGTTGCATGGTAAAGTCGTGCCTAACCATGGTTTAGGTAATAGTTGGTGTTGTTGAATAGATACAGGTTGTTGTTTAGATATGAAGAAGCAGAGGCGGAATAAAATGAATTTAAATTTAAAATGAAATTGTAAAGCACTTCTTTTTGCGAATTGACAAATTTGTTGGTAATGTTGAAGAATATGAGAATGAAGATAAAACAGATATAGAACTAGTTCTTATGGGCTTTTAACACGAAACTTAATATAACAAAATAATTAATTATTGAAGAATAACTTCACAAAAAACAAGAGAAGATATTGACAAAAGATAATGAGGAACTGGAAGGTATTGTCATTATTTATTTATCACATCTATATAAAGATTTATGTGAAGACGTGCAGTCATATTATGTCTTTCAGTATACCAGCCGTCACTGGCGAAAACCTGAGGGAAAACGGTGTTTTCTTTGCCTCATCGTCTAGAATCTGTCGCGCTTTAATTGCTTTAATGTATGCAAATGATTTTCATGGAAAGATAGATGTAAACAGCGACGTTAGTGAGCCACGAAATGAGACGCGATATCAAGGCGGCTGCCGCTAGTGCCGCTCCAGCCGATTCCTTATTACCATGAGAAGGAGGTCCCAAGAGCGTCAGGCGAGCGGGCATATTATCGTTAACGATGTTGGATTAAACATGTTTTATGGTGACTTAAGATGGTAACTAGTTCGTAATAGGTAGCTATATTCTACTTGACTGGCGAAATGTGCAGTGTTACATAGAACTCCTACTTCTGGATGATCCTATGAAAAAGGACTGATTTCTCATGTGCATTAATTTAGCGTATGTGCATATGAATTTTATTGTTTGCAAATAATGTTCGTACTAAAATCCTTTATTTTTATAGCTAGTTGTCGAACAAAGTCATCAACAATAATTTATAAGGTTGCTTAAAACTTCACTATTTTCAACGTATACAACTATATCTGTGGGAGAAAAACAAAGATTTCTGATAGAAAGATAGAAGATTTGAGAAATATACCTATAGAAATATTGAAGAGTGAGGAAATCAAAGACCTTTCATTCACCCAATTTGTAGTAGTATAACGTGGCTTATAAAAATTTTTAGTGATATAAAGCAAACAATATATAACAATGTAAATATATAATAGTTTCTATGGAAGAAAGTTAGGACATACGTTACATAATTCAACAATTATTTATTTATTTTTTAAGACAGATGGTGGATCTAGTCTACTTACTGGTGAAAATAATTGATAGAATCAAAGCGATTTGCAACAGAAACAAATCAGATTTTGGTACTGATCAGTATACTATTCAGGTTAAGCTACCGATAGGAACGATATAATAACTAGATACAGTTAAATCATACACTAAATTATTTTAACTTTCTATTGCAACTCTTATATCATTAACTTTATGTACTGAATTTCCATTAGGTTAGTTTGCCAAATGGGATATTCAGATATTTCCTGAAGGGAAGGCCTGTCTTCACTCTTCACAAGATCTTTTGTGAATACCCATAATCTATAAAGTCAGTCAAGATCAAGGCTTTTGACCTAATAAGACACCAAAACCATTGAAGCTATATCATTCAATTCAGATTCAGCAGGAGTTTCAAGTCTCTGTCCCTGTTTTAGGTGTTTAAGCCGTTGTTAATTGAGTAGGTACTCCCCAGAAGCAAAGTACATGGTCCGCTTTTCTGTCATCGCCTTTAAGTAAAAATTAAGCTAAAGAAGTAATGTCTTTAGCTTAATCTTCGTTGGAGAAAATATCTAAGTGGGTAATTCACCTTAAACAAACCTCTTTTTTTGTTTGTTTTATTTAACGTTGGCCTAATTCAGCGACTGAATCCAATCACCGACACCAGAAGAGAAGGAACCCCTCAATTTGGAAATTTTTCCGAATCCCCACTTTTTGTAGCGGAGTAGAAATCTTTTATTTGTTTATCATCTTATAAAGGAAGGATCTCGGGCCTTACATCCTATCCGAGGGATGGTACGTCTTCTACACAAAGTTCGCCAAAGTTTGTATAGCTTCTGTGTATTCAACGACGTACAACTCACTAGAAGGTGCAGGAAGGCAACGCTGGACTTCCCTGCAAGGTTACCCATCCCAGTACTAACCGAGGACTACGTTTCTAGCCTTCATATCGATAATTGATAATGACGATTTGCACCTTTTTATAGTCTTAGTTCCGCTTTGATGACGTTGAGTAGCTCTTTGACTATTCACTATTTACTATATTTTATGTGAATAGATTTCCTTTATATTTGCCACAGATTCTGCCACAAATTGCCCAAATTCGACCATGTGATTACTAAATTTAATAGATCGAATTGACTTACTTTAAGTCAACATTTTCAGATGCATTGTGTTATTTCATAAACAAAATTAATAGTACCAAAACTCCTAAATATCTATATGATAAATTGGTAAAAGATTATGTGATCTCTACAACCGTTTTACTGGACATAAAGGTCTAAAAGTACGTGGTACACAAATACATCTCTACTTTATTCTGAACGTCTTTTAGTTGAAACGCTGTTTCGATTATTATGAAATTCTACATGCTGTCAAATCCTTTGACTACCGATACATTCAGAAAACTAGTCAAAACCGGTATGCGAGCAGCGCTAGTTAAAGAATTTTACTGATAACTGATATCAAATATCAAATCAGGTCAACTAAATTTCGATTTTGGTCTTAGGAACTAAATATTTGGTTATAATTAACGTTAACTCTCTATTTGACTTACCTATTTCAGGTCAAATCACCAGCTTTGCGGATGATACAGTTATCTTCTATAAGGATACTGACTGGACTACACAAAAACAAAGAATAATGCATGAATTTCGTATCTTGTTAGATTTTTTTAATAGTATGTTGCTAACAATAAATTTAAAGAAAACAGTTTACTCAGCTTATACCAGTTACAAATCTAACCTTCCAAAATTCCATAGTATAGAATTGACTCATGGTAATAAAACGGTAACGATATCATCGTCTTCTAATGTGAAGTACCTTGGGATTATAATAGATAGTCATTTAAGGTGGGACGCTCACATAGCCAAGTTAGTAAATAAACTCAGATATTTCCTTTACAAATTTAAGAATCTAAAAAGATTTTTTGAGATTTATCATCTAAAAGTTATGTATTATGCTTTGGTTCAAACTCACTTGGACTACGGAATAATTGCTTGGGGGGTGTAGCAAACTGTTATTATAGAAGGCTAGAAGTTCTGCAAAAGAGGATACTTAAAATAATACTTAACAAGTCCTCTATTTACCCCAGCGCTGATTATTCCAGGTTGCTAAAGTGATGGATCCACGACAACGTTTTGCTGTGTCTCTGATATTTCACCAAAAAAAACATATTGCAAACAGTATATCAATACAACATCAGTATGAGACGAGGTACAGAGCAAAGTCACTTTGTATACCTAAAATGAATAAAACAATTGGTCAAAGAAGTTATACTTACCTAGGGCCAAAACTGTATGGTGGCGTACCATTATTTTTAAAAAAAATTTACTCTTTGCCTCTTTTCAAATCTAGAATAAAATCATGGATCACACAAATACCCAGAAGTAATATCCATCAGTTTATGGAAGAGAACTGTATTAATCTTCAATTATAATTATTGATAATGATACGAAATAGACAAAAATAATAAAAACTCATTATTAATATTTCATCTTCTCCACCTGTTAAGTACCTATTCGAATTTTATATGTAAATGTTATACTTAATTTAATTATATTGTACATTTTTCTATGTAGTATGTATTTATCTGGCTTTGTGTACCACATGTATGTATATTTTTACCATAGTAAATTACGCAAGGATTTCGACCCACGCGCAGGTTTTCCTTTGTGGGTTTTCTTCGTGTTTAATTTGTCTCAATATATATATATATATATATATTTTTTTTTTTTTTTCTTGTTTGTAATTGTACTACTTACCTGCTTTAATTGTAGCGTATTTTTAACTTGATGTTTTACTATATTTTTTCTTTTATTTCTGCATGTATGTATGTATTCTATTGTATTGTATTCGAATTTAAATTGGTAAATAAACATATTATTATTATTATTATTATAATTACAAAATAAAATATTAATGCAAATAATAATTTGATTATAATTAACAAATTAAAAAATTCGAGTAATAATAACACTTTGGTTATAATAGCCAAATAATAAGTGTATCATATAAGAGTTAAAATTAGTAAATAAACTATACAGTGTGGGTGAGTTTGCATTACACACTCAGTAACTTCGTAAATGTCAAGATATTACAATTTTTCAAATAGCACTTCAAAGTGATTTTTTGTGCTCTTTTCAACACTCTGATTGAGTACAGTGATTTTTTTAAATGGAACACCCTATATTTTATTTCATAATTTGAAATCCTATCAAATTCTGAATATGACACCGTTTTTATTTTTTCTTAAAAGTGATAATATGCAAGTAAGGAATAATAAAAGGAATTATCGGTACTAGCAAAGTTTACAGAATATTTATTCTGTAAACTTTGGTACTAGGCCATGGATTGTACAATTGAACAAAATATTTATTGAAATGAATGAAAATAATATCATTAACAAAGTTATGAGTTATTTGCATAACTTTTGTCTTAACAAGCATGCTTTGTTTTCAATAATTGTGTAATCCATGGCCTAGTACCGATAATTTGTTGTATTGTTCCTAACTTACCTACATATTATCACTTTTGACGAAAAAATAAAAACACTGTCATATTCAGAATTTGATAGGATTTCAAATTATGAAATAAAATACAGGGTGTTTCATTTAAAAAAATCATTGTACATGTCGCTGCTCTTTTGTTTTTTAATGAGAGCGTTTTTAAATACAGGGTTGAAAAGAGCACAAAAAATCACTTTGAAGTTCTTTTTGAAAAATTTTAATATCTTGACATTTACGAAGTTACTGAGTGTGTAATGCAAACTCACACACACTGTATAGCTTATTCAAATATTTATTTCCCTGCATTTAAATTAATATTTACAAAATAAATTAAATAACAATCTCTTAAATTGATAAAACATTTTTGTTCTTAACACAAGTAAACCTACACAAAATTAATTACAATAGATAAAAAAAATGTATTCCCTCGATATTCCTCGAAAATGAATGTATTTCTCAAGGCAGGCTGGTATAATGCGTGAACTATATATAAGTAAATATTGTGTTGTTACCATTGCAGCGGTGTAGTTAATAATCTGCAGTACTGTTTCTAAAACCATGCAACATTGGGAACAGAACCAAAACACACCGCCAAGTTTTAGCAACCCAATTTCCATATTATTAAAACCACCCTTACATGGATATTAGGGCTTAGAATTACATCTCTTGCCATATTTAACTGAGATTATGTATAAATATCTGTTATAACCCCTTACACAGCATTATGCGAACCGGGAGGCGTAAAGACAATTGCCTTTACCTACAACAGCACAACAAGATTGTCAGAAGCGGCGATGAACGCCTTGAATTATAAATCAAGGAGAGTGGTCAAGCCACTCGTACACTGAGAGAAATTATTTTGAAATTATTAATTATTTGTTTTTGCATATTTATACACTTCGCATCAAAATTAACGCACCACTTAGAAAAACCGAAAAAGTTAAACTGAATTTTCTGGCGCACCGTCAACCCGATTTCGATATATTTTTTTTAATTGTAGCCTACTTCTTCAGAAAGGGCAGTATGGTAGTATTTTTTATTCGAATTTCAGTTTTGAGCATACACAGGGTGTTACAATGAAGTAAAGCTTTTTTCATGAACTTTGCAACATCCTGTGGAATGCTGTGATTTAAACAGTCTGTGTGTACTGATGTTAGACTGTAGCCCCATTTTTTTCGAACCTTTTCGTTCTTTTTTGAACACGTTATCTCTATTATTAAAGGATATACACAACTAAAATGAAAATGCAGTATTGTAGTAATTTAATAGCAAGAACAAAAATCAACAAAACGGACGAAGAAAATCAATACCGTGTATTTTCACCTCTACTTCTAATAACGGCTTGGCATCTACTACTCATACTTGATGAAATTAGATGCGTAATGTGGTTGGTCAATATTGTTCCATGTTTCTCTCACAATGTTTTCAACGTCGTCAAGCGAGGTGGCAAGCGGCTGATGATTTCTAATTTGCCGACCCAAACTGCCCCACCAATGCTCTATAGGATTGAGATCTGGACTACGCGGAGGCCAGTCCAATGCTCAGCCAGTTCAATGCTCACCTCCTGTAGATATTCCTGAACCAGGAACTGAAATTATTGCCAATATTTGGGACAAAAGGGACAACATGGTCGGATAAAATTTCCTCAATATATCGTGCACTGGTCAAGGAACCTCTACGTAAAGGAACTAGCTCTGTACGAGCTGTCATGGATATTCCTCTCCAAACCATTACAGAACCTCCATTAAATGACACCCTTTCCCGAATATTGCATTGAGAGTAACGCTCATTTGGCCGTGGGACCACCCTTACGCGTCGATCAAACAAAACAATTGTATAAACAAAACCTGACTCATCAGTGAACAAGACGCGCTCCCAGTCCTCAAGATTCCAATTCACATGCTCTCTAGCGAATCGTAATCGCACTCTACGATGGTTTACTTTTAACTTCGGTCCTGTGGCTGGAATTCTAAAACTTAAATTCTGTTCTGCAAGACGTCTTCTTACAGTGGATACACTTGTATGGACATTATAAGTGATACTAAGTTGTACTTGCAGACTTCTACTTGTTACAAATCGTTCTCTCAAAGCACGCAGTCGAATGAAACGATCATGAATTGCTGCTGTTCCGCGAGGTCTTCCTTGTCCACGACGTCTATTGTGATCATTGGTTTCTTCAAAGCATTGAATAATGCGCGATATTGTTGTATGAGAAACTCTCAGCTATTGCACGATAGCTTAATCCTTCCCCGGCCAATGTTATCACTTGCACACATTTATCACGGTTCAAATTTCTTGTTTGCCGCTCCATTTCGATAGTACAGACACATTAAACTTCATCAACAGTGACTCAAATTAAACAAAATTGACGTTTGCGAATTTGACCCTTTTTATTTTCGTTTTCCCATAGCCGCCTTTATTTTCATAATGCTGCATTTTAATTCAAAACTGACATGTGGCCGATTATCGTATATACTGCATTTTCATTTTAGTTGTGTATCTTCTTTAATATAATAGAGATAACGGGTTCAAAAAAGAACGAAAAGGTTCGAAAAAAATGGGGCTGCAGTCTAACATCAGTATACACATACCGTTTTAACCACATCATTCAACAGGGTGTTGCAAACTTCATGAAAAAAACTTTACTTCATTATAACACCCCGTGTATGCTCAAAACTGAAATTCGAATAAGAGATACTACCATAGTGCCCTTGCTGAAGAAGTAGGCTACAATTAAAAAAAATATATCGAAATCGGGTTGACGGTATGCCAGGAAATTCAGTTGGACTTTTTCGGTTTTTCTAAGTGGTGCGTTAATTTTGATAGGAAGTGTATTTATTATAGATAAATAATTTCTTTATAAAAGAAAATATACCAAAAATTTATATAATTGTAAAAACTGTATATTTTGTTCCAACCATTTTTAAAATATTTATTTTCTAAAATTAACTAATTATTTACCTACAACATATTTGGTAGTAGGTAATATACTCTCAGTGCTCTATATAAATTAAACAAATATATTTAATTGTTAAAATAAATATTTGATATTAATCAAATGGCTTAGCACTAGTCGGCTTAGCCAAACATTTGGAAACGCCCTGTAGCTCGAAATCGGTAACAGATAGAGAGATGTGGTTTGCGCCATTGTTATTTTCTCCAAAAAAGAGCTCTAGACTCGTGTATCAGATTTGCTCTATTTATGACAGATTCGCAGTAGCTCTCGCAAACCGACTAATTTGAACCACCCTGTACTATTTATAATTCAAAAGACTTTCGATGTAAGGGTCCACGGTACCTCTAGTGCATGGTGCAGTAAAATATAATATTAATGCCGAGACATCAAACAAGTAAAGGTTTAATAATTTCGCTGTTTCGAATCGATAGCATTTGAATAGAGAGGTAGTTTATATATATCTTCGTCTGCGTCTCGTACTATGGGAACTTGACGTTTTGCTAAACACGTACAACGTACACTTTACAAGGTATATAAAAAACTGTTAAAAATGTATAGATGCAGAAGATACTTACGTATACTTATCTTAGTCCGTCGGATGGAGCGCGAAAAGCCTTCTAGTTTCGGAACTAAAAAAACTGAGGTATAACCAAATGGGACTTTCACCAGTCGAAAAGGCATGTTTTCTGCACATAGAAAATCGAAATTGACCACTCTCTCCATTGGTCGAGACAAAAGATATAGACAAAAAATAGGAAAAATAGGGAAATATTTTTTTTTAACTTTGAACACTTATAACTATTTTTCTAAAGGATGTAGAACAACAATTTTTTTTAAGTTTTATTGCTCATTTAATTTAGTTTCTTTTGGTATATATTTCATTAAAATAAAATTATAAACTATATTAAAAAAACAGTAATATTTAAGAAACGACAACAAATTACCAAAATTCTGCCATTTCGACTGGTGAAGGTCCCATTTGGTTATACCTCGGTTTTTTTTCTGTGCATCCTAGACCGGGGTTTCCGACGGACTATCTATAAAAAATAGATGTGAAAAACTAGTTTAATCCAGGATCCTAACACTCTCATAGTTACTGGAGACTAAAATAATAGATAATATCGTATTTATCTGTCACATTAATCAAACCTGTGTCACACAAGAGATATCCTGTATCTCTTTAGTCCAAATATTTAAAGAACAGTTGTATATTTCTACATATTAATAGTCAGTATTATCGTATAGCGTATATGGCAGAGAAGGCGAACGATTCTTAAGCATGAATCTTAATAATCAAGAAATAGGAACAAAAGGGAATTAAAAATAGTTGAAAGAGAGGCTGTGTGTGTCCGTGCGTGTTTGTGTGAATGTGATTATGGCTTTGGATAGATCAATTACAACAATGTTAGATTCAAGAGTTACATTTTACATACGACTATAGATGCTTCCTTAATGCATTTTACTATACATACTCGTATATACACGTATGTACAAGGTGGCCCGTTTAATATGGGCCTATACCTTTTCTCAGAAACTACAAGTCCCATGGAAAAAAATTATATGAAATTGTTTTTTTCAAAGTTATCTTAAATTTTTTAATATTTTTAAATTTATAACCTGTTTATATACAGCAGGGCGATGAACTAAAGTTTCTTTTTTTAAATAGCACACCCTATATATTATTAAATTTTCAGAAAGCCCTTCTAAAGACAAGTTCTATGATATATGACATGATGCGTCTGACACCCACCGTTTCGGAGTTATTGAGAATCATCTTCAGGAAATAACCCATATTAAAATCATGCTAGAAAAGTTAATTATTATGTTTTTGAGCATTAACTTGCGCCAAGAGATTTCTAATTTTATTTACTGTATTATGTAATTACTCAATATTCAGTTTATAAAAAAAAATTGACCGTGTTGCCATATTTCGAAAATCATAAATTCTCACGATTTTTTCAAATGGAACACCCTGTATATTGTTACACTTCTAGAAAGCCCTTCTATCGTCAAATTCAGAGATACATGATATGATAGGTTTGTATCCCATCGTTTCTGAATGATTATCCTCAGAATATGGGATTTTAATACTGGCTATTTCCCGAAGATAATCTGGACTATTTTTCCTTTTATTCGATGATTTGAAATTTTTGCGCTGAAAGGATCAGCCAGGACCAATCAGAGTTTTGAAAGATAAATTGTTAATCAAAAATAAAATTTTCCCATTGAAAGAGAGCTGGTACATGTTTAAACAAACTTCAATTTTCTGTTGGCGTTTCGAAAATTGTCCTATTTATTGCTCGTTACGAAAAAGAGCCATTATTGAAATTGGAAATTAATTCGAAAACTTCTGAAATGTAAGTGTACATAATTTTTAATTATTCAAAAAATATTGTTTTACAGATAAATGATATGATTCTATATAAGCTGCCATGAACAGTTTTTATTATTTATGGTTCCATAAAATACTTACAAATAAAAAAATTCAATTCGTAGTGCTTGTAAATCAATTCTGTATATTCTTACTTAAAACTCAACTATATCTACTGGGATATCATCTGCAAATTAATTAATTATGACAGCTTATATATTTATGGTTTTATTATAGGATCTATAAAAGCTGCAACATAATTACTACAACTAACTACTACACACTAACTACACTAACACTACACTAACTAACTAACTACACTACACTAAGTACTACAACTAACTACATAATTACTGCAACTAACCTCTTTAATACATAACTGCAAGAACTGTTTGAAGGTTTTTCACCATTTCATCTTTGCCAATAGTTATTCCAATTTCCTAATTCCAATTTCGGATAACCCATGGTTATCCTGGAATGACCCTGTAATTATGATACATTACTTCTACCAGAAATAAGTTAAACAATATCTGTATTAGTACATTTTTTGTATTCTCGTTAGTATTTTACGTAGTTTTCATTTCATTTGTAAATATTTTTATAAATATGTATATATTTTTTTTGTTACTATTACGATTATAACTTTATTTTAACTAGTTATAAATCCAACAAATTTGAGCTGACACTTTTTATAGATGATTGGTTTTACGCTACCGGGAGAAATCCGATTGCCTTTACGGAATCGGGATTAAAGGAGGGAATTCGCAGAACATATTTGCGGCTAGAAAATCAAATATTAAAATTCTATCGTCTTTCGGGCCTGCACTAAACTTTGTAATATCTGAGGTCGTCTGCGTCCGTTTGCGTGGCGGGTGACGGGCAGCTTTTGATTTGCCGCAAATTGGATTTGGTGGTGGGGTTGGAACCGTCAGGGAACGAACCCAGCGCCCAACGGTCGGTTAAAATACAGACTAGAGCAAAACCCAGATTTCGCACTTAATACCCTTCTCTAGTTAGTTTTATTTTTTGTGCACTAAAGGGTCATACTCAACTAACGAGTTAAAATGGAATGTTAACATAGGACGAAACGAAAATAATCAATAAATTTACTTAATTGACTTATTGAGAGCACTAAGTTAACGTCCTATTTTAAAATCCACTCAAATTCAAGTAAATTTATTGCAAATTATAGGTTCTAAAAGTACAAACAGTAGTATCTACTACCAGGTCCAATATCTAGGCGGAAAAGAAGGATATTTTTTCTTTAAACGATGTTACTAGATATCTCAAGATCCACAAATTAAATACACGGATCATACAGGGTGTTCCACTTTTCTGGCCAAATAGCAACTTCAGTTTTTTATATATAAGCATATATTTTTTATATTCATTCTAGATGCTACGAGTAAAATGAAGGTTACCTACTTTGTGAATAGGTAATATTCCTGTACTGATCGTCATACTTTTCGAAATATTTAGTTTTAACCCTTTTCCTAGCAATGCATCTAGTGAGATACATCTATCAAATTTCCCTTTTTCTTAACTACCGGGCAGATTTCTGCAATTTGCACTACAGGTTTTTATAAATAGTGCTGTGAACTACGAAATATCAATCATAGATGGTGCCATGAGCGCAACAACTTTGCGTCAACTGTCGTTAAAAGTCAGCGTGTTCAAGATGGCGCAAGAAAGTGGAAGAAAGTTTGATCCACTGGTATGTTTTTCTATTATTACGTTCAGTAAATAGTCTTTAAATTATTTTTTATGTGTGTAAACCAGTTATAGTTTATATAAGGAAGCCATTTCTTATATTTTTGATGTGCGATATCTTTTTAACAAAATGTAACTTAGGTTAAAAAAATTGGTATCCTATGATATACATTGCCAGATGTGTAGAGAATCAATATGTATACCATGAGATACATCGCCCGGTAACTCATAATTAGAATGTTGTGTCTTAGAGGATACTTTGCCGGGTAGACACGTATTTTAGCAAGTCATCCTCAGAGATACTTTGCCAGCTACCAGCTACATAAACTAGTTTTATTTTTTTTTTTCAGTTCGCCGTTTCCAATCGAACAAAACTTATTTTTAGTAAACTAGAGCAGAGAAATCGAGAAATAAATATCCTTATACCTCAAATAAATGCCAACTCTGATGCTGAATCGGAATCAGAGGATGATGAAGAAACCAATTATTTAGAACCTCTAAAAAACTTAGATATCCAAACAATTCAGTCAGTAAATCTTGAAAATAGTTTATTTGAAAACTTAAATAATTTTTCTGGGGAGCTCACAGACAATTTCGAAATAGAGACCACAACTGATAACTTTAATAATTTTGAAGTGGAGGAAGTTCAACCAGCAGAAACAGAAAATGACCAAGAAAATGAAGAAGGGAGGAAAAATGAAGAAACAGGACAAAAAGAAGACGAATCGAATAAAGAAAATGTTCCTTTGAATCTGAGTTTTAAAAGAAAGCGGAACCAATCTCCAGAAACAATACCAAAGGCAAAGTCCAAAAGTAAAAATAAGAATGCCCCTAAATTAGAATTTAATTGGAATGATGAAGAATTAGCTTTTCGTGTGGTTCCCCATGAAGAATTACTTACCAATGTCGAAAATATTTTACCTCCTTTGGATTATTTCAAAAAGTTTTTTAATGACAGTCTTTTTGAACTTATTGCCAATGAGACTAATAAATATTCTGAGCAAGCTGGAAAATTTATAGATACAAATATTTCGGAAATGCAAGATTTTATAGCGATTGAAATACTTATGGGTTTGGTTTCTATGAAAGCTTATACAGATTATTGGAGTTTAAATTTGAGGTTCGAGGCAATAGCAAATGTAATGCCACTCAAGAGGTATCAGGTTTTGAGAAGAAATATTCATTTTGTAGACAACACAACGCCAACTGAAGATCGATATTTTAAAATAAGACCAGTGCTTGATGCTGTTCGGCAGAAATGTCTTGAAATACAAGAAGAGAAAAGATTTTCCGTAGATGAAATGATGGTTCCTTATAAAGGAACGAAGGCAGGAAGTCGTCGCCAGTACATGCAAAAAAAACCTAAAAAATGGGGGTTTAAAATGTTTGTTCGCTGTGGGGTTTCTGGGTTAGTGTACGATTTTTTCCCATATGGAGGAGATGATTCATTTAGGAATATTCAATTTTCCGACACAGAAGAAAGCTTTGGATTAAGCGGAAAAACAGTAATCGCTTTGGCAAAAACTATACATAATCCAACTTGCAGTGTAATTTATTTTGATAATTTTTTTACCTCTCCAGATCTTATACACTACTTAAGAAATGAAAAGGGAATATTAGCACTTGGAACCTTACGAGCCAATAGAGCTAGAGGTTGTGAATTAAAAAGTGACAAGGAACTAGCGAGATTAGGAAGAGGCTCTTATGACCAGAAAGTAGACAATACAAATAAAGTCGCTATCGTTAAATGGCATGATAATAAAGCAGTATTATTATGTAGTTCTTATGTTGATGCTTATCCTTTATCACAGATAAAACGATTTGTGAAAGGAAATGCTCAAAAAATTGATGTGCCTTGCCCACAGATTGTGAAACATTATAATTCACATATGGGAGGTGTGGACTTGGCAGATATGCTCGTAGCATTGTACAGGACTGGCTTTAAAAGTCATCGATGGTATTTGGCTATATTCTCCCAAGTGCTAGATATATGTATTAACAATGCCTGGCTTTTATATCGCAGGGATGTATCATTGTTGCATCAAAATGATCAAGAAGCAAGAACAATGCCATTAAAACAATTTAGATACAAAATTGCCGAAGGCTTGCTATTTAGGGGAAAGAAAAGAGGTAGACCCTCAGCTAGCAGCATTTCAGTACCAAAACAAAAAATTCGGACGCCTCTGAAGCCAGTCCCGAGCGAAGATATTAGAAAAGATTTGACAGGGCATTTTCCATTATTTTCTAAAAAAGGAAGATGTAGAAATTGCCCAAAAGGACAAACAAGTATCATTTGCCAAAAATGCTCTGTAAGACTATGCCTAGTACAAGAAAGAAACTGTTTCTATGATTTTCATAATAATTAAATGTCCACATTTTTGTTTTAATTATTTGGTATTCATAATAAGCCAAAGTTGTAATATTATTTTATCAAAATACAGTTTATATAAGTTTTAATACAAGTTTTCAAAGAGCAGACCTGTTCCATTTTTTATTGCATTGCAGCGTGTCTTATGAGATACATAACCAACTTATTGCATGCAAGGTATTGTATCTTATAAGACTCATACATTATCAACGGTGAAGTGGGCAGGGTATCTCCTAAGATACGTTCTTCAAAAATCGTCAAATTAAAATATTTTAATCATATAATTTCAGAAATAGGTTATTTATTATGTATTTAATGGAAACTAACAAAGGAAATTTTTTTTTTGTACCACACAAGTGTTTGCCAAGTTAAGGGTTAATAATATTTTGCATCGATATAAATGTATGATACTTATAATGTTTGACATTTTCAGGTTATGTTAGCAACTACTGAACTTTATTTTTGGTCAAACGTTAAGTAACAGCTCTTTTAATCCCTGAGTCAAACAAATGTTTGATCCTGGTAAATGCGAGGATTCTACAGAGCCAAGAAATGTTACTTAGATAAAACAATTGAAAAATAAAAAAAAAAAAATTTAAATACAACAGCCATTTGTATACCTTGAGATGCAGAATTAAATACTTTATAACTTTCATTAAAATTTCCCTATTAGTCAATAATGTTTTATAGGATGTAATTGTTTTTAAAGAACTGCAAATGCTAATTATGAGAAAACTACCGCAACATATAAAATTAGTAGCGACGAAAAGTTTAAATTAGCTTCTGTCTATCTATCTCATCTGCATTTCATTGTATAAAAATTAAACATTTGCGTTTGAATTTATTTATTTATATTTTACTGATTGGGCTTTTACTTGATGAAAATTCATAATCCACTGAATAATAAAACTACTGTAGTTTTAAAGAAATTTTCACTTTAATTTGTTAACATAACAATTATTGTTTCGCCACACACTGGCTTCTTTAGATGAGTGTATTACAACTGTTGTAACACACTCTAACTAACAGTTGTAATACACTCATCTGAAGAAGCCACTGTGTGGCGAAACAATTGTTATGTTAACGAATTAAAGTGAAAATTTCTTTAAAACTACAGTAGTTTTATTATTCAGATATTTATTTATATTTTTCTATTTTCTCTTTTCTAGTCTAAAATATTTACGCATTAATATATTTATTTTTTGAAATAGCAGCTTGAAAATTTATTTTTTTCCGGTTTCTTGGTAATATTTCAAAAACGGCTTGTTTATTTTTCACCAAAGTGCCAACTACAGCTACATATAACTAGGTATGTTAGACTTGCTACAGGAAGTGACCAGGGGTGTGTGTATGGAATGTAGTGTTAATGAATTTGAGATCAATGACCGTTACTATGGCTTATTAATAACTTACATTTACAACGTGTTGCAATTTAATATTTTTAGATAGAAATTATAATCACTAAATACTAAGTTATGCAACTAACAGCGAATTATATGATTTTCACAAACTTAATTAAAATACTTTTCGAGAAAGTAAGTTATTTTTAGCTCTCATTGGCCATTTTTTCCAAACTGCTGTTACATTTCGACTCACGTTATTATACGTCATAGATGTAATGCCTGGGTGTTCCTGATTCTGTGGTGAAAACGCGTGCAGGCGTCTGTCTTGCACATCCACAGGAAGACTCTATTAAACTCCGTTTGCATGCAAGATTTGTGCTGGGTGTATCTCAAACTGAAAGCTGTAATGAGAGGAAATTGCCATGTAATTATGTGTCAGTGCAATGGTGAATATAGGTATATTTATAATTACAAAACTAAAACAAAAATGCACACATTGCATGCCTCCAATTTACTTAGTTTCTCCTAAGGATACATTAAAAGCAGGGAGATTTTGAATCTATTAACTTTTAGCTTATAGTTATAGTTATACTTAGCATAATTATTTTTATTCATAATATTTGTTTATTATTATAGATGTAATGGTTCTTTTTATATTTCTGAGAGTATTCCATGAAAATATGGTTTATTGACTGTGATTTTACGGGTTTTATTTCTGCTGATTTGCTTGAATTGTTTACACGCGGGCCTCACAATTCCAAAATGGTGAACGGAGTTTCTTCACTAAGCCCTAGCGGGATAGAAAAAGGAGACAAACTGAGATATTAACAGATACATCGGTGAAAGGAACATTGGAACAAGAAAAAGGGAAAGTAACAAATATACGGGGAAACAAACAGAAAACAGGCGATAAAGAAAATACGAAGAAGATGGTCGCAAATTTCTTTTCTACATCACTTAATAAAAACATTTATTCATCTTGGGAATCGGAGGACGAAACTGAGGTATGCGAAGAACGTTATGGCAATATGGCCTTTGGTGATAACAGAGGATGTAAGGATACTTTTGGCAAATTTTGTTTTTATGTAAGAGAAATAAACTAGGTAATTTAATCAACCAGCCTGTTAATATTCCTACCCTTGGAGTAACTGAAAGTAACTGTTAGTCAGCTAACTGTGTCAATTAACCCCGGGGTCGGGGTTAGTTGACTTACTCTACATACCAGTATTAATGACATAATAACTTTTATATCAAGTGCAATAAAGTATTACAATAATTAAAATCTACTACTGAAGTAAATTTAATACTCCCTGTAATTCTGCAATTCGTCAGGATAAGAATCTTAAATTTACTAGAAATAGATATGTAAAAAATTAGTCAATTAGCCCCGGTCTCCGTATTTATTACAATCAAATAGGAAGAAATATGTTTACTACAATTTTGTGACTAGTTTTTCAAAGCATTATGTTCATCAGCAGCGTATTTCTATATAATAAATGTTACATGATTGATAGTTGGTTTCTTTTGGGATTACACCACCTGAAAAATAACAAAAAACAGAAAACCAGAAGCATACAAATTAAATATTCAAAGTGTAGTAACAAGGCAAACTTCTAAAGTTTGCCCCAAAAACATGTTACATGTTTATACATTTACAAAATCTCTATGGATGTATGACGTGTAACTCTCCACAAGTATATAACAAGAAATTCCGAGCTGTGGAAACCGTAAACTTACAGTTCATTTGCATCCAAGCAAAATTGTTGGTGCATTAAACTAGAATTTTAAGCAGTCGGCATTCTAGCTATACGATGGTGTATTTTGAGCTGATCTACCAGTTGTGAATTACTCCGCCGCGTAGTAAACATTACGTTAAGTTGTAAAGTTGAAGTGGAAAATTACGGGAACTGCCACTAATGATTCTGCACTAAAAATTTTCCATTTTATGTATCGCTTATTCCCTGAATAGTTGGATTGGACCATCAGTTGAATTTATCTTTCGGAAAGTAATTAATATAGATTGACATTGAAAGAATTTGTTTATTCTATAAAATGCCGGATGCGCCAATGTTGCCGTAAACTTGAATTTTAAGATATAGAAAAAGAGTCACACATGTTTGTTTATCAACAAGATTTTAAAAATCTTATCAGATTTAAATTAGTTGAAAGATAAAACAGTTTTAGTAACATTTTTAATTCGTTTACTGTACAGGGTGAGTCAACCATAGAGTAAAGTTCATTATCTCCTTTGTTTAGAGAATTACGAAAAATCGTTAAATACAAAAGTTTTATAGAATATTAAGGTGCACAGTTTAAAATTATTTTTGAGTATACAGCGTGGTTCAAAAAACCGTGGCGAATATAACATAAGTTTTTTTAAATGGAACACCCTATTTTTTTATTTATTTTTAGATTTTAAATAAAATTCTATAACTTTTCTGTTAATAATGTTATATACCTAAACCCAGTAGTTTTTCTAATATTTTAATTTTTTTAGAAAAATATTAGTTTTTACTCGTACCTATAAAGAATTGACAGTACCGCCATTGTTTCTGAAGGTGCAATACTCAAATTTGGTAGAAACGTTCTATAAGGATGACAAAAAAGGTATATGTAAATGAATTTGAGTTAGATGCTACAGGGCCTTCAAAATAAATTTATACATTTCGACTATTTTAACTTAAAAAATTTCGACTTTTTTAAATGGCACACCCTGTATATTATTATTTTTTCTGATAGATTTTACAAAACCCTTCAACTTTTATTGAGTATGTCATATACCTAATTTTAATAATTTGCGAGTTATTTTGATTTTTAATAATTTTTACACTTTACGCTACTGTGGAAACATAAACAAATATAAATAAATAATAATAATTTCCCTACTAACTTATTTTTATTTATTATGGCGTAATAGATGTTCAAAAATATGCCCGTCTACTTGGATACACATATTTAGTCTTTTTACTATATTTTCTTGCACGTTCCTTAGCATAAAGGGTGTTATTGTCCTGCAGATATGTCGTATCCTATTTTCTATATCTTCTGGTGTTGTAGGGAAATTCACATAAACACGATCTTTAATGTAGCCCCAAAAAAAGAAATCCAAAGGTGTTAAGTCACATGATCGACATGAACAAATGTGGATTCAACAAGACGAAGCTCCTGCCCATTACCATCGGGAAGTTCGGGAATTTTTAGACAATTATTACCCACAAAAATGGAACGGTAGGAATGGATTCATTGGGTGGCCTCCTCGATCATGTGATTTAACACCTTTAGATTTCTTTTTGTGGGTCTACATTAAAGATCGTGTTTATGTAAATTCCCCTACAACACCAGAAGATATGTAAAATAGGATACGAGATACCTGCAGGACAATAACATCCTTTATGCTAAGGAACTTGCAAGAAAATATAGTAAAAAAGACTAAATATGTGTATCCAAGTAGACGGGCATATTTTTGAACATCTATATTTTTGAACATCTATTACGCCATAATAATTAAAAATAAGTTAGTAGGGAAATTATTATTATTTATATTTGTTTATGTTTCCACAGTAGCGTAAGTGTAAAAATGAATAAAATCAAAATAACTCGCAAATTATTAAAATTAGGTATATGACATACTCAATAAAAGTTGAAGGGTTTTGTAAAATCTATCAGAAAAAATAATAATATACAGGGTGTGCCATTTAAAAAAGTCGACATTTTTTAAGTTAAAATAGTCGAAATGTATACATTTATTTTGAGGACCCTGTAGCCTCTAACTCAAATTTATTTACATATACCTTTTTTCTCATCGTTATAGAACGTTTGTACCAAATTTGAGTATTCCACCTTCAGAAACAATGGCGATACTGTCAATTTTTTATAAGAGTAAAAACTAATATTTTTCTAAAAAAATTTAAATATTAGGAAAACTACTCGGTTTAGGTATATGACATTATTAACAAAAAAGTTATATAATTTCATGTAAAATTTAAAAATAAATAAAAAATAGGGTGTTCCATTTAAAAAACTTATGTTATATTCGCCACGCTTTTTTGAACCACCCTGTATACTCAAAAATAATTTTAAACTGTGCACCGTAATATTCTATAAAACTTTTGTATTTAACGTTTTTTCGTAGTTCTCGAAATAAATGAGATAATGAACTTTACTCTATGGTTGACTCACCCTGTACATAGAACCGTACAATTTAGACCTGCATTTATAGTACTTGATAAAATTCATAATTTTAGTCAACAAAACCCCATAGTAGGTACATACCTAGGTAACTAATCAAAATTTCAAAAAAATATTATTTCATGTCTCATTATTATTTTAAGTACAAGGAAGTGGTTAATTTATAGAAATATTTATCACTCTCTTATATAGGGTGTCCGTCTTTGCTTATAAAATTATGATTTTTTCGTTTAATAAGTTACTTAGTAATTTTTCTTATTGAAATGTGTTAAATAATAAAATCCAAGTATTACCAGCAAACTTGTATTTGTTTATCCGCTATTCCAAACCACATGTAAGGTTAAGATGTTACTGATCAGTAGTTATCCGCCACACTAAATCGTTTCTCGTTATGAGGTTTGAGTTTTATATAAATAACTATCAAAAGGAGATAAACGCAGTTTTTTGGAATGGTATCCTGCCATGGCAAACATGATAGTTCATGTTCATGATATGTATGTGTCATTTATGCGCAATTTTCTATTGCAGTTAAAAGTCCGTAAAAATAAAGCGATGGTTTTTTTCACTAAAGTTGGTACGTAGGGGTTCTAAGGCATACCCAATAACATTATGTGAACAGAATTTTATTAAAAAAGAAGCACTTTATTTAATTTTAAACAGTGGCAGATGGTAACTTTAATGCAAGGAAACAATTCAATTCAATACATACTTCTGATTCATATTATATACTTAGTGCATCAAATATGGTGGAAAAGCATTTCTTCAATTTAGATTTTGTTTCATGATCTCAACTAGCTATTAAATTCCTTAATTGAGAGAATAAATTTGGACTCATTAGAAAGTAGTTGCAATTTTTATTCCATCATCTAAATCAGGAAACAACTGATTGAATTATCCGAAAACTAGTTCTTTATAACATTCTTCTTTATCTTTAACGAAAAATTAATACTTGGACATCAAGTTTTTCACCTTCAACCAATTTCTCTTACCAATTGATACAATTTCTACACTATTACGTGTTCAGAGCAAAATCTATATGCCTCCAGTTAACTTGATGGTATGTGGTTTCACTGGATGATTGGCCTTTACAAAATGTAAAGACGTTAGGAGGCTGACTAGGTTCCTTGACATACTATATGTATATGTATTGCTAAAATGTTTTTAATACAATCACCTGCCTTGTCAACTGTTCATCAAAGCACAATAATTAATTTTTCACTTAAAAATAAGTACCTACCTATATTATCTAAAAAGTGTGATATCATTGAGATTTATTATACAAGGTTATCATAAAGTAAGGGATATATTTCAGATTATTATGTATCTTTAACAAATTAACTTAATGACAGACAAATGACAAATTAAGTTCGATATATCGTCCATTTTGCTGCTGTACCATCACCAATCCTTCCTCCAAATTTACACAGCATTTCTGGTTGAATTGCAGCAATTTTCTACCTAATTGATACTTTTAATTCATCCAGCGTTATTGGTGGTGGTGGTGTAAACACCAAATTTTTTAAATAACTCCACAGCCAGTAATCCGCTAGGTTAAGATCAGGCGATCTTGGAGGCCATGAATTTACAAAATGTGAATAATTCTCTAAATCGCAATGATTACGTTTGACATATGTATCTGCAGCTGATACAACAACTCTTTTGTTTTCCATAGATACAGTAAAATCCAATAATTGAAAATTCCATTTACTTTTTGATACTAGCTTGATTTCTTAAAATTATAAAACTTTAAAGTTTTCCCCTTACTTTATGATGACCCCATACTTAGGTAATTCGTACTGGGTATCAAAATTTTCTTGTTTCTAATGACAATAGAAGTCTTTACTATTATAAGTCACTTGCGAGTTTGAATCAGTTGTTATGAGTGGTTATGTTTGAAATCAATTAATTTGATTTGATTTAAAACATAACACCTTTGTATACCATGCTGTAGCAAATAGTGTATGCAATGTAAAACATTCCGGTTATAAACTTTTAAAATAACATGTTTTATACGGCAAGCGTACCTAAATATGAAGCACTGAACAATGTACCCGAAGCATGAATTCATAATGCAGCTACGCCGTATTTCCTTTTCCCGGTACTTTTATAGTCGGAACATGAAACATAAACTGACGTGAGCGACGGGTAACTTCGCGTGATATCAAAACCTGACACCTTGTTTCGGTTGTGCTTACTGCACTGCACACAGTTAATGCAAATCTCTTCAGGAGTGAAATTAATATTTAACTGACGGAGGGGAAATTATTGCAGAGAATAATAAGTTAGACAAACTTTCGAACAAAATTATTTTATGCTTCCGTACGCAGGATAAATGGGAATAACGAATATCATTTATGAGGAATCATTTCATGCCAGGTTTGACTTGCGAAAATTGCTCATGATACAGACTTGTGTAACAAGTATGGAGGAAACTCTAAATTGTTAATTTTAAACTCTCTGTCCAAAATAAATAAAAGCACCGTTAATACAGTGTCTTTAATATTCCTAATTCTAAAACTCTCCGCTATCAAGGAAGAAAAGATATACTAGATATTATTTAATTACATTGTGAAGTTAACTATAACATTTTAAAATTAATCTTGGCCTCATATTTATCTTTCTGGTTTTTCAAAAATCACATCAACCGTACCAAACAGGAGATAGAGAATGTTTGTTTCATTCTGCAGTGGGGCATTAATTACATTTACAAAATATGTGCATGAAAAAACGAAACTTCCAAACACGAATGTAAATATAGTACCTATCCGCCAAAATAAACAGTGACGAAAATAAAATTATATTTAATTTTTAATCTCTAATTTTTTAAAATACCTACATACCTACATACATAAGGTTTCCCATGTCATCTGACTAATGGCAATTAGCATGGGCTATTACATTTCAATGAATTTTATATTCCCAAGGCACAGTATGGTAAATATTGCGAACATAATCGATAGTACTGATCGCCAAATACTTCTGATTATCAAAATACTGAAGAGAAATGCTTCTTTAATTATAAAATATTATTAAAAATTAATTTTAGGTTATATTCAACAGTTTACATAGCTGTCTCAGCGCACAAAATTTGGAGTGGTATGGTGGTCTAGTGGTACGCGGACTCCAAAACTAAACTTCAAATATTCGTAAGTTCAAATTACAATTGAGGTTACTTTTTTAATTTTACTATTTGATTAATTACAATTATAGTGTTTGTTTATTCGAATAAATATGAACATATTTATAGCAAATAACTACGAATAGTAAGGCACATCATTAAAACTATCCTCCATCTGCAAACGCCTTATTTAAATAAGGACTAAAACAAATCAAGCTAAAACAGCTATTCTCCCGGCAATATACCGCGCCGAGCACTGAATTATAAAGCAAAATTTGCCGTATTTTGTCTAACACAGTTAGAATCAAAATACAAGGATTCGGATTGCAACGAAAACTACGAGGAAATACTAAAACCACACATCGTAGGATGCCACTAATTGCAGACCGGTTTCGACCTTTTTATGATCTCATCAGTGCAATATAAGTGAGCATACCCACGAATGCGAAGACCTGAGTATTTGGCACAATAGATAAGCCTTGCGTACGCAAGCCCTACGCAAGGCCATTGGCGACACCTCTGTGTAGTTTTCGCAACACAATCCAAACCAATCGTAATGGGGTAAAAATCCAATACAATAATAGGTTGTAGAAACTAGTTCTACTACTGTCAGAAGGCATGCATATAGCAAATAGCTACGAATAGTAAGGTACACCATTAAGACTATCCTCCATTACCATTACGATTGGATTGTGTTGCGAAAACTACACAGAGGTGTCGCCAATAGGCCTTGCGTAGGGCTTGCGTACGCAAGGCTTACCTATTGTGCCAAATACTCAGGTCTTCGCATTCGTGGGTATTCTCAATTATATTGCACTGATTAGGTCATAAAAAGGTCGAAACCGGTCTGCAATTAGTGGCATCCTACGATGTGTGGTCTTAGTATTTCCTCGTAGTTTTCTTTACAATCCGAATCCTTGTATTTTGATTCTAACTATGTTAGACAAAATACGGCAAATTTTGCTTTGTAATTCAGCGCTCGGTGCGGCATATTGCCAGGAGAATAGCTGTTTTAGCTTGATTTGTTTTAGTCCTTATTTAAATGATGTCCCTTACTATTCGTAGTTATTTGCTATATGCATGCCATCTGACAGTAGTAGAACTAGTTTCTACAACCTATTAATTGTATTAGATTGAACATATTTAATTTTAGAATTAGTTTTTTATTAAAATTACTAATTCACGACAGTTCCTCTTTAACTGTGTAACTCAATATCCAGATTGGGAGATAAGTACACTATTAGTAAAAGCACAGTGCATGTAATAAACAAAAAATATGTTGATTACTTATTTTATAAGATAGCAGGTTTAGCTAAAGATAAAGGAAACGAACCAATTAGAAACATGTTTTATTTTTTTTAATAAGTCAATATTGTTACTTAAAATATTAGCTTAAAAAATAATAACAACTATATGTACTGACAATGAACCATATTCATTCGAATAAGTAAACACTAATAATTTGTAATTAATTAAAAAGTAAAATAAAAAAAGTTGTCTCTGGTGGGATTTGAACTTGCAAAATTTTCAGTTTGAAAGCCTGCCGCTCATCCAGTTAGTCTACCACACTATTTAAAATTGCGAACGCTAACACAATTATTACACATTTATTAACTTAAAACGAATTTTTTATTGATGTTTTAATTAGAAAAGCATTTCGCTTTAATATCTTGGTAATCAGAAGTGTCTGATAGTTAGTATTATCGATTTCGTTAGCAATATTTCTGATAGTGTGGCCTGGGAATATAAAATTCAATGAAATGTAATAGCCCATGTTAATTGCCATTAGTCAAATGAGATGGAAAACCCGGTACATATAAGTTTTTTATACTAATAATTACTACTTATGTAGGTACTAGGTATGCTGTTATATGAAAGCTCTTACTGTATACTAAAGAACCTAACCTGACATGCTCCACAATAAAATAAATGATCTAAAGTGTACACAACACATCAACCCACTTTCCTAGAATATAGTCATTCCCATGGGAGTGAAGTCTGAACAGTGCGTAACGCATCTTGTACCCCGTACAAAATCATCCCCTAGCGTATTTCTGTGCATAACATATTAGACACACGTGGAGCAAAATGAAACCGGCTTGATAAATGGCAGAAACCTGGTTCACATGGCAACCGAGCCTACTACTATTGTAAAACTTTCTTGGAAATGACCGACACAGCGGTGCGATGCCAGGGCTACGGAATTTTAAAAATTTCAGTGGATTTTTTATATTAAATTTTACGCGAACATCATATTTTACGGTTATTGCGTGAGATGGGTGTTAAATATGTGGTTTAATATGAATGCGACAGATGATGTGCAAAAAATTTGATATGCAATAAGATTTTTAAGAATTTAATCAACGTTATTTCGTAATTTAAATTTTTTATGCAAAGGATTTTCAGAATTACTCGCCTTGAAATAATGGTAGTTATTTTTTTTGTTATTCTATGTTTATAGAGGGTTCGCAGCAGATGCCAGAGATCATACTGTACAAGCTAAAATATTTTTAAGCAAAAACTCCATCCAGCTTGATGTCTTTAACTTATTTGTTGTTGAGTTTTACGATTCATCGCCACTTCTTTTAGAATTATGCCATCTGTAAAATAATGAAAACAGAACACCAGAAATATTACCAAAAAATAAAGACACCAGTGTAGTACCAAGGGAAACTTTTAAAGTTTTCTTCAAAAAAAAAAAAAAAACACCATATTTTTACAATGAAAGTAAATGTTCGATAAGTTAACAGCTTAACAGCTTTTAATACAAAAATAAATTGGTGTTTTGTATAATTATAGTTTTCTCCTGATTTTTCCAGTTTTTGTTGTTTGTAAGTGTCATTGCATGTTTTTATTAAATCTGTAGACATAAAATGTTATTTCAGCACCTGTTACTTATAGTTTTCGTGCTGATAGTAGTGAAATTTGTAAACACAACAAACTGGCAACAAAACTGCGTACAACAATAACCAGTCTGCATAAAAACTAGCAGGCGCATTATCCTTCTGCTTTATTTACACTATGATTACAATAATATATAACTTACACTGCAGTAATATAGTGAAGATTTCAATAATTATAGTTATATGAGTACGTAAAAATGTTTTAATAAATGTATTTTACATAAATATAATTTTATTTTGCAATATTCCATCCCTCCCTATATTAAAGTAGTACCACATAAATAAGCAAATTTTATAAACAATCTACAATTATTTCAGATGAAAATCTAGTAATTATTACTTTAGTATTGAATGTGGTTTATTTTATAAAATAACTTGCTTCATGTTTAATATATGATTTATAATAACTAAGATACAATGTAAAATATATAATAAACTGTGTAACTACACTATAATTAGTATTAAGTTACATATAATAATATATAACATATTATACGATTAGTTGGTAGCCCATAAAGTACACTTACCTATCTTTTAAGGATATCTGCTTACCATTAGAGTTATATCTATCAAACCTTATATTAGTATATTCGTAGGCATACACTCTATAAAAAAATGTAGACATGTACAGGATGTCCCAGTTCAAATACAAAAGTCAGCCCTCTCCATGTACCGCCACTGATTAAGTTAGGTAAGTATAGATATTTTATGTCAAAAGTGTACTTTACGTTTATTCAGACACAAAATCGACTTGTCTTTTGACGTGTTTTTTTTTAACACTCTGTAACAAAGTTATGCATTTTGTGCGTTACTTTATCATAACCCTGTAATCCTGAAAATTATAGTTAATTAAGAGGTTAATTACATAAAAATAAGACCTTTCTATGGTATAGGTTAGATAGTTTAAATAGTTATATTTTGACACTAATAACACATGTTTAAACGCTGGTGTAAACATTTCAGGGTCACCCTGTATACTTTAATATTACTTTTGAAAAAATCAACGAAGAATAGGTAATTACTTATCAATTTACTCAAGATTCATTATTTGTAAATTTTACAGTTTACAAACTTTTATCTTTAGTATATATTTATTACTTAATTATTATTTATTAATTTATGCATCGCTGCTTATTTGTCTATAAATACTTACATTATATATTTCATATTTATTTATTAAACATAAGAAATAGTATTCGTATACAAAAAAAGACATATTTTATTGAAGTCAAAAGTTCAAGCTGTAACCCAAAACTCCAAGACTTTTTGAAGCAAAGTATAAAATACTTAAGATGCGTGCCTATCGCGACGATGCCTATAGCATTTTGGAAATAATTTATGTTTCATGAGAACGTGCCTAGAGTGATAACTGTACCATTATGAGTTCCTTACTAAAGTGAATTTATAACATCAACGTAAGTATTCTATATCCCAAATAACAGTGTAGTCACACTTATATTCAATGCTTTATTTTTAAACAAGATATTCTATTTGAACTTTTTGTGAGGTAAATTAAATTTCCAACGAGTGACGTTGAAAGTGAAAAAAATAAAATAGTATGCAGTATTTACGTTATTTGTAATTTATATATCAACAATCTACGAACATCTTAAAAAATTAAATTGTTCTATTTAGAAAGGGGTTGGAACGTTTGATGTGAAGATGGCACTGACGTAGTTTTCCACATAACACCAAAATAGTGCACAGTGCATAGTTAGTATAGTGTTTTGGTGTTATGTGAAAAATTACGTCAGTGTTGTTCAATTCAATTTCATTTAACAATGGAAATGTTTAAGTTCGTATATTGGAACCAAGTTAGGCGTTTTCGTTCAAGGTCAAAAGACAGCGGTGCTGCGATCGAGTGACGCAATACATATAGTGGAATAGATGAAACCTATACCATTTTGTTGATCCTGTTTTGGGGGTACCTATATGTGGTGTGATCTATAATTCGAATGTGTTTCTGAGTACATACATCGCCATTAAAAAAAAACATCTAGATTTACCGCCCTGAAATTTTAACCACTTGTGCACGAAACCTAAGCGCTTGGAATAGTGTAAGCTTTTTTTGGTAGTACACTTATATGTTACCAAAAAGATGACGCAAAGTTAAAACTTCTAAAATTAGATGGCATAAAACTTCGATATGCGGTTAGCTATGTGAAACATTCAATATATAAAATTTGTATACATATATATGCAGCGAATGGAAAGTAGCCTAGATATTAAAAAAGTTTAAAAAACAAGTTTGGGTTGATATCTATAACCGTTTTCGATTTATCGAATTTTTAAAAAGCGCTCGCGTTAATCAGAGTGAAGTGTTACGCCACGCTCTGGCTTATAGCGCGAATACTGGCGCCTCTATAGATGTCTACTCCAAGAAGGAAGCAAGTTAGACTGGCGATTTTAGTCCACTAATATAGATAGCGCAGCGCTCGACCGGCGAAAGCAGTGGAGACTGTTAAGTTATAATACCGTTCTCGGCGTCTTATTTGATAGAACGATTGGCGCCCTTGTAATTATGTTTCATATTATATGGTGTTATCAGTTCCAATGTCTTCGATGGTTGCCAGGATTGCGAAATTTGGGAATTTTTCAATTAAATGAATTAAGGATTTCAGATAGAACCAGCTGAAATTGACTATTACTTGATTTTTATTATATGGATTCACTACGCTAGAAATGTTTAATGAAATGACTTTAACTGCAACTGAAAAGGTAAATCACGATACTTTCCTAAGGAAAAATTCTCCTTACTTTTTCAATTTTGTCATCAGTGTGATAAGTTTAATTAAGTATACCTACAAGTTTCTAATACAATAAAATTAATTATTCTTAATATTTGCATTTTATTCTTTATTAGAAAAGTTACAAAAAACAAGAAACACAAAAGATAAAAAAAAAATCGCGAATGAAATGTGTTTCTTCGAAACAAGATATACAAGATCCTCAGGACATCCCTCATGCTAGGTATATAGACTATATAATATACTAGGTATATAGACAGAGGTGCATACATCATACCATGTAAGAGTCAATCACCCCTAACGGCAAGCAATAGAGCTGCTTCGGTCTATGATACACAGTAAAAAAATCCGACTGATTTTAACACTGAATCCACACTCATCAGTGTGTATATAGTCCACACTTGGCAGTGTTAGATATATCGGTGTATTATTACATTACATAAAAGTAATTAAACACAGTAAATTTTACAAGGTAATGTGTAATAGTTAATTAGTCACCGTGTAATTATTCGGTATTTATGGCGGATTGATTCATTTTTAACACAGGGTTTTGTAAATTTTACTACAATTTATGAGTACTTCTACAAACTTGGCGGGTATATCGTTCGTGTAATATGAGTTCTGAAGGTTTAGTTATTATACTACCCAGTTTGTGTTAAAAATAACACTGCAGCAAATTACGATTACAATTTAGTAATTTTACCATTTGTCTTTTTTTACTGTGTAGATCTTCTCAGTGCCATACAGGTCTTGGAGTAAAGACAACTGATTGTGGCTTAAGATGTCATATACAATATACATATACAGTTTGGTCTATAAGCGTGGGACATAAGCAATGCCACTAAGGATGAAAAGAAGAAGCGTATTAGGCTGATACTTTTCATGGATTAACTGTTTTATTACATCATCCCTCCACAACTACTGCATATATCCACAGAAAAAAGCTTCACACGTGACTCTTGTAAATTATATACCCAAAACAGATAGAAAAGAAGAAGTTCATAAGGATTTTTTTTTACCATCCGAGATGCTGTGACTATAACTCCCCCGCTTATAGCGTAAGTTTATAGTATATGCGCCATCTCTAAGCCACAATGAGTTGTCTTCACTCTGAGACCTGTACCTACAGTACTGAGGATATCTAATAGATATAAAAGTTGTCTGTTGTCTGGTGTTAGGAGTGACTGATGTTCATGTCGTGACGGTGCATATCTCTGTTTATATTATCGTCGTTCACAAAATTTACATCGGCGACTTCGCCAAAACTTTAAAAGTTAATTCTTAATGGGGCAAAGTAGTACTACATACAAAAGTGAAACTTGATAGTGAATTGGTTTATTAAATATATATATATATATATATATATATATATATATATATATATATATATATATATATATATATATCTACTTATAAAGTATGTACCTTTTATGAGGGTACAAAGTTGCTTCGATTAAGTGCTCTCCATTTTTCCATATCTGCTCGAATAAGACTGCAAAAAAGTTAAAATTTTAAACATTTCAGTTTTTTCAAATATTTAAAATTTGGAGGCATAATGTTGGTCCCCTGATTAAGCAACTTTGCCCCCATTTGAGCTTCTTCGTATCTCTTTGTAACAGCCTGTATAATGTAAAGAGGTAGAATAATTCTTAATATACATACAAAACCACCACATTTAATCACTGCCTTGGATCTGAATAATAATTTTTTGCTTATAAAAACTTCCAGTAACAACTTTTCTTCAAACAATTTTTTATATAAACTGGGATATATATGACTATTAAACTACTTCTATCTTTTTTTAGGTATACCTACTGTTTTAAAAATTTTGAAACTATCATTCAGTTTCAAGGAATTTAAAAGGTCATAATAGAATTGTTCTCAGTAACTTTTAAATTAAGAAGTTTTCTATGTAGCAGACTATTTGTCTGCCACTGACGAATAACATAAAGACAAAGTATTATTTTACTGGAATTAGCGGTATCTATTGTTTTATTATATTAGTTTCACAGTGAAAATGGTTTATAATAAAACCATAGGCACTCCATTGCAACAAGTATGTATGCGTTTAGTACCACAGAAGAGCATTTAATACGTTCGAATAACGGAGGATTAAATTTTCCACGTCAATTCACGTGCTCTTAGGGACGATACTGGGTTTCCTCGGTTACGAGAAATGCGACAAAATGAATATAAGAATTTCAACCCTAACTTGTTGTGGCATTGATTAAATGAATTCCTACAGTCAACTACCCCTAATAAGATTAAAACTTGTGTGAACCATTATTTGACATTTATGAGACAACCCTAACTTTTAGATGTAATGGACTTACGGTCAATGATGTAAACTAAATTTATTAGCGACATTAAGTTAATATAATACAATAAAGATTAGGAAACTTCCAAAATCAACCGTGAACTTAATAACTTCGTTGGGTACGAATTAAGTCGGAGAAAATAACAAATATGTATGTACTTATTTTGTATAATCCTAGAAAAATAGCAATAGAAATTCAACCAAACAACGAAAATTGTTTCTCCATCACTGTTTAATTATATAACCCATCGTTACTGCAGTTTCAGTATTTAACGTGATTTAAAGAGCAGGCCGTGGTAGCGACTTGGCGTTCATATTGGTGATATGAACACCAAGCAACGTTCGTCGCTTTAGTACTTGGATAGGCGACCATGTAGGGATGACACGCGGTGCCTGCTTGCTTCTTCTAGTGGCCTATACATCGGTGAATTCACAGAGGCTAAATGCAAATTTAGCCGAGATATGTATAGAAAGACGTACCATTCCTTGGATAGGATGTAAAGCCGGAGATTCTTGCCTATGACATGATAGGCAGTAAAAGATCCTGCTACCAAAGTGGGGGTTCGGTTGCTCGTCTCCTGGTGTCGGTGATTGGCCTTAGTCGCGGAAAAAACCGACATTAAACAATCAAAATAAAAAAAAACATGCTTTTATTAAAGAATTTATAGTGACTGAACATAAAAATATAAAGCTGTTTATTTATATCCAAACAGGTTTTTTTTTAATTTAAAGTACTTAAGATATGATTTGAAATTATAGGAAATTTGAGGAAAAAATATTTTTATCAGTATACATAGTATACTTAGTACACATATACTATACAGTATACATAGTATACATAGTATACATAGTATACATACATCAAACACAGATGTATGGAAACAGGCCCCACCAGATGGTTAATAAGATTAGGCTGGAATCTTATTAACAGTGAATAAGATTCTGGAGCGTTAGGCTGGAATCAACAATTTTGAGGGATTCTAGTAAACCAAATTTAAAATTTTTTTGTTGCGCATGCAATATGTTTATATTGTCTAAATTTGGAAAAAGATTATTCGGACTCGGACAATTATACCGACATGAATTATCATGATATGATTTGATTTCAGTCAGCACAATATGTTAACTTATAAACGCATGATTTTTTCAAGCTTATCAATTTTATCTTAAGGATTTCACAAAACGTGTGAAAGTTTCAGTTGCGATTTCAAACTAACTTTAAAATTTGTTAATAAGTTGTTGCGATTTCGTGCAAAATGTTTTCGTAACATGAAAATGTGTCAAAAATATATGGAAATACTTCCCAAAAACATTAATTGCTAAATTATTGATGATCGCTATAAGATTATGTAAATAAATGTTACATAATATTATAGGTTTAAAGTACTCACTCTAGTCCACTATACATGCTGAACTATAAAATGTAGTATATTTGTATTCAAAATGACGGTTTATGTTGGTAAAGCCAATGACGGTACCTCAGATTCATGTGAAATTTTTTAAAGATGAGTATATCTTCCCCAATAAGTAGGTACGTATGGATATAGTCCCAAAAATGCATGACGAGCGCTATAATTAGCTTATATAATCATCTTACATTTAATATGCATGGAATACTGAGGATACATTCTTCCTGTCCGACTTTTTTTCCAGTCAGACTGGCTCAATATTTTGGAATATACCATAAAGCTTAGGAGAGAAATTAAATTTCATATGATGAAGTTCACACGGACACACACTGAGAAAAGTATTTAATTGAGATAAATAAAATTTCTGACCACTGATTAAATTATTTATTTGTATTTGAAGAATTGGAGATCTAATTTGTGTTAACATGGATTTATTTCAATGGCAATATCAAATATTTATCTAATAAATTTAATTGCCAAGGTTTAGAACAATATTTAATCTGCTGAATTAAATGTTTAGTTTTCTCAAACGGGTTTATATACCATATACTCAATTTAGATTTACTATTGAAATGTGTTTTGGAAGGAGCCAATAAAAGTTAACAGTTTGTATTTTAAAAAATGTTGCAGTGAAGTAATTTTATTCTGACTGAAATAAGGAACAGCTATTTTATTTTTGAGTATAAAAGATACTAGGTGCCTACTTGTTTTTATATTTATTTGAGTAGACAACTGGTTGAATTATTAAAAAAAAAATTACTAAGTTAATTTATTTATTAATTTATTGATATAGGTGCATATATATTTTGAAATAAATAACAGTGTCTGACGAAACAACCTCCGTTGTCACCCTAGAACGTTTGACGCAGGTTTTCCAACCTCATTGCGATTATGAATAACCCATAATACCCATAATACCCAGACCCATAATACCCATAATTATTTCCGTATTATTGGATACAACACTGCAGTTTTAGAAATTAGTACCTAGTAGTAGTGTTTAAATAATGACTTTATTTTTATTATTAATAAGTAATTGGGCTAGATTGTCTATTGTGATAAATATACAAAAACGAAGTAAGAGGTTTCTTTCAGTAACACTAACGTATATTACATTTTCCTCGATAAGAGGTTAGGATGTTTGAATCATTTAACATTATCTAAGTTGATCAGAATTGGAATTCTTAAGATCAATTCCTAAGGTAGCCTATATGTGTTTTACAATATTATGTTTCAAATACTTATAAGGTTAGACGAATCTTTCTGTTACAAGTTGAGGGGCGCTTAAAAAGTTATGTGGTAACGTCTACGAGATCCCCATGCATTTAATGAAATTTGAATTAACTATAAGCAAATAAGAAGTTGCGTACACTGGGAAAGGATTTATTTGAGACAAATAAATTGGTTAAATTTATACAGAGTACTGGGAATATATCCAGTACTAAATATTTTGTAGGTAAATAATTATTTAATTTTAGAAACTAAATGCTTAAAAATATTTGAAACAAACTATACAGTTTTTAGAATTATATTAATTCTTGGTATTACAAAGAAACATTGAGAAATAATAACTTAAAAAGACTGTATCTTAGTAGCGGTTTTAAACAAGATTTTTTCTCGGTGTACATTCATTATTTAAAAATTCATGTGCTACTATACCAATTTATATAAATATCGATAATATTACAAGATACCTATAGATTTAGTAGAGTATATTAATTTTCAGTATACTTTTTAAAATATATTTCAACGTGTTTCTATGAACAATTGGAGGCATTGTAAATTGTGTACATTAATTATAATTCCAGTTAAGTAAATCTAGATTACATTGTTCACAAAATATAGTAAGACGATTGTGAAGTAGAAACTATTTTGTAGGAAGGAGGAATCTAATCCCATTTATGGCCATTTTTTCCCATGTGTAATAGTAATTTAGTTCCCTTCACGAAAGAAAAATCTGTATCATTCTCCCTTACATTCTCTCTAGTTTATTTACTTTACCTAAATGTGGAGTAATTTTTCATCGGTGCATTCCATATGACAGAAAGATTTAGCTCCGTAGGAAAATGAAAATTTATTATAGACGCCACTCTTGCGTATATGATGTGAGAGATATGTTTTCTAAAGGACTGGGTCACAGAAGATAATATACTGGAACTAGTTATTTAGGTATTGTAATATTTAACTAGATTTTCATGGATTATTTACCATAGAGTTTAACAAAATATAACTTTATTTGTTAAATGGAATTTAAACATTCCCAAAAGTTTTTTTTTAATAATTTGGCAATACAGACTGAGATAAAACTAATATTAAAGACAAAATATAAAGTTTAAAAATTAGAGTTCAACAGGAGCTTTCTATTAAATTATTAATGTTGAAAGTTTTAAGTTTGAACTATTTTATATTATACACTCATGGACAAAATTATCGAATATTTTTAATTTTTGCACTTTTTCTTTTGTATTTAAATTTTAATGAAAGAGCAACATTAGACAAGAAAAACTGTTTTATTTTACACATTTTAAGTGAACGATACTAAGTTTTCATTGGCAGAAAGTCATAAAAAAAGAACGAATACTAAATGCTATGAAATTTGGAAAATTATTTTAACCTTAAATACTACTGGAATAATCAAATCTTAAGTCTATTGGTCGAAATAAGAACATAGTTTATAACGAGTATTCCCACCTCGAGCTCTAATTACTGCTTGCATTCTTCTCAACATGCTACTAATTAGACTTTGAATATATTCTTGAAAAATTGCGTTCCATTCGTGAAGTGCTGCTAATCGAAGTTCTTCTCTAGTAGTTGGAACAGGATTTCTTTGTCGTATGTGGCGTTTTAGTTGATCCCACATGTGCTCAATGGGATTCAAGTCTGGGCTATACGGTGGCCAATCCAATCTTTGAATATGGGCTGCATCAAGGTAATTAGTCACTATATGAGCAGCGTGTGGACGAGCGTTGTCGTGCATAAACACAAATCTGTCGTGTCCAATACGGTCTACATATGGCAAAACATGATCTTGGAGGATATTGTCGATATACCAGTCACTAGTCATACGTCCAATGATTTCCACAAGTTCGGTACGTCCTTCCCAACTAATGCCTCCCCAAAGCATTATTCCACCACCTCCAAAACTAACAGTCTGTATGAGATTACAGTTCGAGTATCGTTCCCCAACTCCCCTATAGACATAATTTCGTCCATCTGGCTTCCATAGTTGAATTCTAGTCTCATAGGTGAATAGAATATGTTTCCAATTGTTGATATTCCACAGAGCATGTGTTCTGGCAAATTCTAATCGACGAGTTTTGTGATTTTGGAGAAGACGTGGAACTTTGGCAGGCCGTCTTGACCTTAAATCTACTTCTTTTAATCTACGTCTAACCATTTTCGAGCTAACATTAACCTGTCTTACATTTAGCAACTCAATTTTTAAATGTGTGGATGTCAATGCGCGATTTCGCCTGAAGTTTAATACCAAAAAATGGTCATCAATTGCTGTCGTACATCTTTTGCGCCCTTGACCAGGTCTTCTTACTAAACTTCCATTGTCCTGATACCGTTTTATAATCTTAGACACTGTAGATTGTCCCCGTCTGACATGTTGTGCGATCTCTTTTTGTTTGTACCCAGCATCATACAGAGTTACAATTCGTGACGCTTCAGCTTCACTACAGTCTAACTGGCGCCATGATATGTATTCTTAAGAAGAAACAAGAAATGAAAATCACTAGCACTTACTTACTTTCACTATAAATAATTTAATTCGCTATAACTTTTAAATTAATGAGGAATTTTTAAACTGCAAAAAACGCGCGATAGACAATAATCGCCCTTGAAATGAATTAAACGCATTAAACGTCAAAATTTTAAAACAAATGAATATATTCACCTACTAGACAAATAACATCATCATATACATAACTTTACGGCGATAATTTAAAATTATGTTTGAGAGTAATGGTGATAAAAAAAATATTCGATAATTTTGTCCATGTGTAGTATATTACTGGCAAAATAGCAGCTCTGTAATTTCTTTATTATTATTTCTCTGTAACTTAATTATTTCATGATATTATATCAAAATTCCATTAATTTAAATAAGTCTGAGTAGGTATGTTACTAGAGTTTCTTAAGCTTTACTAATGTTGGATTCTTTTTATTATTCGATTTTTGTGCGCTGAATATTTCTAAATGTCGATCTTCTTTACTTATTTTTCAGGGTAAAATTACAAATTATCTTCTTATTTTACAAATAATCAATTTGTGGATCTTTAAATCTATGGTTTGCCATATTGCAATAATATTTTGTTTATCGGTTGATAGTGACCTATTATGCTCAGTAAATTTACGAATTTACTTTACCCACACGTTTGTGCTTTGAAAAGATTGTATTACAAAAATCTTGAGAAATTCTAAAAATAAGTACAATCTGAAAATAGAATAAAAAATTAATATACCAACAATGTCGAAAATCCAAGTATTATAGTTAAATAAGAGTGTATGGGAAGTTCCCGACTATACAGGGTGTAAAACTCTAAAGTTAATATGTAACAATTTCCAGGGGCACCAGAAGTGCTAAAAAATTGTTTTGTTACATCAAAAAATTCATTTTTGAGAGTATAGGTATTGTATATTTCAAAATTTAAATTTGTTATATCACTAAATAAACATGTTATAAGGTATTAAGACAACGCATTGTCCCAATAAATTTAGCATTAAAATAACAAAATAAGACCAAGAATTTTATTTCCAAATTCAAGGTAAATTAATTTAAATACTAGTATATTAGGACTTGATACAGACGGAACTATATCAATATGGAATTTATATGTAAGTTATTGTGGTTCAGCTCTGTGTATTTAGAATTGCTATTTATATCATTTAAAGAATTATTTACCCATTTCAAAGTCGTTCATTTTTACACTGAGTAGTCGATATGAGCTGTGTATTACGTGTACCAAAGGAGAAGTTGGGACGCTCAATACTTTTAGAGAAAATTGAGATTGCATGTTTTGGGTGCTATTTGATTTTCACCCCCTGGGACCCATTTCAAGTTCATGATTTTTATGTTGAGTAGTCTATATGAGATGCGTATTACGTGTAGGTACCAAAGGAGAAATTGGGATGCTCAAGAATTTTCGAGAAAATTGAGATTGTTTGTGTTGGGTGCTATCTGTTTTTCACCCCCTGGGACTCATTTCAAGTCAATGATTTTTATACTGAGTACTCTGGGTACCAAAATGAGATGGGTATCACGCGTACCAAAGGAGAAATTGGGACGCTCAATAATTTTCGACAAAATTGAGATTGTTTGTTTTGGATGCTATCTGTTTTTCACCCCCTGGGACTCATTTCAAGTCAAACGGTTTATCTATATAAATTAAACTCTTTTCAGTTTATACTAACATTATACTTATTTAAAGAGTAAATTACAACTACTAGGTATGCACAGAATAGTTATTTTCTGCTCGTTGTACCCAATTCAACCCACATCTAAGGATGTTTGGGTATTTTCGGAAATTTCGGGTGCTATCTTACGGTGCTATTTTCCCACAGGTTAAATAAGATACACAGGGTGTCCCAAAATTAGTGTGCAATATTTTAACAGTGTGTTCTGTGGTTAAAAAGGGGGCTTTATCTTCACATAAACATGGGTCGAAAAATGCTTCCTAAGGGGGCTACAGCCTCTTAAACGATGCATTCTAGTGCAGATTTCTCTGTGTAACTTCGAAATGAGTTGAGATAAATGTCTCAAATCTGATATCCTGCCTAAGTCTCATATGCTGAATCCGCTGCTGTAAATAAAATTTCAAAATTTGTATCACATACGTTCCAAATGGAAAGGGGGTAAATATTACCCCAATTTTCAATATTTTTTACTAAAAAAAGGTACACTTGGTTTGTATCGCTAGGACGAAGATGTATAGGAACTTTTCTTGTATGTAACTTTTCGCGGGTCCTTAAAATATGAAGTATTAGAGTTTTCTACCTAAAAAAAGGTACTTTTTATTCATATGGTTCTGGTTACGGTTATGGTTATTTTTACACATGGCCTATATAAAAATGTCAATGAATGATAAAGCAATGCCATGAATATGGATATGAAATTTTTATGTTCATTTAGTTGAATGTGACATTTATTATTATGCATTCAATGTGCGTCAAGATTTCGTAAATAGATAATGCCAGAATGTAACAGTTTCCTATTAAGCAAGTGACAGGCAATTGTTCAGAGAAACGTATAATTACTTACTCCTTAGGACCTTGTAAAGCATCATTCAGGATTTTAATCTATGATGCGCCCATCAAGTAAGTAAACAGGAACACTTTTACAGCAATTCCTTTTCAGACATTCTTCTATTCAAAGAGGAAATGAGGAAATTCTTTACATACAGATTACCGAGGGTGTCGTAGGCTTTTCACTAGGATAATTGCCGGAAAATGGGGGGGGATGAAGGTAAAAGTGTGCTTAGTTCACTATTTTTAAAAAGTAAGAAATCAAATGGTTAATCGGAAGTAAATATTTTCACCGTAGTATGTAACATCTGATTCGTGATTTAGGTGCGAATCACATAACTAATGAAAATCCAAATTTATTTAATTAAAATGTTATTTTTATTGAGGCTCAGCTGAAAGAGAATATACAGTGTGTCCAAGATAAAGATGGGATAGCATTGGGATCTTGAAAACGGTAAGAGATACAAAGTTGGTTAAATTATGAAAAAGTTGAGCAGTTTGAATACCTTTTACATGGATTTTGCAAAAATAAGTTTAATATAATATAATAAAAATAAACATTTTTTTTGCGATATTTGTTTTTATTTATTTCTGGCGTTATTTTAACAGCTATCAAAAAATAAAATCTACTTTTCCATTGTCACTTTTTGAGCTTAACAAGATGGCATTCATCAAGTTTTTGTCCGACGTTTCGTTTCCGAGAAACCATCATCAACTTCTTTTTTTTAAATACGGCCCTGTATTTTTAAATAGAAATTTTGATATCATTTTTTATTATCAATTCAATGATGTATCAGAAGTAATGGTTTAATTACGTTTTTAGCTTGTTTTTGCCACCATTCAAAATTAACGAGGAAAAGCCTCCTGAGTTTATAACAAATAAACAAGTAAAATAATGTATCTATCTTAATTATTTATTAGCATGTTAATTACAAAAGATGTTCGAACAAAAGACCATTATTTTCTAAGCATAGGTAACATCGTTTAACTGTAGCTTCAAAAACATTGTTAACATTTCTATTTATTTTTAAGCAAAGATGACAATGTTTTTCCAAATATTTCGAAATCAAAAAAAGACAACTTATTTTTGCAAAGTCCATGTAAAAGGTATTCAAACTGCTCAACTTTTTCATAATTTAACCAACTTTGTATCTCTTACCGTTTCCAAGATCCCAATGCTATCCCATCTTTATCTTGGACACACTGTATATTCTAAATTATTACAAAAATTACATATTTTTAAAGTAGGGGGTCTTATACCTTGCACAGCACTAGTTGTTTATATATTATTCTTTTAAATAATAAGGTTATTCATTCGCATACCTATCTTACAGGTATAAGAAGGAAAATTAAAAGTTCTATTAAAATATGCCACGAAGAAGTTATGATACAGGCCAATATCAGCAACGGATCCGTTTCTTCTGCAATATATTTTTTGTTTCTGTTATTTAACGTCGTATTATCATTTTCGAGATGAGTACCACCAACCTGGAAATTTTGCGGAATCCCACTTTTGTAGCAGGGTAACTTTTACTTGAATATCATCTCATAGACAAACATTCTACATAAACCTTGCTTAAGCTTTTATAGATTTTGTGAATTCACTAACGCATAGGACTCTAGAAGATGCGGGAAGCATCGCAGGTTATCTCGGCATGGTCACCCATCCAAGTACAAACCGCAGATAACGATGCTTAGCCTTCATATGGATATGGATAATATGGATGTTAAATCGCTACTACGGTTTCTATAATGTATTAAGAAACTTAGAATGCGAAAACTCGATTACCTACTGAATATGACCATGCTTTTTAAAATAAAAGTATAGTTCAGAAAAAGGAATTCGTTCTAAATTATACAATATCTCTTATTTCATACTTCAGTAACAGCATTACTGCAAAGCTAAAGTTTTGAACTGCTTTAGGAAAAGAAAGTAACTGCACGCGTTTCTCACTATTTATTCAAATTGCGCGAAAGGACTTCACACGATTTGAACAAGTAATGAGTAACATGAGTGAAATTTCAAATAATATAATTGTAAAAAATACAAATAATACAAACTTTTGAATAGTCCAATTGTGCGTATTCAAAAAAAAAACTTCCAGTTAGATATCAGTCAGAGGTCACAAATAGAATCATACCTGCATACTGAGGAATAATTATACTTCATTAACTTACACATCTAATAAAAGCAATAACAAACATCTGTTTAAGTTTAGGAGCATGTAGTCTCTGACTGTAACAAAATATAATTGCATATTGATAATAGCAGTGCAGCTATGCCCCGCCCACGCACTATTGGGACACCCTGTATAATATCTCTTAAAGATACATGAAAAAGGAAATTTTACTAGTGTTTAATATTCGGTGTGTTTATTTCAGTAAGAATATGGCTTCCAGTAGTTAACAAAAAGGTTTCTGCTATTGTACCGTTATAATTGTGCCGGTTTTGCATTCGTTGGAGCAAATACTCCATTAAAACATTATTTAATAGTGCATTTTAATAAGTAAAAATACTTTATTTATTTTAGTTTTAACATTTTCAGGAGATACTTCAAGAATAATGAAAATTTTCTACACCTTCTAGAAACAAGTGCATTTTTACAAGAATTTCTTGTGTGCTAAAATGTTTGCAGGAACGGAATTCAACTTGTGTAGAATAAATTGAAAGCGAGCATTTCTTTAAACTCTGCTTTAATAAAATTTTCCCTGGGCATACAATTTTAATAAATTAAATCTAACAGGAAAGTGAGGAAAATACAAAAAAACAAAAGCCTCGAACAAGATCAAAGTAAATTGTGAGAATTCTGTCGCCTGTAGAGCTTCCTTCTAGCATTCTTGGAAGACTTACAGTAATGAAATTAAATGGGAGTCGTACTTTGTGAAGGCAACTTTGAAAGTGTATATTCTTCATCTTTATTTATGTGTTAGCTAACAAACATTTCCAGTTTACTTAAACACAATATGTAAGCTAGCTCTCAGGTAGTTCCATCAAAGATGATTTTTTTGTCCCTTTCTTTTAGAATAATAGTAATAATATGTATGGTGAAAATTAAACTTAAGTTAAATAACATTTCTAGGTGTTTTTATTTTTAGAATGTGGATCCCAACCTTTTGTTTTTTTGACAACTCATATATACACCGCGAGTCAATAAGAACGAATTCTTTAGTAGCTCCTTAAATAAAGGAGATAGAGCAAAATGTTGAAAAGGAGACTTGTTCTATCTCATTTTTTCTATAATCCAAAATTATTTTTAGATTCACAGGGTGCACCGTTGAGCGGTTACAGCATCCTACATTTGTTTTTTATATGGAACACCCTATATTTTATAACAGATTTTGATTAAGCTTAAAATTCCCTATACATTGGTGCCCCGCTTGCTGGTTTTGTATGTGGGGTTGCCAAGTTATTTCGGTTTTTCAAAAAATTTGGGGAAAACATTATTTTGTAAAAAAAATCATAGTAGCCTTGTTTCTGATAATTATAGGTTGAGATTTGGTATGAACCGAATTTTTTAAGCAACTAAAGTGGTCTGAATATATTGTGTAAAAACTCGTTTTTCTTTTATGGAACCCCCTGTATATAATAACACTAGACAAACGAGTATTAAATAAGCTCTCAAATGATATATGGTTTGCTATATCATATTGTATAACTGTAATAGTTTTCAAGATATTCAAATTTATACAAATATGGCAGTGACTTCTTTGTCATATAATTATTTATTTACTTATTTAATTAAGTATTTCAAGAAAAAAACACATTTTCTAAAATTTTTCTTGTTTTGTTTAAAACTGTACTTAGTTTTTTTAACTTTTCTTACTGCCATGAACTATCTTTTATATCTCTTAAACAGCCACCGATATTTCCGTAATTTCAAAACCACACCTGTTAAAAAAATTTATAGGGACCTGATAAACATTGAAAAATAATATTTTTTAAATAAATTAAAGAAACCAAATACTAACAAAAAATAATGAGGGATGAAACAACATAATTTTAAACGTCCACAATCTAAATACATCAATTTCTAATACAACATTATAAGTAAGTACTGCTGGAAATGTCAGCCACCTTGAGCAATGCATCGTGTAACACGTGTTACAAAGGAGTCTCCAACGTTTGTTGGTATTTGCCTGTTTACATGTGCAAACGAGTTTCTTATTCTTTCTCTCATATCTTGAGGTGTTGTCGATGGAGTCTGATAGACCATATCTTTTATAAAACCCTAAAGAAAAAATCCAATTTATTAAGATCTGGCGATCTTGCTGGCCACGTGACTGGACCACCACGTCCAATCCATTTGCGTGGATATACTTGATCAGATAATGTCTGACTGCAGCAGCATAGTCGGGAGGTGCTCCATCTTGCTGAAATAATAATGCCATAATTGCCATATTCTGCGGAATGTAGTTTCATCCCTCATTATTTTTTGTTAGTATTTGGTTTATTTTTCAATGTTTATCAGGTCCCTATACATTTTTTTAACAGGTGTGTTTTTGAAATTATGGAAATACCGGTGGCTGTTTAAGAGATATATAAAAGATATATCGGCGAGATTCGAACCCGCGCCGGAATATACCATTCTGTTCACAAATTATCATCACCTAACAGACTGAGCTATCGCCGCGGGGATAAAATTGTATTTTAAAATTGGATTGGTAAAATACTATACCTATATATAGAACAAATGAAGTTAACACGTATCACGCTATTGCTCACAAAATTTTCATGTTCAATTAATAAAATACAATCACCTTTATTGATAATTCACGGGTATATCATAGAAAAAATCTAATATTAAGCGTGCTGGAAGTTGATGGAACTATAATGCAATAACTTCAATTCAATTTTATCGTGATAGTATTGATTACGTAAACATGCGTGAGTAAAGGGGAAGACTGTTCGAAACAAAAACAATTTCCTACAAAATTGAAGCCTAGCAAAGCATGCAAGAAACTGTTTGTTATCAAGCCTCCCTAGGCGCATGAATATAATTATGTTGTCTAATTTGAAATGGGACTGTATTCTCTCGTATCCCGCTTCGATAAAAAGGCCATGCAAACGGAAATTCGGAAGCCTACCATAATACCTTCGAGCTGGATTTTTGTAGAAATTGGTTTTTCGATTGGTCCCAAACATGACTAACTTTCATTGAAAATTAGTGTTAAAGGGCACACAGGACGATTCACCTTTAAATACAGGGTATTTGTGTAAAATATATATCTGGCCGTCTCAAATTTGATGGGATTTCAGAATATCTCAGAAAGTACTTACTAGAAACGGGAAAAAATAAAAACTCGCGATTTGAAGACAAATTTTACAAATGAATGTGTCTCGAGATCGAGCTTCCAGCCGAAATTATAAACAAGAAGACGAAACAAGTTCAACACGTTCATTGTGAGGTTACCCAAGAGGTCCCATGGGATCCAGGTGTTGAAGTTCGTGGACGAACTTGATTTTGGTAGGACGGTATCTTACCAATTCCAAGTTCCAAGCTGGTTTTACACTGATTATGCAGTTCCCTGATGATTAGGTATGAAATTCAGAATATGCTCTTGTCCTGGACGTTGTAGATCGTTTTTGACTACAGTATCTACAAGGTGTATTTAAATGATAGTAGACAAGCTTGTCGCTAAAATACAACAATTCAGTCAAACATATATCTCAGTCCAAGGCTACTTAATTTCTAAGTTACAGGACGTTTAATTTCATAATAAAAAACAAAGTTTTTTTCTGTGTATTCGAAACTACAAGTAGATCTAAAAAGTTTTGTGAGTACAAGCAACGACCGGAAACCGTAGCAAGGTCGAGTCCGACCATGAACGCGCGCGTATACACTACTAAATTACACTCCCACACACTAAAGAGAGTGGGCCGAAAACTAGACCCTCCACCGCGACCATGTGATCTATTGTGGCTCACACCTACTTATATTTCACCCAGCAGGTCCAGACTTTTAATAAAGCTGATCACCTTGTTGGGTGAGAAGTTATTCAGATCCTCTGGCAGAAGTTATCCTTTGCCAAATAATGAGTATCTGATTCTTTACCTAGCGGGGCAGGTGCATGATATGTGTTCTACTGTTTCCATCATCTTCTAAGCACAAGCGGTACTCGGCATCTTCTGCTAGGCCGAATTTGTACAGATGATGTTTTAAACGGCAGTGACCAGTATATGGTCAATATTGCCACCTCCTCCGGTCTCAGGTGTCGGAGACTTTAGCAGCCTCCTCTCCTGATCCGATCGGATCGGGCTTTTATTAGGAGTTGGATTGATCCCAATCTCTATGAATTCCCCAGTTGCCTGGGGATCGAGGCAACTCGAGACTCCCTCATCAGGTTAGTTTGTTACTGGTTTGTTTTCCATAAAATTCCCACCAGTAGCAAGGGATTCAAGTCCACCACAGCAGAGCCCCGCATTACTGTGGCAAGGCAAGCATACTTTGGAAGGTTGTCCAGTATTCCAGAGGCTCCGTTAAGGATACCTATCACCCCGGTGCCGGGCGAATTTATCGATCTTCCTCGTTTAGCAGTCCGCCTTGTTTAGTCATATGCAGAGCCACCTCGAGCGGGATGTGGCTCTTCACTACACCTATACGGTCTTGAGGTCTTCATGGGATTGCCAACTTCCCACTCAGCTATTCCCTTGGAGTCAGTGGTTAAGTGCTAGACTCCTTTACCCTATGTTGCATGGTGTTGCCACTTTTAAGGAAAATTCGTTCGAGGAATCAGGAAATTTAGTCTGTGAAGAAAACATTTCGCATTTGATAGAAAAAAGGGAAACAACCTAGCCTACGCGACTTGTATGCACAATATTATTTCATCATATACAACTATAGCAATAGTACTAATAGTGCATACAACATTTTTGGATGTGAGTGTTGTGTATGACAGCTTTCTATGCGCCTCTCTAAGATTGAAATTATAATGTTGTTTAATAATAATGGTTAATATAAATATTTATATAGCATTACATAACAATTTCAGAATTAAGTGGGACAACAATGCAGCGCGATGTTTGTTGATTTTTGCCGGTACTATCAAAACTTTTTAGATCGATTATAATGAATATGTTTCTTTAGTTTTTCGAAATATGACTTTTTAATATATTAAGTGGCATTCCATTTTTAATTTTGAAGATGGAGCCACGTAATACTAGTATACTGCACGCCACTGGAACTAAATATTCAAATTGTGTGTGGAAATAGATGACTATGTTCTGCCAAGTATGAAATTAATTAGTTTCAAAGACATAGAAATATAGAAATTTTTATTTCCAAAGTGGAACAGCCTGTTACTTGAGAAGGAAGCAAATTTGAATCAGGATATGTTTGGTTCAATCGCTATATTGTAGCCTCAAGATTATGTAGTATCATAATGTGCTCCTTCATTTAGTAAATCCTTTGTATGTTTGATTACTCCGTACTCCTGTGACCAGGTCACTACGTAAGTGTCACTGTGTCCTGTGTCAGTCCTAGAAGACTTATTGTCTAAACAAATTTTAAATTTAATGTTATGAGTGAGCGTTTGTCGCTGCCTTACTACAAGGGATGATTTTTTGTTTTTGTGTCACCTTCACATGTTTTCCCTGAGTCAGATATGACTTACATCCACGTTTAACAATTTGTCTTTAATACATATTATATCACTAGGTAGATATAAACCATACAAAAAGTATTTAGAAATATAATGGGTGCAATCTAATTTGCTCTACATAATATTATATAAATTATAGTAATTTGAATTTATTAATATAAAATAAATAGTAAATAATTAATTAACAGTTAATGTAATTTGTAATGCAATTAAGAGTTGGGAGCCATGTTAAACAATTTTCAATTAAAATGGTTTTGCCGTATGCATGGCCACACACAAAATGAGTTATTAATTGGGAATGGTCTATTATATTGTAAATGTTTCTCCATACATAACGTATATAGGGTGAGTCACATTAGTTGGAAAATAAATAACAATGTCTTACTACGAACCCAAATAGAACGTTCATTTAAAAAGTTTTCCTGGTCATCCCATTTCAACAGTTTTAAATAAACACGTTGCATCTAATTAAATATTATGAATGAACCCAGGATGACCGCCTTCTGCATTCTTCCGCCTAGAAGATCTGCCGAATTGTGTCGGTATGATCTTAAGTCCTGAAATAAGTGATGCTCCACCTAGGGCTCCTATTATTAGTACCACAAGCTTCACAGTATGTTCTGGATGAAGTTCTCGATATCTCGTCCGTTTCTCCTCTTTCAAGACAATGTTGTTCTCGGCACGAGCCGAGAAATCGATGACAAACATTGTCTTGAGCTGGTGGTCGAGAAGGACTTTTTTTTTTTTTGGTGAGAGGGGAAACCGCTTGGCACCAGGATTTTGATGTCTATCGCTCCTGATAGTGTCGGACGCTACTCCGACTAAAACCCCTCCAGGAACCAGTCACCGGAACCGTTCTTGCGAACATACTTCAGTGACCAGCCCAATGACTCTAACCTCTCTCGTCCCTCTCGTCCTGCTCCTTCCTGGTCATAATCTTTCCCACCACCTCCTCTATTGCCTTCCAACCTCCTGGACTTTGAAGGATTATGTTTACAATGGTTTCAGCCCGGATAGGCTGCCCTACTTTGGTCTCCGCTTCTTGCCTTTCCCTTTCCCATCTAAGGCACCAGAATATAGTATGTTCGGTCGAGAAGGACTACATAAGGCTTATTTGCTCGAATCTGCCTGAGCGTGGGAAATGAGGAGTTCCAATTAATCATATGCCACCGTCTGTGTTTATTTGAGTTTTGCGTTATAATTTATTTATTACTCTTTACTTTACTTTAATCTTGGCTTTGTTATTCGCAGAGCAAAGGGGTGTTAATAGAATAGAAAAATATTACAATCAGGAATATCGCTGTTTTATATTGTTACCTACAATAGTATTACAATCATGTGTATAAAATATAAAAAGCCAATTATTTTTAGGGCTGTCAATAGAATCATTGATTAGAACATAAAAGCTCAAAATGACACGTATTGAAGTGATGCATATTTAAAACAATGTTTTATGTATTTTTATGAGTTAACACACAGTTGAGGATGGAATGGAAGTGGGAAGTACAAATCTCACACGTGTAAAATTGCTTCACTTTATCCACAATTATTATGGTGCTAGCCCGTACTTTCTTGAAGAAATTAATGAGAGACCATTATTTATTTAGTTGTGACGCAGTTGCTGCATATCAAGGAAACATACTGCGTTAAGCATATCTGATTTTAACACACCGCCGATACTTCACCAGACTAATAAAAATTCCCGTACCGACCGGCCACTAAATAAACATTAAGGTGTTCAGGGATGGTGTGAAGACTAGGGGAGCGAGTTTGTCATCGTCACGGCGTATTTAACAACTCATCGACAGGTTGGTCACGTGTAGTCTCGACGTCTAAGTTACCCAGGGCGCCTACATAGGCAAACTTTATATTACACATTCAGGGTGAGGACAAATTTGCATTGGGCGTAAGGTGTGCTCGAGATTGGCAGCCATTATATCGAAAGTTTGCCGTATATCTAACTTTGAGATATTAGGCAAACAACAGCTTTATTGCAGCTATTATGGATTATTCCGTGCAACGTACCTTACGGCCAGTCGGGTTTGTTATTAGTTAACGCTCGCATTAAATCAAATTGCCAAAGACAGCTCTACAAGTTTATTCACTATAATTACTTATACCACAAGTATAAAGATATATACAGTAATACTCGGCAAAATCTCTTTGATGTGGGTGTCCTTAAGTTTTGTTTTTTTAACCCCCCAAAAAGACCAGTGCGCATACTACCCAGGCACCTTTTTGAAGTCAAAAAGGTGGCTTATCAGAATTTCGTTTACAAATGAAGCAATATTTTGTAGCCATGTTACACACAGTACAAAACACTTATCAAAATCACAAACACAAAAGCATAGACACACAAACGTATGCTGATTACCTGTAAAGCAAATATGCGCCCATAAAATAGCATACTCCGGCCCATTCTTCCCCTTCTACATCTCTACCAACGCGCATACTACCCAAGAGCAGACATGCGCATTAAAAACTTTTGTACAAAAAATTTAAAAAGTGAAACTACTGTATATATCTTTATACTTGTACTTATACATTATAGATACTTTTACAAACGCTCAAATTCAAAGAGAATTTTATAAGGCGAGCCGGTGGCTCAGGGCTTAGCGTCTCGATGGCTCAACCCAGAGGTTGTGGGTTCTAATTCCCATTCTACCAACAATTTTTAATTAAATTGTTTATTCGTAGATCAAGGCTTATTCGCAGGGATGGCTTGGCAACTATCCTGGCGATGGCCTAGGATGGGAAGAATGTCAACTGGGTGCTAATGTAAGAGATTAAAATCAGTTGATGTTTGACCTATCCTCCTAACTAATGAAGTTTTCCAGGTTTCCCTCATTGCAGCACTGAATGGTGGTTAGGGCCTACCAACGTAAGTCGTTCCTGAGGAGCAAATGCGGCCCGCGAAATAATAGTATGCCGCCCTCTCCCACACAAGTTTCAGACTTTCGGGCTAATGCTTGTGATTAGAATGACGGGTAGAGATATTATTATTATAGATATTATTATATAAAATAGCAAACATCACACGGCTTCGTACACTTTTTCTTCAATGTTATATATTGCTCAAAATAACCGCTTAATTTCTTACGTTTATTAGAGTTTCATAAATCTAGATAGATACTTTCTCTGTACCATGGAGTGATAGATAATACTGATTTAATTATTTGCTATCCAAATAGTTTTTTCTTCATAGTATTTACTTCATATGATGATCTTAGGTATACACACTGGTCAGGTTTCTTGAGGACTACTCATTAGAATATTTCGGAACCAGTTTGATTTAAGTATTATTTGAATTAAGGGCGTGATGGAAAGATTTTCAGCAATGCTGTATATACAGGAGGTTGACGACATCTATGTTCTTTTAAATGCCATTACTTTGCATTTAAAGTATTTGCATTTAAAGTATTTGCATGTAAAGTATAAGTAGTAAAATTCTTTGCATATTTAGATATAGTTTTCTCTGACGAAATCATTGATATAGGAGTTCATGGGTTTAACTTTAATAATAAGGGAGATATCTTCAAAAGGGTGCCATACAAGTAACGTGATAGATATAGAGCCCATAGCCCTGTTCATTATTCTGTGGTCAAACACTACCTTTTCTTCTGTTTGTATATGCAAAACGTACTTACTATGCCAAGTACTTGAGTCTTCGCATCTTTAGGTGTGATCGAAATCGGTCTGCAATTAGTCTGACATCCTACGATGTGAGGTCCAGTATTTCCTCGTAGTTTTCGTTGCAATCTGCATCCTTGTATTTTGATTCTAAGTGTTAGATAAAATACGGCAAATTTTGTGTTATCATTTCCAATATTTCCTATGGTTACAAGGATTGCGAAGTCCGTGAATTTTGGTATACACCAAAATTCATCTAGAATTTTAATAAGGATAATATGTGTAAGTACATACGTACATACATACACATATTACCCTTATCCTTGTGCAGAGTTGCAAAAATATATTATTTATTTATAAATCGTACAATGGACATCTAAACATCTAAAGAGAAACGTGACATTATTTCAGAAATAAATAAAGAAAATAAAAAACAAGGCATCTTTGTAGACAGGTATGCGAAATAATAAAACATACCAGTTGAACATAATTGCAGTGCACATGGAAAAGCTTGGAATTCCTGTTATTTAAAGATCGGAATGGACTTGCTCTACTTTGAAGTTTTACATAAATAGTTCAGGTATTCTACTATTTCAATACTAGTATTCGAGGGCCGAAGGCATATAAAAGAAAATTGAATTTGTTATTGTAACTCGTTCATTGATGCAGTTAATCACCTATGAATCTAAATGGAGATTTTTATCTCTATTTAATTTTAGAGTAGTACACAGCAAATTAAGATTTTTTACTCTGTAATTCACTAGCCATATTTGTATGGGCAATTATGATAATGTCTGAAAGTATTTATTTGCGTATATGCCACCACTGAAAAATACAAAAAATTAATAAGCAACCTCTGCGCCGACGGATCAGTCAACGGTGGGCTTTTGAAAAATATTTTTACCTAATCAAGAAATCTCACACTAAAAAGCAAATTAATAATATATAGTATTCAACACATCACTTAGACATGTTTAAGGGCCGGTCTTTCTTTCCATCTCTTTATAAAGTTGCTTTTAACTAAAAGAAACTTAAAGTTAACAGGTGAATTTATCTGGCAGTTAAAAAATTGCATCTTTTCAACACACTTTAACTGCTTTTTTGTAATAAGAGTGTTTAATGATATTGGCAATACTGATTAAATTAAAAGTTTATATAATAAAGTGAGACAGATGAAATGCGTCAACCATAATCAACAAATATGTCAACCATGACAACATTACCCAACTATAACATACTGTGGCTATAACCAATTATAACTTTTTTTAAGTTATAGTCGTTTCTGGGATCTCTAGTTTAAATTAATATTCAGTCCCGTTCAGTTCAAGTGTACCCGTCTTCCCAGGATGATACAGTAAAAAACTTGGAACCAAATTGGCAAAGAACTTGAGGTCCTTACTAGTACAAATCATAGCAGTTCAGTCCTCTGTTCAAAATATGATTCAATAAAACATGTCATAAAATCTAATGAATACGTAGATATCATTTCTTTTTTATTATTAACCTGTTAGTGTGATGCCATAAATGTTGCTCGATTTCTTCTACAATATTTAACACCGTTATTTTTGATACACGAAATCTCATAAATTCTTCATCATCCCAGATGTTTAAATTGTCTACATGAGGCCTTACAATATATACGAGTATTTTTCATTCGAGATTTGCAATATTTACGATGTTTATAACATGATCTAATAATATTTCTTCTTCAAGATCAATAATGTTTTCCATTATAAAAATATATTCTTTGACGATTTATTAATCAAATTGTTTACTAACTCTGAAATTGCAAAATTTCTGAGGTTAGAAATCTCTTTGTAACAACTTACACGCCAGTAAAAGTGACCGGTAAGTTAAAGAGCAGATAGAGAACTTTAAAGACAGAATTTAATTTAAAACACAGTGAAGAGACCCATCTTGTAGTTACAAGGAAGATAAATTTAAAATGATATTTATAAGGAGATGGAAAGATCGGCCCTAAGTTTCGAAACCATCCGTTTTTGTTATCAAAACTTTAAATATGATTGACGTACAGAATACAATGACAGTTTGTAACTTATCTACTCCCATGGGCATATTAGATATTAGTCGATTTTCATTCTATTTTGACTTACCTCGTCTCTGAGAATTGATAAGAACAGCTATCAAAATTTACAGAAATATTGGATGCACATTTATCTCCATTTAATAAAATTTTTCTTTTTATATTGCTTTGTTTATCTTTTATCTTTTATGTTTAATGCTATATATTGCACCGCTATACCGTAAACACATTCAAATCTTCGTTTAATATATGGTAAATATTAAAAGAATTTTTATGTAGCTTAGTAATATAAACACCATTTTGTAGTTCATATTGAAAAAGGTGCAAACTAGCATCAAACGCCAAAATATTATGCGTAATAAAAAAAATTTTAAAGGAAATTATTTATTTAAAAATTAAATGTTACCATAAACCCAAGAAACCAGGATTGGAAAAAAAATATATATTTTAGAGTATCAAATTTTAAATTTAATTAAAAAGAAAAGGTAAAATATGAACAAGAACCTATAAACCTCTCCAACATCGCAAAGAATTCATTGTTCTCTAAATGAAATTTAAAAAAAGAACGTTATTAATTAAACTGAATTCATATCCACCTTGCATTTTAATTAATTTGTGCAGCATTTTTACGTCGTCGCAATTTAATTCAACTGTAATTTCCAGTGCCTTTGTCTAAAAAAAAAACTTTTTACAAAGAAACATTGTGCGCTATCCCTTTCAGGCTGCCCCCAAAGGAGTGAGTTTCCGTTTCCCGGCGATAGTCTGGACCAACCTCTGTTTTACTCCATTTGTTTCCATCCGCCCATGCATACGCAATGAAAAATGTGTTTACAACACTTGGGAAAGTTCTTAGTAATGCTGAATTCACTTTCCCCTTAATATATACATCCCCTAAGAGCTCTCAGGTGCTATTCTTGTTTCTATTAATGGTGCGGAGGTAAACGATATGGTTGCGGCAGAAAGAATATGATTTTATATCCCCATTATTCTGTCCGTGGATGTCATCGTTGTGTTTATGGAGAGAGTTCATATAATAGAGGAGATAAAGAAACTGGAATATGATTGGGTGCTCGATTCCTCGGGCATTTTTAAGAATCGAGCTTTTTATGAATATTGTCTGTTCCTCTCACGTACTTTTATGATATAGTATACAGGGTTATTCAGAACTTATCTCTAAAACTTTGAGGATATGTGCATCCTTAAATAAGAAATCGATATCACCAAAAAAATTTATAATAAAAGTCTTAGGATTTCCCGTAAACAATGTTTAAAGTTATACCATTATAAAGGACTACGTAGATGGACAACTGTACTTCAACGACATCTGATATATCACATTCCTTCAAAAAACAGTAAACAACAGTTTTTGTACCTGGAACGCCTGGTTAAGACCGAGCGAATAGAGTTGGAGTGGATAATACCTCTATTGTCTATGCAGTCATCAGTCTATCTGTGTCGCTGTCTCAGTGCGGGTGTTTTATTTATCGTAGGAGTGTTAAACTGTAAAATTTTCAAAATGGCTCATGTGTATAGTAATGCTGAGTTAATGGACATAATTCTTATTTATGGTGAAGTTGGAGTGGACGAGATGGTGGCCCGGGACGACCACAACGCATTTTAGCAGCTGAAGAACAAGTGTTGAATCTGGTCCGTGAAAATACGCGAATAAGTACAAGTTAGATCGCTAGGCAGGTGCCTGGGGTATCCCAATCAACGGTGTGGCGCTTACTACACGAAGCTCAGTTTTATCCGTATCATATCCAGCTTGTTCAAGCACTGTTAGCAGCGGATTATCAATTACGAGTTAGGTTTTGTGAGTGGTTGTTGTAGCAAAATGCTGAAAATCCCCACTTTACTTAATAATTTGCGTTTACAAGATCAGCAACCAGGAGGAACATTCGCTTTAGTGCGGCAAAATTGGATAAGGCGTGCCTAAAAGTGTGTAGAAGTCGAGGGACAAAATTTCGAACAGGTTTTGTAACAAGGTATGTGCAAATTTTTTATAAATTTCATGTTTCTAATCCCTAGTAATCAAGTATCGCAATTCTTCAAAATTAGTGTAACAAAATTTTATTCATTTTAAAGTCACTTTGGTCACATCTATCTATCTTTAAGTTTATTTTAAAGTAAAAACACTACAAATCTTTTTTGCGCCGGGTGTCGGTATACTTTCAGAACTTCCGAAGTTTTTTTCGTGCTCGCCAGTTTGCATTGCCAGTCCCAAGGTCACTCCATTATAGTGGACCAGTATCCAGCGGCGTGCAATGAATAATTTTTAAATAGTTGTCAGAACCCGCCAAAAAAATTTTTTTTTGCACTACCACATTTGTACATGTATGTTGAACATCCCCAAATTTTATTATGGATAAGTTCTGAATAACACTGTATAGTATACAGATTTGCGTAATTAAAATTTTATGTTATAGGATACAAAAGGCTGTAGATTGTAAAAAGTGTGGCACATTTTGAGGCAAATTTCATCTGAGGCAATTGTTTGAGCTCTCAAGATGTCTCGAAAAATCTTATATTCACTATTTTATAACACTGTTGAAGAAATGAACTTTTTTCAAAATAAAAACTTGAAGTGTTCAGATAGACAACAATTAATCAAACAGAAATCATAAAAATATAGTAGTTTAAACAAAAAATATGTTAAAACTACATATCTAATTACTACACATTTTTTATTGTTAAAATACGTTATTATTAATAGTTTTAAAGTGAAGATTAGGACCTATCGAGTCGGTGGCTTGGAGCTTCTGTCTCGATTGTGGGTTCGATCCCCATTTTAACAGACGTTTTTTAATGAAAGTGTCTCCTGGTAGGTCTACGTCGTCTACGTCGTCTACGGGATAGTTGTTTGGGGGAGGGGGGGCTAATTAGTATGTAACCAAGTAACCAAATTAGATGTTATGTAAAAATGGATATTAAAAATTTGATATTTGATAAAAGCCGCAACTACTCAAGTGATGATATTTTCGGTGAGGTGGAATTGTTTGACATCAAGCAGCTCTTCTGTCAAAATATCGTGACTCATTTGTTTAAAAATAGAAATAGCTGCTCTAGGGTTGACTCACAGCCTTCTCTAGTACTAGAGAAGGCTGTGGGTAACACGCAGAAGAGACGTATAAATTTTAATTTGATTTTATAGTCAATTTTCTATTAATTTCTTTTAAAAGAACACACAAGAAAACTGGAAAGCTTTTTTATTAATCTAATTTTGATCTGAAAATGCTATAAATATCTTCTGAGTTTACTATTTTTCTCTATGCGAAATATTGTCGCAAAAATAGGGAGAAAGCGAAAAATAATACTCAATACAAAGTTTATGGAACACTAGCTATTGATAGTGAATATGCCCCCTTATAAAAATGAGACTCCAACTTTTAATCCTTGGAAATGAAGGTAGAAAACGAGAATTTGAGAGTAAAATGAAATACATACTCATACTCATACTCATGTTTATTTGACTACGTAAGATATACAATGGTACATTTGTAGCAAGTCAAAGAGAGAACAAATGATATTTGCCATTAACAAGCAAATATGATAAGATGTACATATTACTTAGATATGTTAAGTCTAGTTACATAAATAACAATGTAAACAATAGCACAATGTAAACATACATTTACATTTTCCACACCAACACACGGTATCGGTCAAGACATGGTGTCTGCAATTCGCAAAAAGTCGTTTAAAGAATAGAAACAGTATCTCAATAAAAAACTCTTAATTTTGTTTTTAAATAGTCTGAGGTCAAGGGACTTTATAGTGGCTGGGACCCCATTGTAAATATGAATATTTAAGGAATTTCTTTGAGATTTTGCCAGTCTGAAACAACGTGTTCTTAACAAGTTACTACCTCTTGTAGAATAATTATGAAAGTCTGACTGGGTTCTATAATTATTAAGATTTTTATGCACTTCTATTAGAGTGTGGTAAATATATAATGTTGGCAGTGGCATTATACCTAAACTAATAAATAGAGGCTGACAGTGTTCGTTAATATCAGCACCAGTAATTATACGAATTAATTTTTTTTGTACCACAAACGCTCTTAGAGCATATGATGAGTTTCCCCATAATATTACAGCGTAAGAGATGTGCGAATGGAACAATGCAAAATAGGTAGATTTCAGAGTATCCATGCTTAGAACAGGCTTTAAGCGACGAAATATAAAAACAACACTAGACAGTTTTTTTGCACAGCTTTTCTACATGACTAGACCAATTTAAGTTGTCATCAAGGGTAACTCCCAATAGTTCAACGCTACTGCCATTGGTCAGTTGTACATTTGATGACAATAATATATTTTGAGTTTTGTCAGAATTTAATTTGAGCTTGTTAGCTGTGAACCATTTTTCCGCTTTTAGTTCAATGGTTTTAGAGGTACATACCAAATTGTTAATATCATTTCCACTGGATATCAGTGTGGTGTCATCAGCGAAGAGTACACACTTGTTTGGAAGCAAGAAATTATACAAGTCATTTATGTACAAAATAAATAATAAAGGTCCAAGGACTGAACCTTGGGGTACTCCATGTTTTATAGCAGTCAGTTCGGAACTTGTATTACGTATATTAACGTATTGTTTTCGATTGTTCAAATAGGATTTGAATAACAGGTGGGAAATCCCTCTAAAACCATAATGTGACATTTTTTCTAATAGAATTTTATGCGAAACACAATCAAATGCCTTTGTGAGGTCACATAAGGTAACCATAGAATGGTTACCTTATACATAACACTGTAGAAGGGGCAGAGACTAATTTAGCTTAATAAGACTTATTGTAAGTAATATTTATGTTTTAGGAGTTTAGAGTCCCATTTATGTGACAGAAAATGCTAGATTGGTTAGTGACTACCTCACAAATTTTACAACTCTTGCATTGTTTGTTTTAATTGTCGGATTATTTTTTATATAATTTTGTAATAAAATTGGTTGACTAAATTCTAGTCTACCAGTTTGTTCAATTTCAAATATATTCAAGATTTTCTCAAAAAAAAAAAAAAAAACAGCAATTAGTAAAAAGTCTGCATTAGTGGTGTAGCACCTAATTTATGTTATTTATATGCTGATATCACTTTTTCATTACATAACAAATGTAACAATACATTTTCTACAATTGTAATATTTGATAAAATAATCTTTAGCAGCACATTTTATGTTTCTCCATTACACAGCATATATACGAGTACTAAATTATTCAACTTTGCCTTTTTAAAATCGACTGTATATTCGATACTGCTTTTACACCTATCCATTTCAAACGACGAAAAACTGATATTTCAGCAGATTCACATTTGAAAGTCTACTGAATGATTTACAAGTATTTTCTGAATAAATGCCAGCAGCTTTGATTTGTCGGCCCACAACCCCAGAGGACAGGGATCCTACTTTACTTTGAACACCGCCTTAAACGAAGTCAGATATGAATGATGTCAGTACACAGGAGAAAAGCAGTTTTGGATTTATTCGTCATTACAGATTCCATTTAGTATACCGACAGTAAAATAGGTAATTTTTTTCCAAAAGTGTAGATGTTAAGAACGAGTATACATATTGCAATATAATGAAATGTTATAAAGAATTATTATTTAAGTTATCGCATGTAAACGCTACAAATCGAACCAAAGTATTGAATTCTTCGTGAATTGCAAAGCAGGCAAAATAAATTATATTAATCATGAAAAGACAAACATAGTAAATCATTCAATCATATAACTATTGGCTCAAATAATGTTGATAAATAAAATAAATTATAATATCATACCAAAACATATCCAAATAGGTATACTTTGTTACTAAATTTGACACAGAAATCATTTATTCGAACACAAAACCCAGTGCAAGGCATATCAAAAGAAAGATAAAATTCCAGAGATTCTAATGAAACCATCTATTCCATCCAATATGCAATTTCCATAGAGAAAAATCCATCTGAAATTCAAAATTATAAAATTTATTATTGAATTTGACAGTAGAACAATAGCTAAAGTGACACATACATTATATAAAATTTAAATACAAATATGGACAAAATATAACTTTATTATGAAATTAAACCAGATCATGACATTGTAAATAGTTTATAAAGAAGTAAAAACAATATTTATAGTAGTTTTAAGAGTGAATTAGGAACTAATAGTGATTAGTGAAAAATAAAAAATTAAGTGCAAAGCATAACCACAGTGCATGGAACCTTTAGCATAAATAATCACACAAAATCAAATAGTGAAAATAATTGACTATAGAGGAAAAACAATAAAATTTGTGTTAGCAACGGGAGATGGGAAGAAAATTCTAGAAAGGAGTAGCATCGTTTTAAATAAGAAGAGAATTTAAAAGTATAAATTTGAATATTAAGTAGAAATTTTAATCAAAGTTACATAAAATAGTGCATGTTAACTAACCTGAACAAGGGAAATCAGAATCCAGTGGGTAACAACCAGGATCCAGTAAATTCCAGCAGCAGAAAGATCCAGTGTTCCAGTGAGCCTGATTATTCTAAAAATCAGCCGAAGAAAGAGGCATAGCCCATAAATTTTGCCATAACAGCATCATATTAGAGACAACAAGGTATTGTGCACAAAATTAATGCTAGCTAGCTAAAATAAAAAAATCGATATCGTAATAAAAATTTTACTTAAACAATAGAAACAATTTCATTACTTACTTGGCCATATAAAATATAAAAAAATAAATAATTAATAACTGTAAGTTCACTTGAAATATCAGAGACATTAATTGTTTTGTTTCAAACACCATTTTTATATTTGACATTTGACAGTATTAACTTATAAAATAAGCAACTGAAAAAATTGAAGGTATGCAACTTTTATTGCAACACAAGTATAGAGGTTTGCCTACACACAAATTAGTCAGTTAGATTAAAGATTTATACCTATCTGATTGCAATAAAGGTAGGATACTGATAAAATTTGTATTATTATTATAATTAGGTAAATAAGAATAGTGGTTTAAACAGTTTTCATTGTTAAAATAGATAAAGATATCATATTTTACCATATTTGTGGGAATTTGTTAATGATTTGCATATTTATAAGAATAAATATTTCGTGTCACACATTTAGATCTGCCTAGTTATTGTTTGCATAGAATAAAGCTGATTCCTGCTGAACCGACTACTGAGGTGAGATTTTCATACTTAAAAGAAAAAGAAAAACTGAGCAAGCAAGGGTAAACATTCACATAAACATATAATAAATAAAAAAAATATATTATAGAAAATCTTAGATATTGGCACCCAAACAAATATAAAAATCAAAATAAATAACAATAATAAAAAAAAAAAAAATTTCAACAAATAAACTAATAACAATTATAAATTAAAATCACAAATACATATTAATTTGACAAAATTCATCAAAAATCAAATAAAATAATAAAATAAAATACTACCAAAAACAATACATTTTAATATATACTCGAATGTTAGTAGTGGTGAGAAACACACCGTAATGCCGTCTTTGGGCCTTTGCTACTCTCTGTATGACAATTATTGTCAAATTGACAGTCAGATAACCACCTGCAGGCGCCATTATAGTAGCAGTGACCTCTATTGTCTTTGAGAAAGACAATCCTACTTTTTCATTTAAAGGAAATGGCGAAAACAACTACCCCACGGCCAATGTGCCCCGACTGGTATTGCATTATTTCGACATCTCCAAAGGAGCCGCCAATCTTTCATCGAGGCCGACCTACAGACACTGACCGGTTTCGCGCTTATTATGCGCTCATCAGAGTGCCATAGATAGTGGACTCGATGAAAGATGTTGCGACGTGATTGTCTAATAGGCATGTTCAATGTTAATAGTGGTGCGAAACATACCGTAGTGCCCTCTTTGGGGCTTTGCTACTGTCTGTCTGACAATTATTATCGAATTGACAGACAGATAACGACCTGCTTTTTCGCAGTAAATGTATAAAATATAAAAACATATACATAACATTAAAATTTGTATAAAAACATAATTAATATTATTGTACGTACAGGGTGTTCACGTGTATTTTGAACTAAAATCAACTAAAATGGTCATCATTTATAACTATCTCTATAATTTTTCTGTGTTCACGTTTATTTTTCTGTATGTTAGATTATCTGTTCTTTGTTCTGTTCTTTACGTAATCATTACACATTGCACAGAGAATCTTAAATAAGATTGTATTTGCATGGCCTGCTATTATATATAGAATAGATGAATATCTTTAATATGAAATATCTCGAAAACGCTTTGAAATAACATATCCAAACTATCTACTTTTCAAAACAGAAGAAAATGCTCAATCCAGATTTAGGAAAATATGTTCTATTCTTGAAAAAAAATCAAGTCATGTAATTTTGGTCTCAGATGCCTATTTGTGTTTCCGACAGCAATATTCTGAATTTTCAAACTAGTTCAAAACTAGTTCAAGACTAGTTCAAAGTATATGTGAACACCGTGTACATATTATAAAATGAAGACCAGAAACAGAGGTTTACATCACTTGTATAACGATAAACGTAAAAATTATCAACATTATCTCGCCAGGAATTATAACTGAATTACCAATATTTCGAAAATTACAAATTTTCTGAGTAGGTAAACATTCCTATACCAAAATAACTTTATTTTTAACTCTGAATAAGATAAGATTATAAAAACAGGGAGTTTCCGTTTGAAAAAAATTACTTTTGACAATTTCTTAAATTTAATTTTTAATCTTTTTTGAGCATCCTGTATTAATAATTATTATAATATCATAATATAAAGTCTACTAAAGTAGGTCTCCTTTTGCAAGGAAATCAATCCAAATTAAATATTCAATACTTCCGTATAGGAAAAATTGTTTAATTATGTTTTGGCCTGCAAACGTCTTTTTTTCATATAAAATTTGAAATTAGACTTAGGTATAATATATTATACATGGAATGTGTTTAGAATTTGACGTAGAATCCAGAAATGAGGATGTCCTATTTAAAATAAGCAAGTTGAGATCTACTTCCGGTATAACCACAAGGACCACCATTTTAAAAATATTTTAGCCCAATTGTCCCGATGCACCCATTAGTATATTACCAAATTTACAAATTTTTCCAACGGCTACTTTTCAAGAGATCGAGAGCCGCAGTTCGTCCTAGGACACCTTGTATATAAACTACCCTGCATATTTTGCTTAGGTTTAAAAGAAGTCGGATTTGAGTAAAGAAAATTGGTTGAAGGATATGTGATCCAGTTGTTCATAGAGAAACGTTGTTAAAACATTATAACAAGCTGCAATCTATTCAATCATAAGAGTTTTGTCTATGTTATTTATATTTATGTACGTATTTAAAAAGCTACCAATTTTCAGCACCTAAAGGATGGTCATCATATGAAGAAATAAATAGCCAGTCGAGTCTGGGAAGCAGTTTTTGCTATATAAATCAAGAACGTAATATACTTGTTTAGAATTGAGGGGACGGATAAAAACAGGGAGAATTTTATGAAATAAAATACTTTCCTGTTGTATCTAATCTCGAGCATCCTTTGATAAAACGCCGGTTCATGTTAGACAAGATAGGACTTTATCACCTTAAATCTACCGCCATTACTGTGATTGCCTGGAAACTTCAGTAATGTTTGAGGTGCCACATAAAAAGGATTTCCCTTTCGTTTGATCAACTTAATTAAAGCCAGTTTATGAGAAAAAGTTTCTTTAATGAAGTCCGTATGTGTGAGATAATCTTATATAATTATATTAAATGTTATTTTAATCCCTACAAAGTAATTACCTTTTAGAAAAATTTTAGAGTTTTAAAATAAAAAAAAAGTTAATTTTAGGATTTTTTTAATATGGCAATTGAATACTGATAAATTTTGTTGGTTTATAATATTATTGGTCTCTAAATTACTCAACTTTGCACTAATTTAATCTATAGCCTCTATCTTTAACGGTTTCTAAGATACCAATGTTATTGCATCCAATTTGAAAAACTTAGCTTATTAAAAACTACTATCACAATTTCATAAGCTTCATACTCAGCGCTCATACCTTGTCATGAATGAGTTTAATTAAAACAGAACTGAAAGGGGCATCCTTTTATATCATGCATTAAACTGGTCTGAAGCTTCCAAGTTACCACGGTAACGTAACGATGCTAGATTTGGAATATTTAAGCTTTGCCGAGCATAGTGATGTCCAATATGCCTCGTGGTTTCTTGAGCATTGTTTTTTGGGGCGGAAGTAGCACCTAAGTCGCTTTCATGTAAATAAATTAAATGTAGTCAATAGAATAGGTATATAAATGATTAACCTGCTTGCCATTCTTCTAGAACAGCGCTTCTACTGTATCCCTAGGTCTTTAAAATTAATTTTATGTATTAATATGCCTTGAAATTATTTTTAAGATATTTTTTTGTTTTTGAAATCTCTAAGAAATTTAGAATATTTTTCATGTAATGTTCCCTATACCTAATTGCCATAATTTCGGAGTTACAGCTACATTTGCAATATCTCCGCCGAAGTTAAAATATTACATCAGGGCGGCTATGTCTGCGACAAAACAATTTTGACGTTTTAATAAACTATTATTGTTGGTGTTTATTGAAAGTTACAATGGACCGTTTATCTGAGAAAGAACGAATTGAGATTTTAATGATATTAGGATATGGTGATGTGCGTAGCAGTTAACAGGAAACGTGTAATATCTTTAATAATTTATATCCTAATAGAAATCCCATAGGATCTTTTGAAAACATAAAGTAAAGGCGGTTACAGCTGATGCTCAAAATGTTGTCCGTTTACTTCCATACAAGAAGCCATGCGATGTTTAAAACTTTGCAGTACATTTTGTAACATTCCTGACTGCTCAATTCTTCTTATGTCTGTGGTAATCCTATCTTTTAATTCCTGAATATTGGCAGGTTTGGTTTTATAAACAATATTTTTTAAGTGACCCCACAGGAAATAGTCTAAAGGATTCATGTCGGGTGATCGCGGGGGCCATTCGATAAAACCACGCCTTCCAATACATCTTCTGGGAAACACATCGTTTAGGTATTGCCTCACGTCACGCGCATAGTGAGGTGGAGCTCCATCTTGTTGCACCCAAATATTGTTATTTGGGACATTGTTATTGTCTGAAAGTTTCAAATAATAAAATTTCTAAATTAACAGGCAATTGAGAATACTTACTTAGATTTGGAAATAACCGAGCCAACTCAAGTATAATATTATTCTGTAATAAATTTAAATACGCCGGACCATTTAAGTTTCCTTCAATGAAAAAAGGACCAATTATTTTGTCGCCTATTATTCCAGCCCATACATTACTCTTTTGTGGAAATTGGGTGTGGGATTCTCTCATCCAACGAGGATTGTTACGTGACCAGTATCTGCAATTATGCCGATTTACGTTTCCATCAATACAAAAAGTGGCCTCATCGGAAAACATAACATTATTTAAAAAATTTTGATTATTTTGATCGTAACATTTTTGCATCATTGTGTCGGCAATCTACTCACAGTAGATCTTGTTATGGGATTTCTATTAGGATATAAATTATTAAAGATATTACACGTTTCCTGTTAAAGGAGTCACGTTCCTCGTGACTCCTTTAACTCCTCTTAGATACTTCATTTCGGCTGCTTGTATCTTGCTTTTTTCTGATTGTGACAGTACCCATGATTCACTTCCATACGTTAGGATTGGTCGGTATATAGCTTTAAAAACATTGATTTTTGTCTGTTTTGATATTTCCTTCTTATTAATAAAACCCTTCTTCATTGCGTAATAGACCTTATTTGCCTTTTCGATCCTATTATTAATATCTATTTCATGTTTTCCTGTTTCCTCTATTGTAACTCCCAAGTACTGAAAATGACTAACCTGTTCTATTTCGATTCCATCCAGTTGTATATGTACTTCTTGTTTTTCTCGTAAGTTAATTGCCATTACTTTTGTTTTACTTTTGTTCATTTTCATTCCATTTTTCTTTAATAGGTCGTTCCACACATTCAAATTTCCCTGGAGATCCTTTTTACTACCTGTCATAATTGCCACGTCATCTGCAAATGCACATGCGGAAATGTCTATTTTTGCAAGGTTTCTGTAACCTATGTACAATGCCTTAGTTCTTTGTTTAGCCTCTCTTATTATTTCATCCATAAATGCTATAAACAGTAAAGGGCTTAATACGCCACCTTGTCTTACTCCTTCCTTAGTCGTGAATGTTTCCGATTTCATATTTCTGGTGATAATGCAATTATTAGTTTCTTTATATAGGCATTTGACCACATTAACTAATTTATCATTCACCTTACTTTTATGCAGGCATTCCCATATTAACCCTCTTGGAACTCTATCGAATGCTTTCTCCATGTCCATAAATGCAAAATATACTGTTTTCTCCCTGTCTACTGTTTTGCTTATAATTTCTTTTATTGTAAATATATGGTCCTGGACACTTCTTCCTTTCCTAAATCCACTTTGTTCTTCTGCAAGTATTTGTTCAATTTTTAATCTTAGTTTTCTCTCTAATATTTGCTCATACACTTTTAATGCTGTGCTTAGTAAAGTTACTCCCCTGTAGTTACTACAGTTTTTGCTATCTCCTTTTTTAAAGATAGGTACAATTAGCCCCATTTCCCAATCCTTTGGTATTTTTTCATCCTTCCATATTTTATTGCATATATCTAAAAATATCCTTATTCCGCGTTCTCCCATATTTTTTACCATTTCAGTAGTTATCCTATCTTCTCCTGGTGCTTTGCCATTTTTCAGTTTTCTAATTGCTTCCTTTAGTTCTTCGATTGTTATGCCTTCTTCTTCCCTACCTACTGTGTTTGAAGTATTGTCCCCTCCATTCCTTTCCTTGTATTCTATTTCATTTTCTATGTTTAGCAAGTTTTGAAAATATTCCTTCCATCGTTCCATAATTTTTCTTTCCTCTGTGAGTATTTCCCCATTTTCATTCTTTATTACACTTACTTCTATATCTTTATTATTTCTAAGGTTTTTTAGTACTTTATAGAATAACTTCTGGTTTCCTTTACTGTCTTTTTCTAACCTTTCTCCAAATTCTCGCCACGTGTTCCGCTTTGATTCTACTACTAGATTTTTTATCTTTTTTCTTTGTTCTTTGTACGCCTCATAATCAATCTCTGTTTTACTATTTAAATACTTTTGCCATATCTTTTTTTTAATTTTAGTTTGCTCCTTAATTTCGCTAGTCCACCATGCTGTTTGTTTTTTACTTTTACTTGTTTTATATATACCACATACTTCTTTAGCCGATTCTATAATAATATTTTTGAATATTTCCCACATTTCATCTATTTCCTTATATTTAGTATTTTCTATTACTTTACTTAGTTTCTCATTTACAGTATTTTCATATTTTATAGCTGTTGCTTTGTCATTTAATTTGTACGTACGTATACTATCATACTCTATCTTACTTTGAATCTCCTTTTTTGTTTTCTTTTCCTCGTTCTCCTTTTCCTTTATTTTTGCCACCAGCAAATAGTGGTCGCTATTTATTTCAAATCCCCTTTTAACACGTACATCTAGTACTGCTGTTCGGTTCGCTGATCTCACCAATATATAATCTATTATAGATCTCTCTCCTCTAGTCGGTACCTCCCTCGTATATTTGTGAATTTCTTTGTGTTCATAAAATGTATTTGTTACTATTAAATCATGTACTTGGCAAAAATCTAATAGCCTTTTCCCATTATTATTTTTTATTTCTTCACCATGTTTACCTATGACTGTTTTATAGCTACTATCTCTTTTCCCCACTCTGCCATTAAAGTCTCCGGCTACAATTATTTCCCCCTTAGCCGTTTCTATGGCTACATTAAGTTCTTCCCAAAAATTTTCTTTTTTGGTCACTCTCTTGTCTTCATTTGGTCCGTACACTGCAATTATTGATTTCATGTGGGTCTTGTATTTAAGTTCTATTACCAATATTCTTTCTGATATTGCGTGCCAGCTATTTAGAACATTTTTAACATCCTTATGCAACATACATCCTACGCCTGCTGCTGCTCTTTCTTCTTTTTTTTGCCTTGAAACATGCTAAATTTTACAGCAGCTGTTTCTAGATGAATTATGTTACTGGTACTGGATACAAAATTATATTATGACAGCCTTTCCATTTGTTAATTTGAGTTAATTATCTTAATAATCAATAGTAGCCTCCACTTATTGGTGTGTAAATAATATATCTATCTTCTGATGCCATCTGAGACACTTGAATAATACAATATAAATGAAAATTAATAAAATAGATAGAAATTGTTATAAAAAAATTATGACCAAAATAATGATGAATAATGAATAATGATCCAAATAATACAGTAATCCACAGTAGTATAGTGTAGTCATCTTCTATCTGCTACTCTTAAAAGTTTCTAATAACAGTTCGCAGTTTCCTGAGATGTTAAAGAACAGTATTTTATAAAGGCGCAAATGGCGAAATGGATTACACAATAACAAGCAACGACACTAAAAAATTGCTTACAAACATAGCAGCTGTAAAGTGAAATAACCTATACAGTGGCCAGTAGAAATTTCGTAAACATTTCTTGAATGTGAAAAATAGATGACAGTGAAAGAAATATAAATGCACATGGAAATGCAATTGTTGCAAGAAACATATCTTAAATTGTCATTTTTTGGTGAATAAGTTGTCAGACTAATAAAAAGTTCGCTCCAAAACTGGAGAAAAGGAATTGCCGCTATCAGTTTTTTCAGTTTTGAGGATGTTCGAGCTTTTTGCAATAATTGCAACTGACGTTTGTATCGGCCAATTTCTTAATGTATTAAAGTATATACATAAGGAAAAGTATGAAAACACGTTCTCACATATACGTCTATGGAAATAAAGAAATATAACAAGATTGAAAATTTTTACATATATTTTTATTCACTCTTTATTATTGTTATTATTTCCTTACCTCTAGCAAGAAAAATGCTAATCAGGCAGAGTTACTTTCAGTCATCAGTCATCCATTTTATCTGATCTTTGTATTTTTTTTTTGATTGTGGTTTATAATACAACAACGGTAATACATCGTAATCGTAATATCGTACATCGCAATTCAACATCTTCCAAATTCAGAGGATTCAACGATTATTTTTTAGCTATTCTTAAAGAGATTGAGAACGATATTTCGTGAAACTTATTTTATACATTAAATTTTAGATTTTATCGATAAAAGAATTTTATAGATAAAAACCATTATTTAGAAATAGAAATAGGTACCTACGTTACACCAATTCAACATATATAATATAAAATTAATATTTTTTTACAAATTACATTGTTAAATACCTAATCCTAATATTTCGTAAGCTTCTGTAATCTACCGATGTATTTGTATTTGTATGTATTTGTTGTATTTATAGTGTTAATTATATAGCAGCAATATATGAAGTCTGGCAAAATTAAAGTATTAGTTATTGCAAACTTAATTGCAGTTAAAATACTAAAACCAATTCTTCTCAAGAAACCAGTTTCTTGCTTTTCTGAGCCATAAAAGTAAGATGGTAATTTAATTGAAATTCCTTATGTATTAAATGTCCCATTATCCAGATATTTAATAATAAAAGTTTTCATTTCATTTTGTTGACTTTTAATTTACTAGCCATTTAATTTCATTTTAAATTTACTGTGTCTATCATTTTGCTGTAATCATTGCCAGCGTAATTAATAAAAGCAGCATCTGCAAAAAGGAGTATTTCACATCTTTTAAAATATGTTCGGGATCATTTATGTACAGAATGGACGGAAACAGGCCAAGAACACATCCATGAGTTTAATTTTACCCTGTCAATAGCTCCCTTGAGCTTAATTATAGTTTCGCACGAATATTTAATTTAAAAATCCCTCCTGAAAACTTTAAAGAAAATTGTTATATAAATTTATATAACGTATAACTTTGCTGAAGAGTGTGTAATAGTGTCTTGGTTCTGAAAATAGCACATTATGGTAGTAAAAAAGCATATTTATAGTGCTCTACTAGCTCTCAAGGAAAATATTGTAGGATATTAAGACCAGACTGCCTTCTTAATAATAACATATACTTTTAATAAATGCTAACACTGTTTCATAAGATTCATATACAGCGCGCACGAATGGTTTAATTAAAGCAGACCTGAAAGGGAAATCCTTTTATATCACACCTTAAACGCGTCTGGAGCCTCCGAGTAATCACCGTAATGATGGTAGATTCGAGGTGATAAAGCTCTGCCTAGCGGAGGCATGTCCAATATTTCCCGGTGTTTCCTGTATATTACGAGCTGGGATGGACGCAACACCTCCTAAGCCGTTGACTGATGGTGCTGTCGTACGTAATCGCTGGGGATCCGCCAAGGTTTTTGCAATTTTCCGAGTGGCTGTGCATCATTGTTTCACTGACCGCGCTGCCAGCCGGCCGCCTTAGATTGAGGAATTTCGGCATTTGTTTTGGTCCAAGTAAAATTTCCGTTATCGTGTTTTTACTTATTTTCTCCTGGTTGCCGAGATTTATATGTTTGTCACGAGAAACGAGAGAATGATCTATTTTTCCGAGGGGGAACTAAATTAAACATAAAAGAAATAAAGGTTTTATGATATTGGATTTCAGCTTTGCCGGAGTGTTGGAGATTTTTCTCTATCCGGTTTTTTGCACAGTGCCGCATTTAAGTCTGTACATAGTGTATCATGTTACTTCGGTAGCAGAAAATACAATCGGTTCCTGTAATTTAATTTTAAGAAAATACTGAGTGTAATGTTGATAATCTTTTTAGATACATTATTAAGTACTTTTTTTGCTGTCAAAACAGAAGTCTGGTATCTCGATAAGCAATACATTTTTTTACTTTTTTTTATGCTTCTGTATATTTTGAGGAATTTTGAAGCTTAGCTTTTCGAAGTTGAAAAAGCCGATTAACAACACGACATGAAGTTGAAAAAGCCGACTGAAAGCAGATTAAGAACACGACTATTGTAACCAAGATATAAATGAAAACAAGTATCCACTTTTAATATATTTAGCTAATAAAAAAAACAGACCACAGAAATGGACAACTTTCCTTCTGAAAGCCTCAAGCTTGTATAGAGGGAGAGTACACATGAAAAAACGCAAAAGCACAACCATTCCGTGGAAGAAGTGTCATTTCTTCCATGATGAGATTCTAAATCGTGTCGCAATATACCATCCTGTTAGTCACAAGCTATCACTCAGCACCTAACAGACTGAGCTATCGCCTAGGCGTCTTGCTTCACAATCAAGAAGCTAATACAATCAGCAAGTATTTCACCAGATAGGTATATTTTTGTAGTGGATATCATGCAGTACAAACAACAGCAAGAAGGTTTTGCCACTATGTTTTTAGATAGTAAGACCCAAGAAAGTCTTTTACCTCATTAAAACTTGGTATGAGAAAGATGTATAAAAAATCTAGAACAAAGAAATTTCTGTGAATTCCCAGGTCTTCCCAATACGAAATCCAATTGCTGATTGCATTCTATAAGGCTAGATCTCCGTTAAATTTCTTTAGAATGTTATACATAATACAGCTCCAAAATGAATTTTTATCCTCAAATAGCCTTAAATTATATGCCAAAAATAAAAGTTATGTGGTGCATCGGACATCTGCATCTGTTGTACATAATGCACATAAAAATTAAACCTACAAATTTTTTATAATTTTTTTTTATAATATTAAGTTTCTCCATTTCTAAATCTAATCTTTCTAGATCTAAATCTTTTTCAGGTGCCACGTTTGCCAGAAATATTCCCTATTAGTTTTAACATACTTAAGGTTCATTATCAAGAGTAACAATATTGCAAATATTTCTAGTACTACCTACTGGTATACTAGTAAAATAACAATATATCTATAATAAAAATTACTTAACCATGTGCAAATTACATACCTTAAGCTCACTGCAATTTGTCCGAGAACATTCTTTATAAGTTCAAATTTCTTTGAAATATAGTTTCTTGATAACAAAACTTTGCAGAACAAATTTAAAGAAACTTTGGCTAAAGTTGGTTTTTAATACCTTGAATATAATTGTCTCAATAATAATATCCAAGGTATTTAATTGTAACTTTAGAAAAATGTCCTTTATTTTATATTTATGAAAATGTCCTTTATTTTTTATTTCGATGTCCTTATAACCAATGGATTTTTTAAATAGAGCCACAGGTATTAAAATTTTGAAAAAACTGAAAATATTTAAAAATAAGGCGAATAGAACGAAAAAATATAATTTAGGTTAGAAATGTGGTGAATAGAACGAAAAAAATAATTTATGTTAGCAAATTGTCACTTATAATTGCACAAGACACGATAAATACCGGATAAATTTGGATTGTTTAATGAGAAACTGTTGCCTAGCAATTAGACGAGAAAAACTGTCAACTATTAAAAACGCGACACCGAAGGTGGAGCGTTTTTAGGTTGACAGTTTTTGGAGTCAAATTGCTAAAGGAAACAGTTTAGAATTTAAACGATACAAATTTATCCGGTATCAATAAATATGTTATTACATCGAGTGTAATTCGGCAGGACAATTTAATTAATAAGAATTTTAGAAACATATGAATGCAAACTTTATTTATGAAACACTAAAAATAAACATATTTTTATTTGAGCATCACCGAATCGATTTACGGTTAGTGTTTAATAATTCAATAACTTGTTGACATAAATGTCAAACTATTTATTTTGACAGCAGACATCGCGATAATTGATTAAAAAATGAATAAGTGAAAATACCACTAGTGCAATTGTCGCTGTAAAAGTTGCAGGTAACTTTCGTCGCTGTCAAAGTGACAATTGCACTATAGCATATGCGATTTTTTATATATACATTAAATTGTCCAAAACATTCTTTATTCAAGAGTTCCACAAGTTTTAATGAATGTGTTATATAAAAAAGAATTGTATTTATCACAGGTATATAAACTAGTGTAACATCTAACTGTTTATCTATTTATTTAAGCGAGTAGAAGCAAGACTAATAAAACGAAAACCTTACAAAATAAAACATGTACAGAATTTTATCGATTTGAAGCGTGGTAGCTCTTTTTCTGTTCTAACCCTTGACAATACTGACAGTATAAGATGCCGACAAAAAGATGAATTATTTCTTATTCTCTCTGATCATAATTCATCAAACACCCTGAGATGCTACTTCAAGCATTCTAGCTCTTGTCATGAAAGCTTTCTTAATTAAGATCCCCCCAACTTGCCACAAAGGCAGTAGTAAAAGTTACCTTTAGAACTTCCTAAGCCTGCTACACGAAATCGCACGTGTGTAACTTCCTAGAAGGGATGCAGCCCCTGTTATATTGCCATAGTGAAAAGTCACCAGCTCAAAGACATCGCTATGCCAAGGGCATTTCAATTAAACTTTCAGTGCTCGGGGCGGTCACATTTTTCAGCTGCCTCTGCCTCCTCGACTTATTGTTTCTTGTTCGTGGCATATATTTCCCCTGGTCTATAAATAATATATTTCCCATTACATTCTTTATTCGGGCACATGATATCGAGGCTCGCATTGAATTTTTTATGGTAGTTTGATGGATACTCATCGCTTACCCAGCAATGAAACAAGAGGTCTAACATGTCATGCTGTTCATAGCGTTTCACTTAAGTGGTGACCATAAGTTCGTAGCTTCTTTGTTTAAGGTATATATTTTTCAGAGGCACCTTACAAATTATAGGCAAAGCATATTATAGGAAAAGTTTACAACTTCTTTGCTTAACCTAAGCATTTCTCGTCTACCAGTATCTATGAAAATCAAACCAAATAGTTCTTCTGTTTGAATCTCAGTCAGCATCCGATGATGACGTTTTCTACAATAAATTAATTATTACGGAGAATATAGAATATGGATGATCGACCCATCGATAGTTTTTGAATTCCTTTAGAAGAAAATGGAGATCGAGTGGTATTGAATTTGAAAATTCTACCAGCAGGTGGCGCCAGTATACCGGGGGTTCCACATAAAAGTACAAAAAAAAAAACAGATGATACAGCTCATCTGTGGCTCCATCACGGAGGTCAACTTAATTTTTTTTAGAGCAAATTGGAGATGGCGCTGAAGTCGAAAGAAATTTTTCGTTGGCAGGAACTTTGTAACAAGGTTTTTCCGATACTTTGTTCAATTCTAAACCATTTTTGTCAAATGACTATTTTTATAGTTTTGAATTATTTATTACCTTATACAATGGAACATAATTATCCACGTAAATTTAATAGCTTTTTTAAAGAAATAGTGAAATAATATGTATTTCTGTAAAATATGGCAAGAGTTTTTTTAAATACTTGATTAATTTTGTATAATAATTCATAATTATTTAGGTATTTATTATAGGTATTTAAAAAACTCTCGCCATCTCTCACAGAAATACATATTATTTTACTATTCCTTAAAAAGAGCTTATAAATTGACTTGATAAATTGTTTTATTGTATAAGGTAATATTTCGAAACTGTAAAATACGGTTAAGTTAGGGCCTCACCAAATGAAGAGCCCGATATCTCTGAAACTATTAAGATTTTGAAAAATCTTAATAGTGTCATTTGACAAAAATTGTTTTTAATTGAACAAACTATCGGATAAATCTTGCTACAAAGTTCCTGCCAACGAAAAATTTCTTTCGACTTCAGCGCCATCTCTAATTTGCTCTGAAAAAAATCAAGTTGAACTCCGTGACGAAGCCATAGATGAGCTCTATCATCTGTTTTTCTCAAAATCAAAATATATCTTTCCGTTGCCGAGATACGTGTCTGAGGACTTTTATGTGGAACACCCGGTATACACAATATTGCATTAAAAAAAAATATTTATTTTCACAAAAACTTTGTGGGTATTCGAACGTGGTGCATGGTGTATTTTTTATAAGATTTTATTTATCTGATTTTGAGGAAATGTTATTTTTAATTTTAAGGGAGAACTATAGACAAGTTTAATTTATAATAATCCCTTGCTGTCATTTCATAGGTCGTATATCCCTTTATACTTTCTGAAAAGCACAATAGAAGATAATAAATAAAAATTGAGGTCAATTTATTTACGTATGAAAATTGAGGTTTAGTTTCGTACGTAAATGAATGGAACGAAAATGCATCTCAATCTGTCTATAATGATTTCAGGTTTCTATATATTTGTATATGGTGTTTAATTTTTTAGCTTATAAACTTTCTATGAAAGCAACTAAAAATAAAGTTTTTTGTATTAACAGTTTTCTGTATATCTACTCAAAATAATATACTACTTTCATCATCCGATGACAAAATTCCTCATCTTAAGTCATGATTTCATGTGTATTTATTGATATGATTAATTACTGATGCGTTTCTGCAGCCACAATGCAAACACAATTCATAGTTAGTAAGTACTAATTTAATTAAAGATGGCCTAATGATTAGCAATCTAGTAATACTGCTGTAATGTCAACATATATGCTGATCTTTATACAGTGAGGACATAAGGTCCGTCCCCCCCCTCTAACTTTTGAACCACTGGGTAGATTGAGGTGCAATTTGGAACGATAATATATGACTAAATTCTGCATTTTTTGACACATCAATGACAGCTCTGAATGTCAAAGTGACTGCTGGCCGCGCAATAGGAAATTTTTTTTAAATGGAAATGGGGGTCGCGTGGGGACTCATTTTGAAGCTATTTTTATGCTCAAAACATCCCCCAAATTTGAGAACATTTGATTCAGTAATTTCCAAATAAAAACCAGTAATATCAGTTTATAACATAATCTTTTTACCACATAATCTTTATAATAGAACTTACCCATGGAGCATTTATTTGTCTGGAGGTTCATGGAGGTTATTTTCAACATCTTTTGAAGTACCACGTGTTTTCTAAATTTGTTTCTGCCTCTAAAATTTTTTTTTTTTTAGGTTTAATTTAAATTATTTCATAATTTTTTAATTTAGGTTATTTTAGGTTAGGGATGGTTTATTGTTATTTGTTTACTTTTAATTTTTGTTCTGCTTTGAATAATTTACAATAATTTGTAATATGTATGCAAAAAATGATATTACAGAAATCGATATTACTGGTTTTTATTTGGAAATTACAGAACCAAATGCTCTCAAAATTGGGGGATGTTTTGAACATAACAATAACTTCAAAATGAGTCCCCACTCGACCCCCATTTCCGTTTCAAAAAATGTTCCTATTGCGCGCCCAGCTGTCACTTTGACATTCAGAGCTGTCATTGATGTATCAAAAAATGCAGAATTTATTCATATATTATCGTTCCAAATTTCATCACAATCTACCCAGTGGTTCAAAAATTAGAGGGGGGGGGGGCGGACTTTATTTCCTGTATAGGAAATAAGCCAAGAAGTTAAAGTAAGACATATATAAATTATTAATAAAATTATTCAATAAAATTTTAATTTTCCTCGTTACGTATAATCCTAGGTACGCAAAGGAATAAACGTATTATTTTTAAGATATGTCAAAAGCAACTACTTTGCGTCCATATGCACCCTCCCCCCTACATTGAATTACAACGGCATATCTTACGTTTTTCTTTTTAATAGTGGTATCTACATTTTTTAAATAATAAAATATTAAACAAGCATCTACATTACATTAAAAATAATTATTTTTTATTAGATATCTTTTGTGTTAAATTTTAATAAAAAAATTGTTTTTTGATAATCTGTTGTAAATTTATTACTGACAAAACTGAAATTGTAGCAATTAAAAATCATGGTTCAACAAAAATTGTATTGAACCATAATATTTGATAATTAATAATTTATCTTTTAGTTAACATTTTTGCTTAATTATTATATAAAAAAAGATGTAAACAGTTAAGCCAATAATAATGTTAAAAATATACTATATTCTATCTGACTCCCACGAATAAATATCTTTATAAATAACCAGTTAATAGTCCTTTAGAAAGCCATTCTGACACTAACTTAGGTGTACAAGAAGCGTAATTTAAAATAAAAAAGGAGAGGGTAAGTTTTGGTAAGCCAGACATGCACCCGGAAATAAAGACTCCGGAGGAGTGTAGTACATAAAACACATCTCACCGCGGCTCACTCACACCTAGCCCGTCCTAGAAGTGGCTGGAATCCCCGGGGGGCCCTCTGGCGCCTCATGAGATATGGGCCGGCGGCCGGGCCCCCCACGGGCGGAAGTCCGGCGGACACCCCAACCCACTTCCTGTCTGCGGGTCGCCGCATATACACGCCTGAACTTATTTGTTTTGAGGGTATAGATGCAACTCCGGTTGACACTCGCAGTGACAAATGTCGCGGGGAACCACCGGAAAATTTTCGACAACAGACATTAAGTAAATATACAGAGTGTATCATTAATGGGTAATTGTTCGGTTACTCACAAACGGTACATTATATCAAAAAACTTTTTATATGAGAGTTTTTTGGCACTAAAAGTGCATGTTGTAGAAATATTTTCAATTACACAGGGTGTCCCAAAAAGTCATGACAAGGTGCAAGTTGGTTATTTAAAATGCGACACCCTGTATATTATTATATTTTTGAAATCCAGGGATCACTAAGAACATATTTGTATTAAGGTTCTCTATAGCTATCTATTTTCGTTTTCGAGATATTTAACAGTTAATGGAAAAAAACGTCGTAACACTGCATTGGAAAATAAATAAAATTTCCTCTATGACACAATGTCAAGAGGAAAAAATCTAGTGTCGGTTAGCACAAGGGATACCTTAAATATTGCACTTGAAATTATTTGGCCATTTTATACAGGGTGATTGTTATCGTGATTTATATTTTACAATGTTAAATTGCCTAAATCTCACTTTTTTTAAATGGAACACCCTTATTTTTTATGGCATTAGATGTAGAATTTAATTACCTTTCAAATGGTATTAGGATATCCTATACGAAAAGTTGACCGGTATCGAGATATTCACGATTTTTTGAAAATTTAGCTTCCATAACTGATAATTAGAAATTATAGTCAAGTAAGTTATGAAAACAATTTATTTTGTTGTGGAAATTATTTAACTGTCAAATAAATATTCGATTTTCTGTAATCTGTACATTTTATATGCAAGATGCACTATTCCAAAATTCTCTCAAAAGCACCACGAATTCTGTTCATCATGTTTTCTCGTATGGTTTTCGTAGGTTGGTGGTGTGCGGTAAACTAAATCTTTTGTATATCGACATAAAAAAAATCTAATTTTGTAAGGCCAGGGTACCGAGGAGACCGTGAGATTGGTCCACCCTTCCTATCCACCTATTAGTGTAGGTACTCCCTATTTAAAAATCTCCTTACTGATCCGCTGTAATGTGCAGGGCAACATGTGTCATGCTGCAACCGCATCCCTGCTAAAATGTTATAGTCCTACTGCAGAGGAGTATCTTCCAAGATAATTTAAAAGTTGATTTTCCAAAAAATGCAAATAAATTTCTCCATTGGCAGTATTTAGGACGGTAGACATGCAGCATCGGTGGAGATTAAATGTATGGGAGCGATTCTAGGCGACAAGGTGATTGGGCCATATTTTTTTGAAGCGACTGTCAATGGAGAAATTTATTTGCATTTTTGGGGAAATCAACTTTTTTCCTCGGAACATTTTAGCAGGGATGCGGTTGCAGCATGACGGTTGCCCTGTACGTTACAGCGATTCAGTAAGGAGATTTTTAAATATGGAATACCTACACTAAATAGGTGGATAGGAAGGGTGAACCTATCTCACGGTCTCCTCGGTACCCGGACCTTACAAAATTAGATTTTTTTTATGGGGATATACAAAAGATTTAGTTTACCGCACACCATAAACCTACGAAAACCATACGAGAAAACATGATGAACAGAATTCGTGATGCTTTTGAGAGCATTTTGGAATAGTGAATCTTGCATATAAAATGTACAGATTACAGAAAATCGAATATTTATTTGACAGTTAAATAATTTCCAACAAAATAAATTGTTTTCATAACTTACTTGACTATAATTTGTAATTATCAGTTATGGAAGCTAAATTTTCAAAAAATTGTGAATATCTCGAAACCGGCCAACTTTTCGTATAGGACATCCTAATACCATTTGAAAGGTAATTAAATTTTACATCTAATGCCATAAATAATTCAGGGTGTTCAATTAAAAAAAAATGGGATTTAGGCAATTTAATATTGTGAAATATAAATCACGATAAAAATCACCCTGTATAAAATTGCTAAATAATTTCAAGTACAATATTTAAGGTATCCCTTGTGGTAACTGTAACTAGGTTTTTCTTCCTTTCCATAGAGGTGTCATAGAGGAAGTTTTATTGATTTTCCAATGCAGTGTTACGAGGTTTTTTTCCGTTAACTGTTAAATATCTCTAAAACGAAAAGAGATAGCTATAGGGAATCTTAATACAAATATGTTCCTAGCGATCCCTAGATTTCTAAAAATATAATAATATATAGGGTGTCGCATTTGAAATAACCAACTTGCACCTCGTCCCGACTTTTTGGAACAGCCTGTGTAATAGAAAATATTTTTACAAGATGCACTTTTAGTGCCAAAAAACTCTCATATAAAAAGTTTTTTGATATACTGTACCGTTTGTGAGTAATCTAACAATTACCCACTAATGACACCCTGTATAATAAAGATTTATAATGAGCATGAACATTTGTAAGTAAACTACAAGATGAAAGAATCACATTTTAAATTTATCTGCTGTTAGTACTACACAAGGTGTTTCAAAAAACTTAGTCATATCTGGTGGGGAGATTCCTCATCTAAAAACAAGACAAAAATTCCTATCAACATGAGTTCATTTTTGCCTCGTTTCTCAGGATGTTAAATTTTTTTTATATGTATATAACCTTTTTCAAAATATGAAACAGCTTTAGCAGTGTGAATAAAATTTCGGTTATGTGATCGTATGTATCTGAATATCAGATATCAGGTATACCTATCTGAATAATAAATAATATACAAATTGAAGTCGTCTTAACTCTTAATAAATGTGTTATTAAGTACCCTACTCAAAAAATTGCATTTATCTATTGAAAGAACCGAGAACTAAAAAATATAAAGGATGTTGCCAAGGGCATCTATTTCTTGATAGTGGGGATTCCAAACAGTGCTGCAATATTGCAGTTTACACTCCTTATAATAGCAAAATATAGTTTACAAATCGCATTAATTGGACTGAATTCTATATGCTATTTGTAATCACAAACCTCAAAATTTTAGTTGCTTCGTACACAGCGTTAATATATTTCAAACAAATTGACGTTAATTTCAATGGTAAAAAATGTAAATTTGTAAACTTGAGTTTTTATAAGATATTAAAAAGTATTAGAAATTATATAAATTACAGTAAAATTTGCTTCGCATTAAGGACTGCCTTCACTGACCATCAAACATCGTCAATAGGTAAAATAGAAGAAGATACACACTTTGGTTAATCACTGAAGTGAGTATCTAATAATGATTATATAGTAGTTTTGTAATGATTCCAATAAGCTCTAGAAAATACCAACGGCGATTAAATAATTTTATTAGATGGTGCCAATTTTCGATTTGCAGCTGCTGTAAAAACGTTTTAAAAGTGTTTCTGAGAATAATGTTATTAAGAAAAAAATTTGCAGAAACATTTCTGCAGTTCCTATAAAATAAGAAATTGCTAGTTGCAAAGTCAAATCACGTAGCAAATGCTGACAATCTGACATACTATTGACTTCTTTGAAAAGTAGTAAGTTGTCTACAAAAAAGAGTTTGGAAGAACAAAAATCGGAAAGAGGAGAGGTCCAAGGTTGGATCCTTGTGGAACTCCAGAGCTTGCTACAAAGTCAACGGATTTGACATCTTTATATTGTGTATAACGTACATCACACACTACCTACTGCAACGAAGACAAAATCACATTTGAGATTTCCATAAAATTCTGCAAAAGCCCTAATTTAACCTCCATATCTCCTAAAATAACTCACACCGAGTCAACTCAGATAACTCGTAGTCATCTGTTGTGTTGTTATTCATCATTTGAAAAACTTGTAGGTATTGTAAATGTTACTCAAACAGTTCCCTTAACTTTATACTAAAAGATTACGTACAATAAAAATCCCGAAAGTAATGCATTTTTATGAGAAATAAATGTATGGAGGTTTTCCACATGATTTAATACTTAAAATATATTCAGCAGAAATATTAAATTAAGCTTAAAAGAAAATGAAAAGGGTTATATTACGAAAACTTGCACTCGTAAGATATTCCGGTTTTATATGAGGCTAATATTCCATACATCTGGAACGAACAGCGCACTATCGACTGAACAGCCGCCATCGCAGAGGGAGGTTATTATAAAAACGCTGCGCTGGACATGGAAATTCCTTTTATCTGAATAAGTTCAAAATAAAATTGTGCAGGATCCAATTAAGTAGCAATTTTAAACTCGCTAAGCGACGACTCCTTTCTGAAGATTTTCCGTAATTGAATTCTATGATAAGAAAGTTATTTTTTATTTCTTTTGCAAATTAATCATATCTACGGAAACCCCTGAATTTCTTTTTGGGGACTTATAACGTAATTGGGTCTTAACATAAATACATAAACTGCAATCAATACTCAATTTCTGATGTAGAATTCCAGTTAAGAGCAAATTTCAATAACTTCACGTACTTCAGAGTCCTTGGGATGGAGTAAAATAAAAAATGAAACAGTGGGTGCCTCTAATCAATACACAAATGAGGTAAAATTCTTCTTCTGGATGAAAATTCATGGAAGCCTTTTAGAAAAATTGTTAATTAACTAGTTAAATGTTATTTCTTACAGTCGCTACAGTGTTTATTTAATAGTTATTTACGCTGTAAGAAATTTAACATAGTACAACATAGTACAATAATGTAACAATAGTTACACTATTATTTTTTTGCACCAGTAAAAATTCACAAATTTCGCAATCCTTGCAACAACCGGAGACATTGGAAATTATAACATCATATCATAAGATCACCGATAGCCGACGCTATGCCATTAAGCGAGTACGGTATTATAACTGAACACTCCCCACTAGTCTTCACGCCGCTGCTGATAGAGCCCTGTGGTATCTATATTAGTGGGGTAAAATCGCCGGTCTTAGTCGGTACTTTCTAGGCGTTGACATCTTTAGAGACATCTGTATTCCAACAACACCGATAATACAATAACTTGGTGCACTTGCATGATTTCATCAGAGGCAGGTAGCGCGTTGAGCCGACAGCCTATGTTGACGGCATATTTTATCATAAGTTTTGCGTTGTTTTAGCATTGGAAAAGAGCTTTTTTTGTATCTGGATGAGGTACTGGAAACACCAAAATGTATCAAATATTTATAAGCATGACTTATTGTTCGAAGGATAGAGGCTGGAATCATAGTATTATTTGTATAAAGATATCTTGCCTTGCTTGATGCATGTAATTTTAGTTCCTTAGATAAAAAAGCTAAACCATAAATGTTTTGAAAACTGTCATCCCTCTCATCTGATATATTGTACACCAAAGAATCTAATAAGTTCCAAATGTCCTTTGAAACATTAAGGAGCTGTTGCAAGTCTAATGCCGACAAAGTTCTAAGGGTCGATTTCATAATAAAAGTCAGATACTTTAGCTGAAGTTGCTTTTTCATACCTTGGGTTCAATTGTTTCAATAATTGTGCCTACAGTATTTAAGTGTTAATGTTTAGTTAAATGATCTTTATTTTTTATTATGATACCTGATCTAAACAAGGTATGAGTTGTGTATGAGGTAAATTTGTGGCGAAGCTGAAAAAGTAAAGGAATGGTATGAATATTAACAATAACTTATATTATAGGAGACTTGTATAAAACATCGAGGTAGAACTACTATCATAATGAAGAAGTTATTAACGGCCGGAAAAGACCAAGTATTTCCTATTTCAAACACCCTCTCATCTATATCTCCGGATTCAAAAATGACTAGTTCGTCAGTGTTCGCTCTAGTGTGTACGTAGCTTTACACCATGAGTATTACAAACGTAAAATTTATTTCATACTCTCAACAGCGAATTTCCAATGTAGAACTCTTAAAAAGTGATTTATCTCAATTCCTCAATTGGAATTCCCCTAGCTAGGCGATTTATTCTCAAGAGATAATGAACTGTAAACGAATAACTAATATGTATCCTAACAGAATCCATCAACTCTAATAACTTAAACAAAAATTAATCACTCCATGAGCCTCGCGAGCGAATTCATTATCTATACAATATGCGCGCCTATTCAACTAAGACAAATATCTCCCGTTGTTACAGGAGGAGGAAATTAATAAATAAAACATCCTATTTGAACAGTAGTGAGTCCTTAGGACACTGTCAGGCGTATTTTAGAAGGAGCTAGGGAGCGCACGTTATGGTTCAGATAACGATGTACAGTATTTTTATTACTGAATGCGAGACAGGAATTGACACTAAGAAATATTTATTATTATAGACTTCTGAGAATGTTATCATTTTTTAATAATAACACAAGATAATTATTGTCCTTTATTGCTTTCAGAGTTTCTGGAAAATGTAAGGTATATATGTAAGGTATAGGAATAATATGTACATATGTTATTTAGGTTTAATAATAAGTTTTTAAACACCAATGACTGGTGCTTTTTGTGGGTATATTCTATGTAACTCCTCCGTTATAGCAAAATTTACAGAATTTTATTCTGTAATATAATAATATAATATAATATAAAGTTATAAATTCTCTTTCAAATAACTAAATAAAAATGTTATTAACCATTTTTAATATTTAGTAAACAATACTTTCTGAAATGTACGAATTGAATATCAAATTTGTTGCCTCCCATATTATTGATTCCCATTATTGTTTTTTGACGGTACCAGCAGATTGTTAATCTTCTTGATTGTATATTTGGGATGATACCGGAATGTGATGATACGCAGAAAAATATCTGTGGTCTTCAAAAATGGAAATAAATCATATATTGAATACTATATATAAAATAAAAGACTATAGATTATATAGACTTATACCTGTGTAGTACAGATAATATATAGTACATAAATTATGTTACTAGAAGTAGAAGGCTAACATTATTTGTTGATCCCAGAATCTGACACAACCGAGCCATTACCCAAGGCTGTGTAAACTGGGCGAAACGCATAAAGAGCTTTATAGGTACTCCCAGTAACATATATTATTTATTCTTTATGGTGCATTTGAGAATAAGAGGAACCACTATGAAAAAGATAACCATGATCGTGACGTAAACGTTCTTAATATAATAACTGAAAGTCCGTCACCATCTGTAAGATCTGTTCAACATCAAAGTAACATCGCGAAGTCTACCGTTCATCAAATTTTGAAAAAACATGGATATCATAATTACAAGCCTACTATTGTGCAAGGTTTTCGCGAAGGTGATTATGATAGGAGATTGCAATTTTGCCAGTGGTACATAGAAATATGCAGATAAGTTCCTGAGTTCCTTAATTTGGTAATATGGTCCGACGAGACCCGTTTTACTAATTGTGGGGTATTTAACAAACATAACAGACATCATTGGAGTATCCAAAATCCCCATGTGATGGAACAGCGACGATTGCAGTCTAGATTTGGGTTTAACGTCTGGTGTGGTCTTTTAGGTATTTTTATCTTCATTAATGATATTGTGAATAAATAAGCTAGTCATTAATGTATCATGTTAATGTATAATTATTTTAGGAAATCGTTTGGTTGGTCCGTTTCTTTTCGATTACAACCTTAATGGGGAACGATATCTAAACCTATTAAGAGAAGAAATAATTCCAGCAATTAGAAGGCTTGTACCCAATGCAGCTGAATTTCAAAGATTGTGGTTTCAGCAGGATGGTTGTCCGGCACATAATGCTGTAGAAGTTAGAACATATTTAACCCATTGTTTTGGGCAAAATGTTATTGCGAACAATGGACCAGTTATGTGGCCGGCAAGATCCCCAGATCTTACGCCACTCGATTTTTATTTGTGGGGACAAATTAAAAATGAAATTTACGAATTTGAACCACCCGTTAATAGAAATGAATTAGACGCTAGAATTAGAGAAGCGTTTAACTTGTTAAACGGAAACACATTAGGAGGAGTTATGAGAAAGATTTTAAAGAACTGTGAAATGTGTCGTAATGCAAATGGACGTCACTTTGAGCATTTTTTAGTTCTGGTTGTTTTTAATACTTACTACTATTAGACTAAAGATATTCATATCAATATCATGGTTATCTTTTTCATAGTTGTTCCTCTTATTCTCAAATGCACCATAATTCAATAAAGTAGTAATAATTCTCCTGTAATTATGTTTTGTAAGGTTGCTGCCTCTGGTTACAATACCAAATATCTAGTAGATGCAACTTTAGCAATACTGTGAGTTTGTAAATAAAGTGTAAGCATATCAAACTTTTCTTCATTTGAGAAATTGTGAGCCCCATATTTTCATTTAACTCAATTCATAAGTCATTTTGTATGAAACTTGTGACAGAACGGGAAATATTTACATTTCATGGCACATCCAACTTCTAAAGTAAACTTGTAATAAAATGATTTTTTCAATATTTCACAAATATTAAAAATTCTTTTATAGACTTATGATACATCGTTGGAAAGAGAATTTTTGGCTTTAAAATATGATATAAAAATCCAATATGGCGACCATAAGAAATAGCAAAGTTGTGGTTCATAACAGAAAAAATTAATTTTTAATTTTTGCCTTGTAATGTTTGTTTATGCAAAAATGTTCGTCTGTAAAAAGTGTACTAATAATGTAAAATTTTTAGAAGTGTCAGATTAACCATTAGCGAGTTATTGGCCAAAAACAAATTCTTCGGTTTTTCGTTTTTTTCAAATATCTCGAAAAACAATTGACTCACGATAACTTTCAATGCAGATTTGAAATCAGCATAAAATTCTCTAAAACTTTCCCCATTTGAGCGTTTTCCTATCTTTTATAATAACTGAGATCCCTATGTAGACTCATTTTGGACAGTCTGTATATCGAAACACATACCTAGTATATAAAGAAATATTCAACCTTACAATAACAACAATGCTTTAATAAAAAAAAAACTTTTCAATTTTACAACTCCTAGTACATTTTCAGGGAAAAACGAAGGAAAGGCATCACTTTAATAAATTTGAAGTGTATTAATCTGAGCGGATTCAATCTGATTCTGTCTTTTATATCATGCAGGGTTGACTGAAACCAAACAAGCTAGTTTTTGAGTATCTGGTTAATACTTTGTGTCATATTCAGAATGCCTGAGGATACCCGACCGTCGTTTCCAGCAACGAATGCACCAGACTGTGTCTTAATGTTCATCATCCAAGAAGAGGGTTGTCATTAAAATGGTACATTCTTATAGTTTATTCGGAGTAAGTTTATGCAAGTTAATTCCTCAAATGTTTTATTTCATTACCGACGTTCCCTTGAAGTTATCAAATTTTATAATGAGTTATGAATGTACCTTTGCAAAACTTTACAGAATCATAATTAATTTTTATTAAGTTTTGTAAATTAACGTGGAGTTTTCCTTTACGAAGAGCAGCGTTATCTAAACTAGACTATTTTAAATAGAACCATCACTTCCTTTTAAACGTAGTTAGCACTTCTTGGTATCATCTAACGATGCGATATGAAACTATATCCACACGTATTCCTTATTACGAATTGGCACTGTGCTTAGGTTATACATTCCATGTATACAAAGCTTTTAAAAGCCCTATTCAAACTTAAAATTGCATCGCTTATACTCATTTGGACACAGTGTAAGTACGTACACCGTGTTCCACATAAAACGACCCACTATACTATCTGGAAATCTTTAAAAGATGTGAAAAAAAGTTAAATACAAAAGTTTTTCAGATTTTCGAGTTCTTTTAAAATATAATACTTCCATGTATACAGGGTGTCTCAATTTTGCTGGGACGCTATCAACTCTAAAAATTTAAATGGGACACCCTGTATTTTTGTCGTTTTTTCGATTCTTTGTCAAAAACTCGACTTACCTATTTAAACTATATTCAAATTTTGCGTAGTTTTCGAGATATTTGAGGTCATGTGTGCGTTTTTGAAAAATCAAGGTATTTTTGAACACAATATAAAAAAATTATCAAAAACTAAAATTTAGCGTTTGGGTAGTAATTTCCACTTACAAAGCGTCAACGCAGATACGGAATACAAAATTTTTGTTAACACTTATACAGGGTGGACATACTACGAAATCAATCTTGCAACTTTATAATATGAAAAAAGTCGATTTTTTTAAATGAAACACCCATTATATAATTACTCTATGTTAAAGACAATGCAAATACCTATCATTCCATATACATATGTCCTATACATAAATTCAATGGTTACAGAGAAAATCGCGATTTTATAGAAAATCACAATGATTTCTAGTAGGTATAATGATAATGTAATGCTGGATGCTCTCAAAAAACTAGGAGGCTATGGAATGAATACTCGTAATATTGAAATTTGTTTTAATTTGACAGTTCCGCAATTTATTTGTATTTATACGGGAGGACATGAAGTCCGTCCCCCTCTCTCTAATTTTTGTACCGCTGGGTGTATTGTGATGAAATTTGGAACGATAATATATGACTAAATTCTGCATTTTTTGACACATCAATGACAGCTCTGAATGTCAGCTGGGCGTGCAATACGAATATTTTTTTAAATGGAAATGGGGATCGAGTAATAACTCGGTAATAGTAATATCAGTTTGTAACATAATCTTGCTACCTATTAGGTGTCATTATTGATTGTTGCTGTCAGTTTGACAGTAAATTTTTGCTCGAAATTGTCTAGAATGTCTCGTTCCTTACAAGATAAATTTGAAGCGGTTATTATTTTTGGCGAAGCTAACCGAAATTACCATGCTGCTGTTCGTATGTTTAATGAACGCTATCCGGAACGTCAAATATGCAGAAAATATTTGCGAAAGTTGATTCCAAAATTTAAAAATGATATAACGTGGAAATCAATATTACTAGTTTTTATTTGGAAATTACTGAGGCAAATGTTCTCAAAATTGGGGAATGTTTTGAGCAAAAAATTAGCTTCAAAATGAGTTATTACTCGACCCCCATTTCCATTTAAAAAAATATTCCTATTGCGCGCCCAGCTGTCACTTTGACATTCAGAGCTGTCATTGATGTGTCAAAAAACGCAGAATTTAGTCATATAAATGCAAATAAATTGCAGAATTGTCAAATTAAAACAAATTTCAATATTATTCATTCCATAGCCTCCTAGTTTTTTTGAGAGCATGCAGCATTAAAATATCATTATACTAGAAATCATTGTAAATTTCTATAAAATTGCGATTTTCTCTGTAACCATTGAATTTATGTATAGGACATATATACATGGAATGATAGGTATTTTCATTGTCTTTAACATAGAGTAATTATATAATGGGTGTTTCATTTAAAAAAATCGACCTTTTTCAGATTGTCAAGTTGCAAGTTTGATTTCGTAGTATGTCCACCCTGTATAAGTTTTAACAAAAATTTTGTATTCTGTATCTGCACTGACGCTTTGTAAGTGGAAATTACCACCCAAACACTTAATTTTAGTTTTTGATAATTTTTTTATATCGTGTTGAAAAATACCTCGATTTTTCAAAAACGCACACATGACCTCAAATATCTCGAAAACTACGAAAAATTCAACTATAGTTTAAATAGGTAAGTCGAGTTTATTTTTGACAAAGAATCGAAAAATCTACAAAAATACAGGGTGTCTCATTTAAATTTTTAGAGTTGATGTCGTCCCAGCAAAATTGGGACACCCTGTATACATGGATGTATTATATTTTAAAAGAACTCGAAAATCTGAAAAACTTTTGTATTTAACTTTTTTTCATATCTTTTATAGATTTCCAGATAGTATAGTGGGTCGTTTTATGTGGAACACGGTGTACGTACCATTTTCTAAATAGCGTTTTTTAAGTAGGTAATACGGATATTAAAAATTGTAAAATTTCATAGAAAGAACCTGAGACATATTATTCATTAATAAAGATAAATATTTACTGTATTTTTACTACCATCATATATACACCAATTCTATGCAAAACTTTATGCAAATTATATATTATTTGCTTGCTAAATATAAAACTGATTATAATAATATAAACAACAAAAAATTTTATATAACTTTATCCACTTGATGTTACTGAAATTCTAGATACCTATTTCTAGAAAAGATAATCTAGATTAAGTTTCCAATATATTACCTACTATATTATTCGTTCGCAGATAGAACTACTTAGGGCTGCTGAATTTGTACTTATGGAGCTACCCACGATTTGCCTTTTTGGAGCCACTTTTTTGATCATATGACTGAAGGTTTTGATTGTCAATGCAAAATATTACATTTATTTTAAAAATACACCCTAAACTAACTAAAATAAAGGAAAATACTGCCAATGTTGGCGTCAACAAGGCGAATCTGTCTGCGTGTCAGCAAGTAGGTATTTAATATACACTCTCTTGGGAAATACATATGTCCTTATTATCACAGATTATCATCGTATTTATAATAAAACGTTTCGATCTTTGTGTTGCGTTAGAATCTGCAAAAGACTGATGGTGTATTTAGAATAGAGATATAGAATAGAGAACACAAAAAATATTACTTTGTATTCAAGGTGCGTAATTAAGTGATCTATTGGAGATTTGAAGTCCTTTTTCAAGAACTAGAAATAAAATATTCCATTCTGTAGGAATATAGCTTTGAATTTATTAAATCATTTGACTTTAAGATGATCCTAAATAATACAATTTCATTTTACCTGTCTTTTATATAAGAAGCACATACCTGTAGGCAATCAGTGCTAATACAAATGTAAGTAAAATATAATAATGTTTTATATTTTGATATGATGAGAAAAATGTCGATACACACTGAGCTGAATGAATATAGTTTAAATCACAGATAAGTTCATATAAAAGTTTCTCCATTTCGTTTATAAATATGGCCGTTACGCAGAGAGGTAAATCGTATCTACTCGTACTTTATATAATTGAACATGAATTTTTCATGACGTCACTATTTTATAGACCATTGACAGTGCTCATAAACTTTATGGTTCAAGTTTTCTCCAAAGGCGTGGTAACATACAACACAATAGATGATTTATGTGGATAATAATATACCGATAGTAAAGCGTGTATTGGGTTTTGATAAGGTTCATTATTATAACAAACTACTTTCATAACTCGACAAACAGATTTGTAATAGGGATTTTTTATATTCTACTTGTTACTAAAACAGATACATACATACATACATACATAGGTACTCACTGAAATGTTATTTACATTGAAAGTTAATGAAATAGCTTCGTGATGATTAAAATTAGGATTGAAAAAACTATTATTTATATTTAAAGTTTATTTGGAGCGTACACTGAGAAAAGGATTTAATTGGGAGAAATAAAATTTCTTCTACACAACTATAATATACAATAATTACCTACATGCACACTACATAATTTGTTTGTTACATAATAATTCACTGAACTAATTATATTTACTTTACTTGCAAAGAAGTACAAAATACACAGGTACCTGCTTATCCTCACACAATACGCTACAAAAATGGCGGTGCTACGGCCACGGTTGAACTAGTTAGATGTACGCGCAAGCTCATTGCCCGTTTAGCGATTGTAATAAAATGTTTAATTGTGGAAATGAAATGTATTCCTTAAAAGTAAATATTTAGTTCTAGAATTATTTGTTGGATTTATATGTATAATTTTAATAGAATTCTTAATATCAAATTTTTATTTTGTTCAAATAAATATATTTGTTTAAATTTATACAGATTACTGAGAGTATGTTAAGGTATTTAAGTATACTAAATATTTTGTAGGTAAATAATTATTTAATTTTAGAAAATAAATACTTCAAACATACAACAGTTTTTAGAATTATATTAATTTTCATTCTTCTAGACCACATTGTTTAGACTTTCTCTTAGACACTCTTTTAGTGTATGAATGCATATAATTTTGAGCAAGCTTTTCAAAATTACAAATCATATATCTTTATTCGACTTTTGGGTGGTAGGGAGGTGTGTATACCTAGTATATGTAATAAATAGAAATAAATTTATTATTTTCCTTTAATATTTTCCCAAATCCCTTCCTGCTTTATAGTAAATAAATTATGCACAGATGCTACTTTAGCTAATATAAAAATCATATAGATATTCAAGATTTCACCAAACATATAGTATATGGTATAGAATAATAACCACTTGCTTCAATTAATCCTCTTAGCAGCCAACTATTTATTGCAATACTTTTGTTTTATTTATTTATAAAAACACGTCATATCTTAGAAAGTTCTGTAAATAACTACATAGAACTGTATTTTTCTTGAAATCAGCAAAATAGGATTTTAGTGATGTTTATGTAAAATTGGTTTAAAATTAAAGACCTAAAGAAGGATATAAACATAATATTCAGAACAATATTTCCCTTTCATGAAAACAAATCTACATTTGAACTTCCTTCTTTCATTCGAACTGCGTGCGGCATAGCAGACGTATCTAAAATTGTGGAAAAGAATCTTTACGACGTTTTTCGGACCATTTGTTCCATTTATCTGCCAGTATTTTAGAAGAATTTCCATAACGGCTACGCACGACAAATAATTCAGAACTTTTGGTGTTTATATGACTTCGCGACGCCAGTATTGGGTCACATTATTTATGTTTAATGGTTTCACCCTTTTATTTTATCAAAGGAGAGATAATAATGGACTTATATAAAAATGTGACGAGATTTATAACAGGTGTTTCAGAATTCACAGGCTAATGCTAAGTCCAAGCAAACAGAAATAAATCGTACTGTGGTATATTAACTGATACTGTAGATAAGGTTAGATTATTGAATTGGCTGGTCATACATCAATACTGGTCATCACCTTGACCTATAAATTTATTTGTGAATATTCTAAATCTATGTAAATAATGCATAAGGTCCAAACAAAGACCAGAACTTTTCTCGTCCTCGTATATTACTAGTAATAATAAAAATAGTAATAATAATATACCCTTTAATCCAATCACAAAGATTATTCCGGAAGTCTGAGACTTGTGTAAGAGAGGGGGCGGCATATTATTATTAGTAGACCACATTTGCGTCTCAGGAATGACTTACATTAGTAAGCGGCAACAATCATTTAGTGCTGGAATGAGGTGGTCTTGCTTGCCATGATGATTGCCAACCCATCCCTGCGAACAGGCCTTAATATAGTAGACAATTTAATTAAAAATTTTCTAGCGGAATGGGGATTCGAACCCACGGCCTCTGGGTTAAGTGATGAACACACTCAACTCTGAGCCACCTACCTCATATATCTGTTATATTCGATTGTATCTAATTAGCCAATTTCTTTATTAGACAAAAAAGAATATTACTGATAATTTCACACCGCCATATTTTAACCAATCAGAGGCTTCTTTTTTGTTCAGTTACCATGCCAACCCAAAAAATTTCCGGAAATTTTTAACGTTGTGTCAAATTAATAAATGGAAATTTTTCTGTCATTTAAAATGTCAAAATAAAGACGCGGGAGTTGAATCAATACATTTCCTATGCACGAATTTAAGTAATATTCTCAAAATTAAATTATGTTCTACCAATATTAGTAGATCAAAGAAAAATATAATATATTTTTAAGTTATTTATAAAAAGTTCATGTAACTAAACTTGGAAAATGGTATGTTATTTCACTAAGAGATTTCGCATTTTATTAAACATATAAATTTTGAAGTAGGTAGATACTTCAGAATAATTACCAAAAATAAATGATGTCCACTGTGGGGTATAGGTTACGTAGTGAATAACGAGCCCACGGTTTGCAAACGTATCAGTTTTATTAACACACTCACATACAAATACTGGCAGGGTTGCGTGGAGTACCGATCCTGTTCTGTTCACGATATACACATCGAGATTCTGTTCCCCGACCGAGTGGTGAAATGCTCTTATATACGTTCAGCCCCGTTTACCTGTTCGTACCCTAGTAATTATTTGGATATCTGGGAGAAACCTTAATTAAGTTGTTTATGGTGGATATCTGAGAAACCCTTTATAGGCTGCTTAGGTACAATAGGTGCAATAACAAATTTAAGGAAGGTTGGGCTGTTCGGTCGGGTAGTACCTTCCAAGAAGGTAGCAAATCCGTAGACGGATTTACATTTACATAAATACTGAAATGTGTCGGTGACGCCACATCACCCCCCTACCAGATTTTTACTTTCGTGTAAAAAATGAAAAAAACTTATGGTAAATAATAATGACATGAAAATTCTTTAAAAAAATAATTGTTTTTATAAAAGTGTCATGCTTTTGTCCTGTTTTGCACAATGATGCACAATCGTCCCGTTCACTTTTCATGTTCACTTTTTAACAACCAGCTTGGTATCTGTCGGTGAAACGCACTCTTCGCACTGGACGCGTTCCACGGCTTTGTAGATTACTGTCAGATGAACGTGATGTATTCTCTGGTGCTGGCGGTGAGACATCCTTCTCAACGTTACTTGTTGTCTCCGTCCCTAAACTGTCTTCGTCCGCGTGTACATACGCGGGTTTGAGTCTGTCTATTGACACGGTTACTTGGCGTCCGTGGATAGAGACGGTGTAGAATTTTTCGTGTCGAGCGATGACGGGGTAGGGACCTTCATAAGGTTGTTGGAGAGGTCGTTTTGGACCGTCGGCTCGCACGAATACATTGGGACAAGAAGTGAGGCTTTTGAAAACGAACGTTTTTCGCGTTCCGTGTCTTGTAGCTTCTTCTGGTTTGATTGCAGCCATATGTCGTCTCAGACGAGAAATGAATGTTGAGGGGTCGTCGGTTTCAGGCGTCGGAGTCAAGAACTCTCCTGGGAGACGTATGGGTTCCCCGAACACTAGTTCGGCTACTGTTGCGTTGATGTCCTCTTTCCAGGCGCCGCGGATACCAATAAGAATAGTGGATAGAATTTCCGTCCACTCAGTCGATTCGTGACACTTTATAGCTGCTTTTAACTGCCTGTGTAATCTCTCTACCATGCCGTTAGCAGCTGGATGATAGGCGGTTGTGCGCCAATGCGTCATTCCGGTGATTTTTGTTAATTCCCGGAACAAATTGGATTCCATCTGACGGCCCTGGTCCGTAGTGATGCGGAGAGGTACGCCATACCGCGAGATCCATCCGTCGTACAGTGTTTGCGCCACGGTTTCCGCGGTAATATCTGGAATCGGGAATACTTCCGGCCAGCGTGTGGCGCGATCAATACAGGTTAGACAGTATCGGAAACCATTTGAGTATGGTAACGGTCCCACTAGGTCTAGATGTATATGCTCGAAACGCGCACTTTTAATTGGAAAATTTCCGATGGGGCTTGACACGTGTCTACTTACTTTGCTACGTTGACACTGCAAGCATTCGCGTGTCCACTGTCTGCAATCACGCTGCACATGTGGCCATACGTATCGCTGTGCGACAAGGCGTGCACTTGCTCGGGCCCCGGGGTGTGATAGGCTATGTAGTGAATGGAACACGCGTTTTCGAAATTCTTGGGTTACGAAGGGACGCGCGGTGTTCGTTGAAAAATCGCAAACGAGCGGAACTCGTGTACCAGGAATTGTCACCTCTCGTAACTGTAAAGACGTATCGGACTGTTTAAATTCGCGAAGCTCGTTGTCATTTTCCTGTGATCGCGCCAAATCCTCGAAGTTTATACTTTCACTCACAGATTCGATGCGCGATAGAGCGTCAGCCACTACATTGTCCTTTCCGGGAATGTGCCTAATGTCGGTGGTGAACTGTCCTAGGAAATCGAGATACCTGAACTGACGCGGAGAACATTTGTCCAACTTTTGCTTGAACGCGAAAGTAAGGGGTTTATGGTCAGTCCAGATGCTGAAATCACGGCCATCGACCATGTGTTTGAAGTGTTTTACTGCTTTGTAAATTGCCCACAGTTCACGGTCGAACGCACTAAATTTTCTTTGCGCCGCACTCATGTTTTTGGAGAAAAACGCTAAAGGTTCCCATCCACTCGGAGATAATTGTTGCAATGATGCTCCGGCGGCCCAGTCTGAAGCGTCGGTGAAAATTGCGAGCGGTAATGCAGGGTCTGGATGAGCTAACACGGCGGCCTCCGCTAATGCTTCTTTGCAGCTATTGAATGCGCGTTCTCGTTCCTCCGTCCATGGTACTGGGGCCTTCTTTGGCTTCTTTGGTCCACCCAGGCAAGAGTTTAGTGAGCTTTGTAACTTGGATGCCGCTGGTATGAATCTGCGGTAAAAGTTCATCATACCTAGAAAACGTCGAAGCTGCGTTAATGTCTGGGGTTTTGGAAACTCGCGAATTGCGCGAACTCTCTCGGGTAGCGGTCTTACACCTTCTGCAGTCACTGTAAAACCGAGGAATTGTACCTCGTGTTTTCCAAAAACGCACTTTGCAGGATTCACTACGACACCAAATTCAGTTAATCGCGCGAAAAGTTTCTTCAAGTGTTTTTCGTGCTCGTCCTCTGATGACGACGCGACGAGGATATCGTCTATGTAGACGTATGCGAAGTCTAATCCGCGGAGAACCTCGTCCATGAAACGTTGAAAGGTTTGCGCGGCGTTGCGAAGTCCAAATGTCATTACAGGAAACTCAAAAAGACCGAACGGAGTGATAATTGCCGTTTTCGCGACGTCATCGGGGTGTACCGGGATTTGGTGGTATGCTCGCACCAAATCTATCGTGGAAAAGATAGTTTTCCCGGCAAGGCTTTGTGCAAAGTCTTCTATGTGTGGGACTGGGTACATATCCGGGATCGTCTTCTCGTTTAAAGCCCTGTAGTCGCCACAAGGTCGCCATTCGCCTGACTTCTTCTGGGTAAGGTGTAACGGAGCGGCCCAACAACTGTCCGACGGGCGCGTGATTCCAAGTTTTACCATCGCTTCGAATTCATTCTTGGCGGCTTTTAACTTGTCTGGCGCTAAACGGCGCGCTTTGGATGAAGCGGGTGGCCCAGGTGTCGTCTTGATGTGGTGGACGGTAGAATGCTTGATCTGTTTCGGCAGGCCACTGGGTCTCGTCAAATCCGGGAAAGTTTCCAGGATGTTGTGGTATTTTAATGTACCGTGCACTGTTTTTACACAAGGTACGTTTTCATGCGTCCCTAGCTGTCCTTGCGTGCAGATGTTCGTAAGTCCATCGACTAACCTGCGGTTCTTGAGATCGACCAACACTCCATAATGCGCGAGAAAATCGGCACCGATTATAGGTCGCGTGACGTCGGCTACCACGAAACGCCAGGTAAACTCGCGACGTAATCCGAAATCGAGTGTCATTGTGACGTCGCCGTAGGTCGCTATCACTGAACCGTTCGCGGCAAACAATTTATAGTCTCCTGGAACGCACCTTCCTCGTATTCGGTTGTGAGGGAATACGCATAAGTCCGCACCAGTGTCTACCAAAAATTGAACTTTTGACTCGCGGTCCGTCACGTATAGGCGACGCGATTTTGCTTCCGCGCCGGCAGTCGCGTCTACTGTCGAGCGTTTTCGTTTCCCGGAGTGAAATTACACGGCGAAATACACTTTTTCGCTTTTGCGGCGAATTTGTTGTGATACCAACACATACCGGGGTTACGTGGACGTGATCGCGAACGTGGGCGTGGCCGCTGTCGTTCGCGGTTATCCTGCGTACTGACCAGTTTCGCTATCTTTTTTTCCAACGCGTCTATTGCTTGGTACAGGTGCTCGTTGCCTTGGGTTGATGTCTCCGCTACCTGTGGATGGCGTTGCCTTATGGTTTCCACAATTTTGTCGGCTTTTTGTGCCACTCTATCTAGAGGGATGTCGTCATCCATTGCTAAAATGGCCTGTGCATGATTGGGAAGCCGGCTCATCCACAGGGACCGGAGGATTGTATCATTCACAGCTGTTCCTGCTAGCCCTCGAAGATGGCGAAGGAACTGTGACGGGCGTCGGTCTCCTATTTCTTCACCCTCCAATAGACGGCGAATTTGCTGTTCAGCGGACGCTGACAATCGAGCTATTAGTTCTTTCTTAATTAAGTCGTACTTGCCTTGAGGTGGTGGCGAATCGATTATGTCGCCAACCTCCTCTGCGATATGAGGGTCCAAGTTTGCGACGATGTGGTGGAACTTCGTCTCGTCCTGCGTAATTTTGCCAAGCGCGAATTGTGCCTCTATTTGAGAGAACCACCGTGAAGGATTCTTCTGCCAGAAAGGCGGGACTTTGATTGACACTCGGCTAACTTCCGTCGTAGTTTCTCTTGGTTGCGTGTTGTCCGGCATCTTCTGTGTTGAACCGCTTCTTGTTTTAAAACTGACACGTTTATTTAAACATCACGTCGGGGTCACCAATTTGTGGGGTATAGGTTACGTAGTGAATAACGAGCCCACGGTTTGCAAACGTATCAGTTTTATTAACACACTCACATACAAATACTGGCAGGGTTGCGTGGAGTACCGATCCTGTTCTGTTCACGATATACACATCGAGATTCTGTTCCCCGACCGAGTGGTGAAATGCTCTTATATACGTTCAGCCCCGTTTACCTGTTCGTACCCTAGTAATTATTTGGATATCTGGGAGAAACCTTAATTAAGTTGTTTATGGTGGATATCTGAGAAACCCTTTATAGGCTGCTTAGGTACAATAGGTGCAATAACAAATTTAAGGAAGGTTGGGCTGTTCGGTCGGGTAGTACCTTCCAAGAAGGTAGCAAATCCGTAGACGGATTTACATTTACATAAATACTGAAATGTGTCGGTGACGCCACATCCACCAATGTTAGTAGATCAAAGTTAATAAGAAACAAAAATATAATATGTTTTTAAGTTATTTGTAAAATATGTATGTAACTAATGTTAGAAAATGACATTTTATTTCACCAAGAAAACTGACATTTTATTAAGCATAATATTTGCAATACTCGATGTACTTCAGAATAATTATCAGAAATAAATGTTTCCTTTCCAAAGCGGAACATTTTCAAAAATACAATCTAATAAATCAGCAAATTGCACAAACACAATGACACGATGACAAGTGGTGGAACTTGACCAAGGTACCGTACTTGACAGTCGTAAAAAATGTTTGTTATTGCTCATGGCTCACTATGAGGAATAAGTGTTTGTCATTCGTAATTAAAATGTTCAATTTTGGCATAATATTTATAAAGAATGGTGTGAAATTTTCTTACCGAATATCCCACGTGCTTAAATTAAAAACCGGAAATTTTTCCTCGTTCATGAATATTTTAAGAAAATTATCAAAGTATTCATGGACTCGATAAAATTTCCGGAAAGAATTTAAGCACTAGGGATATTATAAGTGAAAATTCCGCACCCACTTTTTCTAACCAATCACAACACTTTCATTTTGAATCATTACCACGGCAACGAAAAAAATTTCCGAAAATATTCGTCCTACTACAACTTCCCACAAATATACACTGGAAATTTTTCTGTCATTTTAAATGTCACAATGTCCCAATAATGATGCGGGACTATTAGAGTAGCTTTCGAATTTAATGTTATTTATCAATACAAAAAAGCATAGGTATTTGGTGCACAAAGTAATGTGTTAATGTTAATATTTATTTATTTCTATTTTTAGTTTGAATTTGTTTCATTTGTCATAAAAATGTTCAATATTTCTGAAATTTTAATAGGTTTGAAATTTTCTTAACGAATCCCCCTTGTGATTGAATTAATAAAGGAAATTTTTCCTGAGTCACGAATATTTTAAGAAAATTATTCCCCGTCTGCGACTCGGGATAATTTTCAAAATATTCCTGCCCTCAGAAAAATTTCCGAAAATAATTCACTAGGGAGATTACAAGTGAAAATTTCACACCCACTATTTCTAGCCAATCACACACTGTGATGTTGACTTTAATCATTACCATGACAACGAAAAAAAAATCCAGAAATATTCATCCTTTTACAAATTACACTGAAAATTTTAAATCTAACAAAAATGACGCGGGAATAATAGAGTAGCTTTCCAATTTAATTTAAAGTTATTTGTCGAGACAAAAAACATATTTGGTGCAACAAAGTAATATGAATATGTTAACGCTAATATTTATTGCTTATAAAAATAAATTTATTGTATTCCAATTTTATTTAATGTTTACTGAGCAGTACAAATTTCAGCAGGTAACTAAATTAGTAGTACAGCAGGTAGTTTTGAAATTACAGCAAAAATTCTTCTGGTTTTAATGGGAAATAAATAGGAGTGAAAACTGAACTTTTTAAATTAATTGATAAATTAATTATTTTTAATTTTTTGTTTCATTTTTTTCGTAATTATATTAACAAATATCTATAGAACTTTAAGGTTATATATTGTTCGATAAAACGTGAATAACACGATATAAAACAAAAACCTAAACATTCGTGAATTCCTGTTTCCGTCCCATTCAACCCGTCTAACGGTTTGAATATTTAGATAGTTTCGGGGTGGGTTTGGTTCGCATAGGGTGAAACCCTGACTTGCCAAAGCCTTATGATCTGAAAGTTTATAGCAGCTTCTGATTTATGTGGGCGTGTTTATGGTCTGCGAATATTCGGCGGTTTTTGTATGTGTTGCGGACTGGATTATATCGAGGAAGAGATTGCTGGAAGCAATAAAATGTGCCAAAAACAAGGAAACTCACTCAAACGGTAAACATAAAGTATCTTATTTCAGGCAATAAATTTATCTACAGCTAACCCATGTACGGAGGTTTCAAATTAGAATTAAATATTTAGTAGTAGCTCAATAAATGATGTAAGTAAATTTCCTTCTCGGAAATGTACAGAATGGAAGAGAAAAGTTAATGTATAATTATTGTTTTGAAATACAGTACCGCTTATTTGAAATGGGCCACTTATAAAAGTGACAATAACTTGAAAAATACTTTTTTGTGCAAGCGACTATTTTGCATTCGCAACACAGTCCGCAAAATTCAATTTTGCGGCCGTTACCCTTAACAACGGCCGGCAAACTAAATGTCACTCAAATGTCAAAATTTCAATAAAAACTTGACATTTCTGCAATAAGGCAACAGGAGTCCTTTTTTTATTAAATAAATAATTCCATATTAACAAGTATTTATTGAGGATGAATATTAACAGTAATTTGACAATTTGTATTGTTAGTAATATTTACACCTGAACTAACTGAAGCACCTAATTCTAACGTTTTCGAATAATTATTAGAAACACTTGGCACTACACTTCAACATAGAATAAATGCTCCATAGACACGAACTCTTTACAGCCTTTGATTTCTCCATCAAATAAGCCAATAAAATATTTTCAGACAGTTTTCACATTTTGCTCGTCACACCATTTTTTGAAATTGCCATAACATTTTTCATATTTCTTCTTAGATTTTTCGGGTATTAGATCTGAAATTGCCGAGTTTACGATGTTTCTCAGCTGTGAAGGAGTGCAAGAAATTGAAATATCGCTCTCAGCGTCAGACATTATAGACTCAATTTAAAAACTGTCAAATTGTTTTGTATACAGTCAAAATATTTCGTTTCCATAGAAACACCGTCACAGTAAAACCACTAGATTACTTTTCTATTCAAAGATAATACTGTTTCAAAATATTAATAATATTAAACAATATTTATATAATTTTATTAGGGTTGCACAAAAAGTTTTGTGTATAACTCGGCCGCAAACCGCTTTGACGTCCTCGAGATTGTCAGCCTCGGCTGACAACTCTTCTCTCGGACGCGCAAAGCTGCGTTTTGCGGCCTTGGTATACAAATAACTATTTTAAGTATCGTTAGAGTGCTGCGTAATGCTATTTTCTTTAAGGACATAAAAATACAAAGTATTCTCCAAGTTATTACTCTTTGTAGGTAATGTTTAGTAGTAGATGAGATGAAATGAGATAATCACATGTCTAGATTCTAGATTCAGAATATTTCAGGTGGACTGTTTTAATTGGCAACTATTGTATAAGCAAACGTGGCGTTTAATTCAGGACTGTTTACGAAGTTTAGATATATGCCACAAATGTGTGAAGGATTCATTTGAATCTGGGAAACTTCAGTAGATAGAAAATGACCAAAAACTTGGATGGGAATGATTAAAAGATTATTTTACTGTATGTAGGGTTTTTACATATTTTATTAAAAAAAATACCGGCGTTTTCAAAAGAATAATAATAATAATAATAATAATAATAATAATAATAATAATAATAATAATAATAATAATAATAATAATAATAATAATAATAATAATAATAATAATAATAATAATAATAATAATAATATCTCTACCCCTCATTCTAATCACAAGGATTAGCCCGAAAGTCTGAGACTTGTGTGGGAGAGGGGGCGGCATATTATTATTTCGCGGGCCGCATTTGCGCCTCAGGAACGACTTACGTTGGTAGACCCTAACCACTATTAGGGTGGTTAGGGCCTGGTGGTTAGCGCTGGAATGAGGGAAACCTGGAAAACCTCATTAGTTAGGGGGACAAGTCAAACATCAACTGATTTTAATCTCTCACATTAACACCAAGTTGACATTCTTCCCATCCTAGGCCATCGCCAGGATAGTTGCCAAGCCATCCCTACGAATAAGCCTTGATCTACGGGCAAACAATTTAATTAAAAATTGTTGGTGGAGTGGGAATTAGAACCCACGACCTCTGGGTTGAGCAATCGAGACGCTAAGCCTTGAGCCACCGGCCCGATTATATATCGTATCTACGAGTTCCCATTGCTAAACCTCAGAAGCACCGGTCTGCAGTTAGTGACATCCTACGAGTTGAGGTCCAGAGTATTTCCTCGTAGTTTTAATTACAATCCGAATCCATATATTTTGATTCTAACTGTGTAACAATTTTGTAATTCAGCGCTCGGCGTGGCATACAGCAGAATAGCTATTTTGGCTTAATTTGTTTTAGTCCTTATTTAAATTACCCGTTTACAAATGTGGATATAAAGTAGAGTCGCACTATTCGTAGTTATGTTTTATAAAATAATAATATTTTGTTATGTTTTTTAATATATATATATATAAATCTAAAACATACCAACCAAATTAAATATTTTGGAGATACACGCTAAACCGTTTGCAATTGACTAATTTAGAATTTTCACCTGAGCTGCATTTTCAGCTTTTATAAATAACACTTTTTTCTTTGGGTGTATTTGTCCTCATCTTTTTAACTCTATCACCGGTAACATTCCAATAAGTATTGATAGGACACTTTTTACATGCTTTCAATGATGCTGTAGTAAAAAAAAGACATGTGCCCGTCCTTTTATGTATTAAGATGATGCTTTGGTGATGATTGGGGTTTTCCCTTGAGATCTCATATTTTATAGAAGAATATTTACATTTCAACGATGCACTAGACTTCCAGATGGGCGTCAGTTACCAGGCGTAAAATGGAAAAGTATTCTTCTTAGTAAGCTGTAACAGTATGCACTAGTCAAAATTTAATTTGCTTGTTTTCTTTTAATTTGCGCTTATATTTGTGTGTCTGGTGACGCCAATCTTAAACATACCTGCCTTCTAATATAGAATTAAGCAAAATAGGCAAGTGTACATATCTGATATTGGTTAGGTTAGCTTCAAAAGTGAGTGGGCTGAAGACCAGACCCTTCACCGCGACTATGTGGTCTAATGTGGCTTATCTGATATTTACTGAGCTTCTAATATCTAAAACTTGGATTTTTATTTCATATATCTATTATGTAAAAATTTAAATAGTTGATGTATGCTAGTTCTGAGACATCGTCTGAATATTGATTTTTAACAGTACAAACTAAATCCAACTAGTGCCATTTTGAGAATATTGTGGCGCGTTAATAAACAACAATTTCTCACAAAAGGATGTAATCCTCCATTTTTCTTAAAAAATATTAAATAAAAAAGAGACTTGACAACCACTGCAAAGCTGGTATTACTATTCTGCTCAGATATGGATACATTTCTTGGCAGGGGTTGGTATTTTATGTTTTACTCATATTGATCATATAGGCATGTTAGCAAGATGAGATTGTATCACGCCTGTTCCAAAGTGAATCTGAAATATTACATACATTTGGGGGTTTCATATATTTACAGATATATCGAATTCTTTATCGGATCCGAAAATGCATTCTTTTAAATTCCTTTTCGCGCACGTTTGGATATGAAAAGGAGGCCCGCTTCCGGTTGATATATGGCTGATAAAGGGACGAGAAAATTAAATTAAATTGAGCAGTTCCTCTTGCGTAGTTATAGATAGTTTGGAGCAACTATAATTTTCGACTGGAAGGCTGATTTATCTATTCGTCCTAATGAAAATTTCTATGGCTGAGTTGATGTTAAAGGCGAGAGCAGTTTATCTAAGGGAATAAATATGTCAGGGTGCAGTTTATACCCTGAATTTTCCGACACGTGTTTGTGGATCATTCTGGTTTATCAAGTCAACATCGTTTACAACGTGGATATAAAATGGACCATTTTCTATTGAAATGTACAGAGTTATAGGTTATAAATGTCGCCTTCCCTTTATATTTGTATTTTTTATTTTAGAAATAAACTAATGTTGATTATTTTTTTTTATTTTGATAACTAGGTAAGATGTTTTGAAAAACCGCGGTAAATTTAGTTAAACTCAGCTTGATTTTTTTGCTTAGGCTGCTCTCATAAATTCATTCATTTAGGGTTTAGTGGGTTTATCTCTGGCAATATGGGATATATGATAATATGCCCAAAGTATTGTGTCACAATAGCAATGCATCACACGTGTATTTTGTCGTTTAATAAAAAATCAGTAATTTCTGTAACACAGTGTTTTTATGTCACACTATTTTGGAGTATTTTTTATTGTTAAGAACTGTACCCAAGCGTAAAAGTGGACTATTACTGTTTCTAACTATTCCATATTTTTTTCAGATCAGCTCTGAACCATAATATAGAATAACGTACTTTTAACTCCTTGCTATAATGTGCAAAAATGAAAATCACATACATTGATGAATTGTGCTAATCAAATAATAATGGCATCAAGAATCGTCAAGGAAGTGTTTGCTAAACTATAACAGCATATTTCCACGATTTTCATTTAGAAATGGTTATACCATATTCCGTTTATCCGCTTCTCGCATCTGTGGATCGGAAGGTCGTAGGAAATAAGTTGTGCTATCGAAGCTGCTATTGCATAAATAATATAGATGTAATTGAAGTATTTTATATTCATGAGCTTGTTATTCCATTAGATGAGGCATCTGATGCCATAAAACTCATCTATAGCATCTTATATTTCAATCGATGATGTCAAAAGGTTAAGAGGAGAAACGGTGTTCAAATAAACAGGCTAACTTATTGAAGAAGCATCACTTACATTAGGATTCAAGTTTGGCTGTTCTTATGGATTTGTTGTGGCGATTTATCAGCTGCATAGTATTATCGCTACAGTCTGTTTATTTGGTAAACTTTACTTGTTTCAAGTGTTAGTGATTGGAATTGTTACATAGTTATATAATGTTTTTATTTATTAGGCAGGATTTATTAGGCATCTACTACAGGAAAGAAAAGAATAAGCACAACGACATAGCTCAAGTGTAAGTAGCTAAATTGTTTACAAATTAATTTTTGAAAAATGAAAAAGGAGCTTATACCAACAACAGTCTTTAAAGAAGTTCAGGAAGCAGTTTTACAATTAGTTTTGATTAAGTCTAAAGATTTATATGCAAAGAAATTATCTGACTGATAACTGGAAAAGAAAAAGAGGAACAATAGAAATTTCTGAAGATGTACTGCTGGCATACTTCTTTAATGCTAATAAACGGTTTTCTCGTTTCGGTCATCATTGTGGACGAATTATTCCATCCTGAAAGCAATGTTGAAAGGACTCCAAAACATACATATTTAAAAATAAACTAATTCCTTTTTTGAAAAATCATTCTCGAACCCAAAAACAGTTTTTGAATAGGTCTTGATAATGAATCGAGAAATTTTTGCAGGAAGGTATTAATCATTACAATGATTACATCATAATTAATTATTACAATGTCAAGAATAGCTGCTGCAATTGCTCCTTTTGTGCATTTGCCAGATGATAATTTGTATAACAATCACAATTTGACTACACTAATATCTAATGCAGGTGAAGGCATCTAATGGTTATTAAATACCTCCGTTTACCCACGCCACCGCGGATAGAAGTCATCCACCGTGGCAGGAAGGTACATTGAAATATCGATACCTAATAAAATCGAAACAACAAAGAGGATTCAAGGGGGAGGATTCCAAACATGGTGAAATACGCAAGAACAATGAGGCTTTAGGTCCAGCTGTGCTTCCAGTTGACCTTCCCATATTAAGAGAACAAAATAAAGATAATAATAAATTACAGTTAACTATGTTTAATCAGTTTCAACAGGATTGTGTATGAGCAAAGTTTCTGTTTATTTACGCCTGATAACATTGAAACGTCAAATGGTAAAAGATTAAATCTATCCAAATCTATAGCATACACACTAATTAAACTCTATCGGTGCTCTTCAACACTTGACATACTGTCTTGCTCAAGGAAAGAAGATTTCGCCTCGGAAGCAAAAGTAGATACTGACTAATAAAGTAGATACAAAACCTACTGTAGATAATCAGCTGTATTTCATCAATTTCGGCAATCATACCTAGTATTGTAGCTAGCAAAGTAACTTGTATTAACAACAAAAACAGTGCCTAAAAATAAGTAGAATATATTTAGATAATGTTACAAATGTTTTCCAAGAAGAAGATTATAGATTTGGCAGCAGAAAACATCTATTCAGAAAAATGTTTGACTTTGACTTGTGCTGAAAGCCTCGCACGAGCTTAAGACGATGGTCAGATTATTTGCTAAACAGGTTTTAGAAGTATAACCTGACTTCTGTTAACCTTCTAGGTTAATGACATAGATTAGGTTAATGACGTCGGTCGAAGTTACATTGTCAATGTCATTGTCATTAGTATTTGACACATTTGACAAAGACTAGTAGGTACCTACTAAAAACGTATATTAAATTTTCTGTTCTGTCAGAAATGCACAACATAATTATTTATTAAAACATTATTTATATCGGTTTACTATTATACTGAAAATTTACTGTAAAACATCAACAAAAAGGTAAGTTTCTATGTGGTTCTAAATAAACCAATACAGTTTAAATATCATTTTCAGACACATGAGAAAACTATCTACTGTGAAGGGTCAACCTTCATAATTTTATCTAAAATATATTGATGGACGGATGGAAAAAATATTTTAAACAAATTTGATAGCAAGCTGAAAATGATGCCGGTGATGGAAATTATAAATGGTATATGCCTCTTAGTAGCGTGGGTGTTAGGGTTTGCCTTTTATAACGTGTGGACTGACAGTTTACTGTTACTAACTAGCTTCAAGTACTTAAATAAAGGTAATAGCTTTAAAAATAGATCTGCAAATAATTTTAATTAAAGCGAAGTTACTTGTATATGTGATAAATATTTTAATAAATTACTAAAATGTAAAAGATTATCTTACTGTCTTTGGTGCGCATACACTAGAGAGACAAGGGCTGTTTGGTTATCTACTACCTATATCTAAAATCTTATAACTAATATGATTCTACGATGTGTTGGTAGCGTTCCTTGCCTACGTATAATATATATCTTCTAAATTGTGGATGGTTGGCAGCATAAAAGTAAATTTGGCTTTCAAGGTAAGCACTCCATAATATTTATAATTCATTCCTTGTTTTCCTACGAAAAGATAATCTTTTTGTAAAGGGTTATTAAGGTAAAATTAAACTCCAGATTGGTTACTGTATACTTGCACTACAAAAGTACTCTTGCTACTTGGCAGAGTGTCTTTTGTTACAACACATTTTCTTCTGCTGTGTCCTTAGAAGCGTAGAGATTGTGGTCGATATCTGGAGAATCTCATCAAAAAGTATCAGATTCGGATAACAGGAACTCCTCTTTTGTTCCAGTGGTACCAAAACTACCACCATGAACACTAAAAGTTGTACTTTAAAAATCCTTGGTACTTTGCTCCTCCCTGTTATTTTTGTCATGGAAACAACATTCATGGAAAACTAATTCTGCTACGTACTACTAACTAGCACAACTACTACTTTTCTAATACAAAATACCACAAAAATGCCATCTTGTTTATTCTTTTACGCATATTGTCACAATTTAAATCAATTTCAATACTTATATATTCGTAAGGGCTGACATTACATTTGGAGAGAATGAGAGTAATATTTTAATTTTCTAATGGAGGACGTTAAATACGTTGGAAATAAAGGCAACTGCTCAGAACTTGCGAGTCATAACAATCAAACGCCGAATAAACACACAAAGATTTGATCATCTCGAGCCATTTGTGCCAAAAGGGCCATTTCACGCTAGTAGATTATGCTGAAAGGGACGTGGAATCGCCATTTGGACAAGGGCGTTTCCTAAACAGGCTTGGGGTGATACTTTAGACATTAAGTTCTCTGAGAAGATAATAATACTTTTCTTTATGACCCTTATTAAAACCAAACCTGAATAAAATAACTTAAGAAATGCCGTAGATATAACACCAACTTGTTTTATAGATATCTGTGAGTACTGAAAAGTTATATTTTCTAAACGCAGAACTTTTAGAAGAAATTTTGAAAAGTGCAATAAGTATAACAAAATGAAGTTCTTTAAGGATGCAGGTTTTACAATTTTTCTTTAGGCTTCTCATAAAAATGCCGATTTTTATTAATTATTCTATCTTCATAAAAATATAGTTCCTTATAAGAATGCAGATCAAGAGAACTTATGAACTCAAATGTAAAAGTATAGCAAATAGCGAAAGAATTAATAAATCTAACGTTTTACTCCTTGAAGATACATTTCGTCCATAATGTAGTGAGGTCCTTTAATATCAAAATAGAAATTTCATAATCCAATAATCAGATTATAGTTAGTTTAGCTATATAGAGAGATTATATTGTGCTAACATAACAGGGACGAACTGGCCCTAATTCTAAAAAGACATATCGATATGTGCACTATTCATAGCCGCAATCTATAAGTTGTGGATAAAGTTAAACGCTCATTAACGTATCCTTATCATTAGGTAATATTTTTTGGAGTTAATAATTCTATTTGACATAAATACAAGATACAACATGAATGTAATAAAATATACAACAATAAAGTAGTACAACATGAAGGTAATAAAATTAAAATAATAGTATATACAAAAATTAAAAATCGTGTACCCCATGTTCCTTCATAAAACCCATTGCTAATTATAAATAAAGATTTCTTAAGATTATTTAATTAAAAAAATTGCAAAACGGATATCATGGGGAGAATACAGGACAACCAATTTGATATTTTAAATAATGAGTGGTGACGTTCATCCTCATATAAACTAAGTTAAAATGAACGTATTTTCTTTTATTTTTTTAAGTACACCCAAGGATAAATAAGAGCTTCAAACTGATGAGTCATATGACTTGATGTGTTTGGATACACACAGTTTAACATTATATTTGTTCATATTAGTAGGAATCCCAAAAACATTTATCTGATTATACTTGGGCAGCACGATCGAATTATTTCGTTTTGCGATTTCATTTCAAAAACGTTTTATAGTACGTTTCATTCTCATGTTAAGTCTCATACATTCTCCAGAGAAGATACATTCAGTATTTCTTGTATTTGATTGCTTGTTAGTCAAATTTGATCAAGAACGACATTCACAGCTTCTTAATTTGAAAATTTTTTGAATCAAAAACAATCCAATTAGATTTCTCTATTTGTAATCACGTGTGCAAAACCAACCAATAATAGTCACATTACACTGATAACAGCACATGGGTAGTTATCACTTATGTCATCGTACGTTGACAGCGAACAAAATTTTTTTGACACTTCTATAATTGTAGCAATTTAAAATGTCTATCACTTTCGTCACGATTTGGTGAACAAATTAGTGCTTCAATCGACAAAATTATAGAAGAAAATACACCAAAAAATACTGTTAACAGTAAAAAGTATACTTGGAAAATATTTATGAACTTTTGCAGCACGCGGAAATATACATTACATGGAAAACGTACAGTTGAAGGACTGGCGTTGATGCTTAAGGATTGGGTGGCTAATATGAGAAAAAGGGATGGTACCGAATTTAAGGAGGCTACAGTTAAAACTATGTGGAATGTAAAAATTAAATTATTACACGAATAATTATATTTTCAATAAATAATTTTGAATGACACTTTCATAAAAATTGCAAAAAATTTTCTCGCCGAATACCCCTCGAGCATTGATAAATAACTCAAAATTTTCTCACAACTTTCTCAAGCACGTTACTTTTTGACAACAGCCCTCCGCCTACGGCGTCGGCCTGTTGTCAAGTAACGTGCTTTCGAAATCTGTGATAAAATTATCTCGTAGTTATCAATGCTCTTGGGCCATTATAGGTGAAAACAAATTTTAATAATTATTCAAATAATTGAATGTTGAAGTTTTAGGTTATGTCAATGTCGAATCAATGTTAAATAAATTAAAAGTAAAAATATGATTTAAAATAGCATTAATATGAAAACTTAGATGGATTATATCATCATTGCTTATTTTCTACACGCCACTGCCTTCTTTTCATGAATATTCAGTTGATAATACCATTTTCTGAATCCCGGAATTAGCCAAGTCCATAAATAACTTTATAAAACAATAACGTATGGACACGTTGAGAAATGACAAAGGTCCTTTTCCAATAAAATTAAATAGGATAATCCAAATCCATCGAAGCGATTGACTAGCGTTATTCATGAATGAGTTCAATTTATTATTGGCCGTATTTTATTATGACTCATTCTGAGGCCGCCATTAATCTACCGGATGACGGTTTTAGATACCATCCAATTTCGGTATTACCGAAATGAGCTTTACTCTTTTATTGAATAATAAAGTGTACCAATAAATACCATGTTTCCCGGGCAGTGAAACTGAAATAAGTCTGCATGTACAGAAATAATCTATAAATGGAAATGTATAAATGCTACGAATACTATTGAAGCAGTTTATTGAAATAGGATATTTACTGCACATATACCATCACTAGAGACTAAAAGTCATTTAATTACATAGTATAAAACAAATAAGTATCATTTTATACACTGCAACTTAAATTCGTGATGAACATGGGCTCTTGGAAACTATAAAGGATAGAAGTGTGGGGTAATAGCGAACTTTTTAAAATCCTGTTTTGCAATTTCGACAGCGTTTTTAAATTTAACGTAATTATCTCATTCTCAAGATGCATGAAAAGCTGAAAATATAAAACATTTTTAATTCGATAGTCGACAATATAGGTATAGACATTATTACATAGGTCACTTTTTAAAGGCGCTGTGATGTTACACAAAAAAATAATTCGTATTTTCTTTTTGAGTTTACGCTGTTGACTCTCATACCTACAAAATATACATACGTGATTTAGTATATATTTTTAAATTACATTTCTAAAGTGTACAAAACCGAATATTATATTATTGCATATTATCGTAAAGATGATTTACCAAATAACACTAGCACTCACAAGATAGAGTGTCAAAGCAGTCACTTGGTTTAAAATTTTCCACCTTAAATAACTTGGCATACAAGTTTGTATAACGAATTCCAGAACACATTTTAATATTAGTAGTGGTGAGAAACACACAGTAGTGCTCTCTTCCGGCCTATGATACTATGAGTGTGACAATTATTGTCTCATTGATAATTGTTATTGTCTAATTATTGTTATTGACAGGTTAATTATTATTGGAGTAGTTATTTGCAGCATATTCTTCAAATAAATATACTTTCATATTAGTATTATATGTGTATGGTTTCATATTATTGAGATTTATACAGGGTGCTCCAAACAAGAGAGGTTTTGAACCGTTTTTACTTTTTAAATGGAATACCATATGTATTTTTGCATATTTGGATAGAACGGCTTTTCATATATAACATATCATATATATCACGCCTTAATATATTGATATAGGCTTTGATGAATATAGCTCTAATAACAAGGTATCCAGATATGGCCATAAATGGTAACTGTAAGAACAATGTGTTGAAAGACATAGTAACGTGTATCCTAGAAAAGATTGGATATTCTCCTTCTAACTCATAATCCTTATGGAACACTCCCTTTCCAGATATATTTCCCTCACTATTACAGCTACATTCATCATACCCAACATCAATGAATTCATAAAAAGAAGTTCTACCCAAACCTATAAAAATACACAGGGTGTTCCATTTAAAAGATAGAAGTTGTTCGAAGTTATCCTTGGTTGAGACAGCCTGTATAAATGTGAACAATATGAACATATGTCCTGTTTCAAATAAAAATCAAGTTGCTGTGGAATTTGTTTGAAAAACTTATTACTGCAAAGTTCTTCGAGGTGGCAACCTTTAAAAATGTAACCCCGTATACCGTTCTACTTCGGCAATATACTCTAACGATATTTTAATGTTCTTGCAAGTATAAACTTGTTCTAAAAGTCTTTGTAGGTAATTGCTTCTAAAAAAATATAGTACAAGCTGGTAATCACTGCATATTTATGTAGAAATTAAATTACTTAATAATAATAAATAGGTGGCTACAAAACTATATGGCTGCTCAACCTATAAAAAACTTTTGTAATTTGGTTCAACATTGTGTACACTAGTGCAACTTTTCTCCTAACAGGAAACAGATAAACTTTTTATTCAATTACAAAGTTAAGGGTCTGATTCCTTTACGATCATTGTAGAACAAGATTATATTCCGATAAACTGTGAAATAAATTGTTTCATATGACCCAACGATATATATCTAACTCGATAAGACTGAACTCTAACATAAAACTTTTACGCTAAAAACGATCCCAAGATGTAAAACAAAAGTTTTCTAGAAATACTATCTAGATAAACCCTTATTGATTGAAAGGAGCAGATATTTTATGTTGTAATCTAAAGGATTTGGTTTTAGGCTGTTTTATTGGTCCATCTGCATAGAATAGCTGTTTATAAAAGCTTCTCAAGGAAATTGCTCATTTTAAATAAAGTGTTGATAATTCATATGTGAAATAGGGTCAAATTTGCAGTTATCAACCAAATTTTGCCTATTCATACTCATATACATTATTGAATACAGATAAAAAGAATTGTGCCTAGTTTTCAGAGAAAATAAGAGCGTATATATCTACGTTTAGGAGTAGTTGGTCCTATGAAATATCATAGCTGCGCGCAATATCATAGTTGAAGAAGAGGATGTAGGATAGTAAAATTCTGAAACAGAAGTGAATTAAATGCAGATAATGCAGTAATAAAATAATAAAGTACTCCACGTGCACTTTGAAACGGCACTGTCGATTTAGCACTATATATTCTCTCTGCTTTGACTTCACTCCAGAAATGCTATGCTTTTTTATATTCATCCTTTCTGTGATACCATAAAGCGTTTAATTAATAATTAAAGCAGATAATGTTAGATTTGCTTATGTATGTGTACAATTTGCTATATATAGAGCCTTTTTGAATTAGTCTATACCCTTTTTATATATCTATCTACATCCTTTTTGAATTATTAATGAAAAACAGTTTTTTATATTTATGAGTCCTTGTCCTGGACAGGACATCTGTCTTCATTTATCCTGTTCCTTTAAAAATAGGTTTGACTTACTATCTCGAAATTGGCATTGTAAAAAACAAGCAGTACACAAATTACACTTTTTTGTGATACACTTTTTTACACCATTAAATGATGGATTTGGATTGAATTATAAAAGAGAAACGTAATCCAAAATTTATCTATACATTATTTTGCATCCTAGCACAAGGAACCAATATATTTTTTAATCCTATTTCTGTAACGAATTTAATTGAAGAACTTCATTGTATCTTAAGCTAAATCGTGACAAATTGAATTATCAATTAGGCTTTATTTATTTGTTTTTTTCATCCCAAAACGATTAACGTATCCAGAACCAATAAGGATCAAATAAACATATTCATCAATCACCCCTAAGTAACCCTATTCAAACATTTAATATTAATCAGCTAGATCAGACAAATCTCCCCAAATCCAATCAGTGCGCTCATATAAAAACAAAAACAAGGTTAACATCCAATATCCTGTGCAATTTTTACTAATCAGTTGATAATTAACTCTAGAGACAACCCTTGGAAACCCCTATAAGAAACTAAATTGAGTTTGTTAAGGAGATCTTTCTCTCTATCGGCTCCCAAATGTTCTTTGACCTAAAAAAGGCTCTTAATACTAGATTGCAGGAGCATGGCAAACAGAAAGGACTACAACAAAAAGAAGGAGTAACTAGACTTGGTGCTAATTAATTACAGCGTGGTTTACCGAAGTAGCTTGTTAAATATTCACACTGAATTATATTAATGAAAATTGGGATACATGAAGTAGATGTGCATGCAGTAATACTCAAATTAATAATAATATGATGAAGCTTACACAATTTAACTTACACAATATTGAGATCTCGGAGATAGATGAAGATATATAGTTGTTTAAAGCAGCGAAATTTTGCGCTCATCAGTATATTCTAAAATAGTTTTTTCTTCAGTTAGTTCAGGTAATTTCTGAAAAACTAAAATGTCGCTTTTAATTTTATACTTTAAGTGTATTCTATTCTGTTTTTAGTGTTGACTGAGATATATTATTTAAACCAACGGCTGGTATTGGTATACCTACCATGGAAATTGTAAGGGACTTGAAATTACTGTAAAGTTTGCTGTTAGAGAATTGTTCCGCGAACCGCCACAATAATTTTACAAGCAGAGAATTATAGATTTGTGTAACAATGGGCCTCATTTTTTAATGTTAACAGACATTTCTTTAAAATTTTTGGAATAAGAACAGTGTTCTTACTCTCAAATATGATTCAAACACCTTTTTTCGACATAAGAATAGGCACTTTAGAAGAGGCATATTAAACAGTGTTTACTTTTTTTTTCAGGAAAACTATTGAGCTAAAAACAAAAATAACGTATAGCCGACTTATTGAGATAATATAATATTTCATGAAAAAAAAATAATTATCTCCATAAAAAATAAAGGTGTTGTTTTCAAAATGTTCGTATATTAAGGAGTTTGTATACCTAGTACGGTGGTCTTAAAAGTACATTATATTATAAAAAATATATAAACGGAAATTTCAATGTGATCAACTGATGTGGAAAAATCATCATATGGCTAAATACTAAAAATAAGAGTTAATTATTATTTTTAATTGTGTTTTGTGCAGTTTTCGAAACGGGGAAGTATACGGGATACATGTTTAAAAAATTCTAAATCTTGTTAATAAGTCGTAAACTGTTTCAACATTGGAAATGTTTATATTCGTATATGGAGACCAAGTTAGGAGTTTTTGTTCAAGGCCAAAAGACAACGGGTGTCACGATCGAAAAAGTTTATTAAAAATAGTTTGGGTTGATATCTGTAACCGTTTTCGCATTATCGAATTTTTAAAAAGCGCTCGCGTTTACATATTAGAGTGAAATATTATGGTGCGCTCAGGCTGATAGCGCGAATACTCTATAGATGTCTACCCCTAGAAAGAAGCGAGTTAGACCTGCGATTTTACTCCACTAATATAGATAGCGCACCGCTTGAGCGGCGTGAGAGTAGTGGGGAGTGTTCAGTTATAATACCGTACTCGCTTAATGAAGTAGTGTCTCATTTGATAGGACGACGATCGGCGCGCTTATTAATATGCTTCATATATGGTGTGGTATATATGTGTTGGTGGTATATATCATTTCTAATATCTCCGATGGTTGCAGGAATTTTAAAATCTGTGAATTTTTGGAACAGAAAAGAAGATAAACCGTCTAATTCTATATAAAATATTCAAAATTTGTATATATGCAGCGAATAAAACGTAGTCCTAAATCTAATCCTGAAGATCATGTTAACTAGGTTTAAAACACAATATGTATACAATATGCATTATACGATTTGAAATATAAATAAAACTGTATAATCAACTTGGCATAATTTCAAAAAAATTCTGTATATCTGAAACAGCAAAGTATTCTTTATATCTGTTTTGTCCAGTTAATATATTTTACTAATGATTGAATGTACCAGGTGGGGAAAATTCGATGGGCTTGCAATATTTCAAAAACTACAGGAGATAGAGAAAATCTAATCCTCTAGGATTAGATTTTCTAAGATCTCGATTTTCACATATTCGCTCAATATTCGTTTCAATTGGTTATTTGTTATTAACGATTTTCATTTTTCTGACACTTTTGACCACCTGTGTCTGTGACTGCATGTGTCCCTGGTACTAAATAAATAAATTATGATGAAAGTGAAAATTGTTAGATCAATTTTTACGCGTAGAATCGAATGGTGTTATAAGTTTTTTTTTAATCCTATCTAGAATTACAATCTACGCGATATGGACTTTTATCAATAGAATCACCACTTTTAATTTGTTTCAATTTAATAAAAATGTTAAACATTCGAATTGAGATTTCTCTTAGTAATAAGCAGTTAAATAAGAAAATAAGTCAAACTTTAGTTAAAAATCAACTTATATATAAAATCGTTTTACTATTATATTTAAAGTTTGCTGAAAAATACTTCGCTAATTTTTCTTTGTTTTATTCTTAAATCTGGAGCTGCTAATTTGTAGCTGCCGTCATTATAAATTCATCTCAGAAATAAAACGCGAAAGGTAATGATGCGAGAAAAGCAAAGAAATAAAATGCCTTAAATGTACGTATGAATGCTCTTAATGTCGCCCTGAAAACTTTTTGACAACTTTTACTTTAATTCAATTTTTGTGAAGAACATAAAACGAAGTTATGATAATAAGATAATGCATTTACGGTAGTTGCGAAAAACTTGTTATAACTTCTTTATACAAATTTACAAACATGCAAATTACTCTGGGAATTTGAGAGGCATATTTCTTATTACTCTCTAGTGAGAATATGGCAGGAAAGGTATATATTTACAGAGAAAAAGATGGTAAAAGAGTTCAGCTCTTATCCATTACCGCATTATTTTATTTTAGATGTGAACAATTATTTTTTTTATTTTCTATTTCATATTGTAACTAGTGTGTACTTAATATCGAATTGTTCAGTTTTATTTACATGTATTATTTTTATGATATGTCGAAAACAACTACTTTTCGTGCCATATGCACTACCCAACATTGAATGAGAACGGCATATCGTCATATAACCTCGACTCTTTGTCGTTAATACAGTTTTCTTTTTAATTGGGTTATCTACATCTTTTAAATAATGAAATATTAAATAAGCATCTACATTATATTATATTACATCAGTGTCTGGTAATTTGGTTTCGATGAACAATGTGGCGACTCCTATGGAGATACCGACGTAATGCAACGCCAGTCGGGACATATTTTCCGTGGAGTAGTTGTTTTCGGCATCTTCAAATATATAATAATTGATAATTTCATTAATTAATAATATATCTCTTACTTAATTTTTTGACTTAATTCGTATATAAAGACAGATAGGTATATAAACAATATGTGTCATATCAAATCAACATCTTATATCTATGTACAGTGTGATTCACTTTCGAGTGTGTAACATGGGTATCTCGCTTATTATAAAAGATAGACTGTAGGTTTAAATTTGGCAAAGTTGCGGAATTTTGTGCTCAATAAGTTGTCGCAAACAACACCCCCGTATCTGCTTTCGTTTTTGAGTAAGAGGCAAAAAAAAATTTTTCCGGTTTTCGTTTTCTGGCCATAACTTTTGTATTTTTGAAAATATTGGCTTATCGTTTTCACATTATTAGGACACTTTCTTGAGACAAATACGATGCCGTTAACCGTTTTTTAAAAAAGTGTTACTTCTATTGTAAATCATCGTCAACTTTATTTTTTCTTATGGGCGCCATATTAGTTTTTCTCATATTTGAATAAACCGATTTTTTCTGAATACAACAATATAATATATGTTAATATTTGCCTAAAAATATATTGCATTATGAAGGAAAATAGGTATTTTTTTGAAAATGTCTAGTTAGCCATGGCCATGACAGTCAGTTCTTGACAAACCACAAATATCACTTATAATTTTTATAAACTGCATCTGTAGAGTACTTTTTACAATGACTAACGATGTATTCAACCGAAGAGAAACAAAATATTATAGATATTTATTACAGATGTAACAAAAATTTAAACAGAACAATTGAAGAATATTTAAACACATATCGTGAAAGACGACAACCATGCAAGACATATATTACTAAACTGCACTGCAATTTAAGAAATTATGGCAGTCTTTCTAAACCAAGAAATAGGTATGGATCTGCCATAATGTCTTAAATTACACTACAGTTTAGTAATATATGTCTTGCATGGTTGTCGTCTTTCAGGATATGTGTTTAAATATTCTTCAATTGTTCTGTTTAAATTTTTGTTACATCTGTAATAAATATCTATATCTTGTTTCTCTTCGGTTTGTATACATCGTTAGTTAATGTAAAAAGTACTCCACAGATGCAGTTTATAACAATTATCAGTGACATTTGTGGTTTGTCAAGAACTGACTGTCATGGCCATGGCTAACTAGACATTTTCAAAAAAATACCTATTTTCCTTCATAATGCTCTTATTTTTTAGGCAAATATTAACATATATTATATTGTTGTATTCAGAAAAAATCGGTTTATTCAAATATGAGAAAAACTAATATGATGCCCATAAGAAAAAATAAAGTTGACGATGATTTACAATAGAAGTGGCATTTTTTTAAAAAACGGTTTACGGCATCGTATTTGTCTCAAGAAAGTGTCCTAATAATGTGAAAACGATAAGCCAATATTTTCAAAAATACAGAAGTTATGGCCAGAAAACGAAAACCGGAAAAAATTTTTTTTTGCCTCTTACTCAAAAACGAAAGCAGATACGGGGGTGTTGTTTGCGACAACTTATTGAGCACAAAATTCCGCAACTTTGCCAAATTTAAACCTACAGTCTATCTTTTATAATAAGCGAGATACCCATGTTACACACTCGAAAGTGAATCACATTGTACAACCACAATACGAGAACGTGATTTTTCATTCATATGCATTATTTTTCTCAGGAAACTATTTAAGGGCACCCTTTAGCATTGCTTATAATATATCCACTTGAACTTAAATTTTAAAATTAGGCAATCATGAACCCTGAATAACCCTAACAATATTTCGAAGTAACAGCCGTCAAACAACAAGTTATAAAATGAGATTGAATCTCATAAGGGGGTGCAAAATTCCAAAACTGATTCCATTTACTATTCATTCTCGCGTGGAAGCTAAATGTGTCAATCAATCAATTCCCAACAATAACGCGCCCCTTGAACATGATTGTATAACGCGGCATATGGAATAAAGCAGAGGGCAGAGGGCCGTGGAAGTTGCTTAAGTAATTACATGCATTCATTACAAGCAACAGCGCGAGTCTGGTAATTCATTTGCATTCGATATACAGAGCGTCCACATAATTCGGCCAAATCCAATATCACTCTTATTCTAGGGAAATAATAGGTGCAATTAAAATACTGAGTACCTACTGGATTTTTCCCCAAAAATGTATGGAGGACTGTATTTTCTTGTTAAAGAAGTTATAAAAATGTCTTGAAATTCAGTATTTGACCATCACTCAGAATTAAAAGAAAAGGTACTTAGTGAAATTCTAATTATACCATCTTATTTTTCTCAAAAATTCCATCCTTAAAATTGAACATCCTATACAGTGTGACACAGATTAATGGTATACCCCTCTTTCCTCCCTTATTTTTTAGATACGATTTTTAAAGTTGGCATGGCGGAAATACTTATTAAAGGCCGGTTTTTGACATAAAAATTACTTTTTTGGCACTTCCGGTTTTACCGGAAGAACACCCTATACATTATTATATTTTTGAAATCTATGTCATTTTCTGAATCCAACGATGTAACATAAATGATATTTCAGCTGTCAAATTACTTTTTGGAATTTATTTTACTTTTGAATTTAGAGTATATTCTCTCAACTGTAATTTCAATTCTCTTGGCCCCATAGATAAAATAAGCATATGGGTATATTGCTTGTTAATTGTACTTTCTAGTGGTATCTTAATAGAAGCTGTAACTTAACTATATTTGTTAAGCTATTTGAACAAAACTGATACAAAATTTGATAGTAGGAAAATAGTTTATAGCGTGTCAGATTGCTGGGAGTAAATAATTCATTTATGACGTAAATATAGCTGACAATTATATATTAATCTCTCTTGATATCACTATATACAAATATGCCAACAGATTTGACAATAGAAGTCATATAAATAAATAAAATGATATCAAACAATTTATAAATATAAAGGAAAATTAATTTTTCTCGACCATAAAATTTATATTAAATTCAACATACTTCTTGTTCAATAAAACCTTTTATAAACAAACAGAAGGACTTTCTATGGATCAACCACTATCCACACAACCACAACCACAGTGTGAGCAAATTTAACTCTGGAATATCTAGAGTAGAGAATCAACTAATCCAACACTATCAAATAAAATTGCATTTTATAAACAATACGTAAACGATTGTCTACTATGTGTTAATAAAAATAAAATACAGTACATATTACAGCAGTTCAATGAACAATATTTATATATGAATAGCAAAATAAAATACATATTAGAAACAAAAAATGAAAATAAGTTAAACTTCTTAGACCTGACTCTAATTAGATCTGCCAGTACAATTAAAACCAATTTGTATAAAAAAAAAGTACCCGCTTCGGGATGATATATCAACTTCCAATCAAAAACTAGTAATAAATACAAAATTACCATTGTAAACGGCCTCGTAGACAGGGTCATTTTACTATCAGATAAATTGTTTAACAAAGAAAACTATCATTCATAAATAAGTACATTCAAAAGAGAATACATATAATAAATAACAAAAACAATAGAAATCAAATTGACATAATTATACAACCTAACTGTCTAGGACCCATGTTTAACAACACAAACCAGCACAAAAATCAAAGCAATCTAAATAAAGGCGAAATATACATATCGGCCCCATATATACCACAAGTATCAGAAAAACTTCAGATGAAATTAGGCAAATATAATATACAATTAGAACACAGAAATGATAATAGCATAAGAAATAAAATATATTCAAAACTGAAAGAAAAACTGAAAGATCCAGTGGATAAATTAAATCAAACTCAAGTTATTTATAAGGTTGATTGCTCAGATTGCGACAGATATTACATTGGGCAAACCCAACAATATTTAACGAAACGTATAAATCAACATAAATTATCAATTAGAAATTCCATAGGAACTCCTAATTTATGCAGCACTGCATTAACTGAACACGCCTTAAATAAATTACACAATTTTAACTTTCCGGATATAATTACATTGCATAAAAAAAGAAATACCAAAAAACGTACATTTTTGGAAGTTGCTGAAATACAAAACAATAAAAAAAACAGTAAATTATCAAACAGATATAGAAAATCTAAGTAACATATATTGCAATCTTATTCAATAGTAATTTATCCTGTATACGTCTATCCTCGCGTCTATCTTATTTAATAGTAATATTTTTTTCTTAGACATCCTGTATACGTACAAACTGTAAAACCTCTTCTCAATGGCTTTCTTATGTCATGACAATGTTTACAATAACTTTGTAATTCAGATCAGCAATATATGTTATCAGTTCTTAATTATCTGCTCTCGAAGAAAAACACATCAGCGGGGACACCAAATATCGATTCTCTGATTCGTTATGATTCTCTGTTCAAACAACACGTACCTACATTGCATACTTAAACAATAAAAAAGATGAAGAGCAAAATAAAACCAACCCATACATTGTTGCTATGCATACATACATAAGTACATACTATTGCTCTATATTAGCAATTGATATTAGGTAAGAAAATACTTTTTTGGATAATTTATTTTGTCACTAATCTAATCCAATACTTATGTAAAACCATTATTTTTAGCTATTAGATAACATTGAAAAAGCCCAAATGCTCGGACGAAACGTAGGATATTTGCCATGTATCTGGCTGAAAGTCCTCATTTTTCTCTTTCATTGAAGAAATAATTTCTATTTTAACAGCCAACAACTTTGCCAGTATCATATAAAATGACTAAATGTGCATATATGACTAAATATAAACCATGACTGTCTGAATTCTATACAATACTGGTACAAAAGTTGGGTGAGAGGGACTTTAGATACCCACTGTGTGATCATAGATTGTATCAATCTTTTTAAATGGAATAAATAGAACATACGTGTAGATGAATAACGACTTGTCTTCTCTGCATTAGCAAATGACACGAAATCATATAATCCCATCTTCTCAGCAGCACCGAGTGGGACTGATAAGCCGTTCCAAATCGCAAACAAAGAATTAAGGGCCGCAACGCATACCCATCTCTCTTTCCTCTTATCTGCAGAAAGACGGTTTTAATATTGCTGGGAATATCTACGACAGTAAGTAACCGGCCATTCACGAAACAACGAACGAGACATGCAAAGTGTTTGAATAAGCGGAGAGATATTAAATCAAGCAGCGAATTGAAAAAGCACATTTCAATTTGTAACCTAAGTCAATACATAAATTTGGCGAAAAGCACTTATCTGAGAAAGCAAAAAGCCCTTCGACAGCTCCATTAGTCAATAAATTGTGCTGTATTTGTACTACTGATGTATTCCGTCACGGAAAGTAAATAAACATGAAATGCTGTATTTTTCATATTCCGTGGAATGTGAAGAGCCACGGTGAATCCCTCTATGCGTCGCGTCGTGTATTGAGGTGGAAATGTCTCCATACGTATGGACTTCAATTTTCATACATCTAAACCCCAAGAAAATACCTAAGGGAAATTATAGTTTATTATTTGTTTCTTCCTTGTTTATAAAGTTTGTATAAGTGAATACTACTGAAAGGCACGTCTCTTTCGCATAGTTTCCGTTCCCATCATAATACAAAGTTGGGTACGATGCAATATTAATAATAATAATAATTTATTTAATTAAAAATCAAATACCTGGCATTGGATGAGTTAAAAATAAGTTATAAGAAATAATTTACAAATATATAATACAAACAATAAAAATAACATGCATGTACAACAATAACCACCTAGAAAAACGAAGCAATAACTCAAAAAAGTATACAGATACTGAATTATTGTTTCCTAACCTATAAATTCTAAAATACTGTAATAACATTTTTTTTTCAAAAAACTTGAAGTATAGGTAGTTTTAAAACGACTAAAATTTACTTCCGTCCTAATATCATCAGGTAACTAATAAAAAATTTGATACGCATATAAGATGTTGCTTTCTCAAATAGGGATGTTCTAAGTTGTGGCATTCATAATAAATCACTAGTTTTGTAGCTATGTATTTAATGAATGTTTCGTTTGCACTTGCCTATTCACACCTGAAATATTTGGTTCTGATTGGGGAGCATTCACGCATGCACATAGGATTTTTGTTTTGCAGAAGAGAATTATCAGATTAATAATTTCCTTAAATCCTTTAGACTCCTGTAAGGATACTTTCAGAGAAAATGATTTACTTACTTTTTACTCAATTATTATCTATGAAGTCTTTGTTAAACTTTATCCAAAAAATTTTCCTCGATGTGACACATTACATTCCCATAGTACACGATATGCAAATAATATTCTTATCCAAAAATTTACTTTAAGTACCTTTCAAAAGGGATCTTTTTACCTCTGTGCCAATATTTATAATAAGTTACCAGACAATATCAAAATTATCAGCAATGTTAAAAAGTTCAAAAAGGAACTAAAAGCTTTCCTATGCTGTAGAGTATTTTACTTTTTGCGTGAATTTTATGACACTTGACACCATATTTTGTGTATTTTCTTGTTTGGTTACATGTGTGTAATCTAAATCTTTTAAACTTTATGTTACTAATGTTTTTACTGTGTATTTTCTATAAATCTAGTTGTGACGTTTCCTATCCTATAAAGGTTTTACGAATAAAAGTTATCTATCTATCTATCTATCTATCTATGACTTGCAGAATTTTTTGCAAAATGACTAGTATTCTTAGCAACCTGTATTATGCATTTATAAATATAAATACAAGGAAATGTTAAAATATCATTTATTAAAAAATAAGGATTGCAAAAATCTAGTGGTGGCACTCCAAAAATTAGGCGGATTATTCTTTTTTGCGAATCTAGAATTCTATTGACATTTGCACCACTTGTACAAACTGCACTAGTGACAGTAAATTGGCGAGTAATAAATGTTAAAAACTTGTTTTGCATTAAACTGCTGTAGTAGAGCGTAATATCCATTATTAAGTTTTTTACAAATACATAATAATCAACATTACTGTCAGTAATGTTGACTATTTCTTTATTTTTATTTGTTGTTGATTTATTCAAATAAATCAACATTACTGTTCCAGCTCATATCACAGTCAATAAACTTACCTAAAAACTTATTAGTTTCTAAGTATTGGGTAATTTTTCCATTTACTAAAATATAAACAAAAGAGACACGCTTTAAAATTAGAGCCAAATATAATGTGCCACACTTACCGTACAAAAGAGCGGAAGAGGCTTCTGACCCAAAACATTACTTCCGATTATTGTATTCCTTAGCCTTAGCAGACCATGAAAGTTTTATTATGGTACAAAAATATTTTGAAATAACTTTCATAGCTGATGCACATTAAATTCTAAACTGCTTTTCCTACTGAAGCTTTTTGCAGCTCTAACAGTTTTCAAAATCTCTTGTATCAAATTTGGTTCAGCTTTTATAACTTATAAATGCAAATTGTTACTTTCTATCTTTTTCACCCAGAGAAAATGCTACTACTAATACATATATCTCTCCTATAATACCACGTATGTCGCAATCGGAATCATGTGAAATAGTTGGTTAATTAAACCGTAAAACCACAGGATAAGAACGTAAGGGGTAAGTTAATTGCCCCTATCGTAATTAGACTAACTAATAGCTATGCAGTAGCGCTATTATTTGAGAACTACGTTTGGTAATAATTCAGAAAATAACTAATTAACTAGTACCTACTCATTATAATTACCACAGAATGATCCCATTGCATGTAACTTTCCTATTAAACATAATAATTTATTGCAATAAATTATGTTTAATACGAAAGTGCTAATATGATATAGGTAATCCTAAGTGCTGATCAGTATACAAAGTTTTTCAGATAATAGTTGACACTGGATTCTAATTAGTAATATTAGTAGTAATTACCATATATCTATAACATCTTTTTTCACTCTGAAAGTATCGGGATATCAAAAATTATCTTGGTCAAGGGTGGTTGTGGAATGTAAAACGTGTATCTTACTTTAAATTTGAAATAATTATGTCACTGTCACACACTGACATCATCACTAACCTACAAATTTCATACCTATTTATTTCAGTTGTAAAACAATAATGAACCACAAATTATGAAATAACGGTTTTAGTAACAAGAAAAACTAAATTACAGTAATTGTTGGAAATGTCCCCCGTTTTGTTCGATGCACAAGTTGACGCGCCTCCTCATGCTGTGAAAAGCGTTTTTCAGCATTTCTGGCGTTATGGTTGCACATTGCTGGACAATTCTTTGTTGCAGTTCTTGCAAATTATTTACCGGAGTTGCGAAAATCTTGTTTTTTAAGTAAGGAAATATAAAATAGTCCATAATTGTCAAACAAGGTGATCTCGGAGGAAACTCAACTTCTGTATGCAAACTTATCAGCCAGTCATCAAAAAACTCGCGGAAGAAAGCAATATTTTCTCGTGTAGTATGTGCTGTTGCACCGTCATGCTGGAAATAACCGTACCGAAGTTCATCATCGTTTAACTGTTGCACAAATTCAGCCAAAAAGTTGTGTCTGCACCTTTCTGCGTTGACGGTGAAATCGAAAAAAATTGGCCCAATTATTCTTCTGCGAGAAACTGCCATCCAAACACCAATTTTTTGAGCATGTAGTGGCGATTCAGTAAAAACATGAGGGTTATCATTGCTCCACATTCGCATATTTTGAGAATTGATGTATCCCGAAAGGTGGAACCACCAGAAAAAGTTAAGTCCAGAAGATCGTCATTCATTAAATTATTGACAAACCAATGGCAGTAAGCAAGGCGTCTGGGGTGGTCTGCGGGCAGAAGAGCTTGATGTGCTTGCATCTTATATGGATGCATGTTCAAGTCTTTCTTTAAAATCTTATGACATGTTCCATAAAGACGTTTCAAAGGTTTTGCAGGCTCCTCTTCCATACGTTGACGAACGTCATTGACAACTTCTTCTGTACGAACTCTTGGTCTACCTGCACCTTTTTTATGAGTCACACAACCAGTTTCGCGAAACACTTCAACACAATTTGTAAGGCACGCATAAAAATTGTCCGGTAATATTGCCACGTTTGGGAAGTGCTCTCGAAAATTGTCCAAACACAAACGTTGACTGTATTGCCAATTTCCATTATCTAGCGCACCCGTCCGAAAATAGGCTTCAATCATGAAAATTTTGTGCTGTGTGGTAAGAGGCATGATTCAAAAACTGGATTAGAAAATTTCAGCACAATGACGACAGATTCTGACACAACAAAAATATTCAAAAATTTAAAGTAAGACACACGTTTTACATTCCACAACCACCCTTGACCAAGATAATTTTTTATATCCCGGTATGTACAGGGTGTCCAAAATAGGGTCCTATATCTCCTTATCTTAGAAAGTATAAAATGTAGAGAAGAAAGTTAAATACGAAAGTTTTTTGTTTTTACCTAAATTTTTCATTTTTATAACTTTCTTGAATACAGGTTGTTCAGTTTCTCTGATCCAGGCATCAACTTTCTTATTTTAAATGGGACACCCTATATTCAGAGAAACTGAATAACCTGAATTCAAGAAAGTTATAAAAATGAAAAATTTACGTAAAAACAAAAAACTTTCGTATTTAACTTTTTTTTCTACCTTTTATACTTTCTGAGATAAGGGGATAGAGGATCTTATTTTGGACACCCTGTACATGGACTGTGTATATCTGTAGGACCCATTTTTGAGATTGCGTTTTTGTGTTGTTATTAAAATGTCCTTCAAAAGACAATATCTACCATATTGAAATATTAGAGGGTTATTATTTTCAATTATGTATATAGCTGTAAATAACTTTTCCATAGGAATCAGTCAAATCGGGTGTACCTATACTCAGATATTATTCACAAAATATGCTAGACATGAAGAGTTTATTTCGTCTATAACTCAGTTGTTTCTTGCCATAACTAACATTTTTATTTCAAATTAAAATAAAAAAATAATACCCTGTATATTCTTGTTCTTAAAGAAAACTAGCAAAATATAAGAACATTAAAAAGAAATATTGTTGTAATTATAAGACAAATCCGGTACGGTTGCAATAAGGGCAACATTTATTTCCATGTGCCTTTTTACTTCGGCTTTACGTGCACCTCCGAAATCTAAATAATTCGGTAGTGGGAATATGTAAGTCTTCACTCATCGACTACCCAACCTCTCAACCCGACCCCGTATTCATGCCTGACAAGTCTACAGTGAATGGTACGTTTTTGATAAAAAGATCAAATTTGCATTTCTACCTTATTAGGACAGGTGAAAGTTATCACATTGAAGATAAAAACAGTGCAAACTATTTACCAAAAAGCTTGTATGTTTCTATATTCCAGGAATGTGTTAGACTTAATGTAATATGCGGAGAATTGTATGATCTTTATTGTTTATTGTCATTTTTTTTGGACTTTTCTAGCAGGCTGCTAAATAAATTGCTAATAATTGTTTATAATATGGGGACTCCATAGGAAATTTTCTTTTATTTGATTTTTAACCAATCTTTAAACTGGGAAAATATTGAATAGCTAATGAAAACAAGGTAAATAACTCTTCCTGGGGAGTTACTTTTCTATAGGAAAAAAACAACATAGTTCCAGTAGAAATTATTAGTAACTAGTCACCCTATGTAATGTGTTATTTTATTGTATTTTACCTGCTCCAGAAGCTTGTTTTAAATATCCTGGATGTTGTACATATATGTGTACATTTATATATTTTATTTTGTTGATACTATTCGAATCGATCATAAAATTTAATGGTAAATAAATACACAATCATAAATTCAGTAAACAAAAATATATACGTATGCATATTGGGAAATATTTGTTTTCACGTCATATAATCGAGGAATTTATTTGGTTTGTTGAATTGATGAAACATAGTTTACTAGTTTTTGATGTAATATTTTAATTAATATATTCCCTTAAAAATTCATTTTGGTTTACTATATTAAAGGCAAATAGAATTCTGTTGATTAATTTATCGTATGATCTCTTATTAATTTATCATACAGTGTGTTACTAACTCTCACTTTTAGATCTATTACTGAAATTTCACAGAAACATTGTTATATAAAAATTTCTTGTCTATATCTTATTAATATTATTAATAATTTATTGTCAAATGTAGGTGATGTAACTGAAAGCAGTTTTAAGCCATTTTAGGCAATGTGACTGACATCTGTATCATGAACAATTAAAAACAGACTTAAATCTATGACAGAAGAGGTAGAGTTAGAAGTGGAGCTACATATTATTATTAAATCAATATACAGATGATAGAGGGAATACTGAAGCACAAGAAATCATTATTGATTAACATAATAATTTAACAAAACTTATAATAAATAATAATAATAACTAACTAAAATAATTATGGGTAACGGTAACGGTGGACCAAATATGGCCAAAAATGGTTATCATAAGAGTAATGTGCTGGAGAAAGACTTTGTAGTGACTGAAACCGTTGAGTGACTGAGTTTTTAGTCACTCAACGCTGAAGCCTAGCAACGAATCGATATTCTCTGTCACTATTATTATGGAAGGCGTGACGTTTACGTAACTTTTTTTTATGACGTTTTCTAACGTTTATGTGATGTAAACGTCAGTAAATGCCCAGTTAATCCAAGAGCGTCTGCGTATGCGCAAGGGAACAAATTTTGAACACTTTTTGGCTTATGGCCTTTTACATGAGGTTTGTGGCACCGTTCCTCTACAGCATATCTACTAGAGCTATACCTATTAAACCCTAAATCAAAATATATTCTTGGAGAACGGTATATCGAAATCTGTAAAAATACACACGGTGTTCCATTTAAAAAATACAAGTTGTGATAAACCTCTTCTTTTTGGGCCACCTTTTATAAATGTCAAAATAATAAAAATGTTTATCCCTTCAAATAAAAATCTACCCCTTCTTTACGAGTATGTATGAAAAACTTGTTATATACCGGGTGGCTTAAAGTGGATGGCCTATTAGACGTATAACGAGAATGAGTAATATGCATTTTTCTGATATTTTGGCTGTGGACATAACCTCGAAAGTTCTATAAAAGCAAAATATTTTCAAGGGTGTGGTACTTCAGGTTATACCGGATGTCGACATCAACTTGCTTATTTTAAATGCAACACTATTTTATGTTATTTCATTTCTGGATTCTACGTGAAATTCTAAACACATTTCACGTAGGATGTCCTCTCCGATCAAATATGTATAGATAAGTAATTGTCTATTTATTTGTCAGTATATAAAATAATCATTTCCAAGAATAACAAAACACACAACCTCAATTTAAAGAAATTTCCTGTCACAGTGCCCAAAGGCATGGGCGGCTATGTTTTAAGGGGTGAAAATAATAATTATAAAACTAAAAGTACAAATTAGAATATTTTATTTTAGTAAATACAAAGTTTAAGAATTACATATTCAAGAACAACAATTTATACACATATGTGTATAATATTAACTACACTATTTATAGTAGTATTTAATATTTACTATTAAAAAACAATTGCAAAATCATTGACAATCACTCTCGCGATCGCCGATTCTACATTTATGCATGGGTACTTACCTGTGTAAACCACGCCCATTGGTGACAGTCACAAAATCCCTAACAATTTAGGCGGTAAATTCAAATGGCATTTTTTGATTGGACCAAATGCTTGGGCACTAATGTAAACAAAAAGCTTTTGTTTTAAATATTGATGGTCACAAAATTGTATTGCTATAATTTGTCTATATAATATTTGGTCGGATGATGTCTTATACCTATCTTCAACTGTTTTTGAAATATTGACAGGTGAATATTGACATTTTGCAACTTTGATACCCTGTAAAATGTAAACAGTTTGAGATCAACCAAAACGGTTTGCACATTCGTAATCTTAACTTTTCTTACACTATCGTTTGACACCAATTTTATATTTAACCAGAAATTTAAAATTTTTGATTAAATTTAATCTCTTGGTTAAATCTGAAATTAGTGTCTAACTACAGCTTATGAAAAGTTAAGATAGGAATATGCAAACCGTTTTGTTTGATCTCAAACCGTTTAGATTTTACAGGGTGTCAAATTTGCAAAACGTCAATATTCACCTGTCAATATTTCAAAAACAGTTGAAAATAGGCATAGAACATCCTAAATGAAATGTGTTTAGAATTTCACGTAGAATCCAGAAATGAAATAACATACAGGATGTTTCATTTAAAAGAAGCAAGTTGATGTCGACTTCAGGTATAACCGGAAGTGCCAAAGTCTTGAAAATATTTTGCTTTTATAGAAATTATATATATCGAGGTTATGTCCACAGCCAAAATTTCAGAAAAATGCATATATTCATTCTCGAGATATGTCTAATAGGCCATCCACTTTAAGCCACCCGGTATTTGATGATATTTCCGCTGTTTAATCCGCAAATTCAATTTTTCACAAGTCGATCAATAAGCCAGCTTAACATTGTGTGCAACATTGTGTAGGTACTAAAAACATTACCTAGGGCATTATTGGGTATTCCAAACCATTGACGTTGAACAAATTACATCCAAATGAGACGGCTCAGTTAGTAGCGAGTCTCGCTTAGGAAACCCGCTCACAGCAAGAGTTAATCCAAACTAGGAAGACTAATTATGTTAAATGGGTCAGATGAACTGAGCTTTAATTCTACAAAGTTTGTACACGCACCGCGATTAAAGCAACAACTTGATAATGTGAGTGCGGTCGGTAATACAGCCAACGCCACCTAATATTGATACCAAGACGTTTGCTCATTCCATGTAATATGATTAGGGTTGGGTTTATAATATACCTAACTAATCTAATTAAAATTCTAGTCAGTTACATGTTCCAAAACTTACACAAAAAGTAGGATATTATGAATTAATTATGCAATATTTCTAGTTTTTTGTAGTTATGGTAATTCTTATGTAGAAGTTAAAATAAAAAATATATTTAATATTTTTTACAATTAATTGTAATTAATTGTAATTAATTACTTGTAATTAAAAATAATGTGTGTTCTCTGAAACGCATACATTAATTTGACATAAAATTGACATATTGCCATATAAATAATGATATAGGAATCGTAATATACTATTAAAAACATTAAATCGATTTAAAACAAAAAAAACCTATAGATCGCAATAAATAAAATAATTATTATAATAAAATTTAAAAGAAATTAAACACTTAACTAGTTCTTTCCTAAATATTTCGAGTTGATCCTCAACTCTTGGTCAGTAGAACGTTTGTACGATAAAAAGTATTTTTTGCCAAATTGACATTTTTAATTCAAATTGTCATCACATGCACTGATCACTATGATCAGTGCTCCTACTCCAGAAGGAAGTTACCAGTGGAAAATTAATAATAATAGTTGATTAATCAAGTCCACTTTAATATACAATGTGACTCACCTCTTGCCTATACATCTTCGCATCTTCCTTATTTATTTTCGAATTAAGTTAAAATTTTCCACATTTGTATTATCAACGAAGGTGAATTTATATTATGTAATAATATAGCGCATTTTGAAAAGTGAATAGGTATATGCTATTTAACTAAGTATATAACTACTTATGTCTAAATGTCAGGACAGGAATATCTTGACTTTTTTTTGTAATTTCGCGATATAATAAACATTTTCATAAATTATTTCATCTAAGTGTCAAAAACAAGCCAAATAATCACCTTCTGTACTTATTTGAAAGAGATGTTGAAAACAACTACTCCACGGGCCCCGACTGGCATTGCATTACTCTGGCCTCTCCATAGGAATATTTAAATGTCAGTCGGAGTACATATCCCGTGCAGTAGTTGTTTTCGACATCTTTTTTAAATAAATAAGTAGGATTGTCTTCCTCAAAGACAATAGTAACTGCTATATTGGCACCTGCGGAAAAACAGATCGCTATCTGTCTGTCAATTTGACAATAATTGTCAGATAAATAGTAGTAAAGACCAAAAAAGGGCACTACTGTGTTTCTCACCACTAATTATCAGCTTCAGTGTTTTCTCTATGTTTTCTATTCTACACGAACCTCTTTAGTTACAAATCCGATTACTTATATAAAAACACTTTCAATTAAACTGGGGTATTAAAAATACGTAAGTGAGAATAATAAGTTCTTTCAAAATTCTATTTCTATAAATATTAAAACAGCGACCAAATATACCACTTAGTTCACCATATATTTCTAAATTTATTGTTTCTTAATAACTAACTAGAAATGGAAGAAAATCGCTATCGCGATTATCGTTCCCATTTCTAGCCCTACCGGGGGTCCAGGCCTGCGGCCTGGGGACATCCTTCGGGTGACAAATGCATCTAAACTAATTTATTTTTAAGAAAATACATATTAAAAAATTTTTGTATCTGGAATGATGATGTAATTATACTAAACGATTTTTCTTAATATTTTGAAGAATTGTAAGGGTACTCTATTCTTGATGGTAAAATATCATAATTTTTTAAGTACTGAAAGTAGAATTTATTTTTAAGTAAACATTATTATTAATTTTATCAATAGGACCAAAAATATTGTAGATATTTACTTTTGTAAGCTAAAATGATGAATTTAACGGACAGCCTTAATGAACGAATTAATTCTAAACTTTACGTGCAGAAAGAATAAAAGCTGCGGATAATGAAACAGAATAATTAAATACTAATACTAATAAATAATTGGAATTAAAAAGTAAAAAAAAATTACCTCCAGCGTGACTCGAACTCGCGAAATCAGCATTATCAAGTTTTCAATCCTACGACTTTCCCGTTGCGCTACCACGCCTGTTGTCAAATGTTTACCTTGAGACGTTTAAGTATGTAAACTGTACGTGTAATGGTGTATCGGTAAAAAATCATTTTTACCGATTTTCTAATTGGAAAAGCATTTCGCTTCAGTATTTTGGTAATCAGAAATGTTTGGCAGTCAGTACTATTGATTCCCTTAGCAATATTTCTCGTAGCAAAATAACCTATCTGAAGTTTAATTAATTTGACAGTTTTTGTGGAAGGTGCTTGTCTCGTTAGTGCAATCTCACACCGGTAGATAAAATGAGAAAGAAGTTGAGACGGACGCAACTCGAGATTTTTGAAGACGAAATAGACGTAGAAGGAGTCAACGTACGGTCTCGAAAGAAAATCTCAAAGGATTAGAAAAAGGATGGAACTTTCGCGTGAATCAGTTCTCGAAGCCGTAAAATTAGAAAAAGGGTCTAGAGAGTCCTTAGAAAAGTCTGGATTTCGGCAGGCGTGACGGGACCATTAGGCGCAAGGACAAACGCTGGTGCTAACCGTATTTCTCTTGCCTAATGGCGATCGACGAGAATTTTGCAGAGGTTTTTTGAAAAGGCGTTTAAATTGAGAAAACGCGTAGGAAACGGGACGAAAATACCCCTACGCATTGGAGAAAGGCCGGGGGTGACCTCCTGTGGCCCGCGGGGTTCGTTCCGCGATCGCCCCTCGGAGGAGATAGCTTTGAAACTTTGTCGATTCGGCGACGGAATTTAGAGCGAGACAGAATCGACGCGTTTTAAAATATATGGATTAATGGTTCATATTCAGTGTTATATTTTTAAGTATTTTTATAACATGTTGGCACGTTGTAAGTTTCCTCTTATAGCAAAAAAATGTAATACCTATTATTTGATATGATTTTGTTCTATATTTTACCGGATTTACAAGAACATCAATAAACGCCTAGCACGTTCAACTATAGAATGCAAGTCCGTCTAGTAGAAAAAGGGAAAAGTAAAAAATGGCCCGTCGGCATTCCCTGCCCTGTGCATATGTGAGCAAGAGTGCTGGCTGGTGTAAAGGGTAGAGCAGTGCCTTGTTTCCGCGATGAGTATGCTTATTTATAGCAGAGTGAAACATTCCTCTCGTCAGAGGAACATTCTTCAGACTGACTACGAATGGCTAAAAATTCATTTGTTTTTCCCGAAACCACTGAAACTTTTCAGAAGCGCGAATACAAATGTTGAGTGAAAAATTCACTTAGTATGCTTATTGTCTTTCCATGCGGCGCACTGGAGGAATTGAAATATTTTAGGTGTCTGCCGCGCTAATGTACTTGATGATGATTGATGTGCTCTTCTCTTCTGGGAGATGTGTTGCAGAGACTCGATGCTCCTCAGTGCTAGTAAGAGTCTAATAATTTTACATATAATGCGATGGAATTCCCTTATGGAGAAACATCGCAAGGAAAACATGTGGACTTTAAAAGTTCTGGTGCTAAGTAGGTACGTTTATTAATAATAATAATTATTAGTTGGTTCTCTTGGGTGTCGCAGTATTCAGATTTGTAATATTTTACTTTAACATTGGTAATCATTAATTTGAAAATGATACTTATACAAATAGGTTGATGGTTATAGATGTTATAGATTTATATCTTAAATAAAATTTTACTTTCGGGTTGGAAAGGTATATACGTAGGTAGGTATAACTGTAAGATTCAAGATGCAGATTGCAACTAAGTAAGAATGCAGTATTTACGCATTGCAATTTTAGTTAAATTGTATACCTACATGTCCCAAAGATTCAGTCACTTCGAAAATTTGTATAGGTATAATATGTAATATGATTTTCTTTTTAATATTAATAATTTCTTTAATAATTGATCTCTAATAATATTGTTTTTATATCCAGTTTTACATGCAATCGACAATCCAATTTAAGCATCAAAATACATGCTTGTGAATATGATAATAACAATGGTAATATAGGACTTCTAGCAATCATAGGTGATTGAATCTCTGCCGTTTCCTTGTGATTATAGGACTTAACCTAATATAACGACTTGACAAATTTAAAGTATGTTTCCACTTGGTTCTTTGGACTAAACTACCAGAAGATCCTACCCAGCCTGCAGGGTAGAGCCAGGACAGAAGGAGACCCCACGAATCACCCACACTATCGGGGTTGGTGAAGGATGGGGTCCACCTCTACGAGGCAGTCCAGGCCTACAGCGATGGGGAGGGTATTTGAAGTACCCTTTGACAAGTATTTGAAGTATTTCCTTTAACAATTGCTCTTAACTGGTATACTTCCTTCATTTGACACAAGAATTATAGCTTGTTACAATTTTTTAACGTAGTACATTAGCGTACATGGTTAATAGTAACAGTATTAATACTCTAATGGATAGGTTAGGTTATAAAGTGATTGGGCTCGAAATCAGACTTTCCACCACGACCTCTGGTTCTATTGTGACGAAAGAAGTAAAATAAATAAGTTGACTCCTTCAAAAAGGAAATATCAATGTTTCCGATGGTGCACAGTAAAAAAAGACAAATGGTAAAATTACCAAGTTGTAATCCTAATTTGCTGCAGTGTTATTTTTAACACGAATTGGGTGGTATAATAACTAAACCTTTAGAACTCATTTTACACGAACGATATACCCGGCAAGTTTATAGAAATACACATAAATTGTACTAAAATTTACAAAACCGTGTGTTAAAAATTAATCAATACGCCATAAATACGGAATAATTACACGGTCAATATTTATTACACATTACCTTGTAAAATCTAATGTGTTAAATTACTTGTATGTAATGTAATAATTCACTGATATGTCTAACACTATTAAGTGTGGACTATATACACACTGATAAGTGTGGATTCAGTGTTAAAATTACTTCATTTTTTTTACTGTGTGGTTGTATTAATGTGGTTACATAATGTTTTGAGTTTTGACATATCTGATTTAATTTTAAGTACAAATTTCTATCGTAAGAGGTTACTTACAACTTTTGTAAAATTGTAAATTGGCCTGGTATTCATTCACCTACGATCGGAAACCCTTTAACCTTTCGGTATATGTGATGAGTCTATCTTTAAAAGTAAGACAGTTACGTCAAAATCTGTATACGCCAAATAAGTCTAGGGACGAATTCGTATAGTTAATTTTGAAAGTAAATATTGTCGTTAAAATAATCTTAACCTCATTTCGTGTTGAGATAAAATATAATCAAAAAAGAAAAAAAATTCGGCACTATATCAACAGTTGCGAAGTTACTTACTAAATTTGTTTCCCTCAACGTTGAAGTAATACAAAAAGTTATCATGCAAAATTAATATGAACTGGGCGGCTACCTCCTTTACTATACCAATCATGTATTAAAATATTTACGGCGTCTCTTAGCAGCGATATAAAAGTCACCAGAATGTAGGTGTTTACAAGGAACGTGATCTATTGAAGAAAATTTTATTCAAATCGTGGAAATCGACAAACAATAAAATTTATGGTAGTATTTGTGCCATAATAGTAAATATATCATTTGGTTTGCAGGAGCATTTACGTCGTTTTTGCGGAACATTTGTTATGTCTTCTATTTTATTTTAGTTCTGGCATAGGAATTTATTCGTGCCCGCCCTTTCGCTATATTTCTCTATCAGAAAAAAGCGATTGGCATGATAATGCTCAATAAAACACAGCGAGGGGACGCGAAGGATAAAAGGATTGCACAAACAAATTGGCTAATTCTTGGATTTGTGCTAAAATTAATGTCTTTTCATTGGTATCTTTACACTTGAAGCGCTGAGTTCGGATAGCCGTTAAATACAGAGAGCAGCTATTTCTTTTTTTATGCAATTTAACGGTTTATAAACCAAATTGAGATTTAATGAACTCCTAAAAAATAAATAGTATATATTTTACGCTGGTACTTTTTATTGACAAGTTTTATTTATTACTTTTTTAAATAGAAATACTCTAACAAGAGTATTTTCGAGAATAAAACAGAAAATCTCTATAGTAGCTGACGTTAATTATGAAAATATTTAAAGTGTCTTACTTAGATAAATTTGGTAGTGAATATTTAAGTATGTTGGTTCAAGTGTTCCAAACACTGTGTCTTGATTTAGAGAAAAATAGGGATTATTCTTGTAAACAACTCCTACATTCACATAATCCTGCATTCATCATTCTGCAACTTTTTATACAATAGCTGCAGGATTTTTCTGAACCGCCAAACCTGCCATCAGATAAAACAAAAAGCATAGCCAATTTACGACAAAATACAAATTAAAGAATTTTTTAAAGGAACATCCTGTAGATAGTAGTATAGCTTCTGTAACTCATGCTGTTATGATGCATTCTTTTGGGCTACCCTGTATTATACGAGAAACATCCAGTTTGTATAACCATTAACCATAATAAGAAAACCATTAATTTGCTTAATATCTTAATTATGGTTTTTTGTTTCATTGATAATAGAAATGGTGCTAGAAAAGATCCTGCAACTATTGTAGAAGTAGTTGATTAAAAATGTTTTGCTTCAAAAGGTAAAGGCTATCGGGTTACTGCGTCAATCATTATTTATCGTGTAATGTGAAGTGATATTTTTGGTCGGTAAACGAACAGTATGGAGAAATGAAAATTTAAAATTAGGAAAGTTACAAAATCAAGTTTATTGAAGTTTTTCTCATTTAATAATTAAATATTGAGATTTTTTAATATTCCACCAATGATATCTCAATACAACCTCTATTATTGCGCTTCTAATAATCCTTTAGATTACTCTTCTCAACGTCAGTCATAGTTTTAATTGGAAAGCTATGTTTTTTGTACATGCAGATTGTAAATTTTGGAAACCAATAAATGTTCAGAATCAGAAAACTAATTCAGTTTACTAATTTTAAAATTTAAATATCTATTGAATATCTATAATTTTTCAATGTAATCTCATTAAAAATTTAGTTTTTGCAAGCAAAAAAATAAATGTCTAAATAAGATGTTAAATTTTATATTTACTTGATAAAAATATTGTAATACTAAATAAAATATTGATATGAAGGACTAAATTTTAGGGGAGGTAAATAAATTGATAAAATACGAGTATGTTATGGAAAATAATAAGATCTTCATCACGATTGCAGAAACAGGTTACGAAGTAAAGCTTTTATTATATTCACTTAATTAATTTTTAAATATTTCATTTTGTTTTTAATTTAGTTTAAGTAATTTTAGATGTTTTGTTCTTTGACCTAAATATTGTGTATTAATGTGTAGGTATATGTAAGCAAAATGGATCAATATATTGAGCAATTTGAAATTGAAGAGATTGATACACATATAATTGATAGTAATACAGATTATACTGATATGTTGCTTGCTACAACGACGCTTAAAGTCATACACATTAACATTAGAAGTATTAAAAAGAACTACGAACAACTTCTGGTTACTTTAGATGAACTTAGAATAACATATTATTAAAAACCAAAAGATAAAGTTAAATGAAATTTCTCATACTTACTCAACACGCACAAAAGAGAAAGGTGTAGAACTATCAACCTGTCGGAAAACTGTAGGACAGAAATACTTTATGTTTGTGGCCCCCAGACTATACAACGCAGTTCCGGATACACTAAAAAAAGAACATAATATAAGGGCGTATAAAACGAAAATAAAAGAATGGATACTTACCACAAATAGAAATTTTTTTCGAAATTTGATAAACTCCAAAACCTAACATTGACATGTTTCTGTGCAAAAAGCAAATAATATGTGTAGTGAAATTGTAATTTTTATTTTACTTGTAGATTTAATATGAAAAAGGGGGTTTAGAGATGTGTTTAATGCTCGGTGCAATGTATGTAATGTATAATAATATGTAATGTATATAATGTATAAGTGTAATGAATGTATTTAATATTGTACTGTATGGTGTATACATATCGCAAAAAAGCAGTAAAACATTTTACAGCTTCTGCGATTATTAGTTTATTTTGCTTAGTTAATTTTATACTTAACTGTTGCATGTACTTGGTCTTGCAAATAAACTTATTATTATTATTATTATTATTATTATTATTATTATTATTATTATTATTATTATTATTATTTTTATTATTATTATTATTATTATTATTATTATTATTATTATTATTATTATTATGTAGCGGTATTTTCACCGGTTGAAGATGAACAATTTCATATTTATAAAGTGGTACATTTATTTTAAGTGTACCACTAAAGTAACCGTAATTTATTAAACTTAAAATGGACACCTTTCATCTATTTCCTTTTTCTACCAGAAAATCTTTTTAAGCCAATATATTGTTCTGTTATCGATGTCATAATTCATAAAGGATTTCAATGTTAAACACATTAATTGACAAATATTTTCCAATAAAACTTCAAAAGTAAGCATTATCGCCTTCAGTTACATATGAATGTTTTATATAACTTGATTCTAATTAGTTTTCTATCTATTTCAATTTCTTTTTGCATATATCTTTTTCATTTCAGAAAATGACAACAAAATTACGTTTATATATAAAATTTGAATGTATAAAACACTGAAATGTCATAGGACAGGATAAAATATATTAAACAAATTCACAGATCTTGCATCATACGCAAATATCGTAGGCGTATTGAAACTACCAGACGCTATTTTTGTTACGCGCTTTATACATTTCATTTATAATTATATTTATAATTTATACAAAGTGTGATACCAAAACCTTTCATTTGACGTCTCTAGAAAACTAAATCTTCCAGTTTAGAGATTACTTATTCTTAATGAATCACCCTGTATATACCTATTAGTCCACCCTGTATATATGTTAGTCTAAAACCTGTTCATCCTATTACAACGATCAGTACATACTAAACGTTTATTTTACATTCAACATTAGTTCATAAATTACTGTAACATGTACTGGGAAATTTTTTATTCAACGTGCTCGAATTATAAGGACCCACTACCGTGATACAACCAAGCAAGCTCTGTAAGTCAAGGAACCATGTAACCCAAACATAAACATAGACTGCTTATTATAACAACACAGCTAGGTCGCATCAATGAGCACGTCACCATGTCGAGGTCGCTCGCATTTGCATATCGCTGAGCGTTAATATTTTAAGAGACAGCTCCCATATACACGCGCCCAGAAGTATTTTCGTTATTAAAATACCACTTAGAATGAGATGTACCTATATATCGAATTATAAATTATGCAACATACATAATAACAAAAACTAACAATTTTTATCTTGCTGCTTTAGATATTGAAATGGATAATGTTAAGCATGCAAAATGAATGCCAGCGTATATCTACTTAAAACAGACTTTTTAATATCTATAAAAAAACATTACAACATAAAGTTGCGCCCTTTGCAATATTGTGCATTACAACTTTCGTAAGTTAATCACCTATTTGTTTGTTCCAGTCATGCCCGATTTCCATAAGTCATTAATTTCATATTGAGTGAAAACCCCGCCATCTACATTTGTTTTGTAACAGGATTAGAGAGGGAGAGACCGGAGCGATATTTCGTTGATCACAAAGCGGCTCCCCCTGTCAATAGCCGAAGCCCGCCGAGTTTTCACCATCACCCCAGCAATTGCATTTATTATTTACAGAGCATGAGTCTATTAAGTGCATTGGTATTCTGCGCACGCAGCCCTTTCATATTTAACGCCAAGGATGCAAGTAATTCCCTGAATAATAAATATAGGACAGGTGAAGTATCGCATTCGGGTGGTTTATGGCGACAGGAATGCACAACCCGCGAAAAAAGTAGATGGGGGAGTATTTGTTTTCTGAAACATCGTTCTCCTGTTTTATGTTTTGAGCTTCAGAGGGACTACTAAGTTTTCACCGTTATGTTTGATATTATAACTAGTATTATGTATCTACATTGTTAATATACAACACGGAAGATGCAAGTAATTAATTAAAAAATTCAAATTAATATAAAAAAAATTGAAACAAAAATTAAAGGCCTGCTGCAAGAGACCTAGTTATGGTATAAAATGTGACCATCCTGCTTTTATATCAATTCAGAAATTTTGTTGGTATTACATAATATACCATGTGTTAAAAACAAGAGAAGTTTTTAAATACAACTGCAGTATCAAGGCAAACTTTTAAAATTTGTCACACCAAATCACATTATAAAATTCAATGTGGCCAATTACTTAAGAAATTACCTCAAACTTAGCAGTGGCACAAATTAAATATACAGGGTGTTAGTTAAACATGCGGCAAAAATTCAAGAGGTTATTCCTTGGACTATTCTAAGGATATTTTATACTTTGATGGTTTTTGAAAAAGTGCTTTGTTGCGAAGATCTAGGACGAAAAAAATTTTCAACAAATCCAATTTTGGTATTTTTCACATTATTAATGTAGGTGAAATAAAAGTATGGCGTACTACACTTGGCGTATCAAGTAAAAGACATGTAAGAAAAAGGAGTTGTTTTTTCCTACCAACATCCCGTGATACTTCGGAGTGATTATTTTGTATGTTTTTGTACGAAAATGTTGTGTTTTTGTATACCTCACATATGGCCTGCTCGATCCCCAGACTTAAGTCCCCTGGATTATTTCCTAGGGAGCTATCTAAAGTCATTAGTTTATACTAGGCCAGTGGAAGATGAGGACGATTTAAGAGATCGGATAATTGCTGGGTGTAACTCAATAAGAAACGACCCTGGTGTTTTTGAAAGAGTTCGGGAGTCTATGAAGAGAAGATTGGATGGTTGCATCCGAGCTGGAGGTAGCCATTTTGAACAATTTTTGTAGGTTCACAAATGTTACATGTAATTTTTAGTAACAGATTGTTATTTGTTGAAAATTTTTTTCGCCCTATATCTTCGCAACAAAGCTCTTTTTCAAAAATCACCAAAGGATAAAATATCCTTAGAATAGTCCAAGGAATAACCTCTTGAATTTTTGCCGCATGTTTAACTACACCCTGTATAAAATACAATTAAAAAAAACAATTCAATTCAATGAGCTCTTCTTTATTTATCTCAGTAGTTTAAAAAAAATTTTTCTAGTCCTTTTATTTATGCCTTATTTTTTATTTTTAAATATCAGTTTGACATTTTCACCATAACTTCATCTTTACAGATCATTTTCACCATTACTTTGTGATGCTGTTTTCAACGATATACAGTGATGATCACCATTAAATAAAATACAAACATCTTCACTTAATGTTCTTATATTTTTCTTATTTTATATTTTTATTACTATTATTATTATTATTTTTATATTTTTTTTTATTTGATTTCCCTTTTTTGAAAAGTCGATTAATACAATGACCATTATTTTACATCAGTTACGCTAATGTACATTCACCTATCTGTTCTTTCCACATATTTTTGTCGCTCAGGGCATCCTTATTTGTAATAGTTTTGTTGTCTCACTGATTAGTATTTACCACATGAAAGCATTGCTCTAGTAGACTATATTATGAAAGAAAAATTCAGATTTCTACAACATGTAAACTATTACAGACTTTCTGTTCGAAACAACAAAAAGTCACTTTGAGTAAAAACGTAGTTATGTTTTATTTAACCCAAATATCGAAAACTGAAATAGTTAAAAAATGGTAAATAGAACTGAAATCTGGTCAACAATAAACAGGATGTTTCCTAAATATAGGTTAAAAATCCAGGAGGGTATTCTGTCACCAAAAATAAGGTTTTTTTTTAAATATAAACCTGTGACCCTACGACAGCCGTTATGAAGCACAGGGTGTTAAAAATAAAAAAAATAAAAATAAGATGAGTAATTGAATAAAATTTTAAACGTAATTATTATTTTTGATTTGCATGACTTCCCTAACTTGGTCAAATCAATTTGGTCGCTAATCAATTTCGAATACAAAGAAGTATAGACACAAAAATGAAGTTAGCGCAATAGTGCATATGATGACCTACTTTATTTGTAATGTTGTACAAGGTGATATATACTTTTGATAAATAGTTATCAATGATACTCACACCTCCATCACTTGTAAGTTTCTAAAGCTAGTAATTTTTTGTTTCATACCCACTGACATACTAAATATATACACCGAATTTGCTTAATATAGCAATTATCTGTCGTTTCATTAATAACATTTAAGAGAATTTTAAAAAGTAGTTTTAATTTCTTAACAGCAGCTTAGTTTGACTCCGTTAACAAGGAAATAGTGACTTCTATCTATACACGTTAAAAACAGTAAATAGAATTAGCAACGGAGCAAAGAGGCGAATTAGGATTTCCTGGTGGTACGTAAGCTGTTAGAACTCTTCCATTTACGTTTTTCGTTCGTATCTAGAACCTAATTTATCATGATCTGTCTGGTTGTTTAACAGCAGCAGCCGAAACTTGTCAACCGTGTTCTAGAATTCAATGTGGGTATAGACATAGGTATAATATAGTACAATAAGTATGGATTATTGTTGGTATATAAGTTTTCGATAATCAAAATATTTTCAAATATATAAAATAACCTAATAAATCCATAGCGTAATCCTCTTAAAGTGTTTTAATTATAAAAATATGAGTATTATATGAAGTATAAGTAGTGAAGTATATATAGAATGAAAATATGAGTATTTCTAAGTGCAACTTGTCGGACTATTGGGACTCGCCAATTGGAATATTTTCGTAGGTAATATAGAAATAAAAAAAGTAATGTTCTTCATACAGGGTTTACAAATAAGTCCTAAAATGATCAGCTAAATACAGTATTTTTACAAATACTAAATATTTTTTGTGGGTATGTGCTGTAAATGGTTAATATTACACTATACTTTTTACCTCTACCTTGGAAACCAGCGGTCCATTGGTTTTTCTATAGCAAGTATTCTCCATCAAACTGAATCATTTATCTACAGTACTAGGGCAACAAACAGGTGTGTAGTTTGTGATGTCAGACTTATTACCAGATTTGAAATATGGGAAAACCTAACTCGACTTCCATACTTCCGGAAAATACCCTCAGTTAAGAGTCCATTCACTAGTTCGAAATATGCCCAAAATCGGCGTTCAACTCATGTCTAATTATAAAAAAAACTATAAAAGATAGTGACTTTTATTAAAAAAGTATTGAAAGATAAGACTTTAATCTAAATCCCTATAGTAGTATTTTTTGGTAATTCTTTTTATTTTTAAAATTCCAGGCAAACAATTTGTACTAAGATAGCGTATTTTTAAAAATTATTTTCTCTAAAATACATGTATTGAACAAAAATTTGCTACTATAGGGATCTAGTTTATGTTTTGATCTTTCCGGTGATATATAATTTATAACATTAAAAAGAAGTTTTGTTGCAATTATAAGACAAATCCGGTACCGTTGCAATAAGGGCAAAATTGATTTCCATGTGCCTTTTTACTTCGGCTTTACGTGCACCTCCGAAATCTAAATAATTCGGTAGTGTGAATATGTAAGTTTCTGCCCATCGGCTAGCCAACCTCTCAACCCGACCCCGCATTCATGCCGCAGTCAAGTCTACAGTGAACCTTAAGAGACATTTGGTAAGAAAAAATACCAAGAGAAAAGTTCAGAAACTAGCAAAGATGGTGATGGACTACATAGTTTTAAGAAGTAAGGTGGATTTCCATCTGGAACCCGAGTTGACATTATCTTTAAGATTTATTAACTTATTAAATACCAAATCTGGGTTCATATCTACTTATAATAAACTTTTCATCATGAAAAAGTAATGTGTATTATTACTGTTAGGAAGAGTTTAAACTGCAGCAAAAAATAAAACATTTAGAGATAGCAAGGCTAGTATTTATCATATTATCGTTGAAGTACATAACATTACAAGTAGGTAACATTAGATAAATTGTTTGCATTGTAACAAACAATGTAATAATAATTAACGACAGTCTTCGCACAAATTCATATCGCTACAAGTTCCTTTTTATACTCCAAATAAACAGCAGTTAACGCTACTAAGAAGAATACACTCGAAATGAAGTTAAAAGAGCACACTACTGGTGACAATCGTATCTAAAGCATTCCATGCACGGTTGCACAATTGTTAACTGTCGCATCAAAGTAGTTTATGACGACAGAAATGTATGGCTACTAAAATTTGTATTTATTTAGAGAGGATAACGCAACCTACGGGTAAGTTTTATGGCAATTATAAAACTAGCTTTTTACTGCTTCAACTGACCGTTCTACACTAGATAAATGTCGAAATAAGCGCCCTTAAAAGGCACGTTCTAAACGTTCCTACATTTCTAGTGTAATTTATGGCACGCCCTTAGCTATTAAAGTGGTGCAAATTCATTTTATTATTTTTATGTTAAATTTATGTTCAATGGCCGTCTCTGAGTATGTGATGTTTCCTAAAATGTAACACTATGTGGCGGAAATGAAATGAAATGCTATATATTTTTCAAATAATTTTCCATGTTTTGTTTTTATAATTACTACTAAATTCTTTGAATTGTTTCTTGTTAGTAGTGTTTGATATACGTATTTCACGAGAAGTTGTGGCAGTCTACTGGAAAATTTACTTTGCTGTAATGATGAGATCATACAAGACATACGCCATATTGTTCTGGTATATGATATTTGGCTTTCGATGTCGATTATATGATGCAGGACATATTTTGAGCAAGTTAATACGAAATTATCGTTGTTGAAATAAAATACTGCAAATAAAATGTAACTGAGAAAAAGATTTATAAAAATAAAGTTTAGAAAGTAAAAAATTGGGGATTATCTTCTGGATTTATGTGAATTCTGCCTATTTCCAAAAGTAAATTTGAAAACTTGATTTTTTTACTTTTCCTGAATACAACATGATACTTTTGAATTGCTGAAATAAATTGACATGCTACGAAGGTATATCAGAATATTGTGATAACTGAAAGATCCAACATTGACGAAAAACTATACCCTGTTGTAGGAAGTCCAAAAAGTTTTTGTTTCATAATTTTTACAGCTGTGCAAGAAAAAATTCCAAAATTTTTAGACCACTGTATTAAATAAAAATGTTTTATTGGCATGTCAACATATCAGAAAAGTAAATTTATAATATTCACCTTACTAGGAAATAATCAACCGACTTATGACAATATTAGTCGCCATCAAAACAACTGTTTGCAAATACAAAGTGTAATTGCCCTAATATAGAAAATGTCAGACATATTAAATACCTAGGAGTAATGATTGATCAACACATAAGAAGGGATAAACACATGAGTTACATAATAAGAAATTAGATTATTAATGCGTAGATTTTATGCATTAAGGGAGATGTAATTATTTACAAATCCTTAGTTGAATCGGTTCTGAAATACTGTATTATTATTTGGGGTGGCCTATACATCAACAATCTGGAAGCCGTACAAGTAAAATAGAACAGGCTTTTAAAAATAATAGTGAAAAAACAAAGATTGTATTCAACTTCACGGCTATATGATGATGCTGATAACTTTAGTATAAAAAATCTTTTTACGTATTAGTGTCTACTATATATGTATTTCTGAGATAGTTCTACACCACGAGATAGTAACTACACCACAAAATTTATAAAGCAGGGGTCCATTGATATCCCACTATTTAGAAATAGTCAGATTCAACGATATATTTTTTATTTTGGCCCTAAATTATATAATTTGTTATCTGTCCATATAAAAAGCTTACAAAAATTTAACAAGTACAAAGCTGAAGTAAAGGAATTTATTTTAATTCACAAATATTCTATCAAAAAACTTTCAGATTAACTTTACTTCTCTAAATATAAGTAACTATTAATTGTAAATAAATTTAATCATTTTGTTTGGCCTGTTTACAACTAAACTTCTGAAAAAGTATGTTTATCCCACACTCTGCCTTGCCTTGTCTCCTGCCCTGAATTATTTTAGTTTTTGTAAGTATTGTATAATGACTAGTGTACAGGGTGTCCAAAATAAGATCCTCTATCCCTTTATCTCAGAAAGTATAAAAGGTAGAGAAAAATGTTAAATACGAAAGTTTTTTGTTTTTACCTGAATTTTTCATTTTTTATAACTTTCTTGAATACAGATTGTTCAGTTTCTCTGATCCAGGCATCAACTTTCTTTTTTAAATGGGACACCCTATATTCAATTACGTTTTTGAATTCTCCTTAAAATTCTAGGTCGACATTGTTAAGAGTATCCTATACCTATCATTTACCGTTATGAAGATATTAGCATTTAAAGAAAAAAATCTGTAAAAAACATCAGCTCAAAAAATCTCGGCAAAACAAACAAGACATCCAAAAAAAAGCTAAATAGGGTTTATTTCGTAGACAATTAGATTTAGAAATTACTTCAATGGATCGATATTACGTGATTAATATACAGGGTGTTTCTAACAGATGGCTCAAGCATGTATATGTTAAAACTTCAGAAAATCGAAAATCTCTTATGGAACACCCTGTGTATTATTATGTTTTTAGATTCTCTATTAAATTTTAACCATACTCTATATAACTTTCCCTATCATTATTTTGCTTAGTCTTCAAGATATTGACGAAAATGTGGAAAAAATGTCAGCTATTAATCATTATCGGCTATTATTAAAAATATATCTACTATTATTTGGTATATTATAGTAAATCTGCCTTAATACTGATTAAGAATATATTATTCTATTAAAAACTAATATTTTTTTTAAATTATTTCATTAATTAACTAATATAAACAAATCTGTTTGTAACTTGAACCACAAATAACTAAGAATAATCAACAAATAACAATAAAAATAATAAATTAAATCAAGTGTTCTATATGTACTCAATTTTCAGCTATGCATGTTGTTTATATAACTGCTAGTTTTCTTACAGCGCAATCACTTTGATTGAGCGCTTCAATTTCCATCCTGATTTTAATCTTTAAATCATCAACATTATTACTCTGAATTTGATAAACTCAGGCTTTCAATGTACCCCATAAAAAGTTAGCAAGTGGAGTTAAATCTGGGATCCTCGGCAGCCATGAGATATTCCCGATTCGCCCTATCCATTCCACAAAATAGTTCTTAATAATATTCTTTACAACTGCAGTATTGTGGCATGGAACTCCATCCATCTGATAGATGATCTGATTGGCATCTTGTTCGGCATCCAATAAAGGTAAAATGCAAGTTTGTAATGAATGCCATTTCCTGATATTTTACCTAAGGTACCTGGGACCATTTAAATATTGGCCAAGAAAGACAGGGCCTAAAATGTGTCTTTTATAAATAGCTCACCAAACATTTTCGTCAATATCTTGAAAACTAAGCAAAATAAGAATAGGGAACGTTATATAGAGTAAGGTTAAAATTTAATAGAGAATCCAAAAATATAATAATACACAGGGTGTTCCATAAGAGATTTTCGATTTTCTGGAGTTTTAACATATACATGTTTGAGCCATCTGTCAAAAACACCCTGTCTATTAATCAGGTAATATCGATTCATAGAAGTAATTTCTGAGTCTAATTGTCTACGAAATAAACTTTTTGTATGTCTTATTTGTTTTGCCGAGATTTTTTGAGCAGATGTTTTTTAAAGATTTTTTTCTTTAAATGCTAATATCTTCGTAACGGTAAATGATAGGTATATGGTACTTTTAACAATGTCGACTTAGAATTTTAAGGAGAGTTCAAAAACGTAATAGGGGGTTTCATTTAAAAAAAGAAAGTTGATGCCTGGATCAGAAAAACTGAACAACCTGTATTCAAGAAAGTTATAAAAATGAAAAATTCAGGTAAAAACAAAAAACTTTCGTATTTAACTTTTTTCTCTACCATTTATACTTTCTGAGATAAAGGGATAGAGGATCTTATTTTGGACACCCTGTACATCGGGACATCTGGGTGGATATGAGATGCACAGGACAAGCGTCTACGATTACGTGTACTCATGTCGGCTTGCGAGTTTTTTGTGCTTATTTATATATATACATTTTACCGCAAAGACTTTTAAAATTACTTTTGTAAATGTTATTGTTGCTAATGATAATAATAAATTAAAATTGAATTGAACTTGATGTATTATTGGATACATGAAAATACAACCTTGACTCAATTTGACCGACTTCCCATCTCTTATGGATTCCGGGATATACTTATACCTATTCACCGAGATAATCTATATGTATACTGAGAAATACACTACTCACAGACAATAAGGCGAACAGCGAGAATGAGCCAAAAAGGGAAGAACTATTTATGTATCCTTTATTGCAGCTCAGAGATGTTTCTAAAAACATTCATGAATAAAAATAAAATAAAAACAGGAAGGAGAAATCTTAAAAGTTCTCTTGCAGACAAATACCGTCTAGGGACGCTTTATGAAAAAATATAATTTCATTTCCTCGCCTATTGCGGAATTTTTCGCGGCTCGGATTCATAAGGGCATATATTTTGCATATATAATGTTTTTATTGCTCGATCGCCCCTTTCTGCATTATTTATCACCGCCTAATCTCCTAAGAGAATTGTTCCACATTTTTAGAAAATAGAATTTCAGTCGTAAAAGAGAATTATGTTACGTAACATGTTTTTACAAATACGGTCATGACTTGACGTTCATATATTCATCTTTAAAGAATAGCAGAGTTTACAGAATTTATATAAATTACCCCATTCTCGATTACGTGCTTCGCTACCTTTTCCGCCCTCCTCATCCGTCTCAGGTACCGTTCGGTACCCAGGCACTTGCACAATGGCTTAAGCTCGATCTGCAACGTGTAGTGTGCGATTGGTACAGAGTGAGAAACTAGAGTGTATATTCTGTATTTTAAAGGAAAATATAATGCTTGATAACTTCACTTGGTGAACATAATATATTTCCATATCCATAGTATGTACTAGTGTAGGTACACATTTACTGATCTGAAGAAGCTAGAATTTTAGCGAAACGATTCTTATGTTTAACAATGAAGGTTTGTGAAAAATCATAAAACATTTATTTTTTATTCAATATAGATTATTAAGAAAAATATAATTTAAATGCTTAAATTTTTTATTCTAAAAAACATTCCATTTTATCAACCGCTCAATGTTTCTTGACGATAAAACGTGGTTTTGTAGGAAAAGCCTTTATAAGGCGTATGGTATATATTCACCTAAATATATTGATTAAAATATTAGCTAATTTGTAATAAAAACTGTTTCTTTTAAAGAAATAATATGTTGTTCTTTTGTTTATGATGAATTTACTGAGAAGCTTGAGTACATTTCGAAATATTGGCGAATGCGCCATGATCAGGGCGCTTTAAGTAACATATTTGCACATTAATATAAACCGATTAAAATAACATATCACAAATTTATTAATTTATAAATACTATTCTGTTATGCAACGGGATAATTATCTCATATTAGTAAATGAGTTAAATAAGAGATAAATTATTTATGAAGTTATCAGATATGGTGCAATCAAGTTTTTAATTTTCCGTTACCTGTAACCTAGGTACGAAAAGGAATAACTTTATTATTTTTAAAATATTTCGAAAACAACTACTTGCATACAATATGCACCCCCAATATTGAATTACAACGGCATATCTTCATATAACCTCAACTTATTGTCTTTAATACATTTTTCTTGTAGTTAAATTTTTGGTTTAATTCCAATATAAAGATATGATATAAATAGTTAAATAAGCCAATAAATAATATTAAAAATATACTATAAAAAAAGAATAATTTACTAATAGCAAATTAAAGTTATAATAGAAATAAATTCTAATGTCTGTCACGTATGTATTCAATCAACATAATATTTTTTTCGGAGTATTAGAGCGAAAAGTTTTTAGTAGCAATACTATTGACTACCATGGACCTGAGCCAGATAGAATGTCACACCAATGTGATCTACGCATTGCTGTACACAAGACAAGAACCCTGAGACGGACGGAAATATTCTTTCGAAAAACTTCAAATATTAAATATAAATATTCAAATATTCGCCAATTTGTAATGTACTTTTATAATTTTATATAGTTTATTTTTAATATTATTTATTGGCTTCTTTAACTGTTTACATCTTTCTGGGATTTAAGCCAAAAAGTTAAGAGATAAATTATTAATGAAATTTTCAAATATTATGGTTCAATAAAGTTTTTATTTCCTCGTTGCCTATTATCCTATGTTTTATTTTCATTTTATTTTTTGTAAAAATGCCTGAGGTATATAGTACTGTGGATAGTTGTGCCTCAATGTAATATGTAACCGGATATTTTTTAAGAATTTGTCTTTTACAATATTCCTGTGAAGTTTGTAACAATTTTAGCAAATACAACATTTTAAGTGACAGAGAAACCGCGTTCTGCGATCGTAAATCCTATAGCAGCACATCAGGAGCGATTTGGATGTTGATATGGATATTGATCTAAGATTTGGGACCCAAGTTACAAGTTTAATTCAAAAATGTTTTTCCAAATTAAAGGTATTATATATGTACAAAGATATTTTGAGTAAGGATATTAAACTAAAGTTAACTAATAGTTTAATTTTATCTATTCTATCTTATTGTAACATTGTCTTTTGGCCTGCTCTCTTACTGAAAGATAAAAATACCTTACAGAAAATTCAAAATGCATGTATTAGATTTTCTTATAATTTGAAGAAATTTGATCACATTTCTGTAGCTTTTAAAGACTCAAAATGGTTTAATTTGCATGAACGATATCAAATACATTTGTCCTGTTTAGTTTTTAAGATAATTCAATTGGAAATGCCTGGGTATCTTCATGATAAATTAATAAAAGGTTCAGATGTTCATGATCGTATTACGCGCCACCGTGACTTACTACATATTCCACAACATCATTCGGCTTTGTTTCAACGCAGTTTTAGTTACAATGCTGCTAAAGTATTCAACTCGCTTTCTCATGACGTCAGAAGTGCCACTAGTCTCACAGTTTTTAAGCAAATTGTTAGTGCTCGTGATAATGTGAACTAATTAATATCCACTATATTAATATAGGGTGCATTCATTTATTTACTTATTGAATTGTTTATTTTCTGTTTGCTTTCTATACTTACACACTGTACTTTTGTATAATTTTGTATAATGATATTTCATTTACATACAATGTTATGAATTGTTTCTGGGGTGGTTGTATGAGCAGCTTGGTTGGATACCGCCACCCATAACAAATACTTTATTTATGTTTTGTTAAATTAATAAAGGCTTATTATTATTATTATTATTATTATTATTATTTGTTGCGCCTTTTAGAAATATCCTGGAATTTGTTATAACATTAGAAGATGTTTTTATTAGTAAATTTACGGAATTAGTTTGCCACGAAAGCATTGGCAAAACCGAGGGCAAAACACTAAACAAACATTTCGCAAATATAACTTTTAGTCATCCATGTAAAAGCTTTTCATTGGACGATTGTTCAGACAGATAGTAGCAAAGACCCAAAAAGGGCACTACGGTGTATTCTTAGCACTACTAACATTTACGATGCCCATTAGGCAATCATGTCGTAACATCATTCATCGATTCCACTACCTGTAATGGTAGTTTAATAGAGATCCCTGAGGTATCCTTAATGAGATTGCAGTAGAATAGAAAAATATACCTTTGACAATCATAATTTCCCCCTTCCATCAAAATACAGAAGAAAACAAGAGAAATCACTATTCATCGTCAGTTGTGTTCAAGATTTATGAGTGATACTCAAATAATAAAACTAACTAAAAGATAAAACTAAATAACCAGTAATACTAATATGCTTTTTTAGAAAATATGGGCGCAGTAGAGTTCAATTGCTATTTCCTCCAAGGAAAATATACGTGGGCGAAATTTGCTTAACATTTACAGTTAGTTCGCCTACTACATGCAGACTATAATCAAACTTTTATTTAATGCTCAGTGGATGTAGTAGTTTAACTCGGGTTTAATTTACAGAATTAAACTACGGCGCTGAAACGGTTTCAGCTGGTACTTATGTCCATATTGCAAAACTGAAAATGTTTGCATTGCTGAAAATTATCCTCTGCTACAAATTTGCTGGTTGAATTATACGTGCTTTGAAATATAAACTGCATGGTTAGTTCAGTTTGCATAACACAAATGTTTGTTTGACAAATATGAAGTTTATGGCTAGAGTTTATTTTTCCATTGATTTTATTAAGAACATTATGCTGAGTTGACATACATGCCTAATTTTATTTTCTTGTGGGAATACACCACTTGTAAAATAATAAATGTAGTTTTTACTTTTTATGTATATGTATCTTGCAGTTATAGTCGACATAAGGGGAGAGAGAGAGATAGCGCGAAATGTACAAAAAGAGCTAGGAGAGAGGGACCCATCACGTGACTTCATAGAAACCGGTAGGAAGCAGCACAAAGTACTATAGTGTTACAAGAAATGATGATTCCTAATAATACGAAACGTCGATTTTGATTCTGTTGAAGCTACTATTACTGAGGAACTGTTGAAGCTACCTATATTTGTAGTGAAGGTTGTGCACCAACGAAGTTAACGGCTAGGGTTCGAGTTTAGTGGGAAGAAGTTACGCGATCAATATTTCGCTAAAGAAGACATTGCTTCTGGCAATATCGTAGAGACCAAATGTCACCAAATGTCACTGTTTATGGATCTAAAGTGAATCTTTCGAGGGTGGATCTGGGGTTGGTGCCATTCATTTTCTTCGATAGGGTGCTAGCACATAGGTTCTTAAAGTGGACCTATCAGGTCTGATACTGGCAACTCTTCTGTTAATCAAAAAATCATTTTTATCTATTTCTTTTTCGTCGATCCTTCCCAAATTGAATTTACTAAGTGTCATAAACTGTTGCTGCAGAAGTGTGGACAACTTCACACCAATGAAGGTTGACCCTTCTCCCCTCTCCCCCATCCCAACGACACAAAAAATTTCTAATGGGAATAGGGGTCGACCTGCACCTCATTTGAAAGGTATTTTTATTCTCTATAGTCAACAGCGTGTTTAGTTTTAAAATCGATCTATTCGTTACCGAATAATTGACGTTTGTAGTTGCGTAGGAAGAAGAAAGGAAAAAAAAACGAAATTCTATTTTGTTCTCAAAATTAAAAATGTAAAACTAAATTAAATGCTCAGAGTATGCATCATCAATTCATCACCAAGCAGTAATATAAAAATTGCTATCTTAGATTAAGATGTCTAATGATTATACCCTTCAAAATGTAGTTTAGTCATGATACAACAAAATAACAAAGGTGCTACAGAAAATAAACGAATAACGCCTGTCATAGGGATGTATTGACCATCAGGATAATGGAGTTTTGGTATGTTTATTGAAATATGCATAGATGGATCGGTAGGAGGAGATCAATTGAGTGGGCGACTGAATCGCCCGACTTATCCCCGCTCCACTTTACCGGTGTGAAAACAGCAGCCAAAGATAGCAGCCTAAAATTACGGAAACACCCGAACGCTCATAGGCGTCGTTTCAAAAGGGGGCTATATACCAAAATCGTAAATTTAGCTTTGATAACGTAGTTTTTAATTAAAAAAAATGCTTATTATATTATAACAAGGTCATCAAACATTTATCCGTTTCGAAAAGGCTTAGGTTCAGCACAAAAATAAAAAGTCACACCACAGGAACTACACAATGAGACATAATTGCATATTTAGGGAATACTGGAAACATTGAAGAATTATAAATAATTTCGACCCTTCATCGTTAACTCCGCAATAAGGAGGTTTCTTCTGTCGTATAATCACGGGGTTGAAAACAAAAAATTAAAGAAATTCCTCAATTAGTAATTCTGGATCTGCCAGGATCAAAATCGCACAGCATAAAAAGTTATCTGTTAGGAGAATAGCCATCTAGGTGGCTATCACTTGCAGGCCGTCAGGGGGTTGAAATTGACATCTTTATTTAATTCGACTATTTGCAACTCGGAAACTACACATACTGCCAGGATCAAAATCGCACAGTATAAAAAACAATCTGTTAGGAGAACAGCCATGTAGGTGGCTGTCATTTGCAGGCCGTCAGGGGGTTGAAATTTGCATATTCATATAATTCGGCTATTTGCAACTCGGAAACTACACATACTGCCAGAATAAAAATCGCACAGCATAAAAAGCAAGCTGTTAGGAGAATAGCCATGTAGGTGGCTATCACTTGCAGGCCGTCAGGGGGTTGAAATTGGCATATTTATATAATTCGGCTATTTGCAACTCGGAAACTACACATACTGCCAGGATGAAAATCGCACAGCATAAAAAGCAATCTGTTAGGAGAACAGCCATGTAGGTGGCTATCACTTGCAGGCCGTCAGGGGGTTGAAATAGGCATCTTCATTTAATTCGGCTATTTACAACTCGGAAACTACACATACTGCCAGGATAAAAATCGCACAGCATAAAAAGCAATCTGTTAGGAGAGTAGCCATGTAGGTGGCTATCACTTGCAGGCCGTCAGGGGGTTAAAATTGACATATTTATATAATTCGGCTATTTGCAACTCGGAAACTACACATACTGCCAGGATAAAAATCGCACAGCATAAAACGCAATATGTTAGGAGAATAGCCATGTAGGTGGCTGTCACTTCTAGGCCATCAGGGGGTTGAAATTGGCATATTTATATAATTCGGCTATTTGCAACTCGGAAACTACACATACTGCCAGGGTGAAAATCGCACAGCATAAAAAGCAATCTGTTAGGAGAACAGCCATGTAGGTGGCTATCACTTGCAGGCCGTCAGGGGGTTGAAATTGGCATCTTCATTTAATTCGGCTATTTGCAACTCGGAAACTACATATACTGCCAGGATAAAAATCGCACAGCATAAAAAGCAATCTGTTAGGAGAGTAGCCATGTAGATGGCTATCACTTGCAGGCCGTCAGGGGGTTGAAATTGGCATATTTATATAATTCGGCTATTTGCAACTCGGAAACTACACATACTGCCAGGATAAAAATCGCACAGCATAAAAAGCAAGCTGTTAGGAGAATAGCCATGTAGGTGGCTATCACTTGCAGGCCGTCAGGGGGTTGAAATTGGCATCTTCATTTAATTCGGCTATTTGCAACTCGGAAACTACATATACTGCCAGGATAAAAATCGCACAGCATAAAAAGCAATCTGTTAGGAGAGTAGCCATGTAGATGGCTATCACTTGCAGGCCGTCAGGGGGTTGAAATTGGCATATTTATATAATTCGGCTATTTGCAACTCGGAAACTACACATACTGCCAGGATAAAAATCGCACAGCATAAAAAGCAAGCTGTTAGGAGAATAGCCATGTAGGTGGCTATCACTTGCAGGCCGTCAGGGGGTTGAAATTGGCATATTTATATAATTCGGCTATTTGCAACTCGGAAACTACACATACTGCCAGGATGAAAATCGCACAGCATAAAAAGCAATCTGTTAGGAGAACAGCCATGTAGGTGGCTATCACTTGCAGGCCGTCAGGGGGTTGAAATAGGCATCTTCATTTAATTCGGCTATTTACAACTCGGAAACTACACATACTGCCAGGATAAAAATCGCACAGCATAAAAAGCAATCTGTTAGGAGAGTAGCCATGTAGGTGGCTATCACTTGCAGGCCGTCAGGGGGTTAAAATTGACATATTTATATAATTCGGCTATTTGCAACTCGGAAACTACACATACTGCCAGGATAAAAATCGCACAGCATAAAACGCAATATGTTAGGAGAATAGCCATGTAGGTGGCTGTCACTTCTAGGCCATCAGGGGGTTGAAATTGGCATATTTATATAATTCGGCTATTTGCAACTCGGAAACTACACATACTGCCAGGGTGAAAATCGCACAGCATAAAAAGCAATCTGTTAGGAGAACAGCCATGTAGGTGGCTATCACTTGCAGGCCGTCAGGGGGTTGAAATTGGCATCTTCATTTAATTCGGCTATTTGCAACTCGGAAACTACATATACTGCCAGGATAAAAATCGCACAGCATAAAAAGCAATCTGTTAGGAGAGTAGCCATGTAGATGGCTATCACTTGCAGGCCGTCAGGGGGTTGAAATTGGCATATTTATATAATTCGGCTATTTGCAACTCGGAAACTACACATACTGCCAGGATAAAAATCGCACAGCATAAAACGCAATATGTTAGGAGAACAGCCATGTAGGTGGCTATCACTTGCAGGCCGTCAGGGGGTTGAAATTGGCATCTTCATTTAATTCGACTATTTGTAACTCGGAAACCACACATACTGCCAGGATGAAAATCACACAGCAAAAAAAGCAATCTGTTAGGAGAACAGCCATGTAGGTGGCTATCACTTGCAGGCCGTCAGGGGGTTGAAATTGGCATCTTCATTTAATTCGGCTATTTGCAACTCGGAAACTACATATACTGCCAGGATAAAAATCGCACAGCATAAAAAGCAATCTTTTAGGAGAGTAGCCATGTAGATGGCTATCACTTGCAGGCCGTCAGGGGGTTGAAATTGGCATATTTATATAATTCGGCTATTTGCAACTCGGAAACTACACATACTGCCAGGATAAAAATCGCACAGCATAAAACGCAATATGTTAGGAGAACAGCCATGTAGGTGGCTATCACTTGCAGGCCGTCAGGGGGTTGAAATTGGCATCTTCATTTAATTCGACTATTTGTAACTCGGAAACCACACATACTGCCAGGATGAAAATCACACAGCAAAAAAGCAATCTGTTAGGAGAAGAGCAATGTAGGTGGCTATCACTTGCAGGCCGTGAGGGGGTTGAAATTGGCATCTTCATTTAATTTCGCTATTTGCAACTCGGAAACTACACATACTGCCAGAATAAAAATAGCACAGCATAAAAAGCAATCTGTTAGGAGAAGAGCCATGTAGGTGGCTATCACTTGCAGGCCGTCAGGGGGTCGAAATTGGCATCTTCATTTAATTCGGCTATTTGCAACTCGGAAACTACACATACTGCCAGAATAAAAATCGCACAGCATAAAAAGCAATCTGTTAGGAGAATAGCCATGTAGGTGGCTATCACTTGCAGGCCGTCAGGGGGTTGAAATTGGCATATTTATATAATTCGGCTATTTGCAACTCGGAAACTACACATACTGCCAGGATAAAAATCGCACAGCATAAAACGCAATATATTAGGAGAATAGCCATGTAGGTGACTGTCACTTGCAGGCCGTCAGGGGGTTGAAATTGGCATATTCATATAATTCGGCTATTTGCAACTCGGAAACTGCACATACTGCCAGGATAAAAATCGCACAGCATAAAAAGCAATCTGCTAGGAGAGTAGCCATGTAGGTGGCTATAACTTGCAGGCCGTCAGGGGGTTGAAATTGGCATCTTTATTTAATTCGACTATTGGCAACTCGGAAACTACACATACTGCCAGGATAAAAATCGCACAGCATAAAAAGCAATCTGTTAGGAGAACAGCCATGTAGGTGGCTATCACTTGCAGGCCGTCAGGGGGTTGAAATTGGCATATTTATATAATTCGGCTATTTGCAACTCGGAAACTACACATACTGCCAGGATAAAAATCGCACAGCATAAAAAACAATCTGTTAGGAGAACAGCCATGTAGGTGGCTATCACTTGCAGGCCGTCAGGGGGTTGAAATTGTCATCTTCATTTAATTCGGCTATTTGCAACTCGGAAACTACACATACTGCCAGGATAAAAATCGCACAGCATAAAAAGCAATCTGCTAGGAGAGTAGCCATGTAGGTGGCTATAACTTGCAGGCCGTCAGGGGGTTGAAATTGGCATCTTTATTTAATTCGACTATTTGCAAATCGGAAACTACACATAGTGCCAGGATAAAAATCGCACAGCATAAAAAGCAATCTGTTAGGAGAACAGCCATGTAGGTGGCTATCACTTGCAGGCCGTCAGGGGGTTGAAATTGTCATCTTCATTTAATTCGGCTATTTGCAACTCGGAAACTACACATACTGCCAGGATAAAAATCGCACAGCATAAAAAGCAATCTGCTAGGAGAGTAGCCATGTAGGTGGCTATAACTTGCAGGCCGTCAGGGGGTTGAAATTGGCATATTTATATAATTCGGCTATTTGCAACTCGGAAACTACACATACTGCCAGGATAAAAATCACACAGCATAAAAAACAATCTGTTAGGAGAACAGCCATGTAGGTGGCTATCACTTGCAGGCCGTCAGGGGGTTGAAATTGTCATCTTCATTTAATTCGACTATTTGCAACTCGGAAACTACACATACTGCCAGGATAAAAATCGCACAGCATAAAAAGCAATCTGCTAGGAGAGTAGCCATGTAGGTGGCTATAACTTGCAGGCCGTCAGGGGGTTGAAATTGGCATCTTTATTTAATTCGACTATTTGCAAATCGGAAACTACACATACTGCCAGGATAAAAATCGCACAGCATAAAAAGCAATCTGTTAGGAGAACAGCCATGTAGGTGGCTATCACTTGCAGGCCGTCAGGGGGTTGAAATTGTCATCTTCATTTAATTCGGCTATTTGCAACTCGGAAACTACACATACTGCCAGGATAAAAATCGCACAGCATAAAAAGCAATCTGCTAGGAGAGTAGCCATGTAGGTGGCTATAACTTGCAGGCCGTCAGGGGGTTGAAATTGGCATATTTATATAATTCGGCTATTTGCAACTCGGAAACTTCACATACTGCCAGGATAAAAAGCGCACAGTAAAAAATTCATCCTGGCAGTATGTGTAGTTTCCGAGTTGCAAATAGCCGAATTATATAAATATGCCAATTTCAACCCCCTGACGGCCTGCAAGTGATATCCACCTACATGGCTATTCTCCTAACAGATTGCTATTTATGCTGTGCGATTTTTATCCTGGCCGTATGTGTAGTTTCCGAGTTGCAAATAGCCGAATTAAATGAAGATGCCAATTTCAACCCCCTGACGGCCGGCAAGTGATAGCCACCTACATGGCTGTTCTCCTAACAGATTTGTTTTTTATGCTGTGCGATTTTCACCCTGGCAGTATGTGTAGTTTCCGAGTTGCAAATAGCCGAATTATATGAATATGCCAATTTCAACCCCCTGACGGCCCGCAAGTGACAGCCACTTACATGGCTATTCTCCTAACATATTGCGTTTTATGCTGTGCGATTTTTATCCTGGCAGTATGTGTAGTTTCCGAGTTGCAAATAGTCGAATTATATAAATATGCCAATTTCAACCCCCTGACGGCCTGCAAGTGATATCCACCTACATGGCTACTCTCCTAACAGATTGCTTTTTATGCTGTGCGATTTTTATCCTGGCAGTATGTGTAGTTTCCGAGTTGCAAATAGCCGAATTATATGAATATGGCAATTTCAACCCCCTGACGGCCCGCAAGTGAAAGCCACCTACATGGCTGTTCTCCTAACAGATTGTTTTTTATGCTGTGCGATTTTGATCCTGGCAGTATGTGTAGTTTCCGAGTTGCAAATAGTCGAATTAAATAAAGATGCCAATTTCAACCCCCTGACGGCCTGCAAGTGATAGCCACCTACATGGCTATTCTCCTAACAGATAACTTTTTGTGCTGTGCGATTTTGATCCTGGCAGATCCAGAATTACTAATTGAGGAATTTCTTTAATTTTTTGTTTTCAACCTCGTGATTATACGACAGAAGGAACCTCCTTATTGCGGAGTTAACGATGAAGGGTCGAAATTATTTATAATTCTTCAATGTTTCCAGTATTCCCTAAATATGCAATTATGTCTCATTGTGTAGTTCCTGTGGTGTGACTTTTTATTTTTGTGCTGAACCTAAGCCTTTTCGAAAAGGATAAATGTTTGATGACCTTGTTATAACATAATAAGCATTTTTTTTAATTAAAAACTACGTTATCAAAGCTAAATTTACGATTTTGGTATATAGCCCCCTTTTGAAACGACGCCTATGAGCGTTCGGGTGTTTCCGTAATTTTAGGCTGCTTTCTTTGGCTGCTGTTTTCACACCGGTCTCCACTTTTATGTTATCATTACATTAGATCTAATGCCCGAGTTTCATATGAATGTCGTCAAATAGCGCCACATACTTTACATTGTGTCCGTGAAAACTTTTAGAAAATTTTGTATATTACTGCATGGAAGTTAATGTGTACGCTTTGAGCATTTAATTTACTTTTTACATTGTTACTTTTCAGTACAAAATAGAATTTGGTTTTCTTTTCCTTGTCTTCTCTTTACGCAACTTCAAATTTCAAACATCAATTATTCGGGAATCCAACGATTTCAAAACTAAACACCCCATTGAATAGAGAATAAAATAACCTTCAAATGAAATGCAAGTCAACCCCTAGTCATGTTTGATGAATTCTTGTGTGTTCACTCAACCTTCACTTATGCTCTAAAAGTTCTCCCCATACAATCAAAGATTGACCAGTTTCGGAGGAATTTTTTTTATCTCGTTTTCTTTTAGAGATATTAAGGTTATTTCGTTTTAAATGGGACACCCTGTATAAAAATAACGTTTTTCTGTTTCTACGTCTGTTTCTCATTCCTAAAATAATCCCGTTGAATTAATAGTTATTTATGCAACAAATTCAAAATGTAAATGTTTATTGCATGAGACGTGAAATTGTCCAAGGTGGCCGTCAAGTCGGGTTGGACTACACCTCGAGTTTTCAATAAACCCTTTTTGTAAACCCAATTGCATACAATATTTTTTCATGCAAAAACAAAAAAAAAATGTTTTTGTAGGTGGCACTAAGTGGGCGTCGATTTGAACGTTTATGTTTGTCATGATCACAAAACGCTGTAGTAAAATGACGGATGAGTGCAATAAAGAACAAGTTTTTTCACTAAATATAGTTCAATAAAGTTTTGTTTCTTGCATGAACGTAGAAAAAAAATAAAAGTTAAATATGGCATTTCCTCAGATTTCCTCAAAAAACAAGTCTTATTAAAGATTATGTCTCCACTAATAAACGAGATGCTTTATACGTTCAAATGTAGAGATTGAAGTTCATTTCAAGATATTAATCCACAAGGAATAGCATTTGTGTTGCTACAAAATTTGTAATTCACCAACCGAGAGAGGGTAAATTACTTTTAGGTTTAATGATATTCATTAAAGTAGTTTATACTAGGAAAACTCCTTTATGTTCCCTGTAAGGCTTCAGGCTGTATAAAGTCTTCAACGCCATTAATGTTAATATTACTATTTTGCCTTAATAGAATTTATTAACAGGTAATACCTCATGTAGCAATATTTGCGGCCTGTAGAGTAAGCTGTTCAGAACCACTGAATGGTGCAAAATCCAGACGATGTTCAAGCTGCCTTTCAGATGTTCACGGGAAACCAGTCAAGAGCTTTCAAGGATGCTAAGTATTTACTAAATTATATCAGACGTTAATAGATGTTAAGAGGAATTAGCTGTTCTAAATAGCTATTGAAAAGGTTTCTGTGGAAACTCGAGGTAATTTGAAAATGTTTATCTCTGCCCCATTTTAATTTCAAAAGAAAATTTGTGATCTATTCATTACTATTAATATTGAATACTTACTTTCAATATAAAATTTTTGATTGAATAATAATAATAGAGAGAGAGTAGTTTATTGACCATATTATATACAATTTGTACATTTGAAGTCACAATAAAACAATAAAGATAAAACAATAAAGATGTGTGCACTAAGTTTCAAAAACGGCAGAACAGTCCATAAAATCGGATATACTATAAAAAAATTTTTGGCTAAGCGATAGAAACAAGAATAGTTCATGTCCAGGATACCGAAATTACCAGAGAGATGAATAAATCTATTGTAAATATCAATATTAAGTTTGTTACTCTGAGTAATTTTAATTCGAGAGTAATCCGAAACCAAATAATTTGCATGCCTCGTGTTATGCTTGTGAATATCCAAATGTTTGGGGATTATGTCTCGGCGTTGGTGAATTCTAAGCAATGTCTCAAATATGAAAAGGGATGGCAATGTCAGTATCTTGAACTTTAAAAATAAAGTTTTACAAGGTGTACCATACTTTGCTCCTTCGATAATGCGGATAGTTTGTTTCTGGAGAATAAAAACTTTATTGGCGGATGTAGAATTACCCCATAGTAGAACTCCGTATGTGAGGTGGGAGTGAATTAAAGCATAATACACCTCGCGTAGCATATCACAGGTAAGTGTTTTCCTCAACTGTCTTAAACAAAACAATTAGGATGATAACTTTGAGCAGACGAAATCAACCTGCGGAGACCAATTCAACTTGGTGTCGAGCTAAATACCCAACAATTTATAATGCGATGTCGAATCCCATCGATCCGAACTAAACTTTAAAGTTTGTGTCTCGGAATCATTCAATTTAAGTTTGTTACAGGTGAACCAGTCTTTGGCAAAAGTCAGTCTGTCATTGCCCAAAGCTTCTGCTCCCTTGGCAAGCAATGTTGTGTCGTCTAATAACACACAAAAATCCTCACCAATAGAGTAAGGTAGATTATTAATAAACATGAGAAAGAGAACAGGGCATAGGACAGAGCCTTGGGGGGCACCGTTGCTAGTTGGCAATAAACCTGATTTGCATCCATTAACATCGACATACTGATATCTGGGAGATAGATAGGAGGAAATCAAATTTAACATAGTATAACGGATACCTTAGTACTCTAATTTCTTTAAAAGGATATCAGTATCAACACAGTCAAAAGCTTTGGTAAGGTCACATATTGTGGCAGTCGAACATGTGCTCTCATCAAAACCCTCCACCACCGATTCAACCACCTCCAACAAAGCCGATAGAGTTGATTTATTTTCTCTGAAACCAAATTGCGACTTGGAGAAAATTTGCGACATTTCAAAATATTTAATCAATCTAGGTTTAATAATTGTCTCTAAAATTTTACCAATCAGGGGAACTATGGCAATGGGTCTATAATTGTCCAAAGTGTTCCTGTTACCTTTCTTGTGCAGGGGTGATACTTTCGAAATTTTGAGAGACTCGGGCCAAATGCCTACATCAATACATTTATTAAACAATAAAGTCAGTGGTTCAATTAATGATTCAGCTGATAATTTTATCATAGAGCTATTTAGACCGTAATAGTCTAAGCTAGACGAGTTTTTTAAACGAAAAATAGCATCACTGACATCCATGTTTGTTATTGGTAGTATAAAAAATGAAGAGGAAGGCTTAGGTGCATTATTCAAAAACATTAATGGGTTAAAAGAGGAATCATTGATTCTAGAAAATATCTTACTACAAATTGATGTAAAATAAAGATTAAAATTCTCTGCACAAATAGGAGTATCAAAGTTTGGCTTCCTAGTTTTCCTCTCGCAATTTACAATATTCCAAATGGTTTTGTGTTTGTTATCTGAAATACTGATTTCAGTCAAATAAGCTTTACGTTTTTCATCTGTTATAGTTTTTTTATAAATTCTTCTATGGTCACAGTAAATTTGCCAATTTATATCAGATTTGTTTAAGTTAAACACACACTTACTATTTTTCATAGCCTTACGCAGTGTTCTGAGTCTATTATTGAACCACCTTACTTTAGTGTAGGTATTGGGGAATAACAAACATAATAAAAATAATAATATTAATGAGTATTTAAAACCTTCAAAAAACTAGAAATTCTTTAAAGCTATTAATACATTTTTGGTTCGCGTACTAACATATCCATTTGGTGTGATAAGAAAGCGTCACAGACCGATTTACAAAATAAATATATTAACAAGAACACAATTAACACAGAATAGAATGCTGCACCCAAATTAATGTAAGGAGAGAATAAATATAAGTAGAAAAGAAGGGAGAGGGGCAACAAAAGTTACACTTTAAATAGATAAATTCATTAAAAACATACTGCCAAAACAAAAACTATCTATTACATAGGACAACAGTAGAAATTGATAACAATTTCATACCCTTAAACCTATCAACGCAAGAAGCAGAATGTTAACAAAATAATGCCCTTGTGCAAAAGCAAAATGAATGGTCGCCTAAAGCAGTAGGTACACACCAGATAATAATAATAATAATAATAATAATAATAATAATAATAATAATAATAAACTTTATTGTCCGTTAGATCATATAAAATGATATGGAACAAGTCAGGCAAAACATACATTAAATATTTTACTATATCTGTACAAATAAAATCTATACAATTTACAATTACCACACATGATTAAAATACTCTTCTACTGAATAGAAACAATGTTCTAAAAGTAATGCTTTTTTGAAATGGTGTATAAGAGATATTTTCACAATATGACTAGGAAGTCTGTTAAACAGTTTTATTCCCATGTATCTGGGACTACTTTCGTAAACTGACAATTTGTGTTTTGGAATTAATAATTTATTTTGGTGACGAGTTACGTAATCATGGTAATAATCATTTCTTAAAAATTAATCTAGGTGTAGTTTAACAAATGACACCATCTCCAGGATATAAACACATGCAAGTGGTAAGATTTTCAGTTCCTTGAAAACATTTCTGCAAGTATGTACTTTGCTTAAACCAGCTAAATTACGAATAGCACACTTTTGAATTTTAAACACTCTTTGACAATGGAAGGAAGAACCCCAAAAAATAATTCCGTAAGTTAATCTAGAATAGAATTGAGCGTAATAAAAGGATAGACTAATACTTTTATCAACAATATCTCTTAACCTGTAAAACACTAAACAATTAGATGACAGTTTTTTGCAAAGTACATCAATATGATTTTTCCAAGATAGTGCACTGTCCACGTACACACCTAAAAATTTAATTGCCCCAACTTGTTCAATAGATTTCCCATTTATTTTCAACAGACTGCTTTCATTGTATTGCTTTAATCTGGGAGTGAAATGAATAAATACAGACTTTTCTCTGTTAACAATTAGACTATTGTCATTGAACCATGAAGTGATTCTGTCTAAATCAGTTCGAGCAGTCGCCTTTAAATTTTCAATGCTTGAATTTGAACAAAGATATGATGTGTCATCTGCAAATAAGTTCAACCTACTTTCATTGTCTATACAACCCAAATCATTCACAAATAACAAAAACAACAAGGGGCCCAAGACAGAACCCTGTGGTACACCACAAGTTGTTTCCATCATTTGCGACTGATATCCATTCACTTCAACTTTTTGATTTCTACAACAAAGATAAGATTTCAACCAATCCCCACAATTTCCTCTAAAACCATATTCATGTAATTTAGTGATCAGTGTGACATGATCCACAAGATCGAAAGCTTTACTCAAGTCTAAAAATATTCCAAAGCATTTCTTATTATTATCCAAATTATCATATAGTTTATCCATAAATCTAATTATGGCTGATTGAGTCGACTTACCCTGTCTAAAGCCATGTTGCATATCAGAAAATATTTCATATTTAGAAATAAATTTGGTCATTCTATTAGTCATTACCCTTTCCAATATTTTTGACAGAGTTGACAAAAGCTACACTGGTCTATAATTGGCAATTAACATTTTTTGACCTTTTTTATACAAAGGTATGACCTTTGCCAATTTCAGATTTTCCGGAAAACAACCTTCTTGAAGAGACCAGTTTATCAGAAATGTCAATGGAGATAGAATATAATAAACTACTGATTTAAGAATATTGCTACTAATATTATCAAAGCCACTGGAATTCGATCCTTTTACATTCATTATAATATTGAAAATTTCGTTCTCTGTAGCTGGTTCTACAAAAATAGTTGGAACATTTTTACAAAATTGAAATCCACTCCCATTGTTGCCACATTTGTTTTTCAAATCTTTAGGTAGATTAATAAAATATTCATTAAAAATATTGGCAATCAAGGCAGAGTCACTTATTAGAGTATTGTCTTTTTCAATGGTTTGAATATTTTGATGAGTTGATATAGCATTACCTGTCTCTCTATTTATAATAGACCAAGCAGCTTTCGATTTGTTTGAAGCCCTTAAATAGATGTAATCGTTATGTAGTTTTTTAGCTGCTCTAATTACTTTACGATATATTTTCTTATATAAAAGATAAAAATTCCGGTCTTCATCTCTATTCCTTTGAATCATTCTCTTGTATAAGAGATATTTAGATTAGATTAAATTTATATAGGAATCGACCTCCTGGCCTAATCAATCGCGACCTAGAAGATCTGTTGTGGCACTCCCAATCTATTTAGAGGACCCTGTCCAGCTTTGTCCTTTGCATTAAACTCCACAGCCTAGATAGAGGCTCCTCCATGTAGCTGTTGGCTCTTGGTCTTCCTTCCCCATGTATTTGAAATCTCAGTCTTGTCAGACCCTCGCACTGGCTCAGTACGTGTATTGAGGTGTCCTCTTCTTCTTGATGCAAGTTGCTTTTTCTGACAGTCCCACCATTATAGGTATAGTGTAAACCAAGAACATGTAAACAAAAAACTTTCATATAAGTTTTTACAAACAGGTAAATTATACTTATAAACAAAGGGATTTATACTTATCCACAAATAACTATAAAAATATGTTTTAAAGGATATTTCCATCAAGTGTGCAGGATATTCCCATCAAGTGTTCCTTTATTCTCTTCTTAAAATTTCTATCTGTTTGACCTATATATACCTTCGGGCATGTACCACAGTTCAGCTTATATACCATATAAGGAACACAAAAGAAGCTTCAACAATAAAAAACAGGATTCAACATACGCAGCACACAAACCATTCTTTCAACGATGAGTACAGAATTTTACATACAGAGAAGAAAGGGAAAAACTAAACTTACTAGAGTCACTAGAAATCAACAAATTAAAATCATCCGGTATATTACTTAACGACCAAACTGAAACGAATTCATCTCCATTGCTAAATCTATTTCAATACCCCTCTTGATTAAAATTGTATCATAAACCTTTTAACCCAGAACCCTACTTCCTTGAAATCTCAATATCCCACAAGTAAACTAATAATTTCAGGTACCGATACTTATATAAATACTGTTCTATTATTTGTAAACTTTAGTTGTAATACACTCATCTGAAGAAGCCATTGTGTGGCGAAACAATTGTTATGTTAACAAATTAAAGTGAAAATTTCTTTAAAACTACAGTAGTTTTATTATTCAGTCAACTAATAAATATTTTAAACTATGACATTTTATTGTCAAGTAAGTTAAACAGAACTATGTTCATTGTTGCGTTGTCTAGTGAGGCTGCTGTAAATCTGGTATAAGCTGCACGTATAATAATAAATGTTTTATTACCTCATCATTAATTAGTCGAGCCATATTACAAGAAAAGTCAACTACAAGTCTTCAAATTTCACTTTGTTACTAGAAGCAGCTTGATATAAACGATGCGGTGTCTATTTAATTACAAAGGAAGGCAATACCTTTAAAAGCGCGTTGATTTCCCTTTAGGGAAATTGGAAGTCGTCGTGTGTTCCTTTTTCTAGCGACGATGTCCTAAAGCAGAATTTATATTGTAATCGAGCTGTAAGGAACCGAGTATCTTAGTATTGGAAAAGCAATAGAAAGGATTGTCCACCGGGATAAGGAAAATATTTAGTCCCAATGGAGAAAGTTTCAATTCGTATCTACGCTACACAGGCACAATATAAGGATTTTATGGAGTGCGAAACTTTTTCAATAATATAAGTACAAATTAAACCGTTACAGGATTAATATTAGATAATTTCTTCTAGGAAAATATGGATTCATGTGACCCCTTGGCATAAATGCATTTGAATTGGGTTTGTGTTCATTACAGAGTATATTCTCATCAAATATGGAAGATAAAGTGGATACTCGAAGTGGATTGTTCTTTATGAAACATCGTGAAAATAATTGTTTTGAAAAACTAGAACTACTAGAAAAACTAGAGAAGGAGAACTATTTCTACTTCCAACAACTAGATAGACAGATCAGGGAGACGGTAAGCGAAAAAATTAAAATTATTTATTTCAGACAACAAGGTAAGCTAAACAGTTTAATAGCTAATAAAAATAGCCCATATACAGGGATTGAACCTGTGGATTTCCAGGAACCTTTCGAATTTTATCCCAGGGTGAGTAATTTAACTAATGTTAATTTCGAAGAAAATGAAATTAAGATACTTTCAAAAGGTTTGAAATATTCTCCAAATAATTAGGTACAGCATGAAGGATTTTGAGTCGCTCGCGGTAAATATGGAATTAGCAGTCAGTAAATTAGATAACATAAAACAGACAGATAGGTACGAATTAGCCAAGTTATTTAACAATTTGAAAACTAAAAACGGTCATAACGAAAGTAGAACAATAGTTAATTTGAAAACAAAAATAGAAAATAACGATTTGATCCTTTGCAAAGCAGATAAAAGTAACACAATTACAATAATGGAAAAACCAGATTACATTTATAAAATTAACAATTTGCTAAACGGCAACGAATTTGAAGAAATGCCTTCTAATCCTACTAATAAATTTCAAAACAAGATAGTGGCAATATTGAGAAGTAATAAGACTATTTTAGGTGACAATTACCGATTGAGAGTAATGAACCCGTCTCCTCCTGTACTATATGGCTTGCCAAAAATTCATAAGGAAGGTAACCCGATAAGGCCAATAGTTTCCTATATAAACACTCCCTCGTATAAATTATATAAAGATCTAAGCCACAAACTCCCAAAATTGATCTCCTTCAACTCCAAATACTCTGTAAAAAACTCCTTTGAGTTTCTAGAATTAACCAAAAATTTATCTTTGCCCACAAATTCTAAATTAGTTTCATTCGATGTTAAAAGTTTATTCACCTCAATCTCAGTCGCAGAATTAATGTCAGTACTATGCAATTTAATAAATCAGTCAAAATTAAACAGCACAGAAAAATATGAATTAATAAGTTTAATAAAGGTATGCTTTAAACAAAATTATTTTTATTTCAATGTAAAATATTACAAACAAAAAAACGGGTTACCCATGGGTAGTCCTCTCTCTCCTTTGCTAACGGAAATTTTTATGAACCATTTCGAAAACACACTGTTCAATAGTGACAATAATTTAAAATCACATGTTTACTTTTGCGCTCGCTATGTAGATGACATTTTTTGTATTTGGACTGGTACTGAAAGAAATTTGAGCGGCTTTCTCAATTTTTTAAATTCGCTTAATGATAATATTAAGTTTACAATGGAAAAGTAGGAAAACAATCAATTAAACTATTTGGATATAACAATAAGAAAGGTAGATAAGTAAATTAAAATTCTGGGTTTATAGAAAACCAACATCTTCCGACGCAATTATACCAGCAAGTTCGCAGCAGTCCTGGCAAATAAAAGAGTCGGTTTTCCATAGTTTAATACATAGGCTTTTAATGTTTCCGCTGGAAAAAGCAGATTTTGAAAAAGAATTAAGTGCAATCAAACAAATTGCAAGAAACAACGGATATAAAGAAAAACTAAGAGATAGCATGATAAAAAACAAAAGAAGGAAATTAATTTGTCGGGAGTTTTACAATATTCGGGAAAAAGAAGGCACCTATAGTTATATTAATCACGTCCCAGGTTATAGCGAAAATATAGCTCGCAGAATAGAACGAAACGGGTGTAAAACGATTAGTGTCAACAAATGTACCTACTATTGGGAGGATTTTGATAAACAACAAAGAAAGGGTTAATAAATTAAAACAATCGGGGTATACCAAATTAACTGCGCGGATTGTAATGCCGTGTATGTGGGTCAAACCAGTAGAAGTATTGAAACTAGAGTAAAAGAACATAAAAAATCCATATTAAATAACGCAAAAAATTCAGGATTTTCGACGCATTGTATAGAAAACAATCATTTTATAGATCAGAAAAATGTAAAGGTACTGAACCGTGAAAAGAAAGAAAAGCGCTTAGATCAGCTAGAGCAGTTAGAAATTAAAAAATCTTTAATTCTAAATCCTTGTACTACGAATGATCAGATATTGGATAGAATGGAGTAATTATATTTCTATCACCTACCGAATTTTGGAATTTAAAAAATTTTGTTTGAGGTTTTGACAAAAGAGTTGTTGATGTGGCTCTAGACTACCTAAATTATACGCTCTGTTGAACCTAAAATATACGAATCTTCGCAATTTTTTTACGTGTATAATTCCTTCTACAACGAAAACATCCCTATAAATGAACCCTCCGACAGGCGACATACCTTCAGTGGCTGCAACTGATTAAATTATTTTCTGCGGTAAGTTAGTTTTCTTCCCGTATACGTTAAACGCGGAGAGGTGTGGGATTTAGGGTCTCCTCTCTAGGCGTAGTATATTTTGAGTGTCCAGGACGCAGCCAGCAAGACACAGAGCGTCGGGGCGCCACCTTGCCAGCCTAATTGGAACTAATGGCAACTTCGCTGTGACCGAGCCGTATACATCACCTTGCTCGGACAGGCTAACCGGAGAAACTTGCTAATTTGGGCCCCTGAGACCGCAAACCGACGATGCACTCTATGAGTTATGCGGTTCTGCTATCTTACAAGGAATGCTAAATTAGGATAACAGCGCCGCGAGCATCCATCATTTATATGTTATACTTTGATATACTAACGGCACTAATTACTTACCAAGTTAACTTATAAATTATTGAAATGTACGGTTTTCCCAAACTAGCATATAATGTGCATTTAAGAACATGATTATTAATTAGTAGAAACAAAATATTCAATGCAAATCAAGTCATCAAATAAGGCATTCTTTATCTGCCTACCTTTCACTATATAATTAAAAAAAAATAGATAATAATAAAGGATATGTAACAATAGGAAAAATGGCTTAGTTAGTGGCAAAAATTTTTAAGGAGGTTGGGTAGCCGATGGGTGAAGACATATTTCCACTACCGAATTATTTAGATTTCGGATGTGCATGTAAAACAGAAGTAAAAAGGCACATGGAAACAAAGTTAGCCCTCATTGCAAGGGTGATTTGTCTTATAATTGCAACACAATTTCTTTTTAATGTTATAAATTATATATCACCGGAAAGATCAAAAGATAAATTAGATACCTATTGTAGCAAATTTTTGTTTAATACATGTATTTTAGAGAAAATAATTTTTGAAAATACGCTATTTTAGTACAAGATTGTGTGCCTGGAATTTTAAAAATAAAAATAATTACAAAAAATTACTACTATAGGGATTTAGATTAAAGTCTTATCTTTTAATACTTATTTACTAAAAGTCGCTAACTTTTATAGTTTTTTAGAATTAGACACGAGACCAACGCCGATTTTGGGCTTATTTCGGACCAGCGAATGGACTCTTAATAACCAAAAACTCAAAAGAGTTGGTTACAGGGCGTTTTATCAATCGATAGAGAACAATATAATTGATTAAAATTATCTAAAAATATAAGATGTTGTATTTGGGAAAATGTACTTTTTAACGTTAGAACTTGTGACTAGAATAAATAGAACTAAAACAGTGAACATATTGTTTACAATTAAGTCGTTTCTAAGATTTCTTTCAAAAGTGTTGAACTATTGGTTTTGTGGAAATCAACATTTTAGGTGTTATACTGTTGAAACTATCTAAATAGGTAGTACAAAATATCGTTCAGAAGATTACAATTTGGTTGCAATATAGAAATTGTATAGTCATATGTAAATAGTGAGTGGAATTTAAATATACTATAAAAATTGTGTACTTATATTTGAAGTAACGAAGTAATATGAAGATTCGGGATAACCGAAAGTGCAGTAATATTGAAATCAATTGCATTGAATAGTGCATAAACCAGTATCTAAGTAGCCAAGTTTAGAGGAAAAAATGTAACTTTAACTCTAAAAATTTCTAAGACACATAAAAGACTGACTTACATGGAAGACCATATGTTTTGCATACCTTCGCTTTGATGAGGAGTGTCCATTCATCACTATTCTTGACGTAGCATTTTATTTGTTATAAATAAAATGCAAATTTCAAAGCAGCACTGAAATCCTCTATATCCCTTCTAGATGTTTCATTTATGGATATCTTTTATTTTCTTTGCTTTCTTTCTTGAGCTTCGCTTTATCTGCTTGTCTTGTCAAAGGCATACGTTTCAATCCAATAACTGTAGAAAGGCATTTTTTCAGAGACGTCTCAACTCCAGATTGTAAAGTTATCCGAACGATTTAGTAAATAAAAGGTGTAAGCGTACGGTGTCGCTAGATACAATATCCCATATAATATTGTTGATTTTCTTGTAATATAAAAAGAAGATAGAGTTTTTCTGTGGTCATCAAAGTAATTGCTTTATATAGAACAAGAAAGGATAACACAGTAAGGTTTCAAGTAAAGTACATGTGTCTACTTTAATATAACTCCGGCATTGGAATGTTTTCTTCAATACTAGAAAATAAAGAGGAATAATATAGACAATTTAATGGACTTTTCAGCGAGGTATCACTCGACCATCCATTCCATTTAAGATTTTTATGGGGGTGCTGAGGGGGATTCAATTACAAAATTATATCAAAATATGTCCACCTTACAGTTATCGAAACGATGTTTTGTATTTTTAAGTACCTTTTCTCATTTCAATTCATTACACTATTTATAACATAAAAATTTAGTCCCCATATAGTCCTCATATTGATGTTGATTTGCCAAGCCCCATCAGTACCTGAAATATATAACTTTTTCGGGCATTGTTGGTAAACAGTGCAATTTTAGAATAATTTCACCATTTAAGCGATGATTTCAGTTACTTCTTGCAACAGCTGTGAATAATAGTGAGTATTTTAGTAACTATTAGTTAGTGACTATTCTAGCGACAATTATTATTTAGTGACTTTTTAGTGACTATTACTTAATGACTATTTAGTGACTAGTCACTATTTAGTGGCTGCTTAGTTACTATTTAGTGACTTTTAATTACTGCGATTGCCTAACTCAGCTACTAGATACAACAATATACAAGTTTATACAGTACCCAATGAAATTTAGTCAATATTCGAAATTGACTTGTGAAAATTTCGGGCTTTAACCTCAGTTGAATTTCCCTCACAGCACATCACATGAATATACGTTATGACTAGTATTTTCGCGAGACGTGACAGGTGAAATGGAAACCGAGACGAGTTTTGGTTTTTGGCACAGAACGTTGTGATATAAAAATTCATAAACACAAATTTATATAAAAAAATAATCAATCGTTCCAAGGAATTCAGGAAATTTTAGTACCATCAAGTATTAGAGTACTACGTAAAGTATATATGTACATCACAAGATAGTGTATGTAGACAAGTGTATGTACCATCACAAGATAGTGTCATTCGCTTCTAATACCATACGGCGGACAGGTGTTTCGATCTATTAGATCTTCTCAGTGCCAAACAAATCTTTGAGTGAAGACAACTCACTGTAATTGGAGGACGGTACATGGCGGTACATAACAGTATTTGTTGTGTACCATGGTACACAATAGAGTTCATGCTATAAGCAGTGGGACATAAGTAGGGACAGTATTTTTGGTATTATACAAATAAAACATAGAAGTTCACAATTAGTTTCAAAAAGTTTCACATTTAAAGTTATAAGTTATATGTAAAAATATTATTATAATAAGGAGCAAGAAGTACCTAATGTTTTTTGTGAGAAACTGCATTGAAACAATTGTCCCTTCTGATAATTAGTATCATCAATAATAAAACCATAGATATAATCTAGCCCTGCTACTATTAAAAATTTTATAGCGGATATCGCCCTTACCACCATCTACTCCAACTTTATGTCAGAGTATTCAACTTACGTTATTTAATTCGGTCTTATTGGGGTCTACAAAATTATAATATGCCTCCCTCTCTCTTACAAATTTTTAAAATGTTCTAAATGCCTCTTGTATATTATTAATATATAAGAGGAGTTTTTGTTCACCCCCTGTTTTGATAATTATTAATACGCATACATTTCGTGTAGTGTAGCTGCCCAGTAAAGAACGTTTTTTAAAGATATTGCAATAAATATATCTGAGGCGCCTACACATTTTTTCCATTATTAAGGCAGACGCCATATAATCTTAAGCCTTATAGGCAATTCAAGGTTCAATTATAATTTATGAGGATGAGATGGTATCAGCAAGCTAGTATATGTGAAATATATAGCAGGGGTCAAGCGCAAACTTTACACAGAGGGGCGCTAAGAAGGATTTATTAAGAACTGAAAATTGTCTTTCGCTTTCTACCATGAACATTTTTTATGGGAATTTGCCAAGATACGATATTTATGAGCGTGTCTATGTCAAATTTTATATCTTGTATAGCTGAGACGACATGTAATTTTTATTAGCAAAGGGCCGGTCGTTGTTTTTTGTTGCTTTCTGACTTTTGTATTTGTTTGCGATGGGGTATCTCTGACACGTCAACATATAAATGTCTCTTGGCATGCAACCCTTGTTAGATTTGTCTTAATTTGGAGTGAGTATTTCTCAGCGAAACCTTTTTCTTTATATTTTCTTTCTATACAAGCACGAATTGTATTCTATGTAAACTAATTATAACTATGAAAAAGTTGTAAAAGTATCGATACGAGGCTGAAATTCGAGTTGGGAAATTCGAGATATCATCTGATTACATTACTATACTAAAAAAATCACTATTAATTATAATTAAACTATTAGTCTAATTATAATTAATAGCAATTTTTAATAACATATTAATAATAGTTTAAGGGGGGGGGGGGGGTGGAACCTTTGGTTTAAAGCTAACACTGACGTAATTTTCCACATAACACCAAAACAAAGTGCAGTCCAGTGTTTTGGTATTTATTTGAAGGAGATCCGAAAACAACTACTACACTGGCATTGAATTACATCGGCATCTCCATAGGAGTCGCCACTTTGGGTTAATAATCTTTTGATGAATATTTTTGTGTATCTGTATATGGTTTTTAGTGGTTTAAGTCACTGCAATCCTCTGATCCTGAAATGGAAGTTTATTAGACAATTCAGTTAGTATATTTTTATAGTTAATTCCTTGAAAACCTTTACCTTTTATTCAGGTCACTAATATGAAATATCTATATAGGAGTTGTTTCTGCATTTTATTAGTACTAAGAAGCATAAAATAAAAACTGGAACAAAAAGCAATCTTTATAATTGTAGCATTAAGGTTGAAAAACTCTTAAAACGCCTGGCAAATTCGCCTTTAAATTGTGTACAACGTAAATAACCTTAAAGGGGCTTTGATGTGTACGTGTTAAGAACTTTTATAGCCGTTTAATATAAGAGTCCACAGGGAACTATGCCCACATTAGCGTTTCTCGAGGAAAGCATAAAAATTCACAGATAGTAGGAAACTGACAAACACAGAGCATATTTTATGATTCCTAGTATCACAATCTCCTTACTGCGTTTCAAGAATGTACAGGGCAAAAATATTCTGTTATCGCCGAGAATTTCTACCGTATAGAATATGTATTGCACGACACCAGTCGCAAAACAAAGCATCATTTCTGAATTTATTTATAAAGTTACGACGCGATAGCGATTCGATGGCGTGCGTGTTTTGTTTTCTTTCTTGTGTTCACGAACCGTCTGCCAGGAGCTGCATATTTGAAAAGCTAAATATTATTGTATCGCTTTCTAATTCAAAACATCTCTTTCATCTCCAGCCTGCATTCACTCTCTAGCGTTTTAAAGCGAAGCTCTTAACTTAAAATGTGGATTTAAAATGAATAATGCCCTATCTGCATCTTTTTATGAGTTTTGTGTATAGAAGTGAATAGGCGAAAATAAAATTTAAAAATATAGTCATTGTATTCGTGACCTTACAGAATTATTTCAGAGGAAACCGTATAACGAGGTTTCATTTTCATTAGAATTTTACAAGTTATCAGCGATATTATTGATTTTATAAAAATTCTATTTAAATTTTGAAGTCTCATCATGCTACCATTGTACAATTTTAGATAGAAATTTAGTAGAAATATTAAATAACTAAAACCAAATAAATGTCTCCATTTGCAAGGAAAACAGATGTCGGTAGCTTGAAATTATCGAAGATTTGGCGTATATCTATAGTAAGATTATATTGACAGAACTGGGGTACAAAGACATATATCATAAGAATAAGCGACTAATAATCTCTAATTTAAATTTATTTCAACAAATTTACAAAATAAAAATATCTAATTAGCGTATTGCTTGATTCTTTAATGGAATCATGGTTATAATCCTGATGATGTTGTTTGGTCAAAGGATCAAGTTCTGCAAGTTTACCTGATAGGGAAGCAGTTTTCTAGCTTTATCCATGGTGATGATTTCTGATGACGGATGACGGAGACAACTGATGAGAAAGGCAGTTAAAAAAATTAATTAATATATGAGAAACATGAAACTAGAAAAATGTTCGATAAATACAACATTTCTTCATATATATTTATTTGGAGATGCCGAAAACAACTGCTCCACGGGCAATATGCTATATGTAATGCAACGCCAGTCGGGGCATATTGTCCGTGGAGTAGGTGTTTTCTACATCTTCAAATAAATAAGGATTGTCTTCCTCAAAGACAATAGAGGTCGCTGTAATGGCATCTGCAGAAAAGCAGATTGTTATCTGTCTGTTAATTAGACAATAATTGTCAGACGGATAGAAGCAAAGACTAAAAGAGGGCACTACGGTGTATTTCACTGTATCTCGCCGCTACAAACATTTGTTCCTATATATTTCAAACAAACATTAAAAATGTACTATTGCATGGAATTAATAAAAAAATTATTATTATTAGTTAAAACATGCCGTAGAATTGTTCACCAAATAATTTGGGCTTGGAGAAAATACCAAATGAAAGAATACATAAAATATTAAGTATGAGCTAGAAATAAAGAGAAAAATATAGAATTTCTGGAACTGACATAGATAGAATCAAACTCAGAATATGTATACCAATGAATACCATATTGAATACCAATAGCTAAACCAGTATTACCAGTACACTTAAATATTTCAGGTGAAATAAAAAAGGGCAGACTGAATGACAAGTGACTAACCATATTTAAAAAATTGTATAGAAATTTGTCACAATTGGATCGTACTGAATCTGAGGATTGATCTAAGTACCAAGTGATATTTTACTCGAAGGGCCATGCATCGTAACTCCCTGTGGCTTTAAATATTAAGCGTTAGTATGATCAACCCTGGTAACTATAGATGGTTATATCTCGAATGGTTAGATGATATATCTAAAACGTCCAGAAATTTGTATTTAAATTTAGTTTGCCGTCTTAGTTTAGTTATAAAATAAATTTGAGGTTTTTGAAACATTTTCATAATTTTAAAACGTTTAGAATCATTGAATTCTGACTGTAATATCTGGTTTGGATTCCGGCCCACTTGTGCCTCGAAGGAAATTAAGTAACCGACTCCAAAAGATCAAGGGACGGTACTGCTTCAGAATTCGTTGCATCAAAACAAAGGCTTACTCGAATACTGCCAAAGCAATTTTTTGACCTGGGGTGGAGGGTAATCCTCCAGTAATGACAAGAATCATCAAGATCAGTTCATTTGAAAGCTTTCATATTTGGCTTGGCGGAACATACTGAATGCCGCTTATGCTTAGAATATTATGAAACAGTATAACCATTTTTTGTTCCTGCCCAGCTGGGGAAAGGATTAGGTTGTCACAAAAGGGTAGTAAAGGACAACTTCTTAAAGAGGATCTAAATAAGATCCCACCTATTAGGATGATCAGCTTCATTAAGAGGTTGGGCCTGTTAGGTGAAATATAATCAGATGGGAGTGACAATAGGAGTAGACCACATGGTGTCACACTCACTTTTGAACCTAACCTAACCTAACCTGATGTGTTATTGGAATATGTTCATTCGATATAATTAATGAAAGTTATTTTAGTGTCAGTTAATACTTATAGAAATAGGAGTATAAATCGAATTAAATATTTGAAGGAGATGCCGAAAACAACTACTCCACGGCCAATATGCCCCGACTGGCGTTGCATTACATCGGCATCTCCATAGGAGTCGCCACATCGTTCATCGAGACGAAATACCAGACACTGACCGGTTTTCGCTTATTTTGCGCTCATCAGAGTGCCATAGGTAGTGGACTCGATGAGCGATGTTGCGACGTGATTGGCTAATAGGCATCGTGAATGTTATTATTAGAATTAAATATGAAATATAAATGTTTTATCGTCGGACACTAACGATTCTAGTAAAAATACCGCTTTAAAGTTTTTTATGGAGTAACTTTATCAGTTTTAAAATAAAATCTCAGTTATATACGTTTGCGACGACCTAAAAATCTGAAAAAAGTGTATGCCTTTATATGAAAATAGTTTTACCACCAGCATCCCCATAAAAGCTTTTATAAATCCACCGCTTATCTCTATAATCAAATTAAAACTTAAAGAGAAAGCATAATTCTATACCATTGTTATCTGTAATAACCTTTACACTCCTCTATTACCAGTCTGTATTACGTTATCGTTCCAAACAAATATTGTACATGTTCAACCACCCCCAGACTGATAAAGGGAGATAATATAAATGCGTAAATAATTACATAGGGCAGTGTAGAATTATAGGGAATGTACTCACTGCGAGCAATTATAGGGAAGCCAAATGCAATTGGTTTATGATTTAACTGTTTAATACAAACTGAAGGCATATTTATTTGCTTTTCAGATAAAAATGTATGAAATATATCAGATATATTTTTTGCTTGAAAAAATGTGAGAAGTTTGTAGATTACTTGTACTCAACGTACTTCTATCTGGTAATTTGGTAAATAAATAAACTCAATTATTCTTTTACATTTTAACCCAAATTCTTTCACAATACTATTCCCTATCTGAGTGCCATAGGGAGTGGACTCGAACGAACGATGTTGCGACGTGATTGGATAAAGAATAAACCTTATTCTTTCTAATTATTACTAAAATATAAAATATTTCCCTTAATTTATTTTAATTTTATCATTAATTCAAAAAATTTTAGGTTTACTCACTTTGTACACACCAAATTATATTAATAACCGACTGAAAAAGTATTAAATTTTCTGGAATATCAAACGGAAAGAAATTATATATTAAAAATTGGGATTGGAACATTTGAAACATGAGGAAAATGCAGGCATTATATAAGTATTTATAAGCAAAGCATTTATAAGTATTGCTTCTTGTTTGGGGAGGAGCCCTACCTGATAATATTTTAATGAAGGTAATGAAGGTAATGAAGTATTACAATAATTGTGCAATAATGGTACAGGGTACTAATTTCTAAAGACAAATATGTCTAAAAAAAATAATATTATAAACAATACATTTCAAAAATTCACAAATCTTGCATCTTACGCAACTATCGTAGGCGTATTGAAAATACCAGACACAACTATTTTTATTACGCACTTTATACATTTCATAGTCCATTATATTTATAATTTATACAGAGTGTGACACCAAAACCTTTCATTTGATGTATCTAAAAAACGAAATCTTCCAGTTTAGAGATTACTTATTCTTAATGAATCACCCTTGCATGCCGCGAAGCGTTAATATTTTAAGAGACAGCTCTCATATACACGCGCCCAGAAGTATTTTCAATACTAAAAAGTTACAAACGCCAAGAACTCCCATATACACGCGCCCAGAAGTATTTTCAATTCTAAAATGTTACAAACGCCAATAACTCTTTAATTTTTAAGCTGAATTATAATTCTAAAAGTAATAAATATACCACAAACACGTTATGGAATACCATTTCAAATAAGAAAAACTCTTTGCCCAATTATTGTGTCATAACATATCTATTTATACTTTATGCAAGTTCATTTGTAAAAGATTTGAGTACTCTAATGTTAAAAAAATTAATAAAGCTTAGTTCTAAATTTAATTGGAATAACATTTCTATAATATCATATGTGACAACTCACACATACGTATAAAAATTTTCTAAAATGCCATCTCAGCTTTTGTAGCTTATATTCCTCTTACGAGAACATTCTCCTTTATTCCTTAATAAATCTAATTTCTGATAATGTCTAAATCAGTTTTTCCGAGAAAATTGAGTAAATGCTCCTGCCACTCTTATCCGCTTATGTACGTTTCAATACTTTCCATTCACTTATCGAACGAATCGATGGTATATATTAGAAGCATAAAAACATTTTCCATTCTGCTACCCGAAGCATGAACTCCAAATATCTGTAAAACCAAAACCGTATTACTCATACGGGGCTCTGGGGTAGATGAGGGGGGATAAAGTGAATTACTGCATTATAATTGCATGAAACAGTATCGATATCTCTAGTTAAATTAGACAAACCAAGTGGGAGCAAGAGCAGTGCAGCTACCAAATACATTATGATAAAGGGCTATCTGTGCAACGCAATCTTGATGTGTAAAATTGCCTCTAGGGATAGAGACTTGGCTTTGATTAGTATTGTTCTATAGATCATAGATACCGGCTCTTAAAGCCGGATAAAGATGACGAAAACTTCGTTGTTGATATACGTACTTTATGGTACAAATAATATATACGTCTTAAGTATATGTTGTCAAATGAACGATATATGTATATATTATAAGCGCAATGTGTAACGTGTAAATTAGGTTTTCCTGCAATCGCGCTGTCCTTAAAATGAGTATTATCGGTTCACTTTTTCTTTCTCATCGAGAGTAGCTTCTTTCTGTACTAATACAAAATACGAAATCTTTCTGTACGAAAATAATTTCTTTTGGGACTGATCCCGTAAGTATCAGCTCTTGTCGTAGACACACTAGTTGACTGTACAGGGTATCCCAAATATGATTCACCACCCCCTTATATCGGAACTTATAAAATGTAGAGAAAAAGTGTAAATACGAGAGTTTACTGTTTTTTTATAATTTGTTTTAATTAACTAATCTCATATACACAGGATGTTCAGTTTTTCCGATACAGATATCAACTTTGGTTTTTCAAATGGAATGCCCTATATATTATGACATTCTTGAATTCTACATGAAGTTCTAGACCAGTTTTATATAAGGTATTAACTGTAAAAAATTTATAGTTTTCGAGATATTTCCTATTTTTGTAAAAAATTGACAGATGTAGAGACATTTTTGAACCGGATTTATTATGTAACTACCTTATATATTTTTGAAATATTAATCAGTTAAACATGTAAATCCAACGAGAGAATGGACTTGTGCTCGGGCAAAAATTCGACTGTTTCGGTTAGATCTCCGCCTATTCAACCCCTACCTCATCGTAATTGGCTCAGCAGTTGACCAGGGCCGGCGCCTTTCCTTGACCCGATACCTACCTTTTACCTTTCCTTCCTTTCCTTCCTTTCCTTCCTTTCCTTCCTTTCCTTCCTTTCCTTCCTTTCCTTCCTTTCCTTCCTTTCCTTCCTTTCCTTCCTTTCCTTCCTTTCCTTCCTTTCCTTCCTTTCCTTCCTTTCCTTCCTTTCCTTCCTTTCCTTCCTTTCCTTCCTTTCCTTCCTTTCCTTCCTTTCCTTCCTTTCCTTACTTCCTTCCTTTCCGTCCTTCCCTTCCTTCCCTTCCTTCCCTTCCTTCCCTTCCTTTCCTTACCTTTTACCGATGTTCTTACCTTTTAAATAATAAATGTCTTATTTTACGAATATTGAGAGTTTATATTACATAAATAAATTATATATTTAGCGCTGATAAATTTATTTCACCTAATTAACCTACTACACTGAAGAAGCGCTAGATTTTATGTATAACGGGCCTATGTAGCTCGCTATACACTCCTCTCACTCTAATTGCCAATGCGCAAAGCCCGTCCATTCTCTCGTTGGATTTAGTTTAGAATATTAGGCGTACTGGAATTCTGAAAATTTGTATAGAGGGTTTCTCGCAATTTTATATCGATTAAAAATCTTGGCGTTGAGGTGAGATTTCCGGGAAGTCGATGTCAACTTGCTTATTTCAAATGAAATATACTATTTTTTATTTCGATTTTAGATTCCACGTCAAATTTAAAGGTAAGTTTCATGAGCATACCCCTATCCTTATTCTTGATCGTTTTCGAGACATTTTGATTTTTCAAAAATTACTCAAAATACATCTCGTTCTCTCTTTCAGTTTGTAACCTAAACACTTGAAATTTCAAGGGAGTAACACTGAAATGTATTAAAATATGTAGAAAATACGAAAGCTGGTTTAAAACTCAATAACCCACTTATTGTAAAAGAAACACTGTGTTTTATATTGCTAACCTATGTACTTTTTAATTCTCTTTCGATTGGTATTAACATACCCTATATCTAAATTTCACCGATTTGAAGATATTTGGACATTATGCAGGAACGAGAATAGTCGTAGTTTTCTAGAAACGGCTAACTAAATGTCTACATGGTACACCCTGTATAAGTACATGACTATTTAGATAAAATATTAACAAGAATAAGGATGCAAGATGGTACAATATAATTTGCATATAATTTATATTCTGTAATCACATCACATTCTGCATCAAATAGTCTTTCAACAAGAACCTAATCCTTTAACTCAAAAGCCGACACATACCAAAATCACGACACGTGACAAGGATAAATGTCGAAACTGACCCTTAAGGGCTTTTATCTACAATACTTTCCTTGTACGTCGCATTAGCGTGCATTAGCATGAGACATTATATACCGAGTCCTTCATTATTCGCAATGTGTATCTGGCTGTGGAGAAAGATAAGATAGCTTTGGTATATCGTCGCCCCTGTTTGTGAATGGTCAATACTTCAGTTGATGGATGGACGGATGGGATCACCCCCATACACGTCTCTGTCGTGGAGATGTTGAAGTTTTATATCAGCAGTTCTTTTTTAGTTGTATGCTTCGATTTTTGTCGGTCATGTACCTCTTGAGATTTCACTTTACGAATAGATGACAGTGACCTATAATATATTTTATAGAGAGTCGCATGTCACTTATGTTTACTTTTTCTAGTTTTAAAACATACGTAAAGCTTTCACAAAAATACAGCTTAAAAAAAAAAAAATTCAGCTGCACTTCGAAAATATTAAACTCCCGCCTCTAAATGATTTTCAAGCAAATATTGGTTTTTACTGTTTAAATTAACTTGAGCTAATGAAAAATATATCTCCTATAACTGCTATAACTATATAGTTTTTTTATCCTTCAGTATTTTAGGATAAATATTTAAGTATATATTTCTGAATAAACAAATATATACCGAATATAGTATCTCGTAGATAGTTTACATATCTCGTACAGGAAACTTAAATACATACATAGATATTATGAATATATTTTAAGACATATTTTTTAATATTACATTATTTAACTTTACATATTTATTTATAGAAATTAAGCCAAAAATAACAAAGCAAGAGATACATTTTTATTCAAATATTATGATTTAATGAAGCTTAAATTTTCCTTGTTAGGTACGTAAAAGAAAACTTCATTATTTAAAGGAATATATCGCAAAGAAATATGTCATAAGACCCCCTGCCACATATGTACCTGAACACTCTTGAAGCAGAGTACGTATGGTGTATTAGGCAGAGGAGGACCGCTATATTTTTGTTTTGTTAGAAAGAATTTAAAATAGAAAAGAAAAAAATATATTTTTCTTTGAAAATTTCACGCAAACATCATATTAACGTTAAGAAATGGCATTTCTTAACGTTGCCATGAGTGCCTGGCGTGTGTAAGCACGACAGGAGCGATACACACGGCTCCCACAGAGGCTCTGGAGGCGCTCCTGTCTCTCCCTAAACTGCATATAGTGGTCGAGGGGGAGACAAGGAGGGCTTCTTATAGGGTCAAGCAGTGGGGGCGGTGGCTAGGTAAAAGCCACGATGGTGGACATACAAGCATTCTTGGAAAAGTTGTGGGAGGAGACAGTCTGCTGGACGCACCCAGTAACAGGATATCTCCCACTTATATGTTTCTCAAATCTTACATAGTAGAGATACCGGACAGGGACGCTTGGCTCGCAAATCCTGATGCTCAGGTCTCGAACGGGCTCGTCTGGTTTACGGATGGGTCCAAGACAGACCAGGGCTCAGGGGCGGGAGTCCGGGGCGTGCGCCCGGAGGCAAGACTATCCTTCTCCTTGGGGAAGTATGCCACGGTTTTTCAGGCGGAAGTGTTTGCTATCTCTGCATGTGTTCAGGAAAATCTCAAAAGGAGATATTCCAATCAGCATATCCAGATATGCACCGACAGTCAGGCAGCTTTACGTGCCTTGATCTCTTACAGGATCACCTCCAGGGCGGTCCTAGAGTGTGTTAATGGTCTGACCCAATTGGGACAGAACAATCAGGTAAAATTGACCTGGGTACCGGGTCATCACAACATAACAGGAAATGAGGAGGCCGATGCACTGGCTAAGAGAGATTCAAGTATACAGTTTACAGGACCCGAACCAGTGCTGGGGCTTCCGCCTAGTTATGTAGCAAGGTCCATTGAAAACTGGATCAAGGAATGATCAGAAGAAGAATGGTCAAACGGGACTGGGCTGCGACAAGCCAGGCTCTTAATTGAAGGGCCTTGGTAGAACGCAACTGGATCAATACTTGCGCTAAGTTATAACAGCATAAGGATTTGTCTCAGGATATTAGGGAGACAAATCTCTTATATCTTATTCTGATAATCTCTTCCAATAGCTCCCAACTAGCGGCAGGCACAATGGGTCGAAAGACCTGAGTGCTGCGGGTGACCGCGCCGCCTATGAACAACAACAACAACGTTGCCATGACAATCTATATGTATTTCTTGGGAAATATTGGGTAATATTTCCCTGGAAGATATTACAGTGTAAATTTATTGACATAATAAAAAGTGACAACAGGACATTATGAAATGATAATAATGAATAAATAAAATTTAAATAACTCTAAAAACGAATTAAATATATATTTACTTTTGGTAGAATGGAAGTGATAGAATGTGGCCATCATATTAAATTGATAGAAAGTGACGTCATATAGCCCGAACTACAGTAGCTATATACTAAACATAGTGACGACAATACAACCTACAACTTTTTCATTTGTCGGCTAGTTAGACGACTAATGGCGGTGGAACTAATTAAAGCATAGTGATTGGTTTGGAAGTCAATCATATCTAATATGGTTAATTTCCAACCAATCAGAATCGACGCCTCATCACATCGGGGTAGGAGCTTTGGCCTATTGTCGCTACTGTCTTTAGTATATAGCCACTGGAGCCCGAACCAAATATCACTTACGTATGACTTTTAGTCGGTGTTACTGTCAATCGTCATTACACATCCTGTATATGCATACATATTGTCAAGAATATACTCCAGAGTTATATTTTTATATAACAGCCACTGATAAATAAACATAAAAAATTGGTAGGGAGCTATATTTAAAATATATTTTTTTAAGTGATAGTTTCAAGTGAATTCGCCATGTTCGTTTCGTTGCAACGCAGTAGCATATAAGAGAAATTATTGCCTTCGGAGGCATTAAGAATTTTTCATTTTGGTTTTACACAACTTTACAGAAACTCCGTGACACCAAGAAGGCGCACTGTTTTCAAACGAAGTAAAAATTAATGTAATTTTAAAAAAGTAACAATATGCACGGTTTAGATAAATATTTAATTTACGCGATACGATGGATCATCTTCCCTCCCCCTAAAATTGAAAGCAATTAATAAGCAACATATTAATTTTTAAATTCTATTTTAAGCTGCGCTCAATTCCCAATGATGAATTAATAGATAATTGAATTTTATGTATGAAAGGTATAAACTAACTCAATTATACACTTTTCATGCCTCATTAAAAGTACCATACATCGAAAATACGTTGTTAGCGTAATAACTTCTGAAGTTTTGAAGTCTGAAGTATTCTGTATAAACATCGACGAATAAAGTTTTAAGTACTCCATTACTTCTAACTTGGCATTCAATATTTACTGATATTCGACATTAAAAAAGTTTCAACGCTTAAGGGCAATTTATGAAATTAATTAGTGCAAAACTCATTTAGCCTGCAAAAGGAATATAATAGCAAAAAATTGAACGGCGATATTAAACGCTTCGTGCTGCCAATTATGTTAAAATTGACACAGTAATTCTCATTAATTGAAACGATTTTCCGCCGGTACAACTGTTATTAGTTTATGAATTCATACATTCTGTACATCTATTTAAGTCTGGTTATATTATCGTCCAATATATTACTATTACGTATTGTTAACTTTTATATTCCTTAAATTCTATTTAATAGGATGTTAGGTTTCCAACCTCTGCCATAATTGTAAAGTAATAAATAATAATAATAATAATAATAATAATAATAATAATAATAATAATAATAATAATAATATCTCTACCCCTCATTCTAATCACAAGGATTAGCCCGAAAGTCTGAGACTTGTGTGGGAGAGGGGGCGGCATATTAGTATTTTGCGGGCCGCATTTGCGCCTCAGGAACGACTTACGTTGGTAGGCCCTAACCATCATTCAGTGCTGGAATGAGGGAAACCTGGAAAACCTCATTAGTTAGGGGGACAAGTCAAACATCAACTGATTTTAATCTCTCACATTAACGCCAAGTTGATATTCTTCCAATCCTAGGCCATCGCCAGGATGGTTGCCAAGCCATCCCTGCGAATAAGCGTTGATCTACGAGTAAACAATTTAATGAAAAATTGTTTGGCGGAATTGGGATTAGAACCCACGACCTCTGGGTTGAGCGATCGAGACGCTAAGCCCTGAGCTACCTGCTCGGTATTAATTAATATTAATATACTATATACTATATACTATTAATAATAGTAATAATAATAACAAGATTTATTTAACTTTTCAAATATATCAATCGAGCTTCCTGTTTCACAGATATACAATATATATGGCTTTTAAAATGGAATTATTTGCATATTTTGCTATACGGAGAAATTAAGATCTAGATATAGCTATATAGCCAATATAAGGTTCAATCTTTCAACCCTTCAATCGGGTCAGTGACTCAAAGTTTAGCATGTCGTTTAACACAGAGGTTATGGGTTCGAATCCCCATTCCGCTGAATCATTTTTTATTAAATTATCTACTCATACATGTAACCTCCTGATGTAAGTGCCTATGATGAGAAAAACGTCAGCTTGGTATTAATGTCAGAGATTAACAAAAGATGACGTTAATCTCTCATGTTTATGATGTCAGTTATAGCAGTCATGATGTTTGACTATACCCTTAACTAATGACGTTTTTTCAGATTTCCCTTATTCCAGCACTGAAGGTGGTTAAGGTTTACCAATAACGTAAATCGTTCCTCAGGCGCAAATGAGGCCTATTGAATAATAATATGCCACCTCTCTGCCTTACAAATATCTCATACTTCCGGGTTAATCCTTGTGATTGGAATGAGGAGTAGTAAAGTTATTTATTATTATTATTCACGCATTCATCAACTCATTAGCTGACGAATAAATTCGGTAATTAGTTGCACAGACGAAATATTAAATATGTACAAATACTCGGTGTTTGTATTAGAGCTGGAACATTAGTTACTAGTAGGTAATAAAAACATTATTTCTCATTTATTCCCATAGAAATTTGAGCCGTAAATGCCGGTTGTATTGTAATCATTTATTGTAGATGCCAGCATTGTTGAGGAAATGTATTGTTTCAAAACTTTTCCTATTCAAGTTATTTACTCCTCTGCACAAGTATGCGAGTTTGGAACTTTCATAATTTTGGAGACTGTGCAATACTGTATTGACTGTATCGATGATCTCGAATCAAATAAATACAGTCTACCAGAGAAGTTTAATATTTGGGAAACTTCCTTTTCCTAAACGAGGAAATGAATTTTCTTCGTATACATGAATAGTTTCGTAATAACTGGATTTGGCAAGGGTATATAAAGGGTTCTGAGTATTCGGAAGGATCGAAATTTGATTCAATGCAGTTAATAAAGACCAAACATATTTTATAACATATTGCATTTCGTATAATAATTATTCTACTTTGTGGATAAGAGAGAGGATTAGTTAGGTATGTAAAAGAAGTTTAACATAATATGTTAAACTAAATTAAAAAATAAAATTATATAAATTATGATTAAATAATTTATATAATTCGCACAACATATCAACTAGGATACAATCAATTTCATTTCTAAACGTAAACGAATTTAAAACACACAAGTAAAAGAAATTTTAGGACATCAGTTCAATTTGAATTTCACTACTAGCTACTCACTATTGTCAAACACTAGCTCTGACACTTACAGCTGAAACTGGAACAAAAATTTACAGAATTCTTGCAACCATCGGAGTGCATTGAAAATGAATTAAGGAAATTTGGAACTATAGAAAGCTTGCAAAAGTTACCTTCTAATTAGAGAACTTACTATTTCCGACTTACAAACTTTGCCACCTTGTATATCCCATTCACATGAGAGCTCAGATTCTCAGACTTGCAATTTGCAATATATAATATACGAATACGAATGCCAAACTATGCGCCCACGCCGCCCGCTCTACTCGGTCCCCCACTACCTAACCATGTCGGTGTGACATGCTCATCGCGTTACACTTTTCATCGAAATATACCCATATACGAACCTTCGCGATCCTATAAACATTTTCAATGCTAAAATAAGTTGAAAGTAAATTATTTCAGCATCTTGCCGATGAAAGGTAGTTACTAGATTTGATCTCCACTTAGCAAAGAGCTGGTCTTAAGAAACAATTTGTGTGAAAGAATTATGTGTGTATATTTCGTTCTTGTACGTCAAAGTTATTAAAAGTAAAGTCCAACTATAACTTTGACAATATACTACATGCGACTAATTCTGTGTTCAAATTTGCAATACCAGAAATGCGTGGTAATTAAGATAATATACGAATGGGCCAGTAGAGATATGGGGTGTTAAATGTGCACATGTCGGCAGTGCGACATTTTCCTGCACATGTTATTTCCCCGAAGGACCCCCTAGGGACTTTGTTCATACGCTGGACATTGCCATGCTCCGCTGATTTAAATGTTACACGTCAATGCACTTGACGCTGGTTGTTTGTGTAAGGTCCTGTTATTATTGGTCTTGAACAATTAAATTTGTATAGAACAGACACGGGCGTAAGAAGAATGAGGCAAGAGGGGTAATTTGTCCGCCCAAGTAAGGAGCTTATTCTTTGACATCCATGCATGTCTTCATTTACAGCAAGGTTATGTTAATGTCAGTGTTGCCAATCATAATTTTAATTTACAATTCATCTCAGTCAAACCACTATTATAGTGTTTTATGTTGTACTATTATATGTGGTGTTTTAACAGGTGTTTTATGGGCTTTAATGGTATATGTTTATAAATTAAAATAAATCTGAAATTTAGTTGACTGAATCGATGAACGGTGTTGCGACATGATTGCCTAGGTTAGGTTAGGTTCAAATTGAGTGGGCCTCATTTATGAACCTAAGACCCTCCACCGCGACCATCTGGTCTATTGTGGCTCACACCTATTTATATTTCACCCAACAGGTCCAGCCTCTTAATGAAGCTGATCACCTTATTGGGTGAGAACTTATTCAGATCCTTTGACAGAAGATGTCCTTTGCCAAATAATGAGTATCTGATCCTTTCCCCAGCGGGGCAGGTGCTAGTTCGGGGCAATTTTCCCCCAGTCGAGGACATTTTGATTTTGTCCATCGAGATTGGTGGTTTAGCCTCCGACCTTTTAGTTGTTGGGGCAGATTCTTACCCCTTTAATTTTTGGGCGGAATTGCACCTGCCCAAAACCAAAGTAGGGCCGATTGTTCAGCTCCTCCAGAGTTGCCTTAGACATCTCGTCAATAGACCTGCCCTGGACTAGACTCTTCCAGGTATAGAATTTTCCACTCCCGGGTATTCAAGCCGTGGTTCATTTTTCTCAGCATGATTGCCTAAGGGGCATCGTGAATAATAGTAGTGGTGAGAAATAATAAGCGCGAAACCGGTCAGTGTCTGGTGGTTAGTCTCGATGAAGGATGTGGCGACGTCCATGGAAGTGCTGGAGTAATGCAATGCCAGACGGCATCTCTTTTAAAAAAACATAGAGAGTATTGTTACTTTCAACAAGTGACCAGTGTGACCATTGTAGTTTACTTATGGCTCTTTTGTCTACATTTTTTGAGTAGGAATATAGTGAAGAGAGGCACAATAGTGTCAATATTGGCCAATGCTACTATTAGACCATATAATAGAGACCTCTTTCGCAAACACCACCAAAACAGTAGAATGTCTCTAGTTTGGAGATGTGCAGAAAAAATATTCTACGAGCAAATTCCCCGACACGCATTGAATTACTTCCGCTTATCGGGAGAAATATATAAGGAATGATGTATTTACTCACTCTATGGAGCTTGGAGCAGCACTTGATCAGGCAATTGTTGTTAATTCCTTTTATCTACTAAACCAGATGTTGTTTAAGTTACAAACATTTGAAGAATTTGGAGATAAGATATTTGAGTTTCAAACAATTTACACTGAAATAGACACTTCTTTAAATCTTCTTTTTCAATTCTCTTTATTGTATCTTCCTTATTACTCATAAAAATCATCAAATAGTCAACGTGAAAAAACCGTCATAAAAATAGTCGATTGTTGTCTATTGTTGGATATGTTGATATTGTGATATCAATTAAACTATATTCTAAAACACTAGTTTAGGTTTATTGTAATATGTCTTTATAACATTTTATATATTTATGTATTTGTTTTGTTAACTTTAATCAACAAAGAGATAAATACAATTGCATCATTCCTACCACATTTCTGGTAATAATTATGGACCAACCCTTTTATAAAATATTTCTGGACGGTCGTGAGCACGGCCTGGGTTGCGGAAGGAACTTCCACTTAACTTCTTAATTGAATGGGTTATTCGCAAAAGACACATGTCCGCATAGCAGAGTTTTGCAGCATAGGTTGATTAATTAATATGTTCGCGGGACAATTTTCGTTGTCCGTTTTGTGTGTAGTGTATTTTCGGAACATTAATTTTATGGTATAAATTATTATACTTTGCAGAAGCTGTGTCAATGGAAAGTGACACTGCGTAAGTGGGTGTTGCTAACACATAACTGAAAGCCCATATACTGTGTGGTCTACCTAAATAAACGGCACCTTTGTTACCCTCGAAAAGTTTATAATTTTAAAATTTGATTTCATTGTTCTTGTGCGGTATTTAAAACACATAAAATGGTTCAAAAGAACACCACGCTGTAATAGATGCCTTTTTTTAATATTACCATGATAGAGGAATATTAACAACGCAATTCTGTCATTTACAAATAGTGTGGTGGCTATTACTAGGAAATACTTTTAACGCTTTTTTCTCTTTTTTGAAATGGAGCCAAAAATGCAGTGTAGCAATCAATATAATACGAAATAAACGGAATTTGTTAATAAATTTAGCAAATTTGTTAGTGGTCTCCTAGTTTCACATAAACGAATTGTAAATTATATTTGGAAACGGTTTTAAAATAAAATTTATTATAATATATACAGGGTGTCCACCTAGTGCGCGTAAGTCCAAAATCTGGGTTAATAAAAGAGATAACTTAATTTTTTTTCTACAGGGTTGTCTAATATCCCGAGCTGCACAAAATGAAAATATATTTACATATTCAGGGTGTTCAGTTTTTCCTGGACAGGTACCAACTTCATTTTTTTAAATGGAAACCTATATTTTTTATGGCATTATCGAATTCTACGTAAAAAATTAGTGGGACTTTGTGCTTAACACTGCTATTGAAATATTGATAGTTTTCGAGATATTTGACTTTTAATTTTTTTTTCTTATGTTTCGTCACTTCTAATAGTTGACATAATTATGGTTGTATGACAGCTAGAAATTATTTTTTTTTCAGAAACTGTAGAGTGAAGATGGCTCTTTCGAAAAACGTATCAAAAGTTGACCTGCGATATACAGGGGGCAACAGAAATCGTGCCAAACCTGATGGTATAAAATTTAAAAAATCTCGACTTTTTCAAATGGAACACCCTGTGTTTTATGATTTCATTAGATGCCTTTCTGTAGACTCTACAATTTTATAATAGCTTTCCCTATACCTAAGTTGCGTAGTTTTTGCAAAAAACCCACTTTTATGAAAAATACCCGATTTGCGCACGTTCCTTTCTCGGGAAAAACGCAGTGAGCGTCTGTCACGCAATAAAATTTGTGACAATCAGTTTACATGTCATTTCTTCTTTTACTGAATATTCACGTACGAGTTTAGAGTAAGTACTAAGCGTGCATACAATGAACTATTCAAAAGAAGAATTAGTGAAAATGGTTTATGCCTTAGGAGAAGCTCATGGAAATTGTTTGCTAGCAGCACGTATTTACAAAGCAAATAATCCAGATTTACAGAGATTTCCACGTGCTGACTGTTTTGAAAATGTGAAAGAAAGATTTGAAAGAACAGCAAATGCGAATTATGAGAAAACTACCAGGAGACATGACGGTAACAATGACGATATTCAGTTTAATGTTGTGGCGTCTGCTGTTGAAAATCCAAATATTAGTGTCAGGAAAATCAGTAATAATCTTGGAGTTTCCAAAAGCTTGACAAACAAGATACTGAAGAAGAATAATTTTCATCCGTATCATATTGAAAACCATCAAGCACTGTTACCTCAAGATCACCTAAACCGCCTGCAATTTTGCCACTGGGCATTGGATAAAATTCAGGAAAGTCCAAACTTTTTTATGAATGTCTTGTTTACTGACGAATCAACATTTTCAAACACATGCTTACCCAATCGTCGCAACTTTCATCACTACGCTGACAATAATCCAAGATTATTGAGGGTACTAGATAATCAGCATCGTTTCAAAGTGAACGTGTGGGCTGGAATTTGTGGAGAACATATTGTTGGACCGTACTTTTTTGAAGGCAATTTAAATGCCAATGTGTATTTGCATTTTTTGCAAAACGAACTTCCCCTTCTACAGCTACAGAATATGCCCGCTGATTATTTGGTTCAACAATGGTTTCAGCATGATGGTGCCCCTCCACATTCCACTTTGGCGGTACTGTGATTATTTTATTGTTGTACTACTTTTCCTATTATCTATTCATATTTCAGATTAGAGAACACCTAAACCACGTATATCCAAATAAGTGGTTAGGTCGTGGTGGTCCAGTTCCTTGGCCTGCACGTTCGCCTGATTTAAATATTCTGGACGTTTTCTTGTGGGGTTATATAAAGGAGCGAGTATACGAAGTACCACCAACGGATATGCAAGACTTGAAAGAAAAGATCCAAAATGAGTTTCTAACCATAACGCCCGAAATGTTAAGAAATGTTCACATTCATTTTCGTCGTAGATTAATGCTTTGTGTTGAAAACAACGGTGGACATTTTGAGCATTTACTTTAGGTTAGCTTGCTTGTATGAGTATTGCGTATTCTTTTTTCAATACTCTATGTATATTCATCCATTTCACTAATAATTTTTCTAACTACGGTAACACCGTTTGGTTTTCAATATGATACGTATGAAACTTCTTCTTCAATATCTTATTTGTCGAGCTTTTGAAAACTCCAAGATTTATACTGATTTTCTGATACTATTATTTTTGGATTTTCAACAGCAGAAACCACAACATTAAACTAAATATTATCGTTGTTACTCCCATGTCTCCTGGTAGTTTTCTCATAATTCCCATTTGCTATTCTTTCAAATCTTTCTTTCACATTTTCAAAACAGTCAGCACGTGGGAATCTCTATAAATACGTGCTGCTAGCAAATAATTCCCATGAACTTCTTCTAAAGCATACGCCAGTTTTGCTAATTCTTAAGTACATGTAGAGCTTTTATGATTTTTTACTTTTATTTACAAATAAATGGTAACTTTCCATAAAGACTTGTTTATTAAACTGAAATTATCTAAATTTTTCAGTTATTTTTATTTTAAGAAGTGTAAACTAATACATTTTATAAAAATAAATAGCCTTACAATATTACTCCGTCAAAGGAGTGCGCAAATCGGGTATTTTTCATAAAAGTGGGTTTTTTGCAAAAACTACGCAACTTAGGTATAGGGAAAGCTATTATAAAATTGTAGAGTCTACAGAAAGGCATCTAATTAAATCATAAAACACAGGGTGTTCCATTTGAAAAAGTCGAGATTTTTAAAATTTTAAACCATCAGGTTTGGCACGATTTCTGTTCCCCCTGTATATCGCAGGTCAACTTTTGATACGTTTTTCGAAAGAGCCATCTTTACTCTACAGTTTCTGAAAAAAAAATAATTTCTAGCTGTCATACAACCATAATTATGTCAACTATTAGAAGTGACGAAACATAAGAAAAAAAAATTAAAAGTCAAATATGTCGAAAACTATCAATATTTCAATAGCAGTGTTAAGCACAAAATCCCACTAATTTTTTACGTAGAATTCGATAATGCCATAAAAAATATAGGTTTCCATTTAAAAAAATGAAGTTGGTACCTGTCCAGGAAAAGCTGAACACCCTGAATATGTAAATATATTTTCATTTTGTGCAGCTCGGGATATTAGACAACCCTGTAGAAAAAAAAATTAAGTTATCTTTTTTATTAACCCAGATATTGGACTTACGCGCACTAGGTGGACACCCTGTATAATATGCAGCAAAAAATAAATGACTCAAACATCTAACTAGCTTTTTTCTCTCTTAATGTTTCCAGCTAATACTTAACTAATCATAAGAGATATCGTATTGTAAGCCTACAACGAATGGCCAACCTGAAAATATAGTTGAGTATCGACTTGTCACATCGTATTGATTTTCACAAGGTCACTTTAATGTCTATCCTGTCTACCAATTCATTTACAAATTATTCCAAATTATTTATTTACTTTTATGATAGATTTTCCATTAATTTTAATTAGATCATTATAACTGCTACGCCCTAGTTGACATCAATAGCAACTGTCGACAATAATTAACCGTTTAATAATATTGATTCTTTAATTCTGGACGTGAACTATTGAACTTAATAAAATATTGAAACTAACTCAGTAGCTCGGTTAGTTTTTTTTTATTTTGGTTATTTAACTTCAGCATATTATCGCGACTAAGGCCCACCGCCCACGGTGCGACTGTTTTGAGACAAAGGTTGCAAATCAGTTGAGCTAGCAACTCTTTTCTAACCGCGGCAGCGTATAGTAGTGTTGAGCTGCACACGAGTCGATTCGAATGAAACTAGTTTGCAATCAGTCCCAAATCGGTTGTACGCGACCATTTTCCGCGGTCGCAGTTGCGTTGCAGTTTAAAGTTGCCCGTCGGTGCTTACCACGTGTTATTTGTTTATTTCAAAATGAGTGATCAAGAACTGAACTTAAAATTTGTCGGAGAGATGGAGAAACACGAAGAACTGTACAATTATAACAGTCAACAACTTTCTATCTGTCTGAGACAGTTCTTTTGCTGCTACGAAGAGCCTAGAATTCAAATTTTCCCTTATGTATGGATGGACCCAGTATTCGCTCTGTGTCCTGTTCAGTCTGCGGTATTGATAATAATCAATGATGTCTTCCTCATCTATTTCTGAATATTCAGAATTTGACATGGTAAAAATTTTCTGCACTGCTACACCAACTGATTGAAACTGATTCACAATGAGTCGCATCCGTGTGCGTGCCAGAGTTTCATTTTGGTTGTAAACTGGTTCTAGAGTAAACTAGTTTGCAACGTTTGTCTCAAAACAGTCGCACCGTGGTCGGTCGGCCTAAGGCCTATCATCGACGCTAGGAGAAATCCTAACCTGAAAATTTTACCAAGCCCCCACTTTTGTAGCAGGGTAGCCATCTTATACTTGTCCATCATATCATATACAAGGAACCTCTTGCTTCACATCCTATCCAAGATATTGTATGTTTTCCACACAAATCTCGCCTAAGATTTTACATCACTTACTTAGTTTTCCACATAACACCAATGAAGTGTATGCAACTATTATGTGTCCTATTTTTATTTTGACCGTTTACTATGGGGTCGCCTTGACTGGCTGGAGGACGTAACTCATACCTACACGCTGTACCTTCATTTTTTATAATTAGGTATAACAAATGTCCCGTAGTTATGTGGCAATATACCCATATCTGTTAAACACCCTAAGACTTAAACAAATGTACAAGGTGGCCCGTTTAATATGGGCCTATAACTTATCTCAGAAACTGCAAGTCCCATGGAAAAAAAATTATATGAAATTGTTTTTTTCAAAGTTATCTTCAATTTTTTAATATTTTCAAATTTATAACCTGTTTATATACAGGGCGGTGAACTAAAGTTCCTTTTTTTAAATAGCACACCCTATATATTATTACATTTTCAGAAAGCCCTTCTAAAGACAAGTTCAATGATATATGACATGATGGATTTGACGCCCACCGTTTCGGAGTTATTGACAATTATCTTCAGGAAATAGCCCATATTAAAATCGTGCTAGAAAAGTTAATAATTAAGTTTTTGAGCATTAACTTGCGCCAAGAGATTTTTAATTTTATTGACTTTATTATGTAATTACTAAATATTCAGTTTATAAAAAATTTTTTACCGTGTTGTCACATTTCGAAAAGCGTAAATTCTCACGATTTTTTCAAATGGAACATCCTGTATATTATTACATTTCTAGAAAGCCCTTCTATCGACAAATTCAGAGATATATGATATGATGGGTTTGTATGCCATCGTTTCTGAATTATTATCCTCAGAATATGGGATTTTAATATTGGCTATTTCCCGAAGATAATACTCAATAACTCCGAAACGGTGAGCATCAGACCTATCATATTATATATCATTAAACTTGTCTTTAGAAGAGCTTTCTGAAAATATAATAATATATAGGGTGCGCTATTTAAAAAAAGGTATTATCTTCGGGAAATAGCCTGTATTAAAATCCCATATTCTGAGGATAATCATTCAGAAACGATGGGATACAAACCCATCGTATCATATATCTCTGAATTTGTCGATATAAGGGGTTTCTAGAAATGTAACAATATACAGGGTGTTCCATTTGAAAAAATCGTGAGAATTTATGATTTTCGAAATGTGGCGAAATGTGGCGGTAAAAATTTTTGTATAAACTGAATATTGACTAATTACATAATAAAGTCAATAAAATTAAAAATCTCTTGGCGCAAGTTAATGCTCAAAAACTTAATTATTAACTTTTCTAGCACGATTTTAATATGGGCTATTTCTTGAAGATAATTCTCAATATCTCTGAAACGGTGGGCGTCAGACCCATCATGTCATATATCATTGGACTTGTCTTTAGAAGGGCTTTCTGAAAATGTAATAATATGTAAGGTGTGCTATTTAAAAAAAGGAACTTTAGTTCATCGCCCTGTATATAAACAGGTTATAAATTTGAAATATTAAAAAACTGAAGATAACTTTGAAAAAAACAATCTCATATAATTTTTTTTCCGATTCGACTGGTAGTTTCTGAGATAAGGTATAGGCCCATGTTAAACGGGCCACCTTGTACAATAAAACATGTTTCTAATAGTATTTATTTGTTCATAAGGTTTTCTAGGTTTCCCTTGCTTTCGTACTAAATGGTAGTAGTTAGAGTTTCAATATTATAAGTCGTTCCTTGGCGCACTCGCCACCTGCGAAGTAATAATATCTTACCCCCTCTCACACAAGCCTCTGACATCCGAGCTCATCATTGGAATGAAAATGAGAAATAAATAATAATAATAATAATAATAATAATAATAATAATAATAATAATAATAATAATAATAATAATAATAATAATAGCTCAATCCCTCGTTCTCATCTTAATAATGAGCCCGGAAGCATGGGAGAGGGTGCGGCATATTATTATTTTGCGGGCCGCGAGTGCGCCCAGGAACGACTTACGATGTTATAACTTTAATTACCATTTAGTACGAGAATAAGGGAAACCTGGAAAACCTTATTAATTAAAGTGTACAGTAGGTAGTCAGTCATTTATACAGTGACATTGCAGCACTAGTTGCATGTTAAGAACGCTATCAGCTTTATGCGCACAGGTTTAATATTGGAGTAATTAGAAAGAGTTGACCACGATGATATTTGAACCGTCGTCAACCGCGGAGAACGATTAAAAACCTAACGTCTTTAACCGCTCGACCATGCTTCTTATAAAGATATAAGTAATGGTTCATTAATTAGAAAGAAAATGACCAAAAAATTATTTTAAGAGTATCGAGTCTTGTATTAACTTAATTTTCAAATTTAATTTATTAAGCCATGGCATTCATTTTAAAAACAAAATACCATTCCTAATGGCATTTCATTGGGGTGCCTACCTTCTTGTCTCACCCGGTATAAACAAAAAGTGTGGCAAATTTTCACCGAAATTTAACAGGCACACATTAATATCAAATAATAATTTATAGTCATATTCCTTTCATCAATAATGTATAACACGGTAGATGGTTTCACAAAATATAAATTGTTATGACAGATCTTGTTCTAACTCTCCGCAACGAGGGCCACTTCCAATAATGAATGAATGATTTATGTTACCCTCACAATGGTTCTCGAAATTTGCTACAATGAAGGAGGACGGGTTGAAATTCCAAGGCATAAAGCTGAGGAACGGAATACAGAAAAGTGTATAAAAAATGTGGCTTGTTTCCGTATTGTTATTTCCTTGAGAAATATTTTTGGTATCAAGGAAGCAATCAATCATTTCTTCTAGAATGCCCATGTCACGCAATCAGTTTCTTGCTATTTCATGTATATCCTACCTATGAAAGAAAACTAACATCCAAATAGGTACGTAAAACCACTTTTTATAATGTAATGTACAGAAACTTCATAAATTGGAAATTATCCAAGGTTACCTTGAATTGCTTATAAAATTATAAGTTTTATACAAAAAGCCAAAAAAATGTCATTCATTATTAACATTATTTCATTAAACATTAAAAATATAACATTATTTCTTATTTTATACTCAAAACAGGTCATCTCATCCATATAAATCTTAATATACAGAGTGAGTTTTATGTATGGAACGCCTCAATTATCTCGGAAACGGCTTGCCCGATTTTTATGAATTTTGGTTTATAAGGGTTTTGTAATATGGCCGATATTATTGTGGCATTTACATTGTTGTCAGATCTTTCGTTTTTCCGGAAATATACTGAAATTTGTTATTTCAAATGGATCACCCTATATATTTTTTTGTTTTTGAAATCTCTAAGAAATTTAGAATATTTTTCATGTAATGTTCCCTATACCTAATTGCCATAATTTCGGAGTTACAGCTACATTTGCAATATCTCCGCCGAAGATAAAATATTACATCAGGGCGGCTATGTCTGCGACAAAAACAATTTTGACGTTTTAATAAACTATTATTGTTGGTGTTTATTGAAAGTTACAATGGACCGTTTATCTGAGAAAGAACGAATTGAGATTTTAATGATATTAGGATATGGTGATGTGCGTAGAATTCAACATGAAACGTGTAATATCTTTAATAATTTATATCCTAATAGAAATCCCATAACAAGATCTACTGCGAGTAAGTTGTTAAAAAAGTTGAACCAAACTGGAGCCATAAAAGATTTACCGAAATCAGGGCGTATAAAAACTGCAACAACTGAAGACAAATCTTTAGATGTTTGTGTTATGTTAGAAGAAGATCCACACTTGAGTACTAGACAAATATCCAGGGAAGTTGATATTTCTCAAACATCCATAATGAAAATTTTACATGCCAATAAATTCCATCCTTACAAAGTAAGATTGGTTCAAGAGTTGTCAGATGATGATTTCGATAGACGTGAAGAGTTTGCCGACACAATGATGGAAAAATGTTACGATCAAAATAATCAAAATTTTTTAAATAATGTTATGTTTTCCGATGAGGCCACTTTTTGTATTGATGGAAACGTAAATCGGCATAATTGCAGATACTGGTCACGTAACAATCCTCGTTGGATGAGAGAATCCCACACCAAATTTCCACAAAAGATTAATGTATGGGCTGGAATAATAGGCGACAAAATAATTGGTCCTTTTTTCATTGAAGGAAACTTAAATGGTCCGGCGTATTTAAATTTATTACAGAATAATATTATACCTGAGTTGGCTCGGTTATTTCCAAATCTAAGTAAGTATTCTCAATTGCCTGTTAATTTAGAAATTTTATTATTTGAAACTTTCAGACAATAACAATGTCCCAAATAACAATATTTGGGTGCAACAAGATGGAGCTCCACCTCACTATGCGCGTGACGTGAGGCAATACCTAAACGATGTGTTTCCCAGAAGATGGATTGGAAGGCGTGGTTTTATCGAATGGCCCCCGCGATCACCCGACATGAATCCTTAAGACTATTTCCTGTGGGGTCACTTAAAAAATATTGTTTATAAAACCAAACCTGCCAATATTCAGGAATTAAAAGATAGGATTACCACAGAGATAAGAAGAATTGAGCAGTCAGGAATGTTACAAAATGTACTGCAAAGTTTTAAACATCGCATGGCTTCTTGTATGGAAGTAAACGGACAACATTTTGAGCATCAGCTGTAACCGCCTTTACTTTATGTTTTCAAAAGATCCTATGGGATTTCTATTAGGATATAAATTATTAAAGATATTACACGTTTCCTGTTGACTTCTACGCACATCACCATATCCTAATATCATTAAAATCTCAATTCGTTCTTTCTCAGATAAACGGGATTGTTGGCAGAAGTACCCACTGATTTATAAACAAATCTTGAAAGGGTTTGAAACCTTTTGGTGTGAAGATAAACCCATAGACATAGTTTTCCAGATAAGGCCAAAATATTATATTGCACCCGACACGCGTTTCGCCAACCAAGTTGGCATCATCTGGTGATGAATAAAAACTGATCTCAGTTTTAATCATCTCCAGATGATGCCAACTTCACTGAAAAGTCTTATCTTTGGCCTTATCTTGGTTACTTGGTTGGCGAAACGCGCGTCGAGTGCAGTTGACTGTTTTAGTGTTATTGGGAAAACTATCAAGTCAAGAACCAACTATTTTGTATTAGTAGATAGTTGCAATATATAAGACTCATTTGTATTAAATATATATCATATATAAACATGATTATACTTATACCACGTACCCTCGTAATTTGGATGAAGTTTTCCTCATATAAAATAAATATTTATGCAGGCATTAAAGGAAATAACTTTCCAAATGGTGTTTTCATCGTAATAAAAGATTCCCGGATTTCTATAATGCCACATCTTTATGGAGTGTCGGAACTAGAATTCGATAAAATAAACTGAACAGGGAAACTGGAAATATTATGCTTAGCGCGATTTTAATTTCTCACCGCACAGTCTAAGCATAACAGAACGACAAACATTTTCCTCACGGAAACTTTTAATGAAGTTAATTGTGTTTTTATTATTCCAATAAAAGCGTTATTGCTCAGGAGCAGCTGCAAGAAGGCAAATATTTATGTTGATTTCGGAAGGTCTAACTGCGATATTAAATTGTGAATTTAAGCTGCATTCAATTTACTTCAGACCAGCAATATTTACTTCCCTATTTCAAGGCATAAAGTGCGAAAACAAGGAACTCATTATTTATTTTAAGTATTAAATAGTAATTGAGTGATTGGACAACATAATATGTTTATAAATAATTAATGCAAATTGTTATATCTATAAATTGTTGAAATATTTTACCAAAATCCGCCTCCCTACAAATTAATTTAGTGATAATAGTTCGATTACATGTGGATTTTGTTACAACTTAACAAAAATAGGAACACCTATAGACAAGTTTTTGAAAGTTGCGAAGCACCAAAATTCGATGTGGAAAAAACGAGAATTGTGTGTGTTGCACATCGATTTTTGATGCTTCCCAACTTTCGAAAATCTACATGTCTGTAGATTCACTTCTATAACAGAATTTGTCTTTATCGTGAGTTTAGATTCATTTTTTACATGGTCCCTAAATTTGAGCAATCTTTGATTGATCCAATCCCAGTTGGTGGACATATAAATTTAAAATAAACATCTGCGCAACCCATAAAAATACATACGTCGTAACAACCTCAGAAACTAAAATTGCAATGATTAATGAAGAAGTAAATGCTAAATATTGTAGGTGCTTATACAATAAAAAACTAAGTATAATACCTTCATAGGTCGCTTGAGTTTTGCACTTGGCACTTATGGAAATTCAACGCTAAAAACAGTCTTGGTCTTCGATCCTATAGGTACTTTGTAATTGAAGGGTACTAGAGTACCACAGAGAGGGCCACAGATATTGTGGAAAGCACCAAATTTCCCTGCAGCTGGTTCGACTCTCTACTTATGTACTTAGCACAATTTTATTTATTTATTTATTTATTTATTTATTTATTAATTTATTTATTTATTTATTTATTTATTTATTTATTTATGGTTACACTACCCAACAGGTTGAAACCCAATTACAGGGTAGGAGAGTACATATACATGAACAAATATCAGAGTACAATAAAAAAACAGTAAATAATACAATACAAACAAAAAAACAAAATTAAGTTAAGAAATGAGGACAAAATTTAAGATCAACTTCAAACTAATATACTACTTTAGTCACTTAATTTACCTGGACTGCAGAAGAAAATATCACTCATGTGTGTTTTTATACAAAGTACTGCATAATACCATTGACTGTCCTAAAATATTAGAAATGGTACAATTTCATGTACCCTCTTTACATACTAGGTCTTTAAATTCAAATCTATTTTACTTAAATACTCTACTTAATAATTTTAGTGCTAAAAACGCGGTATACTTCTTTAACATCCATGGATACGTTATACTCTTTTACAATAAAGTTGGAATTAACCACTCTATTTTCGGTAAGAACCTGTCCTCTTTATTTGAGCAAAGACGCTTTATTTATTTATTTATTTGACATTTTATATTACTATATGTGAGTACTGCATGCACTTTAAATGTAATAATTTCTGTAAATATCCCAACTTTCATCTGTCATCTGGAGCGCCATGTAAAAAGATGATTGATTAGCCGGATGTTTCTTAAATCGTTTATTGGAACTGGGTCATTTCTACTATTCAACTATTGGTGGTTTTACTGAACTTACAACTGCATTGAACTACTTACTAAACACTATTCTAAAACTACTACCTAAATATTTTCAGAAGTACAAGTAATATCTTAATTAATTATTGTTTCTTTGATGTAGGTTACAGTTGCTTCCATTTTTGACGCACTGTGCCTGGTCACAACCGATACTAAATCAGAATTTCATTTAACTCAATTACCTCTTTTACATTTATCTCAATTATATAACATTATTCTTTTTTATATTAATCGTTTGTAATTTATAATTAGACGTTTACCGAACCGAACCAATTTTTAAAGATTAATTGCAAAATTTAATTTTTACATATTTGTATAAAGTATCGTCTCACTACAATAGTCACATCTATGTATTTACTTTTGCTTGTAGATATGAAATCTATCTAACACACATATGAAATCATTATATTGCTTTTGCTTGTTTATGTTGTGTTGTTTTTTTGTTGGAAAGTCCGTGTTATAACTCTGATATATTTGACCTGAATTCGCTATTTTCATATTAAGAGACAGAAAACATATCTCAAAAAACAGAAATATTTTTTACTTTACTATACTGTGATAAGTAGTAGGTACTTTCGAGAAGTTTTATCTTTTACTCTTAGTAGTTGCGATACATGTACATTGTGATTCATGTAAAGCGATATTTTCCAAAATAATTTTGTATCTCTGACACTGTCATGATATAAAATTTTGCAATTTATCCCACTAGTTTTTTAAGTTTCTTCTTCCTGCGGACTGGTTTTTCTGCGAAAAACTATGCGAGTCCCAAAGCACTACAAACACAGCTAGTCTTATGTTAGCTTTCCTATTCAGCGGGCATCTTTGTTCTTTCCATAAAGTCCAAAAGTCTACTCGCTGAAATTTTCCGCTCCAGGAGCGTTAGCCTCATACAAACGTAGGGCTCACATTCAGTCAGAGTGTGCAGCGCAGTCTAGTCTGCATAATCACAGATCCGGTGGTGTACCGAGCTTTCCGTCAATCATAAATAATTATAGAGATGTTTTTTGATATGAAAGGTCCCTATTAGAGTTATGAGTAAACATCGGCTCAGGAGTTTGATCCCTAAGCCTATGTTTACTCATGCCCAGTAAATCTATAGTTCTTTTCTGAGGAGGACCTTCTGTCTGAGTCTTCGCATGACGGTGTCGTAGTTTTAAAACCCATTAGTTCTTCTGTTTTAGTTTCACCCATCTTCCTAAAATCGTTCTGGCAGCGCAACAAGTAACTAACTCCTCAAGCTAGCTTCAGTCCTGTGAAAGCCATTCCTTTTCCATATCCTATTTTCCATATCCTTTTCTAGCAAGTTCATCTACATGTTCATTTCCTTCAATGCCTTTTATGATCTGGCACCGAACACAGTATTACTCTATTAGTGAACAGTTCAATTAGCTATTTTAGGCAATCCCAAACAGGCCTCGGACTCACCTTGTTTGAGTTGAAAACCTTTATGGTAGCTTGATTATCAGAAAATATGAGTTTACGTGAGTAAACTTACCCTTTTTAAATTCTGGCGCGAAACACGCCATTTTTGCGAGAATATCAGGTTGAAACACCGTGGCTTTTAAGGTTGCATCGGTTACTATATTTTTCAGCTTCAAAAACAGACTGGTAGGTACATGATTGAATTAACCTTAGTCTTTACATAATTATATATAAACTGATTCAGGTTTAATCTTGAAAACTTCAGGAATCGATAAAACAGGTTAAAATAATGTTCATTATGAATATAAACTAAATCGTTTCGGAGATAGAGGGCGTTGAAGTACACGTTGTTTTTTTCCCGCATTTCCCTCATAACTTTTGAACCACTGATCCGATTGAAGTGAAATTTGACGTCATCCGGTTGAAGTGAAAATAGTTGCACACCGTTTTTGTCTGATTCATTTTGAAACTTTTTCGCGTCTTGTTTTTTTTTCGACATTTAGCCTTGTTTTTGAGATATTAACTGAAATTTGAGACACTGTGGCGCCCCAGTCGAGTAAATTTCATTTAACGTTATAGCAAGCCATGGAAAACAAAAGTCACAATGATTTGTTCAAATTGACGTTTACACAAATCAACTTCAATCAACGTTCACTTCAATCGGATGAGTGGATGAGGGAAAAGCGGGAAAAAATCCTACTTAAATGCTCTCTATCTCCGAAACGATGCGATTTACAAAATAAGTTTATATCATGAATGAACACTATTTTAATCTTTTCTATCGACTACTGGATCATCCTGTAAAAATCCATAGTAAATATGTATATATTTATATGGGCTTGGAATATGCATCCAAACCAGAAGGCGTGTATGGATACTTATTAAAAAACGTGACTTCCCAAATTAGCTGCCCAGTATACAGTGTAAAAAAATCAGTGAAACTATTATAAATTTTCGATTCTACTTAGTACTCAAAAAATGCAGTTATTAGAATCTCGAGCTGCGCAGCCTAATGGTATTTGCAATAGTATTAGGCTTCATAAATGGCTCTACCAGAGTAAATTTGATAAAGATGTATCATCCGGCAGCAATGAATTTTCCAAAGCGGCGGGAATTATTTCCCGGACTGGAAACTGCGATGCTCATCGCATCACGGACGCCATTGTCCATTAGTGACGTGGTCTACTTGGATTAATTCCGACTCGTCGCCATAACTCACGCGAAGGGCCTTTTTTCGGCTCATTACATTTCTAAATTGTCGCAACGCTGTAATCTAATTATAAATAAAACGGGGCATTAGCTTAATTGTTCGTGTTTAGTGCGCTATCGATCTAGCAGATTTATTGGGTTACCCCTGGCAGACACAAATAATTAGCTTGTAGTTTCTGTCTAAAAAAAACCACATATCTCGTAAAAAGTAAAATACTTAATATGAACAACATTTGGTACGCGCATGTGACTTCAATGATGTGGAGGTTTTTGGTTTGTGCTGCTCTTGATGACCATTTTTAAACCTCGTTGAACTGCAGGCAAAATTTATTGTAATTTTAAAAGATTGTGAACAAAAATAGGGAGCCGGTTTTTACAAGAAAATGTTCGCAAATATCTTTACGGTTTACGGAAAAAACTTTAACAAAATTTATTTGTCAATCTGCTGTGACGCTCTTAATTCGGTTTTGGGTTTATGCTCGGGTTTTTGCTATCGGGCGCCACCAAACATGGGTTTTATGTGGTGAATGGTCCACACGGACTCTACTCGCTTATGAGTAAAGGCTGGGTAGCTATAGTGAAGAAATGTACAAGTACACATGCCAGAGGGTCAATGTTTCTTAACCTAAGTAATAAAAGTCACACATTTCCAACTCCTAAAATATGTATTTTAAATCAATCGGTAGGTAAATAAAGCAGTTAACACCAAATAAGCATAAAATATTAATAGCAATATATTTATTCTTACAAGCAGCAACAATAAATAAACGGAAACATATATTAGCAACAAAGCAAGTAGCAGTAAATAGACAAGCAATAACTATTATTTGGGGAAATATATTCGGCAATCAATAATTAGCAATAAAGCGGCAACAACCAGAAAAGCTAAGCACAATAAATTTATAATTCAACAAAATACCTTGTTCTCGGTCTATAGATTTACGGTACCAGCCTCTGACAGTATTCTATCAATGTACGTAAACAGCAACTTTCCCCATATCAAACGCTCATAGAGGAACCATTGCCAAGGCACATATGATAAGGCACTTAAGACACTGAAATACGGGTACCAGGCTTTTGTGTATCCGGAATCTGGGTCCGTAAAACTGATGTTCTCTAGCAAGCAACTTTCCCCATGTCAAACGCTCATAGAGGAATCATTGTCCAGAGATACACATAGTGAAATGCCCTCCCAAAAACAGAATACCAGCCTAATATTATTTGCTATACTCGGTAACCGGCTACACTTAACTAATGCACTCTAACAGGCAACTTTCCCCATGTCAATCGCTCATAGAGGAACCATTACCAAGAGATACACCTAGTGAAGTATATACCAAGAACAGCGTACAGTCGAACAGTGTCTTCAAGCCCACACAAAGCTGCTTCGCCCATGTCTATGAGCGATCGCAGTGAACCTGAAGATTGCTTGTCGGCGGCGGTCGGACTTACTAAGGGTTACCTACTCCTGCTGGTGCTGGCGGAAACAAAATCTTAAGGAAGATCAAACGGTCAAAAGATCCTTTCTAGGCAGTTACAATGCCTTAAATAGTAAATTGGAGACACCACGTGACTGTAAATCATGTGGGAGGAACATCGCGCATTGCGTGCGCGGATATTTTAATTTTTTATTCAAATCCGGTCAGCTTGGTGGTACACGGTACTAATATCATCAATATTATTATTGCTGGCCTAGTCACAGCGTTAAATAATATAAACAACTTATAAAATAACATTTTGATAAGCTCACGGACTTCTACATATATTTTAAATATCATTACCAAAAAGAACGGTTCATTTCGGAAAAATACAAATTATTCTAAGCTCTGCAAAATAATATAGGGACTAAATATGAAAATAAATAAAAACGGTTCAATTTTACAACTTAGAAAAGTAACTTCGTTACACCGCGGAAAAATCGTTAATTTAAATAGGTGTAGCGTATCCCTTTACCCGAGATTTCTCACTCCTACCTTTTTTATTATTTGCCAAAAGCCAATATTGGGATTTATTTTCTGATATTTCTATAGTTTCAAATGCTCAATATACTCAAATAAAAGAAGTACTACTTTATGTTTTCCTTTCCAATATAGGAGATGATGTGTATATGTAGCGAGGGCTATATATATACAAGTGTGTCACAGGAGATCGTATCACACGAAGACTATCTTCCTCAGATGACAATAATACCTTATTGCTCTTTTGCGTACCTATATCTTACTTAAATCCCCTAAAAGAGACAGGGCTTTTTGTTTTGTTGAAAAGGTCTACCGTACATCTCTGACATACGATGCTGGATTATTTTCTTGTTAAGCCATTAATGCATAAAATGACAAAAAAATTGAATTACTCAGGTCTATGAAGTACCTGTGAATTTATTTATATACCTATTTTACATATTACAACTTAAAAGAAAGTTTAAATATTGTGGTAGGATATTTCTTAGCTCTGGGGACCCCTTGTTTACATTCAAATGGTTGATTGGCATATTATTAAATTAGAATAGTATGCAGTACAACATGATAAGGAGTAATTACTACAAGCAGAGTTGCCTTAACGCAAACATTTTATATTCGATTATAGCAATCCCAGCAATTATCAAAGGCAATCACAAGAGGACCCCCGAAGGATAATACGGTTCCCGGTAACAAATTAGTGAAATTAAATATACCCTGCAATATGCACTCGAGCGCATGCAGTAATTTGGAACAGAGAAAAGCTTTGTGGGTTTCCTTGCTAATTCCACAGATTGTGGAAAGGAAGGGTCTAGAAGGCCGATTGCCGTTTCATCCGGATTGAGAGTGCCGGATGGTTCTGCGCTCAAGATGTCTTCGACTAAAACTTGTATTATCTCTCTAAACAGTATTCTGTCCCCTTTAATTGTTAATTCTAGAAATGCCAGTTATTATTAAGGTCAATTCAAACATTTCAGTGTCTGTACAGTATGGTGATGATCACAGTACAGACCAATGCAGTGTACTCAGATTTATCCATGATTTTCAGTCAGAGATAGGTCAAACAACTTATTTTATTGCTTCAACTCATAGAATGCAAGGTTGTTTTATATAAAAAAGTTCCGTATTTACGTTTGGTAGAAGAAGTTGAAGACGGCAAGATGACCTAACAAATTGCTTCATAGCACTACATACATTTGAAATGTTGTATTTTGTATATTGAGCTTCCTGTTTATTATTTCAGTAATTTCTTTATCATTGTGTATTTAAATAAGATCATATTATTAAAGCTTTATAAACGTTCTTCTTAGGAAATGAATATCACTTAAAACAATTAGAACCGCATGATGTTTTACGTGAAAGAGTCAGATTAGCCGAAGCGTCACTAGAAGACCTTCTTTATATTAAGTAACCTAACAGTGAATCTTGTGAAAACGCCAGTTAGTGACCTGCTAGCTAAATGGCTCATTTACATTTATCACTTTGGATGTTCATTTTGGAGGAATCATCGAAAGTGATAAGTCTAGATTGCCTTTCATTTGTGTTGCATCCAAATTGTACATTAAAAATTAACGATGAAACAAATCGACCCTCTACCTATTTTTGATGAAAGAGATGTGCCTTGAACCGATGATTCATCCAAAGTGAAGGCTCAGTGAAAAATGTAAATACGATGATTTCATTTTCGCCGCTCGCCGAGTTGTATATAGCCTCGATAACCTCGGGAAAAATAGTGAAAATGTACTTCTTGTAGTTCTGTACACCGCGCTCAATGTACCAATATTATCTCCAGTCGCCAGATATCGTAGCGTCATTTGTAGTTTTATTTTAGAGCTCAAAGCTTCTCGGAACCAAGTATCTTTTTTTTATTAACGGAATAACTTTTTCGAGAAGATATGCGAATTGTTCCTCGTTCATTCTTAAATGATTTCTGTACTCCTCAGGATTTTCTTCTGCCCACTCTCTTAACAGCGTGGATGAAGCTCCTAGATTTTCTCTCCTTGAAACCCACGGTTTCACCCACCAACGTCTTTTAGCACGGCCAGTTGTTGATATAATTGAGTTCAGTTCATTTATCAGTCCACTTGAAATTAAGTCAATGCCATCGCGTATAAGACTTTTATTTTTTCTGGAACGAGACATCCTGCCGCCTGGTACCACAAGTTGTTGCACCAAACACGAAATGACGAAATTCTTAGGAACAGTGAATAGTGACAGAGGTGAAACCACCAAACTGGATGAAAATATGTAAACAAGGATGATCACTCCGGATGATTTCACTCTGGATGATTCACTTTGGATGTACATCAAAAGTGATACAGTGTGATAGCTACTGCTACTATCTTCCATATTAAGTAATAACATGGGATAGGGTATAGAACACAAAATTAGTTACTTACTTTCTAACTATCTTTCTCTCTCTCTCTCTCTCTCTCTCTCTCTCTCTGTTTGACAGGATTGACTCTATACCAACTGGTTTATTTCTACTTGATGACTTTGTATTTATAACAAGAATTCTTGCTAAGCGAATATCTCCTGTTATTTCTACTTATCAAGTAATAATGCTCACTGTTTTCACTAGGCTCGATTCCTCCAGAGTGCTATAGATGTAAGTAGGAGTGAGCTGATACTTTCTGGAAACTTTTGATTTAAGATATATTTCCTTTAATTTAATTTCTACTTTTTAACGGAAATAAGTAAATGGACACTTTAAACAAATTTATTTACTTCTACATTAATGTTAAGTCCTCCCAATTTAAAATTTTCCACTCCATTTTAGGAACCCATAAATTATTCTTGAAGTTTGCTAAAGAAGTTGTTTAATCAGTCGGAGACTTCTGATAAACAAATTAAGATTGTGGGCTTAATCAAGTCGTTAATTATTTAAAAACTTATCAATTATTAACGTACTTCTGATTTTCTTTGATACTGCAACAGTGTAGGATGGTTTGCTTGCTACAGTCTCATCTCTGCTAAGAATTTTTAATAAGATGCTTTTTTATAATTACTTTTCAAGTTAATATAATCTTGAATTTTTATAAAAATTACCTACGGCTAAGAATCTTACTAATTACGAGTGTGTTCATTAATAAAATAAAATTAATTAAAATCTCGTCAAGAGTCGATAAGAGTTAATTATATTAAGGTTTATTATCTTAACTCGTATTGTTTATAAAATAAAAAACTTATTGTAAATATAACTTCGATGTCTGTTTTATCTAAATTAAGATAATTACTTTTGATTGCTGCAGTCATCCTATTCACTTCATTTAGTGGAAATTATATTGAACCTAATTACCTGACATGAATGTTTTAGTTTCCTTAGTTTTCACTAGGAAAACAATTAATACTTGAACAAGATAGTCAATATTATTAGATTAAATAGTTAAAATTAAGGAAATTATATATGGGAAGTTGATATTTACTTCTGGTTAAACTAAGCTGACCCGGAAATTCGTAACAGCTTAAAAATTTTCTTTGTCATCCCTTCTATATTAAGACATAAAAATATTATTTTAATAGATTCAATAAATGAAGATCATACACTTCTTGAGCAAATTGCACATTCATTTGAATTAGTTTTTGCTAAAAGATACCTAACAAGAAAAGAAGAAGAACCCTATACTACTTTTAATTAATGTTTTAATGATCAAACCAAATCTGATAAAAATATGAGCAATTTTCAATTATCTGGCTACTATAGTTTCGCTAATAAAATAGTTTAATTATGTTTTATGTGTTTTTGCATTATAATCAAAGTTAATCTATAAATCCTTTTTCTCTTCTTTTTATCTGTGAATCCATATAATTTGTTTATATTTCTTATGAAAATATGTTATATGAAATCAAGAAAAGACAATATATATTCAAATACCTTGAGTATAGCTTCAAAACAAGCTTTACCCCAAGGGACTATGAAATATAATAAATACGAGTACAATTATAGTATAAATCAGTGATATGTTAGGTAAATTACTAACTAGCTTCTTCGTACTATTTTTATTTTCAATCTATCATTTCAAACTAGTAGTCGCAGTATAATTATTCTTTTTTGATTTTGTAACATCAGAAGGAAATTGTAAATGAATCCTCGTATTCAAGGACCATTTTTCCAAGGACCAAGGACCAAGGATTTTATTTTAACTTTTCAATGTTCCTTCTTTTATATTCTTAAGAGAAGAGAAAATCTAGAAAGATAGGTACGTTGGAAAAAGAAAACAAATCAAAGTTAGATATTTGATATAATATTTTGATTATAGTATATGTATTTAACTTGACTTAGGGTCAGTCTTTTCACCTCCCATTAAGTTCCAGATAACTATTTGGTTCCAGATAACACAAATTTGAATGTGACGTTTCAGTATTTCAGTTTTCACAGTCTAATCTGCCAAATAGTTATTTGGAACTTACTGGGAGGTGGAAAGACTGGGCCTTAAACTAAAAAACATTCATAAAATTTTATAGAAAGTTTTTTGGCTTAGAAGTTAAACTTGACGTCCAGTTGAGATTTGATTATCACATTGATGACATTCTCAGTAAATGTTTCAGGCTGACTGGCTTTATTAAAAAACAAACTCAAGATTTTACTAATCTAAATTCGTTGTATATCGATATCGTATAACTGCCAATGGCAAAACTAATTTTACATCCCTGAAAAAAATTCGCCATCAATATTTCTTATATATTATTTATTAGTGGCTCCTAGAATGCTCTGGGAAATCCTACCTATTATTTACTTTCTTGATTAATGGAATATTGCGAAAGGCGGTCGAAAACAATGATATAATAAAAAAATCTTCCAATTCAGGAAACATTTTAAATGAAAAATATTACTGTCGGGGAATTCTCGCGGAATTTGCTAAGGATTGTAGAAGCAATGTCGCACTTGCAACATACAAATCATCCGATTCATTTGCCTTTCAAGCCGGAGAACGATATATTTTATGAAGTATTGTGAGTCGAAGTTGGAATAAACGTCAATCCATCACATACAGGAATGGCCCGCGACAGCAAAAAAGCAGAATCTGGCGACACTGTCACCAGGGAAATAATAAGAAAAGAAAAATGGAGGAAGGAACTGTCGTGATTGATTCGGGGAGCCAAGAAACATCGCCGTTTGTTTGACGACACTTTTTAGTTTTATAACATTTTACTTCGTTTCCCCGTTACAATGTCATTTTTCCTTGACACGAATGATATACAGGGGAGGACATTACGGGAAATATCTTGAGCATTTTATTTTACTGAATTTCATTGTCTTACACAGAAAAACATTTTTATATACTTTCTATAAGACATGGTTTAAGAAGTTATACCGTCCTGTGGTTTTGCTCAGAATTATATTAGGTACTCAAGTACATAATATAATAAGTAAAGTCAATGTTTTTAGAAACAATACATTACATAATAAGATATTCATTTCACATGATTGCAACGTCAGTTGGAACACTATAAAAGTGTTAGAAAGGAATTATTTAAACGTAAAGAACCAGGTGAGATTGGCGTCAGAATTAAATATATTAAAGGTCTTCCTAAAATCGTTATTTCAACTAAACGTCCCTAATGAGTCCTGTGAGTTATCTGGTTATTACCAGAATGTACGTGGTCTTAACACAAAAGTGTTTGGACTGCAAGTGAATGTGATTTTGATATTCACAGTTTGTTCCTTTGGGATTACACCACCTGTAAAATAACAAAAATCAGAAAACCAGAAGCATACAAATTAAATATTCAAAGTCTAGTAACAAGGCAGACTTCTAAAGTTTGCCCCAAAATACCACTGTATAATGTGTGATAAAATAATATTTGATATATTAACTAAATTTTATCAGTGGTTTTTCAGTTTTATACAAAATTCTATAATATTATATGTCATATTCTAAAATATGTCTAAATAAAGTAGTTATAATAAAATTTAAAAGAAATTAAACACTTAACTAGCTTTCTTCTATACGTTTCGAGTTGATCCTCAACTCTTCTTCTGTAGACTGTTTGTACGATATGAACTTTTTATATAAAAAAAAGAAGTATTTTTGTCAGATTGACATTTTTAATTTAAATTGTCATCACATACACTGATCACTATGATATTATTAATTTTCCATTGGTAACATCTTTTTGCAGTAGAGGAAGCCATGTTTGATCTATGAATATTGTTTCTGACAATTATCACCACTAAGTTTAATGAAAGCACTTTCTTTTAACCGATTTTTCTTCTTTTTGTAAAACTTTAGCCTGCGTCCAATCAACTCGGTGACCGTTATCCCATACATGTTTTACTAATGTAGACCTATTAACTTGGTAATCCTTAACATAATTTTTATGTTTGCGGATCCTTATTTGTAATGGTCTAGATGTTTCACCAATATAATATTTACCACATTCTCAAAGAACCTGGTAAATACAATAAGTGAAGCATGGCTTCATAGTAGCGAGTTATTTCTATTATTTATGATGTAATCTACACTGTAAAGATCGTAAATTTCAGGTAAAAAGAAATACCAATACTGTGTACATTAAAGCAGTGGTATATGGATAAAAGTTATGTCAAGACCAGACAAAATCTGATGCAAGAAATCGGCAATAACTACGTGTGGATTAGTTTGGATGAAACAACAGTGTGTGAGGACGTCATATAGTGAATTTTATTGCAGTTTTTAATAGAGTAGCTTCACAGGCACAGTTATTTTGTACAAAAGAAAGAGAATTGACGAGTCATGAATGCATTATCCGATTTGTAAATAATTGTCTAAAATTTCATTGGACTGACCTGAAGTAGCAGTATAGTAATTTGCCCTAATATAATCTATATAGCCCACGTCTTAAACAGTGAATTTATTAAATCATCGATCAAAATCGAATCAAAACAATTTAAATATTTCAAGAAACAGTGCCCTCTAATTTTAATCCCAATATCTGAAACCAATAGTGTCTTGATTGAATACATGGTTAGAACAGCATTTTATGCAAGTAATTATGAAACAATTCGTAATGATTTTGATTTTGTTAAAAAAGTATATGTTCCCTAAGCAAATGTAAAGCGTACTAGCTTTACATTTGCTTAGGGCACATATATTTTTTTACAAACTGAGTTATAAATTCATGAGTTTATGAATTTTCATAAACTCATAAATTATGAATCATTAATTCATTACAAGTGATAATAACCATGGTATCAGGACAAAAATCTAAGGAAATGTTTATGAAGTTATAAACTTATGCATCTCTAGGCTAAATGTAAATCAGTTTAGTTTAATTAAAAATATATCCATTTAGATTAAGTCTTTCGCTAAACACAAAAGAATATGAAAATATATATAGCCTGAATATTTTTAAAATGTAATATTGCAAATAATATGTATGTCTAAAATTCTCTTGATAGAAGGCGATAGTGGTAGAAAATGAAGAAACTTTATTATCACCACGTGAGCACTCGAAGAACTATTTTATCTGTACTGCTATTATCTGCTAGTAACTGTGCAACATACAAGCACAAGAAGGCAGTGTAAATACTGTTTCTACTGTCTTACATACCCCTAATGAAATTTATATAAAAATTAGAGATGCAGCATTTTAATTTGATTCACTGCGAAGCCATTTTCTCTTGAAAATATAACAGTGAATTCTTAGAAAGAATACTGCGTAATTTATTTTACTAAATTCCATTATTCGATACACGAAAATACTTTCATTTAAAAAGTGCTTAAAGATTTGCGTCAAGAGATTTTGCCAAAATAATATGACAAGAAGTGAAGTGAAATTTGAATTACTTGCGGGTAAGCAATTATTGTAGAAAATAATATGCGGGAGTATATGCCTTTATATAGTATCCATAGATGAGTCGCTTTATATTTATTATCATAGTTAAAACCACATTAGTATAAATAATAGAATATGTTTTTAGGATATGAACATGAGATAAGAGAAAACGATTAGTTGACCAGCTGAAAAATAAATTTCCTATATTTATTCTTTTAAAATTGAAGTACTATATCCTATATATTGCACTACATAGATTATATCTGGATTGTAAAGTAATATTCTTAATTTATTTAGTCTCTCTCGTAAATATATTTCAGTATATTTTAGAATATGTTTAGGACAGTTCTTTATATGTTGAACCGGCTTGAAAACACAATAATAAATAATAAGTGTTAGCACTTACAGTATTGTTAAGAACAATAACTTCTAGTCTCATAGTTCTATATTCTAATCTATATTCTATTCTATATTCTATTCTATATTCTATTCTATATTCTATTCTATATTCTATTCTATATTCTATTCTATATTCTATTCTATATTCTATTCTATATTCTATTCTATATTCTATTCTATATTCTATTCTATATTCTATTCTATATTCTATTCTATATTCTATTCTATATTCTATTCTATATTCTATTCTATATCTATTGAAACATTGTTATTTCCATACTTAATTATTGGAAGGAGATGCTGAAAACAACTACTCCACGGGCAATATGCCCCGACAGGCGTTGCATTACATCAACATCTTCATGGATGTCGCCACATCCTTCATCAAGACCAAATACCAGACAATGACCGGTTTCGATCTTGTTATGATCTCATCAGATTGCCATAGGTATCGGAATCGATGAATGATCTGGCGACATTGATTGCCTAGGGGGCATATGTGAATGTTTGTAATGGCATCTGCTTTTCTGCAGATCGTTATCTGTCTGTCAATTAGACAATAATTGTCAGACAGGTAGTAGCAAAGACCCAAAGAGGGCACTGCAGTGTATTTCACTGTATCTCGCCACTACAAACATTGTTATTTCCATTTTTCCTTCGTTTTGTTAATTCCATCACAATTCAGAATAATCTATAAAATTGCCACGTTAAAAACATTCAAGGAAACAAAGCGCTGTTCCAAAATATCAGCTATAGATTTGTTTGAAACACTTTTGTCTAATTATAAACAAAATTCTCACATTAAAAGCAAATTGCTACAAATACTTTGCAGAAAATCTAGAAAATGCTATACATTAATCATTCGTATTACAAACATGTGGATCTTTTTTATGCAGTTATAAAAGTGAAAATTATAAATCTTGTAGAGTGAGGCCGAAACTGACACTTTTAATTTGTTACATGCGTTAAAAGCTCAGGATGTGCGTTACGCAGTCAACTTTGACATACGTAATAAATTAACCTTCTACCATTAGTTGCCTAGCAATCATTGATTAATTTCTTGTAGAGACCCCATTAACTCTTAGAACAGATAATTCACCGGATAAGACAGGAGTACTACTGTTTTACCTTTACATTTTCTTTGATGAATTAGATATTGTCTCGTTAAGAGATTATTTATTTACAGTTTATATGTATTAGAGATGAAATCAATTTGCATCTCCCAGTAATTATTTATATCAGCATATTAAATAATTACAAGTCATTACTTTTCTATATTCTTCTTTCTAATACTATTATTGTGAACATATTTATTATATATATTATTTAATTAGTAAGTATATGTAAAAAAAAATATTTAAAATAATACGTGAATAGTCAAAATGTCAATAAATGACATGAAAAATATACCACTAAAACACTACAATACTAAACGACTACTAGAAAAGTTTACAATTTCAAGATTAAGAAACAAAACTTTCTAATCTTCAACATCAAGTTAATTTCAAGTTATAATTATTACTATACTAAGTATTGTTTGTAATTTGTTTTTAATAACAACGCGGGTATTTTTTCGTTGACAAATAAAAAGATGTGCAAATACAAGTAATATTTTATAATTTACAAGATATTTACTGAATATTTTCTTAGTAAAATTATGATGATAGTTATAAAGAGAAAAATATACAAACAATCAGTAACTTTATGGTACCAATTTCAGATTATTTCAACATATTTCAGTACTGGAAGGTGCAACATAGTATTTGTTTATATTGCAGAAATCTCTGAAAGACTTAAAAGGCTTGGTAATGATTTTAACATAAGAACGACATTTAAAACAAAAATACTTTAAGATCAATACTTACTAAAACAAAAGCAATTAATAATGATCAAAATTCAAAAAATTGTATTTACCTTGTGAATGTGGTAAATATTATATTGGTGAAACATCTAGACCATTACAAATAAGGATCCGTGAACATAAAAATTATGTTAAGGATTACCAAGTTGATAACTCTACATTAGTAAAACATGTATGGGATAACGGTCACCGAGTTGATTGGACACAGGCTAAAGTTTTTCAAAAGGAAGAAAAATCGGTTAAAAGAAAATTAAAAGAAAGTGCTTTCATTAAACTTAATGGTGATAATTGTATTTCGTCGGAAACAATAATCATAGATCAAACATGGCTTCCTCTACTCCAAAAAGATGTTACCAATGGAAAATTAATAATATCATAGTGATCAGTGCATGTGATGACAATTTAAATTAAAAATGTCAATCTGACAAGAACTACTTCTCGTTCATATAAAGAGTTCTCAACATAAAAATAGTCTACAGAAGAAGAGTTGAGGATCAACTCGAAACGTCTAGACGAAAGCTAGTTAAGTGTTTAATTTCTTTTAATTTTTTATTATAACTATTTTATTTGGACATATTTTAGAATATGACATGTAATATTATAAAATTTTGTATAAAACTGAAAAACCACTGATAAAATTTAGTCAATATATCAAATATTAATTTATCACACGTTAATACAGTGGTTTTTTGGGGAAAACTTTAGAAGTTTGCCTTGTTACTACACTTTGAATAATTAATTTGTATACTTCTGGTTTTCTGCCTTTTGTTATTTTACAGGTGGTGTAATCCTAAAAGAAACAAACTATGAATCGTCAAAATACACCACAAATAAGTTACAGACATTATATAGTATTTGTTTTCGACATATTCTATAATGAGGGCATTTCCTTTGTATACCTAGCAAGGAAGGCAAACATTTCCTTAGAACATAATTATTTCAGTAATAATGTCTGTATTTTGTAATTTTGTAATTTGTAAAATGTAATTTTTTGTCCAATTACAAAAACAAATTTGTGAATCTAAATAATTAGAAATGAGTATGAAAATAGTACCAACATAAAAAGTAATTCACAAACAAAATTTGACAGATATGAGGCCCTGAATCCGATTATACTTTATTGTACCACTATATATTTTTCACTCAAAAATAAAATGAAAAAACCTCATCCCATCAGAGATTAATCAGTCCGATGCAGCGTAATTTATTGCAAAAAATATCTAAAACTTAATGTTTCTTAACATGCTGCTTTGAATTTTAAAAAGCGTCTTGAACACGATGATTAATGAGCTATTGGTGCATATTTCTTGGCTTTTCCTAAAAGTAAAGCTAGGGTTATGTCGGTAAACAATAGCACCGCCCGTATTTCGTGAAGGGGTATCCGACACTACGCGTAGTTCCCCTAGATGTTTGTCTTTGTCACTGCCAGATGATAATATTAAAAGTAATAAATTTTATAATTCGGTATTGTCGAGTTTTTTCCTAAGAAGTAGCCATTTGTTGTAGCAAACTGACGCAACTCTTTTCCCCTTTAGAATGAATTGAGAGGGAGTGTCAGATGACAATACTCCTTTTCAGAGTATATTAGTATTTATAAGTAAATTAATAATAGGGGGGTTTGAAGAGGAACCAAAGTCTAATAAATTGATGAATTCATTCTTGCACCAATGTTAATAATTTCATAAGTATATTCAGTATTTTAATATTAATCACAGCAACTTACGTATGGCACGTTATTAGGCAAAGTTAATTAGGAAATTTTGGTAACTAGCGAACAATAGATGTAAGATTTAGAATAACTACAATAATGGTACATATAGGTAAATTAATAAATTCCTTCTAATACCAAAAGTACAAATGTATTCCATGCATGATTCTCATTTAAAATGTATACAGCAAGACTGTATAACTGAATAGCATTTCTTTCCATATAAAAACATAAATTGTAACTTCAATATTATTATAATTAATATAAAAAAAAATTGGTAATAATAAAAAAATCTTTGAAATATTGGTATTTAAATACAGGATTATGAATAGTACAATTAGCAAAGGTAATAAATACATTGTTTAGATAAACCCGATAACTGAGTTTGTTCTAAAACTGTTGTTGAAATGATTTGTATAGAATGTACAGGGTATTCGCGTATATTTTGACCCTTACCTACAGGGGTTATTAAGAAAGATAGAAAAAAAGTTGCATGTCGTAAATTTGAGGAAAGCAATTGAACATAATATTTTAAATGGGATACCTTGTATAATTTTAGACGCTTGGGGAAAATTTTTTTTCTGATTTCAAAAATATATATTTTGTTGACATTTGCACTGATAATTTTCGAAATATTTAGTATTTAATGTTTACAATACATCATAAAAGAATATTAAAAAATAAAAAAATTAGAAAATGTTTAAATAACTAACAAGGTTACATCGAAAATCGTTAAATATTTTTAGTTCTTTATATTTTTTGTACCTTTTTATGGTACTCGCTGCCGAATATTTCGAAAACTGTCAGTGCAAATGTCAATAAAATATATATTTTTGAAATCAAGAAAAAAATGTTTCCCAAAGCGCCTAAAATTATACAGGGTGTCCCATTTAAAAATATTATGTTCAATTGGTTTTCCCAAGTTTACGACACGCAATTCTTTTTTCAACCTAGCTAAAAGATAATACGTGAAAAACCAAACAACTTTTGTATTAAAAACTTTTTTCAAACTTTCTTAATAACCCCTGTAGGTAGGGGTCAAAATATACGCGAATAGCCTGTACTGTAAACTGTATCTTTTCTTTGACTTGTACGGTAATTTAAGCGATAATTCTTTCGATTTTTCGATAATTTCTTCAGGGGTACAGTCATCCATCCTTTCATCACTTTCAAAAGTTTGAGATGTCCCCGGGATATCTGTCTAGCTCATTGTTTAATAATTAGTGGTAACAATAATTGTGTTTACTAAAAATTACTTTATATTATGAAATTAAATGACTACGATGACGGATAATTGATGCGCCACCTACTGATAAAAAAAATATTATTTTTCCCGGCTAGCCATTTAAATCCCTACTTTCCTGACTCTAAAGGCTCACGAAAATAGAACGTTCCCCTAGTGTAGGATTAAAAGAAACTTTAAAGCAGTATCTTTCGTTTAACTACATTTAACAAAATTATTTAATGTAAAATAATAATAAATTAATATCCTGCCATGAAATGGTTATTAACTATATTTAACAAAATTATTTAATAACCATTTCATCGCAGGATATTAATTTATTATTATTTCTATGTGTCAAATTGTTTGGGTACCCCAGTAATATCTGTAGTCCAAAATTATCCATAGTCCTGCAATATATATGGACGACATATTTGTGTAGGTAGTATTGAACTATTTGCAACCTTACATTTTCTACATTTACATTAATAACATGTATACTATACGTAGAATATCTAGTTAAACTTATATATTAAAATGCCTGCAGCTTGAAGATAGGAGAAATGGTTTTATTACCTTCCATAATCGTTATTATAACGTCTATATTTAACACTGCTTCCATCACATTACCCGCAAAGAGGTCGTAGTAGTAAAAGAATTATATTATACGCATGAAAGTTAATCCCTTTCTAAGAAGGCATCGTTTGTATCAATAGCACAGCTTTCCCGGCCATTAAACCTCCAACTTTTAACTACAGAAAAAAATTTATTTCGCAGGATAACGCAGGCATATTGTAAATTATTGTCTTGGGGTGGCGCTGCATAGCCGTGACGAGGAAAGTATCGGGCATAACTCTCCCGCGATGTGTTGTGCAGTAGGATGTAGTAACGGAACAGTGGCGTAGCGCAATAGGGAAACATAAAGTATAAGAAATATGTTTTGTTTCACTTTTAACTTAAAATAGTTCAAAAATGTGCCCAGGGTATTTTTAGGGATAACCTAAAAATATTTGGTATATTTCTTAGGTTTTATCGGTCATAAGATAAACTTTTTTTTGAATTATAAGAACATTTAAGGTTTTTTCTTTATCAGGCGAACTTCAGATATTCAGGCAAATTATACATATATGTCAAAAGGAAAATTTATACAGCAAAATTTTTTATGAACAAATTACAAAAGAGACTATTCATAAAATTTACAACACAACCTACCCAATTAATAGCAATAATAATAAATACTCCTTTACGTACATATCAAATTTATAAAGGAACAAAAATAATAGGTAATGCATTCAGAAAATAAAAAGCAATAGTTGCATATGAACATAGATACCATACAAAAAAATTATTTTGACAGATCTAAAACCCCAATGTCAAAAACCAAGAAATACTGTATACAAAATAAATTGTAACCACTTCATTTCACTTTTGTAGAGTGCTCTAAACACCTTTGAAATAAAAACATAGAAGGCTGTGATGGGTAGCATTGTTGCTTTCTTCGAAAATCGGACATAGAAATTATAACAATTTTTCTGAAATACATTCTACAAATTGCAAAATCTCATCAGATGATATGTACATATTAAATTTATAAAGGAACAAAAAACATAGGTTATACATTCAGAAAATAAAAATCAATAGTTGCATATGAACTATTATAGAGAAAACACAAAAAAATTATTTTGACAGATTTAAAACCACAATGTCAAAAACCAAGAAATACTGTATACAAAATAAATTGTAACCACTCCATTTCACTTTTGTAGAGTGCTCTAAACACCTTTGAAATAAAAACATAGAAGGCTGTGATGGGTAGCATTGTTTTTTTCTTCGAAAATCGGACATAGAAATTATAACAATTTTTCTGAAATACATTCTACAAATTGCAAAATCTCATCAGATGATATGTACATATCAAATTTATAAAGGAACAAAAAACATAGGTTATACATTCAGAAAATAAAAAGCAATAGTTGCATATGAACTATTATAGATAAAACACAAAAAAAAATATTTTGACAGATTTAAAACCACAATGTCAAAAACCAAGAAATACTGTATACAAAATAAATTGTAACCACTCCATTTCACTTTTGTGGAGTGCTCTAAACACCTTTGAAATAAAAACATAGAAGGCTGTGGTCGGTAGCATTGTTTTTTTTCTTCGAAAATCGGACATAGAAATTATAACAATTTTTCTGAAATACATTCTACAAATTGCAAAATATCATCAGATTTGGTCCAATCTGTACAAAGATTAGTTAGATAGAGCAGAGAAGCAAGCAATATAACTTTCATATCTTTCCAACAACATACACTAACAGTAACAAAAACGCAAGTTGCTAATTCAAATTTATGACTGTAAATGACCTAACCTAACGTTACTGGTAGGTTTATCATTAACTCCTAAATGAAATACCTAATACTGATTATACACGTACTCCATGAATAAGTTAATAATAATTTATGAATTGTGTGTTGTTTAAACCTACTGTACTTGTTTTCCGTTGCTTATGTTTCGTTATTATAGGCATTATAGGTACTTACATATAGTCACATGGGTTAAAATAAAGACCCAAGTGTGCAACCACTCGATAGTGAGAGTCTAAACTTGCAATTCTTGATTTTACTTGTGTACCTATTATCGTGCATCTAGTTACTACGGATCATTTCAATCGGACTCCACAGCTCCTGATAATAGATAGATAGATACAAACTTTATTTAGATAGACATTTATATACATAAGTGGTACATTTACAGTCATAAAATTATAAAAAATAATAAAATATCATAAAATATCATAAAATAAGGTGAGTAGTGGTAATATAAACATGCCAGTGGAAGAATTTTATGTTTAATACATATTTCTTTGCAGTGAGCCAAAGTGGGAACCCCCGCAAGAAGACGAACAGCTGTTTTTTGCATTACAAATACTCTATGTGAACTACCAGAGTTATCCCATAGTGACACACAATAGCTTAACTGACTATGAACTAATGAGAAGTAAACAGTTTTCATAACACTTTTACTAACAAAAGGTCTTAATTGCCGCATAAAGAACACCTGCGTGGCAAGCTTTGAGCAGAGCCTATTTATATGAGGTTTCCAGGTTAAACCAGGATCCAGGATAGTACCTAATAAATTTACTGGTTCAGACTTATTTGAGTTTTTACTAGATGTGAATGTTATAGAGTTTGTTTTAGTGAAATTTAATTTTAAGTTATTTGCTGTAAACCAGTCATTAGCAAGATTCAAACTATCTCTGCTATCAAGATCATTGCCACGGGTTAACAAGGTTGTATCATCCGCAAAAAGAACACACGATGCCTTATTAATATTCACAGGTAAATCATTAATATAAATAAGAAAAAATATCGAACCCAGTACAGAACTTTGAGGTACACCTGCCTTAACTGGCATTAGTGTTGATATACAGTTTTCAAGGCACACACATTGTTGCCTGCCATTTAGGTATGAGTGGAATAACTTCAGCTCATTACATAATATTCTAATTTTTGTAGGAGTATATTCAGATTTACGCAGTCAAACGCCTTGGTGAGATCACACATTATGGCATGAGTATAATTTCCCCTATCAAGGCCAATAAGCTCCCTTCTTGCTTAACCTTCATTATTTTATTACAAATTAAAGTAACCTAAGCCTTCACGGTGCTTCAGATCACAAAGAATTTAGGTCCATTTATCTCCCCGATAGACCTTGCAAAGTTTTTAGTCTGATGTCAATCCCGCAGTACTCATATGTTTTACAACGTCCTCCCAATGAACTCATCATTCATTATTCCCATATTGTGGAAGATGATTTAAAGTATGCCATTAATTTGATACTGTGAAACCATTTTAATTAATTACTTTAGCTGAAAAAATATCAGAGAAAGCGTTATTAATGAGAATGGCCTTATAATTTTCATTAACTTAAAAACCAAGGTAATCACAATTATAGCTTATTTGCAAAAATTCCTGCTTATTCCTTATCCATTTGACCCCATTTTATTGTTTAAAAACAAAGCAATTTTCCCGTTTCTATTGTCCCACTCATCAGGACAATTAGAGCCCGTTGTTAAGATGGTATCGAAAATTTCTTAGGCGAGCCACTGAAAAAAAGTCGGCGATATTAAACGTTAGGATGGCACAGCAAGCGTCTGAGTGCGAAAGGGTAGAGATAAGGGAAAAGCGACGCCGAACCAATAAAGCCAAGACGCCTTTTAAGGGACTAGGACTTACTCTCTCCCAACCGTCTGACGCGAATTATGTTTTTACTAAGTGAACACGAACTTGCACAAAAAAGAGCCGCTGCGAGGAATATTATAGATTGATATTGTTGAGTAGATAACGTCTTTATGAAAATCCTGTTACGTTATTGAATTTTTCTGAGCGCTTCTAGAGGGGCTTTTGATTGACGTTATCTGAGAGCATTAAAATGAGTGTCTTCTACCTCTTTAATGGCAAATAGAAATGTTAAAATTGTATATACATAGTCGTAGATACGAATCCGTTGTATTACATGTCACTAATATTTAGATTTTCATTGGCAATCTGAAATTGTGCAATTTGTAATACATAGGCTATATGCCAATTTTGGGCAACGAAACTTTTTAGTTTTCTTTATTGGTTCTAATTAACTAGATTCTTTGCAATTAGCTCCGGCTGAGCTCACGGTTGGTTGTAGATTCAAAGATTTATAATTAATATTAATTTTTGTACCACCTTGTGGACCCAAGGATAATTTTGTTTTGACTGTATGTGCATAAATAATAGTGAATTTTGGCGAATTGAAACAATTCTATATTACTTTTTGATTGTACTTTAAATAAACATAACTTCCATAAAAAAATAAGAAAGGTGCTGTATATTGCAATACCTTTGTTGCTACTCATGGATTTCTTGCACCAAAACTAAATTTAATATCCCAATAAAAGTCATTTGTCAGATCGGACACGTTATGCACTTAGCCACACCTCACAAGCAATTGAAATTTGTCACTTGTTATCATAACATAACGTATAGATAATAACATGCATGTTAAACAAATGTCTATTTTTCTGACGTTACATAGTATGAAATTTGAATATAACATAACAGATTCTCCCAGACGAACATTAACATGCACGTTACTATAACATAAGTGATACGCGGTTGGGCTGATTATCTGGAACTGGTTAATTGCATTATTTTCTTAGTAGATTCCTTAATGTTTCCATTTTTTTTTAATGGAACACTTTGTCTTTGATTCCAGTACATATATTTGAAGTAGTAATGAATTTTGATTTTGTTTTCAACAATGTTTCATATTTGAAAATTAGGTAACTAATAGGTAACTAATACACAGTAAAAAAATCCGACTGATTTTAACACTGAATCCACACTCATCAGTGTGTATATAGTCCACACTTGGCAGTGTTAGACATATCGGTATATTATTACATTACATAAAAGTAATTTAACACAGTAGATTTTACAAGGTAATGTGTAATAGTTAATTATTCACCGTGTAATTATTCCGTTTTTATGGCGGATTGATTCATTTTTAACACAGGGTTTTGTAAATTTTACTACAATTTATAAGTACTTCTACAAACTTGGCGGGTATATCGTTCGTGTAATATGAGTTCTAAAGGTTTAGTTATTATACTACCCAGTTCGTGTTAAAAATAACACTGCAGCAAATTACGATTGCCATTTAGTAATTTTACCATTTGTCTTTTTTTACTGTGTAAAATAACTAGATTCGCTCAAATTGTACGAATGACTCTACTAACATTAAATTGTAATATAATTATTTTAATTCGTAACTTCAATTACATTTCAATAAGTAAATTTAGAACCTTGTTCTATTTCATTCACTATTAAAAGGTGTTTGAAGTTAAACTTACTAGTGAAACTGAGTTTAAGAATATGAAATCCAAGCCTCATTCATATCTATCACTACTATGCGCAATAAGTACAAATAATTCTAATGTTCTTAAGCACCTTACTTGTCATTCTTTTGTAGTATGAAGAATAAATTAAAAAAAGGAAAACAAATCAGCCTTCATTACAGAATATCAAAAAATATCCAAATATTCTCAAGAATGACGCTAATAAGTACCTCGACAAGTTAAAGAAAGAATGGGAGTTAGACATATAGTGTATTTTTCAGTCACATTTTTTGTAAGCCACAATTTTTACATTCTATTACAAGTCTATTACAAGTTTATTACAAGTGGCAGGAGAAGTTAGCTAGCACGTCTACAGTTTAATGTCCATGTTACTATTGTTACTAATCATCGTTTTACTTCAAATGAATCCAGATCAATGCTAAAAAATTGCTAAAACGTTTCTAATAATTCAACAGTGTCCGACGAACAATGATTACCAAATAATATATCGTAATAATAATTATTGTTACACTTACTGTAGAATAATTTAGCCGCATTGAATGGAAACTTGCCAAATATTTGTTCCAATTTACATTTCTCCACTTCTAGATTATAACCGTTTCATGAAAATTAAATGAATAGCGATGTCGGAAAGAAAAGAAAACTAAAAACCTGCATTTAAATTGCCCCAGAAGGAACTGCAGATAATGCTTAATAAGGGACTTCCTTCCCGGCTTCCCGTGTTTTAAAATTATTTTAAGAATTTATTCCCTTACTTGAAATTAGACTACTTATACTAGTTGCTCCAACCATTTCAGTTGGAAACGGCAATATGCAAATTTAATCATTTCAGAACACTCTCGTCGTTTGGATGTGGATTTTGCGTCTTCTTCTTATCACAGGTGCTGACTATCATTCGCCTAATTTGCCATTATTCATATCGAATCAGCACGAAACGTCAAATAACAACAAACACAAACTTTTTTGATTTAAAATACATGTTTTAATGAGACTTCTGAAAATTTCATAAATTTAATAATATAGAATTTGCATAGAAATTTAAAAATGCATAATTATACGCATATAAATACAAATAGACCTCTTGTAAGATACGTAAAGACTCCGATCAAATATGTGTAGATAAGTAATTGCCTATTTGTCGGTATATAAAATAGTCGTGTCCAAGAATAACAAAAAACACAACCTCAATTTCATGAAATTTCCTGTCACAGTGCCCAACGGGATGGGCGGCTATGTTTTAAGGGGTGAAAATAATAATTAATAATTTTATTTTAGTAAATACAAAGTTTAAGATTTGCACATTCAAGAACAAAAATTTATATACATATATGTATAATATACTACACTATTTATAATAGTATCTAATATTTACTATTAAAAAACAATGGGGTGTTTTCCTATTTTTTTTTTACATCGGCAATGGAAGTAGTTGGAAAAAGAAGAGATACGTATTTCTGGAATTTTAATCTTGGGTTTATTTAAGTTCATAAATTATTTTTTTATTGTGCGCGATATCTATATGACGTCACTAAGCGAAAATTCTAAATTTGCGCCATTTTTTAGTGATTTCTAGGATATTTTCATTTGTGTGGTTGGTGTCACTGCGCGACAACTTTACTTTTGTTTATGTTTGAATTGTTCGGTTAGGGTAAACTTCATGGTAAACATGAGACATTGTCTTTAGTTTATATTTTTACCTGTGAATTGTTGTCTCTGCCTGTGACTGAGTATAAGTGTTATTTATTAGTAATAGAAAAACATCGTAATTTGTAAAGGTAATTTCTGAATATATTTAATCGACTTTGCAGTAATACTGTTAAGTTAAATACTAACCTTACATTTTTCATCTTTTTTATTTCTGAAAGGATATAACCAGTAAATTGTCGGACTTGTTCCTTGTTCCATGTTTAATAAAAGTTTACTTCACAAGAAAACAACAATACAACACGTCAAGTTGTCAAGCCAAACACAAATAAGAAATTTCAAATGTCAATTATCGAAATGTCGACTGTCGTTTGTCGTCGTTACAAACTGAAACTAGCCACATATTATCAGTGTGGCCTCTTTATAGATACATATTCCCTAGTTTTCGCTTAGTGACGTCACGAATATAGAATAAAGTTTCAAAATCTAATTGAAAATTTTCTACCTATTCAATCTTAATAATTTTTATCCTAATAAATATAAAAAAAAATATATTTTATAAAAATACAGGTTACCACTTTCATTTCGATTGAAGGAAAATACCCCATTGTAAAATCATTGACGATCCCTCTCGCCATCGCCGATTCTACGTTTATGCATGGTTACTTCCCTGTGTAAACCACGCCCACTAGTGACAATCGCAAAATCCTCAACAATTTAGGCGGTAAATTAAAATGGCATTTTTTGATTGGACCAAATGCTTGGGTACCAATGTAAACAAAAAGCTATTGTTTTAAATATTGTTGGTCACAAAACTGTGTTGCTGTAATTTGTCTATACAGGGCGCCCTATTTCTTGACCCGTTGCATGGGTAACTTTTTTATTAGTAGAGATACAAAAACGCTTAAATGAGCAAATTAGTGCAGTTTCGTATTAGTAATTCTACGGTAAGGCGAAAAATTATATACGGGGGAAGATTGAAAAGTTATTGACAAAAAACGAAAAATCCAACTTTTCTATTATCCCTCGTAGCTCGTTCATTTGAAGAGTTAGAGAAAAATGCTTCACATGTTTTTTGCAGTATTTTTCATGTAAAATGACATGCACTTGCTACTTTTTATATATCTCTTAAAATGGTTGAGAATCACAGTAAAATATATTTTTTTTTAAATGTAATGGATAGGTGGCTGTGACATTAACCGAAAGTCCCCTTTTTTCTCTTTCAGATGATATAACATAGTCCATATTTTATCCTTACGAAAATAATAATAATCGTTGTTTTTAAAGAAAGTTTATTGTCACATCAAGAATGCTATGGAAATAAAACAAAAAATAAGATTCCTGATATTTTTAAAAACGTCTAGTTGGCATTTAATTATTGACAGATCATAAGTGACATTTTTAGTTTTTGTTAAGTAGTTTATTGTTTATTATTAATACTGCATACAAAATAATAGTGTTGCAAATATGTACACCAACGAAGAGAAAAATGATATGCTATTTTGTTATTATAACCAAAATCGAGATGCACAAGCTGCAGCGAATCTTTATTTTGAAACTTACATGGAACGAAGACAACCCCATCATAGAATATTTAGACAGCTGGAAAATAATATACGATTATACGGTTCTTTTTCAAAGCCTAAGGATGAAAGAAACTTCAATGAAGACACTGAAATAAATGTTTTGGCTTATGTAAATTTTAAACCTGATTCTTCAACTGCAGAAATTGCACATCACTGCAACACTTCCAAGGAAACTGTAAGAGCTATTTTAAAAGGTAACAATTTAAAGCCTTATCATTATTCCATATGCAATACTTTATATCCAGCTGATAATCAAAGAAGGATGACATTTTGTCGATGGTACATTTCAAAATGCGAAGAGGATCTAGACTTCTGGAAAAAGATTTTATTCAGTGATGAAAGTAGATTTACCAACAATGGTATTTTTAACCGCCATAATAACATAATGTGGTGCCGAGAAAATCCACATCTTGTTTCTCAAAGAAGAAATCAACGTCAATTTGGGATAAACGTGTGGTGTGGAATTTTTTGTGGCAAAATTATTGGCCCATATTTTTACGAAGATAATTTGAATGCGAATAATTACCTTCATTTTCTAAGGAATACTCTAACAGAGGAATATTTAAATGAATTACCACTTCATATTTTTAGAAATCTTAAATACTTCCAACACGATGGAGCACCTGCGCATAATTCCCGCGAGGTAAAACAATATTTACATGAACAGTTTGATAATGTTATAGGAAATAGAATGGATATCGACTGGCCAGCGCGAACACCTGATTTGACCCCCTTAGATTTTTTTCTTTGGGGGTTACTGAAAGATAAAGTTTATGTGACAGCTCCTCTAGATATAGAGGATCTAAAAGTCAGGATTCAAGATGCAATTAGAAGCATACATGGACATACAATAAATAATGTTTTAAGAAGTATCCAGAAACGTTGCTTACTATGTATCCAACAGGATGGTGGTCATTTCGAACATTTACTTCAATATAATTAATTAATAATTTCTGTTCTCAAAACATTCTTTTGTTCCATAATCCATAGCATTCTTGATGTGACAATAAACTTTCTTTAAAAACAACGATTATTATTACTTTTGTAAGGATAAAATATGAACTATGTTATATCATCTGAAAGAGAAAAAAGGGGACTTTCGGTTAATGTCACAGCCACCTATCCATTACATTTAAAAAAAATATATTTTACTGTGATTCTCAACCATTTTAAGAGATATATAAAAAGTAGCAAGTGCATGTCATTTTACATGAAAAATACTGCAAAAAACATGTGAAGCATTTTTCTCTAACTCTTCAAATGAACGAGCTACGAGGGATAATAGAAAAGTTGGATTTTTCGTTTTTTGTCAATAACTTTTCAACCTTCCCCCGTATATAATTTTTCGCCTTACCGTAGAATTACTAATACGAAACTGCACTAATTTGCTCATTTAAGCGTTTTTGTATCTCTACTAACAAAAAAGTTACCCATGCAACGGGTCAAGAAATAGGGCGCCCTGTATAATATTTGGTCGGATCGTAAAGATCATATTTAAATATAGAATAATTTTAAATGAAAATATGTATTACAGTTTGATGGTAGTAATCATACAAGATTGACACATGCATTGTGGATTACCCCAGATGTGTAAATCAAACGAACTGTATACCACGCTGTCCTTTAAGGACGAACAATTTGCTTGGTCGTGCAGATGGCAATAATACATTTACAAGGCTGGATGCACTCTAATTCTTGGCGCAACATCATAAATTAACCCCCCTCTGTGCATACTTGACGTACGACCGTACCTCTCATCCTAGTAGAGAGGCTGGCTGGGGAGCAGTTCTCGATTAATTGTCATTTCTGATGGTGGAATTAACTGTACATCGCGCAATCGCAACTTGACATCAACTTCGCTATAAATGGTGCTAATAAAAAGCAGGACGAAATGAGAAAGTCACTACTGTGCTACTAATCGGGAAATACCACTTCAGTAGAAGTAAAATTATAAAACGAACTGGAATATCCAACCTTTGGCTTTGATTTGTCAGGTTTTATTGAGATTGAAAATATTTATAATATACAGGGTGTCTCAGGTTTTAATCGGGAAAATTTATTAGGTGAAATTCGCAAAAATAAAAAGGAAAGTTCATAAGAACTTCTATGTTTTAAAGCTTCGTGTTCGAGATACAGAGTGGTAAAACTAATTAAAAGGAGCTTTTATTTTCAAATATTTCAAAAACCGTTCTTGATAAAACTTGGCACGTTTTTAGTAGTAAATAAGGGGTAAAAAATTTGCGTACGTCACTGCTTTTTTAAATATTGATTGAGTAATTAAAAATACATTTTGTGTCTCTTCCAATATTTGTCTATTTTGTTTAGAAGTATCAAGATAGACACAAAATCCATGAGACAAAAATTGTATTTTTAATTACTTAATCTAAAAATAATAACAATCTGTCAAGAAAGCGCTGATATGCTCAATATTTTTCAACATCCTGTAGCTCGAGCTTAACGAAGCTTTAAAATATACAAGTTCATATAAACTTTCCTTTTTATTTTAATGAGTTCTACCACCTATTAAATTTTCCAAATTAAAACATGAGACGCCCGTAGATCAGAATATAGAGTATAAGTCAAAATACCATCTTTACCGTCTCAGGACTCTCACAACTTTCTAACATTCTTTAGGTACTTTTATAAACAGCTAGAGGAACATATTATCTGTATTTATAAATATCTTGTACGGAGATCTTGTATGCAGTTTCGCTCGATTCGACAGACAAATCTAGCATAGCCAACTACAATAATAGTAATAATAATAATAATAATATACAAGTGTATCATAAGCAACTCTGATAATAGTAATAATAATAATAATAACAATATCTCTACGCCTCATTCTAATCACAAGGATTAGCCCGAAAGTTTCAGACTTTATGGAAGAAGGGGGTAATTGCTTTTGAGGAACGACTTAGCTTGATGAATCCTAACCACTATTTAGTGTGGGAATGAGGGAAGCCTAGAAAACGTCAGTAGTTGACGGGAAAGTCTAACGTCAATCGATGTTAATCTCTCACATTATCACCAGGATCACATCCTGCCCATCCTAGGTACGTATGCCAGGATGGTTGCCAACCCACCACCACAAACAGGTTTTAATATTCGAGTAGACAATTTAATTAAAAATTATTCGGCGGTAAAAAATATTTAAATTCTAATCCCCTTACCTCAAAAGAGAAGTATTAAAATTGGTTGTAAAAAAAAAGAAATAGCAAGTTAATTATATGGTACAAAAAGTTGAAACTTATTTCTTTAATTATTTGATTAACAATTTCTCTTTTACTTAAAGCTTTACTTAATTACTTAAATCATGGGTTAGTAATGTAGTAATATATAGAAATATTTGTTCCGGTATATTAATACGATGATTATTTTTTTGCAAGTATCTGTCGATATAAACATATTGTATTAACTATTAATCTACAAAAGCTTACATATAACCCAGTAGTTAATTTCTACTGGTGGATATTTTCTCATTATTAGTCATCAATTAACTGGTAGTTATAACAAGAACTATTGTTACTAAAATCTTACAGAATAAATTAAAACATCTGCTGAAATCCCAAAGAGTGTAAGACTCCATATATGTTCATGTATTAGCTAAAAAGCTCCGAACGTGGTTAATAAATACACCTAGAAGTAAAATCATAATATCATTGATAGGAAAAATACTTATAATACCTAAAATGTTATCCCTTAATTGTTACTTACCTACCTTAAAACTGAAGCCAGCGTCATATTGGACATGCTTACATTCTGAGATAGAGGATTATCACATAAACAAAGGAAAAAATGTGTTTATTTATATCATTATATGTTTTATTTGTTTGTTTATAGTGTATATTATGTTTGTTTTAATGTTACTAGAACTGTATGATATCTATTATTAGTATCTGTATCTACCACGCGCGGGATTTCCTTGTGGGCAAATACTGAGCTCTTTATTGATTGTACTTTGAAGATAATATTTATTAACTGTTGGTTTTCACTTTTAGGAGGGTTTGTTGTTAGTTTTCAGTTATTTTTAAATAACATACATAGTCTCACTAGCGGGTTTACCTTTGTGAGGCGTCACTTGTTTATTCACTTAAATATAATAATATTATATTGTATCTTACTTAATACTAAGATACAATATACATTAATACAATAATAATAATAATAATGATAATAATAAAGTTTATTTACTTAGCTCCAATCTATAATTAGATTGGAACTAAGTAAATAAACTTTATTATTATCATTATTATTATTATTATTATTAAATAGAATAAGGTATAGCGTAGTTTGCATGATTCAATTAATTAAAAGAAACCTTCGTAATGGATTGAACATTGGCCCCCAAAATACTACACCTGATAACTAAATTAGGTATATATCCATTTATTCCAGTCATCCCTTACTTTACAATCATAAAACTATACTACCTACCATATTTGTGCACATTTTCTAGCGGTTTATTTTTGTGTGAAAGACAAAATGGCAAATAACAAAATTGGAATAAATTCGTTCCTTAAATTGCAATAAATAAAAGCTTCCTATTTCCCTTTGCTACATAACTGAACGATTCCAATATTTGCGCTACACGTTCGCAAAGCCCCTAGACTATATATTCCTTCTGTTGTGCCGCTACCAGGAACATCTTCATTCATACGCCCTGTTTACGCCCTAGGTCCTCTTGATCCCTATATTCGTGGTCTTGTTCCATTTGCTATAAATTCTAATAAAACGTCTTAGCATATATTCCGCCAGAACGCCATTTTTCCGTGTTGATTTCAAAGGAAAGGCATAGATCCGGAAATACTAAATAAGAAATAAGGGGTTTCTTATTACAGGAGGATTTCGGTGTCATTTTCTTAGATTTTTTTTTGATTAAGTGAATTTAAAGCCAAGAGGGTATTTTCCGGAGACGAGAAAAGGGAGTTGCAGGCGTAGAGAATTGCAATTTTCGCAAATATTTGCATGAGGGGAGAGAGTATATTATAATGGCTCTCAAAGTTTACTGTTTACTTACTGCTTTTTATTTCAATATTGCAAATAAAAATGGTTATGAGGGGAATTTTGAGCCGGAAGTGTCTTAATATATTTTCTGTGTCTGGGGTACAGATGTTAACTAATTTTAATATCAACTCCTTATATTTTATATTTATGTAATTTTAATGTAGAACTAGTGATTTTTCACTGATCACGCAAAGTGATGAATAAACTTGTTATTTTGTATATTGATCAACACATTTACTCCTAGATGATACTCGTATACATAATATGCCCTTACAGATAGAGAAAATTTAATTTTTATATTCCATAAGGGCTCAATACGATATCTTTTTCAGTTTCGGAAAGCACCGAATATTTTCTTCGAAAGGTGAGGCGTGCTAAATTTTATTGAAATTTATTTGGTTTTAATAATATTTATGATTGAATGAAAACTTATTCCTACGAACTCATATCACCGACGTAGTTTTCCACATAACACCAAGACACTATACTGCCAACATTGTTGGCGAAACGCGCGTCGAGTGCAGTATAGTGTTTTGGTGTTATGTGGAAAACTATGTCATTGTTATCTTCACACCAAAGGTTCCAACCCTCTTTCAAGCTTACCTATAACTTAGGTATGCAAAGAAAATTACCATCGGAAAAAAATCCTCTACAAATCATGTCGCCAGAGGGTGAAATTTGGGCTATGATTTTTGCGTCAAAAGTTGTCACCCTTCCTCATAAACAAAATCGACGTGTTTCAGTGGGCCACGTATTCTCGAGTATTCGTTTACGAATACGAGTATTCTCAAGAAAACGAAATTTATACAGATATTAGTTCGATTAGCACTAAACTAATGGTTGTGTTAATTTGAAGGTAAAAAAATCGTGGCAGGCCTTGATTGTTCATCTGAAGAGCAGTAGTAGGGTCAAAAGAAGGAGTTTCAGTACTATTTAGTTCAGTAGATTATCTTCTATAGAAATCCATAAAATTTTTATTGTTCAAGATCTTTTCTATCATGTGAAACCTTCCATATGTTCTGAACAACATGGTTTTAATCCAGGTAGATCAACAGTCACTAATCTGATATGTTTAACGCAATATGTTGCAACAAATTTGGGCAATGGTGGGCAGGTTGATGTTGTTTTTACAGATTTTTCTAAAGCTTTCGATCGACTGGACCATGGTATCCTACTATTAAAACTATATAAAATAGGTTTGACCACTTCATTTGTTCACTTTTTCACTTCTTATCTATCTCAAAGAAGACTTACCGTGGGATATCGTGGTGTCCAGTCGATTGATATTAAGGCGACCTCTGGAGTCCCCCAAGGCTCAGTCCTTGGACCATTATTATTTTTAATTTTCATAAATGACATCATCCTGTCCCTGAATTGCAGATCTCTACTCTACGCTGATGACCTTAAGCTATATCTCTCTGTGTCCGACATTGGTGACTGCCTTATGATTCAAGATGACATAGACAATATTCACAACTGGTGTACAATAAATTCCCTTCCCCTTAACTTTTCGAAATGTAACACAATGACATTTACTAGAAGCAATAACCCCATCGATTTTAACTATAGTATTGACGTTAACATGATTAAGAAATACACGACCATTAAAGATCTTGGAGTAACACTTGATAGTAAATTAAGTTTTGTGGAGCACATTAATAACATCCTACGGGAAGCTTCTAGAAATCTTGGTTTTGTCTTGAGGAACTCAAGACAATTTAGAGAAATTAAAACGGTGTCCTTACTTTTTAATGCATTGGTACTCCCAAAATTAGAATATGCCTCTATTGTGTGGGACCCAGGTTATCAAATTCACATCAGAAAATTGGAACATATACACAGGAAATATGTTAAATACTTATGGTTCAAATCTGATGATATTTATCCACCCCGAGGAATTCCTTAAGAAAATTTACTCCAACGATTTCAACTTAATGATTTGGCCACTCGTCGTATGTGTAATTCGTTGGTGACTCTTCACAAAATTGTAAACAACAGAATTGACTGTCCGGATTTGTTATACTCTCTATGTCTTCGTGTTCCCCACCTTACCACTCGGTTTTCATCATTGTTTTACTTTCCGACACCCAAGACCAACCTATTAAAATTCTCTCCGCTGTACAGAATGGACTATTATCATTGCAAGGTGCAGAATTTCGTTGACATCTTTCATGATACTATACCATCTATTAAAAAGAAAATTTCTGCTATTTAGTATCCGACATACAATTTTATATCCTTAGAATCTTATTATTATATTTTGTGTCCAGTTTCTACACTTTATTCACTATCTATGTTAATTTAATTTGTTATCTATGTTACTTATCTAGTGTAACAACTAACTTTGTTGAATGTGAAGAGAATATGCGTAATATTCTTTTTTATTAGTATTGTATGTTTTTATTCCTTCATCTTATTGTTCTTTTTTTAATATTATTATATCTTTTTGTAATTTTTACACTACTCCCACCCATTAATTGGCATTGCTGTCGGGTGGTGTACGCTAAATAAATAAATAAATAAATAAAATAAATAAATAAAACTGAACTAAAGACGTATTTACTTCAGTAGTTTATACATGCATCAGTGTAATTTCAAATAGATAAATGGTCTATGAACCCTATAACATAGATAGTACTTATCCTCCTTCATCTAGCTTGTCCCTTTATCAGGCTTTCTCAGGCAACTTTAATGAGTAACGTTAGCCATTTAATAATTTTCGAACATCAACGTAATTAATCCGAAGTTATTCAAAGTTCTCGCATAGTCCAAAAGAAGTCGGAAATATCTTCCACCACCTTAAATTTACTAGAGCCTTGCTCATATTCCGAAGCAAATTTTAACGAATTATTCAGGTCCGATGGCGTTTAGGGAATAGAAAGTTTTACTAGTTTAGAGTTAGAATATTTATGTAATAATTATGTGGGCTTGGTTGAGTTTTCATCAATACCTATGAATTTCGCAGTATTTTGAAGTAATGTATTAACAAATGTATCAATGTAAGAAATTATAAACACTCTTTTTGCCAGTTCCACATTTTTTCTCTCTATACCTTTAACATTGAAAACACATCCCATGTGAGTTTCCAACGGCTTGATAAAAACTGCAACTTAGTGATATATTCGTTTATATGCAAGTTTTTAATTTTTTAGCATGATCTAAAAGATAAATTTTTTCAACGGTAATACGTTTTTTATTACATCATATTTATAATGAAATTAACTTTTACAAAATACAATTTAGTACTGTTTTATTTATATTATAGGTACGTATATAGTAAATATATAGTTCCATCATTGAGTTAGGATGGAGTTCTATGGTACAGTATGCTATGGATGGCATTCCTAGTACCGAAATAGATAGATAGGTTAACTATTTTCATTGAACTAAATTAATGATCTCGTCGTATATTTTCAAATTAAGTACGAAAGTTTTAAAAATAAAATGTACGCATCAATTTTATATGCCATTTACCAAGCTATCGATTTCGTTCAAGTCATTTGACAATATTGACTGAAAATTGATAATAATTTACCAAACGGCACAAAATAAAAGTAAACCGTTTAGGCTTGTAGATGCTGACTATGGCCATAAATTATATCTGTAATGTCAACAAACCAGTGGAATAACGAATTTAGCTTGATTTCATTTAATTCATATCCGGGTACTGAAATTCCATACACGTTCAAAATAACGTTAAAAAATTAATGAATTCATCCGATAAATATTTCTTTAGTTATTGAATCAAGTTATTTATGTTATACTTCGTGTACCAAAAAGTCCCGCATCACGCTACCTTCGTTGGTACTAATTTCCGGGAAAGGATAATTTCTAATAGATGATTCTAAAAAACCAGGTTAATTTGTGAATTAGATTTTGTTTTGTAAATTAATTTTTGGTTCAACCCAAAATGATGTTCACCTTCTTATTTTTAATTCATATTGATATAACGGGTGAACAAAAAGTCCTTTGGTCGTGGACACTTTAATTTAGAAAACTTATTTGTTTTACAGTTTCATATTTTTCGACTATTTGACATTAAATTCGAACTGATCATCGTGGATAATTGCGATCGCTTGAATAAAATTATGTATTAAGTGAAATGTAAACATAAATATTAGGTACATTCAGGCCAATTCTGTTTGAACATAACAATATTGTTTTTGGGGCTATTTTAAAAAGATATGGCTATTTCTTAACCAGATACGTAAGATACCTATTCTGTTTGATAAATTTTAACAAGATGATTTGTCATTTTAAACATATCTTGCTATTATTTCTGGTAATCTTAGCAACATCATTTTATTGCTTGCTATGAACATTGCAATATAGTTAGTGGTTATATTTAGTGTTTAAATTGGCCATATATCCATTATTTATACATTTTCAACTGAATTTTCATGAAGAGTTTGAAAATGTTCTAAATCGGTAAGTACCAACTTATATTTAACTATAATTATTTTTATTTGTGTATTTTGATCAGAAATGTGTACCTAATTCAATTAAAATTATCAATCCGCATAGATAGTAACAGATAGATAAGCTTGCAAAAACCTTCAGTAGGTTTTTGTAAGCTTATTCGAGATAATTTACAATTAATTTCATTTGAGGTTTGTTGGTTTTCTTGCTTCGTGACATGATAAAGGCAAAGAGAATGATACTAATTCCTCTTCACAAATCACGTAGGTAACCCTTTGGTAAACGTAAAGATGAAACGCTCGTGAAACCAAAGAATATATGGTGATGAAACGGTTGGACTTCAAACTCAAAACACGAAATTTGAGGTTATAGGTACCCCACTGTAGTCTTCTTCTAGAAATATCCAGTGAATTTGACCCCGACACGCACGCACAAACTTATAACAATATTGTTGTTTCTGTAAACTTTAACAATACTTCCTATAACTCTCCAAAGGGAATAACAATTTTGAATATGATCTTGTTACCACTTAAACTTATAACAACATGGTTTACATAACAAGACTCTTCGCAAGATGCAAACAGAATCGACCTGATTAGATTAACACAAATTAGATTTATAAATAAGCACTTTACTTTCACATTTCTATAGCAAACTTCATAAATTACACTGAATCTTATTTTACAAGCAACAAATGGAGAAGGTATAGTTTCTAATTTCTATCTATCCCTAGAAGTAAGAAGAATAAGTCCAATAGAGCATACCGTAACACTTCCACCTCATTTAAATGTTAGATAAAGCTATCAGTTTGTTGGTATAGGCTACCGTATCTTCATCTAAACATTATCCTTCTTGGGATGTAATCTTGTAATCTTGTGTAAGTATCTTTTTTATTTTTAAGACAAACTTATCAACTATATCGATGCGTATTCATGAGAGGATGCTGTATCCAAATTTATAAAAATATACTTCCAGCTACACAAGACATAAATGAAATTTACCTAATATTAACGAAGGTTGTTTCTAGATCTTTTGGTACACAGCGTGCGATGGATCATATGAATGCAATTTTATTGTAGTACGGGAAAATTTTAAAATTTACCAGGTTTACTACCTACTTATTATCCAGAAGAGTTACAACCAGAAAATACGTAACTGGTTATCAGCGAGACCTAGCGGCGGCAGCACGTACCCGAAACCGGTAACATAATAATCTTAGCGGCCATAATTAATGCCGGTTAATTAAAATATAGAAGTGCTCACCTGGGAGCAGACTCCGCAATTTCAGATTTCTCCAGATTATACTCTGTTTCTAATTTGAACCACTTAATATTTACCGCTAATGAGGTAAAAGAAGATTATTATTATTTATTCTCTTCACTTCCGGAATTCTAATTGTTATTTCGGGCGAGAATTGTGTTGTTCATTTGCCTTTATGTGCGTTTTATGCTGATTTTTTTAATTAAAAGAGTTATAATTGCGCAATTAATAAAAGAAGTCATGACGTTATCGTCCATAAATATGCCAAGGAGGTTAGATTCGTTGCAATTCTACTGTAAATTTCCCTCAGTGGGTTCTTCTTCAAAGAGATAAGACTCAAAAAGCTTCTCTTACAAACTAATCTATGAAAAGTTACCTAGTTGAACACAAATCTCGGGAGTTGCTGGAGCTCGATTATATATTATAAAGATATCCAAGATATGGCCCAATTACAATTATTGGAGATGCGCACTTGTGAGATTTTCAACTAAAATTAATTATCAAAAGAAGTTAATAAGTACCTACTGTAAAAAGTAAAATTTCAATAAAACCGCAGCATGGCAGCTATATTTATGTATTTGCAGATTAAAACTCGAATGATTTCTTGATTTCTGACCATTGGCGGGCGAGAGCTACCAGCGATCATGACTTTACTGAATTACTAAAGTCATGATTGTAAAGTAAAGTCATGAATTAGTAAAGTCAATTGAAATGAATTAGTATTATGAATTAATGAAGGAAATTCCTTATGAAGGAAATTTTGGAAGTTGATCGAAACTTCATTTTAGTGGAATACCCAACTTTTTATTAGTTTTGGAATGTGAACTTAATTTTAAGTTACTTTGTTAAAGGTTTTCTATGGCTTAATTTAAGATTATTCAAGATATTCATTTCCATAAAATTTAACAGCAAAGCTTTTTAACACAGAAAATAGTTTCTCAGTAACGATCATATCAGGATCTACAGAGTGTTTAAAAAAACATCTGGCATAGCTTGTAGGGAGATTCCTTAACTAAAAATATGAAAAAAAGTTTCTATCAAGATGAGTCGACTTTTGTTTCGTTTCTTAGATACAGGGTAATAAAGTTTTTTATATGTCAACATTTTTCAATGAATATCATGAAACAGCTTTAGCAGGTCGAATAAAACTTTAGTGGTTTGATTTTTTTTATATTGAGCCAATGTCATCTTTTGCCTCGATAAAGATTGTGAACATCTTGCTTTTGTTCGTTACTGGGAAACAATTTTTTTAAAGCTTTTCGGTAATAATATGGAAATTATCTCGAAAAATATTAAATTGAGCCATGGGGACCATGAATTGTTCAACAACTTAAAATTAAATGCAGATTTCGAAATAAAAATAAAAAGAATAAAGAAATTAAGGTACTTCCGGAAGTAGATACTTTGACTAAAAAAACATTTTCCGTAAAGAGATCACGGAATGTCCAGAGTCAAATTCTCAGATTAAAACAGTTTTCATGCTCGAGATACGTCTAATGGACAACAAAAAAATCATCCTATAGAATAGAATCACTCTGCAACTCATGATACTTTATTTATCCCTTTAATTAAAAATAAAAATGAACTGTATTTGCTTTATGTACAATGTTTTATATATTTTCATCACTACATATATGTTTATTATCCTTGTACCTCCAATAATTTTAAATTGAATAATTTTAAATGGTAGATTATATTAAACACTACACTTTATTTATAGCCGTATATTAATAAGGTTTATATAGCACTAGTTTTCACACATGGACACAACAAAAGAAATAAATGATACCATATGTATAATATACTTACTATTCTTAATTAAGAAAACGACTGAAAAAATGTGTAACCTACTTTGGAATCTGTATAAAGAAACGAGAAAGTATTTTATAAGATACTTATAGGTGTTACCTGTTCTGGCCTATATTTTGAGTTTCTCTTTTATAAATGTTATGACTTGTTTTGTTATTTTTTATAATGATATCGAAACGTACTAACAACAATTTTCTTCAATTTTTTTTCATAAACTAACTACTAAAACGAGTTATTTCAAGTCGATTTTTAGTATACCATTTACTCTCTTTATATATCTAGGTGACATTGCTCACAGAAACTACCGTTCATCACTGAAAACATTGTGCTACGAGTATTCGAAGCGTGAGGAAAAGTTTGACAAGTTGTGCAGTGTAGTGTCTTTAACTTCTCCGCAAAAACTATCGTTGAAAAGTCACGTGCATTATAAGAACGCGCGAATCTGGAAAGCTTAAGTGACACACGAACCTTCTAAGATGATTTAGTATGAAAGTTTGGAAAGATGCACCGTGGCGAGTGAGGACAATCTCCCCTACCGAGTGAGGGATTATCCACTATCGGCATTCACTAACATGCCCTTGCATCATGTCTTTAACAATGCCCTCTATTTGAACGGCAGCTTAGCAGGAAATTCTTGGTAGGGCTCTTTCAGCGCCAAAGCGCCCTAACCTAATGGATTTTGATTTCATATACAATAGCAGGATTGCATTCTCTTTGGTTTTCCAACACTATTTCTTTACTTTGGTTGGGGTTGAATTGTGTAAGATACAACAGGAAGTAGTCAGGTTTCACGTCCACGTATTAGGGTGTGAAATTGTCTTTTTCCACAATTATTTAATAGGGGAAGTTTCCCTAGCCGCTAACTGGTATTGACAATTGGATTTGTGCTTCTATCGGTCATGGGAATTATGTCCTGTAGGATTATGCGATAAAGGCGAATTTATCAGGAGCTCTCTTACGTTCACGTTCTACTGACAACTGTAATATGTCTTTGCAAGTGAATATTTTATTGTAAATCAGATTCATCATCATCGGTGTCATTATTAAAATATGTTATCAAACAAATAAAATTTTTTGGGCACATTATATATTTAAATTTTCATATATTTTCAGGTGCATTTATATTTGTGCATTCCATCTTCTCTAATACAATATAATTTTTATGCAGTAACATTCATGTAATATTAAAGACGTAAGTACAGATTATAAGCTTCAGTAGTGATTGGGAGAGACAAAAAAAAATACTTAAAATATCAATGGTTGCTGAAGTTGATTAAAATATATTTTTTGCTGAATCTGGAAAACCAATAAACTAATTGTTTTACTACTGATCTCTACAGTGTGTCCAACCTGGAGTTTAGGGATTTGCTTATTTGTGTGAGGAGTCGTTTTACCGACGACCCGTCCGAATGAGTGTTAAATTTTCGTATAACGAAAAGGTGTGATAGAAAAATTTTTTTTAGTTCTCCCTACGTATCTATTTTTGTACCTTTGATTTGATACTGTAAACCAGGTTTTTTTAAATAAATATGGTAAAAAGTAAAAACAGTGTGTGGAAACTGAACCCATGCAATATTTGTTAGATTTTATACATAGCTACGTACAACAAATTGTTGGTAATTAATTGGTAACCAGTTAAAGGTTTCCCCTGATCATCAATAGTATTATATTAGTAGATGTAACTTTTTTTTTGTGAGGGGAAACCGCTTGGCACCAGGATCTTGATGTCTATCGCTCCTGATAGTGTCGGACGCTACTCCGACTAAAACCCCTCCCTTTTCCCAGGAACCAGTCACCGGAACCGTTCTTGCGAACATAGGTACTTCAGTGACCAGCCCAATAACTCTAACCTCTCTCATCCTGCTCCTTCTTGGTTATAATCTTTCCCACCACCTCCTCTATTGCCTTCCAACCTCCTGGGCTTTGGAGCATTATGTTTATCATGGTTTCAGCCCGGATAGGCTGCCCTACTTTGGTCTCCGCTTCTTGCCTTTCCCTTTCCCATCTAAGGCACCAGAATATAGTATGTTCGGCCGTGTCTTCTGCTTCACAGTATACACAACCGGGGTCTCCTACTTTTCCAATACCATAGGTATATATCCTAAAGGAACCGTGACCAGTGAGTACCTGGGTTAGATGGTAACCCGTCTGCCCATGCTTCCTGCCAATCCACGGTCTTAGGTCCGGGATCAGGGCCCTAGTCCATGCTCCCTTTATCCCCGAATGCCATTCCTCCTGCCATCTTTCCACTGTGGCTGCTCTAGTAGACGTAGCTAGTAATATCGGTTTCAATATTAAATTAGGATTTTTGGTTTTTTGGTTTTTCTACTTTAACAGTGATTGTAGTCTGAGAGACGATACGTCCGATTACTTGTCTCAGATACAATATCCCCATAAGGGTTAAACAATGTTATTTTTAAAACTAATGTCAACTATTGTTCTTTAAAATAAAATAAAGATTGAAGGATTATCACATATAGTTATTATTTTGTCTCAATTGAAACCTCTGACGCGCTTATTGGCAAACCCTGTACATATATGGTCCGGAACATTCATCAGTTTAACGGTATTTTCAGTGCACCTCAGACTATAATAATTAATTTACAAGTAAATTACAGAATTATTCTCATTACGGAAATATATGTGCGTTATACGCTATTAAAGTGTAGGTATTTATTACAGCTAAGCCTTATTAAGTGCTACATATATCCCTTATATCATATGGTAAATTTATTGTTAGCTATTATTCATTGCCACGCATTGATTGCAATCACTGTATCGTACTTTTTCTTCTTTCAAAAACAGTCTTATGGAACTTTTATGGAATTACCATAGAGTTCCACTATGGTGGAAAGATTATACAAGATGCGTGTAGCCTTACGACTGACACTAATCAAAAATGAGTTTGATATTCGCGGGTGCCTTGCAGTAAAGCATTGCCTGATATAAATTAAACAAAATTTAAGCCTAATTACATTCATCACCGTATACTCTGTTTAAATAGCTTTGTTTGATTTATTAATGTCTACAATGAGCACTAGTAGTGAAAAGATAAAGAGTTTGTAAGATCTAATACAAGCAGGATTTAATTACCTACGACTGAAGAAGTTTTTAAAATTCCTAAGTACATTTCCTAAATTTCCTAAATTATTTGTTAAACTTGCAGCATTGAAGAATTTGGTTTGCAGTCTAGTCTACACGCTACCAAAATAATAGTTTTTTAAGACACAACTTACATGGGTACAGTAGTTTTCGACTGCAAGGAAGATTTTATTAAAGAATCTTTTTATGCATTCTCAAAAACCGAGTGTCATCATATCTAAACAGTAGACTTATTTATGTAGTAAATATCCTAAAATCGTTAACCAAAGGATTAATCATACTGATCTTAAATAGACTTTACATGTTTGTAATCCAGTTGAGTTTCTGTTTTAATTTATTGACGTTTTTAATTTTACTTAATCGAGCTAAAGTATGTCTGTAGACATTCTTTCGCAAAGGTAATGCTTTTGCATGACCAGAATCATGCTTTTGTAAGGTTTGTCATTAAAAATTTAAAACAACGAAGCGAAATTTTCGGTTTGTATTCATTGCCACTGAAAATACGCTTGAATTCTATGGGAAAATAAAAATACCGAGACAAAGACAAACACTTAAATTTGGTAGTTTAATATGCTGCAGACGGTTGTTTTTTCTGTATTTTTTTCAGCTCAAATAAACACGAACAAAACTCGGGACGGGAATTTTTGGTTTACTTTTCCTTTCATTTTTATTAAATTTCTCTTCGACGATTTATAAATGGAATTTTAAAACAGACATTGCGCTTTAACTGATAGCTGAATATTTCTGGAAGAGAGATGAACAGCTTTCTTTAAGAGAGATGCATATTATTTGGGAACGATAATGAAATTTAAAAACGATTGATGGTTTTTAAAATGTTATGATAAAAAAAACACACCACAGAAATGGACAACCTCCCTACTGAAAGCCTAAGGCTTGTGTAGAGGTAGGGTACACATGAAATAAATGCAGACACACAACCATTCCCTGGGAGAGGTGCCATTTCTCCTCTGGCGAGATTCGAATTCACACCGCAATATACCCATTCTGCTAGTCACAGGCTATCACCCAGCAGCTAACAGACTGAGCTATCGCCGCGGCGATATACTACTATTTTACTATGATAAAATAATACATTCACCAAAAAAAGTTGGCAGATGGTATTTACGATTTTGAACAAAGATCACTATATTATGAGATGAGCCTAATCCAGATAACTAAATCTTCAACCAATAAGAGTCCTAAGGTCCTAAGACACGAGTGTCTACTGAAGTTCGAACAACTTTTATATTTGTTGGTATCTACATCTACTCTTCAAGTGCAGTTTACCATTTGTTGCGATGGATAGTAGACGTAGCAAAATTAACATTATCCTGTTATTAAATTAGATGCCGACGAAAAAGGAAAATAAATATTCAACTTGGTATTAATCCAAAAACTATAAAATTATAGACACACATAATATAATATAATATTATAGGTGCATCATTAACAATATAAATAGAGCATTCAAATGACACGATGTGGCATTCAGCCACATCGTATAAAAATGTTCATTATACTCTTTAATCCACTGCAATCTCATCCGGAGATTTTGCTAGATTTTGGTAGAAACTATCAGTCCTACTATCAGTACTACTAGATAACGTTAAATTAACGTGTACCAATGAGATCTAGAAAAGCTTAAAGGTACGAAACAGCATCATCTACGAAAAGTTAAGGCTAATTTTTTTGTTTCTTCAAATATCTATAAGATTAAAATTTTGGAATTTTGTGCTTATTTTATTTTTAACTTAGCATTGACTTGTCAACTGTAAGATCAATGTAAATAATCCTCCATACCAAGTGGTGGATTTTTAATAAAAATCAGTGTAGTCTGTAATACTATAAAATTAAGAGAGCTATTATTTGCTATCAAATGCGGCTCTTAGTTCAATAAATATCTGGTATAATTTTTCTCCTATTTCCAATACTCTTTCTATTAGATTTCTCACTATACCTATGTTGTCCTTTCTTGGTTCTAAATGCAGCTTGTTCTTGCTCCATATTTTTTTTCCACATACTGCCTTAATTTTTTCTGTACTATTCGCTTATAAACTTTAAAACTTACTGAAAAATAGGTATATCGCTTTATAGTTCTCGCATTCTGTATGATCTACCTTCTTATGTATCGGTAAAATTAAATTATTTTTCCAGACCTTGTCTGGAATCTTTTTCCTTCCTCTCCCAACCACTAGCTTGTTTTAAACATCTAATTGTATAATTTTACGAATAATCATAGATTAACATTAAAGATTAATGTTAATGAATTAATCAAGATTAACATTAAACTTTATTTAAATGATCAACTGGCTGAAAAAAACTGGCTTGTTAAACTACATGCATTGCACACACATCAATCGTTCCTTTATTTGTAGATTTGAATTCCTCAGAAAAAATACGCGAGACCGACTTTTAAAGACGACTAAAATCAATACTAATGTCAAGAAATCTACTGCATGTATTACAGTGGACACCCTGCAGCTCAATCTTGCAAGATACGAACAGAAAATGAAAACAGAAGAACAATTTCATAAATCACTCCAACACATTTTCGATTTTCTTCAGTAGCACTGCACCAGACCCCACATCCCTGCTTTCTATATTCCAAGCCTGCGAAAATTAAATATCAGAGTGCCATCTATATTTCAGAGTGTTTGCGCGCACGCATACCCCACATTCAAATGAAAAGACCCCGCATCAAAGTTTTACGCTACGCACGGTTGCCAAATGACGCTGTATTAACAAAAGCCTCCTGGATCCGTGATCATGCAATAATCAAACCCAATTTAATCAGAGACCAAACAGTCTGTTTGCTCGACAAATGTTATAATATTAACTCTGTATGTCCAGTGTTTGCCTCTTCTCTTCTGAGACCAATCGCGGCGGCGTCTGGAAAACCCCTTGCCAGTGACGTGCTGGAATAACATTGGATGGAACGTGGTTTTAATAGAAAACGTTTCTCGCATTTGCATATAACCACCTAACTTGCGAATGTATTCCATTCAGAATAATTAAATGGGCCTGTAAGAAATGCGTGTCTATACATTTAGTAAGCTTTTCTACCAGAAAAATCAAAGGAATAATATTAGTGCAGTAATAAACTAATAAATACCTTTATTCTTTAAATTATCACTGAATAAATATGTAGGTACCGGTAGGCTGGTATGTAACTTTTGTACCTGTAATTTTTCAAGAACAATTAACTCATATTATAATCATGCAAACTATATATTATTTAAATATAGGTACCTAGGTTATAGGTTGTTTTTTTAGTATTTTAAATGCTTCACTGGGTTTTTCACATAGTTTTTTGTTGTATCTATTACCTACCCGTTGATAACCTGCCTCAGTTGACACTGACCGGTTCCGCGCTTATTATACGCTCGTTAGAGTGCCATAAGAAAAAAGACAATAAAGGTCACTGCTATAATGGCACCTGCGGAAAAGCAGGTCGTTATCTGTCTGTCAATTTGACAATAATTGTCAGACAGATAGTAGCAAAGACCCAAAGAGGGCACTACAACCTGTTTCTCACCACTACTAATAAGAGTAGTTTGTTTAGATTACACAGATATTAGTGACAAAGTAAAACAGAATTTCTATAAACTTTACTAAAAACAATTTTTAAAATACTAGATAATTAACTATCTGTCTATAACTATTAAAACTATTGTTTGTAGTGGCGAGATACAGTGAAATACACTGCACTGCCCTCTTTGGGTCTTTGCTACTACCTGTCTGACAATTATTGTCTAATTGACAGACAGATAACGATCTGCAGAAAGCAGATGCCATTACAGCGACCTCTATTGTCTTTGAGGAAGACAATCCTACTTAATTATTGGAAGGTGATGCCGAAAACAACTACTCCACGGGCAATATGCCCCGACTGGCGTTGCATTACATCAACATCTTCATCTATTGTCTTCCTCAAAGACAATAGAGGTCGCTGTAATGGCATCTGCTTTCTGCAGATCGTTATTTGTCTGTCAATTAGACAATAATTGTCAGACAGGTAGTAGCAAAGACCCAAAGAGGGCACTGCAGTGTATTTCACTGTATCTCGCCACTACAAACATTCACATATGCCCCTTAGGCAATCAATGTCGCCAGATCATTCATCGATTCCGATACCTATGGCAATCTGATGAGATCATAACAAGATCGAAACCGGTCATTGTCTGGTATTTGGTCTTGATGAAGGATGTGGCGACATCCATGGAGATGTTGATGTAATGCAACGCCAGTCGGGGCATATTGTCCGTGGAGTAGTTGTTTTCGGCATGTCCTTCCAATTATTAAAACTATTATTTGACAATTAATGTTTTATTATATAATTTTATAAGAACTTCAAATAATGTAATAAATTTTTTTTATTTATTTAAATACTCTGCCTCTATAAAAAAATATGCTGTTTAGTACACATTTATGTTATCGTCTCTACCTTCAGATCTGATTTAAGTACAATTTTATGTTATATTCCAAATAAAATATTTTAAACCGACTTTTCAGAATTTTAGAATATTTTAAAGATTTATAAAGTAGGTAATAGGTTTATTTGGCATTAAAGCACGATTTCAAAGATATTTTTCCCTAAGTCTTAGTCTATAATTTTTCTGATTTTGAAATTTTATATTCAATATCTATGTCTGACTCGTTTTTAAATTATCTAGTAACTTTCAACAAGTTTCTAGACTGTGTTAGCCTAGAAACATGTCACTTTATCTAAACTTCATATTATTGGTCTTATACCTCTCCTAATTTACAGAAAAGTCACATTTCTTGTAACTAATTAAATAATAACCATTAATAGTCAGGTGCAGTCTGTCACAAGACTAATATGTGTCTAACACGTTATTGAAATTTACATGGCGTGTGACATACTGATTCTTATCAGTATGTTTTCCCGTTTTTGATATGTCTTTTCCGTTTTTATATGCTTTATAAGTGCTTCTTTACTTGACCATCATAGAAATGGAAAAAAGTCAAAAATTTCAGACGCTGTAGAGGAAAACATCCTGTATATTTCTTCTTGCAATTTCGTTCACCAACACTTAGGGTGATCCTGTTAATTCTTCAACTGTTTTGAAATAATTTCATGGCATGCTTGACTTACCAGGTGCCTTTGAAGTCCTTATTTTGCTCAACTTTAACACGGTGTAGAATCGAACACCCTCTATATTTTTTCTTCAAATTTGGTAAATGGGGGTCTTTACGAGTCATGATTAACGCTGTTGTATTAGATTTTAAATAAAAAATCACTAAATGGTTTTTGAGAAAATCGGGGGTTTAAGAAAATGGTAGCCGTCCCTGGATTTGCATTTTGACAAAAGTAATAACGTCAAAAGGAGCATTTTTTTAAAACATTTCGAAAAAAAGGTTTTTGAAAATATCTCACAAAATAAACTTTTTATCGATTTGTATATACTTAAAAGTAGCCACAATGTATGTATCAAAGACTTATTTGTATATTTACATCAGTTAGTAGGTATATCAAAAGCTGTTGAAGTACACAGTGATTTTTGAACACTATCCTCCGTAGGATTGTAATTTTTAATGTTAATTTTTTATTGTCTATATAAAGAGTATTCATATTTCATATTTCTTGTATAACTCTCTCATACATTTTTTTTAATGAGCGTTACCTCCAGTACGCAAGATCCAGCAAGCAAGACATTTTAATTACTATAATAAACAATTTTATTGTTATTTACCTTATAGTCTACATTACGATATTCATCACTCAAGAAATCTGCATTGGCATTTAAAACTCGCCGATCATGTCCTTGACAGAAGCCAAGTATTTATTTCGTTATTGAGTCCCAGATATACGGTTCTTATGAAACATCCTATTGTTAGGATGGTTCATAAGAATTGTCACACATGGACGCTCTTATAAATTGAGCTCTTATAAATTGATATTACTAATTAAAACTCCAAATAAAACAACAAATAATTACTAATTGTATGAAATCTATCCAAGTCAGCTAATGTGTAAGACCTGATTATGATTTAAGAGGACAATAGAGGAAATGGGATGAAAAATCACCAAGGTAATCCAGTAAATTAATCCTTTTTTCAATCATTAATACCTAAGGTGTAGAGTATTAGTTACTTTTAATAATTGACCATGGTATACAGGGTTATTCAGAACTTATCCATAATAAAATTTGGGGATGTTCAACATATATGTACAAATGTGGTAGTGCAAAAAAAAACTATTTAAAAATTTTTCATTGCACGCCGCTGGATACTGGTCCACTGTAATGGAGTGACCTTGGGACTGACAATGCAAACTAGCTAGCACGAAAAAAACCGGCACATCCGGCGCAAAAAAAAATGCAGCGTTTTTACTTTAAAATAAACTTAAAGATAGATAGGCGTTCCAGGTACAAAAAAATTGTTCGCTGTTTTTTGTCGGAATGTGGTATATCCGATGTCGTTGAAGTACAGTTGCCCATCTACGTAGTCCTTTATAATGGTATAACTTTAAACATTGTTTACGGGAAATCCTAAGCCTTTTATTATACATTTTTTTGGTGATATCGATTTCTTATTGAAGGATGCACATATCCTCAAAGTTTTAGAGATGAGTTCTGAATAACCCTGTATATTTTATCTATGAACGAATCCTCAGACAAAAATATAATAAACTTTATTATTAAAACAGAACAACTCCCCTAGAATGAATTTTCTGAGGACGCTAGTGGTTTACAAAATACACCCTTTACCCTTACAACCCTTCTAGCAGGCATATCGAGGAAACACACTCATTTGATCAAATAATCGCAACGTGAGTCAATAACGATATTCTCTCCTTTGTATCCGTTATATTGCTTGGCAAATAATATAAGAATGGCTCTCTGGAAATATATTGAAAATAAAATTGCTATTGTTAGAACACAAGTAATTTTCTCTCCAAGGGAAACTCATCGTTTATACCAGGAACTTCTCTTAAATGTGTAGGTGAGGTAACTGGATCGAGTAAAGAATTAATGTTTGCTTATTCTAATTAGTTCAATATCCTTGTCATGTTTTAAGAACCATTTTGAAGTGTTTAATGTAAATATACCTATGTGCCGATAGAACTCTATACCTATTATACATGTTTTTCTTTATTAGCCTAATTGATAATAAATAAATTATAAATTTAAAACAAAATATCTAAATTGTAAATGCCCATAAATGTAGGTACATTTATAATTCCATGGCAATTTCCATGGTAATTCCAAAAAAATTCCATGATAATTTTTTACCATGGGAACGGCAAAACTCCATGGTAATTTTTTACACTTTAATTACCAATTACTACTGCAGACCGCGATCTTTTACACCTGCCGTTTTCCCGGAAATGGGGTGTGGTGTAGCATGAGTCTAAAGCTGCACCACACTTTTGAATCTTGGAAAGTAAGTAAGATACGGGAGCAAAATTGGCATCAGATATTTTTACAGTTTAATTACAATTTATTACAAGAAACACCGTTTTTATAACTGTTACCATTTTCCCGGAAGCAGGATGTGGTCCAGCATGATTTAAGATTCATCACATTATTGTATCTAAAGTGTAGATACTAAACACTGACGTAGTTTTTCACATAACACCAAAACACTACAGTGCACTCGACGCGCGTTTCGTTAACCAAGGTTGCATCATCTGGAGATGATTGAAACTGTTAGATAGTTATTAGATACTAAAGATTGATAACTTTAATTAATTTAAACAAAAAGATTTGTTTCCGTTTTGTGAGAAATAGAATGAAGTATATCTCTAAAACTTTATAGGTATATGGTTTACATTTTAAACGTCCACTTTAGGCTATTTTCGAGACAAAAATCAAATTCAATTCGAACATTTTTTGTTCGAAAAGTATTTTTGGTTTCAGATTATGTCCATTTTTATTAAAACCGATTTCTGATCTAACCGAAACCGAGTACTCCAGCGATCTTTCTAAAAACTGGAAACCCTGTTTTATTTAGTTAAATTTTTTATTTTCTTCTTCACCTTCTAAAAATATACAGAGATGAACGAGAAGATGTATGGTGTAAACCATTTTAATGTAAGAGTTTCCGAAATTTTTAAATATATTACAGAATATTTCCATTGTCAACTATTTACAGAGTGGATAAAACATTTTTCTTATGGATATCTCTACCATTTTTCAATTTTTCGCACTTAAATTTTATATTTTAAAATCAGAAAGAACGGCTCTAACAATACCTATATTGTAAAAATATAAGGAATATTTCACAAAAAAAAGTTAATTATTTCATCAGCCTTGTATAATATTGAAATTTGAAAAATTCTGTGTGTACACTTGAAAGCAATGGTAAAAATGCATTACCTAAATTATCTACCAACTATCTACACGGTTGAAAACTCACTAAAAACTGAGAAGAGATTATTTTCTTATGAAACACCGTGTACACTATTTGCATTCTCAGAAAAATGTAATAAAAATAAATACCAAAGTGACATACATATTTTATATTTGGTAAAATGAAAAACGAGGCAGCTGATAACTCCACTTCCAGGAATGCCATCGAATGCCTTTCCAAGAACACAATAGCCATGTTTTTTATTTACAGGTAGCAATTTTTAAATAAATATAAAATCTACTTACCTGATACGAAGATATTTTAAAGGGGTAAAATGACGTTAAACAGTAGTAGGAAGTTTGTTTAGTTTCTTCTCTATTACATATCTAGGAAATATTTAAGGCACCCTGATATCGGTAATAAATGAACCTAGGTAGGTATACTCATCTTAATTTTTATATTTCTCCCTATTTAAGGTCGTAAAATATTGTTTTGTTCCCGTCCATGTAAAACATAGATAGGAACAAACAGATATTTAATAACTGTGCTTCTTACTAGCGCCTTCGCCATAAATTAGAATCAAAATTTTTATACATTTGTTTACTGTTATTATTTTTTGTTCTCCCTATTTTCAACTAGTAAAAAACAATATATAAATAATTTTAAAGGTAGAATAATTCTATGAAAAGCAAGTTAAAGAAATCTGATTCTCACGACAAATTTATAAAGTTCGCTCTAAACAACCAATGTCGAACGAAATATAATGAATATTTATTAGTAAGTAATTTAATATATTGATATTTTAATAAATTTTATAATTTAGAAATATTGTTCAAGTTTAGGTATTCTGTCATAGTCAGAAATAGTGATTTTATTTTAGTTAAATATGAATTTAACTCATTTTTATTAAAAATTTACTTTTATATAGCTATTTATTATTTTCAGTGAACTTTTCATGAAGAAGAAGAGAAGGACTATTTGATGTGGCGATATTGTTTCCAGTTATATAAACAAAGTTATCCTCCATAACATGAATGTAATGACTTTTAGGTTTTTTTTATTTAATTTACTTTGTTCATTTAAACATATTTTCATGAATCCCAAGAGTTTATGAGTCGTAACAGTGTTTATATAATTCAATAAAGATATATTCAAATATTTTAAATTTTGAATATATTCCTAACAAGAGGCATAGTTAATTCCGCATAAAAAAGTAAACCTGGAAGCTTTTTAATTAAAAATACAAATCTGAAGTGCCTTTTAACTACAAACCTCTAGCGAAAAGGGGAGAAACTGCCCGTGCTCATACTCAAAAGCTCTGGTTTGTTTTGCGTACCGAGTCTGAATAATTACTTGCTATATATACACATGAAAAAAAGGAAGCCCCAATCATCGTAATTGGGAGAGGGAAATACTGAGGCATGCCTTGAGTGTGCATGAGCGGAAAAATAGGTAATCGTTATTCTTTTAAACACAAAAAAATCATAAAATAGTGTACTCTCACAGTTTCTATAATTTTGATATTCTATAATATCAACAATTTTTTTACTATGTAATAGTATATAACATTCACGAATTATTTCTATCTTATGTGGGTAATGAAAGGTGGGGGATTAACTTAGTTTATGGGTGTAACTAGGGTAGTTTTTTGTGCCCTCCTTTTCTTTAGCTCTATTTTGATTTTCAGCTGTTTATGTTACAAGAGAATTAGTATCTTTTCCACTTTCTGGTGTCATTGTAGCCTTTCTGGTGCCAATTCTTAAATGGATGACATACCTCTCTTGGGTATGTTGCCACAATTTGGCAAAACAATTTGCAAATTGCCATGTTAAGTAGTATAATATTGTGAGCTAGAGCATGTTGTGGTAGAATATATTAGTTAAACTGTCTATTATGGCCTGGGTTATGCACTAGCAATGTCGGTGAGTTTGGGGTGTTTTTCTGCGTTTTTTCAATATGGGTAACACTGGGCGGTCTTTGGCTTTGGATTTGGCGGGTTGTTTAACTTATGTGGCATTTTAAATTTAACAAATAAATGTCTTAATTAATCTTGGGTCACAACTTATTCTTGCTGATGTGTAAATATTATTAACCCAAACAAACAAGTAGTTTTTCCAAATAAAAAAAATTAAGCTATATATAATAGAGATAAGATTTTTTATTATATTTTAATCCTCATTCCTCAATTTTTTTTTAGTTTATTTTAAGTTAATATAAGTTATAACACTAATAACATATACAGGGTGTCCACCTAGTGCGCGTAAGTCCAATATCTGGGTTAATAAAAGAGATAACTTAATTTTTTTTTCTACAGGGTTGTCTAATATCCCGAGCTGCACAAAATGAAAATATATTTACATATTCAGGGTGTTCAGTTTTCCCTGGACAGGTACCAACTTCGTTTTTCTAAATGGAAATATATATTTTTTATTGCTTTTTCGAACTAAACCCTTGATTTTAGTAGGACTTTCATCAGCCTTCCCTATACCTAACATAAACTGTTTTTGAAATATTGACGGGTGAATATTGACATTTTTGCAACTTTGACACCCTGTAAAATCTAAACGGTTTGAGATCAAGCAAAACGGTTTGCACATTCCTATCTTAACTTTTCATAAGCTATCGTTTGATACTAATTTCAAATTTATACAGGAATAAAAAATTTTCAAAATTTTCAGAAAATTTTAAATTTTTGGATAATTCTGAAATTAGTACCAAACGATAGCTTATGAAAAGTTAAGATAGGAATGTGCAAACCGTTTTGCTTGATCTCAAACCGTTTAGATTTTACAGGGTCAATATTCACCCGTCAATATTTCAAAAACAGTTTAAGTTAGGTATAGGGAAGGCTGATGAAAGTCCTACTAAAATCAAGGGTTTAGTTCGAAAAAGCAATAAAAAATATATATTTCCATTTAGAAAAACGAAGTTGGTACCTGTCCAGGAAAAACTGAACACCCTGAATATGTAAATATATTTTCATTTTGTGCAGCTCGGGATATTAGACAACCCTGTAGAAAAAAAAATTAAGTTATCTCTTTTATTAACCCAGATATTGGACTTACGCGCACTAGGTGGACACCCTGTATATATATATAACAGAATTTGTAAATAGATAAAACAATACCACGAATAATTTAAGTTCTTAAGTCTCTATTCATATTTCCTAAGCCCCTACAAATAGTGTTCTTGTAATACAATTTTTCTTTACGAAAAAATAAGTTTCAAAATTAACTTAACTGATGGCTATTCATTTGGACATATAAATAGATTTTATGGATTTATATTTTATTATAATATATAATAATTATTTATTATAATAAATATATATAATTATTATTATATATATATATATTAAATAAATATACTTACAAATTTTTTTTCGAGATTTTAAAACTACTTATGAGTATAAACTCGGGAAATTATATACATATACATAATTACAATTTCGTAATTATAGTTACAAATAGTCGGCGAATATAGCACATTATTTCCTGCACGTCAATGGTATTCGTTAGTACATTAAAATGTGTATGTATAACGGGTCTAAAAGCCTGTTTATTTTTTGCTACTTACTTCACTTCTTACTCACATTTTATCAACTTTGCGGTCCCATTTTTCGGAGTCTCAACTATTGCCTACGTATTAAGAAGACGGCAATCGTCACATTGTAAACGAATTTTATGTTTATTCTTATATATTTTGCTTTGATTACCAACAGTTTTACAGGGGTAGCGTGTTCAGAAATCCTTTGGATTATAAAATACTATAATAAATCGTAGCGGAGACACAAATAAAATAGAGTACTTTAAAACGAACGCACCAAGTAAATCCCAGGCAAAATTAGCTTGTCTTGTAAAGCAGAATTATCGAGGGTGCCATTAATCATAGAAAATCCCGAATATTTTTGGAACAATTTTGTTAGACGTAATTTTATTATAAGAGTTTGTCAAATTAAAAAGATTTTAAACCAACGGGAACAAAGTATGCTTAGCACATTAAATTTAATGTAAGTAATGAGAAAAACTACTATATTCTAATAATATTTAGCTTTTTTATAAATATGTGAAAAATAAAAATAAAATATTAACATGCAAAATTAAACGAAAATTAAAAGAAAATATGATAAACCACATCTCTCAACTTTCTGTATTTTTCATCGATCAATATCTCGATAGTAATATACAGTTTAATATAATAAAATATGTAGGTATAATATGTCTTCCTTAAACAGATTGCCCGCCCTAAGCATCGAAAAGTGAACCAGCTGATATAATTTCTATCAAACCCGCCAAATCCACATGCTGATTCACTTAAGAATGGGATCATAGGATCATCATTGGGATATCAGAAACTGTAAGAAATACAGGGTGGCTCAAATTACAAACAAGTTGGACAATTTAATGCGAATATTTTGGTATAAGAGGAAATCTGATATAACTTTTTTAATTTCTGAAATATTCTGAAAAAAACTGAAAATTCAGATTTTCTAATTTTTGCCTAAATTCATTTGTTTTTCAAGATAACTTCATTAAATTCAGTTCTCAGGCACAAAATGCTGTATTGATTTTGATCTCTTATGGTTTTTGAGAGACGACAGTCAACTTTTTGATGGACTTAATTTTCAGTTTCTTAGAATATTTCAGAAATATATAAAAACCATTGATGAATCTGTAATTGTATTGTCATAAACTTATTTTCATTGCATATTTGCCAGTAATTTTTTGGCGCACACATTAAAAGTTTGCCTTGATACTAGACTTGCAGTCCCTATTTTGAATGCATCTGGTTTCCTGTTTTTATTATTTTACAGGTGGTGTAATCCCAAAAGAAATACATTTTAAAGTTTTAGCAACAGAATGAAAAATCTCGACATGCACGCCAGTGAAAAAGTGGACACGCGCCAGTCATTTCTCCATTCCACTACCAGTCACTTGACGGGTGACCTTTGTGCTTTGAGCTTGCGTTGAATATAGGCAAATAACTTTATGCTTTACCGAGCGAAATGTAGAAGCTATTGCTCAGAAAAAAGAAATGAGGGAGTCAACCCATGGTCTTGACTATTGACTTCGATTAATTGGTAGAGATCAAAAGAAACGCTCTCGTTTAATAGTTGATGCATGCAATATGAGCTCTAAAGTAATCCGGCAAAAAATATATCATTTCTTGTTCATATTTAAGGAAATACATAAGTAAATCTATTTTTAGTCAATAGGGAGAAAAAAAATGTTAAGAATTAACTGGTAGAATAAATTTATTTTACATGTGTAGGTATAATTAAATAATAATTTTAATGTCTGAGAACCTTTATTGTTTCTTGTAGATTACTACGTATTTATTCTTAACTCTTACACCTCTTGCATCTTATACGATTCCTGGAGAAAAATCTAAAAAAATATATAATTGACTAGTGCTAATCTGTAGAACATAGTCCATAGAACACATGAATTTTTTCATGTCAAAACGTTGACGTTAAAACCACAGTAATTCAATGGTACTGATTTATTGTGCAATACTCTGTGATTTCATAACAATTTTTTAAAACAGCTGCAGAAGAGTTCATAAAAGTATCCCTAGACGGTCAATATTATCCTGCAATATATTGCACGATAAATTTCAGTATAGTCTAAAATAAAACTCCTCTCATTCTCTTTTTCTTTTGAAGCCATATTTAATAGTTAATAACCTCTTCACTACACTGCGTTTGGGATACAACTAAACAAAATATTAAAATTTTACGCAATATTGCCCACAGAGAGCTCAGTATAATTGATATTGTACAATAAATATCCAACAAGTTTTTATTTATTCAGTATATTGTGCAATCCTCCGATATTATACACAAACGGTCAATATTTTTCCACGTTATATTGCACAATAATATTGTCTGTCAGGGGCCCCTTCAGCTGGCGGTTCAGGGATTAATATCTCGACGCTTAACCCTGAAGTCGTAGGTTCTAATCCAGATTCCGCCGGATAATTTTTAATAAAATTGTCTATTAATATATTTAGACTCCTTCACATGAATAGGTTGGCAACCATTCTGACGTGTATGCCTAGGATAGACAGAATATTATCTTAGTGTTAATGTGAGTGAATGGTGCTTAGGGCTTACCAATGTAAGTCGTTCCTGAGGAGCAATTGCGGTTTACTGGATAATAATATGCCGCCCCCTCTCCCACATAAATATCAGGCTTGCGGGCTAATCCTTGTAATTAGAATAAGGGGTAGAGATAATGTTAATATTTATTCTAAAATTCAGAATAGTTGCAGGCATATAGTATGGTTATTTTGAATAATAAATAAGTATAAAGGGAAACCCCCGCAAAATAAAAAAAACACCATTAGTAAAATGTGAAGAAGTAAATTTATTTCTTGAAAACAAGGGGCAATCGAATAATCTTGGTTAAGAGTTTTGACACGATAAGTAACAGGAATTATTTAGCAGGACCTGTGCAACAAGTAAAAATTAATAAACTTTAACCTCTCGATACTATAAATATCAGTCTCAGAAGGTATTCAAAAGTCAGAAGACCAAAATTTGCTAGAAAGCAGATACCCTTATTATATAGAAATATTATTAGATATACCTATGAAGAAATATATTGAAAGAATGAGAAAAATGCAAAGAAAGACGTTGCACCCATAATCTCAAGCGTAAAAGTTCGACACTATATCCTCCGTCTTTCTACTACTACTCAAGAATGTCTTAATCAGGGTTACTTGTCTTAATCAGTACTGTAAAAAAGGCTGAGTTATCAACAATTGTTAATGTTGCTACAGATCCTCGAAACTATGCACTTTCAATTAGTACTTAGAACATGTTATAGGGAAATATACATTTCCTTTTTGCCTATTCTCTAACTTCAATTATATCGTTGACTGAAGGCCTTAATAAGATCCACAGCTAAGTGAAGTAGAAGTTTTTTTTTAAGAAAAAATCGATTTTTATCAGTTGTTGCCTTATAGAAAGTGGTAATGAAGTAGTCACGCGATAAAAAAATTGTTCTAAAACCTACACAGTAAAAAAATCCGACTGATTTTAACACTGAATCCACACTCATCAGTGTGTATATAGTTCACACTTGGCAGTGTTAGACATATCGGTGTATTATTACATTACATAAAAGTAATTTAACACAGTAAATTTTACAAGGTAATGTGTAATAGTTAATTATTCACCGTGTAATTATTCCGTATTTATGGCGGATTGATTCATTTTTAACACAGGGTTTTGTAAATTTTACTACAATCTATGAGTACTTCTACAAACTTGGCGGGTATATCGTTCGTGTAATATGAGTTCTAAAGGTTTAGTTATTATACTACCCAGATCGTGTTAAAAATAACACTGCAGCAAATTACGATTACCATTTAGTAATTTTACCATTTGTCTTTTTTTACTGTGTAGGGTATTGTCCGAGAAATTCAGATGATTAAAATATACCCCAAAGGTCATACTTGAAAACATTATAAATACTCTCTATAACTTTTCGAAACTGTTTAATATGAACATAAAGAAAATTGGCAATTTAGATCAATGATAATTTGCCAGAGTTATAAGGAATAACACATTTTGGAAGGTAAGTCAAAATAATACTATCTACATCTGGAGTTCTTAGAACCAAATCGGTATAATAACACTAAACCCCAAACAGTTTCTTGTGCCTATTTTATGTTATTAGCTATTATAAATAACTGGAAGAAGCTTTATGCTTGCTATATGGAGGCGAACTTGGAAACCTTAATGGCAACTTTGATAGAATTGGATCTTTCTTTAGCCCGAGGTCTCAGTTTTATGCCACGAGCGTTTTCGGTAATTTCTCTCCGAATTGGAATATCATCTCCACAAATAGCTCAGTAAAAGTGTAAGTGCCTTATTTCACGCTGTTACACAATGTCACTCTCATATACTTTATATACTTTTGGAAAAGTTCTCCTTAAATTCAATGATCTTCCAAAACTTGCCTAATACGCGGCATTTAATATAATAGGAGTATTATAATATTTCGTGAGCCAGAAAAGTCGATTCAGTTCCAATACTATTAAAAGTCTCGTAACATAAACCATTTCAAATATTGATATTTTTCTTACTGCGCTAGAACTGGTAATCAATAGACAGGAAAAGCCCTTTTTCTTTATTAATATGACTGTTTAGGAACGTCCGAAATAGTTCACACTAGAAATTTTAGAAAAAAATCACAACAGAAGTCGGAAAATCATAAAAATAGTTTCCATCTTCCTTTATATAAGAATTAAGCCAATAAGTTAACTTGGAGATAAATTATTATTGAAATTATCAAATATTGTGGTTCAATAAAGTTTTATATTGTCTCGTTATCTATCATCCTAGCTATGCAAAGGAATAATTTTTAAGATATGCCGCAAACAACTACTTTGCGTGCAACTTGCGCCAACTAACATTGAATTACAACGGCATATCTTCATATAATCTCAACTTACTGTTTTTAATACAATTTTATTTTTAATAGTGTTAAAAAGTGTACGTAATACTTAAAACGAAATTTTAAGCTTGATAAAAATATATATTAAAAAAAAGTGTAGGTTTCTTATAACGTCAAGAAATGTATAATTTGATTTTAATTATAAATTAAAAATATTTTTGTCCAGTTGTTATGTAGTTGTCCAGAGTTTTCAATTTCGTATGTAAATTTAACAGACGCGAAACGACTATTGAGTATTTCCGAACCAGGGTTCGGTTTAAATATGTTGATGATATCTTTGCAGTGTTTGATACAAAAGTCACTGATATTGACAACTTTGTTTCTAAATTGAATAGTCGTTTCGCGTCAGTTAAATTTACATATGAAATTCAAAACTCTGGACAACTACCATTATTACATGTATTAATAATTAGAAGTAGTGAAAATAAGTTAGAATTTGACATATACAGAAAAGATACCAGTACTTTAAGATATATCCTTAAGGACTATTATCATTGGGCTCAACACAAAATGGCGAGTTTCAATTTTTTAATTCATCGCCTATAAAGCTTCCCTCTAAATAAGGAGAGGTTTGAAAACGAAAAGGCGTTGATTAGGGATATAGCTGCGAGTAATGGATATTCTGTAAGTTTATTTGATAAAATAATTAGGAAACGTAAATATAAAGAGATACTTCAAAATTCATCGACTTTTCAAAATGAAAGAGAAAATCCAAAATTCATATCTGTTCCATACGATCCTCGTTTCACTCGTGGTTTTGGTAAGGTTTTTAAAGATATAGGTATGTCAGTGGTTCATTCATCGGGAAATAAACTACAACAACTTTTGGGCAATCCAAAAGATAAAATAGAAACTAAGGAAAAGTCGGGTATTCACGAAATTAGCTGTAAAGACTGCGATCAATAGTATGTTGGACAAACTAGAAGGTCAATTCAAACTAGATTCAAGAAACATATGGCTCATCTCAAAAAATATGGTAGAACAGATAAGTCGTGTCGCCCAACATGCGTTTGAGAACAACCATAAAATAAATAGTAGGAATTTAAGACTAATTGAGAACATAACAAATTCCAGACAGCTGGATGCTTTTGAGAGTTTGGAAATTGCTAAATGTAAGTGTTTTCATTATCTCGAAAATGTTTGATGCTATAATAAAATTAGGTTTTTCAGCTATAGCTGTTTGATGCTATAAAAAAATTAATATTTTCAGGAAATCAGGAAAGATTTTTGATACACACTGTTTAAACTTTCCATATTTAAAATTAAGGACATGTCATTCTGACTATTATTCTATAAAGCTTAATATTGTTCTATCAAGTTTTGCTCCGTATTTATATAGGTATGCAGATACAGGTTCTAAAGGGTCATCATAGCTCTAGTACTTTATTCAAATAGATTATTTTGAAGAGAAAGCCACTTTAGTTATAATAACAGAAGCATTCTCGAGTAATAATAAAACTCGATGACCCTTCTGGGAAATAACAAAAATATGAAATTGCTCGACCTACGTTGCTGATATTACAATATAAATCATTAAAAGTTGAGAAATATTTAATAAAACTTTAATGGAATATTTAATGGTAGCATCACTCCACTTACTACGAAAATAACCTTAATGATATCAAATAATGAAATAAAATAATTAACGATTAATGTTATAGATCATAAGCTGATGAACATTATAATTAAAAAATGTAAATAGTTTTTTCAAAAATACAGGGTTATTCAGAACTTATCTCTAAAACTTTGAGCTAATGTGCATCCTTAAATAAGAAATCGATATCACCAAAAAAATGTATAATAAAAGTCTTAGGATTTCCCGTAAACAATGCTTAAAGTTATACCATTATAAAGGACTACGTAGATGGGCAAATTTACTTCAACGACAATCTGATATACCACATTCTTAAGAATGTGGTAAAAAAAAGTAAACACGTTTTTTGTACCTAGAACACCTGGGCAAATAGACTTGGAGTGGGGATAATATCTCTATTGTCTATTCAGTCATCAGTCTATGTGTGTACTCTCTGTGTGCCGGAGTTTTATTTATCGTAGGAGTGTTAAACTGTAAAATTTTCAAAATGGCTCATGTGTACAGTAATGCTGAGTTAATGGACTGTTACCAGTGGATTATCAACTACCAGTTAGGTTTTGTGAGTGGTTGTTGCAGCAAAATGCTGAAAATCCCCAATTTACTTAATAATTTGCGTTTACAAGATCAGCAACCAGGAGGAACATTCGGTTTAGTGTGGCAAAATTGGATAAGGCGTGCCCAAAATGTGTACAAGTCGAGGAATATTATTTCGAACAGCTTCTGTAACAAGGTATGTGCAAATTTTTTATAAATTTCATGTTTCTAATACCTAGTAATCAAGTAGCGCAATTCTTCAAAATTAGTGTAACAAAATTTTATTCATTTTAAAGACACGTCACTTTGGTCACATCTATCTATCTTTAAGTTTATTTTAAAGTAAAAACGCTGCAAATCTGTTTTGCGCCGGGTGTCGGTATACTCTCAGAGCTTCCGAAGTTTTTTTCGTGCTAGCCAGTTTGCATTGTCAGTCCCAAGGTCACTCCATTACAGTGGACCAGCTATGCAATGAAAAATTTTTAAATAGTTTTCAGAAGCCGCCAAAAAAATTTTTTTTGCACTACCACATTTGTACATGTATGTTGAACATCCCTAAATTTTATTATGGATAAGTTCTGAATAACACTGTATAACAAACCCGCGATTTGTTATTACCTAATGGGATTTAACTATATTTTATCTTAATATCTCAAAAAGGAGGTTATTCTCATTTTGATGAGGTATATTTAAATAGAGGGAGATATGCTTCAAACGTTGTAGCATGTCTACAACAATCAGTGTAAGAGGTATGTCGTATAGCAAGATGATGATATTCAAGGATAGCAACTGATAATATTTTTTCACATATTAAAACACACGCTAATAGGGAGATTTTGAACCCCTTAAATTTTACCTTATCGATATCGTAATCGTTATACTGAGCATGCGCAGTGCCAAATATTATACTCTTTTTACTCTTTAAACTCAATAATGAGTGTTTTTATTATAAAAGTTGTGATTCTAAAAACATTAGGCACTCGTGGCTCGCAAAATAATAATATGCCGCTCCCTCTCCCACACAAGTCTCTGACTTCCGGGCTCATCACTAAGATGAGAATGAGGGATAGAGATATTATTATTATATATTATTATTATGTGTCAAGCTTTTTAAACATTATAATCAAATATTTTATAATTTACCTTATAATCTTAACATAAACTTTCATTTCACAACAAATAAACAATGTCAGATATGGATATTGTTGGTATAATCACTTATCTCAAAATAAACTAGAAGTCACTTGAAAAATTAGTTATTGAAAAATTAGAGACCAGTTTTAGTGTAATAATAATTTCTTTTTGAATATAATGTATTCCATACATTAATTAACTTAAGGTAGGTCGACTTACTCGACCGTGTAAAACACCTTAAACATTTTAGACACAGTTTATAAACTTATTTTTTGTTCTAACTGTAACATATGATTTGATATAAATACTACGCTAGATCGGGTTAAATTCTAAACTCGCTACATGTCTGTCACAAGCCACCCAGCGTGAAATTGAGTTGGGAAGACATTTCTCAACAAACCCGGACAGCCCTGTGCCTTCGGTTCTGTGACAGAACCCACAACCTGTCAAAAACTTTTAATTGTTTAATATACAATGCAGGTCGCTAGATTCCTTAGAAACCACAGTTAATTACGTAGGTTTGGATTTATTTGAGATTGACTTATTATATCTAATATGATATATCTACAAACTCTATGGTAATTATAAAAACGCAGTAAATTTATATTCCTGATGAGATGAAATAGTAGTTTTTCTTCATTTATTGAGTTACTTAAATTGTCATTTTTGTTACTTTTGAGAAAGTAATTTTATTTACCGCCACTTTTGACTAATCCGATGAAGTGCCTCAAGAACAATAATATATACTTAAAAAACGTGATTTGTTCTTTATTTATAATATTTGGGTATGGTGGAAAATATTTGAGAACACCGTGATTGATTTTCCAATTTATTCAGATAAGTGGAAGTCGATTCGACTGACATATTATATATTTTTCTATCAACTATGCATGTATGGGTGGAGCATGTGTACTAAGCATACGTTTAATTACTCATACTTTATACCGTTTAGCTGGAAAAATATATGTAGGTATTGATTACCATTTTATAATTAAGAACAGAGAGATTTTGGATAATCCAAACACAGGACTGCATATAATATTCCCGATATAGCTATAAGTTGATACAAGTCTCAGAGAAAATTAAAAATAGGAATTTATGACAATACCAGAAGCTTCACAATATTTAATTTTTGTGTTCGAAGAGTACAAAAGCTTCTACAAAAAGTTATGAACGAGTTGCAGTTTCTTTTCCGGCGAAATTGTTTTCTTTATTATGTCTATAAAGAATATAAAGTTTCACAAAGTGCATTTAACTTTTCGGGATTAAATTTTTGCGGTAACCGATAGGACTGAAACAAAAGACGCTTTGTTTTGTTTTCTTTAACGGAGATTTAATAAAAGTTACAGATATCGGATTATCGAGTATATAATTAAATTCCCTTGATTGGAATATTTCTGTAGCTTCCTTTACTCCGCATCGGTTTTTAAGACCATCAAAGTATTTTCTATATAAACTACTTTGAAAGCTTAACTTTATAGTGGTTTTGAAGGCAGAACATTCTGGTAAATGTATAAGAGAAAAGTTTGCTGTTTCAGGACTTATCTCCTGCATTTGACAAATGAATAAATTTCTAACAATGTAGCGTGTTCTAAAAAAACAAAGGAGTAGGAAATATGTGTAATGTGAATATTGTTTAGTTTGAATCGCTTGAGTTTACACTAAGATAAGTTTTATTTTAAGAATAATAATTCGCTAAACTGATACAAATTTCTTTTGATACTTGTACCTGTAGTTGACATGATGACTCTTGTTTTCCAGATTCAATAAACTCCCATTATAAAGGCCATTAGACTATTTAGTTTCTACAACCACTGAAGGAACCACTACAAATAGCATGCGCACGCAGCTTTTGAATGAAGATTTACAGAAATAACTAAATATATTCAACATTCTACATTTTCAATACATTTTTCAATCAGTTTAAAGATGTAGTAATAAATTGGATACCTTTGGATTGGATTGGATTCATTTATTATATGAAAACCAATTGAATACAAGATTACCTATATTAAAAGGGATAGGGAAATCAGAAGTCTTTTAGATAAGGCCAAATCTCTGCCAAATTTAATTTCTATAACTTCTCTATATTCAAATAAGTTCAGATCAGCACAAGTAGTAAGATAACTAATCGAAAAGGAAAGATATTCTTATCCCTTTATTCCTTGATCAGTATATCTGGTCAGTTACAGATTGTTTTAATTTAAAATTGAGTCCCCAAATCCAACTTTCCTAAAAAAGAATCGGATTTGCTGTAATGTAAATCTCTGGAGTTACAGATAAAATCCCATTTGTCCAGTTAGTTCGTTCCCAGAGGAATTCGCAGAATTAGTTGTCGAGTTGGATTACAGTCCAGAGCTTTTATAAGTCGTCGTTTTAAACTATACTGCCTAATGTCATTAGTTCAATTACACAGGAAGTTTATAGCAAATAATAACGTACTTTTTGATCTTTATCAAGGCCTGAATGCAAATGTGGATTTTCTTTTTCGATTAAAATAATAAAATTTGGTAAAATATTTATATTCATTTTCTTGCGCCGACTTAAAAATAAACTATGTGTATTTTCCTTTATCAGTTAGTAGTTATATCAGTACTTATTACATTTTGGGCCACAAAAAGTAGGTCAGTGGTTAATGCTAGCCTATAATCTACCGGTTTGACACACATGACCCTGTAGAAGTATTGAAACTAGAGTAAAAGAAAATAAAAAATCCATACTAAATAACGCAAAAAATTCAGGATTTTCGACGCATTGTATAGAAAACAATCATTTTGTAGATCTGAAAAACGTAAAGGTACTGCATCGAGGAAAGAAAGGAAAGCGCTTAGATCTGTTAGAGCAATTAGAAATTAAGAAATCTTTAATTATAAATCCTTGTACTACAAATGATCAGATAGTTTTTACACTTTCGCTCTTCTTGGAAAAAGTAGTAAAATCTCGGGCTTTACCAGATGGAGTGTTCAATCGGGGTAGGTACTCGTAAACAGATAAATAACAAAAACGCGCTTGGAAATATTTAGTAATAGACATTTACTCTATTGAAAAAGGCCTAATAAGCCGAAATACTAATATAAGTCCGTCCCTCCTCTCTAATTTTTGAACCGCTGTGTATATCGTGATGAAATTTGGAACGATAATATATGACTAAATTCTGCATTTTTTGATACATCAATGACAGCTCTGAACCTCAAAGTGACAGCTGGGCGTGCAATATTTTTTTAAATGGAAATGGGGGTCGAGTAATAACTCATTTTGAAGCTATTTTTATACTCAAAACATTCCACAATTTTGAGAAAATTTGGTTCAGTAATTTCCAAATAAAAACCAGTAATATCAGTTTGTAACAGAATCTTCTTACCTATTAGGTGTCATTGTTGATTGTTGCTGTCATATTTGACAGTAAATTTTTGCTCGAAATTGTCTAGAATGGCTCACTCCTTACAAGATAAATTTGAAGGGGTTATTATTTTTGGCGAAGCTAACCGAAATTACCATGCCGCTGTTCGTATGTTCAATGAACGCTATCCAGAACGCCAAATACGCTGAAAATATTTACGAAAGTTAATTTCAAAATTTAAAAATGATCACGTATATATCGATATTACTGGTTTTTATTTGGAATTTACTGAACCAAATGTTCTCAAAATTGGGGAATATTTTGAGCATAAAAATAGCTTAAAAATGAGTTATTACTCGATCCCCATTTTCATTTAAAAAAATTATCCTATTGCGCGCCTATAGCTGTCACTTTCACATTCAGAGTTGTCATTGATGTGGCAAAAAATGCGGAATTTAGTCATATATTATCGTTCCAAATGTCATCACAATATACCTAGCGGTTCAAAAATTAGAGGGGGGGGGGGGCGGACTTTATGTCCTCACTGTATAGAGTGTTTTCTATATATTTCTTGGAACATCTAAATGAGATCAATGTTTGTTCAAAATAATTATTTTCACGATGTTTCATAAAGAACCATCCGCTTCGACTATCTACTTTATTAAAACAAGTTATTGAAAAATACTTTGAAATATATCTTAGAGTTAACACAGAGGTTTGAGTGTAACTTTCCTTGTAGTTTAACCTCCAATTGAAAAACCGGGCCTAAGAGTGGCTGACTATTCAAAACGGACCCTATATGACGCCCAGTGCTTACAGTAATGAATTCAATTCTGTTCTAGATTTGAATTATTTCCAATCATTTCTAAATCCGTCTCTTTAGTTACACTGCAAAGGGAATATCTCTGAAAAATCTGTTCTTTTAAGTTTTAATACATTTTTGTGTTGTGTTTCACTATTTGTTATTAATTATGTCCATGAATCTTTAGTGACGTATTAAATAATTATTACATTACTAATAATGCTAATATATTTTAAAAGTGCTGAACCATTTCTGGAAGGAAATGTTGAACACCCAAACAAAGAATAAAAAAATGTTATTGGATTAACTTGAATATACTACTATTATTACAAATAATCTAGAACATCTAATCGTGAACAATATCATATTGAGAGAACATAATACATACATGCTTTCCATTTTACGAAATCTTGCAAGAACGAAAGAAAGAATATACATAATAGGATTTTATTTTAGTTGATAACATCTGTTGGTGTTTTTTGCTTATTTTACATTCATGTCGTCAGCCAGTGCTTTTACTATTTCCAAAGATCCTATCGCAAGCGCTCTGCAAAATGCCTGGCACTCGTCGAGATAGATTGAAATGGAGTTTTAATCTAAAAGTAAAGGAATATGCAAATCCCCGAAAATTAAAAAGAAATGGTACAGCTGTTACACTTTCGAATCTGATAATTTAATAACAAGAAAAAATTGCAAACTAATATCCTTTTGCGGATCCCGTAATTCAGGATGAGTGGATAAATTTTAAATTTAAAATTCCTTCCCCAAATTAAAAGCTAGTAAAGTTAGTCCTTGAGTTTTTTCTTCTCTTCTCTTCTCGATGACAGTTTAATATTCTGGAGACGAACATCGCCGGCGCTGATTCTATACTAATCAAATTGGGGTCGCAAATATTGGGGATGTTCCAAATCCCTTTCTTACATTATGCCAAATTGCCAATCTAATAACGAAATGTTCAGGGCTATTTCTGGAGACACCTCATTAAAATATATTTCGAATCAATGAACTTTGCGACATTGACACGCATCACGTTGTGTCGAATATATAAAATAATGAAATTTGATAAATTTGGTAGAAAGTGAGACGTCTCAAATTTGTCAATCTGAAGTGTCGTTGTAATTGACACCTGCCTTAGAATTTTATTTAATTTGTTTTGAAGGTAGATGATTTCCGCAAGGAAGTACCTAATTTCACGCGGACTGAAGAAAATAAGTAAACAGATCGAAGTGCGCTAAAATGGAAAATCAGTAACTTAATATTTTAAGTGTTTATTACTGTGTCCAAGGGATTTTCTAATTCTGTTTACGAACAGAAGTATAATCACAAATTTTAAAAATACTAATTATGTTTTATAAGTTTTTGGTGTGTAAGTTTAGTACCAATTACTCAAAATGTTATCATTACATTATTTTTTATCCCTCTTTATCTATTTCTCTTACTACAATAATTATAATTAGTTTTCGATTTTATTTTAAAACACGTATTAATACTAAATAAGCTAGTCAAGTACCAGTTCCACTAACTTTTGTATTTCTGATATTAGTGAAAATTTTCAAAAATAAGAGGAAACTTGTTTCCATTCATTATAAATTTAATAACGATCATGGTGTATAATCAATTTTTGATTTTGGAAGCATTGCAATGAAATTATTTTTTTATTTGCAAATTTACTCACCTTCTGAAGTGGAGAAATCCTTCGTTGGTCGAAAATATTGTAAGACGTTTTTGTTGTTGTATGTAATTAAGAAAAGTTGTGTTTTATTAAAAAAATGGTACGATTGCACTTATAATTTCAATTCTTCTCATACAACTAACTAATTCAAGTGTAGTATTATTTATATGTATTTAATTTTTCTTATGAATAAATTTAATTATCTGCCAAGAAATTGAAGCATAAAGTTAGCTATTTCAATTTAGTTTAAGTTTTTGAGAAGTGATAAATCTTAGAACAGACATTCAAACATCAAATATTTATGATAAGAGCAAGGTTGGTTTACATAATAAAATAGATAGAAGATATAAATTTTTACATAAAAGAAGAACGAAAAATGTCGGTGTTTGTGTAAAATATTTAAGACTATTATTAATAGTCTTAGCTCCACTCCATTCTAATACAAAAAACCAACCGGAAAATTTAAGACCTGTGAGGGAGAGGTGGTGGGATATTATTATTATTAAGTATGCGCTATCAACAAATGCAAATTATTTAAGTTGATAATGCCTATTGAATAAGAGTTCAGGAGTTTTTAGGGTGTAGGAATTAGGGAATCCTCACACAGTAAAAAAAGACAAATGGTAAAATTACTAAATGGTAATCGTAATTTGCTGCAGTGTTATTTTTAACACGAACTGGGTAGTAAAATAACTAAACCTTTAGAACTCATTTTACACGAACTATGTACCCGCCAAGTTTGTAGAAGTACTCATAAATTGTAGTAAAATTTACAAAACCCTGTGTTAAAAAGAAATCAATCCGCCATAAATATGGAATAATTACACGGTGAATAATTAACTATTACACATTATCTTGTAAAATTTACTGTGTTAAATTACTTTTATGTAATGTAATAATACACCGATATGTCTAACACTGCCAAGTGTGGACTATATACACACTGATGAGTGTGGATTCAGTGTTAAAATCAGTCGGATTTTTTTACTGTGCATAAAATAACATGACTCAGAAAGACAATCAAAGATACATCCATGTTAATCTCTTAGGTTGACACCTGGCAGGCATTTTACCATCCTAATTCACGCAGAGATAGTGGCTAATCGATCCGTCTACAAAACTGTATGCCAGTCCATGATATAATAATTATTAAAAGTATTCCTCCACGCGGAAATGGACCAGCTACATCTCTAAACGCCAATACCTTACACCCTAAGGTATCGACTCTATGTTAAGACTAATAGATATTAAAAATGAGTAAATACTGTATCAATTCTGATTTTAAATCTTTGTAACTATCAGTAAATAATATATTATCAACGTTTATCAAGCCAGTTTTTTTGTCAAAGTCTGTCATCATGACGAAAACTGAAAAGCGAAAATACACTTGTCAGTCATCTTACAATCAAGTACCTACATCTAATAATTAACAGTTATGTCCAAACCAATACTTAGGTAAACTAATAATATAGTCATCCATTGCAAAAAATCTTAAGGTATCTTTAGTTTGACCGCTAACAATCTGTAAACTTTAACTACACTTTGTTTTGTAACTGGACTACAAAACTCTGTATTTTTATTCTTACCGATATGTTTATTAATGGATAGTTATATGATGTATGATGTTATATTGTAAAAAGAGCAGTGATATAATTGATCCTTGTTAAATAATCGATAAATGTATATAACCTTTAAATCTAACAGTTTACATATTATGCTGTTTAGAGGCTTTGGTTAAACGTCATTCGAATCTCACTCTATCCTGCTTTCAACAAATATTGAATTATTAATAATCTCGTGTATTGGATTCCTTAGGCAGGTGATCGATAGTGTCCTTCGAAATTCTTTCTATATAACTTATATGAAATATGACTTGCAGAAGTTTGTGGCATTTAGCATCTATCCATCTACCTGATTGGAACATCCTTCTAATCCACTAAAGAATCTTGGCACTGGTCACCTAATTTTCTAATTTTATTCGTTATAACGGATAAAGGATAACGAATAAATGTATATTTGGGTTTAAATTATTATTTTATACATAGAGTTGGTGCATAAAATAGTAGGTACATGTAGATAATTTATAGCACCTGGATAAAAATGCTGTTGTAAATTGTATTCTACACAAGCATTTTAAAGTACCCTGCACAAGGTATTTGACCTTAACGTTACCTTTCATGATTGCTGATATATAGTACTATTTTAGTTCTGCAAACATTTAGGCTTGTCTAGTTTCTAGAATATAAGTACTTACTGCATTTCATGATGAAAAGCAGTAGGTAAGGGATAGGATTTTTTAGTAAATCCAAAAAAATAAAAGGAACATAAAAAGCTGGATAAATAGCTTGTGTTATAAGCTTCACTACATTCTTATTACATGTTTACTATAGCAACGATTCAGTTTTCAGTTAGTTCTGTGTTTTCTTATAGTGAATAAATCGTTTTTTCTTCAGGCAATAATTTAAATTTTTTGTGGTGTATTTAAGCTCTTTTCTCTTTCATTCAGAAGCTTCCCACCTACTTTCATTCAATATTACGTTTTACTACAGTATAATAATGCTTTTCTTTAGCATTATACTGTGGTTCTACGTAGTCGTCTGTTTAATTACTGCCCAATACAGTTCCAGATATGAGGAATCGGAGAAACTAGGCGGGGCACGTGTGTGTATTGATAATTAATGGGCGATCTAATGGTGGTCGACCAAATTACCTGCGGGATTCAACTGAACTGTGCAAGTAGGCCACGTCCGTGTTTGCAGAGCATATTGCTCTTCGCAATGGACGTGCCTTCAATTAGCTTTGCTCAGTTGCACAGAATTGCCCTTTTTAAATCTCATTGAATCATCAAATTATCAAAAATAGAGCCTTAAAAGTAGTTTCATATCACCTGAAAAAATATCCACTTTCCTACTTTAACGTTAAAGTTTCCAAGGTTCTTTTCCATGTAGCCTCTAGCGAAGGTGTAGCAATCCTAGATAACAGTCATTTGTCACGGCCATGGTACGATAGGAGGCAGCTCAATCTTGTTAAATGTTATTCACGTTAAGTTACCTTGTCAAAAAATGGGTCGTTGTCATATATAACTCCTTTGCGCCCGGGAGTTTGAAAAATGTCATAGAATCACAACGGTTTTAGTTCTGAGAAGAACTGTTTAATATTAATAAAGTGAATAACTAGAGAACGTAAACACAAAATACACGAGAAAATAGAAAATTTTAGCAGAACCAAACCAAAATACCAGCAAATAGATAGATAGGTAGGTAGGCAATATAAATAAATAACAACTTGACAACGCAGAGAAGGGTTGCCAAATATAAAATTCTTTGCAAATGGCAAGTGCTATGCTAATTTATTAGTCATTTGTTTAACAAATATTGACAACAATTAATTACTGAAAATGACGTCACTTTAAACTTAACGAGAATAACCTTTACTAGACATTAACTATTAAGATTTCAAGGTGCTTTGATTATCTTTACTATACTTTAATGGTCAGCATAAGGCTTTATATGGACTAGATATGCAAGGTACGATTCATATCCCGTATGATATACCGGGTGGCTAAAAGTAAATGGCCTATTAGATTGATTCAGAGACCACTTCTATTTAAATTTCAAAATTGAACATTCTGGGGTTTTTGGGTATGTTCTTCTCAAATAATATAATGGCTTCTCTGTAGCTCTTCGATTTATACCGGAAGCTGGGATCAGCTTTGTTATTTTATATGGAACACCCTGTATATTATAACAATTTGGATTCTATATGATATTATAGGATCGCTTTCATCAAATTTCTCGATTCCTAAAATTAACCGTTTTCGAGATATTTTATTTTCTTTAAATGGATAAAAATCATAAATCAGTACCTAGTTTAAAACCCTGTGTTTTTTATAGTAAGAAATATAGAGCGTCAATATTCACAGGAGAGGAAGTTAAATCCATAAACTTTGTAACCATGCCTTAAAGGTTACCGAATCTGAAACAGAACACAATTACGCATCTAAATTTGTAAAAATATACAGTCTTATTTGAAAAAATCATGTTTTCATGGCTTGCAGTCGACCTAACTTGGTATTAAATTTTCACCACCCTATATAAGATTCAGCAACATTGAAGGTATGGTTACAAAGCTTATGGATTTAACTCTCTCCCCTGTGAATGTCATTTGAATAATATATTTTTTGTAAATTTAGTTTCAACAGTACAAACAACTAAAAAATCTTCATCTTCTTGATATTTTATTAAAATAAATTCAGAGAAATTGGTTTTTCTTTAAAATGGCCTACTTAGAATTAATTAAGTAAGGAAAGAATATACAACAGTTGGTTGGATTTATGGAATTTCTGATAATAATTTTTTTTAGTTGAATATTTCCGTTTCCACTGTACTCATCCTGTATACAACTAAATATTTTTTATCGGCCGTTAATTACCTACTGCCTTTCTAATAACGCCTACAGTTAATTATTTTTTATTTAGTCGACGGGTTATTCACAGGTAAATTTCTTTACCAGTTTGCATACCGTCAAATTTTTATTAAAAAAATTAATATCACGAAATCTACATTTTAATATACGGATTATTATATAAAGCAACCCTAAAATTTAATGTAGAATTCAAATATGAAGAAATATACAGGATGTTCCATTCAAATTAAGCAAGTTGTTATCTACTTGAAGTTCAGCCGGAAGTCAAAGTAAAAAACTGTCAAAATATTTTATGTGCCGAGAACACCCTGTATTTACTACACGCACAAAATTTTTGAAAAATCTTATTAATAAATTCTGGGATATGGATCGTGTAAGCTCCTGGCTGGACACACTGTGTATTAATTATTATTTGTCTAAATTATACCCACGTGGCAAAAACTTGGGCTTAGATAAACTATCTAAAATGGCATCGTATAAAACACAGCTTGCCAAATTGCAAAGAATGTATTATTCAGTGCAATTTGGTGCAATTGAGCTGCCCCATATCGTCTGCTGCCCCAGGCTAATCCCTTATCTTGTATAATACCACTAGCGTAACTATAGGATAAGTAAGAGGATCCACCACATGGTATTAACTGTAAATATAGGTGAAATAAATACATTATTAATCCAGCTATACAACAGTTAAAATTGTAATATATCGGACAAAATTCAGAAAGCTTCAAAAATTGGTAGAAATAATGAGGATAGTAGTATAAATAGATATTATTAAACTGATTATATAACTCATGTTAAAATAAACCAATAAAATCCGTGAATTTTGTATAGTTACCGCGTGTGAATATACCCTTGACGACGTTGTATAACCGTTTTGGTGTTTCGCCTCCTGTCAAAATGTGAATATTTTCATAGCGACGATTTTTTGACATTTGTCAAAAAAATTAACGTGTTGTTTTATTATTCAATATGCAACCCTCTGGTTGTAGTTCTGGCGGTGAAATATATCAAGAAATTGAAAATTTGACACCAGAAAATACTACAAAAACGCATAAGTACGTTTGGAAACAGTTTACGGAGTTTCGTGAACATCGAAATTACAAACTTTATGTTGATATTTCAAATGAAAAATTAGCAGATATCCTAAAAAATTGGGCGTTTAACATGAAATGTGCTAACGGCACAGAATATAAAGAAGGTACAGTGAAAACATAATTATACCTTTAATTTTAAAAATTGATCAATAAAAAAATAATATTTGTTTATTTGTTCTATAATCGTAACGAATACCAACTCGAGCAAACGAAAATAATCGTTATACTGACCTCTTCACTCGACACTCCTTAAAACACACCTCGAGCTACGCTCTCGTGATGTTTCGCAAAATACATCTCGTGACTCGGAAGTATAATCGATTATTTTCTATGCTCTTGTGATATTATAACTGAAAAGTTCCTATCCCTAAGTAGTGTGCTTCATCCCCTAGAGGACGTCGTTTCCATTCCCATTTTGAAGTTTTCTAGATTGTCTGGGGAACGGTGCACTTTTTGAATAGTCCTGAAAAAAAAATTAAGTTAGTCCTAAAAAATAAGTCTTTAAAATTAGTCTTTAAAATTAGTCCTGATAAAATTCTCCATAAAAAACATCTCTACGTTTTTTTCCTAAAATTAATAATACTTTGGTAAATGAGGAGCAAATGTAATCAGCCCAGGTCACATAATTCGCTGAATTTCCGTATAGCTAGTTCCAAAGCTATCTTTACGCGAAAAATGTATAAATAACTATATAGCTCTCTACAGTCCAAAGTGTAACAAATTTCACTTTCTCACAATCTCTGCGATAGTGCATTATTTTAGAGTACCTGTACACTGATAAAACGGAAACGCAGTTAAACAAAACACTTTGCTTTATGTCAAGACTGTTTGGAATACACAACCCAAAAGGCAGGAACGTTCTGAAAAACAGCTTTTTCTTTAAAACAAAAACGTCTTTCTCTATTCTGATGCAAATTGATGAAATAACATTGTTGTCAAATCAAATAGACCTTGCGACAAAAAATCAAACGTTTGCTACAACTGCGCTTTTCTCTCATTCGTTTGGTAGTTTGGAGCCATGGATTTGGATGAGGCAGAAATTACTGTGTGTGTCTTTGGATACATTTACAAATGTATAGTCAAACTGACAGAAATTATTGGGTGCATCCTATACGTAGTATTAAAAAAAAAATGAAGAAAAAATTGTCGCTTTATTTTTTCCAACGCAGTAGCCCGATCTGACAACTTAGCACAGGCCTATTTCTGAATTGTTGCGCTGCAGTTATGGTACGCAGCGCAGTCATAAAATTGTACGCTTTTTACGGCGCCTAAACGACAGCTGGTTTTATTTCTATGTGTGAATAAAACAGCAGCTTACATTTTACTTATGCAGTGGTGAATTTTCAAGTACATCTAATAGATGAACAGAAGAAGAAAAGTGGTTGATGCGACATGCGACGTGCGACGTGAGACAGAATTTCAAACGCTGTTATAACATACTACCCTACGTTACTTGCTACTAGATTCAAATAAGACTTACTAGTATGTAGTTTTGTGGTGAATTTCGATATTGATGTTACGTCACTTTAACTTGGAAATGTTTTTTACTACCTAACACAGACTTGAACGTATAAAATAAAAATAAATAATTTACATTTTCATAGCTTTATCTGACACGTCTGAAACATAAATCAAAATATGAAGTCACATTATTTTTATCCTACGTTGCATGGTTTTTCGTAAAAAAAGTGTAAATTTAAAAATTGAGTAGAAAATTGTTGTAGCAATTTGAAATACGCTCGTACACACCGAGTCTCTTTAATTTTTATCCTTATTTAGTTTATAATTTGATTTGTTCAGGGCAACTCAAAACATAAACATGTATATAAACGCAGATAAACACCATACCCACCGACATTGCAAGTGCTGGAGGATCGGAATCGAACCTAGACGTCAACCGACCTAGACAATGTGAAAATGAAATGCTCTCATATCATGCTCTAGCTCATTGCGCTATCCTGACAATGTTTGTATTGATTTTTGTTATGACAATAACTCTTCTTTCTTAAAATTTATTTTTGAGTTGTAAATATTTTCTGTATCTATTTTAATAGCTACGGTTGGACGTTAAGACCTATTGGCCTTAAAAAGTGAATACGAATTATTTTTTTCAGGAGAGGAGGAAGTTAACACAAAATAACAACTGTTAGTTCCTTAAATATAATTAATACATTCAAGCAATAATAGGGACTGTTGCACTTTAAAACGATTGGGTTAATTTACAACAAGCCAATGCGAGATTATCGGGACTGAGAAGATCTAAGAAGTAACTGGTTTAATTATTCTCGGTCCAATTGATGGAGAATTTGTAATTACAAAATGCACGCCTGTTGAAGTCTGGTACGTGCGAATATTTTTGATAAAACTAATTACTATCCGGTGACTGGTGTTTCACCGTCAATTACTTGTTGGCAATTACAAATACATAATTTTCTCAGTGATGTTAGGTTAGGTTAGTAAGGTGTTGACATTTTTATTTGTACAGTTTATAATGAAATGTATATACAGGATGTATTTAAAGCAAGGTGCACACATGTAACTAGACAATTTTGAGGCTAAAATATAACGAATGAGAATTAAACATATTTCAGTCTGAAGTTGTTTCGTTTCCAAGTTACTGAATTGAAAAGTTGAAAATAAAAAAACATTTTTTTATTTTTGAAATTGAGAAATATATTCCTTTCAAATTTGGCCGAAGATATCGAGTATAGTACTCTAGTACCACACAAAATTTTAGTTTAATATTTAGTTCTAGTACATCCAACTAGTGTTACGTAATCTCTTCTCAAAATAAAAGATGTTACGTTACAGGTCAACTTAGAAAACATATTTTTATTGAATTTTACTAAAAAAAATTATTTTCGACATTTATTGAAAAATATATAGTTGGTAAATCGAAACAAGATTTTAAAATTTACGATGATTTACGGAAAACTATGCAGTTTTTTGAAAAGTTATATTAATTATTGAGCCAGAGGCATACAATTTTTTTTTTCTAGAATGTCGTGATGTACCTAATGTTTGTTGCACCTCTCTCCGCCAATATCCATTGAACGTGATTATGACCTGGGATGGTTTGGGGCCAAACGAGTTTATCGCTTTTTACCCTCCCCATCGCTGTAGGCCTGGAGTGACTCGTTGAGGTGGACCCTATCCTTCACCAACCCTGATTACAAAAGTAATAGGTGTGAGGGTTCGACGGGTCTCCTCCGCCTATCCTGGATTTACCCTGCAGGCTGGGTAGAATCTTCTGGCGCTCTTCTGTCTTATCTTCTTTCTTCGCCTGCATGTCTAACTCACCGGGGATAGTCTCGGGCGGTGGCGGAAAGTGCCGCTCCCGTCTTGGGTGGTGTTTTGGGGTAGGTAAGGAGTGACTGTGTAGCTGGGAATGAAGCTCTAAATAGTAGCAGGGTAACAAATTTTGTTCAGTTATTTCAGAAATTCATAAACTGAAAAAAATTGCAGGGCTTCTATATTGTTCATTATATAACCAATAGGCCAAAATTACATCAAGTACTTATTGGAGTTCATTTTGGCCCTATATAGAGGTTTTAGTTGCTGTTTCCTGGAAAAGTACCACTTTACATATTTACATATTAGGTATTTATCCAAAAAATATGAAAAATTTTTTTACAAAAGAATATAATTAATATAAAAATGTATTAGGTATAACTCATATTTAATTAAAATTTTGTGTGATCCTAGAGCTTTCTATGGTATCTTAATTCAAAATTGAAAGAAATATAGATACTTATTACTTTCAGAAACAGAAAAATATTTTTGTTATTTTGAAATTGAACACCCCATAACTCGGAAATTAAGCAAATTTGGACTAAGGTATGTGTAGGGGATTCCATACATTGAAATTAAATGAAAGACCAGTTGTAATATTTTATTTTTATCACAATACATGTATCACGAAAACACAATTTTCAAAGTTTTTCTTTTAAAACTATAAAGAACTGGGAGATTGAAGAACTACTAGTAAGAGTACCGAGTGTACTACCTTTCATTTACCACTTTTTTGCGGAAACTTATTGTATTTCACCACAGTATGTTTGCCTGAATCGTTATATTTAATTCTTTGGTATTACTTGTGCTCCTTCAATAATATACAGCTAGTATATGAAAAAGCAGAATACTAGTCCTCAATGTACTCAAGGATTTGGTAGGTACTTCAAACATTATACTTATAAAATATTTATCTAGTCGGTTGTACAGAAAAATGTCTTAACTGAATAATGTATTACTTGAAAATAAACTTTTAAACCATTTTTAAACAATTTAAATTATTAAACACTACAGCCAAAACATAATATTTTGTCTGTAGACAATGAGCAGGGACAATAATTGGTAAATAGCCAGTTGCCCTTCGGATACTAGGACCTTGGGTTTATCGTATCAATAATGATCATTATGATAAAAAGTGCTGGGTGATATGTGGTTAAGAATATTCCTAAATATACTTTGTTTTGATTGATATTTCTATTATTTTTATAATATACGTACCATAAACTAGAATATTAGTTATTTAGATGACAGACAGTGAATATTTATAATAAAACTTACACCTTTTTAATTCCTTTTATAGCTAAACATATTTTTTTGGTAGTTTGTTGTATGCAACTTTGTATTTATATACTTATTTAATACACAAGAAAGCACAAAATGCACAAAAGAACACACGGAAAAAATAATCAAATCTAAAATTGAACACGAATTATAGAATACGGTTTAAAAATAACATCATCCTTTCTCTACTACAAAATTATCCGCAGGTCGCTAAATTTTTGCTGTTATGAAGCTAACCGCAATTTTGTCTTTATAGAGGAAAGTCCACTTGAAAATATATATTTAGAGACCGATTGTTCTTTCAATTTCAGTTTGAATTTGTCGCTAGCTCGGTTCATCCCCTGTTATCTAACGCCAGAAAACTAAAGCTTTCTACAGAACTCATTATCTCCTTTCTCTATAGACACTGTAAGGCGAACAGTATTCCTGGTATTATTTTTGTAGCACTATATTCTCCAAGACGTTAAGCTGTGGGGTCAGTATGATGTATCTCTTTAACACAAACACAATCGTTTATGGTGTCACGTCCCGCGTTAGCGACAGCTACAAATTAAAGTAGGCGCTGTATTTGACTGCTTCCCCCATCAATCCTTGCCAATGGGGCTATAAGATATCAGGAATTAGTTTGTGCTGGATCGGTCATTGATTTTTCGTAAACGCTTCAAGTCATATTTCCAGCAAATCGCAATGAACAGTTTTGTATGTCGAACATATTCCAGTATAAATGGTTTATTTTCAACTAGTATCGAGTATACAGTGTGTCCATTTAGTGTGTAATTCTTCTATATCTTGTGAACTATTACATTTAGGGAAACACAGAGTTTTCGAGAGATATTTATGTACAGGGTACATACTTAAAATTTAATCTTAAATTTTAATAAGCTTATGTGACGTTTATTCGATTTTTTCAAATGGAACACCCTGTATGTTATATCGAAAATTAAATCCCCTAGCAAAAATCATTACAATCGTAAAACAAATTTGAATCCTTTGCAACGCTGCCAAATTGTAAATACATTTTCTAAATATTCCTCGTTTATGTGAAGAATTTTAACAATTTTAATATGAATATAAATTGGCATGACCATTGCAATGCCTTGTATTTGATTGTACCACAGACAAATAATGTCTGTGATTGTACTGTACAGTTTAAGTCTTTATACAAAATATTTAATATCATAAAAACTTAATTATTCTCATCATTTATCAAATAGTGACATTTTTACATTCTGAACATTCCATTTTCACAATTCTGTGCACCCAAGATCAAAGGGTCAAGGTTGACTGAAAAATGAATGATCGGTAGTTAGTACTTATTAAAGTACTTGCTGTTTTGAATGTAAAAATAATATTCCCTAGATGAATAAATAATAAGGTTTATCAGTACGACGGCGCGCTCAAGCTTATAGGGCGAATACTGATGCCTCTATAGATGTCTATCCCTAGAAAGGAGCGAGTTACAGCGGATTTTACTCTACTAATATAGATAGCGCAGCGCTAGACCGGCGAGTGGCGTGAATAACAGTTAGAAGTGTTAAGTTATAATACCGTACTCGCTTAATGGAGCAGCATCTCATTTGATATGACGATTAACGTGCTTATGTGTTTATGTTTCAAATATGGTGTTATCATTTCCAATGTCTCCGATAGTTGCAAGGATTGCAAAATCTGTGAATTTTTTTCCTATATCGGCTGTACCATATAGACACACCCTGTATTTATACCTAAATATGCCAATTTGTTTTGAATCTGAGCCCCCTCCCAACGTGTAATATTTCTTGTGATAAAGAACAATCCAGCAGATGACAGCTTAAGTGATTTCCCCTCCGTTACGTGGAAATTGATTTCGATTAGAATTCGCTATCGGTTTGATTTATATTTCTCCATAACTGATTCGCCGGTGTGGCTGCTACTCCCCCGCACCGGATACATTTGTTTAAGCTGCAAATCGAAGGAGATCTGTTTAGTATGATTTAAGTGCGACGGGAAGCAAATAGCTATTTATGCATCAACACATAGAAGTCGAACTTTTTACTTCTAAGACCGAAGATGGTCACTACGCCATGTGGTAGAAGGATGATTTTATTTCAAGCTCATAAAAGCTTTTTTTTAATTATTGGCAAATTTAAAATTATTGACGTTTAGTTTATAATAATAATAATAATAATAATATTTATTTTCCCTTAAGACATATACACACATATATAGGAATAGTCAATGTTATTGAAACTAAAATGACAGAAATTCACTCACAGAGTAAATACACCCGTCTACTAAAAATAGCTTTAGTTAATATTTAAAAGTTTTTAATATCTGGACTCGCTTTAGTTCCTCTGGCAGATGATTGAAAAGCCTCAAACCAAGATAGTTGGGAGAATTTTGTGATATATTATATTTGTGCAAGGGCAATCGGAAGCTTTCATTTTGGCGCGTATTAATTGTATGGATGTCCCTATTTACTGCAAATTTTGATCTATTTTTAAAAATATATAGACACATTTCGAAAATTAATATTCCTGTAAGAGTTAACACCCCATATTCCTAAATATTACTTTGCACGTGTGATTACTTGGAATAAGTTTCTAAACAAGTGTCACAGAGAATTTAATTTTGCTACTAGGCTGGTGCAGTGCTGTTTCCAATTCAAACAATCATCCAATGTAAAACCTAGGAAACTGACGGTTTTTACATTATCAGACAATGGAGAATTGTATACCTGAACATTTAGTTTAGAACATTTTTTTTGATAATTATGAAATCTAATAAATGATCTTTTCAAAGGATTAAAATATAATGAGTGTGAGCCGCACCAGTTGCTAACTTGATCTAAAACCGAGTTGCATTCGAGTGCCAGTGCATCGTCAGTCTTATCAGATACAATTAGTGACGTATCGTCGGCGTACATAACAGGAAATGCATCGGAGATTAAGGCATCAAGCTCACTCGTGTACAATACAAATAGTACGGGTCCCAATATGGAACCCTGTGGCACACCCATACCCACTTTCTTGTATCCTGAATATATTCTTTGAACGGTACCAACTGAGGAATAAGAAAGACTTACATATTGTGACCGATTCTTGAGAAAGGAAGATATCCAGTCATAAGCCACCCCTCTTATACCGTAACCATCTAGCTTTTGCAATAATTTTTCATAATCGACACAGTCGAATGCCTTGCTGAGATCGCAAAAGATCCCAACCGGGCACTCGCCTGCCTCCATAAATTCGATAACCCTTTCATAAAATGAATATAAAGCAGTAGTTGTTGATTTACCTGTACAGAACCCGTGTTGTTTATCTGTAACAATATCGTATCTGTTGAGGAATTTCAACAGTCTGTCATGACAGCAATACTCAAATATTTTATGCGTCTTATACTGTTAAAAATTTGTGAAAGGAACTCTAGAAAACATTATACGAACGTTTGAAGTAGTTACCTACGTAAATAATTAGTGTACGGGTATTTCTTAGAAAAAAAGCTAAAACTAAAGCTTCCTCGACTAAAACATTTTATGATGAATTAGTTTCAAAGCATAGTATATGTTCAGTACTTAACAATGTAATCATTCGATCATGGTATCACCATAGATATTGAATTTATATAATATTATCATAGGAGGTTCAGTTCCTTAGAAACCGTAACTAAATTAATAAAAATAAATAAGTATAAATAAGAAAGTAAATTCTACAAATTTGTCTTATTATAACATAATATATCTTTTCACCAAACAGGGGTGGTCCTTCGAATCTAATATATATAATTCTAATATATATATAATAAACATTTTATGTGATTTGAAAAATATTAAAATGGTGTGACAAAAATCTGACTAATTTATTTTGCTAGGGGGGGGGGTGCAAGGAACAGCATCTCCCCCCCAAAATTGTCCCCCCGCCCCGAATCAAAAGATTGCCTGTTTCGGGCAATTTTTTATATCTCGTTTGGTTCTCGAGATATTAAGGATCTTTCGTTTTAAATAGGACACCCTGTATAATAGTCGAGTTCAACAAATGAAAACTATTCATTCATGGTGATTATTTATATCGAAATAATTATTTAATTTACTTTATATTCCTTATACTAAAAATTATATTATTTCGAGATAGAGTACCTATCTGTTATTTGCAGTCAAAACTCATGACACAACGTACAAAATAGTCACATACAAGAAAAGTGTTCAATTCCATAAAATTATATTTTTCGAATTTATGTGTACATCTGAACGGCAGTGGAAAACGATATTTAAAGCAATTCGTTTCCATTAATGACAACAGAGTAGGCGAATAAATGCGAACAGTGTTTTGTTTTTTCCGTTATCCAGTTATCCGCTGCGAAAGTTTGGAAACACACATGAGGATCACGCATCCGCAAGTGGCAGGAAGGCTGAGTGAGCCTAGGGACAGGACCTCGATTTTCCGCCATAGGTTTCTATTTTCAGCCTTAATTTGATATCCTGTTAATATTGTTTTCCGATAGTGAAAGGGATAGATAAAGAAGTAATAAATCTTTTGGTCACTTTTTCTCAGTTTGCAATGCCAATAATGGAACCAATAACATCTATCATAACTATTAAAAATACTTTGAAATAGATGTTGCTTGAAATTAAAAGTATATTATATTAATTTAAGAACTAGGATTGGAAAGACGAATAGAAAATATTACCTAAATAAATAACGATTTTCTTTCAAAAATCGCAGCAAATGTCACAGTGGCAATAAATTAATGGGGGTCCAAAGAGAATTATTTGTACAAAAATTGTTATTCCTTGCTTTGCTTTTCTAGTTCTAATTCATGTGGTATGAAATTATTTATTTATTTATTTATTTATAAATCAACGATTATTATATAGGTAATTGACAATATAAGTATTACATTATATTGTCTATATTTATGTGGCAATACATTTATTTTATTGGTATGGTTAAGTTTATAAGGTATGGTTGGTTTAGTTTATTTAAGTTTATTTCATATAATTGTTTCATGTTTATAGCAAGTCAGACAAACAAATAAATATCATATAGGTACAAATACAAATATTAAGTGAACACATAAAGAACAATGCAACATACAATGAATCACAAATATGAGAAGCAGAGTGTCAAACCTGCAAAAACAGGGTCTTCCAATCACCCTCAATTCTATATTTCATAAAAAAATTCTTAAATAGAATAGAAGCACTTTTCTTGAAGAAAAATTTTCTCGACGAAGATTGAAATTTAATGCTAAGTGCTTGTAATATAGTGGGTAGCAAAGCTATATAAAATACATAATTTGGATTTAAAAATGTATACAAAACCGCTTTTCTGCATTTTGAAAGTTCTTTAATTTCTCATAATTTCAGCAACACCGATTTGCATCGACTTTTGCTTTCAAAATAATATGTTATCTATATAAACGCTGATAGTGATAACTTATACTTTAGATTTATTAGAACCGAATTCACAAGAATTAGCCCGAAAGTTTTGTGTGGGAGAGGGCATGCATATTATTATTTAGGAACCACTTATGTTGGTAAGCCCTAACGACTATTCAGTGCTGGAATGAGGAAAACTGGATCACCTTATTAGTTAGGGGGACAGCCAAACATCAACCGATTTTAATCTACTATAAGCACCAAACTGACATTCTTCCCATCCTAGGCATGTCACCAGGATGGTCGCCAGATCGTTCCTGCGAATAGGCCTTAATGTACGAATTGACAATTTAATTAAAAATTATCCAGCGGAATGGGGATTCAAACCAACGATTAATTCCAATGATTTCATTAACAAGGTGAAAAATATCCAGTTGCAAGAAGTTGAAGTTTTGATATCCTTTGACGTTTGTTAATTGTTTCCAAGTGTGCATATACCACAGACCTTGGACTACTTTGGGGATCTACTCATATCAAATAATCTTAGTCAAGGTGTAGGTGTAGTAAAATCATATATATAATACTACTATATTGAGCTATTCGAGCTTTTCTTGAAGCCGGTTTATGAGATGGAGTTATATATTTCGTTCTCTTTCACGGACAAATGTTCCTGTGCACATGCCCAAGTGTTGTCCAATCCAATCCAAGAATTTCAATGTGGCGCGAAAGTAAAGAAAGACCGGGCTTTTGTTTTGTCATATACAGGGTGTCCCAGTATGAGCGTACAAAAATTTACCAGTGGGTAGGCCAGACCAAAATACGAATAAAATTCTTATAAAAAATTTCTCGGATGCTCGCCTAACGAGTTACAGGGTGTTATTTTGTAAAAAAACAACAATTTTCCGTAATAACTTAACTTCAATAACTTTAACAACTTAAAAACCGTTTCGTAGATTTAAGTAATTTTTGGGTAACGTGTACATCAATTAAAGGTCATTATAACTATATGGTGTTTGTTTAACTTTGACACTTGTGGTGGCCTAGGTCTACTCTTCCTTATGGTTTTGTCTTCATAACTCTTGTATATCCTACTTTTTCGTGAATTAACTAAGTTTTCCTTAATCGGCTATCAATTCTGAACAAAAAAGGTGCTCTTGTTACACAGCTCTAAAATCAACCATTTTCGAGTAAATTGAGTGTAAAGTACCGACTGTATTCCTTTATGCAGAAAAATATATGCAATGATTTTAAAGTTTAGAATTAAACAAACACCATATAGTTTTAATGACCTTTAATAGATGTACACGTCATCCAAATATTACCTAAATCTACGAAACGAGTTTTTAAGTTATCTCGGAAAATTGTTTTTTTTTTACAAAATAACACCCTGGAACTCGTTAGGCGTGCAGCGAAGAATTTTTTTTTATAAGAATTTTATTCTTTTTTTGGTCTGGCCTACACACTGGTAAATTTTTGTTCGCTCACACTGGGACACCCTGTATGTGTTTTGTCATATTATATGCGTTTTGTGGTGTGGTTATGTCATAGTTTATCTTTTGTATTTCAGGTATGTTTGTGTTTCACAGAAAATAAATTTGTGTTTTTCGTAGAGCCGGCAGTTTTAGAAGTGTTTTATTTATGTGTAACTTGTAGTTTTAGTTTTGTTCATATATCTATTAGACTTATTAGTGATTAGAGACATTTGCTCATCAAATTATTTCGACGGTATTTTTACAGTCGCAACTGCAAGTTTAGGTATATAAGAACATTTTGTAAATTTAAATATGGTAGTGAATTAGGTATATTAACTATACTGTACCTCATTTTCATTAATTTCAATCCACAGATATCGCAAAATGCCGAAACGAAAAACTCAGTCGAGGTTTTGTCTTTTGTGCGAAGGAAATATTCCATATGAAGTCGCATAGGTACCTGAAGTATGTATTTTTAAAATTTTCTTTTCAAATACAAACTGCATCCACTCTTTTGGTAAACTTGATAAATACGGGAACATCCCAATAACAAGATTGAAAAACCGTTATATGTAGATAAAATACAATATAAAATAAAGTTAATTTATTGTATTCTACAGTACCTATATGGAGCAAAATTCCCGCGGTTTGCTGCGCATGAGTATTTGGTATTTTCTCCGTGAAAGAGACAATAGATATGATTCTGGACTACTCTAATTTGGCTTCACTTGAGAAACATGGTAAAGATTACATAGGCTCCATATAGTAGTATTATATATATGAGTAAAATAATATATTCAACTCACTAAACTTTGCATGAAACAAAATTGCTTTCGATTCAATGGTAATTTCTCTGAACAACATGAGGGTACAGCAATGGGTAACTCTTTGTTACCATTCATTGCCAATCTCTTCATGAACAGATTTGAAACGGAGGCAAAAGAAGAATTCGAGAAACCCCAGGGTTTGGTTTAGATATGTGGATGATATATTTGCGGTGTTTGATACAAAAGTTACTGATATTGACAACTTTGTTTCTAAATTGAACAGTCGCGTCAATTAAATTTACATATGAAATTGAAAATTTTAAGTACCTACCATTCTTAGATGTATTAATAATTAGAAATAGAGAAAACAAGTTAGAATTCGACATATACAGAAAAGGTACCAGTACTTAAGATATCTCCCTAAGAACTCCCTCTAAATAAGGAGAGGTTTGAAAAAGATCCCATTTATTGGGGATGTAGCTGCGAGTAATGGATATTCTGTAAGTTTTTCCCCGACTTTTCAATATAACAGAGAAAATAAAAAATTCATATCTATTCCATACGATCCTTGTTTCACCCATGGATTGGGTAAGGTTGTTAAAGATATACGTATGTTAGTGGTTTATTTATCGGGAAATAAACTACAACAACTTTTAGGCAATCCAAAAGACAATATTAGGGTATAAGACAATATTATAAGAAACTAAGGAAATGTCGGGAATTTACGAAATTAGTTGTAAATACTGCAGTCAAAAGTATGTTGGACAAACTAGAAGGTCAATTCAAACTAGATTCAAGGAACATATGACTCATCTCAAATATGGTAGAACAGATAAGTCTACTTTGCCCAGCATGCGTTTAAGAACAACCATAAGATAGATAATATCAATTTAAGACTAATTAGGAATGTAACAAATTCCAGACAGATGGATGATCTTGGAAGTTGCAAAATTTAAAAATAGCATGAATAGTAACAGAACTCCAATCCCATATAGCCCGCTTTATTGATTAGTAAATCACGGTTCACTGATCCGTTGGGACAGTTCACTGAGCCGTCGTTAGGTGTAAATAGGACATAGTGTTAGCATAGGTTTAACCATCTTCAGATGATGCCAACTTGGTTGGCGAAACGCGTGTCGAATGCAGTATAGTGTTTTGGTGTTATGTCGAAAACTACGTCAGTGTTATCTTCACACCAAATGTTCCAATCCCTTTCAAGACTACATCCATATTTTCTATTTCATAGTTGGTATTTTCACTTTCTGACATTAACTTTATGTAACATTATTATGTAACATGTAACATGTAACAGTTGAGTAGAGTAGCTTAGTTATTTCAGTGTTAGTCATGTAGACCCTTTTATTTGGAATTATATCCTATTGAGTTTGTGCAAATAAAATAAACAAATAAAAATAAATGTACATAACAATAGATACATAAATGCTGAACGGAGTAATTCTAAAGTAAAGAAAATCTGTTTATTTTCCGCTCCATTGGCCTACTGGTATAAATAAACGTATAACGACTATATAATGCTTCACTATATTATTTAGAATCCTGTATGGTTCAATAGGGTTATTGGAATTATTACTACTGCTTAATTGTTTCCTATTCAAGATTTTAGAGGATAGCTATAATAGGGTTCCCTTCTTCTATGTCTATCTTTTAATTAACGTTTAGAAAATTCAACTGCTGCCTCTAATTAATACAGTAGAATCAATAATTTATCCAGTTCAAAAAAGATATGGATCAATGGCGCTACGCTTCTCCGTCCAGGAACAGCACATGCCGGGGGAATGTCAGCTTCCTAGTTTGACCACGGCTCCATCCATCAAGAGTTGACCTCACGAACCCCGTCTATCAATCAGCCCTACTTTTTATTGTTCACTCCCTCTTACTTTTACTATCGTTCTCTTCACCGGAGAGCATCAATACCGGTTGTTCATTTGTTCTTTGCTGCGCTGCAAAACGAAAACGTTATTGTTCCATTTAATTGAAGCCACTTGAGTTCAATTTGTTCAGACCATTAGGTTGAATTGGAAATAGACTGTTTTTATTACAAGTAAATAAGGAATTATATCCTTTTACTGATGGAATAATTATTTAATTAAGTATTCCATTACGAAACTCTTTGAAATGTTTCGATCGAATGAAAAGAACGGTTATGTCTTTAAATGTTAAATACACATTTTTTTTAAATCAGAATAATTAGACATCTATAGCATGTATGTACAGTTGATAACGATTCGGAAATATTAAACTCAAAAATATATCAATCATTGAATTAATAAGAGTCATACGAATCAACATTTCTATTATTCAATCACTACTGGAACTGGTTATCTTTATGCAATCGGTAAACCAATAACGTTTTCGACTTACTTGAACGTTTGCACTAGGTGGATAGCAACGATAGTTCTGTTCTTTGTTCTTATATAGCGATAGACAAGGGTGTGGATCATGTTTTGTATATTGAAAATAGATGATGTAATTTAAGCGAAACTTTATATAGAGACTGTTTACATCTTTATCTATATAAGCTATCTATCTTAACTAAGAGATACATTATTAAATATTATGGTTCAATAATGTTTCATATTTTCTCGATGCCTATAAACCTACACAGTAAAAAAAGACAAATGGTAAAATTACTAAATGGTAATCGTAATTTGCTGCAGTGTTATTTTTAACACGAACTCGGTAGTATAATAACTAAACCTTTAGAACTCATATTACACGAACGATATACCCGCCAAGTTTGTAGAAGTACTCATAAATTGTAGTAAAATTTACAAAACCTTGTGTTAAAAATGAATCAATCCGCCATAAAAACGGAATAATTACACGATGAATAGTTAACTATTACACATTACCTTGTAAAATCTACTGTGTTAAATTACTTTTATGTAATGTAATAATACACCGATATGTCTAACACTGCCAAGTGAGGACTATATACACACTGATGAGTGTGGATTCAGTGTTAAAATCAGTCGGATTTTTTTACTGTGTAGGCATGCAAAAGATTAACCTTATTATTTTCAAGATACGTTGCAAACAACTACTTTGCGTGCAGTATGCACTGCCCCACATTGGATTACAGCGGCATATCTTGACATAACCTCAACCTATAGTCTTTAATACATTTTTCTTTTAAACAGTGTAATCTACATTTTTTAAATAAAATATGTTCCATACTCGACAAATTCTGAGAACCATTTAGTACAGGAAAAAGTTCATTAATACTTGCTAACATTTACACTTTAAGGCACCTTTACAATCGTTACCATAAAGGTAATGAGTTTAATTGCTTAACAGGAAGATTCATTTTCTAGGGTTTTTAATTCATTAGTTTTTAGTCTAAATTAAGTCTAACGTAAGTGCTCATCCATGCTTAAAAAACATTTTTAAAGTATCACCAGACAAATAGTCGAATGGGTGCAGACCAAGAAAAGCAAAATTTTTTGTAAAAGTAGAAGTAGGAACATTTTTATCGGAAGTACCGAATTAGAATAGTATGTTTTCTTCAGAATCTGCTTCTGTAATCGTTCAACTAACATGAATGTTTTATCTTTTGTATCAGATATACCTACTGTTTGTAATAGTAGTAATATGTAATAATAGTTTGAAATAAAGTAAAAATTTGTTTGAATAAAAGAAAAGGTGATTTTAGATTATCAATAAGGTCAGAATAGCATGAATTCAGTGTTTTATCCATATATATTAAAACGCGTCGATTCTGTCTCGCTCGCGGGCGACCGAAGGTCGCCCCCGGCCTTTCTCCAATGCGTAGGGGCATTTTCGTCCCGTTTCCTACGCCTTTTTCCAATTTAAACGCCTTCTCAAAAAACCTCTGCAAAATTTTCGTAGATCGCCAATCGGCGAGAGAGATGCGGCTAGCACCGGCGTTTGTCCTCGCGCCTAATGGTCCCATCACGCCCGCCGAAATCCCGACTTTTCGCGAGACCCCCTCGCCCCTTTTCTAATTTTTACTGCTTCGAGAACCGCTTCACGCGAAAGTTCCATCCTTTCTCTAATCTATAATCAATCTAAAATTGAGATTTTTTTTCGAAACCTTACATCGACTCCTTCCACGACTATTTCGTCCTCGAAAATCTCGAGTCGCGTCCGTCTCAACTTCTTTCTCGTTTTATCTGCCGATGTGAGATTGCACGAACGAGACAAGCACCTCCCACGAAAACTGTCAAATCAAATTAAACTTCAGATAGGTTATTTTCTTACTAGAAATTTGCTAACTGAATCGATAGTACTGACTGCCAAACACTTCTGATTGCCAAAATACTGAAGCGAAATGGTTTTCCAATTAGAAAATCGGTAAAAATTATTTTTTCAGGTTGACACGTACAGTTTACATACTTAAACATTACAGGGTAAACTTTTGACAACAGGCGCGGTAGCGCAATGGGAAAGTCGTAGGATTCAAAACGTAATAATGCTGATTTCGCGAGTTCAAGTCACGCTGGAGGCAATTTTTTTTTTACTTTTTAATTCAAATTATTATTTATTAGTATTAGTGTTTCATTATCCGTAGCTTTTATTCTTTCTGCACGTAAAGTTTGGAATTAATTCGTTCATTTTGGCAGTCTGTTAAATTCATCATTTTAGCTTACAAAAGTAAATATCTACAATATTTTTGATCCCATTGATAAAATTGATAATAATGTTTACTGAAAATAAATTCTACTTTCAGCACTTAAAAAATTATGATGTTTTACCATCAAGAATAGAGTACCCTTACAATCCATCAAAATATTAAGAAAAATCGTTTAGTATAATTATCGTTCTAGATACAAAATTTCTTTAATATATATTTTCTTTAAAATAATATTATTCTAGATGCTTTTGTCACCCCAAGATGACAAAAGCATCTTTCTAGATGCCGAAAGGTGACCCCAGGCCGCAGGCCTGGACCCCCGGTAGGGCTAGAAATGGGAACGAAAATCCTGACAGCGATTTTCTCCCATTTCTAGTTAATCTATTAAGATAAAAATAAAATTTTGCATATTGTGCCGAAAAATAGCATCTAATGTGTGAAAAATATATGGGAAATTTTTATATACCCCCATAATTTACTATGACTGGATTAATTTTGATAGAAGAGATTCTGATGGAATTACTTTTGAATTTCTTATTTCAATAAAAATAATTTTCTAATAAAAGCGTTCTTCACCGTTTGTAATTTTTTATATACCCCCTTCAACATAATCCCCACAATTATTTTTTATGTAACTAATTTATTCTTAGTATTTTTCACATCTAGATAATTTAAAATTAAACTTAGGTGAAATAAATATTATTTCCCAAACAGATTTTTCATAACTCATAGGAGAGTTGACTCCAATTAAAGTATATTCATAAAATGCAGCAATGTCTGTCATAATATAAAATCGCATTTGTTCCTAATACAAGTAATAAAATTTCGAGGATGACAAATTTACACCCGTGAATGGGCGTAATTGAACAATGGCCTTTTTTATACCCTGGCAGAGATGTATTACCACTCGTTAACCGCCTAACTGGCATTTTTTATAAGTTTTGTTAATTCGAACAGACCAAGCGCGTCAGTATATATGGGAAGCCGAACGTGTGTAACACATTTCATGAAACAAATTTCCGGTTTTTAAATGTCTGTCGAATATACACATTCCAACAGAAAAACACGGTACGAAATGAGCTTTCAGCCTGATATATTGCGCATTCGATATTTGCTTCACGTTTTTGCCCTATGCTATTTGAAATTTAATCGAGCTTTTGCCCATAATTATGGCTTGCCGAATGCCAATCGTGCTGCAGACATGAGACATAAAGAAGTATTAAATAATTTATATTATTTCCACTCTATCTTACCTTTAGCTTATCTGGAATTGGGTTTAGATGATTTACCGTTTCATTTTTATGATAGCTATGTAATATTTACTTATTTAGAAAATAGGAAAAATATGTTTAAAACGGGATAGCTAAGTTTCAAACCCTAGAGAGTAGTAATCTGTTACCAAAGGATTCTATAAATCCCGTCTTCAAGTTTCGTAAGGTAGGTATTTTCTCTCTTCAACTATGCACTGGAAAAAAAGACTTGTAATATTACAAATATACTTTGAAAAAATATATTTATGACATGAAATTACTCTAGATATAATAATGAAATTACAGGCGATATTTTGTAATAAATGTAGACATTTGCATCTGTACTGTAACAATCCAATGTTATGCTATAATAAATTGTAAAATTATAGAATATATACAATTACAGTTTGTAATGTGAAATTTGTTTACAAAGTAAAATATAGCCTATTCTGTATTAAACGTCAAATTATGACGTTTAATACAGAATAGGCTATAAAACACACCTCATATTAGTGTGAACGTACTACTGATGCTGCGAATGCTGTCTTTGTTGCCATTCAGCAAATATTATTTATCCAAATATAATTATTTGGACGTTTGCTTTAATCAAAAACATGTTATGGTGGGGAGTACAAATTAATAAGACAAATACTTATTTTAACAAACAATTTTCCTTGGACCTATTGGAAGAAGATATTGTTTTAAATAAAGAAGTCAATTTTCTCTGAATTAAAGAAATATGTTTCTCTGTACCTTTAGTAACATCTTCGTGGTTGCGATAGAATTTGTCACACCCTGTACAAAACTTATCATCAGAAAGTTCTGTACTGCCGGGCATTGTTAAACAAATCAAATGCCGGGGGATGTACGAAATTAATTTATGTTTATTAAAAACAAAAACCCTCCCTAGTGCCAAGTTCGGAACGAGCTATTCTAGTGCGGTTTAGCCGTCGACAGATATTATCCCTTGACGCCTTATATGAAATACTTCCCTAAAGATAACAGAAGATGATTTCGTCGTTTATAATACTTGGCTGAGCTAGCCAAGCAACCCAACTTCTATGCGAAAATTCCCTAAATAGTTTCTAAGAATATTTTGATCTATAGCAGTAAGTTTTCTGATCCGCGGCCAATATATTATGTTACAGTAAAGGAGAAATGAAGGCGACATTATTGGATTTGTTAATTAATAAAAGCAATAAATTGGTATATGTATAACTATGTACCTATATAAATATGTAGAATTTGTATGCAGGGTGTAAGTCATCGAAAAGTTTAATTGTCGATTATTTGTCAAAGGAGAAAAGGTTTTCATGGAGAAAACCCGGACAGATCGGTTTTTATTTGAAGAGGGACACATTTTTATATTACTGACATGTATACAAGATAATATACTTTTTTATATAGGAATTAAGCCAGAAAGTTAACTAAGAGGTAAATTATTAATGAAATAATTATGAAATATTATCGTTCAATAAAATTTTTGATTTTCCTCGTATACTTACCTGATCCTTTACCTATAATCTTAGGTACGCACAGAAACAACCCTCCTGTTGGGGGGTAATAATGCACCCCCCAACATTGAATTACAACAGCATATATCCATAATATATATAACCTCAGCTTATTGTCTTTAATACATTTTTCTTTTTAATAGTTTTCTATTCTTGGTCACATACCTACGTTTTGTATTGAATTTTAATGAAAAAAATTATTTTCTACTGACATAACTGAAATTGTGGCAATCCTCCTTAGCCTAACGTACGATACGTATTGTTTTATGTATGTTTTTTAATAAAATTTCCCTAATGTCCTATATACCTGTCTAATCTATAATCTATCCTAATAATGTTAGGATTATTAGGATAGATTGAAATCATTTTAATTTTAAAATCAGTTTAATTGTCATATATTTTTGTTGTTTGTAATGTGTAATGTTTTGAAATTGTGTTAATCTTATTATAAACCTTAATTTGTGCATAAAGGGACCCTATCTGATCGTAATAATATAATTCTTTTAAGGTATAGTTCTGACAGATTTAAATTTTTTTGAATGTCACTAGTAGGTACATTATTTTATGATACAACCCAAAATCCCTTTATAACGTAATTTCCATTACACATAATGTAAACAACATTTATAGTAATTATTATTAAATTAACTAATTGGAAATATCAGTTTCAAAATTCGAATGCAATTTTTGGTAATTGCATTCCCTAAACCTACCGCTACAGGTAAGAGGTAGAAACATATACCATATATATTATTTAAACGCTTATTAGAAATTTAATATAGCCCTATATTTGTCTTCCCTTATAAAACCACCATTCAGTTGCAGTTGATTGCTGGCGCAACCACGCTGTATTGGTTTTCCGAGTCGAATTTCCTCTATTCTATTATTGTTAATTCTATACCTAACCATTAGAGGCCGTATCTATTATTATGCGCTGTATTGTCTACTGTATAAACTACACGAAAGGCCAGCTGTTTGCTTTTTGTAATTTTGTATTTGAGTGGAACAACGTGATACTTGTACTAATTGGTCTATCTAGTATTTTCCTGATAAATTGCAACAAGTACACGGCAAGTAAAACTGTTATTATTGTCTAATGGTGGTTTAATATTATTAAATTCAGCAGTACTTAGTTACGAAGAATTTATATTTTACATATTAAATATCGTTACTGTAGATTTTGGTCCCTGTAAAGTAAAAATATATTATGTTGAACAATAATCTTGAAGGGGAAGCTAACACTGACGTAGTTTTCCACATAACACCAAAACACTACAGTGCACTCGACGCGCGTTTCGTTAACCAAGGTTGCATCATCTGGAGATGATTAAAACTGATCAAACTGTCCCTCCCCTATATTTTTTTCGGATTTGGTTAGAGCGTTCTCCCAGGAATACATTTATATGAGATTTGATAGGTTAATCTATAATAATATTAGATATATAATCAGAAAAATGTGCCTTAAAAGACAAATACTGGATAAATTTTATAACTCTTGTACCCTAACAACCAATCTACATATTTATAAACAAAAAGTAATTTAGAATATTTATATTTTCTCAATAAATAAATTTAAATATCATTTATGTGTATTATACATATAATACATTATTTACTATCATTGTCAATATCTATAGAAAAAGGAAAAAAGTGGAGTTATTGATCATTTATACAAAACGCTTCTCATATTTAAAACATAATAATTAAATGTCTTTAAAATTAAATTTTGTTTGCATTGTTTAAATATACTTCCAAAACAACAAGTTGAACACTATATTTACGAATATATTTAGTAAAATTTTACAAATTTGTAAATTCTATTATCATTTTCTACCTGACAATATAATGTGTTTTCACATGAATGGAAGTGAGACGTAAAAATAGTGAGACGGAGCGGGTATTTTGTAACGTTTAATGCGGCAATTGTATCGTTTAGTAACCGTGGGTTTGGTTATCCTAAAATAGTAGTTAATTGTAAATTTAACTTACACACATTATACACACTTCATTCGGTTATGTTGTTGTTGTTGTTGTTGATAGGCGGCGCGGTTACCCGCAGCACTCAGGTCTTTCGACCCATTGTGCCTGCCGCTAGTTGGGAGTTATTGGAAGAGACCCGTGCTGTGCGCATAGGCCAACACCCGTTGTAGGGGAAGTTCCCTAATGTCCTGAGGCAGAAGAAATGCTGCGCCCAGGTGTTTGTGTCTCTTGACCATGAGGCAGGCACAGCGACAGAGGATGTGAATGGAGTCCTCGTCATCGTGTCCGCAAAACCTGCACCTTCTAGTGTCACTAAGACCGATAGTGTTAAGGTGCTTGTTAAGATGTCCGTGACCTGTCAACAGTCCTGTGACAATCCTTATGCTGTTACGACTTAGCGCAAGTATTGATTGAGTTGCGTTCGACCAAGGCCCTTCAATTAAGAGCCTGGCTTGTCGCAGCCCAGTCACGTTTGACCATTCTTCCTTTGATCTTACCTTGATCCAGTTTCCAATGGACCTTGCTACATAACTAGGCGGAAGCCCCAGCACTGGTTCGGGCCCTGTAAACTGTATACTTGAGCCTCTCTTAGCCAGTGCATCGGCCTCCTCATTTCCTGTTATATTATGATGACCCGGTACCCAGGTCAATTTTACCTGGTTGTTCTGTCCCAATTGGGTCAGACCATTAACACACTCTAGGACCGTCCTGGAGGTGATCCTGTAGGAGATCAAGGCACGTAAAGCCGCCTGACTGTCGGTGCATATCTGGATATGCTGATTAGAATATCTCCTTTTGAGATTTTCCTGAACACATGCAGAGATAGCAAACACTTCCGCCTGAAAGACCGTGGCATACTTTCCCAAGGAGAAGGATAGTCTCGCCCTCGGGCGCACGCCCCGGACTCCCGCCCCTGAGCCCTGGTCTGTCTTGGACCCATCCGTAAACCAGACGAGCCCATTCGAGACCTGAGCATCTGGATTTTCGAGCCAAGCTTCCCTGTCCGGTATCTCTACTGTGTAAGGTTTGAGAAACACATAAGTGGGAGATATCCTGTCACTGGGTGCGTCCAGTAGACTGTCTCCTCCCACAAGTTCCCCAAGAATACTTGGGGAACTTATTATTCATTCGGTTATACAATTGAATGAATAATATAGTACAACTTTTCTGTTTAGTACAAATACAATTATTGATTAATATAAAGTTAACACATATAACTAACATCAGAAAAGTACCTAATATAATAAATAATAATTGCTGTTGGTTTAGAAAATATTTATTATAGGCAATCTCGTCTTTGGCTTCTATTTAATTCTGTATAAACTATTTGATATCAGGACGTTTGCTAAACATAATCAATTTTCCATAAACTTCAATAATCTAGATCTGAGAAATGTGCGTCCATCCACCGGTTCACGTTCTACCGATAAACACAATTTTATTCAGTTCATCGGTCAAAAGTTTCTACTTTCATCTCTCTATCGCCGGTATATCGATTCTGTCTGAAACAACTTACTGAGCTTGATGGGTAAACATGGCTGCTATTTGTATAGAGAATATTTTGATTAGCAGGATGTGCAGAACATGTTATAAAAAATGCAGCCAGACATAGGAAAATAGTAAACGATTTAAAAATATTTACCAAAAAGGTAATTCGTTATATTTTTCCTAATGTTTTTATCTTTAACCCTTGATTTTCAAGTATACAGGATGCTCAAATTTAATGTTGTTTTCTTTTTTAGCACTTACTGCGCTATTTTTATATTATTAGAATAAGATATAAGAATTATAGAAAAATATCCCATGTATTTTCTTATAGAAGTTGTAGAAGTATAATGGTTCTCAAGATCATACATGTCGGGTCATATAGCTCAGGTATGTTATTTTACAGGTCTGTAGGTATTTAAATTAACTTTTCATGTACTTTTACCTGTTAAAGAATACCTTGTACTTTAAACCCGTTAAAATCTATAGCTGTAAAAGTACAGAGATGTTTATATTTTTTACAAATCTGTTATTATCCAGATTTATAAGAGAACATACCTTTAAAAAATCGACGTACTATCCGACTTTGTAATTTAATTCGCACATGCGTAACTTTGAACGCTATGAACCTTTATGAGAAAATACATTGGGCTCAGAACTATTTTATAGTTTATAGTATTCATATTTTATAACGCCAGATTCTATATCTGGTATCAATAGATAACTGAATGATAAACTATATAGGAAGAAACATTTTTATACAAACATATTTTTATATATTTATTTGGAGATGCTGAAAACAACTACTCCACGGTCAATATGCCCCGACTGGCGTTGCATTACATCAACATCTCCATGGAGTTGTTGGTTTCGGCATCTCCAAATAAATAAATAAGTAGGATTGTCTTCCTTAAAGACAATAGAGGTCGCTGTAATGGCATCTGCAGAAAAGTATATCGTTATCTGTCTGTCAATTAGACAATAATTGTGAAACGGGTAGTAGCAAAGATCCAAAGCGGGCACTACGGTGTATTTCACTGTATCTCGCCACTACAAATATTTTTATGTATGTTATATAATTAAAATCTGGAGTTTTGACAGATTAACAAGTCAAATAAATAAGGGAGAGTGAAAAATGGCTTAACAGCAAACATTATGAATCTAATGCCTTACCAAAAAATGTAAAATTTAATAAACTCCTTTTTAAGCAAAATAAATTTTTAATTTTGAGGATTAGTAACTACTTTGCAAACATAATAAACAAAATTTACGGTTAGAACACCCAACTAATCAATTTAAAAAAGCTTTTGACATGCTATACAACAAAATAAAAAATAAAAATAGATTATAATGAGAACGTGTCTACTCAAATGTGGACAAACTGTATATTATAACGATCTAAAAGTTTCTTTAAATTATCAGCGCCTGGATTACTTTATTTTCATTGTCACAATCCAGAATCCGTTGTAGACGTTTTATAAAATCCTCTCTCCGAAAAGTCTGATGGGGCATTTCTGGATTTTACGTTAATCAGAGGATCATAATAGTTCAGCTGTCTTAACTTCCACGAACGTGACATAATCATTCGGCGTTTATTCGAGTTAACCAAATAGGAAGAGTTCGACACGACTCGCTGAATTTCAGCATAAAAGCGGTTTTCTCGGGTACACAATTATTTCCGCTCTGCAATTACATGCACAGAAGATGTAAGAAAACCTATCATCTCTTCTTTAATTTAGGATTAGCTACTTGTAGCTTTCAATAAAACCTGTTATTAGATATGCAGAGAATGGGCATGTCAATGCAAGAAAAGTTGCATTATAATTTTAACCACAGTCCGCTAAATTTTGCTACAAGTGAAAATTACTGCCTCTTCCATCTGTAGGACACTAGCTACATAATATATAAAATTATTTTATAGACTGAAAAGAGAATCTATAAAGAAAACGTAATATTAGTAATATTATATAAACTTGATTTTGTGAATATTTTGGTGATAAATGGCAGCAGCAATGTAAAAACCAACTGCTAATTTCTCATTTTGGCGGATTCGGAACAATGATCCGAATTTAAAATAATACTAGAAATGGGGGAAAATCGCATTACATAATACATATTAAAGAAATTTGGTATCTGGAATGATGATGTAATTATAATAAACGATTTTTCTTAATATTTTGATGAATTTTAAGGGTACTCTATTCTTGATGGTAAAACATCATAATTTTTTAAGTACTGAAAGTAGAATTTATTTTTAAGTAAACATTATTATCAATTTTATCAATAGGACCAAAAATATTGTAGATATTTACTTTCGTAAGTTAAAATGATGAATTTAACAGACTGGCAAAATGAACGAATTAATTCCAAACTTTACGTGAAGAAAGAACAAAAGCTACGGATAATGAAACAGAATAACTAAATACTAATACTAATAAATAATTGGAATTAAAAAGTAAAAAAAAAGTGTGCCTCCACCGTGACTCGAACTTGCGAAATCAGCTTTATGAAGTTTTGAATCCTACGACTTTCCCGTTGCGCCACCACGCCTGTTGTCAAATGTTTACCTTGAGACGTTTAAGTATGTAAACTGTACGTTACAACCTGAAAAAATAATTTTTACCGATTTTCTAATTGGAAAAGCATTTCGCTTCAGTATTTTGGTAATCAGAAGTGTTTGGCAATCAGTACTATTAATTGCCTTAGCAATATTTCTCGTAGGAAAATAACCTATCTGAAGTTTAATTAATTTGACAGTTTTCGTGGGAGGTGCTTGTCTCATTAGTGCAATCTCATATCGGCAGATAAAATGAGATAGAAGTTGAGACGGACGCGACTCGAGATTTTCGAAGACGAAATAGACGTAGAAGGAGTCGACGTACGGTTTCGAAAAAAAAAATCTCAAAGGTTTAGAGAAAGGACGGAACTTTCGCGTGAAGCGGTTCTCGAACACGTAAAATTAGAAAAAGGGTCTAGGGAGTCACGCGAAAAGTCGGGATATCGGCAGGCGTGACGGGACTATTAGGCGCGAGGACAAACGCGGTGCTAGCCGCATCTCTCTTGCCGAACGGCGATCGACGAAAATTTTGCAGAGGTTTTTTGAAAAGCCCTTTAAATTGGGAAAACGCGCAGGAAACGGGAAGAAAATAACCCTACGCATTGGAGAAAGGCCGGGGGCGCCTCAGATCGCTCGCGGGGATAGCTCCGCGATCCCCCCTCGGAGGAGGTAGCTTTGAAACTTTGTCCATTCGGCGACGGAATTTAGAGCGAGATAGAATCGACGCGTTTTAATATATATGGATGTCAATCAATTTAAAAAACATAAGTTTGATATAGTCCCGCTGTTTAGAGCACCTTATATAACTATACATATTTTTAAAATGTGCGACCTCTTAGGCTTTATGATATCCTAAAATATATATTTTTTTGTTTATCTATTACGGCATAACAGTTATGGAACCTTGTCACACTATTGGGCTACCCTGAATATATTTCACCTCTACACCTGCTGTATACATTTGTTATCAATGGTGATCCAAGTATTTTTTATTTACAATGAAGTGAGGTATCACCTCTCAAGAGACTGACCTTACCTACAAGTTACTCTGTGTATGTCTTGTTATTTCGTTGTACGGAAGCAGCTTGACAACTTCTCTAGAAGCGCTGCATCCTCTTGGGCTTACTGATACAATGCTCTGTTGCAACATCACAACAAATATTTAACAGGCACTCGAGGGACTTAAATATGCCAACTCTCCAGTTCAGGTCAATAGTGTCTTTATCATAGTTCTATTTGCACCAGGAGACTACATATTCGGCAGCAACTACTATGTTAACATATTTTTTAAAAGATTGTTCGATCTGCAAGTATTCCTTTTATATTTATTTTTTGTGACAGTCAGTTCATTTACAAGAAAATCTGTGCATCTTATTTTATAAAAATTGTTTGTAATTTCTTAATAATACGGTATTTAAGAATAAAAGTTATTTCTAGTCCACCCTGTATATTACTTCCAATATTTAACTAACGGTTGAGAGACCTTAAGTCCTTGCCTAACTGTATCCTAAAGTTTAACTTGTGATTATTTTGTGGTAGAGAGGCAATAATATTTATTTAAAGACAGATTTTGCTCAATAAATTTGTAAATTAGTTAATATCTCGAAAACGGCTTGACATAGGTAGACAACTGTTAATAATAATTGGTCAGAAATTGATGTAGAATCCAAAAATGATAAAATATACAGAGTGTTCCATTTAAATTAACGAAAACGTTGCCAGTTTTACGTACAAATGGCAACACCGAACTCTCGAAAATATTTTTAGACCGATGACGCATATCTGGTTACCTTAGTTACCAAATTTTCAAAACGATTGGTTGTCCCATTATTCATATACTTTTAATATTCCCTCCACCGTGAATCACCCTGTATATCGTAAGCAAACATACGAGATGCATGCACTTCGATATAATAGGTGACAAAGTTTTCATTATTTTGTCGTATGTGGAAATATGCCATTATTTCTTGCTGTCAATGGCAGAATTCTTCAGTTGATTATATGGGAAAATGGATGGGTTACTTATTATTTTATGCTAAATAGCCCTAAATCTGAATAGGTTCCGAATATTATAATATAAATAGAGGCAAGAAGAATTTATAGTAGAGGACGGATAATATACTTGCGTAATTCATGTTCCCGTTCTTTGTTTGCTCCGGTATAAGAGTTACGACTATAGAAAAAGTGGCTTAAAGGAAAATTTACGATATAATTTTATTTAAATTCAATTTCCTTGAAGAAAAATTGGGGTCGCATTGACTGTACCATTTTGATGAATAAATAAAACGACTGATTTATGAGATCAGTTTCTTACCTGAATATTGAATAGTTCTGGGGTAAATTTCAGCAAATACTGTTCATGATGTGTTTCACAGGATACAATTTTTGTTCGCCCGGCGCGTTCGCCAATATTTAAAATATGGCATGTTAATCACTTCGTTATTCACTGTTATTGGTTATCCACAAATATTAATTATTTACACTTTTCTGCATTATTACTAAGTTACTACTAATAACTTTTCTACTTACTAACTATTTTATTATGATTCCCAATAATACTAAAATATTTGGAAACTTTAAATTATCTACAGAAATCAATAAAATACTAATATAATACCCACTGAGGGCTTCCTGGCGCCTCCACCAAAGAATAAAATATTTTAAATGCGAGGTAGTGTAGATATCTATCCTCCAATATCTATGATGGATGATAGAATTTATTTTTATGTCTTATTATGTCTAATTAAACAAATCTATATACGTAATTAGATATATATACGGTGGACATTTCTCGCACAAAAAAAATGAATTAAGTTCCTACAAGTATAAGTTCGAAAACGCTCTCATTTCTATATACAGGGCGTTGCAGTTTTTAACAAATACATATTTTTTTTTTATTAAAATCGGGGACTTCTGTTTCCAATTTCATTGCAATTATCCAGCCCAAAAAATAAAATAGACTTCGTACCTAAAAATACTACATCTTTTGATGTAAAGAGACTGCCACTTATTCGAGTGGCATCCGTAAGGCAACCAAGTTAAAATCAATAGCAGAAAGTGTGGCTTGTCACTGCTTTTTAGTAAGTTTGATATTTGATAAGCAAGTTAATAATAAACATTTTTTCTCTTTTGAGTATTTTTGTATTTTATTTTTTTAATGAAATGTATTTTATTTGAATAATCATATCTTTAGGTCAGTAAATTGATGTGTATATGAGAGTAAGTGGAAATTATTCCCGCCAAGTGTAATGCAAATAATGCAAATGATTCTATCCTGCGACGCGTTGATGGGCAAACACGACACACCACGCACCGTGACGTATTTAATTTTTTTCTTTTTTTATGAAAAAAATAAAAGTGACATTTATTACGAAAAAAATTTAACTTTGCTAACTAAGGAGTAAACTCTCACCACCATCCCTATAGACATACAACCATTTTACTCTGGAATGACTGGAAAATATACTTTTATTATTTATATCTACATGTATATACATTTTCAGTTCTGAAAATTTAAAAATATCAGAAAATGAATCCTGCGTCGCAAAGCAAATAGTTACTAGCTATTTTTTAAGAAATTATTTTGGTTAACCAAATATTAAAAGTCCTCTCACGGAAGAAAAGGCAGATAATTATTATTAAATAATATTGAATACTAGAATACGAAAATATATTTTTGGTACTAAAACACATGAAACGTATAATCGAAATTATTTTAAATTTGTCAAATGTAATAAATGATTTTTGTCTGTTGCCAGAAATATATGTATAAGTTGTTAGACAATATATATTCTATGGGTACTTACTTTATCTTTAAGCGAAGATAACCAACATTGTTTTACTAACAGAAATTCATCATTTCCATTTCCGAAAAGACATGCCAATGAAATGAGAATATCTAGAAAATATCACAAATAGACAATATCAGAACAGAATGTGAAAGAAATTCAATAGCTTAAACAATGGGATTTCTTATGTCTAACAGTGCTTAACGCAAATTTTCAATATGTCGTTCATTTTGCTGCTGTACAATCACCAGCCGTTCCTCCAAATTGTATACAGCGTTATTCAGTATTTCTGATTGAATTACAGCAATTTGCTCCATGATAAAGTCTTAATTCTTCCAGGGTTGTTGGTCGTATTCTAAACACCATTTTTTTAAATAACCCCACAGCCAGTGATCCGCCGGGTTAAGATCAGGCGATCTCGAGGCCATAAATTTACAAAATATCTGCTTATAACATGATTTTGAAAGACATCAGTTAAAAATTATTTAATTGCTCGGTAACTACCTATGCGGGTGCGGGAGTACTCCATCCTGCATAGAAATCATGTTTTCAATGCCTTCGTGCTCGTTTTGTATTCGTGGAATGGCATAATCTCGTAACATATGCAGGTATCGTTCACCAGTAACAGTTACAGATACGGCCTCTCCATTTTGTATCTCCTCAAAAAAGTATGGCCCAATGATAAAATTAGCTGTGATCTTGCACTAAACCGTGACGTTCCTATCATGAACACTTTCCTGAACGGTTTCATGTGGATTATCTGTTGACCATATTCGACAGTTTTGAGTATTGACTCCACCATTTAGAGAGAAATGGGCCTCATTTGTCCATAAAATGCGTCCATTAATTATATCTGATAGGAAAATCTGCCTCATTTAATTCAAACAGCAGTTTAAATTTATAAGGATACATTTTTAGGATTTGCGTAGAATTTTCCAACCCGTGGTGTATGACATTTGCAATCGTTTTAATATCGAATTCATGCTAATGATTGCTAAAGGATGAGTGTTGGCTATGTTTTGATTTTCCCGTAGAACTTCTGCAACTTGGACGTCACTAATCCTTGGTCTTCCTGATCTCGGTAGGTCAGTTACATACTCTGATTTTTCAAACTCGGCAATCTCGGATTATCTATTGACCATATTCGACAGTTTTGAGTATTGACTCCACCATTTAGAGAGAAATGGGCCTCATCTGTCCATAAAATGCGTTCATTAATTATATCTGATAGGAAAATCTGCCTCATTTAATTCAAACAGCAGTTTAAATTTATAAGGATACATTTTTAGGATTTGCGTAGAATTCCCGTGGTGTATGACATTTGCAATCGTTTTAATATCGAATTCATGCTAATGATTGCTAAAGGATTAGTGTTGGCTATGTTTTGATTTTCCCGTAGAACTTCTGCAACTTGGACGTCACTAATCCTTGGTCTTCCTGATCTCGGTAGGTCAGTTACATACCCTGATTTTTCAAACTCGGCAATCTCGGATTATCTGTTGACCATATTCGACAGTTTTGAGTATTGACTCCACCATTTAGGGAGAAATGGGCCTCATCTGTCCATGAAATGCGATTAATTATATCTGATAGGAAAATCTGCCTCATTTAATTCAAACAGCAGTTTAAATTTATAAGGATACATTTTTAGGATTTGCGTAGAATTTTCCAACCCGTGGTGTATGACATTTGCAATCGTTTTAATATCAAATTCATGCTAATGATTGCTAAAGGATGAGTGTTGGCTATGTTTTGATTTTCCCGTAGAACTTCTGCAACTTGGACGTCACTAATTCTTGGTCTTCCTGAACTCGGTAGGTCAGTTACATACCCTGATTTTTCAAACTCTGCAATCTCGGATTATTTGTTGACCATATTCGACAGTTTTGAGTATTGACTCCACCATTTAGAGAGAAATGGGCCTCATCTGTCCATGAAATGCGATTAATTATATCTGATAGGAAAATCTGCCTTATTTAATTCAAACAGCAGTTTAAATTTATAAGGATACATTTTTAGGATTTGCGTAGAATTTTCCAACCCGTGGTGTATGACATTTGCAATCGTTTTAATATCGAATTCATGCTAATGATTGCTAAAGGATGAGTGTTGGCTATGTTTTGATTTTTCCGTAGAACTTCTGCAACTTGGACGTCACTAATCCTTGGTCTTCCTGATCTCGGTAGGTCAGTTACATACCCTTATCTTTCAAACTTGGTAATCAAATTACGGTAGTCTTTCATTTGACAGGTGCTCTTGAGCCTATTTTCGTACAAAATCTCTGTAATCCAGCAGTGTAATTTCTGCCGCATTCGTAATAACATTGTACTAAATCAATTCTTGTATGTTATCGAAGCAACTAGACTCTATTTACTTTTTGCTTAATTTCTTAAAATTGTAAAAGATTCTAAAATATACCCCTAACTTTATGATGACCCTTTACATCAATAATATCGTATAATCTGTATTTATAAATCAAAATTCAATTAAATTAATTGACTTCCCAAATCTGAGTTCACGTCTTATGGTTAACTTTTTTTCAAACTTTTTAATGACGCCTTATAGTGCTTTAAAGGTGATTTTTGTATAGAGTTACCTTCAATCATCATATTTTACTTTCAAGAACTCATAATTGCGGAATACATATTTCTCCTAGACACCTTGTATAGGCTTATTTCTATCGTTACAAATTGAAAGAGCCTCTCAAACCCTCTTTTGTTGGGGATGTCACTTAGTTGCTGCATCTTTTAAGGCAATCTGTGGAAATAGCCATAATAGAAAGTGTTTATTCTCAGAGTAAAATGTGCCAGATGGATGACAATGAAATAATAAGCCTTTTAGTAATGAGAAAAGTTAACTAATGTCCGCTTTTATTTGTCCAAGTTTCTAACAGATATCGCATTAAGACAGGACTTTAAGCCAAGAAAGCGCAGAAATAGCTATAAAAGGATTGAAGTTAATTTTCTTTTTCCTTTTCTCCTATGGATGATGTTGTATACAGGGCGCCCTATTTCTTGACCCGTTGCATGGGTAACTTTTTTATTAGTAGAGATACAAAAACGCTTAAATGAGCAAATTAGTGCAGTTTCGTATTAGTAATTCTACGGTAAGGCGAAAAATTATATACGGGGGAAGGTTGAAAAGTTATTGACAAAAAACGAAAAATCCAACTTTTCTATTATCCCTCGTAGCTCGTTCATTTGAAGAGTTAGAGAAAAATGCTTCACATGTTTTTTGCAGTATTTTTCATGTAAAATGACATGCACTTGCTACTTTTTATATATCTCTTAAAATGGTTGAGAATCACAGTAAAATATATTTTTTTTAAATGTAATGGATAGGTGGCTGTGACATTAACCGAAAGTCCCCTTTTTTCTCTTTCAGATGATATAACATAGTCCATATATCCTTACAAAAGTAATAATAATCGTTGTTTTTAAAGAAAGTTTATTGTCACATCAAGAATGCTATGGAAATAAAACAAAAAATAAGATTCCTGATATTTTTAAAAACGTCTAGTTGGCATTTAATTATTGACAGATCATAAGTGACATTTTTAGTTTTTGTTAAGTAGTTTATTGTTTATTATTAATACTGCATACAAAATAATAGTGTTGCAAATATGTACACCAACGAAGAGAAAAATGATATGCTATTTTGTTATTATAACCAAAATCGAGATGCACAAGCTGCAGCGAATCTTTATTTTGAAACTTACATGGAACGAAGACAACCCCATCATAGAATATTTAGACAGCTGGAAAATAATATACGATTATACGGTTCTTTTTCAAAGCCTAAGGATGAAAGAAACTTCAATGAAGACACTGAAATAAATGTTTTGGCTTATGTAAATTTTAAACCTGTTTCTTCTACTGCAGAAATTGCACATCACTGCAACACTTCCAAGGAAACTGTAAGAGCTATTTTAAAAGGTAACAATTTAAAGCCTTATCATTATTCCATATGCAATACTTTATATCCAGCTGATAATCAAAGAAGGATGACATTTTGTTGATGGTACATTTCAAAATGCGAAGAGGATCTAGACTTCTGGAAAAAGATTTTATTCAGTGATGAAAGTAGATTTACCAACAATGGTATTTTTAACCGCCATAATAACATAATGTGGTGCCGACAAAATCCACATCTTGTTTCTGAAAGAAGAAATCAACGTCAATTTGGGATAAATGTGTGGTGTGGAATTTTTTGTGGCAAAATTATTGGCCCATATTTTTACGAAGATAATTTGAATGCGAATAATTACCTTCATTTTCTAAGGAATACTCTAACAGAGGAATATTTAAATGAATTACCACTTCATATTTTTAGAAATCTTAAATACTTCCAACACGATGGAGCACCTGCGCATAATTCCCGCGAGGTAAAACAATATTTACATGAACAGTTTGATAATGTTATAGGAAATAGAATGGATATCGACTGGCCAGCGCGAACACCTGATTTGACCCCCTTAGATTTCTTTCTTTGGGGGTTATTGAAAGATAAAGTTTATGTGACAGCTCCTCTAGATATAGAGGATCTAAAAGTCAGGATTCAAGATGCAATTAGAAGCATACATGGACATACAATAAATAATGTTTTAAGAAGTATCCAGAAACGTTGCTTACTATGTATCCAACAGGATGGTGGTCATTTCGAACATTTACTTCAATATAATTAATTAATTAATAATTTCTGTTCTCAAAACATTCTTTTGTTCCATAATCCATAGCATTCTTGATGTGACAATAAACTTTCTTTAAAAACAACGATTATTATTACTTTTGTAAGGATAAAATATGGACTATGTTATATCATCTGAAAGAGGAAAAAGGGGACTTTCGGTTAATGTCACAGCCACCTATCCATTACATTAAAAAAATATATATTTTACTGTGATTCTCAACCATTTTAAGAGATATATAAAAAGTAGCAAGTGCATGTCATTTTACATGAGAAATACTGCAAAAAACATGTGAAGCATTTTTCTCTAACTCTTCAAATGAACGAGCTACGAGGGATAATAGAAAAGTTGGATTTTTCGTTTTTTGTCAATAACTTTTCAACCTTCCCCCGTATATAATTTTTCGCCTTACCGTAGAATTACTAATACGAAACTGCACTAATTTGCTCATTTAAGCGTTTTTGTATCTCTACTAATAAAAAAGTTACCCATGCAACGGGTCAAGAAATAGGGCGCCCTGTATAGAGGCGAAGCCAGCGAAATCGGAAGTCTCCCAAGTCGTATATAAAGGGATTTTTCAGTAATGTAAGACGTATTTGATTTGGCATATGTAAAATTTTTATTACGCTATTCCTGTTGGTTGTTTTAAACATCCTTTTGCATTATGCAAGCGTATATGATGGACGTCCTAAAGCGTTTATTTTCCAACTCCTTGCTTGAAATATAGTAGCGTGAATTTCACGGAACCATGATCACTCTTTACGGATGCTTTGAGATATTTAAATATAGCTTTATTATTTGACCTGATGCTTCAAAAGGAAAGGAATATCTTAGTCCCGGAAATTGCTATGTAAATTCTTGCAAATAATTATCATCTGACTTGACTCAACAGTATTTATTTCTATATAATTTATTTAAAATAACAAGTTGATGTTAAATTGTTGTCGATTGGTAAAGATATTTTAATATTTTATTGTCTCTAAATTCCTTTTTATTATTTACGGAATGTTTAAGTGTGTGGTGGTAATTTTGTTCTCAGATTCTAAAATTCTGATAAAAAATAATAGCTTAATCTAGGTAATAAATAATAAGGGATAATAGGGGACTTGTATATAATGATATAGTAGTAAAATAAATTTGTAATAAAAGACAGTTTGAGGCCGCAAATGTTGTTTAATAGTGTCATAGTGTCATAGTAATAAGTGTTATAGTAGGTAAAACTTATACCGAAGGTAAAGACCATGCATAAAAACAATCGATAAAACAATAAATTTTACAAATATTTATCTAACTATACTTGCTAAGACAACTACAACTAATTGGAACTATTACAGAATATTGAAGAGGGTAGCTTTTAAAAATTTCTCCTAATGCCATCCTTCAAAACAACCAAATAACAAACAATTATTAATTTAATGCAAATAATTCTTGGACGGTTCAACTCTGTCCGCAGAAAATATTAGAATATGCAGTTTATTTCATAATAACGTCAGCCCACGTGGCAACACAATATTTGACTTGATTATAGTTTCTAGAACTTCAAGTTTAGATTTGAAACATCACAATAAGATGACCTATATACCTTTAATTTTTGTAGTTTCGTCCCTTTAGTAACAAAGTGGATACTCGAAGCGGATGGTTCTTTATGAAACATCGTGGAAATAATTGTTTTGAAAAAACATTGATCTCATTTAGATGTTCCAAGAAATAGCAAACATCATTCTTGGGGTAACATCAAGGGTATTTCTTGGAACATCTAAATGAGATCAATGTTTTTTTTAAAACAATTACCTTTAGTAACATTCCATCTGATTACTTTAAATTATTCGTTGATTAATTTAAAGTAATCAGATGGAATGTTACTAAAGGTAATTGTTTTAAAAAAGCAATATTCGGCATACGTTATACAATAAATGTATAATATATTTAAAGTATTTATATGTTCCTTTGAAACATATTGATATATTGCCTTCCCGAATATGACTTGGTCCGGTTTAGACAAATTTATGGTCAAAGTTATTGATGAGACAAGTTGGTTGGCATCAATATGAATTTTAAAAGCAAACCAGTAGCATGCGAAAGATTTTAGAATAGAAAGACGATTTTTCAAGATCTGAAAGAACTCAGATCATATGTTGATTAATTTTGTTCGTCAAATAGACACGAGGAATATTTTAAAACATATTTTACAATGATTTACTGCAAGTGTGGAACACAAACGTTTCTTATATTTTTATGCAACGTCTTTCAAAATACTGCAGACTTGAAACGAAGATTATATATTAAATAATAGGTATATGGCCGTTGAGTCAAAATTTTATTTAAAATGCTCAATGTATCGCAGAGCGTCAAAAGTACTTCTGAGAATTGGGGAATGGTCGTGTTCTTTGAGCAAACTTTTATAAATAATCAATATGACATGTTTCTACATCACTTATTAGGACAAGAGGATTTTCTAATAACAGCTTCCCGTATGCCCTTGCTGCTTATGGATGCAGCGGATACTAGAAGAAATTTTTCATGAACCCCTCTATCTCTATTTGTTGTTTTAATGTTGCAGAAAGTAATTTCTTAGAAACTGACTGGTTTTCAAATAAAACTTTTTAAAAATCTTATATCCAAATTAATGATTAATTAAGCCCACATGATAAATACATGAAATATATAAAACCAATAGATTAATAGACAATAGACAAATCAAACAGACTTACCTTATACAGGGTATCTATTTAAAAACGAACAATGCTCTGTAAGTATGGTCCTAAAAAAGATATAAAAATTTCTCAAAACTGTATCTAGGGTATGTGGGGGAAATCAGTTTGACCACAAAAATTACCTTCACTAAGCAACCACTGGGGCTGTAGCCACCCAAACTCAATTTTCTTAAATGGCAACACCCCCTTTGTGATACCTCATTGGAAAGCTCTTGGAAATTGCTATTTAACAGTAGGTACTAAACAAAATACTTCTTAATAGTTTAATTTTTGAGAAATACGCAAAATATATTTTATAATTATTTATTCTAATTTCTCGTTATAAATATCAAATTAAACCATTTTCGTGCAAATAAGGTTGTAAAAACATTCGTAAAAAACTAGAGAAACAAAATAATTCTAACAAAAGTATAATAAAGAAAAATGCATAAATAAACAAATTGTTCAACAATAATCAGAGCACTTAAATTTTTAGGGAGTAATAATGCGAGTAATTTTGAGCATTTACAGTAAAAAATTTAATTCATTTTCTTCGCTATCTTATGTTTTACTAAAATTCTTTAAATTTGTTATATTGATTAGTTATTATGTGATATTAATTAGACTTTAATAATAATTGTTCCTATTAGAGGTTGGTATATATTCGTACACTTTAGAGAATGTACGGAAAATAACAATTGTTACATTAAAATTTATTTTTAATACGTATCTCTGGTACACTAAATTGTGAATTGTCTACTTGATTGGAGAATCCTCTCATGTCGTCTTAAATTATTATTATAAAAATATAATCCTATCAAAAAGCCGAATTTATTTAATATTAATGTATTCAAGATTTCATTCTTAAATCCAAACGTAAAAAAATAAATTAATAAACATAGGAATTTCTTGAAAAATCATGTTATGATCTTGACAAGCACTTATTCCAAGACACTAATCAATCAGTACATTGTTTCACTGTGTTCATTATAATAACATTAACAGTAATAGAGTGTAGAAATTTAAAAGATTTAAAAGCGTTAACCCAACATTAGTAGCACCATGAAATCATCTTAAAGTGATCTAAAAACTTAATAGGGATGTTGTAGAATTGTAATAAAATTTAGGTACTTACGTATATTGGACAACCATCCAGGACATTAAGCGAAGTCGTTTATCTCAAGAAAGAGATTGCGACAGAAAACTAGAGTTGAGGGTCTGTCCAACACGTCGTTAAAATGAAACATAAAATGAAATTAAATGATAACTAGGCACAGAGAAAAGAAAAACTTGCCAGTTTTTTTTAATTGAATTGAAGTAAACTAATTTTCAGTACATTAAACAAAATTAATTGTATATTTATCGCTAAAAATAAATAGCGTGAATCTGTATGAAGAAGATTTAGGTGCTTTTATCTCAATTTAAACAAGCCGTTTACTTAAGTTTCTTACTACATTTCTAATATAAAAGTAATATCAACTGTATTTAATGTAAATCATGCAGTGAATATTATTTATTATTCTAGTGAAACTTTAAGAAGAGTTCCTCATTGTTAAGTACCTACTACTCGTAGTCAGACTCATTGAAGTGATCTAAAGTCATAACCAAAATGATTACAAAAATTTAAAAAGATAATTACAGTAAAAATATTTATACATAATCTTTTATATTGACAATAAAACCACTAATTTAAATAATTAGAGAAAAGAAGTTTTTCGTACCTGAATGAAAATGTGAAATGTTTTTAATAAAAAACAAATATTGTGGGTAAATGTGAGTGATAGTGAACATGAATTGTATTAATATTAATATGTACACTAAGAAGGTATTAGTTGTATAGCTTATGTATTTGATTGGACTCATCAAATTGACGGAAAGTCTTGAAGAACATACAGAAAGAAATATATTCTCTTTTCGAGTATGTCTAACCATAAAAAGACTTCGGACTTATTTATTTACTTATGTTGGGATGAAGCATAAAACCAAATAGTTCGAAACAGCTGTCTGCATGTCAATTGATCATGAGGATTTTTGACATTCGTGTGGTTGATGAAGATTTATACATGTCATAATAAATATTTTGAATGTTTCCTTCGGTGTAATTGTTATACTGGTCCTCTTTGTTTAACAGAGAAAGCTACTAGTGGTGGTGAGAACCACTGCAATGCCCTTTTTTTGGTCTTTGCGGAAAAATGAAATGGAAAAAGTTTCGTGGAGATATTCAAATAATGCAATGTTAGCCGGGGCACATAGCCCGTCGAGTAGTTATTTTCGACATCTCCTTCGAATAGAGATAACTTCTATCTTCTTCAAGGACGTGAGGTTATTTATAATGGAACAACTTGAATATTTTTGCATATTAACATGTTTCATTGCTGCCATGTCTACTCATGTACCATTTACTATATAGAATACCCCTTTCTATAATAAAATACTAAAATACTTTTTTTGAAAATATAAAAATAAGTACATACGTACATACTTTAGTATCGATTATAGCTAGTATACTGGGTGCCTATTTTTCAAGTGAATTCCATTATCTTAAAATGTCGTTTGAATTGTGGGCCAATTTTAAATTGGCCCACAATTGGGTTAAATATGTTACAAAGAAATAAAATTTGTCGAAATTCAAATCCAATTTTTGTTTACTAATGTGTACTGGGGTATTGTTTTTGTTAAGATAATCGAGATATGCATGATGATGCTCTGAAAACGAACACCTATATAGCGTATTTGAGCATAATTTCGGTATTCCCATCAAGTTGTTTCAATTAATCAGTAATTTGATTTAATTATATTTACTGCATTATGTTTTGAATCTCTGAATTTTTGTTTTTATTATTCAATTAGCATATTCCCGAAATAGTATTTGATGAATCACATTAACTTTTCTGTCTGACTGCAAGGAAATTCGTAAAAAATAGCATAAAATAGAGGTAGGAATTTAAACTATTCGCAGGTAATAAAATGGACATAATTCGGATTACTTTAATTTTTTGGCATCAATTCAAATCCTACAGAAAGGAATTTTAATCTAAAAATAGCATCGTTCAATCAAAACGTAGGATCCAACTAACACCACTTGTCTCCTCAAACTGAATTTGTCCCCGGGCAAAAACACTTAGGGCTCTCTCCTCAGGCGAAGATAACAGACGTACGTCGTGGAGCTATCTGGTGCAAATGGGAGATCGCAGGGCGATAAGCACGTCCTTGATTGCGCAATCCATCACGAGATTCAACACTGATCAGGGATTGAGATGTTTAAATTGCATGTAAGATGTTGGCGGAGCACTTTTTGCTTCGAGATTACTGAATTAAAGTCGATCTCGGGCAGCCCTTAAACCAGAGTAACTAGCGATCGTTCCGGCTTGTCTATTCTACTTCAGCTTCTACTACCCTGACTTTTTATTGGGTTGCTTAGAACGGTTTAATCGATAGAGGAGTTCTTAATTCCATTAGTTACTTCGCTAATATCTTTTTTGGGTTTTTACGGATGGATAAAATGGGCGCATGGAACATCTTGCACATATAGCTGATTAGTCGATTGCAGACAAGAATAAAAAATCCAAACATACTATAGTCCAAGTATTTTCGTTCTAAGGCCTGAGTTTGCTTTTATTTTTGAATCAGAAGAGGTTTTACATTTTACTACTATTTTACTTATATATACAGGGCACCCTATTTCTGGACCCGTTACATGGGTAACTTTTTTATTAGTAGAAATGCTTAAATGCTCAAATTAGTGCGTTTCCTATTAGTAATTCTATGGTCAGGCGAAAAATGACATAGTTACAGGGAAAGGTTGAAAAGGTACTCAGAAAAAAGGAAAAACCCAATTTTTCTATTGTCCGTCGTAGTTTGTTTATTTGAAGAGTTGGAGGAAAATGCTTCAGTGTTTTTTGCAGCATTTTTTTATATAAACTGACATAAACTTATTACTTTTTACATATCTCTTAAAATGGTTGAGAATTACAATAAAATAGATGTTTTTTAAATATAATGAATAGATGTGACACTAATTGAAAGTCCTCTTTTCCTCTTTTAGCTGATATAACACAGATCATATTTTACCATTACGAAAGTAATAATATCGTTGTTTTTAGAAAAATTTTATTGTCACGTCAAGAAAGCTATGGAAATAGAAAAAAAATAAGGTTTCTCTCGACATTTTCTGTATAGTTGCTTCAAGTCAGATTTTAATTATGGATCAAAGCGGTTAACCTATTGTTTGTATGTGGGTTGGTACTACAGGAAAACGATCAATTAATATTTATGAATAATACACTAAAAACATATTAATTAAATATGTTTTAATTAATTAAAACATATTAATGGCTCCAATTAAAAATTAAATCGTCAGATATTACATTTTGGATAAAATTATGAATAGCTGATGTTTAAATAATAACTTAAATAACAATAATAATAATAATAATAACTGAAATACCAGCTGAAACTAATCATTATAAACTGAAAAATAGCCTAGAAAATATAATAGATATAAGTACATCAGATTTAATATATTTCACTGTATGGTATGATAATATGATTTATTGACTGTGATAAACTTAATAATAAAATAAATAAAAATACAAATATTCAAATTTTTAAAAGCTGCTTTTTTCCAATCGTTTCCAAGTTAGTGCACTGATAGAGATATACATCTACTTTTTATATTTTTGCTGTTACTTCTCTGTCATCATAAGCCATAATGAAGTAGTTAGCTATTCTTACAAAATGAGTGTGTTAAATAAATTACTAATAAAGAACTTTCGTTCAAAAATTATAATAATATTTGACAAAATATCGCAATATAAAGATTACTAATATAATCTGTAAGTTAAAAATATAAACTATCATTTGACAACACCTGTCAGAAAATCTACTTTAACAATTTTATGGTCAACTACCTTATATGCTTATAAGAAATGTGTCTACACAACATTTTGAATATCATTAAACGATGCTGCCACACCTTTAGTTATAAATTTTCCGGCTCAATTGAATTGATAGTTCACTAATAAATTAAGTAATAAATTATAAATTGGCCGGTTTACACCTATAAAATAAAAGTTTTTAAAATCTCGATCACAGAAGCTACAAAAATAAATATTAACCCTGATATAATTATTGCATTTTATCACATAAAGTAAAGAAATTCATATATCGATACAGTAAACCAGAAGTATTCAAACTAAAAATGTCAGTCTGACAAATTTTTTATCATACAAACTTTCCCCAACGTTGAACCTCAACGACGAGTTGAGGATCAACTTGAAATGTTTAGAAAAAAGCTAATTAAGTGTATCATTTCCTTTAAATTTTATTATAATAATTATGTTATTTAGACATAATTCAAATATACTTTGTAATATTATAGAATTTTGTATAACTGTAAATCCTATGAAATTTAGTTAATTTATCAAATATTTATTTTAATGCATACTATACAGTGGTTTTTTGGGGCAAACTTTAGAAGTTTGCCTTGATACACATTGAATATTTCATTTGAAAACTTCTGGTTTCCTGTTTTTTATTATTTTACAGGTGGTGTAATTCCAAAAAGACTACAATGAATTTTAAAACAGTTGTCTCCATAATTTACAATTGTCGAAGTCAACTCCAACTGTTGAAGGCATTATATTTTTATATGTTTTTTAACTAATAAGACCTTATTAATTATAGTAGATTAGGGCAGCTGGAGCCATGTCTGGTTTTTCGTCCATGTGAGGAACTCAATATCCTCACACCCTTGCTCCCTAGTATCAAAGAAATGGTATCTTAATCACCTTAAAAGCGCAAGTTGCTCCAGAGAGAAGACAATGTGTTTCTTTCTCCATCTTTCATAGTTTCTAAATAAGTAGGATTTTCTTCTTTTCCTATCCATAGAAGATGTCTCCTTAGAGCTTTCACTGTTCAGTTAGGATTACCACCAATTGGCTTAGAATACGCCGACTGTAGTTTGATAGCTATGCTTCCTTACGTGCTTATATCCTTCGCTTTTAGACGTATTTCAAAACCGTATAAGCTTTGACCTTCTTATGCTCAGAAACATATTTCCGGCCGTTACCTCAATTATTCCATATAGTCCTAAAAACATTAGATCTATTATTCACAATGTATCTCGAGCTCTCGTAGTAAACAAATCTTTGATCCGTTACGTAAATTAGGTGGTTGCAACAACATGCCTATTAGTAGAATACTGTGGATATAGGCCACGCCTTTCGGGCAATTTTCGGCCCATAACATTGGGAAACTACTCTAACATGGACATTTTAAGGTTCGGGACTGAGTGAAATTATCACTCTTTATCCTTGTCATCTCTTGGCCTGCCTCGAAGAGGTGAACCACTGTCCCTCGTCTACCCTGACTCGTAGGTGTAGGTGATTCGCGTGATCACCTCCCATCCTGGCTCTACCCTGCTAACTTAGTAAGATCTTCTTAGCCCCTTTTAAATGTATATCCGCCAATGTCTCATACACAGTAAAAAAATCCGACTGATTTTAACACTGAATCCACACTCATTAGTGTGTATATAGTCCACACTTGGCAGTGTTAGACATATCGGTGTATTATTACATTATATAATAGTATATTATACTATAAGGGACAGAAATGCGTTATTTTGGCAGAGGTGCAATTTGAAGCCCGAGGGCGAAGCCAGAGGGCTACAATGCACCGAGGACAAAATAGCATTTCTCCCGAATGGTATATACTATTTTTTCCACGGTCTCATTAACTTAAAAACACATATTTTGTTATTATGAAGTAAGTAGCACCAGAATTATTGTATTCGGATTTGAGCATTTATTTAGTAGTCGTTGAGTTATTGTCATAACTACAAAATAAACAAACAAAAAGAATTGTCAAATTAAGATGTTAGTTTGGTTTAGTTTACAGTTTGTTTAGTGCACAATGAATAATTGTGAGTCGGAAGAGATTGTGGAGGCTGCAAATATTGCAATAAGCAATTTGTTACCTACGAAGTCAAGATCTTTATACGATATAGCTTACAATCGGTTCAAAACGTGGTGCGCCGAGAAAAATATTCAAGTATACAGCGAGAATGTTTTGTTGGCATACTTCAGTGAAAATGCAAAGAATTACAAGTCTTCCACATTATGGGCGCAATATTCTATGGTTAAGTCATGCTTGATAATTTACGACAACATAGATATAAGCAAATTCCCCAAACTCATCGCATTTTTGAAAAGAACCGGTGACGGATATCAAGCTAAAAAATCGAAAATATTGACAAAGTGTGAAATCGACCGTTTTCTATCAACTGCAGATGACAAAGAATTCTTAATGATTAAGGTAAGATTACTTTTGTTGTTAGGTATTTCAATTATTTAGTATTTTGATTTTTTATAGGTTGTATTAATTCTGGGGATTGCCGGAGCTTGTCGAACTGATGAACTAGTCAATCTAACTGTACATGATATTGAGGATGTAGGCTCATCCTTGATTGTAAAAATTCCAAACACTAAGACAAAGATTCCATGAACCTTTGTGGTTACCGATGTGGGAAATATGCTTGAATTGTATCGAAAATACCTGTCCCTCCATTCTCCCCACGTCAAGCATAAGGGCCTTTTTTTGTACTACAAAGCAGGAAAATGTAGTTCGCAGCCAGTTGGCAAGAATACCATCGGAAAAATTCCTAGTGTAGTAGCTTCGTATTTAAAATTACCTGATGCTGCATGTTATACTGGTCACTGCTTACGTAGATCTTCAGCGACATTACTGGCAGATGCTGGTGTGGATATTACGACAATAAAGCGTCATGCTGGTTGGAAATCAACGACAGTCGCTGAGGGTTATGTCGAGAACTCCATTGAAAATAAGACCAAAATTGCTAATCACGTTTTAGTAGGTACCACCACTAGCGCAATCACAACAACTTTAAATGTAAGCGAAAGTAATATTCCTTCTAATATTAATTTTGAAAATTGTACAAATGTTACATTTAATTTAAATGTCAATAAATAATTTCAATGTTACCTCTTTTTTTGCATGAAAAACGTTCTCCATAATGTAAACTCCCTTGGGAGCATTATACTCCCTTGGGAATAATCGACTACTTCTGTTTCAATTTTGATGTCATAGAAACTGATTTCTACTCCCGACCGTGGAAAAAGTAATTTAACACAGTAGATTTTACAAGGTAATGTGTAATAGTTAATTATTCACCGTGTAATTATTCAGTTTTTATGGCGGATTGATTCATTTTTAACACAGGGTTTTGTAAATTTTACTACAATTTATGAGTACTTCTACAAACTTGGCGGGTATATCGTTCGTGTAATATGAGTTCTAAAGGTTTAGTTATTATACTACCCAGTTCGTGTTAAAAATAACACTGCAGTAAATTACGATTACCATTTAGTAATTTTACCATTTGTCTTTTTTTACTGTGTATGTCTATTTGTTAAGGATTTCGTTGATCGGCGTTTTAGTAATCCTTAAGAAAGGTTCAAGCCTCGAACAAGATTCATCTTATACAAGCATAGCTACTTCGTCAGTTTTTTTAATAACTAGGGCATTCATATGGTATGGTAACATACTATTCTTTAATGTTTTTCTCTGGCCAGCACCTCTAAGTCAATGCTTTATAAAGAGAGATATATTGTATATCCTTCAATTAGGCAAATGTGGTGTTACTAAACAACAATGGGATTCATATAATGGATGAATTTATTGTGATGATAAAGTAATCTAATTTAATGAAGTCGATTCATTTATTTATAAAGCTGTTTAATTTATGTTTATTTTATAACACTACTCATCTCATATATTATATGTTATATATTAATTGTTTACAAATTATTTCAAAAGCTACCAATATGTTTCTCACACTTTACTAAATTGGACACAAATCAAGTCATAAATAATGGGTAGTTTATAACACTAATAAAACTGTCCCATCTCAGTTCTTACTAAATATTAAAAACTGTGTGGGATATCTATATATTTTTAGTTTATCCTTGATTATGTATTTAAACACGATGATATAGAGTCGTTAGAAAATGCTTATTATCAGACCTTGATTTTATAAGTCTCCAACAATTCGACTGTTAAACTGATGTAGTAATCGTATAGTATATTAACCATACCGTATATGGTGTGCTGGCTGACTGAACACAGGAAAAATGTATTTATTTAGAATACAAAAGCGATTCACGACAGGCTAGAGAGCTCAAACTGTGATCTATAAAAAAATAAAGTAAAACACAGAACGTGTATAAGAGCAAGAGAAAGAGAACAAGTGATAATGATAACTTATATTAACAAAAAGAAAAAGGAACAGAAAGAACTTGTATATATGGTGTGTTTCAAATTGAATGCAATAACATTGGTATTTTGGAAACCGTTAGAGATAGAGACTAAAGAATGAGAATGAGAAATATATCAGTAATAGAATGAAAAGTCTTAAGAAATACATAATAGAAAAATAAGTACAAAGTAAAGTATAACTTTGAAAATAGTATAATAAATAAATAATATAATATAAATATGATGAACACTACTAGCTTAAACTATTTTATAAAAGATTATACTGGCGTTAAGTATAAATAGGTTCATAACAACGTTTGACTCTAAATATCGTACACCCAGGGGACTACAACATTGGTAATATTATAGGTATATACATACCAAAATTTCAATTTGAATAACAAACTATGGACATTGTTTTTTGTTTTTAAGTGAATTTCGAACAAAGATTTTTATAAACATACCGTTCCATTTAGCCAAGATAACTTTTTTCCTCTTGTGTTGTTGTGTACTTAACAATTATGTATAACTTAAAATGATGTACAGTTGGAAGGAATAATTTTTAGGAAGCGTCTTCTTTAACGAATAGTTGGGAACGATAGCTATTAAACACATGTGTTAAATTATAAATAAATCCATTTATTCTAATACCTTGCTGTTCCAACTAGAAATCAAGTAATAAATAATAGAATAACAGGATTATACCTACTAATAAAACTCCTTGTGGTCGTGGTCGGTTTCCCTGCTTGTTGAGAGCTGTAATAAACTTAACTCAAACGTGCCTATAAACGCCGGTTATAAAACAATTTAATCTGGCCAATTTGTGGTGCGGCGTCCAATATTTCGGTAACTTACACTAATAAATTTTACGGTGTTTTTGATTTATGTCAATCGTTGACCTCAACTATAACGGATGGATGAACGAGAACAAGTATGGTTTTGGAAATAGGAGATACTATAGCCTACAGGGTGGTGTAAAATGTGTTAGATTTTAGGTAGTTTGGAAAGAAAATCAATGCTAGTGTAAAATATAAAATTGAAAATATGCAATAAATATGAACATTAATAGTTATTTGCTTAACTAATACACAAAATACACGTTTTCGGGACGAGGGAAAGGGTTTAAGGGTTTAGAAATTTTACGAGTCTCGAAAACGTATTTTTTGTACGAGTTTAACATAATTTTTTTTTGCCAACCTCTTCTAATTAGCACCTCAGTTTACCGATTCATCGGAGTCACTATCTGTCTAACTTTCTATTTTTCTATTTAATTAAATTTCAATATATTATATGACATGCAATGTCAATGTCAAATTACCTTTCGGTACTGTACAACTACATGGGATACAATACAATATAATCTCTGGCTATAATAATCTGGCGACAATTCTCTACTTTTTGCGATGCGAAACAATATAAATTTCAACCAGATACTTCCATCGAGAAGTTGAATATAATATTGTAAGATTGGGCTTTTAAAGACTACTAAGGAGCGGTAGTTAAAACAATTTGGAATACCACCGCTAAAATGCTACAAAGTACATATTACAAAGAACTTTCATAAATAAAGTTTGCATTCATATGTTTCTAAATTTCTTATTCATTAAATTGTCCTGCCGAATTACACTCGATGTTTGTATTGATACCGGGTAAATTTGTGTGGTTTAATTCTAAACTGTTTCCTTTAACAGTTTGACGCGAAAAACTGTCAACCTAAAAACGCTCCGCCTTCGGTGTCCCGTTTTTAATAGTTGACAGTTTTTCTCGTCTAATTGCTAGACAATAGTTTCTCATTAAACAATCCAAATTTATCCGGTAAAACACAAACCTCTTGTGCAATTATAAGTGACAATAGATGAAAAGTGATGAAAATAAACTGCTCGGCAGAAGTGGAAAAAGTAATGTCGTGGTCGTAGAAACATAAATTGAAAAAACGACAAATGCCTATGTATATATTAACTGAAAAGTTATTAAACTGTAAGTAGTTAGTGAGGCATTTGACAAATAAGAAAAATATAAGACATATGTGAAAAACTCTTTGAGGAACTCATATTATTGCATCACTCATTGTCACTGATGATGCTACTTTTATATTAGCTCTGGAAAGAATGAGTTTATAATAAAATCCTATTCATTTTAATTGCCACATAGATCGGAAATTTTCAACTATTTCTCGTTATTATAGAAACAATATTAAACACCAACTGCTTTTAGTGACAATTGTTTTTGTGCTTTCAAATTTACTGTAGTATTTCACGGTTTATAATTAAGTGAATTAATTTTAACGGCAGTTTAAAAGTACTAATGAACAGTGTAAATATTGATTTGAGGAAATGGACAAGTTCTGAAATGTTTTATTGGCGAATTTCTAGTAAAAAATAAAACAATTACCACTACATTGAGGTCAGTGTAGAAAACGTAGAAGTAATAGAAATAGATTAATTGAAGCAGGTAAAAACTGTTCTATAATATTAGACCAGGCAAATCTTATTTTTTCAATGAAGTTTAAGGGGACATTTATTTTTCAATGGAAATCGATAGGTTTTATGTTCAGGAACAAATATATAAAAATCCCAAAAAATCCGTTGTGAGCTAAAAACGTCATATTGAAAAAAACATGGCCGCCCCTTCAAATGTTTGAAAATGAAATATCTTCTTATCCCTTGGAGCAATTTTAACATTTTTTTTTTATTTTTTCAGGATTTTAAGCTTAAAAATTAGAAAAAAATGATATTTTAATTTAGATATAACCAAGAATATAAATTTCCTAACAAAAAACGAAAAAGGAAACGATCTTTTTTAAATTTTATTGACTTCCTACATTTTCCTAACTTTTTAATATCACTAACTAACTTTACAATCTAGTTAACTACAAAAACTGAGTCATTTAAAAGATCCTCGTACATATATATTTTTTTGGCAGCCATTTCTACATTTACAGTCACGATATACACACAGAAGATAGGATGACACAGAGGTTGTGCGAAGTGGGCGATCCTTAACATGACGCGTTACGTCACACAAACAGTGCTTTTTGTTACGGGGATACGCATTTTGTGCGTTTTTCGCAAAAGATGTTTTTTATGGTTCGTTTTATAACTTAAAAATATAAAATGTCTCAATTTCGCGAAGCTGAACTGTTAAACACATTATTCTTACTGAAAAATTTGTTCCTCTAAGGTTTTTGCCACGAATTTCGGGAGAACAAAATTTTGACTGCATTAATAAAACCCTACATTTTTAAACCTTGTGTTGTATTTATTTTTGTGCCTATAATACCTTTATCCGGGGCTAGGAAATTTCCTATCCATTGCTGTATTTGAAGATAGGTCTTGAAAATATAAAAAAAAATTATTTGCTATTAATGTAATCCCCATTTGAAGGCCCGTATAGCAAGGTCCATTGGAAACTGAATCAAGGTAAGATTAAAGGAAGAATGGTCAAACGGGACTGGGCTGCGACAAGCCAGGATCTTAATTGAAGGACCTTGGCCGAACGCAACTCGATCAATACTTGCGCTAAGTCGTAACAGTATAAGGATTGTCACAGGACGGTTGACAGGTCACGGACAGCTTAACAGGCACCTTAACACTATCGGTCTTAGTGACACTAGAAGGCGCAGGTTTTGCGGACACGATGACGAGGACTCCATTCACATCTTCTGTCGCTGTGCCTACCTCATGGTCAAGAGACACAAACACCTGGGCGCAGCATTTCTCCTGCCTCAGGACATTAGGGAGCTTCCCCTACAACGGGTGTTGGCCTATGCGCATAGCACGGGTCTCTTCCAATAGCTCCCAACTAGCGGCAGGCACAATGGGTCGAAAGACCTGAGTGCTGCGGGTAACCGCGCCGCCCATCAACAACAACAATCCCCATTTGAAACTACCTTAAAATATGTTGCTTTAGTGCAACTTTCGTTGGAGGAAGAACGTCCAAATGAAAAGATTTTTCGAGCGTCCGCTTAGCTATACCAATGTTGTAAAGCCTATATCGTTCTTCTATAATGTCTCGGGATCAGTCTAATCCGTACGTAAATGAGACAAATTTATAACCAACGTTTAGTAGTTCATCTAGATCCGCATTCTTATCACTGAAGACTAACAATTTGTCATACATGAATGTATGCTTCATAAACACCTTAAAAATAACGCGAGCGGCCATCTTTTTTTAAATGGTGACTTTTGCTCACTTCCGATTTTTTGGTATTTTTAGATTTGCATTCTATGATAAGAGAGCTATCGTTTTCAACAAAAAAAATAATGTCCGCAAAAACTTCACCCTTAACGTATTTTTCTTTAAAATTTGCCTGGTGTATATGAACTTTTAACTTTTAGCGACTGCATGAGTTGTCCTCATTCTTAAATGAAATTGTTATAATATGTTTTGTTATGTTCAATTATAGATTTATTGGTCTGGTGTGGCCAAAGATAATTTATAAATTTACCTTTCTTCTATATTTTTTTCCAATTGCTATTAATATCTTGTAATTAATAGATTTTGACATAAAAATCTCATAAAACTCCATCACTTTCACCATCGTATCTTCCTCATCTCATTTACTTTTTAATTTATTAATTATCTAATTTTCTAAACTTTTGATAGACGCACTCAAACATTAAAATTTTTTGGCCAAAAAACATTTACCCCATCGATCACGCTCTACTCAGGATGGGTTGAAAAGCTGAAATTTTGAAAAACCCTAGTAAGCTTTGTTTTATTGAAAAATGCGATTGATAAATAAACGTTTAGAATTACATGCTTAACTTGTATACAAACTTAAGGGAAAATTAAAATTTTTTATAGTTCATCTTGTTTCAAGTAGTTAAATTAACATTTATACATTTTTACAAATACGCAATATTACTAATTTAAATAGTAATATTCAAACAAATATTCATATTTGCAGATTTCACAATTGAAAAAAATGTAAAAATAAGAAGAAAAATATAGAAGAGAGTGTTGAAGGCAAGAGGTGCGACACACTGTATATTGGAACAGTGTATAATGGCGTATGAATTTATTTAGAAAAAAGTAATAGTATTTAGTAGGTTTGCCAAATTTCTTGCAAATTATACCTGAGAAAATTCAATACAATAAAAACATTTTTTAGGGTTTTTGAAGATTTTATTGGCAATAAGGTTTATTAGGTAGGTATCCCATGTAATAGCAAGTAATAAAACCGAATCAATCGGTAGCGGTATAGTATCAAATAAAGTAAGGGTTTGTGATACTATAAAAATTTGCGGCCCAGTATTCGAAATAGTAATTGCTAGAACTTTAAAGGTTTGCCATATTGCCAACCGTTGTAAAATTATTTCTGCACCTGAATATACTACCCCATATACTACCTGAATTTAGTACACTTAAATTGATATCATCTGTTATACTAGTCATTACACACGGTGGAACTTTAAGTAGTATATAAATTTCATAACATAAAGATAATAATAGTAATACTATAGTTCACATCACATATAATATGATAATATATTATATTCCTGAGGTTCCTGAGGTGCAAATGCGGGCCGTGATATCATAATATGCCGCCCTCTCTCCCGAACAAGTCTTAGACTTTCCGGCTGTTCCATGTGATTAGAATGAGCGGCAGAGATACTATTATTATTATTATATCATATATTTATATCATAATTCTAAATTTAACTGTTAAACTATATATTTAAATAAAATATAATAATGAGATACTGTGTGTATTCGATGCAATACATCGGGGATCTCAGAAACGGTAAGAGATACGAAGTCGGTTAAATGGAGGCAAAGTTGCGTATTCATCGGGGCAACATAATGGTGAAAAGAGATCAAGGCTAACTTGATTAGTTTTCGAAATATTTTGAAAAACCGAAAATTTCGATTTTCGTTTTTGTTTTTTTGCGGGTCTATTTGATGAGGTATTAAAAAATAAAAAGCACTTTTCTATAGCAACTTTTTGCCCTTTATCGAATGGTGTTAGTGAATTTTCCGCAAAACGTTTCGTTTCCCGGAAACCAACATCAACTTAATTTTTTTAAATATGGACCTGGAATTTTTTTTAAATTTTTTGTAATTATTTTTGTAACTTGATAAAATGCCACCATAAAAGGAACTAGATTTAAATATTTTGTCTAAGAAAAATCCATCATTAGTATTTTTGTTTCGACTTTTGTTAATTATAGATATTGAATAATATTTTTGAGGTTTCATTTTTATTTACTATAAATAAACAAAAGCTAATAATAAAACAACGAATTAACAACTATAAACTTTGATGTAATTGAATAAACAATGAATAAAACAACAAAATATGTTAAAACTATAAAAGCCCTAAAGCAGATGTTGAAATAATCCTCCGTCATTATTCATGCAGAGGCGTATTCGTCTTTTTAAGTTTTGAATAGATCTTTTGATTTCCCTTGCAGGTATTGTATTCAGAACACGAATAGTGGCATTTCTCAAATCCTCAATGTTATTATATTGATTCTTATATAAAACATTCTTAGTTCGTCCCCATAAGAAATAATCTAATGGGGATAAATCAGGAGCTCTTGCTGGTCATTCTATAGCACCATGATTTCCAATCCATCTGTTTGGAAATGTTTCATTTAAGTAGTTGCGCACAATTCCTGAGTTATGAGGAAATTTAACTAAAATTAAAAAATTCTAGATTGCTGAAAGCCATTTTTAAGTACCGATAGTGCTTGACACAACATTGAAATGTGTTTGTCATAGAAACGTTTGCCTAGAGATAAAACTAAATCTAAGAGGACCACGGGAAGTTATTAATGATAGATTTTTCTTAGACAAACCGTTTAAATCTGGTTCCTTTTATGGTGGCATTCTATCAACGTACAAAAATTATTCCAAAAAATTGAAAAAAATTCGACGAAAAAAAAACGAAAATCGAAATTTTCGGTTTTTTCAAAATATTTCGAAAACTAATCAAGTTACCTTTGATCTCTTTTCACCATTATGTTGCCCCCCCTGAATACGCAACTTTGCCTTCATTTAACCGACTTCGTATCTCTTACCGTTTCCGAGATCCCCATGTATTGCATCGAATTTGAAGCACCCTGTATAGATTTCCTTCATCGTCCTATAGTCATAGATAATTATTATCCTATGAGTATTTCATTAATTATTTTGATATAGAATATAGGATATTTTTTACGAACAAACATGAAAATGCGTGTCTTTTTTCCTGCGTGTAACGTGCATTCAAACGTTGTGTTTATACGTGCATACACAATTTTAATAATAAATAACTAAAACTAAAACAAGGTAGGTAGTAATTTAGAAAGTTTTCAGCCCAATTTTATGTTCACTTTGTGGCTTTTAAATTAATAAAATTTGTGTCTAAGAATAAGGGTTTCGAAAATATTTTTATATCACAGACAATAGTAAAGACTGAAATGTTAATATCTATATAATATTTTACGACTGACTGGATTTCTTGTGGACGGATATGGTTGAGCATATTATTACATCAATAAAACTAAATTGGCAGTAAAATTCTATCATGCAATGTGTCCAGCATTAAAACGGAATTTGTAGTAGCTGATATTTAAAATAATATTGTTATTAGGGAAGATACATTGGATTGTCCTTCAATTTGTACCAAATATTTTATGAACTATATTCCTGATGAAATTATTCCTTTTGTCTTCTAAATTTAAATTCTATCTACTTATATTTCTCTGGGTGTTTCCTTTAAAAAATATAACTTGATGCTTTTTGGGACACTATATAAAATTACAATCCCTGTCAAACAAAAATCTACCTATCTTTGGATTTTCCGGGGAAACCAATCCTTTGCCTCTTTGTTTTATCATATAATAGGAATATACCTACATGTTTTATGTGTCATACAATCTTCCTCTAAATAATCTTATGGCTTCCTAGATTGTGTGATTTGCATCTTTGATAAAATTTAATTTACAGTAAATAACAAGAAAACTGTATTCTTCTCTATTGAGGCTTACCACAAATTGCTGTAATAAATAAAGCCTGCTTGTAGTTGGAACTTTGACAAAAACACTTTTTGCCAAATTATAAATTACCTTAACCAAAGTACACTTAGTTATCTTTCTTTTGTAGAATACCTCTCGGATTTTGGAACATAGTCAATACACTTTAAATTCCCTATAGGTAATGATTTCGATTTTAATACCAAATATATTGGCAAACCACCACATACCACGTAGTTGAGTAGGACAAGAAATGCAAATCTCTAGAAATGAGAGAGTGCTTCATCTGACATTATATTCAAATGTTTACCTAATACCAAATATGTTAATTAATTTGAAACCAACGTGAAGTCAGTACATATAATTGTTTAATATTTCGTGTAGATATAGTTATTAGTTTGGTCATGCTACATAAAAGACAGGACTTAATTTAATTTTATTTGTGTCGAGATGAGGATAAAATCAAAATAAAACCTTATTATTTGTAATAATTATTGTCTTCCTTGGGCCTACAACAAACATTAATATTTATGTATTTCGATTAAAATATATTAAGATACTAACATGCATACTAAAAGTACTGTTAAAATGTAATATTAAAAAAATGCAGTCCTACATACCTAATACGGCATCCATTATGTGACATACTGAGTAGGTTTACTGTCATAAAGTACAAGGTTAGCAAGAGGTTGTTATTAGCAAGACAATAATTTAAATTACTTAAATGAATATACAGTTTAATTTAACTTCAGTTTTAGGTATAATAAATACCAATAATTGCAGCCAGAAGATCCGTCTTAAAATAACTTTTTAGGCGAAATAGATAACAGTAACGGTTTTTTTTAAATGTATAGAAATGTTGAAAATAAAACTTTATTAGAAATAATGGAAATTTTTAAAATTACATTCCATTACATTTTCATTTTACCGCAATTTTGTAGCCATTAAGAGAGAATTGTGTTTCTGAGATTAACTGATCATTACAAAAACCAAATCACAAAATTATATGTATGCGTCAACAATTTTTGCAACACATAACCAAGATACGTTTTGATGTTGGGAACAGACATAGTTTATTGGAAACGTTTGCAAAAATAAATCCTTAATTGTCACTTGGATACAGTTTTTAGTATAGATTTCTTACAGATTTGGAAAATATCTGTTGGTTGAGTGTTGTTAGTAAAATCAAAATAATTTGCTACCCTTGTTATCATACCAATTCAAATAATAGGCACAGCTTAATATGTTTTTTAAGCTGTGTAAAAAGTAGGTGTACAGTTTAAATACTCATTTAAATTAGGGATACCGATACCCGTTAATTTTACTACCCGGGTACCCGTTTCCAATACCCGGTATTTACCCGATACCCGTTAATTACCCGCTACCCGTTAATAACCCGGTATACCCGTTAATTACCCGTTACCCGCTATTTATCTATTACGCTATATCAACCCATCGCCATTCAACATAGCAAATATTTTCCGATTCATATCATATTTTATATCGCCAAACTTGCGCTAACGCCAAACCGCAAAAAAAAAAACAAGTTTTCATATGAATATGAGTGACATAGAGGGCGACCGAGTGCAAGGGCTTAGAGGGTATTCGGGTATTTAACGGATTATCGGGTTTTTAACGGGTTATCGGGTCCTAAAATGGGAACCGGGTAGCGAGTCGTTATCGGGTACCCGGGTACCCGGGTACCCGTCGGCATCCCTAATTTAAATGAATTGTTTTTGTATTACGATTTTTCTAACTTCCTCCTTAAGGTCTTAAATTGAAACTCACTATATAGATATTAAATATTCTCATTTCCTTTCACCCGATATTTCTCAAATCGTCCTCAAAATAAAAATGTCCTTATCATGTCGAATGAATCAAGCCAGGCATCTGGCATCTGCACTACGTGATCAAAGGGTGACCCACGGAAATAAGAGAAGGTATTTTATTTATAAGGCATAGGAAATCATAAGACGGATAAAATGTTCCGGCTATTCTTTATCCTTTGACATAGGAGGTCAAAGCTTCAGGCCATAAGCGACCTAATAAAAAATTTGTTGTTGCATTGCAGATAAAATGTAAAAAAGCTGACGATAAAAGCTCTCGTTTGTCGTTTAATACGTTCAGCTATCCTGTGATATTGCAATAATGGTTTTGTTCTCAAAAAATATACTACAAATTTTATGTATATAGAAATACGGAAGTACCATTTGATATATTTTTCTACACCATTGACATGTTTTCACAAGCAAGATAAATGTAAATTGTAGATTTAATAATATTTATTAAAAAAAAATCAAGGATACAATTTATTTCTATTTTACAGCAGAATGTATTTATATATTGAGATTAATTCGAAATGAGAAAGCATTTTTCCAATCTTATCACATTCTTTCACGTATTTTTTCCTAATCATAATTAACGAAACCATGGACCACATCGCTCTCCAACAATAACCATGGATTTTCCGAAATACAATTTTTAGATTGACAATTTTACTCAATCTTCAGTCGATGACAGGGGACAGTGACAGGTTACTACTATATTTTGAACTTTATACTATTTAGTATTTTAAAATTTTTTATACCATTCATCCTAAATTTTTTTTGAGGTCGATATCTCTACTCATTCGAAAGTTAAGGTGGGGTGGGGGTACTTTAAGGACTGGCTCTATATGAGCCTTATAAAGGGAAGATTTGTAGGCAATCAGCCTTGCATAAAAATCAAGATGGGATGAATACCAAGGAGGTGCTAATGTGACAGTTTGACATGGGAGGGAAGGTGTTGGACTATCCTTCTAATTAGTGATTTTTTCCAGGTTTCTCTCGTTTTTGCACTAAGTGGTGTTAGGTAAACTTTACCAATCGAAGTCGTTTCTAGGCAGTAATGTGGCCTAAAGGGTAATATTAATATGCTGCCTTATTTTCATTTAGTTATTAATCTGGAGAAAGTTATTCTATAAAGGTTGCTTTAATGAGGTTAAACTAACTAATGAGGTTTTCCAGGTTTCCCTAATTCCAGCACTGAATGGTGGTTAGGGCCTACCACCATGCCACTACGCAAGTCGTTCCTGAGGCGCAAATGCGGTCCGCGAAATAATAATATGCCGCCCCCTCTCCCACACAAGTCTAAGACTTTCGGGCTAATCCTTGCGATTAGAATGAGGGGTAGAGATATTATTAACATAATTTATCTCTAGCTCAGTTTGTAACGGACGGATATCAAAAATTATCTGGGTGGTTGTGGAATGTAAAACTTGTGTCTTACTTTAAATTTGAAATAATTATGTCACTGTCACACTGACATCATCAATAACCTACAAATTTCATACCTATTTATTTCAGTTGTAAAACAATAATGAACTACAAATTATGAAATAACGGTTTTAGTAACAAGAAAAACTAAATTACAGTAATTGTTGGAAATGTCCCCCGTTTTGTTCGATGCACAAGTTGACGCGCCTCTTCATGCTGTGAAAACCGTTTTGCAGCATTTCTGGCGTTATTCTTGCACATTGCTGAACAATTCTTTGTTGCAGTTCTTGCAAATTATTTACCGGAGTTGCGAAAATCTTGTTTTTTAAGTAAGGAAATATAAAATAGTCCATAATTGTCAAACAAGGTGATCTCGGAGGAAACTCAACTTCTGTATGCAAACTTATCTGCTGGTCACCAAAAAACTCGCGAAGGAAAGCAATATTTTCTCGTGTAGTATGTGCTGTTGCACCGTCATGCTGGAAATAACCGTACCGTATCATAGTTTAACTGTTGCACAAATTCAGCCAATAAGTTGTGTTTGTACCTTTCTGCGTTGACGCTGAAATCTAAAAAAATTGGCCCAATTATTCTTCTGCGAGAAACTGCCATCCAAACACCAATTTTTTGAGCATGTAAGTAGATAGGCTGTAGGCGTATGGAGCCAAAAACCCATGTATTTTTAAAGGGGCCTAAATTTTGCAAAAAAGTGAGTAATTTTACCCCCTCCACTTTCCTTTTGGAGACATGCCATGCCTCCCAACCCATCACGCAACCCTTGCGCTTGCGTAGACGCTCTGCAGTTAACTGTGCGCCCTCGCCACAGCCATCGCCCAGGAGGTCGCGGTCATAGCTTCTGCAACCGTCCTGCGGGTACCTACCGCGTTCTCCATGGAATTATTTTTAGCGGGGAAATTCGACCACCGGATATCATCCGCCAGACGCGGTTCTTCAGCTATCTACTCAGTAATCTGCGGGTCTCTCTCCCTTCACTTAAGAACGGAGGAACTCGTATTTAAGCCGTACAGGAAAATACAATATATAAAACATCATCAACGGGATTTACTTAGGCGTAATTTTTAAATCTCCAAGTCATTTATAAAATGTTTATTGTAGCGCTTTGAGTCGGCATACTTTCACTTACATAAATCTGACGGAAATATCAGCTATTTTATTTATTTATAATTGTAGCATTGCTCGCGCGATACGACTTCCCCACCTTGCTCGTTTACGTTCCTCGGTAGCGTCTATAATCTACCCCCTATTATTAATTTTTAATATACATATTTTTTAGAAAAAACCAGTACGTTTAATTAGTTCGCGCTAATTTTTTACAATCGACAAACCCACAGACGCATTTTTAACATTAATGAGATGTTATTATTGGTATAGTGGATTTATTCATTTCAGAGATTCTACAGTTCCAATTATATATTATATGGAGTTAAAATACTGTCTAGAATGAAAATAGATAGGTAGTTATTTCAAGTTATATGATATAAGTTTATCTCAATATCCTCGTCATCACAAAGGATAAAAAATTACCAATTGGTAACCCAGTACAAATTGGCATCGGATATTTATTTTTAGATTTAATATGTACAGTGTGTGTGTGTGTGTGTGTGTGTGTGTGTGTGTGTGTGTGTGTGTGTGTGTGTGTGTGTGTGTGTGTACTTAAATATTGGTAGAGTAAGAAAGGTTTCTTTGTAGGTATTTAGTGTTGCATGTACAATTAAAGTGATATTTTCTTCAATGTAAGAAGGAGTACGGCATACCTGAGTATCTAGGTAAGTACCTACTTTACATTATTATTTTTCTAGATCAAAAAGTTCCCTATTATTGCTTATAAGTTTTATTTTCCTAACCAACAAGTTATAAATCCACACAACAAAAAATATCAATAGTTGTAATATTTTATTAGTTTGAGCATCTGTAAGTACATAGTTAGATGTAAATAATAGTTTTCTAACAAGTATGAACCTTTCAATTTTTATAGACTTTTTAAAATAGATAGCTATCAAGTTTGATGTAGGTGCAATATACAGGATATATCATAATTATCTTGCTATTATTATTATTACAATTTATTCAAAATAGATCTAACAGTCAAACGTTAAGGAATTAAAAAAATAAGTGTCAATAAGCTTTAATGTGTACAAGGTAGCATAGCTAAAAATGGTAGGAACATTTTAGTATACCATACTTATGTTTTCAGCCGCTGCGTACTATAAATTTTTGATTTATTTCTGCGGTAGCTAAATATTTTATCAAGGTATTTTTTAACAAAAATTTTTCATAATACATACAAGATTGGAGCAACATTCACCCATTTAACTTTACATGAAGCTTTACATAATTTACACTAATTGTTAGTATTTTATAATTGATTTTAGCCCAAGCTCATTTTCTATGGAGAGAGAGAGACATTCAATGCTATTAAAATTAAAATATCGAATTTTAAATTTTCCTACATAACCATAATTGCAGATAAATAGTTTTATATAACAAAAATAAGCCAAGCTTAGTTATAATTGATTTTATCCCAAGCTCATTTTTCTATAGAGAGATACATTCAATGCTATTAAAATTAAAATATCGGGTGTTGAATTTTCCTACATAACCATAATTTGTAGATAAATAGTTTTATATAACAAAAATAAGTCAAGCTTAGTTATTATATAGAACGTGTCAACATTAACCCGAAAATATTTCCAAAGCCAAAAAGATGTAATGTCGTTTAACAAACGATTGGAAGCGCCTGCGTTCTCACGATACAGGGTATTAAAAAGAAACGGATTTTATTTGTCTTATTAGACTAGATATTGTTACTTACCTATTAATTGCTTACAATTTTTCCTGTTTAATTTTCATTCATACTGAAGCACTATGAACACTTCAGAAAGCTTTTTATTCTGAATATATAGACCAGAGCCTAAGTTATTTATTTTTTATATACAGAGTATGACGTACATATCTACATAAGTAGACAGAGCGATATAACATTTTGAGTATACATTGCATAGACCAGAGTTTAAGATTTTTATTTGATATATTATATATTCTACACTTAAAGTACGTAGTAAATCGAAAGGGAATAATACAGGGTGTGCAATTAAAGTAAGATTGATTTTAGGTTGTATGATATTTACTAAAAAACTAAGGATTGGAAAATACATAGGCTTCAAACATACAAATCTGAACAGGTTACAGTTGGCTGACATCAAAGAAGTGCGTACGTGACTTTTGAGCATTTAACATATCTGTTAACATTTAATTAACAGATTTATTAGATTTCTTGTCTTCAAACGACACAATCAATTCATTTAACCTTGAGACTTTTTGCTTGTCGAGACTCATCTATATAGTGTTTTCTTATATAAGTATTACTTTAACTAAGTTTTCATTGTAAGTGTAAAATAAAAAGATATTTGAGTTTCAATATTTGAATTTAAAGTTTATAGGTATATTCTCTGACTGGAGATGCTAGAATCCATCATAAAATAGCGGCTTCCGATTTCTACTTCCAGTCTCCCGAAATATGTGATGTGGGTATCAAACAATTCATCTCAACGTCTAGAATACTAATTTAACTAAATTTTATTTAGAGATGACGTCACAAAGATGGTTAAGTTACAGTTACTTTACCTCTAGTTCTTTTATAGAATTAATGTTTTCAAGAATTTCAGTTTTTGTTTCATTAGAAGCGCACAAAGTTTAAGGTAAGGCCATTTTGGCACAAACAAGCCTATTTGAGGTCTAGTATACCCACGTAATATTTTACTTAGATCTGACGTTATGAAGCTGATCATTTAGTTTAGGTATTTATATTCAACAGGTACATTTATTTAAAAAACAGTCTCTATCTATCTTTATCAGGGACATCCGGTACATAAGAAATTATATTTAAAAAACAATCTTTATGCTAAATAAAAATAGGTGTTAAACAAATTGGTTATTTTTGCTAGAGTTTCACAAGATCGAGGTACTATCGAGATTGTCTCCTAGTTCTTAATCAACATAGATTTCCATAAATATCTTGTAAGTTTCCAGTTAAATCCTTATATGTTTGAAATATACAGGGTGTTAATAATAAATAAAGTAACAATAAGGGTAATAAGGGTAACAATAAGGGTAATAAGGGTAACAATAAGGGTAATAAGGGTAACAATAAGGGTAATAAGGGTAACAATAAGGGTAATAAGGGTAACAATAAGGGTAATAATAAGGGTATATAAGGGCAATAAGGATAACAATAATAAGGGTAACAAGGGTAGTAATATAGGGGTGTATACTAAGGGTATATAAGGATGTATAATATGATAACTTACTGATTCAACATTTATGGTTCAAACAGTAGACATGTATGCTTGCATCACTTGTGACAGAAATTTTTCCTGGCCTAGTGCTCTAAGCCGCCACCGAAACAAACACAAGACAGTATTCTTTGTTTGCAGCATATGCAACCAGAAATTTACGCGTAAGGATAACTTGAGTGTTCACATAGAAAATAAACACCCAAATGAACATAGTCACCACAAGATGAAAGACCATGCTCTGACAGATAGTACCAAGAACCATCCACTACCTAGAACTTACCCATCTAAAAGTATAGCTCAGGACAATGATGATAAATTTAAGCATGACGAACCTATCAGAAAATACATTTATAGATATAAAAACTCTGAGGAGGAGGAACCCCCGAATGACCCTAATAAACTTGTTGATAAATTAAAGGATTGCCTTATCAATAAGAAATTGAATATGCGGCATCCTCTTTGTAAAAACATAATCGATGAGCTACGAGAAATGAATATAATTTATTAGTTATTAAAATTCTATAATCCCCACCCCTCTAAAGGTTATATTGTAAAATTTGTTCTTCTCTTTGTAGTGGTAAAATAATATCACAGTATTATTATGTATATAAAGTTTGTTCTGACCCAATACCCTAAGAAAAATTACTACATTGGAAATTACTTGTAACACGCCTCTAATTATATATTGAGAAGAAAGGACTTGAATATACTAAAAAAACCTGTATTGTCTTTCCTGGTATTGTAAAGTATATATGTAATTCAGAGTTTTGGTTTTGTGATAGGGGCAAAGTACCTTTTCAATACCAGGAAAGACAATACAGGTTTTTTTAGTATATTCAAGTCCTTTCTTCTCAATATATAATTAGAGGCGTGTTACAAGTAATTTCCAATGTAGTAATTTTTCTTAGGGTATTGGGTCAGAACAAACTTTATATACATAATAATACTGTGATATTATTTTACCACTACAAAGAGAAGAACAAATTTTACAATATAACCTTTAGAGGGGTGGGGATTATAGAATTTTAATAACTAATAAATTATATTCATTTCTCGTAGCTCATCGATTATGTTTTTACAAAGAGGATGCCGCATATTCAATTTCTTATTGATAAGGCAATCCTTTAATTTATCAACAAGTTTATTAGGGTCATTCGGGGGTTCCTCCTCCTCAGAGTTTTTATATCTATAAATGTATTTTCTGATAGGTTCGTCATGCTTAAATTTATCATCATTGTCCTGAGCTATACTTTTAGATGGGTAAGTTCTAGGTAGTGGATGGTTCTTGGTACTATCTGTCAGAGCATGGTCTTTCATCTTGTGGTGACTATGTTCATTTGGGTGTTTATTTTCTATGTGAACACTCAAGTTATCCTTACGCGTAAATTTCTGGTTGCATATGCTGCAAACAAAGAATACTGTCTTGTGTTTGTTTCGGTGGCGGCTTAGAGCACTAGGCCAGGAAAAATTTCTGTCACAAGTGATGCAAGCATACATGTCTACTGTTTGAACCATAAATGTTGAATCAGTAAGTTATCATATTATACATCCTTATATACCCTTAGTATACACCCCTATATTACTACCCTTGTTACCCTTATTATTGTTATCCTTATTGCCCTTATATACCCTTATTATTACCCTTATTGTTACCCTTATTACCCTTATTGTTACCCTTATTACCCTTATTGTTACCCTTATTACCCTTATTGTTACCCTTATTACCCTTATTGTTACCCTTATTACCCTTATTGTTACTTTATTTATTATTAACACCCTGTATATTTCAAACATATAAGGATTTAACTGGAAACTTACAAGATATTTATGGAAATCTATGTTGATTAAGAACTAGGAGACAATCTCGATAGTACCTCGATCTTGTGAAACTCTAGCAAAAATAACCAATTTGTTTAACACCTATTTTTATTTAGCATAAAGATTGTTTTTTAAATATAATTTCTTATGTACCGGATGTCCCTGATAAAGATAGATAGAGACTGTTTTTTAAATAAATGTACCTGTTGAATATAAATACCTAAACTAAATGATCAGCTTCATAACGTCAGATCTAAGTAAAATATTACGTGGGTATACTAGACCTCAAATAGGCTTGTTTGTGCCAAAATGGCCTTACCTTAAACTTTGTGCGCTTCTAATGAAACAAAAACTGAAATTCTTGAAAACATTAATTCTATAAAAGAACTAGAGGTAAAGTAACTGTAACTTAACCATCTTTGTGACGTCATCTCTAAATAAAATTTAGTTAAATTAGTATTCTAGACGTTGAGATGAATTGTTTGATACCCACATCACATATTTCGGGAGACTGGAAGTAGAAATCGGAAGCCGCTATTTTATGATGGATTCTAGCATCTCCAGTCAGAGAATATACCTATAAACTTTAAATTCAAATATTGAAACTCAAATATCTTTTTATTTTACACTTACAATGAAAACTTAGTTAAAGTAATACTTATATAAGAAAACACTATATAGATGAGTCTCGACAAGCAAAAAGTCTCAAGGTTAAATGAATTGATTGTGTCGTTTGAAGACAAGAAATCTAATAAATCTGTTAATTAAATGTTAACAGATATGTTAAATGCTCAAAAGTCACGTACGCACTTCTTTGATGTCAGCCAACTGTAACCTGTTCAGATTTGTATGTTTGAAGCCTATGTATTTTCCAATCCTTAGTTTTTTAGTAAATATCATACAACCTAAAATCAATCTTACTTTAATTGCACACCCTGTATTATTCCCTTTCGATTTACTACGTACTTTAAGTGTAGAATATATAATATATCAAATAAAAATCTTAAACTCTGGTCTATGCAATGTATACTCAAAATGTTATATCGCTCTGTCTACTTATGTAGATATGTACGTCATACTCTGTATATAAAAAATAAATAACTTAGGCTCTGGTCTATATATTCAGAATAAAAAGCTTTCTGAAGTGTTCATAGTGCTTCAGTATGAATGAAAATTAAACAGGAAAAATTGTAAGCAATTAATAGGTAAGTAACAATATCTAGTCTAATAAGACAAATAAAATCCGTTTCTTTTTAATACCCTGTATCGTGAGAACGCAGGCGCTTCCAATCGTTTGTTAAACGACATTACATCTTTTTGGCTTTGGAAATATTTTCGGGTTAATGTTGACACGTTCTATATAATAACTAAGCTTGACTTATTTTTGTTATATAAAACTATTTATCTACAAATTATGGTTATGTAGGAAAATTCAACACCCGATATTTTAATTTTAATAGCATTGAATGTATCTCTCTATAGAAAAATGAGCTTGGGATAAAATCAATTATAACTAAGCTTGGCTTATTTTTGTTATATAAAACTATTTATCTGCAATTATGGTTATGTAGGAAAATTTAAAATTCGATATTTTAATTTTAATAGCATTGAATGTCTCTCTCTCTCCATAGAAAATGAGCTTGGGCTAAAATCAATTATAAAATACTAACAATTAGTGTAAATTATGTAAAGCTTCATGTAAAGTTAAATGGGTGAATGTTGCTCCAATCTTGTATGTATTATGAAAAATTTTTGTTAAAAAATACCTTGATAAAATATTTAGCTACCGCAGAAATAAATCAAAAATTTATAGTACGCAGCGGCTGAAAACATAAGTATGGTATACTAAAATGTTCCTACCATTTTTAGCTATGCTACCTTGTACACATTAAAGCTTATTGACACTTATTTTTTTAATTCCTTAACGTTTGACTGTTAGATCTATTTTGAATAAATTGTAATAATAATAATAGCAAGATAATTATGATATATCCTGTATATTGCACCTACATCAAACTTGATAGCTATCTATTTTAAAAAGTCTATAAAAATTGAAAGGTTCATACTTGTTAGAAAACTATTATTTACATCTAACTATGTACTTACAGATGCTCAAACTAATAAAATATTACAACTATTGATATTTTTTGTTGTGTGGATTTATAACTTGTTGGTTAGGAAAATAAAACTTATAAGCAATAATAGGGAACTTTTTGATCTAGAAAAATAATAATGTAAAGTAGGTACTTACCTAGATACTCAGGTATGCCGTACTCCTTCTTACATTGAAGAAAATATCACTTTAATTGTACATGCAACACTAAATACCTACAAAGAAACCTTTCTTACTCTACCAATATTTAAGTACACACACACACACACACACACACACACACACACACACACACACACACACACACACACACACACACACTGTACATATTAAATCTAAAAATAAATATCCGATGCCAATTTGTACTGGGTTACCAATTGGTAATTTTTTATCCTTTGTGATGACGAGGATATTGAGATAAACTTATATCATATAACTTGAAATAACTACCTATCTATTTTCATTCTAGACAGTATTTTAACTCCATATAATATATAATTGGAACTGTAGAATCTCTGAAATGAATAAATCCACTATACCAATAATAACATCTCATTAATGTTAAAAATGCGTCTGTGGGTTTGTCGATTGTAAAAAATTAGCGCGAACTAATTAAACGTACTGGTTTTTTCTAAAAAATATGTATATTAAAAATTAATAATAGGGGGTAGATTATAGACGCTACCGAGGAACGTAAACGAGCAAGGTGGGGAAGTCGTATCGCGCGAGCAATGCTACAATTATAAATAAATAAAATAGCTGATATTTCCGTCAGATTTATGTAAGTGAAAGTATGCCGACTCAAAGCGCTACAATAAACATTTTATAAATGACTTGGAGATTTAAAAATTACGCCTAAGTAAATCCCGTTGATGATGTTTTATATATTGTATTTTCCTGTACGGCTTAAATACGAGTTCCTCCGTTCTTAAGTGAAGGGAGAGAGACCCGCAGATTACTGAGTAGATAGCTGAAGAACCGCGTCTGGCGGATGATATCCGGTGGTCGAATTTCCCCGCTAAAAATAATTCCATGGAGAACGCGGTAGGTACCCGCAGGACGGTTGCAGAAGCTATGACCGCGACCTCCTGGGCGATGGCTGTGGCGAGGGCGCACAGTTAACTGCAGAGCGTCTACGCAAGCGCAAGGGTTGCGTGATGGGTTGGGAGGCATGGCATGTCTCCAAAAGGAAAGTGGAGGGGGTAAAATTACTCACTTTTTTGCAAAATTTAGGCCCCTTTAAAAATACATGGGTTTTTGGCTCCATACGCCTACAGCCTATCTACTACTGTGTTACAAGTAATTTCCAATGTAGTAATTTTTCTTAGGGTATTGGGTCAGAACAAACTTTATATACATAATAATACTGTGATATTATTTTACCACTACAAAGAGAAGAACAAATTTTACAATATAACCTTTAGAGGGGTGGGGATTATAGAATTTTAATAACTAATAAATTATATTCATTTCTCGTAGCTCATCGATTATGTTTTTACAAAGAGGATGCCGCATATTCAATTTCTTATTGATAAGGCAATCCTTTAATTTATCAACAAGTTTATTAGGGTCATTCGGGGGTTCCTCCTCCTCAGAGTTTTTATATCTATAAATGTATTTTCTGATAGGTTCGTCATGCTTAAATTTATCATCATTGTCCTGAGCTATACTTTTAGATGGGTAAGTTCTAGGTAGTGGATGGTTCTTGGTACTATCTGTCAGAGCATGGTCTTTCATCTTGTGGTGACTATGTTCATTTGGGTGTTTATTTTCTATGTGAACACTCAAGTTATCCTTACGCGTAAATTTCTGGTTGCATATGCTGCAAACAAAGAATACTGTCTTGTGTTTGTTTCGGTGGCGGCTTAGAGCACTAGGCCAGGAAAAATTTCTGTCACAAGTGATGCAAGCATACATGTCTACTGTTTGAACCATAAATGTTGAATCAGTAAGTTATCATATTATACATCCTTATATACCCTTAGTATACACCCCTATATTACTACCCTTGTTACCCTTATTATTGTTATCCTTATTGCCCTTATATACCCTTATTATTACCCTTATTGTTACCCTTATTACCCTTATTGTTACCCTTATTACCCTTATTGTTACCCTTATTACCCTTATTGTTACCCTTATTACCCTTATTGTTACCCTTATTACCCTTATTGTTACTTTATTTATTATTAACACCCTGTATATTTCAAACATATAAGGATTTAACTGGAAACTTACAAGATATTTATGGAAATCTATGTTGATTAAGAACTAGGAGACAATCTCGATAGTACCTCGATCTTGTGAAACTCTAGCAAAAATAACCAATTTGTTTAACACCTATTTTTATTTAGCATAAAGATTGTTTTTTAAATATAATTTCTTATGTACCGGATGTCCCTGATAAAGATAGATAGAGACTGTTTTTTAAATAAATGTACCTGTTGAATATAAATACCTAAACTAAATGATCAGCTTCATAACGTCAGATCTAAGTAAAATATTACGTGGGTATACTAGACCTCAAATAGGCTTGTTTGTGCCAAAATGGCCTTACCTTAAACTTTGTGCGCTTCTAATGAAACAAAAACTGAAATTCTTGAAAACATTAATTCTATAAAAGAACTAGAGGTAAAGTAACTGTAACTTAACCATCTTTGTGACGTCATCTCTAAATAAAATTTAGTTAAATTAGTATTCTAGACGTTGAGATGAATTGTTTGATACCCACATCACATATTTCGGGAGACTGGAAGTAGAAATCGGAAGCCGCTATTTTATGATGGATTCTAGCATCTCCAGTCAGAGAATATACCTATAAACTTTAAATTCAAATATTGAAACTCAAATATCTTTTTATTTTACACTTACAATGAAAACTTAGTTAAAGTAATACTTATATAAGAAAACACTATATAGATGAGTCTCGACAAGCAAAAAGTCTCAAGGTTAAATGAATTGATTGTGTCGTTTGAAGACAAGAAATCTAATAAATCTGTTAATTAAATGTTAACAGATATGTTAAATGCTCAAAAGTCACGTACGCACTTCTTTGATGTCAGCCAACTGTAACCTGTTCAGATTTGTATGTTTGAAGCCTATGTATTTTCCAATCCTTAGTTTTTTAGTAAATATCATACAACCTAAAATCAATCTTACTTTAATTGCACACCCTGTATTATTCCCTTTCGATTTACTACGTACTTTAAGTGTAGAATATATAATATATCAAATAAAAATCTTAAACTCTGGTCTATGCAATGTATACTCAAAATGTTATATCGCTCTGTCTACTTATGTAGATATGTACGTCATACTCTGTATATAAAAAATAAATAACTTAGGCTCTGGTCTATATATTCAGAATAAAAAGCTTTCTGAAGTGTTCATAGTGCTTCAGTATGAATGAAAATTAAACAGGAAAAATTGTAAGCAATTAATAGGTAAGTAACAATATCTAGTCTAATAAGACAAATAAAATCCGTTTCTTTTTAATACCCTGTATCGTGAGAACGCAGGCGCTTCCAATCGTTTGTTAAACGACATTACATCTTTTTGGCTTTGGAAATATTTTCGGGTTAATGTTGACACGTTCTATATAATAACTAAGCTTGACTTATTTTTGTTATATAAAACTATTTATCTACAAATTATGGTTATGTAGGAAAATTCAACACCCGATATTTTAATTTTAATAGCATTGAATGTATCTCTCTATAGAAAAATGAGCTTGGGATAAAATCAATTATAACTAAGCTTGGCTTATTTTTGTTATATAAAACTATTTATCTGCAATTATGGTTATGTAGGAAAATTTAAAATTCGATATTTTAATTTTAATAGCATTGAATGTCTCTCTCTCTCCATAGAAAATGAGCTTGGGCTAAAATCAATTATAAAATACTAACAATTAGTGTAAATTATGTAAAGCTTCATGTAAAGTTAAATGGGTGAATGTTGCTCCAATCTTGTATGTATTATGAAAAATTTTTGTTAAAAAATACCTTGATAAAATATTTAGCTACCGCAGAAATAAATCAAAAATTTATAGTACGCAGCGGCTGAAAACATAAGTATGGTATACTAAAATGTTCCTACCATTTTTAGCTATGCTACCTTGTACACATTAAAGCTTATTGACACTTATTTTTTTAATTCCTTAACGTTTGACTGTTAGATCTATTTTGAATAAATTGTAATAATAATAATAGCAAGATAATTATGATATATCCTGTATATTGCACCTACATCAAACTTGATAGCTATCTATTTTAAAAAGTCTATAAAAATTGAAAGGTTCATACTTGTTAGAAAACTATTATTTACATCTAACTATGTACTTACAGATGCTCAAACTAATAAAATATTACAACTATTGATATTTTTTGTTGTGTGGATTTATAACTTGTTGGTTAGGAAAATAAAACTTATAAGCAATAATAGGGAACTTTTTGATCTAGAAAAATAATAATGTAAAGTAGGTACTTACCTAGATACTCAGGTATGCCGTACTCCTTCTTACATTGAAGAAAATATCACTTTAATTGTACATGCAACACTAAATACCTACAAAGAAACCTTTCTTACTCTACCAATATTTAAGTACACACACACACACACACACACACACACACACACACACACACACACACACACACACACACACACACACACTGTACATATTAAATCTAAAAATAAATATCCGATGCCAATTTGTACTGGGTTACCAATTGGTAATTTTTTATCCTTTGTGATGACGAGGATATTGAGATAAACTTATATCATATAACTTGAAATAACTACCTATCTATTTTCATTCTAGACAGTATTTTAACTCCATATAATATATAATTGGAACTGTAGAATCTCTGAAATGAATAAATCCACTATACCAATAATAACATCTCATTAATGTTAAAAATGCGTCTGTGGGTTTGTCGATTGTAAAAAATTAGCGCGAACTAATTAAACGTACTGGTTTTTTCTAAAAAATATGTATATTAAAAATTAATAATAGGGGGTAGATTATAGACGCTACCGAGGAACGTAAACGAGCAAGGTGGGGAAGTCGTATCGCGCGAGCAATGCTACAATTATAAATAAATAAAATAGCTGATATTTCCGTCAGATTTATGTAAGTGAAAGTATGCCGACTCAAAGCGCTACAATAAACATTTTATAAATGACTTGGAGATTTAAAAATTACGCCTAAGTAAATCCCGTTGATGATGTTTTATATATTGTATTTTCCTGTACGGCTTAAATACGAGTTCCTCCGTTCTTAAGTGAAGGGAGAGAGACCCGCAGATTACTGAGTAGATAGCTGAAGAACCGCGTCTGGCGGATGATATCCGGTGGTCGAATTTCCCCGCTAAAAATAATTCCATGGAGAACGCGGTAGGTACCCGCAGGACGGTTGCAGAAGCTATGACCGCGACCTCCTGGGCGATGGCTGTGGCGAGGGCGCACAGTTAACTGCAGAGCGTCTACGCAAGCGCAAGGGTTGCGTGATGGGTTGGGAGGCATGGCATGTCTCCAAAAGGAAAGTGGAGGGGGTAAAATTACTCACTTTTTTGCAAAATTTAGGCCCCTTTAAAAATACATGGGTTTTTGGCTCCATACGCCTACAGCCTATCTACTCATGTAGTGGCGATTCAGTAAACATGAGGGTTATCATTGCTCCACATGCGCATATTTTGAGCATATTTTGAGAGAAGAGAGAACCACGCTTCGTCAGAAAAAAAAAGTTAAGTCCAGACGATCGTCATTCATTAAATTATTGACAAACCAATGGCAGTAAGCAATAAGGCGTCTTGGGTGGGGTGGTCTGCGGGCAGAAGAGCTTGATGTGCTTGTATCTTATATATGGATGCATGTTCAAGTCTTTCTTTAAAATCTTGTGACATGTTCCATAAGAAAATCCAATTTCCTGAGAAAGACGTTTCAAAGGTGTTGCAGGCTCCTCTTCCATACGTTGACGAACGTCATTGACAACTTCTTCTGTACGAACTTTTGGTCTACCAGCACCTTTTTTATGAGTCACACAACCAGTTTCGCGAAACACTTCAACACAATTTGTAAGACACGCATAAAAATTGTCCGGTAATATTGCCACGTTTGGGAAGTGCTCTCGAAAATTGTCCAAGCACAAACGTTGACTGTATTGCCAATTTCCATTAACTAGCGCACCCGTTCGAAAATTAATCTTTCATCTTCAATCATGAAAATTTTGTGCTGTGTGGTAAGAGGCATGATTCAAAAACTGGATTAGAAAATTTCAGCACAATGATTTGACAGATTCTGACACAACAAAACATATTCAAAAATTTAAAGTAAGACACACGTTTTACATTCCACAACCACCCTTGACCAAGATAATTTTTGATATCGCGGTAGTATTTACTACGTTGATGTAAAATTTGCCAAACTCTACTCGTAGGTACTTTTATTGCTGGGGTAAGTGGGTTTTATTTTGGTCAATATTGATTTTAAGGATTAACAGTTGAACTTCTGTTTATACAGATTGGCCTTTGGTTTATACAGATTTGCTAATATAAAATCCATGAATGTTTCTTTATTAGTTTTTGTTTTTGTTATAAATGAATTTTCATTAGTTCTCTTTTAAGAAGGTTGCAATTTAAATCTCCTAAACGTAAAACCACCTCAATGCTTGTCAAATAATAACCAAAACGGTTTAAGCGCAAATGACGTAGAAATCCCTTTTCTCTGGCCAAAAGGGCTGTGAATATAAATAGCACTGGCATCCGTAATCTTGGAGGCCGCTTTTACCGGACGACATTAATTAGCTGAAAGGTTCTCGGTTCAGGATCAAATCGCAAGGATCTAGAGGACGCCTGGGTGGACAACACAGCTGGTCGGACTCATGGGTGGCCATACAAGTGTGTAAAGGGGTTCACTCCAACGTCTTAACTTTAGTTAAAAAACAAAAGCTTCGCTATGTGTAAATTTGTATAACTTAGCTACCTACTTAGCTACTAGCTTAGCTAGTTGTGTAATTTGTGTACTTGGCTTAAAGTATAAGTTAAGATAGTTCAACTTCCATTTGCAGATAGCACAGCTCTTTGATCATTTACTACACTACATTTGAAATGTAGTGTAATGATATTAATAAAAAATAGTATAGGTTGTAACGGTCAAACAAATATGTACTGATTTAATTAGTATTTTATATCATTTCTCCGATCACTTTCTTTATGAGGTTCTTAAATCAATATAAAAGTATCGAAAGGACATTACTTGTTGAATAGCTATTGCATGTAGAACCTATAAATTAATTTACAAATGATGAAAAGTCTAATTTAAAAGCAGTCTTTGTGGATGGCAAGAATTATATCGTTTATTTTCGAAAATTAACAGAAGCTTAAATTGTGAATAGGATTCCTACCCCTCCTTAAGGAAATATATTTAATATTTATTACGCTCAGAAATGTATGTGACACGTTGAATCCTTAAAATATAGAAAAGACAGAAAGAAAGAAAGAAATAAAAGAAAAGAAAAGAAAATACTATAACAGTCTGCTTAATCAAAGCATATAACTTTTATGTAAATTTAATTTAGAAGTGAGACTAGAGTGTTCTAAATATATAATAAAATAATTATTAGTTAAAAATCAATTATTGGTAAGTGACCGCAATAGTTTGGTAGTGCGCATAGTAAAGAAAGTTTTTTGTTGAAAAATTTCAGAACGCGGAGATAGGAAAGAGCCATGCTGGGCGATTAATAGCTCCGTTAATTCCTCAATAGTTTGGTGAACATTTGAAATAAATAAGGCCTCATAAAAACTACGGTGATTTTAATTTATATAACATTTATATAACATACCTTAGATTTTCTCTTTAAATTCCAAGTAGGATTGTTGTCTTAGACGTTGCAATTTTTAGGCTTCCAATTTTCCTCTTTTTACGACACTACGTTGCTACTTACGACTGCTATTATTATTGTTACCATTGAAGAGGTAATTGAGCATGTTACATGCATAGGTAAACGAAGTCCGTACCATTTTTTTTTGTATTTACTTGATTGATTTACACGAGAGGGTAGCTGTCCTGCCAAAGTGTCTTTATGCTTTCGCCAAATGTTGATGAGGTGTTTATTTAACGAAAGCCAGAGGCTGAGTAAATACCTATTTTATTATTGTTGCCGATTTCACCAAATTTCTGGAGTACCAGAATATACAGGGAGACACACAAAAAACCCATAGTTCAATCTACAAGCGATTTTTTGTGGTATTGCTACGAATACGAACTGCCTTACTTGTAAAAGCGTTGTTCAAAGATTGATTCATGAACTGTAAATCAAAGAACTAGATCATTTAGTTTAAAATATTTTTCCTGTATACCTTATTAACAGCTGTTACTTAGGTATTTTCCTATGGTGTATTTTACCAGTGACTATAGAACTATAGTCACTGATTTTACATAACTGGGTCGTCCCCAACTACTAAAGTTTCCGCATTAGACCTTTCTGCATATTAAGTTTAATCTAGAATATTGCTTGTTATTGTTGTTTATATCTTTTATTCTTTAAAATTACTTTATTTAAAATTATTTATTATTTATTTCATTTATTCTAATCTGTTGGATTTTTAATAAATAAAATAAAATAAAATGACAAAGAGTGTTATATCGATTCTCAAGATTTAATTTGGGATCTTTTCAAAAAAATGTTTTTGAACTGTTCGTAGTGATATATATTACAGGATGTTACGAAATTCACGGACTATGGAATCGTGTTAAACTAAATAAATTGATCAAAAAGTGTTTATCTGATTTTTCAATCAGTTCAATATCTTTCGAGATACAGCAGGTTGAAGTATGAAAAAATAATAAAAAAATATTTACATTTTTCAATTTTTAATGATGTTATAAAAAATATATTAATCTCAGGTGTTATTTGCTGCATTTCGGTCTATTTTCTTAGATCGCCTAGACCTTTTAACGGTTAAAAATTGAAATTAGTGAATCTCTTTTTTTAATTTTGGATATATAAAACTGTTGTTTCTCGAAAAGTATTGAACTGATTGAGAAATCAGACAGACAATTTTTGATCAACTTCTCAGTTCATCTCAATAAATTTCGTAACACCCTGTATAATCAACTACAAGGTGCAGTTGTGTATACAAAAATTTTATGAAGATACATAAACTTTCATTTGCTACAAAATCTGTTTGAACTTCGTTACAATCTATAAAATTCAGATAGAGCCCAGCTATAAATTAGCAGAATGACATTGCTGGTGCGGCCTCAGATTTAACACGACTAGGGCGAATTTACTGTAGTCTATGACATAACAATATGACGAACAAGTCTAAAAAGTGTTTAGTTAATAATTTTGTAACCAGTTATAACCAGAAATATATATGTATGTTATTATGTTTATATCTTTCACAGTTTTTCGTAGGTTTTCTTGCTAAGCTCCTAATACGCAGTCAAATAAGTTTGTGATCGCACCCTCTGCATTTCACTCTCCGGACGCTCATGACCGAACTTTTGTCATTGTCCTCTGGCCATGTCACATCGCGTAGGACATGCGTTTTATATTAGGATCCCTCTCTTTGATCCTTGGGTCCTGGACGTTTTTAACCCGACTTCAAAAAGGATGCGGCCGATTGCTTGGTTAAGCTGTTATTTTTAATCACACGTTGGATTGATTTCTCGGGCTTTCGCACTGAATCATCCGAAAAATTGGGAATTACGTGATACGTAGTACGTACGAAATATCCAATTAAAAAATAACTTTCAAAATGAAGGATTTTTAGATTCCTATCTCGTACAGTTTGTACCTTTTTAAAAAACTCGCAGACTTGTTCAATTATTAAGAGGCCTGATTTAGTTTTTATTCAAGCACAAAGAAAATTTCTGATGCAGAAACCAAATATTTTCTAATAAGAAACCAATGAGCATTTTCTACAAAGTTTTAAAACAGGAATTCGTAAAACACATACGTTAACATAATTTTTGCTGTGTGTTGGCAGTTTACTAAATTTTATTTTATTATAAGTAGGATCTGCACCACTTCAAGGTATTACAATTCTTCTAATCTTTGAATAAATTATTATAGATATGTCAGAGCTGAATATCTATGATATTGGGATTGGATAAAAGTGCAAATTGCGCTCTGCTTGATCGCGGAGAAAAAAGTTTGTATATCTTGAACTGTTGTAGACTTATTATATAATATGAATAGTAAATATAAAGAGCATAATTATTCAGCATAATAATAGCTTGTTCATATGAAATAATGTCTAAAATAAAACCTATTGAAAATAATGGAAATGTCACCACCTTCTTCCAAAAATTATGAAGTCGTTTCTCTATTGTCTAAAAGATAAAATTCCTTGTATACTTCTCTAAGTTAAAATCCAAAAGGATATTTAATTTTTGCTTATTCACCTGTGCAAAAATCCTTTAAACTCTAATCTGTCCTTTTCTTTGACATGTAGCTGTTTTTCGATACGTTCCGAAAGGAACCTCTTTTAATCTTAACACAAAGGTTCCATTAACATTGTATATACCAGTTTTCACTTCTCTTAAGTTACTTGAAGGTATTAGGTATTATAAGAAGTGTAGATTAGGATGTCCATGTTTAAGTTGTACAATAGAACCAGCTTTTAACTTTTACAAACTGGCAAGTTTAACGAATTTTTAAATCGTTGTCGGCAGTAAGTTTCCTCGAATTTCGTAGATTTGAATTTTTCTTTGATTTTAATATTAGTCACAATGGATTTAAAATGAACTAGGATTCTCTTTGCCGTTTTTCGCAAGGGGTTATTACAGGAAGTTGTAACGAAATATCATTTATACCTACTCGTTCATCAAATAGTTGTTTGGGAATATGTTACATATGAAAACGTGCAGGAAAGTAAGTGGTACCAAAGACTTGTAGATGTATAAGTCTCTGGTGGTACTTAAAATAAAAATTAAAAAATGTAGCATTAAGGGAAGCTTTTAAAGTTTATCTGAAAACATACCATTGTAGATACAAATTTAAATGAATGGTATTATTTAATAAATAATTTAAGCAACTATTTATGCCCCAGTTATATACAGGGTGGAGCTAAGTTACTGGTGACCGAAAAACATAATGTCACTTTCCGTAGATAGATTTTCAAGAGGCATGCAACTGTCAAATCAGAAATTTGATAACTTTATATTTTCTGTGAAATTTTTCTTTCATTTGCGACTTAAAATACTCTTGTTACTCGTTGTTTTGAGGCCTACTTAACAACAAAGTTTGGCACATATTAAATGTCTTTCTGGGATAATTCTCTAGCAAATGTCAATTCAATATTTTCGCAAAAAAGTTATTTTCCTAAAACATTAGTGTAAATCTTATTTTAAAAATGAAAAATAATTAATTATTTAAAAAAATATCTCTTCTATTGTGTAAAACCCTGTATAATAGCGCCATGAAATTTGAACAGTTGAGTTTTCGTAATTTCCATATTAAAATTGATCTTCCATGAAACTCTTAAAAAATCATCTTAATCCGTAAAATCAAGCTACTACGATTTCAGTCTTCAGTTTTTACTCGCCCATAAACTATAAATATTTCCAGTTTTCTTTGAAAGGATATACTGAAAAATAGATATAAGAAGAAAAAATATAAGGCGCTTATTCTATATAATATATTTTTAATATATTTTCACTCCGTATAAAATATGTAAGCATAAATCGTTTGCGAGGGCCCTTTTAAAAGAGGTACTTAGATAAAACTCGAAAGGTACCTCCATAAAGTAGAAACCTTCATCAAACTGGCCCGCCTACATAATATAAAAGGCACAGACATTTAAAAATATTTTAGTAAATATTAGCTTTCAATTTTTAAAAGCTTTGTTCTGCAGTACATACTTATCCATCCCACTTGTCAAAATTTAAATTAATTCTGTCAGTAAGTATCTACGTAGTGTCCTTTGTCGTTAAATATTTGACGTTGATCTTAACTCGGTAAAGGTAACCTACTCGTCTAAGGATTGCTTGATTAGAAGTATTGGAAAATACAAGTAATACAAGTAATACGTTAATGTATTTAAGCGTTTCAGAAAATATATTTATATACATAAGCCAAGGAAAATTCGCAAGGCCTTAGAATTTCTCTCAATTTTTTGTTATAGTCTATATCAGGGGTGGCCAACTTGCGGCTCGCGAGCCACATGCGACTCTTTGAAGGATTATTTGTGGCTCTCGATAAATGTACCCGAGTTCCCTTTTCATTTTTGTGCTATTATATTTTAAAAAATTATTATCGTTCCGTATGTGTTTCAAAATGTCTTTGAAATTACTGACGACAAATATGAAAGACTAAGTGCAACGTTGTAACAAATTTCATTTCCGTCCAAGTTAAGAATGATATGACTCATCAAAAACTGCGCGAATGAACATGAACAGTGGCGTAATCGTCCGTAATCGACAGACTCCAAACCGATTTTGAATTTGTAAACTTTCATAGCAACGGACAGTTGACATTGTACTCTGGAGGAAACAATTTGTATCACTTTTGCTACGGATATAATTTGTAATCTCGAATTTTTGGTAAGTTAACTAAATTTGTTTCATAGTATGGCTCGGCATAGTATAAATATTAGTAAAAATGGCTCGGACTATCAAGGAGGTTGGCCACCCCTGGTCTATATGTTTTAATCACTTTCAAGGAAAATTTAAATTTACTACTTCCATTTTTACTACTTAGACACATAAAACACGGTTTTTAAACAGCTTTATAACATGTATTCCTATATACAGGAAGAGCCAATGAAAAGTTTCCACCTTAAATAACTTGGTACCTACCTATAGAAGTTTTTCAAACAAATTCCAGAGACAGATCGATTTTTATTTCAAGGGGACATATTTCCATATTATTGACATTTATACAGGGTCTACCAAAAAGAGATATTTACCACGACTTATATTTTTTAAATGGAACACCCTGTGTATTTTTACAGATTTGGATAGAACGTTCTCTAATGTATACATTGATATAGGGTTTCATGACCTGCCTCTGAAATGTGTTTGAAGAAACTTGTATACAAAGTTATTCACGGTGGAACCTTTTTATTGGCCCATCCTGTATATACAGTGTGGCTCATTAAGAACCAGGACACCCTTCTAAAATTTTTTTTTTAAGTGCGATTCCAATGAATTTTTTTTTATATATATTAGCCTCCTAGATGTATGTACTTGTTGAACCTATACGATGGTCCAGATGCTCATCCTCAGCCTACTACGTTTTTTTTCAACCATTTTTTTCGAAAATTACTTTAGGGATTGTTTTATTAAAAATTTCACATCATGGCATTCTTCAGCATCACTTTAAACCCCTGTGGGCCAAATTTCATCAATTTGTATTAAAGAATAATTTTTTTATGAAGCCGTAAATGTTTCAAGTTTATTGAATTTGTGTTTCGCTTAAAAGATATAGCAGGCAGTGGAAACTCTAATAATTATTGTTAATCTAGAATACTGTTCCTTTACTTACTTCACAAATTAATAATAATGTTAAAACAATACTTTACAGTAGGTAGTTCACCATATCCCTAAATCCTTAAAGTAATTTAAAAAAAATTTATTGCAAAAAAATCGTAGTTGGCTGAGGATTAGCAGCTGGACCATCGTAATAGGTTCAACAAGTACATCTAGGAAGCCTATATATACAAAAAATTTCATTGGAATCGCCCTTACCAAATATTTTTTAGAATGGTGTCCTGGTTCTTAATGGGCCACACTGTATATATGTATATTATAATTTTTAGATTATTTGTTGGAAAAATATTACACCAATTCTATATAGTCGTATTTTGTGCTTAAAAGGCATTAATCAGAGTGACATTCTGTGAATTTTTTCTATATTTTTCCATGAGCTAAAGCTAAACAGTTTTCAAGATGATTTTAGCGTATCGTGTCTTCTTAAATGCGTATAGTTGCAGATTGTGACAAGTACAAAGCCATTAAAACTGCTGCCAAGATAATTAGGTTCTTTTATATCTCACACTACTGGAAATACTTCAAATGTTGGCTTACATTCAAGGTAATTTTTCTTCACCTAATTACCCTAGTAATTATTCCAGCTGCTTTGAATAATTATCTTTGTCTCTTCAAAAATATTTAAAGCATTGGCTACTCAAACCCAGCCTAGTCTCCAATTATTTAAAACATCAGTGTGGGCGAGTCGGTGGCTCAGGGTTTAATATCTCGATCGCTCAACCCAGAGGTCGTGGGTTCGAATCCCCACTCCACTAAACAATTCTTAATTAAAATCGTTTACTCCTAGATCAAGCAAGGTGTTCGCAGGAATGGGGTGGCAACCATCCTAACGATGGCCTAGGACGGAAAGAATGTCAGCTTGGTGTTACTGTAAGAGAGATTAAAATCAGTTGATGTTTGATTAAAGAGGTTTTCCAGATTTTCCTCATTCCAGCACTGAATGATATGGTTAGGGCCTACCAACGTAAGTCGTTCCTGAGGCTGCAAAATAATAATTTGCCGCCCCCTCTTCCACACAAGTCTTGGACTTCCGGGATAATCCTTGTCATTAAAATGAGGGTAGAAATGTTATTATTATTATTAATATTAACTTTGCTTGAAAATAACTTGTGGAGGGCGATATATTGGTGAAGGATGGTTGGGGGCTTTCAGTAGACATTGTCTAAAATACTGAAATATAAATATTACTACGTACATATTTTATTAGTCCCTTCGGAAATAAGAATTTATTTTGTAATATTTCTATATTTTAAGAAGTGTGGAAACTTGCTCGAAAAATGAAAGGATATTCAGCAATGTGCTGTGGTGCGTTACCTCATATTTCAAAATGTATTTGTTTCCAATTTTTTTTATTTATTTCATTTGTCACGTGCTCTGATTTACCTAATTACACAGCGATGTATCTGTAAATTCTTGCAATAACTCTGGTAGTACTCGAATGTTATTGAACAATTAGCTTAATAATAACATATGTACAGGGTCATTGGTTATATTTTAGCCACCCACCTAGAGGTTCTCTCTTTAATCTGAGGAAAAAAAGTTAAATACAAAGGTTGTAGAAAATCAAATGTAGATTATTCCAGAATGTAAAATCTTTATATAGGGTGTTTCGAAACTGGCATATGAAAAAATCGGTCAATTTTGTGTGGAATCGAAAAACTTAATAATATACAGGGTATTCCATTTAAAAAAATGCAAGTTTGGTATGTCACGCATTTTCGAAAAACCCTATATAAAGATTTTACATTTTAGAATAAACTACACTTGAGTTTCTTTCTACAACTTTTGTAGTTAACTTTTTTTCCTCAGATTAAAGGGAGAACCACTAGATGGGTGGTTAAAATATAACCAATGACCCTGTACCTCTTATTCAAATCACAAGGATTAGCAAGGATTATTGCTAGCATTTCTTTTAACAAAAACTAAGCGCTTCTATTTTCTATGAATCCAATGATAACAACTGTTTAGGGTTATCCTAATGGTTAGTTTTCGAGATATTTGCACTTCCAGTTACTGCAGTCTCGCTTTTGCATTTGTTTCTAATTATACAGTAACTTTTATTTGTATTAGTCTAGAGCGGTAAGATATACTACAATAACAAAAGTTTATATCAGTGTAAACAAGATATTTAAAAATAACTTTAGTATTAACAATAAAATAAAGTTAAAATTATCAAAATTAAAATATGAACAAAATAAGAAACCAAACTACGAACTATTTCAAAGGCTATTTCATCATTGTTTCGGAGATTAATATGTTCTATAATTAGATTCTGCAATTCTTACTCGAAAAGTATAGAAGATAACACCAAAGTTTTATTATAGTTAGTTTTTGGTACACCACGTACATCTGTTAATTAATTAAAATTTTGAAATCGGAATTTACCGTAAACTAGTAGGCACTGGACTCCTGAATTTGTAAACCGTGTAATAGTAGGCACTAGACTCCTGAATTTGATTTTGTTTTATTTTGCTATCGGGCAGAAGAGAATGGCAAGTTTGCCTTGATATTATACTTTCAATCTTTGTTTTGAATACTTCTAGTTTCCTGCTTTTTTATTATTTTACAGGTGGTGTAATCCCAAAAGAAACTACAACGAATCATACAGCTGCACCAGAAAGTTTCGCAGACATTATAAAAATATTTGAGTCTGAATTAGGTATATGGCATAAATATAATGTAAATATATAAACAACATTAAATAACTGAAAACTCTGTATGATATATAAAATTCCTAGGTATTTTAAATATGTATAATGGAAATAATAATTCTAAAATTAGTGTAAACAATGTATATTTATATCTTTAACAAACAACGGATTTCCTTTGTAATAAATCTAATATCATTCCCTAGCTTATAGCATCATTAACATACATACGAGTTCTTCAACATCAGGTTGTAGTACTTGTAAAGATAGCATTAACATTAATGATCATGATCAGACATTGGAGACAATTTTTCATGAACATAATTTGATATTTTGGCTTGACAAGAACCCGAGTAACTGTGTAGCCCTTCATAAATCTTCAATAAATTGGAGATAAGTCTTGTTATATTGTCAAATAAATCAAAACAATTGTGATAAAAAACTTATCTTAACTGGTAGTGTGCAACAGATACAGTGGATACAAATTGTTACTGCGGGACCTTATCTAGTACTTCAGATAAGTTATATGGAGATACAGCATACACACATGGAGTCATACTATAAGTTCTTGACAATGAGTAATCGTAATCTGGTAGAATCAAATAAGAATTCCATTTGAAATCTTATTACATTGAGTACATATCTTGAAATCTTTTCACTTGGTTCAATCTGAAAATTGAAATTCTTCTTAACCAAGTCAGCAAGATCCTTTTTAATATGCTTTTATTAGCTTGACCTGTAACTTCCTAACATTGTAACCATATTTTACAACTTACTTTTCATCCACTTCTAATAATATAATAATAATAATAATGTTTATTAGAACCAGAGTTTCTTGTTACAATACATTTTGTTACATATAATACACATTAGGGCTAACCATAGAAACTATAAGATTTCTAGACAGATTCTAGATAGATTCTGATCTTCTACCTTAAAATTTAACTAAAAAGTCGTGGAAAAGAATTATTAATTCGAAAAGTAACTTCATGTTTTACATAATATCCCTTAATTACTAACATAAACAATGTATTAATAAATTGATGAAACTATTGTTTCTAAATTCTTTCCTTTTACAGTTAAGTATAAGAGACTTTATTAGAGCTTTACTATTTATTGCTATTATATACGTTTTATACATTTGGGGAAGGAAATTAAAATGTTAGAAGATAAGTAAGGATAACATTGTTGTCCAATAACTTTTCTTGTAGAAATGGTAATTACAATTTTTTTTCTCTAATTTTTGTAATGAATATAAATATAATATGTGTAGTGTTTGGTACACCTACCAATAGTAATTTGGTACATGTACCAAATTCATTCTGTCAAATTTTTAATTTAATATAGTTTCCCACATAAATTATTTAATTATATTAAATTAAAATTTGTTTTCAGGTATTGAATACTATACTGCGTTTACTATATATTTAATGTAACCAAATCTATGTTACTACAACCAAATCCTTTTCTTGGTATAGATGGCTAGTTGCTAAAATGACGACTCTTTCATAAACTTATAAGTATTCTATTTTGTATTTTCATTTTCGATATTTTTCTTATAGCAACATCATAACAGTCAGTGGTGTACCCAGGGGCGGGGGCAATGGGCCATGGCTTTCCCAAGATCTTAATCAAAACTGAAAAAAAGGGTTAGCTACTACAGCTAAGTACTCATTAAAATATTGAAGTTACATTAGAGGAGGTATAAGAAAAGTTAAGTCTGACGAAAAGAAGATGGAATCTTAATATTTAAATACCTACTTTAGATTTCAATGTAATCGTTTTCTTTATTAATTTAGTTTTAGTTCTTTTAATTTTATTTTGGATTCATATAAAATATATTTGTTAATTATATGTATTTAACAAGCACCAGGATTTATATATATATATATATATATATATATATATATATATATATATATATATATATATCCACTTAAACACAGACACACGTACTTGAATCTTTCTCTTTCTTTTAATTTATGAATCACCAATCCTCTTTGAAGCATTGTCCAAGATTTTTTTCTGGGTACGCCACTGATAACAGTATGGACAATTTTCAACAATATCTCCCTTTATTAATTCTAGGACAAATGAGCTTTCATTGCAACATGTTTACGAAAAGCAAAATTACTGCCACACCGCACAATGCACGCCATATAGACAGATATTTTTCCCTCTATTGACGGAATGTAAATGTAATGTTTGCGTTTCATTTGGAAAATTTTTACGATTTCACGTGCTGCATCGCCACTCGCCACCTCAATTCCCGAACTGCAGCGTTTTTTCAAAGGCAGCTATTGCGTTCATGAATGAATAAGCAATTTTGGGGCACAACCAATAGCCGAGCTAAACAAACACTGCTCTATGGAGCTGGCGGCCAACAAATATCATGAATTGTTTATTGGTTAATCAAGTCGGCCTCGTCGCAACCCGCGCGACTCCGCAGTATTCCCGGTTGCATGTGTGCGCCTACTTCTATACAGCGGATTACTTTGATTTAAATTTTCATTTACGATTATTGGCACAAAGGAAACTCGGGTCTAAGCGATGGGATATTACGGGTACCTATATAATAAGTACAATTAGGGAATAGGGAATCATGAATATTAAAAGTAGTAACTGGGTAAACCACTATAAGTCATGAAGAGTGGAAAAGAAGGAGGGCTGTTAAAAAAATTGACCTTCCAAAGCAATGTCACCTTGAAATTTAGATTACTAAAAGAAATTTTGTTTAATAAAGGAAATGGATTTTGTTCTATAATCTGTATTTTTGTGGTACTATAAGAGAATATATGGGGCGCAAATAAAGTACGCGCCTCTATATTCGACGAAAATAATTGAAAATTGCAATAGTTAATATAAAGGTAATATATTCTTATTTTTTTCTGGGAAATCGCTGTATCCTATTTTTTAGAGTACCTAATATTACCTCTTTTAATTAAGATAATTAAGAATTCTAGGGAATGATAAAACGTCGAAGAAAGCAAATGATAGTTTACTATGAATAAAAGGAAATGAAATATTTAAATTAAACTAAGTGGTTTAATACGATATAATAATCACAAACAATATCAATAAGATGACAAAGAAGAATATGGCAATTAGATGTGAAAAGGGAGGGGCTAGTAGGAGATGTGTTATATGAAAAAAAAGCAATGAAGTTAAAATAAATATGGAAATGACCAAATGAAAATTCATTGCTTCCCTGAGTCTTACACCAGTGGTGTTATAGATAATGTCCAAAAATAATTTATTAATCGTTTGGCTACTGTCAGGCAGCCAACGGTGCACAATTCGAACATTTAATTTAGTCGATTTTTTACATAATCATTATCATTGTCAGTATTGTGAAAATTTAATTTTAAGATCTTCAAACATTATTTTCTTGAAATTTTAATTATGGAACACCATAATTTTTCATGATGCGTATGTAAAATGATACGCTCTTTCAAATGGCGTGGTCAAAATTGGAGGTTGCTATTTAAAAAAATTGTCGATGACGTCATATCTCGAACAACGATGACGTCACAAATATGCGGGTCGTATGTCAAAAAGTGCCTTTTTTAAACACAAAATCGACGTGTCAGGGGATTTTTTCGAAAACTTCTCAATTTCTAAAATAATGAATTTATTCGTTACTTTTCGAAAGCACTGTATAATGAATAACTAAGTAACTAGAAAGCGACGTAAAAGATATATCTTTTTCTATATTATTACATTTATTATATTATTATATTTTATTTATTAATCGTAACGCAAAACACATAAGAGGATATACGGCAGCATCACAGAGGTGTAAATCACATTTGGTCAAAGCATTTAACAAACAGAACCAGAAATTTCTATAGTTACAATAATTAGTAGCACATGATCAGAGTCAGCTAGTGCATAGGTGCTGCATTACAGCCAAAAATTTCTTAGATTTATTTAATTATTAATACATTAAATATATTGTTTTTATAATAACAATATATTATTTTATTATCACTATGTTTGAATTAGCGGTGCGATGTGTTTATTATTGTGTACAGCGAACACCTCCGACCAGCAATTTTACAACTTATAATGTCAGCGGAGCCAATAGACCAATTAACCGCCCAGCCACTGCAAATTTTACACTGCTTAGTGAGCTGCATCGGTCGCAGTACTTACAGTTAATTTGCGTATAAATACTAATGTGTTTTTGTGCCTGTACGTAAACTTGTTTAATATAAACTTATTATTTATATTGACAATGGATTTAATTCACAATTTGATTCATATAAAGAGATTTTTTAAATACACTTAGGAGTAAAAAATTTAATTAAAAATAAAGATGAAATTTGCCGGGCATTATTATTGAAACTGGACGTGTTAGTCCTGGAAAAACATACAAACGCCTGTTGAACAGAGAAATGTATTTACGAAAAAATTTTAATTGTGAACTACTAATATTATAGCTTAGTTAGATTCAGCTTATTGAATAAATAATTTACAAAAACATAACGACAATGTAATAAAAAATTGATTAGAAAGTTTAGAAATTACATAAAACTTTGCGGAGCATTTGAATTGGCGCTGAGAGGACATTATGAATCTGATACAACGGATCGTAGAAACGAATTAACTTTTTAGAAAATAGATAAAACCAACATTTGCAGAACACCTGCTTTATTTCATCACGAGCCGCCCCTGCAAGTGATTATCACTGCAGTTTGTTTCATGACCTTGTACATGCATTTTAACACTAGCCAAATATTTTTCGTTGTATTCAACGTCATTTTGTTATTGTGTGGTGCCAATATTGTCACAACATTCGGAACCGTAATGAATCTAAACAACCACCCACGTCCGTTTTTTTTTTGTAGAAATATTTGAAAAGTTTCACCTTGAGGAAAAGATTAAGTGCACAGGTGATTTTGCCTCGTAAAGTTTTCAAAGTACCCAAGTCAAATTCCGACAAAGTCGGCAACTGCTATTACTATTAGTGCATCAGGGCAATCAATATCTATAAAAGAATAAGCAAAAGGTATTTTGGACTAACCCGGTGCCTTGAAGGCACAGCTAAGTGTTTTTGCAAGGTAAAACATATTTTAAGGGAACTTTGTTTTATTTTGTCTAGGATTTTATACCCTACAAGGCCTTAACGTGCCGAAAATATCTGAAAATCGCTATTCCTTTACAAATAGTTCATTTGACAAAATGCGAAATACTACTAATCTTCACTTCTGTCTATTTTGTTGGTACAAAATAATATCAGATGACTTCATTTTTATTGTAGAAACAACTCATTTATTCAATAACGTAAGTTCATCGCTCTATAGAAAAGTTTTAATATATTTTTAACCATTGTTGAAAATTGTTTATAAGACATAAGTTACCTAGAACTAAAGTCAATGTTTATTTCTGACTGAAAGAATGGAAAAATATATAAATAGCTAAGCTAATAGCTCTCTTTCATCGAGACCAATCACTAGATACTGACCGGTTTCGCGCTTATTATACTGTCATCAGAGTGCCATACGTGTAGTGGATTCGATGAACAATGTTGTGACGTGATTGCCTAATGGGCATCGTTAATGTTAATAGTGGTGAAAAACACACCGTAGTGCCCTCTTCGGGTCTTTGATACTAATTGTCTGACAATTATTGTCAAATTGACAGACAGACAACGACCTGCTTTTCCGCAGGCGCCATTATACCAGTGACGTCTATTGTCTTTAAGGACGACAATCCTACTTAATTATTTACAGGAGATGCCGAAAACAACTACTACACGGCCGATGTGCACCGACTGGCATTGCATTTCTTCGGCATTTTCATAGGAGTCGCCACATCTTTCATCGAGATCTACCCCCAGACACTGACCGGTTTCGCACTTATTATACGCTCATCAGAGTGCCATACGTAGTGGATTCGATGAACAATGTTGTGGCATGATTGCCTAATGGGCATCGTGAATGTTAATAGTGGTGAGAAACACACCGTAGTGCCCTCTTCGGGTCTTTGATACTAATTGTCTGACAATTATTGTCAAATTGACAGACAGACAACGACCTGCTTTTCCGCAGGCGCCATTATACCAGTGACGTCTATTGTCTTTAAGGACGACAATCCTACTTAATTATTTACAGGAGATGCCGAAAACAACTACTACACGGCCGATGTGCACCGACTGGCATTGCATTTCTTCGGCATCTCCATAGGAGTCGCCACATCTTTCATCGAGACCAACCACCAGATACTGACCAGTTTCGCGGTTACTATGCGATCTTGAAAGATGTGGCGACTGAAATTGGGTCCATTTTGGCGATTTCTATATCTGAAATTGGGTGCATTTTAGTATCTGAAATTAGGAGCAAATCTAGTTTTAACTTAAATTACTTTTTTTGTTAAAACTATGGGTGAAAATATCTTTTCTTTACAAACATACAACTATTATATCCTATGCTTACCGAGCAATCTATCAAAAGTTTTAAAATGAGAATTAATATCAAAAACACCACTCTCAAAGTATATCACACATTAAAATATCCGTTACTCTTTTCACTTATCTCTTAGTGTTACTCAGATACTCTTTTTCCCAAAACTTTAATCAGCTTAACCTTCCATAAACGTATTAAATATCGCACAATCCTTATTCTAATGGAATGCCGGACATTTTGAAATTAATTTAAGAGTAAATTATTTCAATTCAATCAAGTCGTATTGTCCAAACTTTCGGCCTTCATTGAATGCGAAAACGGAAACGTTAATTACGCTGGAAGGTGAAATAGGCCAAGCCGAGGGCATGTCAAACATATTTTATAGGGTCTGTCATCTGTATATTACATCACTTTTCATTTCAGAAGGTTAACCTCGTTTTAACCCAGAATGTATCCCTTGCTACCCCCTAAAGGCATGTCGCAGTGTGCTTGGGTCCATTCTTTTTATTTTACCGATATAAATGTTCACCCTTGGATCCCTCAAAACTCGAACGGCTGTAATAAATTCGAGGTCGGTCAGCTTTACCTCGCCTTAAAAAATATACAGTAAATATTGCTGAGGGTATTTACCTAAGGTGATTTATTTATCTGGAGAATAGGATCTGCACTTGTGGAGTTTAAATACCATGAGCTGAACAAAATTTGGTGTAATTTGTAGTTTTTCCAAGAACTATAATATATAGAAGAAAAAAAAATTGATTTGTAAGAACATTTTCTAAGAAATACGCGACGTTTTAAAAAATTCAAGCTACGTTTATCTCCATTATTGAATTAAACTGAGTCAAACAGATTCAAAAGTTCTGTTTTTGAGTTAATAATATAAAGGTATTAATGTACCTTTCATATAATATGAATTAATAAAGACATAAAACAGTCTCTGGGTCAAAGCTACATATGAAGGCATTAGCCATTTCTGAACAAATAACCTGAACTTTTGAGTAGAACACTCTAGTATACAGGGTGGGAAAAATAATGTAATAATGCTATATACCATAGTGATAACTTTTTTAATATTCATTATTATCCTGGTAGTATTATTCCTGGGACTTTTCTCGTATCTTCTAAGTACTTTCTTTTAATCGCCACTTACTAATAATTGTCATATTGTTTATAAAAAATAATGGTTTATTATTATTAATGTTATATTATGTTTTATATTATATTATATTATATTATATTATATTATATTATTTACCTTCACAGTAAAAAAAGACAAATGGTAAAATTACCAAGTTGTAATCGTAATTTCCTGCAGTGTTATTTTTAACACGATTGGGTGGTATAGTAAAGAAACCTTTAGAACTCATATTACACGAACGATATACCCGCCAAGTTTGTAGAAGTACTCATAAATTGTACTACAATTTACAAAACCCTGTGTTAAAAATGAATCAATCCGCCATAAATACAGAATAATTACACGGTGAATAATTAACTATTACACATTACCTTGTAAATCCACTGTGTCAAATTACTTTTATGCGTAATGTAATAATACTCTGATATGTCTAACACTGCCAAGTGTGGACTATATACACACTGATGAGTGTTAATTCAGTGTTAAAATTAGTCGTTTTTTTACTGTGTACCTAAAGGTTTAGTAGTAGTGATAGTTTATAAAAATATTAAAAAAAAAGTTATTTGTATACCTACTTCGAAGACCTCTATTGTCTTTAAGGAAGACCATCCTACTTATTTATTTTGAAGGGAATGCCGAAAACAACTACTCCACGGCAACTGTGCCCCGACTAGCATTGCATTACATCGGAATCTCCATAGGAGTCGCCACATCGTTCATCTAGACCAACTACCAGACACTGAGCGGTTTCGCACTTATTTTGCGCTCATCAGAGTGCCATAGGTAGTGAACTCACCACTACTAATATTCACAATGCCCATTAGTCAATCATGTCGCAGCATCGTTCATCGAATCTACTACCTATGGCACTCTGATGAGCGCAAAATAAGCGCGGAACTGGTCAGTGTCTGGTAGTTGGTCTCGATGAACGATGTGGCGACTCTTATGGAGATGCCGATAATGCAATGCCAGTCGGGGCACATTGGCCGTGGAGTAGATGTTTTAGGCATCTCCTTCAAATAAGTATAATATTTGATTGCACTTTAGCATTTACTAAATACATTTTTTATTTTTAAGTTTATCAAGTAAAAGCATTTTTGTGCTTCAAATTGCACAACTTTGCTAAAGAATAGTAGAAAAATTTATTTTAAAACTTCATTTTAATTTATTCTGAAAATTTTCTTAAGCAACCTACCAAAACTTTCATATACTTAATCAGAAGCAAATTAATCTGATAATTACAAAAATTGTAAAAAATTAGATATTTCAATTCCTTGAATTTGATTCAATTTGAAAAATCGTAATTTTTCACAATTTTTCATAGTCGATAGTTGACTAGCCTATCTATTATTCGAAATTTTTCCTGCAAAGGCTTTCATTATTTAACATTTTCTTCCACAAAGGATATTGGAGGATAACTAAGCTATGAAAATTACAAATTAATGAATTATTTGATTCATTAATTTATAATTTTCTTGCACTCAATATATTTTCATCTGAAATTTGATATCTTATAATATCAAATTTCAGATTTTGTTTCTTCTTGATTGTTCTTGAATCTTCTCTCTGGAACACTTACGATGATATCTATGTTATTGTGTTTTAATATTTGCTATCATCTCTCGAAGAGTATTTCCTTCAATTATAATTCAATATATTCCAGGAAAAGTCAGAATTGTTAATTTCCCATTTTGGACCATGAATTAAGTTTTTACTATTACGTGATGCTTTCTTTATTAGATGGCTTAGAAGTTAAAACTTTCTTGTATGTAATATTATAAATAATAAGAGCAAAATGTTCAAGTTAGAATTAATATGGCGTTATTGAAATGAATTTATTAGATTATTAAAAAATCTAATAAAGAGTTTACCGATTAGACTCATTAAGTTATAATTTATCTTTATAGCTTATTGATTTTTATTCTGTATGTTAATGTAAAACACGTTATAAAATACTTGAATGAATAAAACCAGTTCGAATGCCTTTTACTAGCCATGAACTTGTGTTACACGGCAGAATGAAATAGATGGCTCTAAGTGTACCGCATTTGAAAATACAATAATAATTTATCGATATCAGCTTCGTTGAGGCTGGTTAAACAAGCATAAAACTTATATGTAACGTAATTTTAATTATCATAAATAATTTCTTTCGTATTTACTTTATTAACTTCCCTATTAACGTGAAATGTGAATCATTTTTACGTATCCTAAACTAATATTTAACTGGATTACACAAGAATATCGTAATTATTACTTTTAATGCCAAATAGTAACTTTACAAGCTGTTAATACGATTTATATAGGCGTTTACCTACTATTGACATTTCCTCGATTGATTTTGAATTAGTTGTACGCTATTAATATTTATTTTCATATTCTGCTAAAGTTATAAAATATTTTATAGAATGTTTCTCTTTTGTATTTGACCCTTTTTCTGGTTTAGACCCTAGACAGCTTACCAGGAATATGATACCAAGGACTATTTGTAGTAGAATTGTTATTGTTGTTATTTGTAATAGAATTATGTTCATATCTTTTTTAGGTATTGTTTATAAGAAGATAAACTAATATGTATCCTATATGTAATAATCATTACTATACTAATATGTAATAATCACTATACTAATGTGTTTCAAATTATTATCTTAGAAAGCATTAGAGATAGAGACTAAGTTAAATTGGGGCAAACTTCTGTAATTTTCTGACCAATAATTTGCCATAAAGATATCAAGGCTAACATGATTAATTTTTGAGATATTTGAAAGAAATAGAAATTTTTAAAATTTTTGGGTTGTTTGCAGAGATATTGATATAAAAAGGACACTTTCCCATAGCAACTTATTACGCTCTATACAATGCCGTAAACAATTCTTTTAAGTAACGTTTCATCTCTTCAGAATCATCATTTTACGTCACTCGACAGCATTTTTCCTTGTGAGTTCAATGATATATCACATGCTATAGTTTCTTTATTGTTCCATTCATTGTTCCATTTGTTCATTATTGTTTTTAATTTATTGTTGTTTATTTAATTGTTTTTTATTTTTGATAATTAATTGTTATTTATTATTAATGATTTGTTACTTCTTCGCTATTCTTTTCTTTATACATACAGACAGACGCAGACGAGTTTGATTATGGTTTTCCACGTTCAAAACGTGATCAAACAACAGCATATGATACAATATTGAACTTAAGTTGATGATGGTTCTGAAGAGATGAAACGTTACTTAATAAACTGTACACGCCATTTGATACACTATAAAAAGTTGCTATGAGAATGTCCTTTTTATTTATTATTATACAAAAACGAATTTCCAAAATTTCGATTTTTTCAAATATCTCAAAAACTAATCATATTAGCCTTGGTTTCTTTGGTCACCAAATTGCTCGACTTTGTCGCAATTTAACTTAGTCTCTATCTCTAATGGTTTCCAAGATACCAATTTTATTGCATTCAATTTGAAACACACTGTATAATTAAGCTTCCTAGATAAATGTGTTTTACAATAGTTGAATAAAACTTGTACAATGTTCAGTTTTGTCAATTTGAAGATATAATTTTTATAAAATTTTTAAAGATTTGATAGGCATGTAATTCGTAATGGAAACTTTTTCTTAAAAATATAGTTAGGTAAATAGGTATATCAATATCTAACATTATTTCAATAGCTAAGTTACAGGTTATAAAAGAAAATACAACATTTTTTGAATAATAATACCCAATTAAACGTTTACTAGAAAGATGTATTTCTTTAATTTATGAGCTAGGTATAACCAAAAGTATGTAAATATTTACATACGTTTTTTAAAAAAAGTATAAAAAACATATCGCGCAGTCAAACCAACTAAATGTTATTTAAGTTTATGGGAAAAACATTTTTGTTTTCGTTAACTGGTTATTTTTCTCATTTAGTCTCGTATTTAATTCCACAACAGGTCTTCAAAATTTCTTAGAAATGTTTAATTTAACTGTTAAATACCTACGTATGTAAATATGTTAACGTCAAACCATGTTTTCTTGTAGAGAATTGAGGTATATTTTTTAACAACAATCACTAATACCTAGCAGTTAGCTATTTATTTGTAGAAATATCCGGATATTCTTCCTTTAATTGGGTACCCATTTTGCTACAATATTTGAAAATATAAAATCAAAAATATACTATCAGAAAATAAATTTTTACGCTAAAATACTGATTTACACGGTTGTTTATTTTCTGATATTTACGTATTTTGACGGAATGTATAGCAAAATACTTCCCTAACTATAGGAAACACTGACGTAGTTATCCACATAACACTCCACTTGAAACTCCAAGGACGGTTCACTGAACCGTAGCAATAGTTTAGGTGTAAGTAGGACACAATGTTAGTATAGGTTTAGTTTTAATCATCTCCAGATAGTGCCAACTTGGTTGGCGAAATGCACGTCGGATACACTATAGTGTTTTGGTTTTATGTGGAAAACTACGTCAGTGTTATCTTCGCACCAAAGGTTCCAACCGCTTTCAAGATAAATATAAGTAGGAAGAATAAACAAATAAATATTCCAAACAAATTTGCTTGCCATAAATTAAACATCTAATTCGAATAACAATTTCACCCAGGTATCAGATTTATTTGATAATTATATTCAAATAAATGATTTGTTACCAGTTGAATGGTAACCACTGCCCACCACAACGGTAGTGCAGCGGGCTAGAGCGTGTTGTGGTAGAATTTCTGCATCACACTGCCTATTATACATAGTCTAGGTTCACTGAAAGAAATTTCAAGTAACTGTAAATAGAAATCGTATATCCCCAACAAAATATCTGCATTAAATAGGCTCCAAATAGACAGCATAGTTACTACAGCATAAACGGTTTTGTTGATTCTGTCTACTTACCATTAAAAAAACTTTTTGTTAACTTTTTCTTATTACTGTAAATCGATATTTTTTGCTGTCAGTAATGAAGGCCCATTTTATGATTAATAAGTGTTTTTTTGGGGATAGCAGATACTTTTCTAATGCAGTATTAATATTTAGTTGCCACAAAAAAACTTTTTCTTACTACTAGTAAATTATTTTTGAGCCTTTATACAGTATGTTTTAGTAACAATTATAATTACTGGTTCATTACAGTAAGTACTTGTATTTGTCTTAATAACTTCACTTTATTAGCATAGAATGATATACAGTGGTTCTAGGAAAATGACACTAGGTATTGTTATTAGAATATGTATTTTAGTATTAGTTTAGTATATAGGAAAAGAAAAATAATGTTGCCAGATGCATACAGGATATATCAAGATAAAACATGTTAACTCCTATATATATATATATAGGAATTGCATGGTGTTAAGCTTAACACACCCACATACATAATTTATACCTACATAAAATTAATAGTTTTCCAGCAAAGTATCTACAAAACTTAACCTCCAATAGTTTTCAAAGCACAGACATTTCTTACATAGGTAGTGTCCATATTCCTATACCAATTTTCTTGTAAAGTACCATAATAACTGATGTAATGTCATGTAATACACTGTCAAATAACTGAAGCACCTTTGTTTTATCTATGCATATCTACTTTGGTGAAGTTATAGTGTTTTAGGTAATAAATACACCCTTTTAAAATTATTTATTTATCTCTCGTAATCTATACAAGAATTAGAAAGACTAATTACTCAAGCCTCTAATACGTTCTTTGACCAAATTAAATTTACCATAAACTAACCAAATAACGTATACTCCACGCGGTACACACCCAGTCAACACAATGAACACACGTAAAATGTGCGTAAAATGGCGTGCGGCTAGTAACCGATTAGCGAGAAATCTGTATAGTGATCTCTATTGCGACTGCGCATTACATGACTTTCAAATAATAACTTAGTTACGGTAAGTCAGGACCGACTTGTCATAAACTAAGGTAAAGTAACCCCAACTAAGTAAGTCTCAAATTGGTGCACACACTTACTATAAAAGTTTATTTACTTGCCTTTAGGAAAATAAATGCTAGGAAAAATAATTAGAAAACGCTCTATATGGGAACAGCAAAATGTCTATTTAAGGTAGTAAAAGCCTATTATCAAAACGATTTTTCTTATGGTTAGTGCCTTATAATATAATGGTAATAAGAAAAAGTGCTATCATAATGCAGATCGTCTTAGCAAAACATTTTATTTGATCCATTTCCTTCAGTGTTGGATCCCCAGATCCACATTTTATTTGGGTCCTTATCCTGGATAGTCAATTTAAGCAATTTAATATTGACATAAAAAGTATCAGCAAACTGTATTCAGTGTAGTCAGTGAGTATAATTTAATTTAATTAAAACAAATTTTAACGAAAGTTATAGCGAATTTTTAATTTCTCGTGCGAGTCTCATTAACGAATCTTGGATGGTACACAGTAATAAGAATGGAACTAGGAAGGCAAGCCGTTAATTAATTTTTGCTGTTATGATTTCGACGGTAATGGAAAATCTGTCACGTTTCTATAACACTCTTTCCTTTAAATCAGTTCTAATTATGTTTTTCTTAAAGGTTATTTTACCTTGTTAATGAAAACTTAAAGCTAATATAAATATAAATTTTAGAGGCATTTAAATATATAAATAACTATTGGCTAAAATACAGGGTGTCTCAGTTTTATGCTGAAAAAATTTTGGAGCATATAGAACCACTAAAAATAATGAGACTTAGCTCTATAAACTTTATTTCAAAATATGTACCGTTTCTGAGATACAGGGTGAAAAAAAATATCTTTTTCTATTTATATCTCTGACAGTAATAAACCAATTGTATTCAAATTTGGTTTGGTAGATGCTACTATGAATCTTTACTTCCACAAAAAAATTCAGCTTAATGGGAATAACCAGTGACGTGCAACCTGCGCTTTGGATTCTTTTCTAAAAAAATATATATTACGCCACTGACTAACGTTTAAAATAATACGATATGTCGATGTCCCACCTATTAGTCTACAAAAAGGAATACTTACATTTTTTTTCACGGAAATAAGTTTATAGAGCAAAGTTCCATTATTTGTATTGGTTCTACATGTTCCCGAATTTTTTCAGCATAAAACTGGGACACCCTGTATATATTACAACTTCATAGTTCATCAGACCAGAATCAGTTGTTTTGATGTGGTAAACAGTTATACTTCATATAATAAAAAATGTAGGTATATAAATATTAAAAACTAATATTTATGAAACGTATTATCAAGAAAATGTATCTACGTTATTAATAATATTTCTGAAATTAGTACTAATTAATTGCTTCCATGTATATTAACATCAATTTTATTATATTTATGAATTAATGTACCCACATATTAAAGTTTAGTTAGCAGCAGGTGGTATAAACTTGAGACCGTTACCCGTCAGTTAGGGAACACAACGATAGATGGCAGAGAGAGGTTGAACTGAAGAATTATACCACTGAAGAATATGTCGAACCGTTGTAGTCGAAATTGTAATATAATTCCAGAGTCTTCAAGCATTCATAGTAGCTATAATTAAGCGTGTTGCTTAATTAATATTATTTATTATGTCTACATTTACTGTAATTTACCGTCTGTATTCGCACAGATTTGCTACGTTTAATGTTTTTGTATTATGTTTCATTTACTCAGATCTAGATCTTATAGAAAGAAAATTAAACAAAATACAGAAAAATGGTGCCAATAGACAGTGATTGTAGTAGAATATTTGAATAAAATGGGAAAAGTATCTGTAAATACTCATATCAACCCAACAGCAGCAAAATTATAATAACGTTTTCTGCCGAGAACGTGTAATAATCGAACGATGTTTTGGGCAGTTGAAAGCAAAGTTTCCTGTTCGTCAGTATAAAGTTAGAAGTAAATTAGAAAAAATACCATCGACGCTAATTGCCTGCGTTGTGCTTCATAATATAGCTAAACATTTACTTGATGAAGATTTTCATTTCAATGAAGAAGATAATTTTGAAATGAGGCATAAAAATAAAATCTAATATATTCATAAAATGGGGATAAGACAAGTTTGGACTTGTGTTGACTAAGAAATTGCTACAGAGAATCAAGAAAAGCAGCATTCGCTTCAAAATTTTATTCATATCAAGATATAACAATTGCTTTAACTTATAGCATTTGCTAGTCAAGCAATTGCTTTTGCTAAAAAGCAATTGCTTCAAGTAATTGCTTGATTTTTATTCATTAGGCTCATTGGCTAAAAACTAACCGACATTCGCGTACTAGGTTCTACAAAAATGCCAACCACTGGTGAGCTTTTTATCTACTACTCAACCACATTACTTTTTTTGATACGTATTCTAAAGACTTTTGTCGTATATATGCTATTTTACAGGCATTTATCCCTTTTTTAGACAAATTCAAACCTTATCTCTTCTTAAATAACAAAAATATCACTGCTTTTTTTGCTTGTGACCACCAAATCGTTAGTTTCAGTCTGTTGATGAAAGTGTAAACGTGTTTTCAAAATGGTTTATTCTATCGCAGACAGAGTATAAATTGTTACTATTAGGTATGGAAATAACGATTGCGCTAAAGCTACAGCACCAATTTTTAATGCTAATCATCCAGAAAAAAATAAGCCATCAGTACGTTAAACAAATGATGGATAATTTTGTTGCAATGGGTTCGCTTTTGTTTCTTGCAAGGGGGAGGTTTTCGTTGAAAGACCTTGTATAATTCACTGAGTGACTGGGTTACCATATTTTAAACATTTTTCTTAAAGAAAATTGGAGACGTATCTTCTGGGAAGCCTAAACTTTCTTATAAATTACTTTGAATGGATTAGATACATACCTATAATTGTTTTCGTTAAGGACAACCTTTATTTAATCTTTATCTTTATAAGTATTTGTAATTCCTCCACAAACAAGGATGCTGACTTTGGTCATAATCCTCTTTCTGTACAGGTAGGATGAGCTTTGTATTAAAATATTTTGTGACTAGGTGCATAGTGACTATAGGATTATAATAATGAGGATCCGCCCATTTGTTTATGATAAAGAAAGGTAGGAAAATGGTTTGTTTTTAATTTTAGACCGAAAAGCTTCAGGTACGATACAACCCAGGAATATCTTCTAGTAAAATTGTTAAATTACCAGAAAAATGTAACTATACCTTTAACTAAGGAATTAACTAAGTAAAACTTATTTTCAAAATAATCTGAACTGAAATCTTCTGATTTAAATTAAAAGCTTTTAATATGCTGCTCTAATTTTGTCAGTGTTTTCTTAATATTATTCTTTGCATTTAGGAAAATTATTAATTATTTTAAATGTAGGTATTTCGCATGAAGGTAATGTCATTGAAAGAATGCGTTTTTTATTTATTTTTGTAACACCTAACATTGGTAAATTTTTTACTAGTACTCAGATTTAAAAACTTTTAAGTAAACAGTATTCTGGGAGAAGTGTATTTAATGTTAATGTAATTTGAATATTTATTATAGGCGTAGGTATACTTAATCATAAATGCAAACAAATGCTGAAAACATATAGACATATGATTAGAAATAACACTGTAAATATAAGTTCTATTTCATTATAATACCAAGTTTTATTATTACTATTACTACCTACTTACTTTTATATATATTTATATAAATACTTTTACTCCTACATATTTTTGTTCAGCTGTTTCAACTGATGAGAAACTCTCGGGAAATCTACAATTGGATATTGAAATAATATTTTTCAAAATCATTCAAGTTTCCCAACGAATACTACCTACACCCATCTTCCTATGAAATGTTTTGATGTATTCTACAACGCTATTTACTTCAAATGCCTTTCTGTTCTGAGAAAAGGTATTTACGCCTAAAATACCTGCAGCCTGCTTAAAAATATGCATATGTAATCGGTACTTGGTATTATCTTCTAACAGTAAGAACAGAAAGGAAAAGTCTGTAAGCCAATAATCTTTTAGATCAGAAATATTTTCACTAACTAGCTTCACAGAATAGGAGGTAAAGGATCTGGTAGGTATAATTAATCTATATCTTGTGCTGTCGATTGTTGCTATTATGGCTTCCATGGCATTTTCCTGAATGTTACGTTTACTATATGTAACTAAAATTGAATGTATCACTTTACATTTTAGGTAGTTGTTTCTGGTTTATTATAATATTTCTTATTTTGTATACGTATTATATGTATTATCACATTGTATTATTTTGCACGTAATGTATCTTAATTCCTGTAAAATGCCAGTCTGTTCTCTCAATTTCTTGTCAACTCAGGATTTTTTCTTAAAGGTAAAGGTATAATTTTTTGCTTTGTGATTTTTTGCTTAATTATTGTTGCTGAATTTTCGTTTTCTAGATGTTCTCTATTTTGTGAATAAGTGGTGCTTTGGGATCATTTTAATTTAATCGATTTCATCCCATTACGGTTCTTTGTACTTTCCCTCGAAATAGTTTTAGTAAGAGCTTGCTGTCAAGGTTTCAGCTGCACATCTGTTGGTCGGATTTTCATGTTGTAGGTTTTATATTATTAATATTAAATACTAATATTAATATTAATATTGATTGATACTGTTAATATTAATTATTTTCAACAGTTCACAATTTGTAATAGAATGCTTTATTCTAAGTCACTTTTTGTTACAAACATGTAATATTTTACCATAAAATGTATTCATTTTTCAGCTCTTACACAATTACAGTTTTATAAACGGTTTCATTTCAGACTTCTTGCATATGGTATTTTCTCTCTGATTCCTATAGTGCTATAGTTATTTTACAAAGAAACTATTAAGAATTCGCAGCGTTCTTAGAGAGTCAACTGACCTTCTTTTCGTATAATTCCTAAGCCTATATACTTTTCATCATTCTCAGGCCTAAATATGTTACACTATTGTTTAAAGATTGGTTAAACTATTATGACTTATAAACCAAATAAAAGTCAAAAGGGACCGTGCTGCCTAAAAAAGAACTTATGGTGCCATTTAAATTTCAGTGCCACATGCAGATTGCCATTTTGAATAATTTTCTAGTTTATCTATAATGTGACAATTACCAGAATTTGATTAGTTAATAGAATACTATACTTATCTTTGAACTTAAGTAATCCATGTATTTCCATTGTGTCCATATTTTCTTTTATTTTTACTAATGATCTAAATATATTCATTGTTTCGAAGGCCTGACTGAAACGATAAATAAAATTATTATGAATAACTTAATTATATTCTTGACAATTTTCCGTATATAATATCTGACAGCCCTATTATTCTAGAATCGTATTAATCGTCCACTAAAACTTACCTAATACAAGTGTTGTAGTATTTTTATTAGTGCTGTTAATATCATTAAACCTATGTATAACACTTAAGAATGTAATATGTCTGAAGTTTTGCATATATAAGTATTTCTTTTTGGTGTTATTACTAAAGATTTTTAGGTAAATGAACTTCACACACAAAAGGATAAAGAATATTTACAGTTACAATCCTTATATGTTATTGCCATTTCACCCTATCTCATTTTTTAAATGAAATATTCTTATATTTACACAATATGTCAATGTAATTGACACGTTGCATCAATTCAAACATTAAACATAAGTAACAATATTTTTTTAATTATCTATATGTTAAGTATACTATATTACAGCGTGCATTTTCTCTGAACAACATTCATGTCGAACTAGTAAAATAATGTTTGTAACTTATTTGTGGTGCAGTTGAATGATTCATTGTAGTTTCTTTAGGGATTACACTTCCAGTAAATTAATAAAGAAGAGAAGACAAGTTTGTTCCAACAATAATACTAATAACTAGTAGGTAAAATCTTCATAGTTTATATGAAAAAGGGACCTAGCCATTTATCAAAATGTCTTAATTGTAACAATTATACAACTAAACAATATTTGTTTCTATCCCAAGTAGCAATTTAAGACACATTGCAAATGTCCCCGATAAACTGTGTCTGTTCCTGATCTCAAAACATGATATGTAGACGAAAATATGTCAATAATTAAGTTTCGAAAAAAGCATAATTTATTGTATACAACAACATGGAAACAAAATATGAAATTAAAAGAGTACCAACGAGGCAAATAAATAAAAATACTTATAGAGTAGGTACCTACAGTTAGTATTATTACAGTTACTATGTTTTAGATTTAACTTTAAAATAGATACCGACTTTTGTGAATATGCAAGTTAAAAATTCTAAACGATCATCATTTTACCGATTATTTTCTATCAAGATATCTCAGTATTTTCTAAGGGTTTCGAATACCTCGCAATTTTCAATAAATTTGACTATCATTTGAATAGGTATTCTCTTTCCAATCATGATAATATTGGACTCTAATAAACAGCAGCTGTCAAATTTTAACTTAGTTTTGGTCATTATGGCTATAATAACCCACTATAATTGAACAGCGTTTTGTTATGACTGTAAACAGTCGCTAAGAAATTCACTTTTATAATGGCTGACATCCAAAAACTACAACTAAATTAGCAGAAGCCGACTTTTTCACTTTTTAAACAGACATCAGAGAATAAAGATCTTTCATAATCCAAGAAATGAATGATAGCAATTTAATAGGTTCCAAATACTTCGTTTCCAATTTTTCCCAGCGAAAAGTCATAGCGAACATTGAAGCCAGCCAGGCGGGATTACTTTATTCATTTTTTTGTTCATGTAATTTCGGATTTGACATTTGACATCTTGTAAAAAGTTAGTTGCTGCCGTTCTTGTATGTTTAATATTCCTATTTGGTTTCCATTTATTTTATAATAAATGCAGAAATATTACTGAAACAGTCGTTACAGTAAATTTCGATAGTTTATATGTTTTTGTTATACATGTCATAAATAATTAAAGTATCTAACTTTACCATTTGTTAAAAAAAACAATTGAGATACATTATTTGCAAAAAATGCATATGTGCAAAATGAAACAAGTCGGTTATTGTTTCAGAAAACATTTGAAAGTGTATGGAAAGATAAATGGCATACAAAAAAACGGAATTAACTTCGAATAGTTTCCCATTGCTGAAATTTGTCGAAATTATGTCTAAATATTACTAAGTACTTGAAATAACCTGTTCATCTCTATTGACTCAGTTATATGAAATTACATTATTTTGCTTTGCTGACTAGGTATTTATAACAGAATAGAGGAAATAAGTATAACAAAATTGAATTTTCTATCAACAGCTTTATAAAGTTATTGCAAGATTATAGGTATTAGAAACCAGAGATCTAACAAGAACAGACAACATGTTTGTCTTGAAGTATAAAATAAACAACAGCAACTCATAGGCTGTTAGATTTAACTACGTATCCGCGCGAAGAAAATAAAGCAAACGAAGTTATAATCAATGAACGCCAAAAAAATATATTGATATTTCCCCACTGAGGATACATCCTTTGTTACGTTTTACCTTTGACTACACTACTAACTCTATGGTTTTATATAGGACCTTGTATTCATGCGGTTATTTTGTGGGATCAGCCGTACCATGTTTAAAAAATGGTTTGCTAGATTCTACCTGGCTTAATCATCGAGCGCTCTTTATGTTAAAGCCTAAACCGTTCCGACTTAAATTGTGCCAAATTATAAAGTAGGAAATTTGTGTTCCCAAACGTTCGTTTTAATGATAGTATAATTCGTCCATATTATTTTAATTGTACTGTGAAACCATTAATTCCTCTTTAGGAATTTAACCCCGTAATTTTTTAATAAAATAGGATAGCTTTTCATAAAATAATTCGAAATTTAATTAAGGTGATGTAATAAATTCACCCTTCATAAATAGTTAATGCCTTATAATTTAGTTTAACGACATCAAAAGCTATATCTTCTTTGTTTTTTTACGTAACTGCTAAAGAAATTGGATAAATATACCTAAATGTACGCCTACCATCGAAAAGTAAATGATTCTCCAAACTTTTCCTTATAAATGGGAATAATTTTATGGAATTCCCATAATTTTTATAGTATTTAAAAATTTAATATTATTGCTGATATAAATAAACATTTAGGTAGAGTTAGACAAATTGTAAGAAGATTATTAAACACTTATGAACGACGTATACCTGAAAACATTCTTATAATTTTTATTAAAATATTTGAAATATCTGAACTGATTAATTACTGTATTTATTAGGCATAATGGCATAATGAATCAAACAACATTCAAAATACACTTTACATATATGATTACACTTTATTATTCGTTTGTACATTTAAAAAATAAGGTACATAAATGCTGTTTAGCAATACTTTATTATCTACAGTTATGGCGCAACTCCACGATTTCCCAAAATTATCACTTGTCAAGTGAAAATAAGGAAATAGAGGTATTCAGACAACACCATAGTGCCATACCAACTTTTAAAGTTTATCCAAAAAAAAAAATAAAACACTATGAAATGTATTGCTAATGTGCATCAAATTATTAAATAAATTATCTAAATTTTGTCAGTGGCTTTTTACTTTAACTTTAATTTTACTGTAAAATATCCAGGGTTTACTCATGGAGTTGTTAAGTCAATTGCCCTAAAGCACCATTTTATTTTTTTAGACTTTTCAAACTGATAGTGATATGCAGGTATGATACTATATGAGAGATAGTGGGTTTGATATATACTTAGGTTGACCTTTTTAGGTAAATTACTATTTGAGGTATGTTTTTTATGTTTGAATTGAATAAAGTATGGTGATACTCCTTCACTTTGCTAAATATTGGCATGGTTTTTTAAATTCCAAAAGTCAATATGGCCAGTGTGTTTATCTTTTGAGTCAAAATTAAGTAAGTTATTATTCCAGTTTTTCAATTATTCTTCTATTCTATTCTAAGACTTCTAGTGGGTATAATCATATTAAGAATGTTACCTGGTCCTATTTTTTATATTTATATTTTTGAAAATCTTAATTAAAGTTATGTCTTCGTATATAAATTGTCATTTTACTCTCGCAATACAGAACCGAGGCTTTAAGTAGAAATTCTGCGACCTGATTCGATATATCTGTGCCGCAACTTCCCTTTGCACAAGATATTATCGCTGCATTAAAATTCCCAAAACTCATTTTCGCCCGTCCTTTTATATCTCCTGAAATCTGCGAGTGTTAAGTAACGCAGGCAAGTGAAAAATATAACTTATTCCCAAATTACTCCGGAGTGCCGTGAGCTAGCGACCTCATGCGAGTGGCGGCTATTGGAACTACGAGGCGCTTGCGCGAATTCACTTGTTTCTAAACTCTGTATATACCGCAGTAGCGCTCGGAGACCAGTTAGTAATACTTCGAACGTTGCAAAGCTAGTCCGCATCACTCGAGCGCTCGAGCTCAAACAACTTAACATGTACGTGTGCAGCGCTCACTGTGATACAACCCTAATAAAAAGTTGAAAAAATTCAAAGGACTTTTAACGCGATTTTACGGGCTGTGCGCGATTTCCGGTAAAATGCTGTGCCGAAATTAGTGCGATCAAGAACTTGTCATGAAAATAAGTTTGAAAAGTGTGTAACAAAAGCTGCTCCACCATGTATCTACAAATAATTGGTACAGTTCTCCTGTCATCAGTGCTTGTAGCTGCTCGATTCGAGGGCCCTGAGCAGTGCTCCTGGCTACCAGACAACAGTGACACCAGCTCGTCAAAGTTGGCCGTTACTTGCAAAGTGAGAACGCTAGAAGAGACGGCCAACATCACTGCCTTGCCCGCTGAAGTCACCTCGCGCTTGAAAATTATTTGCAGTGATGTGTTGTTTTTCGAAAGTGCTCTTCCTCACGGTTTGCATAGGCTGCACGAGCTTGAAGAGCTCCAAATAAGTAAATGCAAGCTGCTCTCTATCCCCTCGGATTCCTTCGAAGGGTTGTACAACGTGAAGAAGCTGTCCGTAAACACCTTCAATGCTGATTGGGGTACAGGTAAAAGTTTGGAGCTGACAAGTTACAGTTTGCAGGGCTTGAAGGAGCTGCAAGTCATAGATTTGGCTGACAATAATATTCGAGCTCTACCCGACGGTATCTTTTGCTCTCTGACCAACTTGAAGACGTTGAATTTGACACGAAATCGGATAAGAAGTTCTGAGAGAATTGGCATAAATGAACCGGAATGCAGCAGCAGCGAGTTACAAAATCTGGATTTATCATACAATGATTTACGGTCTTTGTCTGAGGACTCCGGTTTTTCACGTTTGAGGCGACTGCAAGTGCTCAATCTGCAGTACAACAACATAAGTGAAATTTCCGGAGAATCTTTAGCAGGGCTTGTGTCTCTGAAAATACTAAATATGGACAACAATAAAATAGGTACGTTGCCGCAAGGATTATTCGCCGGGACCCCGGAGCTCAAGGAAATTCATCTTCAGAATAATTCCCTGTTCTCCCTGGCAAAAGGATTATTTCACCGGCTTGAGCAACTGCTAGTTTTGGATTTATCGGGTAATCAGCTTACAAGCAACCACATCGACGCTGGAACTTTCACCGGGCTCATCCGCTTGATTGTATTGAATTTGTCCCACAATGCTCTCACCCGCATCGACGGTCGCACATTCAAAGACCTCTACTTTTTGCAAATTCTCGACCTTAGAAACAACTCGATCGGATTCATCGAGGACAATGCTTTCCTGCCCCTGTACAATTTACACACCCTAAATCTCGCTGAAAATAGGCTGAACACGATCGGGCCGCAGTTATTCAACGGTTTGTTTGTTTTGAGCAAACTTACCCTAAATAATAATCTCGTTGTGAATATTGACTCTCGTGCTTTTCAAAACTGCTCCGCCCTGAAAGAATTGGATCTAAGTTCTAACGCCCTCGCGGAAGTGCCAGATGCCATCCAAGAACTTTCCTTCCTTAAAACTTTGGACCTTGGCGAGAATCAAATTACCGAATTCAAAAATGGCTCCTTTAAAAATTTAAACCAACTGACTGGGCTGCGATTAATTGACAATAATATTGGCAATTTGTCTCGCGGCATGCTGTGGGACCTCCCGAATTTGCAAGTGCTTAATCTGGCGAAAAATAAAATTCAAAGTATCGAAAGGGGCACGTTCGAAAGAAACACGCAAATTGAGGCAATTCGCCTCGACGAGAATTTCCTAACAGACATTAATGGAGTATTTGCGACCCTCGCGAGTTTGCTGTGGCTAAACTTATCCGAAAATCATTTAGTGTGGTTCGACTACGCGTTCATACCGAGCAATTTGAAGTGGTTGGACATTCACGGGAATTTTGTCGAACGTTTAGGCAATTATTATAAAATCCAAGATGAGATTAGAGTGAAAACCTTGGACGCTAGTCACAATAGAATAACGGAAATCGCCCCCATGTCGATACCAAATAGTGTTGAACTGTTATTTATAAATAATAATTTTATCAGATCTGTGCACCCGAATACCTTCTTAGATAAAACTAGTCTCGCTCGAGTAGATATGTACGCCAATGAATTGATGAACCTGGACTTGAACGCGCTTCGTATTTCTCCGGTGCCCTCGAACCGGTCGCTGCCAGAAGTCTACTTGGGTGGCAACCCTTTTCACTGCGACTGCACCATGGAATGGCTTCAGCTCATCAACAACATGTCTGCGTCTCGTCAATATCCCCGTGTAATGGACCTAGACAACGTAATGTGTAAAATGACACACTCTCGTGGGATGACACACATGCCTCTCAGCCAAGCAAAACCCAGCGACTTCCTCTGTACATATGAGACCCATTGCTTCGCCCTTTGCCATTGTTGTGATTTCGACGCCTGTGACTGTGAGATGACTTGCCCTAATAATTGCACCTGTTACCACGATCAGACGTGGAACACAAATGTTGTGGATTGTTCAGGCCAAAGTGCCGCCGAGATCCCTCAGAGAATTCCTATGGACGCCACTGAGGTCTACTTAGATGGCAACGACATAAAAGAGCTTCAAAATCATGTCTTCATCGGCCGCAAGAATATGCGAGTATTGTACGTTAATAATAGCGACGTAGAAACAATACAGAACAGCACTTTTAACGGCTTACACGCTTTACAGATTCTGCATCTAGAAGATAATAAAATTTACGAACTGAAAGGATATGAATTCGAGCATCTTTCTAATCTGAAAGAATTGTATCTGCAGAATAATGTAATTTCAACCATAGGAAACAAAACCTTAGAGCCGCTGGCATCTCTAGAAATCCTCAGGTTAGACGGTAATAAACTAGTAATGTTCCCCGTGTGGCAGTTGTCAACCAATAGCCGCCTCACCGAAGTTATGCTGGGTAATAACCTGTGGTCCTGCCGCTGCAAATTCCTCCAGGGATTAACTGCATGGGTCGCCGACAATGCAGCCAAAGTGGTCGACAGCGTCGACATAATGTGCTACAACACCGACTCCAAGCCCCCGCAGCGCCGCGAGTTGGACTTTAACAGCACCGCGTGCACCGACTTCTACTCCGGCAGCTCCGTAATCTCTGTGTCCGACTATTGGCCGATGGTCGTGGTGACATTGTGTGTTGTAATTCTGTTGCTATTGATCATAGTGCTCTGGTTCGTGTTCAGAGATCCCGTCAGGGTATGGCTTTATTCGCGCTACGGGGTGAGACTGTGCAGTTTCCGCGCCACGGCCGCGAAGCAGTTCGAGGACAGAGACAAGCTTTATGACGGATTTGTCTGTTACAGCCCCAAAGACGAGGAGTGGGTTGTGCAGGCTCTAGCTGCCGAACTAGAGCCCAAGTTTCAGCTGTGTTTACATTACAGAGACCTTCCTCATACCGCGTACATCCAGCATGCCGCCCCCGCTGTTCTGGAGGCGGCCGAGGCGAGCCGCCGAGTGATATTAGTTTTAACTCGTAACTTTCTACAGACTGAGTGGTCGCGATTCGAATTGCGGCAAGCGTTGCATGAGGCCCTGAAGGGACGAGTGTTCAAGCTAGTGATATTAGAAGAAAGGCCCATTCCGGAAGCCGAACTTGACCCGGAACTGAGGCTGTATCTGAAAACGGCTGAACGGGTGAGGTGGGGCGAGAAGAGGTTCTGGGAAAAGTTGAAATACGCAATGCCCTCGGTGGAGCCTCGCGGCAAGATCAACGCCAATTATAGACGAAACATCAACAACTACACCATCGACTCCAGAGTAGTGCCGAACGGCACCAACCACAGCCACCACAGCTATCCCGAGAAGATCCGGTCGCAGGGTCCCCCTTCACCAGGCATGCAGATGCTTCCGCCGCCCGCCTACTCGGCCGGCATGCCCCAGGAAGTCGACGATGCCAACTACTCCTCGGCGACGACGGCCACGCCCTCCCCCAGGCCCACGCGGCGCGCCCAGGAGCCGCGGCCGGTGTCCGACCACATATACTCTAGCATCGACTCAGATTATAGCACCCTGGAGCGAGGCGGCTCCGGCCGGAGAGGCCCTCCCTGGCGACCCCAGCATGTGATGCTGCAGACCGCAGGCATCAACAACGGCGGACAGGCCTACCTTGTGTGATAACTCGATATGACTGATTAGGTATATTGCTGAAAGACTTAAACAATATTAAATATTCAAGTAAGTCTCGAAACGTGTAATTATATTTGATTTGTATAATTTTTGTACATTACTGTATATAGATATATTTATTTGTTTCTCTTATTTTGTATTAATATGTGTATATTTTTTACGAATTGCAAAAAAACGAATTATATAATAAATACGATGTGAAATTTAACACGTGTGTTTGAATGATCTCCAATGTTGTGTACAAGACATCTAATCTGAAAAAAAATTAGTCACTTAAAAATTAATCGTCTCCCATATCTATAAAAAGATATAGCCTTTGAATGAACACCTGCAGTATCTGAAAATTTTATGAATTCAGCATTATGTCACATTAAATTCATTTTGTACTTTTCAATATTGTAATTTTAAAGTAGTAATTATATTTAATCAATATAAATATTATATTAGTAATGAAAGAACTCACCAATATTTTCAACTGAGCAAGCTAATTAAATTTAACTTAGAAGCAATGACATATATTTTCGATATTATTTGTTTGCCAAAAATATTCTAATTAAGTTTTCTGTGATGTCCAATAATATACACAAAGAACACTGATATAATAGAAAATTACTTTGTAGCTATACTGAAGTAAGTTTTATAAACTTGGTAAAAATAATGTTTATTATTATTTTTATATAACTTGTAAGCTTTCATCATTCCTAATTTCTCATCCAAAACAAATGGAAATATAGAACTTTTAAAAGGTTAAACAGTGGGTAAGTGAATATTATTTTTAATCCATTTTATCAACGACATTTTTTTAAATAATTTATATATGAAATTGTATCTTTCACACACATAGGTATGCATACTTAAAGAAAAATAAATTCATTAAATCTCTTCATTATATTATATTCAAACCACTATAAAAAACATTTTCGAATTTTTGATTTAGTTAACATCAAATAAAGTGATGTAAAATGAACACTATATTCTATATATTACTATAGATTACTTGTAATAGAAGAATTATACAAATGAAAAAAATTGTTATTAGAAAATCTGAATGGTACCTACTATTTAATACAGGTAGATAAGATAAAAATAAAACTTTGAAAAGTAAAGTTGCTCAGAGAGATATGTAACTAAACTAATTATAAGAAGAATATATCCAGATATATGCATATAAACAAATATATATATATTCAATTATTACAAATTTTAGTCAATAGAAACTCATATATCATACAAAGTCATATAAGAAGTTTTAAGTTATTTCCCAGTCGGCAGTTTTAACACATTTAAACCTTTGCCAGTGGACATTCCAAAAAAGTAAATCCATCAATAATAAACTTTTGCCATAGGTATAATATTTTTCTCTAGGTAGGTATTTCTAAAATTCTACCAAAATAACTATTTCCGATACTAGCTGAAATCAATTTAAAATTATTAATTTATAATGAACCAAAAAGCTGATTGCAATTATCAGGTAGGAAGTAAATAAATAAATTTATGTTATGAACATATTACTACCTATCCGTTTAATATACTAATGTTTAATTGGAATATGATAAATAAAACACAGAAAATTATGACTAGGTAGTAGCTAATATATTATTTATTATTTTATGCTACATAATGAAATGCAAAATATTTACATATTAATTATAGAGTTATGCAAAATATATCATTATTTACTAGGTATTTTTAGAGTGACGTGAACTGATGGGCAACACTTTTTTACCAAATTATTTCAATGGTATAAGAGTTGAAATTAATAACAGCAAGGGAAGAAAAATAAGTAATAAATTACTTAATTAAATATAAAAAAAATTATAAAACGGTGGGTCGTAACAGGTGTACAGTATCACCACATATCAATAATAATAATAATATAAGTACGTAATGTCTGTAACTTATTCGTGGTGCAGCTATGATCCATTGCAGTTTCTTTTAGAATTACACCACCAGTAAAATAATAGAAAACAGAAAACCAGAAGTATTCTTAGTAAATATTGAAAGTTATTAACCACGATAATACCACTATACCACGATAACCGAAACCACTATAATCTTCAATAAAAATAAATATATGACAAAATAACTAAATTTCATCAGTGGTTTCTTAGTTTGATATAAAATTCTGTAATATTATTACAAATTGTATTTCGAATTATGTCTGAACACTAAAAATCATAATAAAATTTAAAATAAACTAAACTAGCTTTGTCCTAAACGTTTTCATATATCGGTCGGCCCCTCACTCGGACAAAGTCTACATATATTCTAATTCGGCGTCAGTAGAAGTTTATATGATAAAAAATAGTCAGATTGACATTTTTTTTATTATATTACAGCTGGTGTAATCCCAAAAGAAACTGCAATGAGTATTAGTACTTGTTACATGTACGATACATTTTATTTAAAGAGATACTTTTCACTAAATATTTCTATAAATTTAATAAAACACATCTCAGTCAAAATTCTATAACTGTTTGTCGAAAATTAGTAACCAATAGTTAGTAAGTAATTAACACGAATTATCCAAAATTGGTTTTTGGCACAGCTCCTTGATTCATCAAAAATTATTTTGAGAGCATTGAAACATTAAAATAAAGAAGGAAGAATTCAAAAACTCCAGGTGCAGTGTCAGAACACACTTTGTATAGTAAATATATATTATGAAAAGTAACGAATGCAGTAATTATGTAAAAAATTAAGTCGACAGATTTTTTAAAATTAACCTGCGAAGAGCCGAAGTCAGTATTAAAAGCTAGTTAGCTTTTAGAATTATATTTTTTAAATTTGTATTAAAAGTAACACAGAAATAAGTAAATGTATTGAAAAATTGATTTTTTTCTTTATTATGCCGTTTGCCACAAAAAATAGTAGGACAATGCTAACCTCTACACCAAATGACAAAGTAATAGATTTCCAAAATAGAGTATTTTAAGTTTAGGTAAAGGTTATACTCGTAGCTATAATTGCGTGGTTGAAAACAAAAATCATTTAAAATCTTGTGCACACCATATGTAAACTCTTCCAACAAAAGTTAGCGGTTGGCTTGGCATATTATATTTCGCTTTCCATCAAAATGACTCTAGATAAGTCTGATGTTGTAAAACATTCATTAATAAACATTTTGGCTAATTTTGGAAAGTTTTCAAGCGTGAAACCCCTTTTTTAAAAGTAGCTAGTTGTATTTAGAACTTACATATTTATATTTTACAAAATTACCTTTACAGGTGTTGTGTAAACCATATATCACAATTTTTACCTTGAATATAAGTTTTTATACACAATACGCAGACAATTCTGTACAGTTTTTGAGAGAAGTAGTTGAACGTCACGCCTTGTATGCTGCCCGACTTTTATATTACATTAGCATTTTATGGTGATACATGTCCGATGGAACAAGTCTCCTTAAATTTGAAATTACTTGACTTACTGCATTGACAATAGTCCAAGAAGATTTTCTTAACTGATCTCGAAATAGTTGATTTCGACATTCGTACCTGCTAAGACTTTTCCGCAACCTTTGTTGTACGTACCTACTGTATTTCATAGTATATTTTATCTTTTCTTTAACAGTTGCAGTGAGGTATGTGATTAATAACAGGGGTTTAGTATACTAAGAATTACTATGAGTCATCATAATTAATAAAAGTTGACTTTAACTTTTGAATTTAGAAAAAAATCTGAGATATACTATACTGAACGGCTCTGCAGGAAAATGGGTCGAACTAGAATATAGGAATTAGGTACTGGTTTTTAAAACCAGGACGGAATCATGCGAAGGCACTCATGGAAGGTTCTTTGCAGAGAAGAACTGAAGATGCTGGGCATGAATAAACTTCGGCTCAGGAGCATGACAGGGCTCATAACAGGGTACTTCCATCTCAAGAAGCATCTTTATAAATTAAGATTAGCAGAAAGTTCGGTATGCCGGGGCTGCGATGATAAAGACGAGACTGCGCTTCACATTCTAAGTGAATGTGAAGGCTACGCTCGTATGAGGCTAACGCTCCTGGGTAAACCATTTTTGGAACCTTACGAGGTAAGAGAAATTTCAGTAATAGCTTGTAAAAGTTGGTTGCAGAGCTTTGGTACTCTCTAGAGAGGAATCGATTTGCAGGAAAAAATGAAGAAGAAGAAGAAGATATGCTATTGTACTACATAAAAATACTTCTACTTTTAATACTATTTTATGTAATCAGTTTTGAATAGATACATCATTATCATCGGGTAGCTAGACCTCATCACAAAATAAGACAACTTGTTTAGGGACTGTAAATGTCAATCAAATTATTATTATATGCTGCTCCTTACTAGTGGTGGTAATAACATACTCGACTCGAACGAAATTTAGATAACTGTAGGTCAATTGTTTTCTGGGTATTTTATACGACGCTTTTAGATTATTTAATACTTATTAAACATATTAGATATGTTTTCAGTAAATGTATCAGTAGTTATTTATTTATATAATGACCTATTATTTTAATTAATGAGAGTATTCCTTTAATATAGGAACAAAAGAAATCCATTGAAATAGTCAAAAAAATTATTGTACCCCATCATTCAATAATGGCCTGATCTTATTAAAAAAATTTAGAAACTTTATTCTATGGTAATATTTGTTATTAACAATGTTTTATTATTTGAACTTTTTTATGTTGAATATTTATAAATAAATATCTAAACGGTTATTTACAAACTCTTAACTTTTGTGTACCCTATAAGCTGTATTGCTTCAGCTACTTATGGCCTGGTAAGAGTGTTAGAAAACAGTTTTTTGAAGTTGGTTTTTTCAACTGATTGCAATTGCAATATGAATATCATTGAGTGAAAGTTGGCCAAACAGGTTTTAAACAAGATGAAAAAGTATATAGCCTGATATCACTAATAGGTATAACAATAATATTTACATTAATATTCATTGCAACATGTACCACAAACCACAAATATGTCCCATATAGGCGAATTAAGAATAGATTACTTGCAACGAAATCCGTGGAAAACTAATAGTTTAGGTATATTACGTAAATAATCATAATCTAGAGCATGCTACATATTAATTTTTTATGAATTTATGAATAGAAATTGAATACAACCTTGATTAAAATGCTGACTTTTAGCTATATGTACCTTTGCCACAACTATATAAATATATTGTTAATATCTAGGGATGCCCAAATAGATTAAAATCCAAGTAGCGGACAGAAAACATTTATTAAATTAATATAAGTTTTAATATTTAAAAATATATTCAAATTAACATAACAACCAACAGACACATTTGCTATTTTATTGCATTTTACATTGTATTTTATTATCGAAGTATATAATGTATCGTCGATCAATTTTCTCATATGATAAATATTGTAGGATGTAATAAAGTTCGCGATAAAGCTCTAAAAAATATTTATACCCACTTAGGAATTGTTTCTGAAAATCAAAAGTTTTCCGTACCTTTTTCAGGTAAATCAGCTTTCTGTAGTTTTTACTATATAAAGGCCGAGTAAACAAAAACTTTTATCCTCGATTTTCTGTCAAGGATTGGTTTTCATGAAAAATTCTTGGACAGGTTGATTTTATTTGAAGAGAGACACATTTCTATATTACTGACATTTATACAAAGTGCCCCAAAAAGAAGGTGTTTACCGTAACTTGTATTTTTAAATGGAGCACGATGAGTTAGAAAGAGAAAGAGAAAAAGAAAGAGAAAGGGAAAGGGAAAGAGACACAGAAAGAGAAAGAGAAAGAGAATATCAATTCGTTGCTAGGCTACAAACACTATAAAGTCTTTCTCCAACACATTGCTTTTATGATAATATAATAATAATATATTTTCCAATAGGTCAATATAATTGCATAGGAATAGTCAAAATGGTAACAATTATATTATGGTAACCATGGAATGGAATATGGTAACTATTTATGATCATATTTCCCTCACTATTAGAGCTATATCCATCAAACCCGTATTCGCGAGAAGACGTTCTATCCAAATTTGTAAAAATGCACAGATGTTCCATGTAAAAAATATGTTGTGGGAAACCTCTTCTTTTTGGGATACCCTCCATAAATGTTAATAATAGAGAAATTAATCCTCCTTCTACTAAAAATCGATCTATCTGAGCATTTTCCATGAAAACTAATACTTTGACAGATAATCGAGGATGACCTTGACCCTGTATAAAAAAATTAAATGAGATATGGAATAAACAAAAGGTATTATTAATATTATAATATTGTTTTAAATAGAACAAATCCAGTTTAATTAAATACTGTTTTTGTAAAATGAAACTGTTAACTTTTAAAATTGTATTAAGCTGTTTATATTCGGTGAACCGTAGATTTAAGACGAAAACAATGGGTCTCGAAAAGGGTATTTCGATAATTATAAAGTTAACGAAACGAACCGATTGTAGGTACTAATTACCAAGCTAATAATTAAATTAAAACTTCTTAAATACTAAGTACTTAGAAATAATTTGAATTTGGGAGTATTTCTTCCAGAATTTGCGTTCGTCGGACTCAAGAGACGCCTGAATAAAAGTAGTAAAACATTTAATTTAGCTGTTAATTGCAGTTGAAAACGTTCGTCAAAGAATTTCTCGACCTGTTTACCACACAGCGAATTCAAGTATACAGCCAGAGTATAAGGATTCCTATGGTCTTTTATTTTCCCTCCGAATTCTTTTCAGCTTTAGTAGTACAGTATTCTACGTGCTCCGACATTATTAGTCGCTCTATTGATTTATTTTTATTGATATCGAGAGAGCTATAAGCAGCGGATTGTTCACTGGAACAAATAATATTTGCTTTCAACAATTTATATGAGGAGCTGCCATCAAGCTGCAACATGTCCACCGTAAAGTATGTAGGGATAATCAGTTATAGATCAGGACGTGATCGGGAAATGGAGTTAGTGTGGACTTCATAGATATACCTAAAATTTGTAATTTTATTTGAAATTCTTGTTATACAATGGACATGCTGAAGACTGAAAAAATGGTAAAATGTTTCTTTTTAAAATAATAAAACCGATCAGTTTTATAGCTATATATTTACTTTTTAAATATAATTTAATACGTTATTGGACTGATTGAATATTAATAAAGATTACTAGACTTAAAATTTAAGTAAATATAAAATATATCAATAGCAATTCCATTTCAAAATCGGTTACAAAAACTAAAATATTTATAAGTAGATGAAAAACATACATCTTCTGAATAAATTCCACCTGAATAATTTAAAATTAGGTCAATGCTCTTCTTTCCTATGAAGAATTTAAGAAAGGAGCAGAACAGCCTAGAATAAGATGTTTGTTGACCGTGTATCTTCCAAGAACTTGATCACTAAGTATCTAATCAATACAACCTTTATGAAAATAAATTTTATACTCTGTAGAATATCAATAACTTCCTGGAATATTTCTTTTCCATCACCTCTACTTTTTTGGCAATGATTTTTAAATGATTAAAGCAAGGTACATGACACTTTCTTCTGGTATTTGTTTCATTTTTGTCTCTGTTTTCGATGAATCAGATAGTTTTATAATTTATATTATAGAAGTAATTTTTCATTATATCTATATGTAATAGCAAGTGTTGCAAACTTGTACAATTCGTACAAAACTTGAACGTGATTCGCCCACTTCAGTACTTAATCACTTCTTTCTGAAGTAATCTTTACCAGTTTGAAATTTTTCGGTATCAAGTCAAGGAATAAATTTTCAAACAATTTGGTTTTCCTGTCTATATATGTGCTAAAAAACATCAGCTTGTTTAGCATAACCTAATGATTTAACAAAATCTTGCTGTTTTTTAGTTTTATAAAAGTTATAAAAATAAGTTTATGTAACTTCATTAAATCATCACTAATTGTCATTAATTAATATTTTCTTTAACATTTTACATTATTTTGAAATATTGGTACAAATAACGCATTTAAACATTCCTTATTTCATTGTTTAATTTAGTATAGGTACTATTAATTGGATTATGTAGTTTTTTTCCTTCAAGCTTACAGTAGGTAAGTATTTTGTAAGATAATAATGATAATAATAATAATATCTCTACCCCTGATTCTAATCACAAGGATTAAACCAAAAGTCTGAGACTTGTGTGGGAGAGGGGCGGCATATTATTATTTCACGGCCCGCATTTGCGCCTCAGGAACGACTTACGTTGGTCGGCCCTAACCACCATTCAGAATGAGGGAAACCTGGAAAACCTCATTAGTTAGGGGGACAGTTAAACATCAGCTGATTTTAATCTCTCACATTAACACGAAGTTGATATTCTTCCCATCCTAGACTATCGCCAAGATGGTTGCCAACCGATCTCTGCGAATAAGCTTTGATCTACGAGTAGACAATATAATTAAAAATTGTTTGGTGGAATGGGGATTCGAACCCACGGCCTCTGCATCGAGGCACTAAACCCTGAGCCACCGGCTCGCTTATTCATTTGTTAAATGAATAAGTGTAATGTGTAATATGTATTGTATATGTAATATGTATTGTGCAGTATTTTTTACTGAGCGATGTTACCAAGCCTATCTATAAATCATATTTTTTTAGTTTTTATTGACTAAATTAACTTTTTTTTTTCTTATGTGTGATACATTACTGAAAAGGTTTAATGAGTGAAACATCTAACATGGCCGCTATAAGATAAAATAAAGTTGATAATTTTTCCAAAAAACAGAAACGTTGTAACTGAAATCCGGCTAGATAAGCATATTCAGAGTAAAAAGTGGCTCTTGAAATGTTTTACGGATTTTGAAAATTCCGATAAATAAAGAAGTTGCAAGAGATTCTTCAAAATGAACATTTCAATTTTCTCAAAATATCTCAAACACTCGAACCGCTCCGTAAACGCGATTAAGTTACCAACAGAATTCTCTAAAACTTTTCCTACTTATCCATTTTTCTATTTCTTATAACTTTCGAAATCTCAATACATTTACCACCAATTTGGCACACACTGTCTATTAGTTCTTTACTACTGTTTACTGGTGGTTACTGTATTTAGTGGTATGAAGATATAACTACCTACTACCAATACTACATTGTTCTTGTGTAATGGTACTTCCTTCTAAGTATTAATTTTAACTGCATTATGAATTTAAAACCTCTTTTAATGCATTTGCGCAGCAAACGAAATATGTAATTTTCTAAATAACCACATAGTATTAGAATACTCATCATTTCTCTGTGTCCTCTACTAAATATAACTGACGATTATTGTTTCATAGAAATACTACACCTATTAATGACATAAACACTTATCTGGTTACTGCGCCTTTATGTCCTGAGATTTTACAATATATATATTCCTGACAAACAGTGTGTGTGTATAAAAGAAATGTGTGTAATAAAACGACGTTTTCTTGTATTTGGCAAACATATTGCGCTAGAATTGAAATATTCAAATGCTGTAGAGAAGGAATTTAGATTAGATCCTGCTATTGGCGTATCACGTTGCGCACAAAATTTAAAAGTGTGCAGATTGGTTTTTTACATAAATTCATTGAGGTTCCCATAGTAGATGTAGAGAAAAAGAATTTTTTCTAAAAGTTAAGCAGTAAATATCTTTAAAATTTCATATGTAATCTGTAATATCAAATATAGAACCACACAATCGAACAAAATTATAGTGACAGGGTGACAAATTCAAATCTCGAGAGAAGGATTACGTTTTTGTCAAACCTAAATTCATCTCTCGAGATTTGAATTTTTGTCATCATTCCAATAATTGAAACGGCGTGCCGACATTTAAATTTTCCCATAAATCTCCATTATTGATTATTCCTTTAAAATTTTTAAAAGATAAAATTTCCTGTTTAACAAGGACTTTTTTCCAATTATGGTCCGTGGTTTCACTAATATAAGACAAGAGGGGAGACCCACAAAATATTGCAGTAATTGATCTAAGAAATAAAAGCTGTATCCCGAATTTTATAAGGAATTTTGCGAACTTTTTTAGCATGATTTATAAATCTGTGCAATGATAAAGCCAGTTTTCTTTTATTCAAAAATATCCATTTCAGTTAATTTTGTTATTCAGTGGAGAATCAAAATTCCTATCTTTTATGATCTGGTTGCAATTCATTTGCTACAATGCAGGTTTATATTTTTGTATCTACTTAGACTTTAAGACGCTTTTCAGATTTTCGTTTTGCTACCTCATGTTTTACCGCGCACGCGATGATATTGGGAAATACATCAAGTAAAAGCTTCTTATCGCATTTACGAAAAAACAATCGTTCATATATATCACCATAATATTAAGACTGAGCATATCTTTTGTATATTCTTAATGATTCTAGTCTGCTTGTTACTAATCATAGAATTCAAAGTATCCGCATTTTCTTCGATATATTTTATATATGTGCTAACGTGATCCACGAGTTTTCCACTGGTTTAAATAGAAGTATACAACGAATATTCACATGCATTCATGGCCCATGAAATAATAATATACCGCTCCCCTTCACATACATACAAGTCTTTGACGACTTCCGGGCTCATCTTACTATGAGATTGGAGGATGGAGATATTATAATAAGTATTTAAATATTTCAATAATATACTTATTTATTATAATATTTAAAAGGAGCACAAATTATACCAATCAATTTTGAGGCTAATAATAATAATAATAATAATAATAATAATAATAATAATAATAATAATAAAATAATAACGATTGTAAGTAAGATATCTTTTGTCCAAAGCTGCTTCTTTTCCAAGTTACAGAGTGATCAAATTGAAATAAAATTATGTTTCTAAAAGTAATGAACTTTATTGCTTTAAAATTTAACAGATTAGAACGCAAAATAGTGCTCTAATATGACTCAAAACTTTAGTTTAATATGTATTTTCAGTGGCGTGCAAACAGTATTACTTGACCCCTTTTTTGAATAAAAAATGTTACGTCCGTGACTGAATTAAAAAAAAACACATCGATATAAAAAAATATTCTTGACTATTTTGAGCTGTAAATCATGTCTCGATTTACGGTGAATTACAAATTTTTCGAGAAAATACTAGCAGTATTTTTGGAATTTGATTACACACAATGTTCAATAAAACCATGTTTTTCCTAATGTAGCTAGTGGCGCAAAAACTTTTGTTTCGATAAGGTAGTTTCGCAATACCTGTTGGTGCAACGCCACTGGAACTACATTTTAAATCATAATTTTATATATGCAATATTTGGAAATTTGTATTATTATTCATTATTTTCAGAAACATATTTTTTTATTTTCATCATATTAACCCCTTGCAACACCCTGCAACTTGGAAAAGAAGTATCACTGGACTAAGGTAATGTTTCGATTCATAATTATATTTTACCTTCAAGATTGTCTGATATCATTTGTGTTCCTTCATTTACATACACCCTGTATATTATAGCAACTTCTCCAAGAGCTAGTACTTAGATAATAAAACTACCGCGTTTCAGGGAATCTATGTATTTATATCGTAAAATTCCAGATTGGGTATAAAATTGCAGAATTTAACATTTTTCATAAGCCGTGCAAAGATTATATCTGTTACTATAATATATTTAAGAAATGTGCTGGTTTCCAAAGATAAAAAAATATATATTTTTTCTTTTTGTTGTCAAGAATATTCGGTACACGGTAATTAATGCCTTTAATGTATAATCCTCCGTCAAAGCACCTCTAGTGCAGCGATATCGATTACGAAAGCCTTATCAAACGCCCAAATTTGATGAGAAGCGACGCAATATTAACGAAGTTTGATATAATTCCCCGATTAACAATATGTCCCGTGTGCAGCGAGTGTGTTATCACAACCGTGAATGCATCAAGGAGATTTTCACATGACTTAGGAGAATTTGTATGCGCCATTCAAGATGTTTGCTACAGGACGTTGAATAGAATCACTTGATTTGAAACCTGATGCGGACGTGAAGGGTTTATTAGTAGAAAACAAAGCCGAATATCTAGCCGGCGTCCCTATTGTCCTAAGGATTACATGATCTAAGTGGCCCCGCATAAAGCATACTCCCATCGTCATGGTTTCTAATGACTTGAACCAGTGGTGCGGAAGCGGAGAGGTAAACAATAAACAAGCAGATAAAATAAGCATATCAGGTTATCACATATGAATTATATATTAACGGACAATCATCATGAGTTAGGTTTCCATTTTTTGTATATTGCTCTGACTTACTTTCATCCTCTACCTATATTTATCTCGTTATTATTAAATGTGGCAAGTTACCAACAATTAAATTCACTTGGTGTGGTTTATACTGCCAGGTAGTGAAATTTTATTATGTCGATTTTTCGAATTTCGATACAACTTCTATGTTACATAATGTCTGTAACTTATTTGTGGTGTATATTGACGATTCATAGTTGGTTTCTTTTGGGATTACACCACCTGTAAAATAACAAAAAGCAGAAAACCAGATATAATTTATGTTAATAAACCAAAAGTATGGTGGAGATATGTAGATGACATATTTTCAATATGGCCCCATAGCCATGATAGTTTAAATAATTTTCTAAATTTTCTTAACAGCAAAGAAACAACTATAAAATTTACAATAGAAATTGAAAATGATAATAAACTACCATTTTTAGACGTATTAATAACAAAATCACAATTAAATTTTGAAACTAATTTATATAGAAAAAAGACCAATACAAATAGATATCTAAATTTTAATTCTAATCATCACATAAGTATCAAAAGAGGTATTGTTAAATGTTTATATGACAGAGCAAAATTAATATCATCAACCTCAGATATTTTCAATAAAGAAAAAAACGTTATTAAGAATATCTTAGAGAAAAATAATTATCCTAATGATTTTGTTGAGGAAACATTTATAAAAATTGAAAATAGACAAAATAATAATATTCCCAGAATAAATAGAGAAAATCCAATAACAACCATTACAATTCCTTATATTGCAGAAATCTCTGAAAGACTTAAAAGGCTTGGTAATGATTTTAACATAAGAACGACATTTAAAACGAAAAATACTTTAAGATCAATACTTACTAAAACAAAACCAATTAATAATGATCAAAATTCAAAAAATTGTATTTACCAGATTCCTTGTGAATGTGGTAAATATTATATTGGTGAAACATCTAGACCATTACAAATAAGGATCCGCGAACATAAAAATTATGTTAGGGATTACCAAGTTGATAAGTCTACATTAGTAAAACATGTATGGGATAACGGTCACCGAGTTGATTGGACACAGGCTAAAGTTTTACAAAAGGAAGAAATCGGTTAAAAGAAAATTAAAAGAAAGTGCTTTCATTAAACTTAATGGTGATAATTGTATTTCGTCGGAAACAATATTCATAGATCAAACATGGCTTCCTCTACTCCAAAAAGATGTTACCAATGGAAAATTAATAATATCATAGTGATCAGTGCATGTGATGACAATTTAAATTAAAAATGTCAATCTGACAAGAACTACTTCTCGTTCATATAAAGAGTTCTCAACATAAAAATACTCTACAGAAGAAGAGTTGAGGATCAACTCGAAACGTCTAGACGAAAGCTAGTTAAGTGTTTAATTTCTTTTAATTTTTTATTATAACTATTTTATTTGGACATATTTTAGAATATGACATATAATATTATAATATTTTGTATAAAACTGAAAAACCACTGATAAAATTTAGTCAATATATCAAATATTATTTTATCACACGTTAATACAGTGGTTTTTTGGGGCAAACTTTAGAAGTTTGCCTTGTTACTACACTTTGAATAATTAATTTGTATACTTCTGGTTTTCTGCTTTTTGTTATTTTACAGGTGGTGTAATCCCAAAAGAAACCAACTATGAATTCTATGTTACATGTTAACTATTATTGTAAATTTACAATTTATTTACTAGAAAATGTAGAAAATGCAATTTGAATGTTATCGTGAGAAATATTTAGTTAACAAACCCTATCCAATATGGATATTATAATTATTTTTAATGTGAAGTAGATGCTTGTCTAATATTTCATTGTTTAAAATGATGTAGATAACACTATTAAAAAGAAAAATGTATTAAAGACAATATGTTGAGGTTATATCAAGATATGCCGTTGTAATTCAATATTGGGGGGGTGCATACAGCACGCAAAGTAAAGTTGTTTTCGATATATCTGTAAAATAATAATGTTATTCTTTTGCATACTTAGGTAATAAGGAAAATTAAAACTTTATTGAACCATAATATTTCATAATTTCATTATTAATTTATCTCTTAGTTAACTTTTTGGCTTAATTCCTATATAGAATTCCTAAGAAAGATGTAAATAGGGTAATAATTGTTTAAATTATAGTGTCAATATTCCTTCTGTGTTGAGCTAAAAAACCACTGAAAAAATTTTGTGCGGCAAACTTCATATTATGGTAAATAAAGTTTGCCATAATGCTGCACTTGTGGTGTCTAAATACTTTGTTTTCTGTTGTTGCATATTCCAAAAATACATTTTGATGAAGTTATTTTCTGCATCAACAACGTATTATTTATTTTATTTTGACTTCAATAACCCGGTACTCGAAACTAACTCATTTGCAGAACCGTATTCATTAAAACTGTTCAATAAATTTCAAATATTTAATTTTAATTCACTCTATGTAAAATGATTTTGCATGTCATTAAATTTTATTTTTTCAACACTGCATTTATTATGTTCATTGTGAAGCTAGGATACGAATGTGTGTTATTTCCCTGTAAATGTAAATTCATGAATTTGTTTATATATTATATTGCTTCATAAAATTTATTTTATCGCCTATATAGCCATTGTTTTATATACATAGTATTTACTTCTCAATCGTGCTTTTACAAAACTATAAACATTCTCTAAAACAATAAAATTATCGCCACTTCAAAATCTATTACTAACACCTAAATATTTACTGACCCCTTTCCGCCACGCCTATGATTTGTCGAGCGCTGGCCTAGATAGGGGATGACTTGAACACGATCTACAGCGTCATTGCTGACCGTCAACTTGCCTCTGCTCCTGGGAATACTTTCGATTAAGAGTATTGTGTAGATTCTGTACGGACTGCAATTATGGTAGATTGTCACCCATCAGATTTATTCTTGTAACAGTAAACCGGCAAGGGTGAATTTACTTCAGAATAAAATGAGAGGGAAATACGACGAAGACGATCCATAAATCAGTAACATCAGATGCTATCTTATAATATCTAGCCGAATATTGGAGTTTTATTTATTATTATTATTATTATTATTATTATTATTATTATTATTATTATTATTATTATTATTATTATTATTTTCCGGACTTCAACTATGCCAATGAATATATTTTTTTTGTTAGGTATATGTATATGGAAATCAATCAGAAGATTTGATTAAGGTAGTTTATATAATAATAATAAGGTACCTTTTTTAAGGTTAGCGGAGCTTAAGTCGGTGACCGAGGAATTCATGATGGATTGCCAGAATGGTGTATTTAATACCCTCCTCTATAAAAGCTATGTCATGGGTATGGAAGTCCCTGATGTCAACTGTAGGGCCTGCCATAGGGCGCCGGAAACAATTATCTGCGCTCCGCTTGTCCGGCATATGCAGTCTCGGCCTATATCCATAGACATAATGCGGCTTTACGAGTGCTTTACTACTTTCTACGGCACTTACATATACAGGGTGATAAATGTAATTACTTCAATATCAAAAGTTTAATACTTTGCACCTATGAGCAAAGCAAAAAAATATAGAATTTAGGTCCTTCGTATATTTTCACGAGTTTTTATTTTTTGCTAGGTATTAGGAAACCATATATTATTCTTTCTAATAATTGTCAACTAAAGGGCAATAGCTCAGTAAAATTCAACAAAATTTTGGTTTTGGATTAATAATCTTTTGAAATATTTTTAGCATAATGTGCTGCATAATCATGTGCTGTATATTTTTACATACGTAACGTATATAGGTATTATAAATTTATCCATATACGTCACAATAAATAAAGCGCGTTCTTTATTTTTGGAATAATAGCTATTGAACACGCCTTTTGCCATCACAATATGCCTTTTTATACCGGTACAAAAGTAAAATCTATTTATTATACAAATCAATAGGCAGCACAGTCACTTTATGTATAATCAATTATTTATTAATGTACACACGTAGTTGGATTTTGAAAACATTAAAACTGGGCACGCTGAAAACCAACTCTGAAAGAACTATTTTAAGGTTCCATTAACAACATTTAATTCATTCTCTATGAGGGCTGCGTCGTTATTATTTGCCGCAAAATAATTTATACAGAGAGGCGCAAAGTCGTTTCTTTGAAGTACGTAAAATGCATGATGTTGTGAAAAACAACAACAGAGCTCGAAATTAGTCTAGTCGTTTTTACGCTGAAAATTCTCGTTAGATACGTTTTACTTACATTGTTTTGGTAACGAGTGTAATTAGTATGCCACGCATAGCTGAACTAAATTACATTAAAGTCTATTCTTTCTGTTGCCATCAACTTGTTATTCTGTAAATGTGAATAGTTTATTTTATAATAGAGAAAACCACTAACTATAGTCCTAGCCAGAATTTTTGCAACAGAGAAAATAAATATGGAGTTTTTGAAGACATCAGTAATAATAATAATAATTTGACTTCAATAGTGCGTATCACAGTGGTGCGTATAGTGGCTTTGGAACATACAAATTGTACAGTTGCTATGGCGATCTCAAACAGTCCCCAAACGGCCCTCTTTTTATACAAAATAATTTAATGTTATAGTCTTATTCGTATGGTTGGAAAAATAAAATTTCTTTTTCTTTAAAAAATACAAGGTAAAAACTGTCTTGACAGTTTCGATGGTGGGTGACCCATTGTGAGCGTACAAAAATATACCAGGTTCAAGCCAGACCAAATTAGGAATAAAATTCTTGTAAAAAAAATTCTCTGATGCATGCCTAACAAGTTACAGGGTGTTATTTTGAAAAAAAAATCAAAGAATTTTCCGCAATAACTTAAAAACCGTTTCGTAGATTTAGGTAACTTTTGGGTGACGTATACATCTATTAAAGGTCATTAAAACTACATGGTGTTTGTTTAACTCTGACACCTGTGGTGGCCTAGGCCTACTTTTCCTTATGACTTTGTCTTCATAACTCTTGCATATCCTACTTTTTCGTGAATTGACTAAGATTTCCTTAATCTGCTACTAATTCTGCTACCAAACAGAAAAGGTGCCCTCGTTACACAGCTCTAAAATCAACCATTTTCGAGTAAATTGAGTGTAAAGTACCGACTACATTCCTTTATGCAGAAAAATACATGCAAAGGAAGTTGTAAGGAAGAGTAGGCCTAGGCCACCACAGGTGTCAGAGTTACCACAAACACCATGTAGTTTGATATTTTTTTAGTATGGTAGTTTTTTTAATGACCTTTAATAAATGTGCACGTCACCCAAAAATTACCCAGATCTACGAAACTGTTTTTAAGTCATTGCGGAAAATTGTTTGGTTTGTTTTCCAAAATAACACCCTGTAACTCGTTAGGTTTGCATCAGCGAAAGGTTTTTATAAGAATTTTATTCTTATTTTGGTCTGGTCCACCTCTGGTAAATTTTTTACGCTTACACTGGGACACCATCACCTAGTAAGGTTATGAACCGTTTTTGACGAAATGGTAAATCACCGAAAAAATGTTCTTACAGTTTTATAGGCTTATCCGAGACGTATCCTCTTTATAGTCTATTACACCAGACAAATTTTAAAGAAATATACGTTAAGTGTGAAGTTTTTGCGGGCATTATTTTTTTTTTGTTGAAAACGATAGCTCTCTTATCATAGAATGAAAATCTAAAAATCCCAAATAATCGGAAGTGAGCTAAAGTCACCATTTAAAAAAACATGGCCGCTCGCGTTATTTTTAAGGTGTTTAACAAGGATACATTCATGTATGACAAATTGTTAGTCTTCAGTGATAAGAATGCGGATCTAGATGAACTACTAAACGTTGGTTATAAATTCGTCTCCTTTATGTACGGATTAGATGGATCCCGAAACATTGTAGAAGAACGATATAGGCTTTACAACATTGGTATAGCTAAGCGGACGCTCGAAAAATCTTTTGATTTGGACGTTCTTCCCCCAACGAAAGGTGCACTGAAGCAACATATTTTAAGGTAGTTTCAAATGGTGATTACATTAATAGCAAATATTTTTTTTATATTTTCAGGACCTATCTTCAAATACAGCAATGGATGGGAAATTTCATAGCCCCGGATAAAGGTATTATATGCACAAAAATAAATACAACACAAGGTTTAAAAATGTAGGGTTTTATTAATGCAGTCAAAATTTTATTCTTTTTTTTTCTTAACCAGTTTAATTTATTTACTTTTTATCTCTAAGTAAAAAGTATCCTTATCTAAGCAAAACCTAAAGTTTAAAGGACTGGAATTGGATCATCATACTTTCTAATTATGTGTTGTATTTTTATGTATATTGTATGCTTTATAATTGCGTATTTTGTAAATACCGTCAAGAACGGTGTAATAATCCAGGAAAATATAAATAAATAAATAAATTGATGAACTTGCCTAATTTAAATTATTTAAAATTAAATATTGGTAAATTTAAGACTATGAGGTATTTTAAATATAAAAGTCCGAATGCTATGGACAATAATAAACTAGCATATGTAAATATTTTTTAAAATTTGGGTAAGCCATCATTTTGGCATATTTGATATATATGGTCCTTACTTTCCAATCCTTACGTAACCAAACGTAAAGTTTTGGTTAGATAAGGATACTTTTTAATGGAGATTGTTTGATTTTATGCAAGCATTAGGTATTGATATATAAAACGTAAATAAATTAAACTGGTTAAAAAAAAAGAATAAAATTTTGACTGTATTAATAAAACCCCACATTTTTAAAACTTGTGTTGTATTTATATTTGTGCATATAATACCCTCCCATAGTCTTGTAGTATATTTTGTGCTCTACAAAATAGTGTATGCACAATTTTACTCTATATTGTACAGTTCTCCCGAAATTTGTGGCGAAAACCTTAGATGAACAAATTTTGCAGTAAGAATAATGTGTTTAACAGCTCAGCTTCGCGAAATTGAGACATTTTATATTTTTAAGTTATAAAACGAACCATAACAAACATCTTTTGCGGAAAACGCACAAAATGCGTATCCCCGTAACGGAAAGCACTGTCTGTTAAGGATCGCCCACTTCCCACAAAATCCTATCTTCTGTGTGTATATCGTGACTGTAAATGTAGATATGGCTCCCAAAAAAAATATATATGTACGAGGATCTTTTAAATGACTGAGTTTTTGTAGTTAGCTAGATTGTAAAGTTAGTTAGTGATATTAAAAAGTTAAATGTAGGAAGTCAAAAAAATTAAAAAAAAAATCGTTTTCGTTTTTTTGTTAGGAAATTTATATTCTTGGTTAGGTATATCTAAATTAAAATATAATTTTTTTCTAATTTTGAAGCTTAAATTCCTGTAAAAATTAAAAAAAATGTTAAAATTGCTCCAAGGGATAAGAAGATATTTCATTTTCAAAAATTTTAAGGGGCGGCCATGTTTTTTCAAAATAACGTTTTTAGCTCATAACGGATTTTTTGGGATTTTTATATATTTGTTCCTGAACATAAAACCTATCGATTCCCATTGGAAAATAAATGTCCCATTAAACTTCATTGAAAAAATAAGATTTGCCTGGTCTACATAGTTTTTAGTTTCTATTCGGACCGGGCCGTTCGATGGCGCTCTCATTATAAGCGTAATTTTGCTACCCCAATAAGGCAGCAAAAAAGACTAATATTAAAGTTAATAAGCAACAAATTCTGAGCAGTATACTGTCTTGTTTGTCTGAGAACAGTAGGTATACATATTTTCAGTTGCGAATTGTGTGTTGGGTGTCATTCTCGCGAGGTTGTTGACCTCAGTTCAAGCAAGCGACAAACTGTCACTCAAAGCCCTTATTACAGAAAGAATTATTAAAAATCAGAGCAATATTGTTGAAGAATTTAATATTTCCATGAGAAAAGGTTTTCTTAATATAGACATAGAGAACAAATAAAATTAGTGTAATTCTCTATGAATATTAATATTTCTCTAAGTAGTAAGTAATTTGAATGATTATGTAAGAATATCAATGTTCCTATCTAGTGTATATTCCACGGCAAAGTTTATAAATAGGCATAAAATTTTTGCGTTCTGTGGATTAATTGGATTTTTTACCAATCCTATCAACTTTTATGGACATGTTAAGATTAAATATCATATTTCAGTCATGATAACAAATAATTTACTAGACTGGTTGGTAATAAACGGGAATGCCAAGGAGTTGACCACATAAAATATTTCATGTTCACAGATCATAAGTTTAAATTTGTAGTAAAAATGTATTTTAATTTCATTCTTTATGCAATTTATTACCATACAAAATTATCCAAATATACCACCAATATATAGCAAAACACAGACTCTGATCTAATATTATCTACTAACTTATTTTGTAAAATATTATGTGACAACTGCGGGTGATGTATAACAGCTGTTATTTTTTCTGTGCTGTCTTGACTATGACACATATTAACATTAATCAGATTCCTAGCATGAATTTGTTAGCCGTCGCAGATTTTCTGTTCGCATTAACTATAATATTCTGTAGGTACGTGTAGATTAACTATTAATTCATAAGGAATATGCGGTTTGCTAACAATTTTAAGCGGATATCTAGTTGCATATACGAGTAGATTATCTTTATATTTTTTAATATAAGATCCATAAAATAACGTAAGCAATTCCAGATAAATTACAGACAGTTAAAGTTATCAAATAGTGCAAGAGATCAGAACAAGGAAAATAACATATTGGTAGTAGTAGTACCGAGAAACACACAGTAGTGTCCTCTATTGGTCCTTGCTAATATCCGTCTGACAATTATTGTTAAATTAACAGAAATTTAGCGACATGCTTTTTCGCAAGTGTGACTATAGCAGTGACTTTTTTTGCCTTTCAGGAAAACCATCCTTCTTATTCATTTGAAGGAGATGCCAAAAAAAAAACAAAATAACTACCCCACTGGCAAATTGTGTCCAAACTGGCTTGTATCATTAATATTATGTTATTACATTACATATATTACTATTTAAAACAAGGAAAATAATTGTATGGTTGATTAAATACATTCAGCGTGGCACTGAGAAACAAACTTCGCAAAAGTACTCCTAATTAAAACGAAAGCTTTTCTAATATACTCATATCAGCAGTAGATACTCATACTGCTCTTCTGGAGATTTCAAATATATTAAAGTAAATGTATAAGGCGGACAGAAGAGTAGTATGTTCTTAATAAAACACTATACAGGTTGACGTAGGTATTTGAATAGGAATAGAACATTCACATATGATATATAGTTACAAATGAACCAATATAGGTATTAATAAACATGTCAGTGATAGCTAACTCTGGAAAGTCCAAAAACGTACGGTGGAAAAACTTAAGTGATAATTAGTTGTATAACTTTCAAAGCTTTTCTTTCAGGCATTATTATTTTATTTAAGTTGTTTCCATATGTTTTTATCTATGGTACTGATCAAATAAAGCAGAATGGGTTATTTTTTCATTTCTGGAATATAGTTTAGATTCTTAGATTGGGAAAGCTATTCCTTTATTAATACATATACTTATTGTACGGATTTCATTTAGGATACTTGGAACATTTGGATTCTTTTAGCAGACACATTCCAAGGCATCCGTCAATTTCAACACCAACTTCTTCAACTCTTTGTTTACTGTAAGGCTGTGCATCTCGTATACTCCTTCAATGGGCTATTACACACAATTACATCCGGTAAATATTATATTCAAGTACTTAATGCTCTTCAAAAGCTAAATTTATGTCATGTCTACAATAAAAATCAAATTAGAGATTTAAAGTAAAGGTAAAATGGCACATATTTTTGCTTACCTATGTCGAAGAGATATTGAATTACGATGACGGTAAATTTATTTTTTATTGAATAATCCTTGTTGAGATTTTTATGGAAGCAAGGTAATTTTGTAAGAGCAGACGAAAAAACACTTGTTGCTGGCAGAAACTTTATTGAGCGACTGTTGATAGTTAAAAAAATACACCACATAATTTGCTAAAAGCAATAATGTCAGCAGTTTTTAAATTTTCGACGAATTAAAAACAAACGAATCTGCTATATGTTTAGAATCATTCATTAAAACAAATAAAAGCATAAATGTTTTCTATTCCTTTAACAATTCTTAAGGATCAATGAATTAAATTAATTATACTCCGGGTTCGAATGTCCGCCGTGAGTTATCATACTCCTTGTTATACACAAATTTTTGACTTACTGGAGTTTAGCACGTTGGCTACTCTGAATTGGGTAGTAGAAAAATACAAACATAGTAGTATTAAATATAATTTCAAACTGATGCAATATGGGGGAAATCTAGTATTTCCGAAGATATCTACCCACTATTCTTAGAAATAGTATAGGTTTATAAAATAAATGTATAGAACCTAACAAAGACATAATTTATTGCAGAGTTGAAGGGCGATTCAAACTAGTTTCTCATTAAAAACAATTTACTTTTCGCAAACTTATATATCATTTGCCTACTATAGAAATTCAGCAATATATGTATAGTATTCCAACACTACATGTACAGGGTATTCGCGTATATTTTGACCCCTACCTACAGGGGTTATTAAGAAAGTTAGGAAAAAAGTTGAAATACAAAAGTTGTTTGGTTTTTCACGTATTATCTTTTGGCTAGGTCGAAAAAAATTGAATGTCGTAAATTTGAGGAAATCAATTGAACATAATATTTTTAAATGGGACACCCTGTATAATTTTACACGATCGGGTAAACATTTTTTTCCTGATTTCAAAAATATATATTTTGTTGACATTTGCACTTGACAGTTTTTGAAATATTCACAGCGAGTACAATAAAAAAATGCAAAAAATATAAAGAACTAAAAATATTTATCAGTAGAAACCATTGAATTTAAAACGACAGGAAGGAGGGTACGCTCTATCGGCCACAGTAGAAAACGGGACGGAAGCGGCCATCTTGAACGGCCAAGTGTGACTCATTTATTGTTGACTATTGATAGTGGTTGTGTTTGTAAAAGTGCCTAAAACGAACGGTTATGGTTAGTTGTGCAGCTTGTGGTTGTTCTAAAACCACGAAAAATAAAAATTTTGGGAGTTACATTTCATAGGTGTGTTATATTCTTTCGTTTAATTTACTTATATTTATATATTGATGCATTTCAAAAGATTTGATTGTAAACATCATTAAATGTCAAAATCATTGTCAAAACAGCAAGCGAGGCAGATCAGTAGCGTAACATAGGTACATGAGGTTTGGGTAGGTATTTTTAGTGTAAAATGTTTCCAAGTAAACAAAAATGTATATTTTTTGTTCAAATTCACCAAAACTTTGTTATATTTGTTACGCAAATAGTATTGTTGTGAAAAAAGTGTTAATTTCTCCACTGAATATATTTATTCCACTGAGTAACCTTTCAAAACGGTACGCCACTGCCATACCGGATACAGCCTTCCGCCATTTGCAACAGCCATTCTGGACGCATATTCATGTAATAAAGGCTCCTTCCTGTAGTTTTAAATTCAATGGTAGAAACCAACAGTAATAAAAAATATTTAACGATTTTCGATGTAACCTCCTTGGTTATTTAAACATTTTCTAATATTTTAATTTTTTAATATTTTTTTTATGATTTATTGCAAACATTAAATATTAAAGATTTCGAAAACTGTCAGTGCAAATGTCAAAAAATATATATTTTTGAAATCAGGAAAAAAATGTTTACCCAAGCGTGTAAAATTATACAGGGTGTCCCATTTAAAAACATTATGTTCAATTGGTTTCCTCAAATTTACGACATTTAATTTTTTTTTTTTCGACCTAGCTAAAAGATAGGACGTGAAAAACCAAACAACTTTTGTATTTAAACTTTTTTCCTAACTGTCTTAATAACCCCTGTAGGTAGGGGTCAAAATATACGCGAATACCCTGTACCTAGAAGATTTTTAAAACTCGAAAACAAAATACTCTCAATTAATACTTTGAAAGTGTAGAGAATTTAGTAGAATGGTCTTCGAGAAATCGGCAACTGAATTTGAAAAAAAAAGAAAGGAAAAAGTTTGTTTAATTATTTATTTATTAATACCTACTAGTGAATTCAATAAATGTTGCTGTTTCTAACAAATTCAAAACCCAATTTCTCGTAAATCAGTCGGCCAAATTTAAACTTGGGCACTTTATTGAATAATTACAATACCTTTAAAATGGATGCTATTCAACACGAACCTACTATGTCATTTAATTTTTTTTGAGAAGGGGCTCCTGTGTGGCTGTATCTGTTTTAAAATGTGAAGTTTTTACTTCGTGGAAAAGAAATTCACGTGTCTTACCAAATTCATATATTTTGTTTTTAGGACATAAAAAGCATTTCGTTTTAAATGATACACTCTATATATTTAAAGAAAATATGCACTTAGAAGAAATGTCCCTTGCAAATATGAATGTGGAATATTTCAAATTCTAGGCCAATACCCTGTGACACCCGCCCCAATAGGTTTAGAACATGCTCGTCCCTTTGTTAACCAAATTACTACTGTACGGGTGCTTTGCAGCTTACCTACGCATTTGTTAACCATTTTCCCCCTCAAAGTCATGATCATTATGTTATTTGCGTCGACCTTGCCTCATCTAATTAAAACACAAGCCAATTAAAACTTAAAAGTGTAACACTCCGAGAATAAAGTCGCTGATTGACGCTTTTTGATTTTTAAATTCCCATTATATCTACAAAGTCTTTTGATGTTTAATGATCGGGTAATTTATCATGGCTTTTTATAGTGAAAGTGTTATTGTTAGGAAGTACAAAATATGTATGCGTCGTTAATTAGTATTTACAGCTTGTTTGAAACGGGTGTATTATATACAGGGCGCCCTATTTCTTGACCCGTTGCATGGGTAACTTTTTTATTAGTAGAGATACAAAAACGCTTAAATGAGCAAATTAGTGCAGTTTCGTATTAGTAATTCTACGGTAAGGCGAAAAATTATATACGGGGGAAGGTTGAAAAGTTATTGACAAAAAACGAAAAATCCAACTTTTCTATTATCCCTCGTAGCTCGTTCATTTGAAGAGTTAGAGAAAAATGCTTCACATGTTTTTTGCAGTATTTTTCATGTAAAATGACATGCACTTGCTACTTTTTATATATCTCTTAAAATGGTTGAGAATCACAGTAAAATATATTTTTTTTAAATGTAATGGATAGGTGGCTGTGACATTAACCGAAAGTCCCCTTTTTTCTCTTTCAGATGATATAACATAGTCCATATTTTATCCTTACAAAAGTAATAATAATCGTTGTTTTTAAAGAAAGTTTATTGTCACATCAAGAATGCTATGGAAATAAAACAAAAAATAAGATTCCTGATATTTTTAAAAACGTCTAGTTGGCATTTAATTATTGACAGATCATAAGTGACATTTTTAGTTTTTGTTAAGTAGTTTATTGTTTATTATTAATACTGCATACAAAATAATAGTGTTGCAAATATGTACACCAACGAAGAGAAAAATGATATGCTATTTTGTTATTATAACCAAAATCGAGATGCACAAGCTGCAGCGAATCTTTATTTTTAAACTTACATGGAACGAAGACAACCCCATCATAGAATATTTAGACAGTTGGAAAATAATATACGATTATACGGTTCTTTTTCAAAGCCTAAGGATGAAAGAAACTTCAATGAAGACACTGAAATAAATGTTTTGGCTTATGTAAATTTTAAACCTGATTCTTCAACTGCAGAAATTGCACATCACTGCAACACTTCCAAGGAAACTGTAAGAGCTATTTTAAAAGGTAACAATTTAAAGCCTTATCATTATTCCATATGCAATACTTTATATCCAGCTGATAATCAAAGAAGGATGACATTTTGTCGATGGTACATTTCAAAATGCGAAGAGGATCTAGACTTCTGGAAAAAGATTTTATTCAGTGATGAAAGTAGATTTACCAACAATGGTATTTTTAACCGCCATAATAACATAATGTGGTGCCGAGAAAATCCACATCTTGTTTCTGAAAGAAGAAATCAACGTCAATTTGGGATAAATGTGTGGTGTGGAATTTTTTGTGGCAAAATTATTGGCCATATTTTTACCTTCATTTTCTAAGGAATACTCTAACAGAGGAATATTTAAATGAATTACCACTTCATATTTTTAGAAATCTTAAATACTTCCAACACGATGGAGCATCTGCGCATAATTCCCGCGAGGTAAAACAATATTTACATGAACAGTTTGATAATGTTATAGGAAATAGAATGGATATCGACTGGCCAGCGCGAACACCTGATTTGACCCCCTTAGATTTCTTTCTTTGGGGGTTATTAAAAGATAAAGTTTATGTGACAGCTCCTCTAGATATAGAGGATCTAAAAGTCAGGATTCAAGATGCAATTAGAAGCATACATGGACATACAATAAATAATGTTTTAAGAAGTATCCAGAAACGTTGCTTACTATGTATCCAACAGGATGGTGGTCATTTCGAACATTTACTTCAATATAATTAATTAATTAATAATTTCTGTTCTCAAAACATTCTTTTGTTCCATAATCCATAGCATTCTTGATGTGACAATAAACTTTCTTTAAAAACAACGATTATTATTACTTTTGTAAGGATAAAATATGGACTATGTTATATCATCTGAAAGAGAAAAAAGGGGACTTTCGGTTAATGTCACAGCCACCTATCCATTACATTTAAAAAAAATATATTTTACTGTGATTCTCAACCATTTTAAGAGATATATAAAAAGTAGCAAGTGCATGTCATTTTACATGAAAAATACTGCAAAAAACATGTGAAGCATTTTTCTCTAACTCTTCAAATGAACGAGCTACGAGGGATAATAGAAAAGTTGGATTTTTCGTTTTTTGTCAATAACTTTTCAACCTTCCCCCGTATATAATTTTTCGCCTTACCGTAGAATTACTAATACGAAACTGCACTAATTTGCTCATTTAAGCGTTTTTGTATCTCTACTAATAAAAAAGTTACCCATGCAACGGGTCAAGAAATAGGGCGCCCTGTATATTTTTTATACAAATTAGAGAGATTGCTTCCTGAACTTTTATGTGACTATAAACTAAATACCTATATATTTCAATTTTTCAAGCAGTGACTTGTTTCTTTGTGAAAATGCTGTCATTAACAATTCTTATACTCATTCCTCAATTATTATTATGCGCGGCAGTACCTGTTATACAGGGTTCTTTTTCATTTTGAAACTCGTAGCTAATTAGAAAAACTGTTAATTTTTACCAAATACTAAGAAAAATACTTTCCACTGACGAAATAATGCTGTCAAACGTGGCTGTTGCTAACAAAAAACAGATAGCGTTTCTCTGATCTTCGAGCTTTTGAATTTTGACGAAACTTTGTCACATATACTAATTATAATACATCTCTTAGTCCTTTTTCTTTTGTCAATATCTGTACCTATAAATAAACAGACAAATAGTTAAAGAAACTTTAAAGCTTTAGAAGCTTCAGAAGAATTAAACAAATTTATCATTAAATGCCTTCGAGATGTAATTATTATTTTTTGAAAAACAATCTTTTAAACTCACTGTATTATTTTGCTCATTGATAATTGCTTATCGCAATAATTTATTCTTTAAATGTTCGTCTCCTGCACTTTACGGGTTAAAGGTTTTAATATTGAACATCTAAAGATATATAATAAGACATATAATAAGTGAATCCTGGTGCATTTTATATATTAAAAGATAAAAAGATATAATACTTTATCAAAATATTTCATCATATTCCTCATTTTGCATTTTTAAATTTGATACACTGCTAGACATAAATTTACCTTAATAAATTTAAAATGTGGTTGCAAGTAGCAAAGATTAATATAATATGTATCCACAATGCAAGTTAGACATTCCTCCCTTGCAAATTCTATACCTAAACGCAAAACCTTCAAACTGAATTTATCCTAAGCGAAGAAGATTATCCAAATGAAAAGACTATTCTTTAAGTGTTGAAAACTGTTCCTCTTTATAAAGTCAATCAATTTCGTCCAAGGTTTTCTAAATACTTTTTACTGTCCGTTAATATAATTATCAAAAATCTTTCCACTATTTACACTATTGTTTAGTGTCAGAAATGATTATTGCTAACAATAAACATAAAGGGCGAGTTTGTAAATTCACCGATGGATCCAATGATGTCATCAAAAACTACTTCATTCTCTCTTCTTCAAAATAGATGGAAAACATCTGATAAAACCCATCAATAAATTTAAAAATTCGTCCATACTGTTTCTCCGATTTTCTGTCTTTAATTGTTTGACGAAACTTTGTCTGAATTCAATAAACCATTTCAAAGCTACAAACATAATGGTCTCTCAAGTGGCATATTTAACACCTTGCATCTCTGTAACGAAATATTTTCGGATTCATATTCATTGGAATCATTCATTAGTACTAAGTTACCTAACGTAACTACCTTCTCTTCGACATCCTGTATAAGACAATAAAGCAATACCCCGCAGGCTTGAATTTTTAAGGACCAATTCTTTATCAACTCTACATTTTCCCACTTTCCAAACTTTCGTCACATTAGTAATAAAGTTGTACGAATTTCTCGAATTTAACTTGGGCTTCGTGAATTGACACACAAACAAAAGAAAAACTTGAGCCGAATGGTTTCCTCTTCACAGTTAATGTCTGATTTTTAACATCCCTAACAAAATTTGGTGCCTTTAACGATGCAATCTCACGCTTCCTCAAAGGCCAATAATATTTTGAGACACCAACACTCAGCTTTAGTATCTTTGTCAAATTCATAAAAACACCGACACCGGAGAATATCTTTAACATCCAGCTAAAACCTCAGTCATCCGCTAGCATGTTGGCGGCTAATATTTTATGGTACATCATTAAATGAACGGGAATCAGGTTTACAAGCTAGCATAAATAATGAGCTGTAAAAATAAAAGTAACGATTTTCAGTAGAGTTGAATTGGAACAGAGGATGTGGTCCTATCACCTAATATTCTTTTTTAACCATTACGACAAAAAGGATCAATCAATAATTGGGTTTTTAAACTTACTTTTCTCCGACTAAAAATAAATTCTCCCGTACAAAACATATAAAGCTTGTTCGGAAAACAAAAACATTTAGATGATATTTAGAAAAAATCCTTATTTCATTGCTCTTTTTCTGCTGTGCTGTGAGATTTTTAAAATTGCTACTAAGGGCGGCAATGAAAGCAATACTACAAATAATTACATAATAATATCATGCCACTTGCAGCATTTTCTGGTGAAACCGATATACAGCAGTTCTATTTATATTAAGTTTTATTAATACCAAGACTAGTTCATCGTAATCATCAATGATAACAGCGTTTTTGAAAATATTAAGGTATACTTATGAAAGTTACCTTAAAGTTTGACGTGTAACCCAAAAAACGGGGTAGAAAATAGCATATTCCACTTGAAATAAGCGAGTTGACACCAACCGGAAGTCGCCCCTCAATGCCAATATTTTTAATCGATGGAAGATTGCGAGAAACCCGTTGATAAAAATTTTCAGAATTCCAGTATGTGTAATATTCTACAAATGGCTAATTGAAGGTCGACGTTGTACACCATGTATATAAATCACATGTGAACATCATAGGAGTCCTCTGCTTCGAATGCAGATACTAAGGTGTAGTTTATAATAAAACTACTCCATAGATGTTAAAGATATTTGCCTCACTTCACATATGATATTCATTACTCACCCTCTTGATCAATGAATTTTTCCGAAAAAAATTACAGAACTACTGTATAAAATTATAATTCGCTTAATTTCGAAATATAAGAACCACATGGCATTTACTGGTGAATCGGAGAAGACCTGTAACTTGGTGGGGAAGTAATTTTAGGGGTATGTTAAACTTTCCTTTCCCATGTTTAAATTTTCCAGTCAAATTGTTGACTCTGTAGACCTACCTATATCCTTATATTCTTACCTACACATACATGAAAGGCATTTTGTGTAGTTTAATAAATTTTTAGGTTAGGATTGTGGGTTAAATATGATTTATGCATTTTAAAGAAAATCTCTTATTAAAATACTCATGTGGAAAGCATAGGACAGTAAATGTTTAATAGCATGGCCTGTCCATGTTGTGTAAGATATTAATTGAATTTTACTGTTTTGCATAAAGCTATTATTATATACTCCATTTAGCACAATTACTCCATTAAGTTGTGAACCGTTAGGAAATTAATTATAATTAACCGTTAATAGCTAAAACAATAAACATGTTAATGGTGAGTACAATAATTATAACAACACACGACTCCACCGACTTGCTTGGTGAAAGGTAAAATTGTAACAAGACCAAAGTGATTTAAGAGAAAATTATGGAAGATCGTGGCACGAATTCAGATCTGTACGTCATCCGTTCATCTAATTTTAAAATTGCTACATTGACAGGAACTCTTAAAGATATGAAACCAATAATGTACCAATATGATCGACGAAAATATCAGGGTAGCTTTAGTTGCTTTTGCTGATTTATCAATGTTTACGAATCAGATCTACATGTTATATGCTTCTAAATTTTTTTCGGTTATTAAATGTCGGTCTATTTCCGCGACTAAAGTCAATCATCGACGCCAGGAGACGAGCAACCCCCAACCTGAAAATTTTACCGAACCCCCACTTATATAGCGGGGTAGGGATCTTTTAGTTGCCTATCTTTTCATAGACAAGGTATTTTCAGCTTTATATCCTATCCAAGGGATGGTACGTTTTTTTACACAAACCTCGTCTAAGTTTGCATAGCTTGTCAATTCACTGGCGTATAGGCCACTAGAAGATGGCAGGCGGGTCTACCCTGCATGGTCCTCAAAACTTTTTTAATTGTACCATTTGTATTGTTATTTCAAGTAGTATTTAGTTTTATAATTAAAATACCATTGTATTTGACATAACTAATTGCAGTTGGAAATTTACAGTTGGGAGTATTAAGTATAGATAATATTTATGCATAAAACTGAGTAATAGTAATTCTACATTTTTTTAACCGTAGAAAATTTCTGTCAGACTAAAAGCGAACCGCTCCAGTTAGGTACTAGTTATTATTACCTTTAGTTATGCGTCAATATATCTACCATCATCCTTAAAAGCTATTTTTTCTATTCATTTAAATCGCGCAAATACAATGTAGGTACATGTATCTATTACTTTGAATGTGTTATATATATATCTATCAGTTATTATATGCAATAAAATGAGATACAGCATTACAATAAAAATAATGGTAGTAATTTAGAAACAAAAATAAAGTAGCGTAATTTTCTATTTTATTGTAAATAACACCAATAATAATATTAATGGATTATATAAAAAACAAAAAGACCTACAGAGTGTATTTTTATATAGATATCTAATGAGCTGTAGCATATTATGTAGCTTTTATTTTATCTATCCATCTATCCTAGTTTTTCTTCCTCTATGAATTCGATCGATCTTGCTTTAGCATATTTTTCTTTGTTACCACAATATTCTGTTGTCCCAAATTTCCTTCTCTCAGGTTTCACTCCTTCAACAATTTACAAATTACAAGCCGTCTCAGACATGTTTCTCCTTTTAGCCATGGATCCTGTAATTAAACAAAATATATGAGACATTTCTCGATAATCACAAAGCAATTCAGTTTTTGACACAAATAGGTATGTGTTTTAAAAGCAGTGGGACGATGTCGTTATACAGTGTGTTTCAAATTGGATGTCATAATATTGTTATCTTGGAACCCGCTAGAGATAGTGATTCCTATCAAGGAAAAACATCAAGGCTAACATGATTAGTTTTTGATATATTTGAAAAAAAAATTAATTTGGGCAATTCGTTTTTGTAAAATTTAGGGCGACACTTTCTCATAGTAACATTTTATGCTATAGAATGGTATAAACAGTTTTTTAAGTAACTTTTCGTCTCTTCGCAGAACCATCAAAACTTAATTTTTTCTAATACGGCCCTTTTAATATTTTTTGCATCACTCGACAATCTTTTCCATTGTGCGTTCAGTTATGTATCATATACTATAGTACATGATAGTATATGTATAACAAATTAACAAAAATAAAGAAGCATGAACAAAACAACAATAAATTGAAAAATAATAATAATCAGTTAATGATACAATAAATAAACTATATCAAACGATACATCATTGAACTTGTAAGGAAAAATTCACTCGAGTGACTCGAAAATATTAATGGAGCCGTAATTACAAAAATGAAGTTGATGATGGTTCTGAAGAGACGAAACGTTACTTAAAAAACTGTTTACACCATTCGATAAAGCGTAAACAGTTGCTTTAGAAAAGTTGAAAGTTGCTTGTCTTTTTTTTAATATCTCCATCAAACAAACCTGACATTTTATAAAAACAATTGTTAAAAATGTCGATTCTTTCAAAAATCTCAAAAAATGAGATTTTGTTAGCCTTGATTTTTAAAGGCATATTATTGGTCACCAAATTACGAAACTTTGCACCAATTTAACCTAATCTCTATCTCTAACGGTTTTCAAGATACCAATGTTATTGCATTTAATTTGAAACACATTGTAGGTATAGTGGATATTCTAACGAATTTAAATGAATAAAACGGTTGATTATTGCAGCTATAAAGATAAGAGGTCTTTGCGTTTTAAAGTGGGTTGTTTTTTACCTGCAAATCTCAAATGTAAAATTTATGACAGGGGACATATTGTAGGTATAAAACACAAGTATTTATAATAAAAATGGTTACATTTTCCTTTAAATAACACTGGAAAAAGCTGCGAGTCAAGTGAGCTCAAGTGAATCTGAAGAATATTTTGGAGTTTCCAACATGATTACTATGTCACTAGTAAATCTAAATTTAACTGAAATTGTAGTACAGGGAATGGAATGGCAGGTCATAGGGTATATGAAACATCTTCAACATACTCAGAAATATCCAATAAATCTCCAAGACAGTAATGCATAATTAATCGTTCTGCGTTCTTTTGGGGTACAAGTGAAAAACTCCCGATGATGTTATATTACCTTTCGTATCTTTATTCATCTATTAAATATTTTGTGACTGAGTTTTTCTCGTTACTACAAGAATTAGTTTATTGTAAAGTTAAGTTTGTTTTTTAATTAAATGCATTACTGTTCCACCTTTATGTTTAACTACCTTCTAGATTATTTGCAATACCTAATCGCTGTTATCGACAATCATTGTGTCGGTTACAAACGAACATTTGTCTTCTCTCGTGCATATTAGATTTATAATAATAGAAGTATTAAACCCTGGGGTAAAATAAACACCGAATACTACAAATGAGTCACGTACGTCATTTAACCACAGGAAATTCGCGTTTATGCACAAATGGACATTACCCAGCAATTTTTCAGTGTATGCGTGAGGTGATTATGGACTGGTAACTCGTAATCAGAAGACCATAAGCAGCTGCACATAATATATAATGAAATTGTTTAGAAACATGTTTCGGGGTTATGGTAATATAATGTGTTCGATGAGTTACTAAAAAGTGACGTGTCGATTTACTGAATTAATGATTTTTTACGTGACTTGGGTTTTTTCCGGATTTATTGATATTGGGTTTATTATTTGTACGAAGGGATGGATTGTGATTGGCCGTTTCCACATAAATATTTTAGTGGCCATATTTGCATTCCTTAGTCGATTTGCAAAATGTTTGTAGTAAATATATTCAAATGAGTTGTCACTTGCTAGAGTATTTATGAAAAAAATAATAATACATAATAATATGTAAAAGATTTATACAGGGTGTCCACCTAGTGCGCGTAAGTCCAATATCTGGGTTAATAAAAGAGATAACTTAATTTTTTTTTCTACAGGGTTGTCTAATATCCCGTGCTGCACAAAATGAAAATATATTTACATATTCAGGGTGTTCAGTTTTTCCTGGACAGGTACCAACTTTGTTTTTCTAAATGGAAATATATATTTTTTATTGCTTTTTCGAACTAAACCCTTGATTTTAGTAGGACTTTCATCAGCCTTCCCTATACCTAACTTAAACTGTTTTTGAAATATTGACGGGTGAATATTGACATTTTTGCAACTTTGACACCCTCTAAAATCTAAACGGTTTGAGATCAAGCAAAACGGTTTGCACATTCCTATCTTAACTTTTCATAAGCTATCGTTTGATACTAATTTCAAATTTATACAGGAATAAAAAATTTTCAAAATTTTCAGAAAATTTTAAATTTTTGGATAATTCTGAAATTAGTACCAAACGATAGCTTATGAAAAGTTAAGATAGGAATGTGCAAACCGTTTTGCTTGATCTCAAACCGTTTAGATTTTACAGGGTGTCAAAGTTGCAAAAATGTCAATATTCACCCGTCAATATTTCAAAAACAGTTTAAGTTAGGTATAGGGAAGGCTGATGAAAGTCCTACTAAAATCAAGGGTTTAGTTGGAAAAAGCAATAAAAAATATATATTTCCATTTAGAAAAACGAAGTTGGTACCTGTCCAGGAAAAACTGAACACCCTGAATATGTAAATATATTTTCATTTTGTGCAGCTCGGGATATTAGACAACCCCGTAGAAAAAAAAAATTAAGTTATCTCTTTTATTAACCCAGATATTGGACTTACGCGCACTAGGTGGACACCCTGTATATACACCCTCTGTTAATTTAAACAGTTACATTAAAAACCTGTACTTGTTTTTTAATTTTTAAAATGTATTCCAATTATTTATAATAGTTTTGATTTTATCTTCAATATTAAATGTTAATATTTAAGAAATGTCTCAGCAATATTAACAAATTGCTGATAGGTGCTTTGAGAGAAATATTTAAATTTAATAGTTACGTTAGACAACAGGGTGAGCTTGTTGGGAAATAGTTTCAAAACAAAAAGACTTGCCACAATCCCCAAAAGAAAGAAAGACGCAGTTATTGACTGATGCATGACGTTTCCGAGTTTTAGGTGTAGCTTTTTTCATCAAGTTTGAGCGCACTTAACTTTTATATTGTATTATTTAATTTAGGTTATAGATCCGCAACTTTTTAAAATAATATTACAATACACCATAACAATAAACAACGACCCTGTTTATATTAATATTTTATTTCAGTAGAAATATAAATGATATTTTTAAAACCATTAATAATAATAACACAGATAATTTAAAATAAATATTTTTATTTAAATTGGCTACTATAACTAAAAATATTTGTATACAATGGTGAAGATATGAACTCATCAAACACAATTGTTAATCTTATAGTGGTTGTGGTTTATATTTTTTATCAATTTCTCATAACTGACTGCTTATGGAGTCATCATTTAAATGTGCTGAGATAGGACGACATGAATCATTTTCTCTGAAATATTGAAATATCGGTACTACATGGGTAGATACTAACTACTTTGCGGATAAGTGACTTAGTTATCACTAGTTCTGTTATTTTTATGACTGAATAGGTTAAAATTGGATTATTCTGGATTCATTATTGGAAAATATGCAGAGATAGAAGACAGTAATAATTTGTTTTTAGATATAAATACATATTTATTGATAAATCCCTATTTTAGTCAATATTCAGACAATTTAGATTTGCTAAAAAGTGATGCATATTGTAAATACTTATTTTTTATCTCGTCATCGTCATTTTACTGATAGTCTGTTGGCTTTCAACCATTGTGAAAGGTCTCGCTGCTTATTCCGCTTTGACGGAGACATAATAAACCCAAAATTTCGCAGTGTGATGTGGTGGATAACTGGATGACCACCAGAGACATCACGTGCTGTCTATTAGTAAAGTTTTTCAAATTGTAGTATTTTCGAAGTGGCTCCTATGTAGACTAGATGGCATATGGCATTTGGTAAGAATGGATGATATCCTGTTCCTGTTGCTAAGTACCACAATTCATTAATACAAAATTGTAACTTAGTTTGTGTCGTGAAGAACAATTGAAATGTTCTTTAAAGTGTAAAGTAGTGTCAGCAATTTACTAGATATTAGTTACGTATGGTTGATGGTTGATAATACAACAAATCTGGGTCGCCTTAATAAACATAAACGAATTATTGGTTCCTCCTTAAAAATACAATTTAATATTAGTTTCGTTAGGTCACACTGTAGGTACCGGGTGGCCAAATTTGCTTGCTATTATAGGACAACTCGAGAACTAAGAGAGATACAAAAAAATTAACCCGCCTCCTTTCTCTAGCTCTTTTTCTTAGACAAACTTAATGCCAAAATGCAAAATGGCCCATCTTCTTTTATTTTTGAGATATTAGCGAAAATTAGATTTTTCAAATTTTCGATGCCTGCACATATCTCGGTTATTTTAGATATTAGAAAAAAACAACTTATATGTTCTTCAGTCACTTTTTTAATAGGAATGCAGTGGCGTAGACAATATATTAATAACTTTATAAAATTTCGAGTTATGACATAAACTTTTATTTTTTTAAATGAAAATCATAATCGGCTATGATTTAGTTAGAAAGATAATTTTTTTCTCTTTTCAGCGATATATATATATAATATGTGTGGTTAATTTATTCGACTTAACTATTTTTTATAGAATCTTAGAATTTTTAAGGTTATTAATAGCTCCCATTTCGTTTTCGCGTAGTAGACGTATATCTTTTGTTTGAAATTTAAGTATTGAGAGTTCTAACTGCATTTATCACTTTGTGTCTGTAATTTATACCGCTTAGGTATAATAAATAATTGATCTGCCAATAGTTGTTTCCTAGAAATTTTTGAATATTTTTAAATTTCAAGAATGGCATTTCAAAATTATGAAATTTCGACATGCTGGGAATTATATAAAAAACAATTATTACTGTGAAGTTACGCCCACTATGCCAAAACAAAATGGCAGCTATTAATAACCTTAAAAATTCTAAGATTCCTTAAAAAAATAGTCAAGCCGAATAAATTATCCACACATATTATATATAGCTGAAAAGAGAAAAAAATTATCTTTCTAACTAACTCCATTCCTTTTAAAAAAGTGTCTGAACATATAAGTTGTTTTTTTCTAATATCTAAAATAACCGAGATATGCGCAGGCATCGAAAATTAAAAAAATCGAATATTCACTAATATCTCAAAAACAAAAGAAGATGGGGCCATTTTGCATTTCGGCATTAAGTTTGTCTAAGAAAAAAAGCTTGGCAAAGGGGGGTTAATTTTTTTGTAACTCTCTTAGTTCTCGAGTTGTCCTATAATAGCAAGCAAATTTGGCCACCCGGTACATATAGAAACTATGCATAGAAAATGTAACAGAGATTACATTAGCGAAAACTGGTTTAAGATGACCGTAGGTATTCGCATCAGAAAAATTACTAGACATTCATAAATTTTAATGACATTTAAATACCATGAATTACTTAGATTAGTAGACGGAATAAGACCAAGAAACTGTACGTTCATCGAATAACTATTTTTAACGGATACTCCATTTCAAAGAGTAAATAAATACTGGTTCGACGTGAGCTAAGAAACGGTAAAATTGAATTAATTTAAATAATTTACGGGAATTAATAATTTACGATGGTGTAGGCATAATAAGAAATCAGTAAGTAAGCACCACCTTATGAGCCTCAAACTGTTGTTTTAGAATAACAACTGACATAGTCCGACCATCAAAGGTAATTTCAGTCATACAAAAAAGAAAACATAAAAGAATCCTACGACAGAGAGTTCTTGCAGAAACTTTACATTGCAGTTGCTTTGACAAAATTGTCAAAGCGAAAGTTTATTTAGCAGTACAATAATTAATCTAAATGAATGAAAATTCTAACACTGTAAGTTGAACTGCCTACGACATTATCTGGTAGTATTATATGACGTCAACGTGTGTCACCCAATTGCACGGATGCGTGGGCAATGCTAGCTTCCGATCGTCCAGTCATAGAGCGCTAATAATTGATCTCATCATGTTGGATAAAGCTTAACATCAGGATAATTTTTAGGGCGCATTTTACTCAAATTCAAATTTTCAGATGGAAACAGCTTCCTTTATATACAGAGGGTTGGAGAAAGAACGGATTGAAATACTTATGATGGTTGGTTACGGGGATAGAAGGACAACTGCAACAGAAGTGTGTGAGCTGTTTAATAATACTCATCAAGATCGACCACCAATTGTGCGTTCAACAGTGAGTAAAATTATTAGTAAATACAGAGAATATGGTCACCAAGATTTACCAAGATCAGGTTGTACCAAGATTGGTAAAAATACTCAACTTGACGTTTTATTATTAGTTCAAGAAAATCCCCATGTTTGTACCCGCCAAGTTGCCGCAACCATGGACATAAATAAAAGTTCTGTTCGCAGGATTTTACTTAAACATAAATAATATCATCCGTACAAGGTAACACTGGTTCATGAGCTTTCAGAAGACGATTTTGATCGTAGAGTACAATTTTGTGAAATCATGCAGGAACGTTGCAATAACAATACCATCTTAGTAAAAAATATTATTTTTCTGATGAGGGCGTTCTGATGAGGTTATTTGGGGCGTTCCAGAGTTTTGAACCTCACTGTATTATAAATATCTTTGTATGTTCTAAAATTTACATTTGGTGCAAGACAAAGGCTTATTCATTAACTAATATGGATAAGGTTAATGAATGTGGACCTGGATAATACGAAAAATGTATATTTAGATTTATAGTAGGTAATATTTTACAACCTCAAATGCTATGTTTTTGCAGCAGCAATCAGAATTAGGTGTTTTGTTTCGGAATTTCATCTTCAATATTTTTATTTTCTATGTATTTAATTTCTTTGACTGGATACTCGTTTATTAATTAAATTACAGCTTATTGTTACATTTTCCATAGTCAAATCTAATTATACTGTTGATCTTGGCTGATATTCTTAAATTACTTTCCTTCTTAAAGTTCACTGACGTTTTTTCCAATAAAGTCCACGGAAAGAAGAACAAGAACAAGGTAAGGTATTATTTCCAATAAATTTTTTTCTTTTCTTTATTAGAGTTATTTTAACATTTTTATTTTTTCTGTTAAGTTAGTTTTTTACAACTTCGACTTTTTATCTTTGTTTATTACTCTTAAGTTTTCCCAGTTTTGCATTTTGCTATTTGAAGTTTTTATTTCAACTTCTCCACACAAAAGTACTTTAGATACCCTTATACCTTAACTTTTAAAATGTTCATATTTTTAATATTAATAAGCTTATCTGCCGTATTTTCAAAAACTATCCTCGTAAGACCTCGTGAGTCTACCACTTCAAGAGACTTAGAATATGAACAATTGCTGTTACTTCTAAGGCAGCTGAAATAAGACAGTCGGGTTGGATTAAAGGCAATTTAAAATTGATGCCTTTCTATTTTAGTTGACTGTCTGCCACTTATAAAATATATTTTTATAGAATTTATTCGAGTTCTGTTTATAGTGCATACATATTTATATCTTTATACTCATATTATCTGAACTTTATCCATCTGAAATGCAGGTTAAATTTTATAGAAATTCGACAAAATCTCTTGTGCACCAACTTAATGTATACCCCAGCAGTTTGATATTCGTTATCTTTGTATTGAATATTAGTTTTAGGCTTTCATACCTTGTTAATTTACAATGTAATAAGTATAAGGTTCAAAATCCTGGAACGCCCCAAATAACTTTCAAAATATTGTTTTTTTGCAAAAACGCTCAGACACGTCAATTTTTTATTCTACTTTTCTGTATTTTTGAGGTATTGATTTATTTGTACATTTTTTTTTAATGGCAACCCCAATTTTTTATTCGGAATTCATGAAAAACACATTTTTTTACGTATGCTTTGACTAAAAACTTTACAGAAAAAAACCTTTATAGGGTTACAGAAGAAATTTATCGATATAAATGCAATTTACAGTTAAAAAACCTACAAATGTTCTCTAAATTTAAACCGAGTAGGTTCTGGAATATATTGAAACCAAACACTATCATTGCTTCATATAATGTCAAAATTTTAATTTGTTTAACACGTAGCAAAATTTAAATCCATAATTTTGGTATTTCATTGTTATTATTTTATTGTTTATCTCGTATTATTCATGTAATAATGTCTGTTTCGGAGAAAGAACGGATTGAGATACTTATGATGGTTGGTTACGGGGATAGAAGGAGAACTGCAACAGAAGTGTGTGAGCTGCTTAATAATACTCATCAAGATCGACCACCAATTGTGCGTTCAACAGTGAGTAAAATTATTAGTAAATACAGAGAATATGGTCACGCTTATAGGTCGTGATTTACTAAGAACAGGTCGTACCAAGATTGGTGAAAATACTCAACTTGACGTTTCATTATTAGTTCAAGAAAATCCCCATGTTCGTACACGCCAAGTTGCCGCAACCATGGACATAAGTAAAAGTTCTGTTCGCTGGATTTTACTTAAACATAAATACCATCCGTACAAGGTAACACTGGTTCATGAGCTTTCAGAAGACGATTTTGATCGTAGAGTACAATTTTGTGAAATCATGCAGGAACGTTGCAATAACAATACCATCTCAGTAAAAAATATTATTTTTTCTGATGAGGCCACTTTTTGTCTTAATGGGTCCGTCAACAGACAAAATTGCCGCTATTGGGCAACACAAAACCCACGGTGGATGCAGGAATCCCACACGCAATTCCCTAAAAAAGTTAATGTTTGGGCGGGAATAGTAAAAAACAGAATTTTGGGACCATACTTTTTTGATGGAAATTTAAATGGGGAAAGATATTTGGAATTCCTAAGAATGTTATTGTTATTGGAATTCCTAAGAGTTATTCCCGACTTTAATTGGTTTATTTCCAAATGCGAATGATCCAAATTCAATTGATGACCAGATATGGTTTCAGCAAGATGGTGCTCCACCTCACTATGCTCTTCCTGTTCGTACTTACCTAAATGAAGTTTTTCCTAATGGGTGGATAGGTCGACGTGGTGCAATAGAGTGGCCTGCTCGCTCCCCAGACCTGACCCCACACGATTATTTTTTATGGCGCTACGTTAAAGGTCTAGTGTATGAGAGTAGGCCAGAAAATATTGATGAATTAAAAAACAGAATTCAGCAAGTAATAGAAGACATTCCGCCTGATTTTATCAATAATGTTCAAAATGAATTCATCTCTCGTTTAGCTCATTGTCAGACAGTCAATGGACAACAATTTGAGCATTTGATTTAATTGTAATATTATTGTAAGTAACCTAATTTTTGATATTTTGTTTCAATAAATTGCATTGCATTTATATCGAAAAATTTCTTCTGTAACCCTATAAAGGTTTTTTTTTCTGTAAAGTTTTAGTCAAAGATACGTAAAAAATGTGTTTTTCATGAATTCCGAATAAAAATTTGGGGTTGCCATTTAAAAAAAAAATATTTTTTTGCACCTCAGTGATATGTCACTGTACAAATAAATCAATACCTCAAAAATACAGAAAAGTAGAATCAAAAATTGACGTGTCTGAGCGTTTTTGCAAAAAAAAAACAATATTTTGAAAGTTATTTGGGGCGTTCCCGAGTTTTGAACCTCACTGTATATATTTGTCAGTTATATGGTGGGCTTTTTGTAAGCCATTTCTTAAAGTGCTTCTTAACGCCAACTTAAAATATGAGGTGCCTCTGCGTAGATGTGCTAAACGTGTACTTATATTTTTAAATCCAAGTGAAAATCCTGCATTCTATGTAGATAATCCCTAGCTAGCGATCCTTCTCACCAAGATAATACTTTAAATGTGTTTTATTTTGTGAAGTATCTTACGTAAACTCTGAGGTGAAACACCGTAAAAGGTTGAGGTGACAAAAACTGCATACTCAACTTGTGTGGATGAAAAGATGGAAGATTATGGGGTATTTTTCTTTCATATTTACTAATTGTTGTGAAAAAATTATATACTCTTTATTTCAACGGGTCATAATTGCTGCCTCTCAGTAAAAACTTAGTTATTCTTAACTACGATCCCCTGTTTATGCAATATTCTCTGACATAATGGTGCAACGATCTTAAATAAGGAGTAGGTACATTATGCACCTGTGGACATGAATACATTTCAAAACAATAACAGTTCGCTAAGCGGGTCAGTTGTTGATGCTCGCCATGTTCAGCAGGGCATTAAGACGTAGATTTGCTTGTGACAACGCTGAAAACCATCGGGATGCCATTAATATCAGTTACCTAATTAACCGGGAATATTAATCCACCTTTTGTTGATAGTTGTCAGAGATTAATTTTATAAAATAACTTGGGTGGCAGACTAATTATAGAGGATATTCAAGGTTTAAATCTGGTTCACTTCTAGTTGTTTTTTATGCTCTTAATGAAAACGAATTTTGTTTTTCCTTCTATAATTAGTTTGTCCGTGTTTACAACATAATTGGGTATTTAGTATAAAAATGTTATTTTGATGTATTGAGTATTTTATTGTTATAGCTAATAAATGTATATTTAGTAAATAAACATTTAAATAGAGTGAATACATAACATACTTAAGAAATACATTTATTATTTTCCAATTTAGTTAATGCCAATTAATTAAATTATTATTTTCTTATAGTAAACTTTAAACAGAAGGTACGCAACCTGATCATAATAGCAGCTCTAAGACTCTAATATTAACTCTGTAAGACATATTCCACATATTAGATATGTTTTATTAAACTTAATTAATATAGAATCACATACACAGTATGTAATTCCCATACGTTATAATATTTTTGTAATATAGATATCAATTTAATCAGTAAATAACACCATTCATGCACAATCAATCAATTTCGATTAGTGTATTGTAAAATGTGCCATTTAAAATAAATGTTTGTGCATTAGGGGAAAAGAACAAATTTTATGGAACACTCATCAATATGTATATATTTTATCAACAGAATTTTCACTAGCACAAAGAAAGGTAAATATATCTACTGCTAACAATATAAAAAAAAAAATAAAAATAAAGACTTGGCTAGTAGTTGCTCTCTTAGTTGTCCAAAAGTCATAGCAGATACTAAGGCCAACAGCGTCAGCGCCAAACATTTGATAGTCTTAGATAATTAGATTATATTGTTAACTCCTTGGTTCAATATACTTATATGATTCAGTTACTTATAAAAATGGTAGGTACGTACAATGTAGAGCAACTATATAGAGCGGAAACACCATTGTTATTTATAATTTATTCGCACTAATTAAAGACCGCTAAAAGTTATTGAAAAAACTTTCGAGTAACGTAGGTAAGGGACTCTCCAGCTTGGTGTTAACACAGTAAAATATTTTAATATATAAGAATACAAATTTGTGTTCTTAGGTATAACAAAAATGCAAATACTAAAAAAAACATAAATGATGTAAATAATTTCAATTATGTAAAAACAATAAAAAAACAAATTATTATTTAACTGTCAATTTTATTTTAAAATGAATTATAGTATAGTGGTTGAGTATTAATAGTCCATCGTGGGCTATTGTAACACAAACATCAATTTTCTGATGCTTAGGAAATGTAGTTTGCTCAGTGTTTTGAAGTTTTTTAAGACTTTTCAACATTTTTATAATTGTTTCACGTAAAATCAGTATACCACGTATCTTATCCCACGACATTGTTTTAAGGATTATAAAATATTTTATCATAAATCCAAATTGAGTTAGAAAAGAGAGACAAAGAAAATTGGCATGTAGAATTTTTAAACAGGATTTGTAATGCTTTCTGAAGATGTACGTAAACTGTAAACATTTTCTCCTCAAAGTACCATGCTATGAATGAAACTCTAAAATAACTCAGGCGTGCACATGTTTAATATTTTAGGTAGTCGTATAAATAAATTTACTGTCATCGCTTTTTTATAATTTTTTTCCGAGTTGGGTGCGTATCAAACTGAACATGCTTACATTGTTTAGATAATATTCTGAATGAATAATAATGTTAAGTATGTTGGATCCCATGCAAGTAAAAATATACTTTGGTATAAAATTAAACACAATGATGACAATCCAACTTATCCATCGTTTTTGTGAAGTAGACAGATTGTATTTACAAAATAAATTCAGTTCATAACTATGAAACGCAAAGTGTAATAATAGATTTATAATTTATTGCTGTTTTTTCTTTTTTTGATTAATCAACTGCACACACAGTTTTATTCATTGAAAAAATTACTGCCTACTGATCTACCTATTCTACATACTACCTACCTAACATACCTTCCGTACATAAACATAAAAATAACTGCAATCAACTGCTGACCAAATCCTTTGTAGAAAATACAAAACGGATTTATTCACAGATCAGGAAGCAAGAGTTAAATGAGCAAGCCATTGATTTTACGGGAATTTAACTACCATTAGAGCAATGTTAAATGCGCAGATTTAATACTAATCACTTTAATTAGAATTATTTTTCAGTTTTTCGTTTTTGTTATACGCTATTTCAGTAATAAGAGTGCATGGCATTTCCTTAGTTTTAATGAGCAATGAAATCTTTAAATTAAATTAGTTTACATATATAATTACGACTCCATGGAAGTAAATACAAGAGTGGTACTGTTATAGTACTAGAGGGAAACATTCTGTACATTTTTAGAATTCTTCTTTTTATGCCCTAACATTTGTCCATCTGAATGTAAATGAAAACATGGGATTGATTTAACACGGATATTTCTGTGAAATTATGAAAAAGCAGAAAGGCCTTGTATCCTAGGATTGGCAATATGTTTATTCTTTCTGCTTTTGAGCTATATCTACGCTTCTTTGATAAAATTGGCGTAGAATTAAAAATCTATACACATACACACCAGACAGTTTTTTTGGGATATTCCATTTGAAATTAAAGGATGTAAATAAAAATGTAATTATTTTTGGAAAACTAAAATTACGATACGGATAAATTACAGGAGATATATGGAACAGAGTGGGACTCTACAGACTGCTCTATTTTCAGGAAATTTACAGGGCCTCTGAAGATATAGGAGATAGTGAATTGTATTTCCTCCTCCTAGGGTGTTGTCGTTGTTGAAGATAAACAAATTTAGTCGAAGTCCTATATGTTCACAAGTAGTGACTATGTCTTATATTATATAAACTTATACCAAATATAATCTTCTCGTAGAACTTAATAGTGTGTGTGTGTATGGTGTTTATGGTAGATATCTGATGCAAACGGTTTAAGATACGCGAGGCAGAAGTGACTTCAAAACAACAACATCTGTCGGTTTCTTTGGCCTTTGTAGTTTTAGGTAAAACATCAATTCCGATCGAATTGCATCAGTTTATACTTTTCATAAATCAGTTATTGTTAACACCAGATTTTCTTCTTTGTTCTCTACGCCAAACATGATAAAATAATATGCACTAGTGAATTATATCTTACCTAAATAAATGTAACTAACTCGAAAATTGGTAGGGAAATCTAATATAATTTTTTATCAAATTTATTCGATTATCCAGTACTATCTAATAAACAGTTTACACTTAAAGTAAGCGTTATTTTTGTTATTTGTAACATGAAATAATCTGAATACGCTGTTGGCCGCAATATAAGTTACGTTAAAAATATCAGAGTTCCTACATATAAGAAATGCAGGTCAAACATTCCATTTGGAATAGGATCCACTCCTTCTCAGAGCTCTTCGATTCAATATTCAGCGGTCAATTACTCCCTTTCTTGTAGTGGGTCCTCGATTGTTGTGCTATTTGGCACCACGCGTTGTCTTTATTAGCTCTTTCCTATATTAATTTTATTTCTATAGTCGTACATTCTTAGCTTCCTAATATCAACGTACCTATACACTGCGAGAAAGGTTTGATAATTGTATCTAGACAATCCTTCATTTTATTGAATTATAAATTTGAATACAGACAAATAAATACAAGATTGTTTGCCTGGAATTCTAAAAATAAAAAGAAATACCAAAAATTACTACTATAAGGACTTAGATTTAAGTCTTATCTTTCAATACTTTTTTACTAAAAGTCGCTATCTTTTATAGTTTTTTTATAATTAGACACCGATTTAGGGCTTATTTCGACCTAGTGAATGGACTCTTAAAATAAAATTAGATGATATGAACAACTGTATAATATGGACAAACCAATGTAAAATTATACGATATTCAATGTTGCGTCGTGTTAACTCAGCTGACATTACCAAATTTTACACCGAATAATAGTTGAAATGAATACGGCATCAAAGGAAACGAAAAAGTTGCTACATCATGGCTTCTTGATCTACAGGTATAATACAATCACGAATATTCTCAGCTATCTACCAGAGATTCGCAGTTCTAATCTTTCTACGAACACTTCATTATTAGAATGAACTAATGTATAAAACTAGGTTGCAACAAGTGCACATGTATACATAATGAGAATCCGTTCAAAAAGAATGATACCGAATATTTATATAAGCCAACAATCATAACCCTAGAGATCGAAAATGGTTTTCTTCGTATAATATTAGACTTCTCGACTACAGTTTCCAATTGGTTAAAAAAAACATAAAACATAAAACACACCACAGAAATGGACAACCTCCCTACTGAAAGCCTAAGGCTTGTGTAGAGGGAGGGTACACATGAAAAAAACGCAGACACACAACCATTCTCTGGGAGAGGTGCCATTTCTCCCCTGGCGAGATTCGAACTCGCGCCGCAATATACCCATTCTGTTAGTCACAGGCTATCACCCAGCACCTAACAGACTGAGCTATCGCCGCGGCAAACGCTAACGCGGTTAAAATCACTTCATCAAGCTAAAGATATTTTGTGACATTTATATACCTACTACTTTGTAAATTTTTCATATAATTTATAAAATATTAGTTATTACCAAATATAACATGTCTTCTCTGCTTAACTCTTCAATTACATGTGCATTGCATTATTAGACAATAAGAAAGGTGAAAAACAAAATAAAACCAACCCATGCAATAAAATAAAAACAGCAAATTGATATTAGCTATTAGGTCTTGAAAAACCTTGAAAAAGTCCGAAAATTCTGACGAAGTCTAGGATACTTGTCCATGTCCATGTCTCTGGCTGAAAGTCCTCTTTTCTTGTTTTTGATTGAAGAAATAAATACCAAATCGAACATATACACAAGGGCTACGATATGTGAATTAAGTATGTTTTCTTCATACAATCTTGGCATTCTTGCATGGTGACATGTTCTTTTAATAAAGGTTTTAATAAAGGATGGTTTAGCAACATTATAAACCATTTGATTTATATCTTCTAAAGTAAGATTAAAATGATAAGTCTTTCGGTAATAAAAAATAATGCTGTCCCTCTTACTGGGTATTTTGCGTCATTTACCTGTCGGCATTAAATACAATTGTAAAATAAAGGCCTATGGCAAAATGTGAGTGTGCTCTGTGATTTTCCTTTGGATAGGCTCAACAATTTTTCGAAAAATAAACTCCGGACAGATCTTTTTACATAGTATATCTTTTTAATATTGTCACTATTAATAAAATAGGCAACCAATGAAAAAACAATAGGTATATCGGTTATCACATATAAAATGGGGGAGTAAAGACAAACTTTCTGTATAACTGCAAACTGTAGAAACTTGCAAATATCTTCATTATGTAGATCATAATCCATTTTTACTGTATCCAAAATTTAAAATTAATACGTCAATTGGTTGCCGATATATTTTTGATAGACCATCAGTATGGAACAACTTATACGTTTTCAATATTAAGTTGGCCGTAACGGTCTAAATTTGTCATGTCGACCTTAGTGACAAAATATTCAGGTACCAACGTACATTAGCGTTGAAAATGATCGTTATCGTATGTTCTGATTTAGCCATGTAGATTAATTTTTTGCTAACCCCACTTAATTTATCTTGTGCTGACAATTATCCTGCCATTAGGGAACAAAATCCTTTAAAAATATACGTGTTTCCCGATATAGTTACCAATATGCAAATATATTGTAATTAAGTTGTAGCTTGTCGTCGATATAAGATTAACCAAATATTTTTAATCTCGAGGAGAACTCGATTTGCATTGAGCCTCAAAACTCAACTGAGTTAAATTGAACCAAATATATTCTTATTAGACCAGGCAAATCTCATTTTTTCAATGAAGTTTAAGGGGACATTTATTTTCCAATGGGAATTGATAGGTTTTATGTTCAGGAACAAATATATAAAAATATCAAAAAATCCGTTGTGAGCTAAAAACGCCAGCTTGAAAAAATATGGCCCCCCTTAAAATTTTTAAAAATGAAATATCTTCTTATCCCTTGGAGCAATTTTAAAATTTTTTTTATTTTTACAGGATTTTAAGCTTAAAACATTAGAAAAAAAATTGTATTTAAATTTAGATATACCAAAAAAACGAAAAAGGAAACGATTTTTTTAAAATTTATTTGACTTCCTACATTTTAACTTTTTCACTAACTAACTTTACAATCTCGTTAACTACAAAAACTCAGTCATTTAAAAGATCCTCGTACATATATATGTTTTTTGGCAGCCATTTTTACATTTACAGTCACGATATACACACATAAGATAGGATGTTGTGCGAAGTGGGCGATCCTTAACATGACGCGTTACGTCACTCATACAGTGCTTTTCGTTACGGGGATACGCATTTTGTGCGTTTTTCGCAAAAGGTGTTTGTTATGGTTCGTTTTATAACTTAAAAATATAAAATGTCTCTATTTCGCGAAGCTGAGCTGTTAAACACATTATTCTTACTGCAAAATTTGTTCCTCTAAGGTTTTCGCCACGAATTTCGGGAGAACTGTACAATATAGAGCAAAATTGTACATACACTATTTTGTAGAGCACAAAATATACTACAAAAAAGACTATGGAAGGGATTATTATTATATGCACGAATATAAACACAAGTTTTAAAAATGTGGGGTTTTATTAATACAGTCAAAATGTTATTATTTTTTTTTCTTAACCAGTTTAATTTATTTACTTTTTATATATCAATACCTAATGCTTGCATAAAATCAAACAATCTCCAAGTGAAAAGTATCCTTATCTAAGCAAAACCTTACGTTTAAAGGATTGGAAAGTAAGGACCATATATATCAAATATGCCAAAATGATGGCTTACCCAAATTTTAAAATATATTTACATATATGCTAGTTTACTATTGTCCATAGCATTCGGACTCTTATATTTAAATTACCTCATAATCTTAAATTTACCAATATTTAATTTTAAATAATTTAAATTAGACAAGTTCACCAATTTATTTATTTATTAATATTTTCCTGGATTGTTACACCGTTCTTGACGGTATTTACAAAACGCAATTTAAAGTATACACTATACATAAAAATACAACACATAATTCGATGATCGAAAGTATGATGATCCAATTCCAATCCTTTAAACTTAAGGTTTTGGTTAGATAGGGATACTTTTTACTTGGAGATTGTTTGATTTTATGCAAGCATTAGGTATTGATATATAAAAAGTAAATAAATTAAACTGGTTAAGAAAAAAAAAAGAATAAAATTTTGACTGCATTAATAAAACTCTACATTTTTAAACCTTGTGTTGTATTTATTTTTGTGCCTATAATACCTTTACCCGGGGCTAGGAAATTTCCTATCCATGGCTGTATTTGAAGATAGGTCCTGAAAATATAAAAAAAAATATTTGCCATTAATGTAATCACCATTTGAAACTACCTTAAAATATGTTGCTTTAGTGCAACTTTCGTTGGGGAAAGAACGTCCAAATCAAAAGATTTTTCGAGCGTCCGCTTAGCTATACCAATATTATAAAGCCTATATCGTTTTTCTATAATGTCTCGGGATCCGTCTAATCCGTACATAAAGGAGACAAATTTATAACCAACGTTTAGTAGTTCATCTAGATCCGCATTCTTATCACTGAAGACTAACAATTTGTCATACATGAATGTATCCTTCTTAAACACCTTAAAAATAACGCGAGTGGTCATGTTTTTTAAATGCTGACTTTAGCTCACTTCCGATTTTTTGGGATTTTTAGATTTGCATTCTATGATAAGAGAGCTATCGTTTTCAACAAAAAAAATAATGTCCGCAAAAACTTCACACAACGTATATTTCTTTAAAATTTGCCTGGTGTATATTTACTCAGGATGAACTTCACAGGATCCCTAACAGGATGAAGGAAAATTAAACAACATTGCTACAAGGAATAATTACTTGACTGAGTATTTTTTAACTCTGACATAGTTTTCCACATAACACAAATATTGCACTCGACGCGCGTTTCGCCAACCAAGCTAGCATCATCTGGAGATGATTAAAACTCAGTTATAATCATCTCCATGCTGACGGATCAGTATAGGGACCGAGTCCAATTTCAGAAATCATGTCTCCTATTTTGAAAGGAAGGGAATTTATTCAATCCACTTTTACTTTTATACTACTGAAAATATACCATTTAATTATTCTGCTTCGCCCTGTACAATCATACCAATAATATACCTAAACAGGTTCTCGCCACTACGTGAATGTTTTTGTGCTTATAATAATGGATAGCCACTAATTCGTAGCCTCCTTGATTATATATTCCCGACGGCTCCCGTAGAGGGGAATTCGATCTCGGTCCTTTTTCGAACCGTGGCTGTCACTGATATCATAACATTTTATGGCCCATTGTTCTAGCTCAGTTATTTTATTATGAGGCATTTCGATATCATAACATGGTAAACAGCAGAAGTGTAGACTAATTAAAAAAATGTATTCATATGTGGTATTCTTTGCTCTTCCTTCTTGCTAATTAAAATTGTTTGATGTGTTGCGACTTCTTCATGGCAGTTGTTTTGCTGTGGTGCAAGGCAGTGGCGGACTGGGTTTATCAACAGTGCCTGTAACTTATTTGCCGTGGGACTTTGTAGTTAACAAAACGTGCTTTTGGGAACATATCACTTAATAAAATATTGAAAGAACTGGCATAGAACAGAATTCAAAATGAATTTTAAAAGAGTATTATCAAAGCAAATACACACCCCACAAAAATTATCGCAACACTAAAAATTTGCTATTATTTTGATATTCGTTTTCTCTGGAACTAATTGTCCGATTTAATTGATTTTTTTTGTATTGTAGGTTGATTCGTTAGCAATGTGACTGGTTTAGTTACATTCTCGAAAAAAATAATTTTGAATACATACAGGGTGAATCAAGTGTCACATGATTTGTCACAGAAGTTTAGAACACCCTGTGGAGTTAATCAGTTATGGCAACATAGTAAAACTTAATAGGAGTTAAAGCGACTTCTTTTCTTAACATAATCGTCTTGGTTTCACATCGATATCTCAATAATTAAAGGAGATATTTTAAAATAAAGGGTTCAGTGTCATTTCAGTAAAAAAAATCAAATAAACCTTAACAAATATTTACAGATTTTACGAAAACTTAGCAGGCTCTGAAAACAAAATTTGAAATGTCATTCCTACAATCATTATTTATACAGAAATACGATTGTTACAGTTTTGTTAAAACTCTTTTAATTTGCGTGCTAAATTTAAAAAAAATGAATGCTGAACTTCGTTTAAACAGACATTTGTCAAATGAAGAGTCAGTAAGAGCAATTGCACTCGTTGAAGACGGACGAAGTCAAAGATATGTGGCAAATGTAATAGGTGTTCAACCAAGTACCATTTCCAGATTAATCAGGCGTTATAGAGAAACAGGACAACATTCCAGAAGGCAAGGACAAGGGCGTAAAAAGGTAACTACAGCTGCAGATGATAGATTTCTAAGACTTTCGGCATTAAGAACTCGACATTGTACTGCTCGTATGCTTCAACGAGAAATTTTGGGAGCCAGACATGCAAACATTTCTTTACAAACTGTTAGAAACCGTCTTAGAGAAGTTAATTTACGTCCTATGGTTCCAGCCAAGGGACCACGTCTGACCAGGGAACATCGAGTTGCCCGTCTCCAATTTGCTAGGGAACACAGTAACTGGGGCCTAGAAGAATGGTCTAGTATACTGTTTACTGACGAATCAAGATTTTGTTTATATTCGTCAGATAGACGTATGCCAGTATACAGAAGGCCAGGTGAACGGCATATGCAGTGCAATTTTCGAGAGATCGAAAATTTTGGAGGTGGATCGGTAATGGTGTGGGGAGGAATTTCTGTTAATGGGCGTACGGCACTGGTGCCTGTCAACAATGGCAGCATGACTGCCCAACGTTACATAACGGATATTTTAGTTCCTCATGTGATTCCATATGGACGCTTGTTGGGTAATAATTTTACCTTAATGCAAGATAACGCACGTCCTCACGTTGCACGTATAGTAAGAGAATATCTTGAAAACAGTCATGTTGCTACAATGGACTGGCCTGCTCGCAGTCCAGACCTAAATCCAATTGAGCATGTATGGAACTACATGTCATGGAAAATCAAGGAGGGTCAAATCCCCTGCCGAACATTAAATGAGCTCCAGAACAAGCTTCAAGAGATTTGGAATGATATAGGGGAAGATTACATACACAGTCTGTTTGAAAGTCTACCACAGCGTATTCAAGCGGTAATTGAGGCTAGGGGAGGAAATACCCGATACTAAAAATTGTTATTTTAATTTTATGACGTGTTTTATTGCTGTAAGGGTATACTGTTTTATTAAATTTGTTTAGTGATGCACTTGTAATCGATTTTTTTTACTGAAATGACACTGAACCCTTTATTTTGAAATATCTCCTTTAATTATTGAGATATCGATGTGAAACCAAGACGATTATGTTAAGAAAAGAAGTCGCTTTAACTCCTATTAAGTTTTACTATGTTGCCATAACTGATTAACTCCACAGGGTGTTCTAAACTTCTATGACAAATCATGTTACACTTGGTTCACCCTGTATGTATTCAAAATTATTTTTTTCGAGAATGTAACTAAACCAGTCACATTGCTAACGAATCAACCTACAATACAAAAAAAAAATCAATTAAATCGGACAATTAGTTCCAGAGAAAACGAATATCAAAATAATAGCAAATTTTTAGTGTTGCGATAATTTTTGTGGGGTGTGTATTTAAAATGTACTACTAACAAACGATGCATATTTATACATTATTGGTTACCTGAACATATAGCATATCTCTGAAAACCTCTTATCACGATCTGCGTTTTTTTTGTTTTTCCTTACAAGAACTGTATATTTAAGAACATTATTTTTTTAAATTATGTTTAACTCCATATTCAGGTCGATTCTGTTTGAACATAACAATATTGTTTTTGGCTATTTTAAAAAGATATGGTTATTTCTTACGAGATATGTAAGATACATATTGTGTTTGATAAATTTTAACAAAATTTGTCATTTTAAACATATCTTGTTATTATTTCTGGTAATCTTAGCAACATCATTTTAGTGCTTGCTATGAACATTGCAATATAGTTAGTGGTTATATTTAGTGTTTAAAATGGCCATAAATCCATTATTTATACATTTTCAACTGAATTTTCATGAAGAGTTTCAAAATGTCCTAAAAGTACCTGCTTATATTTAAGTACAATTATTTTTATTTGTGTATTTTGATCAGTAATGTGTACCTAAATTAAAATTGAATTTTTATAATTTTAGAAAACAATTAAGACTTGAATTCAAAAGTATTAGAGATGCAAGCAACACCCATTTGGGGTTCCGAATGAAAAATTTAATAAGTTATTTCGTTTGAGTAAAGAAGCGGCACTGAAATTAATTCAGGAACTGGAAATGTTTGTCGATGAAGCTACAATACCATTTCATTTACAGGTGATACACAGGGATAATTCAATTAAAATTATCAATTCACATAAAAACTACTTTTGTAGGTTTTTGCAAGCTTATTCGAGATAATTTACAATTAGTTCCATTTCAAGTTTGTTTGTTTTCTTGCTTCGTGACATGGTAATGGCAAAGAGGATGAAAAACGTTTTCTCTATGGGATAAATTAATTCCTCTTCACAAATCACATAGGTAACTCTTTTGTAAACGTAAAGGTTAAACGCTCGTGAAACCAAAGTATATATCGTGATTCGTGATGAAACGGTTAGCCTTCAAACTCAAAACACGAAAATTGTGGTTATACCCACTGTCGTCTTCTTCTTCTAAAAATATCCAATGAATTCGACCCCGACATGTACAAATTTGTAACAATATTGTTGTTTTTGTAAACTTTAACAATACTTACCAAACGGAATACCAATTTTGAATAAGATTGTTACAACATGGTTTACATAACAAGACTCTTATCAAGATGCAAACAGAATCGACCTGATGATGAGTATAAGTATAGGTATAAATATGTCTGTATATGTGTACGATAGTACACTATTGGTTTATACTTTTAGTATTATGCTTTGTACCACTTACTCAAAGGCTGACTATAAGTAATTACCACTTTTTGAGCTATTATATTGCACATGTATTTTTGTTGTTGTAAACAGAAGTTAAATAATGTAATTACGTGTAAGTTAATGAACAACTGAAGTAGTACCAAGTTATTGATTGCAACTAGTATTCTTAGAATTATAAAGTTTTAACTATGTACTACTTATAATGTGTACACTATTTCTAATTATTGTACAATAAGTATTTATCTAATATCTATATATCTATATAGACATAGCAGTTGACCCAAAAATTTCCTGGACCGAAAACAATACTAAAATAAAATAATACTAATAAATAAAATACTAATAATAAAAAATACTAAAACAACACACTCTATTCTATTTGTATATATCTACTCAATACTCTAAATATGTAATAAGAAAATTTATTCTCACTCATTGTCTATAAAATTTCAAACTGCAAAAATTAATTACAAATTAAGGCTTAATATTAGAAACTTGCTAGATTTGCTAGAAATCCTAGAACTTTCAGTAAAGAAGAATTTCCAAAATTATATTACCTACTTTGAAAAATGTATGTTAATGTAAATACAACTTTAAAAACAATTTTTTTTTTCTTCTTATTGTAAAATTTTCATTAAAGTAAAACAAATTGTTCATTATAAAGTATTCTAAAATGGTTCCCCTTTTAGAATAAGCTAACATACTTAGACCCGCCAGTGGAACGCTTAGTAGACTGTGAAGCACACCGAGTGCGCCACAATTTTTTTCATAATACGAGTAATAATTACGGGCATCCGCAGGTATATACAGAGCCGGTTTTGGTTAAGTTTGTTTTGCTGTGCGATTCATTAATGCACCCCTTCCTTGTTTCGCATGCCAGTCACGAGGAAATTATATATCATAGCACTGTACTGGAAATAATTGTCGCTGCAACACCTGCATTATGGATTTGTTGAAAATATATCATAGGAATTTTATTTTTAACCTGCTATTGTAGTTTCCACTAGTTACTACTACTACTAGGTAATTTGATATCGAATGTATTCTAAGTAATTTAGGCAGTATCAACATTTTTCATTTTCAAGAAAGTAAACAGTTTGGGTGCCTCCTATGGAACTACAATTAGTAAATGGAGGGAATTTTTTCCTTTTGAATCCTTTATTTTAAACTTCAGGAAGATTTTTCATTACCAATTAGGTAAGTCAAATGCCTACTACAGGAATATAAAATTACTCAAACATATCTACAATGTTTCTAATGAGACGCGATGTTTTTTTGATTGGTATATTTGTTGCTGAGTGAAACAAGCATAACTAAGTGTTATTAAATATTTTGTACCTGTGTTTCCAAATTATTCATGTTCCATGCTTTGTGGGCTGGTGGAGTTGAAATTGAAGTGGAAAATATTAAAATTCTTTAAATTTAGTTAACGATCACTGAATTTCAACATCACATTTTAGTAAATTTAGTGTTGTAGTCTTGGTACAAATATATTGGTTATTAAATATTAAACTATCGAACTAATAAAATAGCCACTAAATGTTAGAAATGGCACGTATTTCTAAAATGTTTAACCAATTACAAATATTTGAACCACAAAAGACTGCATTTACCCCATCAAATTGGTGGAAACGGAAAAACCCGGGGTTTTCATATAGGTTTAAACAATTTAACCTACACTAGTAAATATACCTGTAAATTACCTTAAATCACCGCATTTTTAATAATCGGCATTTTCCCGATAAAAATGATATATTGCCCAGTTTACCAAATCTGATCATAACATTAAAATTGGTCTATTATGTTTCAACGTAACAAAACGTTTCCTATTATACTGAATATGTTTGCCATTAAAATTCACAAATTTGTAACAAATTCACGTTTCATTTGGAATAAATTTTAAAATTTCTTAATTTGTCACAACAAACGAAATACCTTAATCTTCTTTAGATGTTTTAGTTTTAAAATGCGAGTTTAATGCCAATAACCAAAAATAGACTTTTTAAACTGAAAAAAGCAAATACATATAACTGAACATAGCAAAACCACTTTCTCTTTGATATTGTTCTAAATTGCTCTAAATATCTGTTACCGCCATCGAATCATTTAAGACTACTTAAAAATTTGTAAATTTTGGCAAATAGATAATAAATTTTGATTATCTGCTTTCATAAATACTTATAAGTTGCAAGACCATATTTACTCAATGGTTGGTCACCTCCTATTTAAACTAACTCTACTAAAACTTACGGAAGTTTAGTGAAAAATTGTATATAGTTTGCATTTGTTAGAAAAAATATATAGACTTACTTTTTTTATTACCCAATTTACGTTTCTTTTATAATATTTTATATAATTTAAACCAGTTCTTAATTTCAAATAGAGTATTTTAATTACTGAAATAAAGACTATTTGAAACGACAACAGAAGTTAAGTAAGTTTGATGTATGAATATTTTTCAGTATTTCTATAACCAATTCCTGACTAATAATTTGGAACAGGTATCTATTTTATAATATTTATTTTTATATTATATTCTCTATACTGTGACAAAATTCCAATAAAAAGAGAATTAAAAGACAATGTTCAACAATTTTTGTCATATTCAAAAAAGAAAAACAACTGTTGGTATACAAACAACGACAAATAACAGAATGTCTTGTTGTTAGTTTCACCACTCTGTAACAACATGGTTTACATAATAATATTTTAAGCATTCTGGGTGTGAACGCAATGGTATTGTATCAATATTGCTAAACGCAAATTAAATTTTCTGCACAAAAATACAATAAAATTAATAAATTTAATATTGTACTAAAAAATCTTGTTATTTTATATTTTATTAATAAACATATATAGTAGTTTCATGAAGGCGATTTATTATGTTCCCTGTTCTTATTGCATGATACAGAAATATTACGTTATATATGCCTGTATTTTGTCAATAGATCAATCAAAACAATGCTTAAATAAACATGAGGACAAAAAGTATAACATAAATTGCAAAGTCATGGGTCGTTATTTTCGATAGGAAACTTGGAACACGAAATAGGAACCAAGCAACTATGATTTTTTGTTGTATCAGTGCATAGTAATTATGTTATTGTATTCTCACATTATAGTTGGGTATACGACATATATATTTTTCTTCACATTTGGAATAAAGATAATTTGTAGATTCAAAGTAATGTTCTGTTAAATGTAAACAATCCAAACACAGGACTTTACACTCATCAATTGCAGTTGTACTACTTTTAATATTGGATATGAGTTGGAAGATTGCTGTTGATATGTATTTTAGATGTTATGATTGCCTTTAAAGGGTTTCCCTTGGAAAAGATTACTAGCAAATATGAAAATCTTAACACTTAAAACATATCACCAGGAAAAAAATCAAGTTTATTATAAGAGTCAGGATATTATAAAAAGTACCTTTATGGAGATATATTAACTGTAGTTATTTGAAGAGTGTTGTAAATAAACCGAACCGTCAGAGAAGAAATCCATATCTATTTAATTTAACAGGGAGAGCGAATTGCCCAGGTTAAATGTAAAATAAAACTCTCAAAATTAATGAACACTTTACTAGCTTTTAATTTCTTTCCTAATGCATTTTAAACCATTATTTGGCTCTTCGTTGCTGAATATAATTTTATTATGATTTAAATAATTGGATATTCTACATTATACATGGTTTTTCCCGGAAAACTTAAAAATTTGCCTTGATACTTTTAAAGCGTCATAAATTTTGAGGAAGGTCGCAAAAACTCTTTTTTTTTCTAGAGTGGTTACGTTACATATTTCATGACTTTGACATTATTTACCTTTGTTCTACCGGGTGTCTCATGACCGTGGATACGAACTATACTATCCTTCATAAATATGATTCCGAAACTGAACACTCTGTATGGCGCTAAATAAGTTTTATTTTGCAAAGCACTTACATTGATCGTGTCAAAGGTGGCACATATGGGTTTGACACTTTCTGTCAATTGTTTTTATGCGAATTTAACTGACAAGTTTATACACATTAGATATCTACTTTTAGTGCTAAAAATGTTTCTAAAATAAATAAAACCTTTTTATCCACCGTTTAAAGGGATGTAACTTCATTAGAATTTCGTTCCTTCTATTTTGGGTATATGTTCATAGGAATTTATTTTTATATAATATAGTATTACCCTCCGAAGTTCGGTAAAGTATTATTTTTGCACCCTGTATATGCTGGAAAAGAGCAGAAAACAAGTTGTGACTCTGACTACGCTCCTGAATACTAAAATGTTAGAAACGAAATGAAGGGGCAAAATTTAACAATTCAATTCAATTATGAAAATTATCAGTTTCAACTCATGTAACTATTAATGACATTATCTTATATTGTTCTATTGTCATGGCCTTTAGAGTAGATGTTTACTTTTAGGGTATATGTTTTTTCTGAGGCACGTGACACAATGACATAAAAAATATTAATGCAATTGTCTTAGGTATTTTTTGAATATACATTCGCAAATTCAACTAGGTCGAAGTATTATATAATATTAATAAAAACGCTGAGAATGAACATTTAAAATTAAACTCGCAAGTCTATTAAGGGCTAAAAATAAGCCGGTTATTGATTTAGCTTTGCTGCTACGCACCCTGGTGAAACGTTTGCAGTCAGGTAAATGTTCCCGCGTAGTTTTATATAATTTCCTTGATTTGTTTGCACTGGTTTATGTAGGACTGACTACAAATGCAGCAGACTTAAAGTTACACAGGTATATGTATTACGTCTCATATAATATATTAAAACAATAATCAGATGGATAATTGTTCTTAACTATGTATGTATATCTGTTTAGATCAGTCCGTTACTTATTAAGTCTTTCTGTATTTTTAAAATATCGTGTATAAGTTGTACACGATGTATATTGTGTGAATTTCTGTTACAAAAAGAAAAAACGTACAAAATTACTCAGTAATGTAAATTAGAAGCAGTGAGATTGATTACTATTTTAAACTCTTTATTACGATACAATGAAAATAGGAAAATATAATACAGGAAATTTCATAAATAAAGAGATATTTTATTCCATAGGTACTATTTTTCGGTAGGTTTGTTCAATTGTGAAATATGGTTAAACAAATTATGCTAAGTAGATAGACAGAACTATATGGATCGTTATTAAATTTACCAAGAGATTCAATAAATGTAAAAATTAAAATTTACAGAAATATTATCCATAAAATTTTGTGAATCGAGAGTATTTGATTATACCCAAAGCATTACAACCATATACATATATGGGCAAAAGTGTGGATTTTATATTTGAAACTGAACTGAACTTGTCATTTAGGTAAGGAAAAGCTTATATAGAGAGCATGTTGTTGTTGTTGTTGTTGTTGTTGCAAGGCGGCGCTGTTACCCGCAGAACTCAGGCCTTTCGACCCATTGTGCCTGCCACTAGTCGAGAGCTATTGGAAGAGACCCGCGCTATACCATAGGCCAACACCTGTTCTAGGGGAAGCTCTCTAATGTCCTGGGGCAGGAGAAATGCTGCGCCCAGATGTTTGTGTCTCTTGACTATGAGGCAGGCACAGCGACAAAGGATGTGAATGAAGTCCTCGTCATCTTGTCCGTAAAACCTGCACCTCGTGGTGTTACTAAGGCCAATAAGTTAAGGTGGTTGTTGAGATGTCCGTGACCTTTCAGCAGTCCTGTGACAATCCTTATGCTGTTACGACTTAGCGCAAGTATTGATCGAGTTGCTTTCCTTCACTTTCCATAACTATGGAGATATTGCTTAAAATTCTTCAGTACATTTATTTACTTATTACATCTAGTTGAATTAAAAACGATAAGAAACAGTTTGGAAAATGCCTTTTTAAACAAACAAAAAAGCAAATAGAATAGAATAGAATAGAATAGAACTTTATTAGCTTCATAGCTATTATAACAGTACATAATTACAGTATCGATAGTAATACAAAATCGAAATATATCCTCCTAAAAATAAAATTTTCTTAACCTACTCCTAAATGTATTTATCCTTGTACAGGTTCTAATCGCCATTGGTAACTGATTATAAATACTCAAACCCTCAACAAAGGTGGTTTTTTGCATTGATGCTGTGTTGTATGGTTGTATATAAAAAGTTTCATTAAACCTCAAGTTATAATTTATCATATCACACCGTTTGGTTAGAAAGTTCTGTAGGTATTGAGGTGCACATTTATTTACAATTTTGTGTATCAAGGTTAAATTCTATTCAATAATCAATTGATGCACGTTTAAAAATTTTAGTGATGACAACATAAGATCTATAGAAGCATATTTGTTGCAACCAAGCAATGCACGCATTGCTTTGTTTTGAATCCTTTGTAGTCTTTCTATATTTTGTACAGAACAAGATATTAACAGTGACATGCCAATAGTTAAAGTGTGGGTAAATAATAGTGTTATATACAACTCTCTTACACCATGGGGATAGCTTGTGAAATGGCCATCGTTCACATTATACTACGACATGACAATGTATGTAATGGTCAAAGAATTTTAACAAATTTCCAATATCTTTATAGTTACTGAAAGTAAAGGTACTGAATCTTATATCACTGAACAGCTAATGCCGAGCGGTATCTAGATCTAAAAAATGTACTCCAAATATTGGCATTAAGTTCATCATATTCTGTCTCTATATAAAAGTTCCTTACATGATATTTATATAAATGAATAAATAATCCATACTCTTGCTCATTCCTGTATATAGAAACTGTTAAAATTTTTATACAGTAATTTTCAAAATTATAAAAAAAATTGTCCTTGCATGTTAGATCAGAATTTCAAAAAGACAACCATTATTCCAGTTACAGAAGTCAACTTGTGGATGATGTTAATAGCAGTAATATAAATTGACGATAATAATTTAATACAAACCATCTAATAATTCAAGTCTAGAGAACTGAACAAACAAAACCCGGTATGAGTCTCCCGCAGCGAGTTGCTCCACTTGAGATCAGACACGGGAGCCCGTCTGAAGGAGGACCCACCCTAAGGAGGCTGCAAGCTGACCCAGTGCTACAGTAATATCCCGTCATGAGCTTGTCATAAATCAGAACATAAGTGTGGGGGCGATCGGGGCGAAGTCAACTGTTTCTTAGTTTTAAATTATCACATACATTTAATACTTGTATCTACCGTGCTATCTTAAAATTTCTTGGAAACAGAAGTAGTACTTATTCAACAGTGCAACGAATATAATTTTCTAATTATTTAACTTTACTACTAATATATTTTATACATAATGCAAATGGTTAGACAGTTTTCAAGATTGAGAAGACTTAATAATAATAATATTTTTATACCTCATTCTAACTACAAGGATTACCCTGAAAGTCGCAGACTTGCGTGGGACAGGGGCTGCAAATTATTATTCAGTAGTCCAAAATTACACTTAAAGTTAGGACCGACTTGCCATAAACTATTGTGTGTATAGCAACAAACTCCAACTAGGTACGTCTCTAATTAGTGCACATACATTCTACAGAACCTTATTTACTTATCTTTAGGAAAATAAATGCTAGGGAAATAATTAGATAAGGCACTGTTATAACAACCGCAAAAAGACTATTTGAGGGTGTAAAAACATTAGCAAAACGATTATAGCACTTATGATTCGTGGATTATAATGTAATCTTAATAAGAAAAATTGCTATCTTCAAGCAGATAATTTTATTTGACCCATTTCCTTCAGTGAAGATTACAGAGAGCTACAGGTACCACAGATAACTTAACACATCATTCATCAGAACTACAACACTCAGTGTATATAATCTAAAAAAAAAAATAAACAGACAGAGGAAAAAACTTCACTCTTTACCCCAGAAAATTCTGAAATTCTGAAATTCAAAAGCAATACAAATTCCTGATTATAAAATAAAATAACTTAATGGTATATGTCATTGAGTAGTAATGGCATTGCGATTCAAAATAAATGATTCTCAATAATGAACATTTTCATAGATGTGGGTTGTTTACAGTAAAATCTCTTTACAATTTCCACTACATCTGTTAACATTGCTTTCGGTGCAATAAGTGATTTATACTAAGAACGACAATTGATAAAATTTCACAGAAGATATACAAACTTACGAGATGTTTGTGTATAAGACATGCCAATCTTTGGATAGGATGTAAAGCCGGAGGTCCCCTGCTTACGAGAGGATAGGCAAGTAAAATATCTTCACTCCACTACAAAAGTGAGTGTTTTAAAAAGTTGCCAGGTTGGGGCTGCTCGTCTTCTGGCATCAGTGATTGGTGTTAGCCGTAGAAATATAACCAGCAAATAAAAATGTCAAAGTCAAAGCATGTAAACCAAATAAATTTTACTGCTCACTACGTCTACATTTAAATATGATTGGATTTAAATATGTCTTAAAAACATTTTAAAGACGCTTTTCAGAATTCATCATTTGCTAACAATAAATTACTTTATTTTTATCAGAATAAAACAAATCATTTGTAAATAAAATTAAACGTTCACCAGAGTGAGTTAGATTAAATAACCTGAATATTAGAAAATTTACTACTCATAAGTAGGAATGTTGCAAGTCTCCATTTATATTTGCTACAGTAAACACATTACATTTACCCCACGTACCCCTAGCATACAACTACAAGCATGTCATAAATCAGATCAGTAGCGTACGTGAACGCAGCACATCCCTTCATCTTAGATTTGTAACATGTTTCGTTGCGTGTTGTAATTTATTTTTCGCTATTTTTCCCCTATGTGATTTTCCTTTGATGTATTCTTCACCATTTCCTATATGTAGGTCGGGTTCAGACAAAGCACATTTGTTCAAATGGCTTGGAAGGATACATTCATGCAAAACAGACTTTTCACTTTTCAGATCCCCTTCGGAAATATATATTTATATTTCATTTTAGCTTAAGGATGATCCAAATTGGAAATATTCCCTTTTCGCAATACTTTCAGACTGTATAAGGAAATTCCATTTAATTTTTTTTATTCCATATATCCATACATTATTTATATCACAGTAATTTCGTTTTTATTCGTGGAATCATTTTAAGAAAATTCTTCTCACAATTTTGTGTTATACAAAAGCATCATATTTACCGACTTCATTGATATTGACTCATAAGTGGTAGCTTAATGATTTTTTATTTCATTAATAATTGCTTAATACCTCACTAAAACCCACTATACGTACAATATACAGTACAATTGTATTCATCTCCAGATGATGTCAACTTGGTTGGTGAAATACCCGTCTAGTGCAGTATAGTGTTTGGTGTGGAAACTACGTCAGTGTTATCTTTACACTAAAGGTTTCAACTCCTTTCAAGATAAAATTCCAAGTTTAAAGACGGTATTTTGTAAAATTGCGAGTATAAAATCTGAAATTAAAGAACAAATTATTATTTTGTCCACGCTTTTTCTATGCTTTGAACTATTTGGTATTCCTACATGCCAAAAAATTATTGTGGATATCCTGTACAGGGTACCCTGAAATTATTGTGCAATATTAACAGTGTATACGGTTAAAAAGGGGACTTTTTCTTCATATAAACATGGGTCGAAAAATGGTTTCTAAGGGGACTACAGCCCCTTGAAGGGAGCATCCCCCATAGTGCCGATTTTTTCTGAATAACCAATTGAGATACTCCGCTGCTGTAAATAAAATTTCAAAATTTGTATCACATACCTACGTTCCAATCGTGAGGGGAGGAGTGGTATAAATGTTACCCCAACTTACTTGTACCTTGGTTCTTTCAACTTTTGATTAGGAAATATGAAATTTCAATATTTTTACGAAAAAAGGTACACTTGGTTCGTATCGATAAAACGCATCGTTTCCGAACAAAATCGCTTTAAATATTTACATGCGATAACACGAGATGTACCTAGTAACTATTTTGTATGCAACTTTTCTCAGATTTTCTCGTTAAAATATGAAATTTTAGAATTTTCTACGTAAAAAAGGTACCTATTCTTGTTGAACATCGATAATATTCACCGTTTTTATATAAAATCGATTTTAAAATTTTAAGGAACCATTTTCGACCCATATTTATATGAATGAAAAGTCCTCTATTTAACTATAGAACACACTGATTTCGGGACCCCCCCCCTGTGTAAAAAAATGTAGATTATAATTTTTATTATCCCTGCAATAACAGAATATTTTTAAAATGTGAAATAAATAGTTGAAATACATATATAATGAAATAGTTTAGGTAAATGGTGTCCAACAGCTATTCAACTTATTTTGTGCTTTTTTTTAAGGAATTAAAAAATGTGATGGTCATTTATTTGGTTAAAATATGAAATTTCGTGGTAGCACATAATTGTCTAATCAGCCTGTATTACTTGTTTACATTTTTTATATATTCAAAAATCATCTTGTACCTATAGGGATAGTTCAGAAAGTTTTCGGCAGTTCCTTAATGATAAATTGCTATATTAATATTGGGTTTTAGGGTAACTGAGGTATATAAATAAAATTACTATACTTTTACAATGACATTATACTAGGTATAGTAATACAATGGTATTACTAGGTATATAAATATATGAAATCTATTTGAAAAAAATCAGAAATAAACGAACATATCTGACAAAATCTGGATGTATTCTGCTGAAACTTTAGCAGATATATAAACTAAAAGTACCTACTTAGCCAAATTTATTGCACATATGTCAAGGTGCATGGATATAATAAGATCTTTGTGTGTTTTTCTCTTGCGGTAAATTTATGTTAATCCAAATGAGCTGTTTGAGATTCTGTGGCTTGACATTAATTTGTTAACGTTTAAAGTGGCCCCGTTTTATATCTGAAGATTAGGACCATAATACCGACTTCCTGAATGCATAGCAAATGAACATCTGCAAAAACCATAAAGTCTCCGGCCAATATGGTTGTGTTTAGTTTCGTGTGTTTCTAATCCTTCTGGATTACCTCTTGGCATTTGCGGTTCGGGTATAAATAATTCTTTTTGTAATTGGAACTTCCTGTGCTTTAATTTTAAACGTCTGCTGTCTGGTGCAGTTCCAGACAATGTGTAGACAAAATTAAATTACCTATTTACTCAGTTCTTGTGCAATTGATACCCGGATGTAGGTATCAACACAATTTATTTTCAAATTTAAATTCTGAGCCTAGATTAAAGTTATTCCACATTATTTCTTAATGCAGATGGATACAAAATTGGCGTATCTATTACCAAAACAATTTTGTTTTGGTATTAAAATAGTATATAAGTATAAAAATACCTCTAAACACCTCTTGTTCCTTAAAGTAGGTAAGATAAAAATAAAAATAGCAGTCTCTGTTTTCCTATCTCTTACCTTGTAACAGTTATGCCTCAGATGTTTATCTCTATATAGGTAATATAAATATCATAACAAAGTTCCATTTAAAAAAGTATCAGTGTTTGTTTCCAAAGTTTTCTGTGCTTTTTTATTCTATTTGATAACATAATGTAACTTAGTAATGTAAAAAATATGCAGAAGCTTGGTTTTATCGAGCTTAGTATATTCCCACCATCTTGTAGAAATTTATACAAAATATCAGGTAAAATGAATTTGGGTTGTAATAAAAAGTATACCGCTGAACCATCACTGGAGCCTTGAGAATTCATTGAATATCAGATAACGCCGTAAAACGATTTCTTTTGAATTATGGCCTACATGCCACTTGAATTTTCAGCTGACCAAACTGGAAGTATAAATTTGCTTTATGACGTTCATTACTGGCTTCATGACAGACAATGTTGAGAGGAACAGAGGAAAGATATAACAATTAGACCTGGGTTCTGGGTAAACACTTGTCTAGTAAATGGGACGTGATATTCAGGGCTTGACAAATTCAGGGTTACCTACTTTACACAAACGGCCCTTGAAAACGCTCTCAAGTTATTTGCTTTATAAACTCATTTACGTATTGTTCAAATTTTGCAGCAGTTTAATGCTTATGAAATGCTGCGCGCTGAGGTTTTTCAATTACAGAATTTTTATTATAACGTATCTCTACTATTATTATGCCTATCCTTATTAATGTAACCATTTTTTCAGTAAAGATTTAACCACACTTTCGGTTGTCCTTTTTCTTAGGTGAAACTTTCAATGAATGTTATTTTTGTACAAATTTTATATACATACAAACCAATATTAATATGTAAGTATTGATTCAGGGGGGCACTGAAGTATTATATGAAGTTAAAACAGAAAGACATACAAAATATACCGACTTCAAATGGGTCCCAGGGGGTGAAAAACAGATAGCACCCAAAACAAACAATCTCAATTTTCTCGAAAATTATTGATCGCCCCAACTTCTCCTTTGGTACTCGTAAGTCCCATATCATATAGACTGCTCAGTATAAAAATGAACGACTTGAAATGGGTCCTAGGGGGTGAAAAACAGATAACACCCAAAATAAACAATCTCAGTTTTCTCGAAAAGTATTGAGCGTCCGAACTTCTCCTTTGATACAGGTAATACCCATCTCATATAGACTAGTAAGTATAAAAATCAGTGACTTGAAATGGGTTCCAGGGGATGAAAAACAGATACCATCCAAAACAAACAATCTCATTTTTCTCGAAAATTATAAGTTATATACTCTGCTTTGGTAAAGGATTCTTGTGTACGAAATAAGAACTAAGGATGCGGTTTGTTTTCCATGGAATTTAATGAGCACTTAAGAATTGAGGTTATGGTAATACCTCTAGTATTTTAATTTAAATGAAATGGTTTATCTATACGAATTAAACTCTTTTCAGTTTATACTAACATTATACATATTTAAAGAGTAAATTACAACTACTATGCACTAGAACAGTTATTTTCTGCTCGTTGTACCCAATTTAACGCACGTCTATGGATAGTCGGGTATCTCCGGAAATTTCGGGTGCTATCTTACGGTGCTGTTTTCCCACCGGTCATTAGTGATAGATAATGTAATATTTAAATAATAAAATAGGTAGTATGTTTTTAATATGGCAAAAAGATAATAAGTATAAATTAGGTTTAAAACCTTGAGTAGCAAAATAAATGACTTGTATTCATTTAGGCATTATTATTACTCAATAAATTGTACATTGTGTACATACAACTTTATGTACACAATTGTACATACAGTTGTAGGATATACACATCAACCCTGGTATGTATGGTACATTATCAAAATCTCAATTGTGATCAATTCAAGCAGCATATGTATACCCAACAGTTATTAAAATGATTATTTTTTGGCATGCAAATAACAAACTATAAATTTGCTGAATTTGCTTTGAATCTGGTAATAAATATTTTCATCCTACATTTTTAATCGTCACCGAATTAATAAGAAATAACAGAGAGGAACTTGCTTCTCATCAAAACAGTTAATTGCTATGAACAGATCCATAAAACCGATATCAAGCTGCGATAAAATAATATTATTCTTTATGTAAATAAAAAATACCGACAACCCAACCAACATGTTTAAAAATATTTTTCAATTCACGTACCTATTTCCATAAAATTACAATAAAAGCCATTCCTCCATTTTAAAACAAATGTATATAACATTAGAATGTATGTAGACTTTGATATAACATACCTACATTCACTGAATATATTTATTGTTTATTTTAAAACAGTGAAATATGAAGATAAATTACATTTTATTGTCAGCATTCTAAAATCCAGGTTAAAATATGTAAGTAGGCTGTTCAGAATTCATACAGCCTTGTAACGTATTTTATGTGCTAGTTCTTTGTTATGTAGGTAATTGGACTGGTTAATCAAAAAGAACTACTGACTTTATGAATATACAGGGTGTCCCAGTGTAAGCGTAAAAAAATTTACCAGAGGGTACAGCAGACTAAAATAAGAATAAAACAACTCTTATAAAAAAAAATTATCTGATACATGCCTAACGAGTTACAGGGTGTTATTTTGGAGAAAAAAAAACAATTTTCCGCAATAACTTAAAAACCATTTCGTAGATTTAGGTAATTTTTGGGTGACGTGTACATCTATTAAAGGTCATCATGGTGTTTGTTTATCTCTAACACCTGTGGTGGCCTGAGCCTACTCTTCCTTATGATTTTGTCTTCATAACTCTTGCATATCCTATTTTTTCGTGCTCTTGTAACATAGATCTAAAATCAACCATTTTCGAGTAAATTGAGTGTAAAGTAGACTACATTCTTCATGCAGAAAAATACGTGCAAAGGAAGTCAAAAGGAAGAGTTAGGCCTAGGCCGCCATAGGTGTCAGAGTTATACAAACACCATGTAGATGTTTAGATGGACACGTCTCCCAAAAATTACCTAACGATTTTTAAGTTATTTGCGGATTTTTTTTTCTTTTTCAAAATAACACCCTCGTTAGGCGTGCATCAGAGAATTTTTTTTTTAGAAGAGTTTTATTCTTATTTTGGTCTGGTCCACCCCCCTGGTAAATTTTTGTACGCTCACACTGGGACACCCTGTATATATTATAATGTATGCTTTCTTCTCTTCATCAATAGTTATTGTATCGGTTCCAATGACGGGTAGATATTTCTTGAAAAACATTTGGTTGGAATTACAAATTAAAAACACAATGCAGTAACCATTAGGTTTAGTTATCTTGCTTCTGTCTGGTACAAAATACTTTTTATTGGGGCAATAATTAGATTCAATTTTAGGATCATCACCAGTGGGACCGAACCATTTACATATTTTCCAAGGTAATAATAATTCAGTAGGCTACAACTTATTTGTGGACAACTCATGGACCATTAAAAAAAAGTATGTATACAGGCTGTTAAAAATTCGTTTTTGACCAATGGAATCTCGGAAACTGTAAGAGATACACAATTATCAGAGGATCAGAATCAGAGGAGAAATACAATGCCCCAAAAATGTTAAACAGAAGTTGATTAGGTTTTGAAATGATTGAAAGAAACCGAAATTTTGGAAATTCGTTTTTATTTTTTTGCAGTCTTATTAGAGCGGATATTGAAAAATGAACAGCGCCTCCTCAAAGTAACTTTTGGCCCTCTATTGGCTAGGATATATAGATTTTGAATGTGACCTTTTATTTTCCAGAACCATACATAACTTCATTTTTTTAAATATATACCTAGAATTTTGACACCATAATTTGAAAGTTTTTTTTAACTCTAACAACATGCTACCTCAGAATAAATCCTATTCGGACGTTTCAAACAAAAAATGCATCTTCAACGTTTCCGTTCCGAATTGTACAATTTTTTATCTAGATACCCACTTTTTGGTCATTTATCGTAGACATAAATATCAGTGGGTGTTACCAAATTCAGTTCTACTCTTTTATTTTTTAATAGCTTTAAGAAAAAATACTATTCCTTCTAAATAAATCATTAATGGGTTCATTTTATTACAAAATGTGTTTAAAAATGACAATGGTTAATAAACATTAATAATTTCAATTAAATACTCAAACACTCCATTTTGAGCTAGGTATACAAAAATAGGGTAGTGGGGGATGGGGGTTGGGGGTTGGACCCTTTTGTGTGAAGATAACACACGTAGTTTTCCACATAACACCAAAATACTATCTTACCAGACTCGCCTATGTAATTGCAAATGCTTGCCACATCACTCATCAAATAGATTCATATGCTGTGAATGAGTCACCATCTATAATTTTGGCCAAACACTATATGTGTCTTTCATCCAAGAGAGAAGGTAATGATCAGAAATTGTTGAGTTTTAATTATAATTTAAATATTTCATTAGTGTTTAACTTAAAACCAGTAAAAAAATTCTGTTATTTTATTTAATAAGTGCATTCCTTATATATCATTCACAGAGTATTTGGAACAAACGTTAAAAATTTGTCTTGACATTGCATTGGTTGGTTGTCTTTAATGTCTTTCTGTTTTCTTGTCTTTATTTTACATATTGACACTGACATATTGACACAATAGGTTTCTGCTGAACAGTCCCTTTAAGGGAAGCACTTCTATTAATTAAAAAATAAAAGAAAATCTACATCTTTAAGCATTCTTCTCATTTAAACTTTATCATTCAAATACGATTATCATGGATCTCTAGATTTTCATACAAGCACTTATATTTCATCGCTAATAAATGAAATCAATATTTACGTGGGATTCCCAATAATAACTTTGTAATGCCTAGGTTGTCATTAAAACATCATTTATTATATTTTAACAAAAACATAATACCTACAAAACAGTAACATTTACGGTACACTAAAAGTTTCTTAGGCAAATATCCTTCATTGTGACCAAACACCTTTATAAATAACTGGGTCTGCTGTAAAATTCAAACCAATAAATATTTTCCAAACCTAACAGTCTTCATTTCGGTAGCTGGACCATTTGGTCAGCATTTGCCACTGCTCGTATTTAGAAAAGAAAACTTTATTGTGTCAATAAAGTAAGTAAGAATAACCTACAAAGACTTGTAATTTATGACCCTTAACAATGAAGTTATATTTAAAAACACCTCTGCGAGAATAATTAACGGCTTTTTCTAATTTATAACAACGTTAACAGATTGTAGACCTGTTTTGAGTCTGTGAGAGACTCGTACATTAGCAATTTAAACAATTAAAAAGATTTATACGTTTCCAAGTGAAATCGAAAACATGTTAATGACATGCTAACTGCTACAAAGTAACATAATATACAGAGCATTTCAATGAAAACGAACCACGCTGAATAACTCCATTAATGTTTTGTTTCCAGAGAAATCCCGAGACAGGTCGATTTTTGCTTGGAGGGGGACATATTTTGCTACCAAATTTGACGTGGCAACAAGTACCCCCTCCCTCCTCAGCACAATGTCAACATGTTAAATAGGAAATAGGGGTTAAGTGACCCCTCATATGAAAGGTCTTTCAATTATCTTTTCAACCATATAAATATGTTTCATATTCATTTGTCATTTCGCAACAAAATCCATCAATAACTTTTTTGAAAACAATTTGCAATTTTTTTTCTATTTCCATAACAACAGCTAATAATAATTTTATTTGTATATTTATAGAAATAACAACTGAAGTTCTGCACGATGTAAGGAGAACAGCGGAATCTCGATCTCGTTTTTATCATTGTATGGAAGATAATGGTGGCCATTTTCAACATCTTATTTAGTTATTTTTGTATTTTTATTTTAACTTTATCTTTTAAATACATTAATTAACAATCAACAAATCAATATCTACTGGTGTACCAATTACGCTATAAAATAATTTACATTCAAAAAAAGTTACTGAGGGATTTTGTCACGAAATGACAAATGAATATCAAACATATTTATATGGTTGAAAAGAGAATTGTCAAATGAGGGGTCACTTGACCCCTATTCCCTATTTAAAATTTTGACATTTGTACTGAGGGAGGAGGGGGTACATGTTGCCACGTCAAATTTGATAGCAAAATATGTCCCCCTCCAAGCAAAAATCGACCTGGCTCGAGATTCCTCTGGAAACAAAACAGTAACGGAATTATTCAGGGTGGCCCGTTTTCATTGAAATGCTCTGTATAACTATTTTTTAAGTCTTGAAGGGGGTTGGAACTTTTGATGTGAAACTGACACTGACGTAGTTTTCCACAACACCAAAATACTATATTGCACTCGACGCGCGTTTCGCCAACCAAGTAGGCATCGTCTCTAGATGATGTGTCTATACGTCAATGTCTACTTTTTAAGTGCAATAAATTCGTCAAATTAACTCAAAATATTAATTTTCAAGAAAATGTTTGGTTTGGTATTCATATATCCAAGTTGCGCAATTTTTTTCTCATTAAGTAAACCCATCTTATTTTTACGGGAGCACTTATTCTGACGATTCCTCAAAATGTACATATTACTAGATTTGCGAATATTTTCGCAAGAAAAGAAATTTTTATTTTTCAAATAAAAGTAAATCTACTCGTGGGTCATTTGTAAAACATTCATCCAATAATTTTGCAGAAGTCATTTATTCTTTTCTATTACATATGTCTTTATAGTTCATGTACAATTCCTTGTTTGAACTTAATTAAGTTTAAAACAAGTTTCATTTGATTCTTCAAACTTAAGTAGAGGTTTCTGAGACCTATCTTCGAGAATAAAGAGCTTAAATTAACGATCACATATCTATTGCATATAATGTAATCGGTAGGATATAATTTGTTTACTATAAATTATTTTTTCCACGGTCGGGAGTAGAAATCAGTTTCTATGACATCAAAATTGAAACAGAAGTAGTCGATTATTCCCAAGGGAGTATAATGCTCCCAAGGGAGTTTACATTATGGAGAACGTTTTTCATGCAAAAAAAGAGGTAACATTGAAATTATTTATTGACATTTAAATTAAATGTAACATTTGTACAATTTTCAAAATTAATATTAGAAGGAATATTACTTTCGCTTACATTTAAAGTTTTTGTGATTGCGCTAGTGGTGGTACCTACTAAAACGTGATTAGCAATTTTGGTCTTATTTTCAATGGAGTTCTCGACATAACCCTCAGCGACTGTCGTTGATTTCCAACCAGCATGACGCTTTATTGTCGTGATATCCACACCAGCATCTGCCAGTAATGTCGCTGAAGATCTTCGTAAGCAGTTACCAGTATAACATGCAGCATCAGGTAATTTTAAATACGAAGCTACTACACTAGGAATTTTTCCGATGGTATTCTTGCCAACTGGCTGCGAACTACATTTTCCTGCTTTGTAGTACAAAAAAAGGCGCTTATGCTTGACGTGGGGAGAACGAAGGGACAGGTATTTTCGATACAATTCAAGCATATTTCCCACATCGGTAACCAGAAAGGTTCGTGGAATCTTTGTCTTAGTGTTTGGAATTTTTACAATCAAGGATGAGCCTACATCCTCAATATCATCTACAGTTAAATTGACTAGTTCATCAGTTCGACAAGCTCCGGCAATCCCCAGAATTAATACAACCTATAAAAAATCAAAATACTAAATAATTGAAATACCTAACAACAAAAGTAATCTTACCTTAATCATTAAGAATTCTTTGTCATCTGCAGTTGATAGAAAACGGTCGATTTCACCCTTTGTCAATATTTTCGATTTTTTCGCTTGATATCCGTCACCGGTTCTTTTCAAAAATGCGATCAGTTTGGGGAATTTGCTTATATCTATGTTGTCGTAAATTATCAAGCATGACTTAACCATAGAATATTGCGCCCATAATGTGGAAGACTTGTAATTCTTTGCATTTTCACTGAAGTATGCCAACAAGACATTCTCGCTGTATACTTGAATATTTTTCTCGGCGCACCACGTTTTGAACCGATTGTAAGCTATATCGTATAAAGATCTTGACTTCGTAGGTAACAAATTGCTTATTGCAATATTTGAAGCCTCCACAATCTCTTCCGACTCACAATTATTCATTGTGCACTAAACAAACTGTAAACTAAACCAAACTAACATCTTAATTTGACAATTCTTTTTGTTTGTTTATTTTGTAGTTATGACAATAACTCAACGACTACTAAATAAATGCTCAAATCCGAATACAATAATTCTGGTGCTACTTACTTCATAATAACAAAATATGTGTTTTTAAGTTAATGAGACCGTGGAAAAAATAGTATATACCATTCGGGAGAAATGCTATTTTGTCATCGGTGCATTTGTAGCCCTCTGGCTTCGCCCTCGGGCTTCAAATTGCACCTCTGCCAAAATAACGCATTTCTGTCCCTTATAGTATAATATACTATATTACATAAGTAGTATTTTTCTTATAGTTTTATGTCAGCTTTTGATCTAGTGTAAAACGCGAATCCGATTTTCACTACAATTTTTACTGACGGTCTAAGGGCGCTCCACGAGTCCCAAAAGGAGAATTGGCGAAGCAGAATCTCCAAAGGCTTCCAGCAAATTGCGTCATAATTTTTCTTAAATCAATAACTTATTCACGGATCCTCCTATATCGAGTAAAATTGTAATAAACAGCGGTGGGCATTATGTCTCTAAGGACGAATAACACGCTACACTACGAAAACTGTTTGCTTTATTAAATAACATAAAATATTCACATTTATTTTAAATTTTAAAATTTCTTACTTTTTAAAATGCAAATGGTTACAACTTAAAATAGCGGTTCTTTTTATAACAATGTATATAAGCTTTCTTAAACTAATGTGAAGTCTTAACGCCTCCTGTATAAAGAGCCTGAATTTGCAAAATAAAATACTTTTATATTAAAAATAATTTTACATGTACACAGCTTGCTTGCCCAGTACTTAAAAAATAGTACTGGGGATACTGTTCTCAACAGTACATACAGTAACACTAATGAAGGTTCTTAAATGTTACATGTACGTCATCAACACATAGGCACTGTATAGGTATTTATCAAAAGACATGAAAATTAATTTGTATGTGTGTTGTGTATACTCAGAAAATCGATTTTTACATAACTGAGACGTATGTTGCCGATATGACCTTCATAGGTTGATGACGTACGTGCCAACTTGATTAGAACTTGATTGCTACATAATAAGACAAAGATTTAAAATGCTAGGGCTTGCAATTATTAGAACTTCAAGTAATTTCAGTAGCCAGAAAACTGCCTATTGAAAATGTTATTTGGTTCCCTTGGTATGACTTGTTTGACACTTATTTGAACTTGGCATTTGGCAAATTTAACCAGGGTCATCAGTATAGAGATACTATACAAAAAGTTATGAGCAATTTTTTAAATTTATATCAAAATATAAGAAATCATAAGGATAAAGGAGATAATAGACTTTAATAAATAAAAATACCTACTAAGAGACTTTTTGTTTTTTAGGAAATTTAGCGAAGAAAAACCACAATTTGAGGAGGTAAGTTACCATCATTATTATAAAATTATTAAAATCACTTTTGCACAAAAAACAAGTGCTGCTATAAACATACAAGTTTTTTCTTCGTGTACAAATGGATCAGAGGACTATCGATTCCACTTTAGGGCAGCTCGTTATCGACGGCCGGGGGCACGACAGACACACACATGTATCCGTATCCGCAAGATGCAGTTCTTTATCCGGTCGATGTAACTAAATGCCTCCGAATGCCAGTCGTAATTTGTTTTCGTCGTTTTCCTGACTGTACTATTGATGTTATTGGCATTTTTTATCAGTCATGTACAGAGTGATTCAAATTCGCCCAACATTTGACCCTACAGGACTAATAAATAAGACTCGGATGACGTACCTATTATTATTATTTTTATATTGAGATTACACTTGTTAATCAATATACACTTGAAAACTGTGATTATATAATAATAAGCAATGTATCAGTGACGTAGTTTTACACATAACACCAAAACACTATATTCCACTCGACGCGCGTTTCGCCAACTTGGTTGGTGAAATGCGCGTCGAGTGCAGCATAGTGTTTTGGTGTTATGTGGAAAACTACGTCAGTGATATCTTCACACCAAGGTTTCAACCCCCTTCAAGAATAAGCAATGTGACACTTATTTGAACATCAGCAGCCGTTACCTCGATGAGCCGTTACCGTTACTGATCGATTGTTTTTACTAGCATTAAAGCTCAAACTGGATTCGAGCCCTTTCAAGGTCGAACACCTGCAATTATGTAAAGAACAGGTATTATAAAAAAAAAATCGGAGTAACACTCACACTATTTCACTTACTGTTTGATGTAGAAAGATGGGAGGAATTTAACGTTAAACCAACTTTATGATTAATTTAATTTTCTTTTGGGATCACACCTCCTTTAAAATAATAAACATAAACCAGAAGTAATCAAAATAAATATCGAAAGTGTAATTATCAAGGAAAACTTTTAAAATTTCCCTTGATTCCCCAAGAAACCACCCTATAACATGCAATAAGAAAATATGATAAATTAACTATATTATTTCATCTGTGGTTTTTCAAATTGATATAAAATTTTGTAATATTACAAACCATATTTCAAATTATGTCTAAACAAACAAATTATAGTAAAATTTAAAAGAAATTAAACACTTAATCTTTGTTATATACGTTTCAGGTTAATTCTCCACTCATCGTCAATAGAATAGTATAAGTTTCTGTGCAAAAATTCTCAGATTGATATTTTTTAATTCAAAAGTCATCACATGCACTGATCCCTATTATATTACTAATTTTCTACTAGTAACATCCTTGTGGAGAATAGGAAGCCACGTTTGATCCAAGGGACAAGATAGAGTTATCACCATAAGCTTTAATAAAAGCACTTTCTTTCAATTTTGTTGTAATTAACTTCTTTTTGTATACTTTTAGCTTGTGTTCATTTAACCCTGTGATTGTTGTCCCGTACATATTGTACTAATTTAATTTTTGTTTTCTTTTAATGTTCTAAAAGTTTTATGATTTTTTATTATAGTTTGTCTTCAAATGTGTTGACAGTAATAGCATTAATGTTTCTTTTTTATTTTTTTTTATTAATAATGCTACTTTTCTATAAGAAATAGGTTCTTTCTAGAAATAGATATGGATAGATAGATATAATAGCGAAAAATTAGCCAAGGATTGTACGTGATGAAGTTAATATAAAGAACACAAGATATATAACTCTAACTCTACTATAACTCTACTTTTTAAAAACAAAAGAAAAATTTTCTTTTGAAAAGTACCTTTCCTGGATACCCACAAAGATTGTGATTCAGTGTTTCGATTAACAGTGTTTCTTCATTTAAATAGTAAGTGGTGAATAATACCATAACATTTAAACGTTACTAAATGTTATAGGCATACAACATTTAAGCTAATTTATATTTAAAATCATATCGTTTGGTTAAGCCAATCTCAGTTATCGAATAAGAGTCAGTCAACCAAAAACAAGGCACGAAACAGATGCCGCTACTTCACGTTTAACTGGTGGTTAAGATGCTGATTCTAATACAACAGTCCTTCAGAATTCGAGACATTTCAAGTCATATTAACTCACATATACAATGTCGAGTAATATCTGTAATATTTCCTTTGCGTTTCAAACATTACAGAATTTTACTTATCAGTCTTGTGCATGAAGCTGAGTAATTTACATATATTTGTGGACTAATTAGGATATCGCAATTTAACAAAAAAATTGGAATATTCGCTATAATGCTTAAGCTATAATGTATATTTTAAAGCTCATATAATTTTCTAACGGTCATACTTTCAAAGCATTATTTTGTGTTTGGAAAAGTCAGCATTGTCTCATTTTGCCATACCTTGACCGGCTGTAGTCAAGATAAAATATGAGAGGGATTTGTATAAAGAAAAAATAAGTTCGTCAGTTAAAAAAGGAAAAATTATATTACATACGAACATCGACAAATTTTATAATATCCTGTACGAGTCATTCAATTAAAGAAAGTCATAAAGGTTAATTCAACCACTTTTTGTGATTTCTTAAAAATAAACATAGGTGGTGTGGATGCAAATTCATGTGAATCACCTTGTATTATTATTAAATAGGCCTAGTTTACATGTATTTATTAATTCCCGATTATCTCTACGTTTAAATCAAACGTACAAAGATATGTACATGTTAAACACTGCACGGTGTCTAAGTGCAATTTCAACGTAAACTGTATATTTTATTAATTTGTAATGTTATACCTGTATACATACCTATTGAATGGTTCGATAAAGTCAAGGGAAATATTATAAAGATATACCTATTTCACTAATAAAATCCACAAACAAGAAATAAAATACATTAACAATTAAAACGTAAATATTCCTCTATAATTCATTTTTGTCAAAGGTATTATATTGGTTGCTAAACATATAAAATTGGTGAAGTCCCTATGAATAAAATAGTGTGTTGTCTAACATTTACTATGGGTATTCAAAACTTTGTGGAACTCAATTAAATATTCATAATATTCCCTGCCATAAACTATTCTCCAAATAAATTTTGAAATGTACCTTTAAAATCCTCAATTCTGGAATACATGCAAGAGCAATATGAGGGTTTCTTAAATAGAGTTCTTTATCTTCTATTCCTGATAATGCATTTATTTATTTAGGTATTTATTTATACAGTGAAGACATAAAGTCCGTCAGCCCCCTCTAATTTTTGAACCACTGGGTAGATTGTGATGAAATTTGGAATGATAATTGACTAAATTCTGCATTTTTTTGACACATCAATGACAGCTCTGAATGGCAAAGTGACAGCTGGGCGCGCAATAGAAACATTCTTTTAAATGTAAATGGGGGTCGAGTAATAATTCATTTTGAAGCTATTTTTATGATCAAAACATCCCCCAATTTTGAGAACATTTGGTTAAGTAATTTTCAAATAAAAACCAGTAATATCGATTACTGTTATATCATTTTTTACATACAATATTACAAATTATTGTAAATTATTCAAAGCAAAACAAAAATTAAAAGTAAACAAATAACAATAAACCATCCCCAACCTAAAATAACCTAATGACATAATTTAAATTAAACTTAGAGGCAGAAAAAAATTTAGAAAAGACGCGTCACTTCAAGAGATGTTGAAAATGACCACCATGAACCTCCTGACAAATAAATATTCCATGGGTAAGTTCTATTATAAAGATTATGTGGTAAAAAGATTATGTTATAAACTGATGTTACTGGTGTTTATTTGGAAATTACTGAACCAAATGTTCTCAAAATTGGGGGATGTTTTGAGCATAAAAATAGCTTCAAAATGAGTTATTACTCGACCCCCACTTTAACATTCACAGCTATCATTGATGTGTCAAAAAATGCAGAATTTAGTCATATATTATCGTTCCAAATTTCATCACAATCTACCCAGTGGTTCAAAAATTAGAGGGTGGGGACGGACTTTATGTCCTCACTGTATTTATTTATCTAGAAATCTTTATGCATGCTAAAAAATTTAAAAACATGACAGAAATTAGACAACCCTCAAACCTAAAGGCGAGAGCTGTCCCGAAGGGGGTTACACATAGAGAAAACTCAGATAAATACCCCATAGCCACCGACATTGCTAGTGCCGCATCTGGGGATCGAACCCAAACCTTAATAGGCCATGTGACCGAGAAATGCTGCCATAAATCGCTATAGACTACTGCGCTACCGAGGCGGTATAATAAATTGCATTCCAAATTTTGTTAACATCACATGAAAATTAAATTATGAATATATACCTTCACGTACTTGTACATAAATAAACAATTCACACAAAACAGCCTAATTAGATATTTAAAAAACCGGATAAGGCTAAAAATGGTAAAAGATACCACGAGTTTGTCATGAAAAACCCTACCCTATACAGTTTTGGGAAAACAGGCAATGCCATATGTTACACGGAAATAGAATGTCACTATATGCAAATACGATATTTTCTTAAAACAAATATTAGCAAATTTGTATCTAAAACAAATATTCCGGACAAGCCCGCCTAAATGCGTACAGCGAGTTGTTTACCAATTTTGTAAATTGTAAATGTTGCAATGAATATACGAGTATAAACAAGGGCATATCTCTCAATTGCAGTGTTGACACATATTTTGAAAATATTTTTTTTATTAACGGTTTCGCGGTAATTCAAACGAACAAGATAATGCACCATATACTGAGTATTTTAAATAAAGTATTTGTGTTATCGTGTTTCCATATTTAACAAGAATTTCAATTAAATTATTAAATACTTAATTCGCAGAAGAAGATATTTTATTATGTGACCTATAATGGCAAATAATTTCAAATACTCTTTTATCTTCTCAGATATTTTTCGCAATACCAGTTAAAAGCACAGTTTTGTAGTGTTGTTGTTCTGAGTATTTTCAAATGGAAACTACATTATAATTTTTAAAAGTGGACATATTTACACGAGGAATTACAATTATTTTCGCAACATTTGCTTAGATATGTTTTCTAATAAAATTGTTTTTAATTACAGTTGTGATTACTTGCATAATGATAAGAGATGTTTTTAGAAGATAAGGTCAATAATTGACCCATACAGATCAGTAACTTTTGGCAAAAATAATATAAATGTTGATCTTCTGACCAGCTTGACTGACATTAACTTCATTGAATGTACAGGGTGCAGAAGAAATTTAAATAGTTTGTGAGCATATAGAATACGTGTTAAATAAAAAATCAAGTATTTTATGAACTATGTCTTTAGGTAAAAAATTCTTCGTTTTTCAAAATGAAAGAGAAAATCCAAAATTCATATCTATTCCTTACGATCCTCGTTTCATTCGTGGTTTTGGTAAAGTTATTAAAGATATAGGTATATCAGTGGTTTATTCATCGGAAAATAAACTACAACAACTTTTAGGCATTCCCAAAAGACAAAATAGAAACTAAAGAAAAGTCGAGGATTTACGAACTCCAACTTTACGAGCTGTAAAGCCTGCAATGAAAAGTACGTTGGACAAATTAGAAGGTCAATTTAAACTAGATTGAAAGAACATATGGCTCATCTCAAATATGGTAGAACACATTAGTCTAGGGTCGCCCAACATGCCTTTGAGAACCATAAAATGGATAGAAGCAATTGAAGACTAATTAGGAATGTAACAAATTCCAGACAGCGTGGCCTGTTCTGTCCTGTGCATTAAAGTGCAAAAATAGTGTGAATAGTGACAGAGGACCAATCCCATACAACCCTCTCTATTGGTTAGTAAATCATAGTTCACTGAGTTGTCGCAACGGTTCACTGAACCATAGCAATAGTTTAGGTGTAAATAGGACGCCGCGTTGGCATGGGTTTAGTTTTAATCATCTCCAGATGATGCCAACGTGATTGGTGAAGTGCACGTCGAGTGCAGTAAAGTGTTTTGTAATTATATCGTGGAAAACTACTCAGTGTTAGAACTTCATATGTTTCAGCGAGAGTAGATTAGATGTTTAACTAATAATCAATATTCCTGCGACAGTAAAAGGACTTTGCCTTCTATTGTTTATCGATAACGCAAGGAATTAATAAGATACCTTATGATCCTGTTTGTTTACAGTTCCAGTTCATTGCCCGTCTGTATAATAACTTACATAACTTAACACCTTCCTACGCCGAGACGTCATTTACGTTTAATTTAATCCGTTTCAATTCGTCGCGGTGTACACTTAATAGTAAAGTGTCAGTAGAATTTGTCGCAGTCAAGAATTAGATATTTACTTCAACAACAGACTGAACCATGTATAAATTGAAGTTGTTGGCGACGTAACTACACCTCAGAGTAATCAAAACAGTTATTAGGAATGAATTGTTAATTAAATTTGAGGACGTTCTTACCAACTCGGTAATTAGGTATTATTTCTTGGGCGGTTCTCATATTTATTAATTCAGAGCTGATAGATGATGGATTAAAATAAGGTTTAAAATAAACTATCTTTAGAACGACGTTGGTACATGTTTAATCTCTTCATTGTAGGATTTTCTGTCACCAATTATTATTTTGTGACGCATATTACGTAGGTAGTCTTTTCTCATAAGTTGCAAACAAATTTCAGAGTACCTGTTCTGTTAATATTTGTAGCAATAATTTATTGTGGACTTTTAACTCTCAGGAAGCTAAGAATATTGGTATCAGTTATTTAAAGATTGAAATTAGATTGCAACGCAGTATAAACTAACAGTACGAACGTGTTTCCATCAACCAGTCCTCAACTATTGAATTGCATATTTTTTAACAGACAGTTTTGGCCAATTTTTTGATTTAACAAATTTCCTCTTCTTTATCTATAATATATAATTACCCTTGGTTCCAAACTCACAACGATGCTGATTTCAAGTAGATCTATATGGAATGGCTTCAGTACCAGTTAGAAGAAGAATAACCTACAGTAACTGGTATCTAATGTCGCAACGGCAGTTTTCAAACCTTGAGGTTAAGTTTATCTGAATTTAACATATCTAAATGATATTGAAGTGGGTTGAAACCTTTGGTGTGAAAATAACACTGACGTAGTGTTCCACATAAAATCAAAACACTATACTGCACTCAACGCGCATTTTGTCCACCAAATTGGAATCATCTGAAGATGATTAAAACTAAATAAGTCTAATTATCACCAAATGATAACGCGCGTCAAGTGCAGTATAGTGTTTTGGTGTTATCTGGAAAACTACATTAGTGTTATATCTAAATGAATCCTATTTAAGTTTTCTGAAAACTTCTGAAAGAAAATATCTGATCTTTTCTTGAGTCACTTAGACTCTAATTTGGTCGGAGAATCCACAGATTCACATGGAAAGGCATTACCAGAACAAGTGAAATATGCAGTACCTAAATATCCTATACGTCTTATTTCGTTATATTAAAAGTAAAGGTTTGAGGAAAGGAAAACGATTATTTATTATGTGGTTTCACTAATGTTGCTTGACCTTCTCAGACCTAGAAGTTTCTTTAGTGTTTAAGACCAGATACTATATGAAAATGGCTCAAAAATTCTATCAGAATTTTCAGAACAATGCCGATACTAGCGACAGTATTTATCTGGTGTATTGGAGAGTGATGGAATTATGGGATACATAATCGAACGAAGTATACCATATAAAAGATTAAACAATAAAGACTACAATTACGAATTTGGCGGAGGCTGAACTTTCTTCAACTATACCCTAGTGTTTGGTTTGGCAGCACAAATTAATTTAGTTATGAAGATAATAGTTAATTGAAATTTCAATTTTATATACTTAAGGATATAATATGTAATGATATTTATTATTTTTACTTACTTCAATACTTTGTCATTGTTATAGTACTGCAATAAAATATTATTATTATTATTATTATTTTTATAATCATTATAAAATTGGTATTAGGATCGCGATTTATTGAACGCATTTTTAGGTTATGGTGTGATTAAATTAAATTAAGTTATTTCAAAAACATTGATTTTAATTTGATATTTTATAAGGACCTAATTATGTACTACTCAAGTTAAAAGAATGGTGAGGTAAATATTGTTTATTCATTTAAATACATTCCTTCCCCTTCTAACTTCTTAATATCAATTAAGGTCGCCACGAAATTATTTATTAATTAAATTTTCTCATGTGTTTATAGATCCGTAACAACTAATTATTGTCATTAATAGATAAAGTGGAAATAGGAATAGACAGATAATTATTAACCGAAACGTGTGGCGCAATTCACTTGCTGGACGAAATCTAAGAGTTGTGACAGGAACTAAGATTAATTAGTTACATATTTAGAGATTACTCAAGTCTTGTTATTGAATTTCGTAATATTATTCTTGTGATACAGTGTTACAATACCAAATTAGGATTTTTTGTCTGTCAAAAATATTTAAAGCTGCATTTTGATAATTTTAAAACCAGCATGTTGTGTTGCTTACTGTCATAGCTAATATATTTTATTTTTTAACTTTATACTGAAGTATTACTAAAAGTTTACATAAAATGGATTACTTCACTGAAAATTAGTATGGCGAATATCTAAAATTGAACATATTAGCAAAACTGAAACAATCTTAATGATATGCAGAGTAAGAATGAGCGGAATTTTCTAAGAAAAATATATATTTCCCATTTTATTACATGTAAATCCACAACTGGTCAAATTACGAATACGAGAAGTTCAGGTACACTGGAAAGCTGATATTGACATTTAATATCCAGGTGAAAACGGATATTTTCTGATAAAAATATATATTTCCCATTTTATTTCAACGTAAATCGGAAACTGGTGAAATTACCAGTACAAGAAGCTCAGTTATACATCTCCTTAATAACTCAGGATGTTCGCACACAATATACAGTCCATTTTTCCTTACGATACACATTTTGGCAATATCAGCATCAGCCGAGACAAATAAAAAAAGTCGCGCTCCATGCAAGTATGGAAAGCTTGCAAATCACTCAAAGCCAAAATCATGATAGGCATATAATTAATCATGAACAGAATTGACATCTATCCGCTAAGTCGTCGGATATGTTGCGAAGGATGGCCTCCCATGATGCAGGCTATTACAGGCCTACCCCGGGCAGATAGCGTAATTCGATTCTCCAGTGCAGTGCGACCCTGAACTTTCATACTCATAATTATTATTATCTGCCAATAATCAAATCACGTCAGCAAAATACTTTTTAAGTGTTTCCTGTTTTCCTTTTGTATCTTGTAGGTTGATATCTAAAATTTCTTTTATTTATTCTACAGCTTTCGTTTCTTTCACACTGCCATATTTATTTTATTTTGATACTTCAAATTTCAAGTCCTCATGTTTTGGCTATTTTAAACTGTTCTGTTGTCAGAACGTTTTATAAAAAATGTATGAATGCCATAATGTATAATTAAGGAAATATTTGCGAAATGGTTTTATACTAGAATCTAAGACGACGGTTTCTGAAATAAATAGAATAAAAATACACCAATCATTTTGAATAATTACATAATTTCTAGAAGTTCATATCATAGCCTGGACACAGGCTAAAATTCATTCTAAAAATTTTAGGTTAAAATCCTTGCTATGGAAATTTAAGCTCGAAATACATTGTAATCTGTCTGATCTGTATTCCCTAGATCATCCTATCCAGAAAGGAGCACAATCATCGTTCATGGAACCAGCACCTGTAGAATAAGAAAATCACACAATCGAAGCGAAATTAAAATGGGAAAATAACAGATATCCTATTGGAGGTTGTTGTTGTAGTTGAGAAGTGGCGTGATTACCCTCAGCACTTAGATCTTTCGATCTATTGTGGCTGCTGCTAGTCGAGAGTTATTGGAAATGACCCGTACAAGGCGTATAGGCCAACACCAGTTCTACTGGAAGCTCTCTAATGTCCTGGGCCAGGAAAAGCTCCCCCCAGATGTTTGTGTCTCTTGACCATGAGGCAGGCACAGTGGCAAAGTGTGTGTATGGAGTCCTCGCCATCGTGTCCGCAAAACCTACACCTTTTAGTGGCACTAAGGCCAATAGTATTAAGATGCTTGTTGAGATGTCCATGGCCTGTTAATAGTCCTGTGACAATCCTTATGCTATTACAACTTAGGTTAAGTATTGATCGAGTTGCGTTCGAGCAGCGCCCTTCAATTAAGAGCCTGGCTTATCGCAGCCCAGTCCCATTCGACCATTCTTCCTTAAATCTCTTGATGATTCAGTTTTCAATGGACTTCGCTACATAACTAAACGGAAACCTGAGCACTGGCTCAGTCCCTGTAAACTGAATACTTCAGCCTCTTCTAGCCAGTGCATCGACGTCCTCATTCCCAGTTATGTTGTGATGACCCGGTGCCCATTTTACTTGATTGGTCTGGCTCAATTGGGCCAGACCATTAATACACCCTAGGATCTCCTTGGAGGTGATGCTGGGGGAGATCAAGACATATAAAACCGCCTAACTGTCAGCTTGTTGAAGGTTAAAAGGAAGGAAATGAACAGATGTAATGAATATTTATAAAAAAAAGATCAAAAGAAATAATCAGACTCTGTATTCCAGAAATTAAGCTACTATCAGTCCTTGTCAAGGAATATTTCGCACTAATATATCATCTTAAATGAATAGGTAAGGTTGGAAATAACACAATCATGTCGTTTGTCTATTACTAAACAGAAGCTGTGGAATATGTATTTTGCTCTTATTGAAGTGAGTAACATAGGTGTGTCGGAACCGTCTTTGGATTAGTTAGGCCTTGGGCTGGGATGGCTTACATCCCATACCTACAGGATACCTATAAGATACCTTATAGATTGAGGTGAAGAGACGCGGTGATATCAATAAAACTCACATTGTAATCTAATCTAAAAACTAAGAAGTATGAACCAAAAGGAACGTTAGTTAAAATAGGAAACAAAAGAAGAACAACTTCACAAGAGATACTATACCTAGTCATCCAAAGAGGAAATAATGAATAATTGGAATTTATATATGAAGATACGAATGTTGTATTTCTAGTTGGTTGCACTGCACTGGAAAACGTAGTCATGCTTCCTGATGTAGCCAGCGTCTTGGGGCTTGGACTAGTTCAGCTATCCGATCGCTAAATCATACATTCTGTAAAACTGCAGCTAGCCTAATGACCATCCTACGCCGCACACTATTTAACACGTCGTCCTTCGGAAGATTATGCGAGAAAGAGTGCAGAGTAGACGAAGATGAGGCGGTCACTAATCTCGTACGGCCGTGATTCTCGTGAAATCAATTTCCCCTGAAGAAAGATTATGGATGAAGTAAGACTATATATAGATGCCAAGATATAATTTTGTAACGTTATTTTGCATTAAATGTATATAAAGTGATCGCGTCTTCTTATGGAGACATTAATGCTCTGATCGCCTGCATTTATAAAAAGATCTGCTCCAGGTGACTGGAAATTATTATTTAAGATACATTTTACAATTATTATTGTGATTGGGATATTTTATCTGATTTCAACATGACTTTGTTAAATTTTCAACAAATTTGTCTATGATTATCAATGTTGTATTCAAATTTGATCCAACTACAAAAAAGTGTGATTATAGATGTTGTGTATATAGATTTTAGTAAAGCCTCTGTTTGGTCTCGTTTGCAATTAGCAATTCCAACAGAAGTACAGAAGTTACAAAATGGGGTGTTTTCCTATTTTTTTTTTACATCGGCAATGGAAAGTAGTTGGAAAAAGAAGAGATACGTATTTCTGGAATTTTAATATTGGGTTCATTTAAGTTCATAAATTATTGTTTTATTGTGCGCGATATCTATGTGACGTCACTAAGCGAAAATTCAAAATTTGCGCCATTTTTTAGTGATTTCTAGGAGATTTTCATTTATGTGGTTGGTGTCACTGCGTGACAACTTTACTTTTGTTTATGTTTGAATTGTTTGGTTAAGGTAAACATCATGGTCATGGTAAACATGAGACATTGTTATTAGTTTATATTTTTACCTGTGAATTGTTGTCTCTGCCTGTGACTGACTACAAGTGTATTTATTAGTAATAAATATTAGTAGTAAAGGTAACTTTTGAATATATTAAATCGACTTTGCAGTAATACTGTTAAGTTAAATACTATCCTTACATTTTTCATCCCTTTTATTTCTGAAAGGATCTATAGGATCTTTATCATAAAAGGACCTATAACCGGTAAATTGTCGGACTTAGCCTCTACAAAACCTTGCTCCATGTTTAATAAAAGTTTACCTCACAAGAAAACAACAATACAACAAGCCAAGTTGACAAACCAAACACAAACAGGAAATTTCAAATGTCAATTATCGAAATGTCATTTCTCGTTTGTGGTCGTTACAAACTGAAACTAGCCACATATTATCAGTGTGGCCTCTTTATAGATACATATTCCCTAGTTTTCGCTTAGTGACGTCACGAATATAGAATCAAATTTCAAAATTGAATTAAAAAAAAATTTACCTATTCAATCTTAATAATTTTTATCCTAATAAATACAAAAAAAATATATTTTATAAAAATACAGGTTTCCACTTTCATTTCGATTGAAGGAAAATACCCCATTTTAGTTATGAAAATTGAACATTTCACTGACATAAAGTTGTGGCAACGTAGGAAATTCCACAAGGCTTTTATTACTGTCTTCTCTTATTTGTGTTATTTTCAATTTCGCCTTCTTTCATTTCATTTAATGTTATTTCACCGATGGTTTAAAATTCCATAAGATTAGTTTGTATAAATTAAACAGCAAAGTTATTAAACGTAAATGCAAATATTCATGGTATAATAAAAATAAAGGGTTGTGGTGTAGATAGAACATGTGACAACAATATAATATGTCATTTAACAGTTTTCTCTAAAATGTTTCCAAAATGTAAGAACATAGTGGCCGTTAGACTAAAAAAAAAAAAAAAATTAAAATATGTATTTTTAAAATGGTTTATTGAAATAAACGGAAATACAAAAAGTATTTTTATGTTTATAACTTTTTTTAGCTGATTTATTCAACAGCTTCAACTTAAATCAAGCATCTTAATACTATTTATTTCATTTGAAATCCCACATTGTCCTAGAGGACACTCTTGCTCTAAAACAGACGAAAAATCTATTAGAATCTATTAGAATACAATAAAAGCAGAATGTAGAAATTCTATTTAAGGAGCTTTCAATTCCAGATCTGTGCCAATGCCGCTCTTTAAACTATGAACATTATCTAGTATAAACTATGGATCCAGCAAAAGTATTTATACAGGGTGTCCCAGTTTTATGTTCACAAATTTCCGGAACATGTACGACCAGTAAAAATAATGGGACGACTTTGCTATATAAACTTATTTCGAAATCTGTACCGTTTCTGAGATGGTACTTCAGATTCAACTTCAGGGTGCTGAAGTTGAAAAAAATTTTTTTTTATTTATATCTGTTACAGTAACCAATTGTTTTCATATTTTATTTAATAGATGCCACTATGAATCTTTACTTACATAAAAAATTTCAGCTCGATGGAAATTACCAGTGGCGTCAAATCTGCACCCTTGGGGCACTTTTTCTAAAAAATATACCTATGTTACGCCTGTGACTAATGTTTAAAACAATATATTTTGATGTCCCACCCATTCCTCTACAAAAAAGTATACTTACATTTTATCAGAAAACACACCGTTACGTAGTAAACCGATATTTTATGAAACCATCTCATGTCCTTTCCTAACAAAATATTACCTGAAATGGATATGACATGGGTTCATAAAATATCGATTTACTACAAATTTTAAAAAGTCAGTGGCGCACATTTTATTTGACACAAATATTGGGTTAAGGTGCCCCCGACACGCCACTGGACTTAATAATTTTAATCTATTCAAGATTCATCCCTTTCTACCATAAATAACACTGCCAAATTTCAATAAAATCGGCTAAAGGATTATAAAGATTTTACAAAAAAACGATTTTTTAGGAAAGTTTCACATTCTGTACCTTGAAAAGGAAGCATTTCCGGATCTATGTTTATACAGGGTGTCCACCTAGTGCGCGTAAGTCCAATATCTGGGTTAATAAAAGAGATAACTTAATTTTTTCTTCAACAGGGTTGTCTAATATCCCGAGCTGCACAAAATGAAAATATATTTACATATTCAGGGTGTTCAGTTTTTCCTGGACAGGTACCAACTTCATTTTTTTAAATGGAAACCTATATTTTTTATGGCATTATCGAATTCTACGTAAAAAATTAGTGGGACTTTGTGCATAACACTGCTATTGAAATATTGATAGTTTTCGAGATATTTGACTTTTAATTTTTTTTTCTTATGTTTCGTCACTTCTAATAGTTGACATAATTATGGTTGTATGACAGCTAGAAATTATTTTTTTTCAGAAACTGTAGAGTGAAGATGGCTCTTTCGAAAAACGTATCAAAAGTTGACCTGCGATATACAGGGGGCAACAGAAATCGTGCCAAACCTGATGGTTTAAAATTTAAAAAATCTCGACTTTTTCAAATGGAACACCCTGTGTTTTATGATTTCATTAGATGCCTTTCTGTAGACTCTACAATTTTATAATAGCTTTCCCTATACCTAAGTTGCGTAGTTTTTGCAAAAACCCACTTTTATGAAAAATACCCGATTTGCGCACACCTTTGACGGAAAAAATATTGTAAGGCTATTTATTTTTATAAAATGTATTAGTTTACACTTCTTAAAATAAAAATAACTGAAAAATTTAGATAATTTCAGTTTAATAAACAAGTCTTTATGGAAAGTTACCATTTATTTGTAAATAAAAGTAAAAAATCATAAAAGCTCTACATGTAATTAAGAATTAGCAAAACTGGCGTATGCTTTAGAAGAAGTTCATGGGAATTATTTGCTAGCAGCACGTATTTATAGAGATTCCCACGTGCTGACTGTTTTGAAAATGTGAAAGAAAGATTTGAAAGAACAGCAAATGAGAATTATGAGAAAACTACCAGGAGACATGGGAGTAACAACGATAATATTTAGTTTAATGTTGTGGTTTCTGCTGTTGAAAATACAAAAATATTAGTATCAGAAAATCAGTAGAAATCTTGGAGTTTTCAAAAGTTCGACAAATAAGATATTGAAGAAGAAGTTTCATACGTATCATATTGAAAACCAAACGGTGTTACCGTAGTTAGAAAAATTATTAGTGAAATGGATGAATATACATAGAGTATTGAAAAAAGAATAAGCAATACTCATACAAGCAAGCTAACCTAAAGTAAATGCTCAAAATGTCCACCATTGTTTTCAACACAAAGCATTAATCTACGACGAAAATGAATGTGAACATTTCTTAACATTTCGGGCGTTATGGTTAGAAACTCATTTTGGATCTTTTCTTTCAAGTCTTGCATATCCGTTGGTGGTACTTCGTATACTCGCTCCTTGATATAACCCCACAAGAAAACGTCCAGAATATTTAAATCAGGCGAACGTGCAGGCCAAGGAACTGGACCACCACGACCTAACCACTTATTTGGATATACGTGGTTTAGGTGTTCTCTAATCTGAAATATGAATAGATAATAGGAAAAGTACTACAACAATAAAATAATCACAGTACCGCCAAAGTGGAATGTGGAGGGGCACCATCATGCTGAAACCATTGTTGAACCAAATAATCAGCGGGCATATTCTGTAGCTGTAGAAGGGGAAGTTCGTTTTGCAAAAAATGCAAATACACATTGGCATTTAAATTGCCTTCAAAAATGTACGGTCCAACAATATGTTCTCCACAAATTCCAGCCCACACGTTCACTTTGAAACGATGCTGATTATCTAGTACCCTCAATAATCTTGGATTATTGTCAGCGTAGTGATGAAAGTTGCGACGATTGGGTAAGCATGTGTTTGAAAATGTTGATTCGTCAGTAAACAAGACATTCATAAAAAAGTTTGGACTTTCCTGAATTTTATCCAATGCCCAGTGGCAAAATTGCAGGCGGTTTAGGTGATCTTGAGGTAACAGTGCTTGATGGTTTTTAATATGATACGGATGAAAATTATTCTTCTTCAGTATCTTGTTTGTCAAGCTTTTGGAAACTCCAAGATTATTACTGATTTTCCTGACACTAATATTTGGATTTTCAACAGCAGACGCCACAACATTAAACTGAATATCGTCATTGTTACCGTCATGTCTCCTGGTAGTTTTCTCATAATTCGCATTTGCTGTTCTTTCAAATCTTTCTTTCACATTTTCAAAACAGTCAGCACGTGGAAATCTCTGTAAATCTGGATTATTTACTTTGTAAATATGTGCTGCTAGCAAACAATTTCCATGAGCTTCTCCTAAGGCATAAACCATTTTCACTAATTCTTCTTTTGAATAGTTCATTGTATGCACGCTTAGTACTTACTCTAAACTCGTACGTGAATATTCAGTAAAAGAAGAAATGACATGTAAACTGATTGTCACAAATTTTATTGCGTGACAGACGCTCACTGCGTTTTTCCCGAGAAAGGAACGTGCGCAAATCGGGTATTTTTCATAAAAGTGGGTTTTTTGCAAAAACTACGCAACTTAGGTATAGGGAAAGCTATTATAAAATTGTAGAGTCTACAGAAAGGCATCTAATGAAATCATAAAACACAGGGTGTTCCATTTGAAAAAGTCGAGATTTTTTAAATTTTAAACCATCAGGTTTGGCACGATTTCTGTTGCCCCCTGTATATCGCAGGTCAACTTTTGATACGTTTTTCGAAAGAGCCATCTTCACTCTACAGTTTCTGAAAAAAAAATAATTTCTATCTGTCATACAACCATAATTATGTCAACTATTAGAAGTGACGAAACATAAGAAAAAAAAATTAAAAGTCAAATATCTCGAAAACTATCAATATTTCAATAGCAGTGTTATGCACAAAGTCCCACTAATTTTTTTACGTAGAATTCGATAATGCCATAAAAAATATAGGTTTCCATTTAAAAAAATGAAGTTGGTACCTGTCCAGGAAAAACTGAACACCCTGAATATGTAAATATATTTTCATTTTGTGCAGCTCGGGATATTAGACAACCCTGTAGAAAAAAAAATTAAGTTATCTCTTTTATTAACCCAGATATTGGACTTACGCGCACTAGGTGGACACCCTGTATAAACTTTTTGTCTTAGAATCATTCAAAAAATTACCCATTGAAGTTTAAATAACACGCGCGTTTAAATAAGCCACGTACTTAAATACACCCTATATTCTAGCGTTTGGTTTTTAAAATTTTGTTTATAAATTGCAATAATGTAGGTTAAAAAGTTAAAAACAAGTAATGACTAGAAGGTTGAAAAGTGTCTAGGCTTTTCACGAAAGCGAAGACACTTATGGGTTTATCTCTAATAATCTACTAAAACAGTTTACCGAAAAATTAATGTTTAAGAAAATCGTTGCTAAATCTTTGCTTAGGGCAACAAATATAACAAAGAAATATTTTCATGAAACTATGTTGGAAATAGATAGCTAGGTCAACCTCATACTGATAGACCAACTCTAGCTGATAGTCACACTGTATATACATTGTTGGCATTGATACTTCTAAAAATTACAGAAATAAAAATACAGGATTTTTGTTATTTGTCAGTATCGGTTTCAAATATAAAACGAATGGAAACTATTTCCCTCGGTCCAATTTACGTATCGTTTCGGTACTGTTTAAATTTTCATGGGTGTATATGCCATTTAGGGTATAATATATAAACGAAATAAATAACCATAGCATTAAACTTTCCAATCCCACGTTACATATTTATACGTATTCGCATTTTCTATATCTGAAATACATGTTGCACCTGTATTGGTCCGTATTTATTATTTACAATTCCCAACAGATACAGTAAAATAATTCAATATACATTGTCTTTATGATACTATTTTGTTTATTATTATGCTAAAATTACAGGTTTGAATTTAATTACTAAATTTATAGCATTTCCCATTAATGCCAGCATAAATTGTGCAAAATTATCATTATACATTGGAATACCTGCATCACAGCGGGTAATAATTTATTATATTTATTCATAATAATAAGGATATTATTCCTCATACACTGAATCAGTGAAAACAAGTGAACAGTGAAAACCAAAGTGGTAGTACGCTGTATACAGAACCTATTTTGTGTGCAGTGCCCTAGCAACACAACAAAAATAACACAAAAAATCTGTTTAACAACATTTAACAACGTTTAACAACAACAAACATCAGTTTACATTTTCCAAATTTATTTATGTATTCATTTGTTTATCTATTTATTTGTTTAGAAACCTACATCACTCGGCATCAATCCGTCACATACAAAAGAGGCATAATATTTAAATTTTTTACACATTTTAATATACAGGGTGACCCATTAAGAATGGAAACACTCGCGTACAAAAGTTGTTTATAGACCGATTTAAACCGAATTTTTTTTAAAAGATAGATCTCCACAAGCTCTATGTTGATGCAAAATTTGAAGACGAAATTTTGATTTTCACGGCCTGCTACAAATTTATTTTTAAGTGAAAAATCGCAAAATTTTGTTAGCGATTTTTTTATAAAAAATCTGACTACACCACTGGATTTAGGAGCCACTCGAATACCTTTGTACTTATTTTTGCGAAAAAAAGTTTGTTCCTAAAAAAGTTGTGAAAATATCGGCATCACCAGTGTTTGCCTTTGTCGGTGAAGCTATTCTTTTATAAAAATCAAATAGAACCCAAAGAGAAACAAAATTAAACAACTTAAACACTGGTGTAATTATTAGTAAGAACCATAAAAACCAGTATACACAAAATAACCAACAATTACTCTAATATAAAAAACAATTGATACAAAAAAGTAATGATTAGAAAATTACATTTTTAAAAATGAAAAAGGAGTCTGGTCAAATTGATTCACACTTTTTGAATAAAAAATTATAATGTAGTTATTTTTCATCTAAGAAGGTTATATTATAAGTTTTGGCATAATAACCACAAAATAATAATAATTTGACGAAGTTACCTATCAATTGTTGTTTATATTAGAGTAATTGTCGGTTATTTTGTGTATACTGGTTTTTATGGTTCTTATTACTAATTATACCATGCAGTGTTTAAGTTGTTTAATTTTGTTTATCTTTGGGTTCTATTCGATTTTTATAAAAGAATAGGTTCACCGACAAAGGCAAACACTGGTGATGCCGATATTGTCATAACTTTTTTAAGAACAAACTTTTTTTCGCAAAAATTGGTACAAATGCATTCGAAGGGATCCTAAATCCAGCGGTGTAGTCAGATTTTTTATAAAAAAATTGCTAACAAAATTTTGTTATTTTTCACTTAAAAAAAATCGTAGGATGCCTTGAAAATCAAAATTTTGTCTTAAAATTTTGCATCAACATAGACATTTCGGAGATCTATCTTTTGAAAAAAATCCGGTTCAAATCGGTCCATAAACAAATTTTGTACTCGAGTGTTTCCATTCTTAATGGGTCAACCTGTATGTAAATTGTCTTCAGTTCCTCAAGACAAAACCAAAATTTTTAAAATCTTCCCAGTGGATGTTATTGATGTACTTCACAAAACTTAACTTACTATCAAGTGTAACTGCAAGTAAAAATAAAAATACAATGTTAAAAATATATTAACAAAAATAAAAGATAAGAACGAAAAATTGTTATTTTAATATTTTACTAATAATAAATAAAAAACGCAAACTTGAATTAGCCGCCATTTGAAAATGGCTGAATGAAATCCTCTCAAAATTGGAAGATGACGTAAAAGTATAAAACCACTTTCAAAATGAGGTATCAGACGACTCTACTTTCCATAAGAAAAAATATTCAAACTGGCTGCAACCTGTCATTTTGACAGCTAGAAATGTAATTTTAATATTAACAACATAACAAGTGCAACAACTATTGTTTGCACTCGAGACAAACTAAATTGGTTTATTTATTCAGTCTACTTGGCAAAATGAAATATTTGAGTTTTTCACGTTTTTATAACAAAATTCGCTGCAACTGGTAAACCTCTAAAGATAGGTACATATACAAATTTATATCATTCGATTCAGAATTTAGTTTTTCTTTAGACCGTAGAATCATATACAGGGTGTTCCATTTGAAAAAAAGAAGTTTTGTAACTTCTTCAATTGGTAAATTGGCTTATAAATTTTGAGGGCCCTGTACGTCCCTCAGACATAATACAATCATTTTCAGATGTAACAATGCCTAAACCATTACTGTTGCAAATATCGTAATTAAAGGTCTTCACTGTTCAAAATTCAACATTTTTAATACGGTGCTGTAACTGTCACTTTTTTTTGGAGGGGATGCCGAAGACAACTAGTCCACGGGCAATGTGCGTGTTTCAAAGACACTATACCTACGGTGTGTTGCTCACCACTACTAACTGTCCCTTTTTTCTTAAAACTGGAGATTTCTCGAAAATAACTGAATTTAAGTATTGACCACTTTACACAAAGTTGACTTATTGAACGAAGAATCCAAAACTGCAAAAACATACAAGGTGTTTCAGTTAAAATAAGTAAGTTGTTGTCGACTTCCGGTTATATATTTACAAAGCGTGCTGTTCTAATCGTAAGTTCAAGAAGCAATCAGGAAAAATGTTTTTTTTTGTATTGTAATAAATTTTTTAGAGGTAGGTATGTCAAAATATAAATGCAAATGCTACCTATTTCATTTGTAAATTTTATTTACCTACATCCATATTTAGCGTAATAGAATATGCCTTTAACTTACTAACTATGTAAGAATGATTAGGGTGCTTTGATCTAAAGAATCAAGAACACAAATATTAAATATTTTTGAAATAACGAAATATCTTTAATGTCTTTAGAGCGATCTATGATAGAATTAAAGTATCTTGTGGAAAGTAAACTAATAAAAATATAATTCAATGATATATACCTATCATTAATACTAAAATACTAATACTTGGGATGGTATCGGGATGGTCTGACTTGTCATCATTCGAGTTTGAATATCTATCGTCTATCTAACTATTTTTGAAATTCAGCTGACGAGAAATAAACTAATGAAAATATCCTCGACTGGTCTTAAATTAAATGTGAACCGTCCTCGTAACATGCGATAATAGCTGAATAATGTATAATCTATATATTTGATCAATACCGATGCACTATTTTTCTTTTTTTTTTTTTTGTTAATATTCCAAAGCGACGTGCAATATGAAAACTTTCTAGTTAGTGGTACACATTAAAGGTATACATACAGGGTGTCCACCTAGTGCGCGTAAGTCCAATATCTGGGTGAATAAAAGAGATAACTTAATTTTTTTTTCTACAGGGTTGTCTAATATCCCGAGCTGCACAAAATGAAAATATATTTACATATTCAGGGTGTTCAGTTTTTCCTGGACAGGTACCAACTTCGTTTTTCTAAATGGAAATATATATTTTTTATTGCTTTTTCGAACTAAACCCTTGATTTTAATAGGACTTTCATCAGCCTTCCCTATACCTAACTTAAACTGTTTTTGAAATATTGACGGGTGAATATTGACATCTTTGCAACTTTGACTCCCTGTAAAATCTAAACGGTTTGAGATCAAGCAAAACGGTTTGCACATTCCTATCTTAACTTTTCATAAGCTATCGTTTGGTACTAATTTCAGAGTTATCCAAAAATTTAAAATTTTCTGAAAATTTTGAAAATTTTTTATTCCTGTATAAATTTGAAATTAGTATCAAACGATAGCTTATAAAAAGTTAAGATAGGAATGTGCAAACCGTTTTGCTTGATCTCAAACCGTTTAGATTTTACAGGGTGTCAAAGTTGCAAAAATGTCAATATTCACCCGTCAATATTTCAAAAACAGTTTAAGTTAGGTATAGGGAAGGCTGATGAAAGTCCTACTAAAATTAAGGGTTTAGTTCGAAAAAGCAATAAAAAATATATATTTCCATTTAGAAAAACGAAGTTGGTACCTGTCCAGGAAAAACTGAACACCCTGAATATGTAAATATATTTTCATTTTGTGCAGCTCGGGATATTAGACAACCCTGTAGAAAAAAAAATTAAGTTATCTCTTTTATTAACCCAGATATTGGACTTACGCGCACTAGGTGGACACCCTGTATGATTGTAAATCGCGGTATAATAACAAAGTGATTCGGTACGTTAATGTCAACGGAACAATTTTATCATGCATTATTACTTAATTACAATCAATAAATGCCCATGCATTAGTTACTATTCAATAACAATTTTCCTATAACGGACAACCATTTGTAAGGTAGATGACCCAAATTCAGACAGTGTTCTAAATTCAGACATATTTCTGGTTATTCAGTTAAAATAAGAAATTTACAATATTCAGATATATGTTAAGACATCTGTTGGTACAATTTAACATTGATTCTTTCAGTCAAAATTCGTTTCCTGTTTTATCGACACTCTAGTACTCAGTGCATAACCTAATAGTTGGGTGTTCGTTGAAAGTTGCGTGTTGTGTTCATCTACACAGAATTTCTAATAAGGTAAGCAGATTCTGACTATTATGTTCTGTACCATAAGACACCACTAATTGAGAAAATGAGAATAAACTTTGTTGTAGTTGAATATAAAGGCTTTAATTTTTCATTTTAACAGGGTTTTCTGTCAGTGTAATTACAGAAGTAAAAAATTTTAATGGTGTCGGAATTAGGTACAAGCAAACTCGTGTGTTACGTAAATCAGACACTGGGTGTCGGAATTGTGTACATGAGATATGTAGTGGATATGGTTCTATTTCTTTCTTTTTGCTTAGATTAACATAAGTCTATACCGTTTTAAATAGCATAGTTCTTTTTAGAACTTGTATCCAAATTCCGACACAGGTGTCGGAGTTAGGGACCTCAATTGTCTGAATTATGTTCAATTGATGTAGATGGGTATCTCTGTTATTTTTACATTTAGATATCAGTACCATTAATAATTATTATTTATCATTGCAATCTTTGCTTTACTTACAGAATGTCGACGAAAAAAAATTGCAAATATAGCAAGGATGATGTAAGACGTGCTTTGGATGCCATAAAAAATGGCACACCTTGTTTAGCTGCGGCGAAACAATATAACATTCCTAGAACTACCCTTATTGGGAAGATTCAGGGCATTTACCCAGAAGAATGTCGTAGCGGAGCACCTTCAGTGCTAACTGTAAATGAAGAAAACCTATTAGTTCAGTGGATCATTAATATGGGGCGCATGGGGTTTCCTGTAACCAAAGATCAATTGCTCGACAGTGTCTGTCTTCTGTTAAAAAATTTAAAGCGTTCTAACAATTTTACAAATGGGAGGCCAGGTCGTCATTGGTATAAATTATTTACTAAAAGGCACCCCGAAATTAGTGAACGAATAACACAAAACTTATGCACATCTCGATCAGCCATAACTGAAATCAAAATCAGAAACTGGCATAAGGAAATTGAAGAATACTTTACTTCATCGAACATTAATATTACTGATCCAAAAAGAATATTCAACACGGATGAATCTGCTTTTTTTCTATCGCCAAAAGGCCGTAAGATACTTGCTAAGAAAGGAAGTAAGTCACTTCATGATAGATCCGGTGATGACAAAGAATGCCTGACTGTTCTTGTTACTGGTAATGCTGCTGGTCAACTAGCTCCACCCATGGTGATGTATGCATATGAAAGAATACCAAAGCATATAGTTTCACAGGTGCCTAAAGGTTGGGGGGTTGGCAAGTCAACCAGCGGATGGATGACTTCCGAATCTTTCTTCGAATTTATAACAAACATTTTTTACCCATGGCTTGTATCTGAAAAGATTCAGTTTCCAGTAATATTATACTTGGACGGGCATAAATCACATGTAACTTTACCTCTGACAGAATTTTGCAGAGAAAAACAAATAATCGTTATAAGCTTGTTACCAAATTCCACACATATTGTACAACCTCTGGATGTAGGGTTGTTCAAATCTTTAAAAATGAAATGGAAAAATGAAGTACAAAATTTTAAAACCCAAAACAATTATAAACATTTAGGCAAAGAGACCTTTGCCCCTGTTCTTCAAAATACTCTAAAATCAGTATCAAATTTGGAAAATATTTTCAAACATTCTTTTAAAGTATGTGGTCTTTTTCCTTTTAATGCTGATAATATTGACTATCACAAACTTCTTACTGAAGATAACAATGAGTTAAACAAAACTAAAGAAGCAGTAGATCCTGAAGTAGTAGGTCATTTGCGATATCTTGAATCTTATGTTCAACCAAATTTTTTGAGTAAATGTTATGAACTAATGGGTGCAGACTGGACAGGTGAAATTAAAGATAAGAGTTTGTATGGCATTTGGTACAAAATGTACCAGAAATCTGGATTATCTCAGGATAAAGAAAGAACCCCAAAAATTATAATAGATATAGAAGAAGGCCTAATTCTAGAAGATGGATGGGAAAATTCAATTGTATTTGAATCTAATGATACATTACCTGAAGATATTTTTGAAATAGAACCCACAATTGAAAATACTGACACCGAAGTAGAACTCGTTGGTCTCAAGGAAAATGCTGATAAAGAAAATGTAATAGAAAAACATAAAAGCATGGACGAAACAATTAATAAAGAAACTGACGAAACAATAAAAACTAATGTGGTAGAAAAGAATATAGTAAAAATATTAGAAAACATTCAATTGACCCCAGCAAAACCAATTGATGTCATTGAAGACGACCAATTAAGAGAGAAATCTGTCAATAAAGTAGAAAAGAATATAAAAGAAATATTAAAAAACATTCAATTGACCCCAGAAAAACCAACTGATGCCATTGAAGACGACCAATTAAGAGATAAATCTGTCAATAAAATAGAAAATAATATAGAAGAAATATTAAAAAACAATCAATTGACCCCAGAAAAACAAACTGATGTCATTGAAGACGAGCAACTAAGAGAGGAATCGGTCAATAAAGAAAATGTTGATACTTGCAGTAATACTAAACATTCTCGGGTTCTGCCAGGTGTGCTTATACCATCTCCGTTTAAAAAATCTTTATTCTGGCCTGAACCAATCAAAAAAGTAACTTCAAGGAAGAGTCGAGTTAAAGTTCCTTCTGTAGGCACTTCCGATGCTTGGAGAGAATATTTTCTGAAAAAAGAGGAAGAACAGAAAAAAGCAATTCAAGAAAAAGAGGATAGAAAGAGAAAAAGGGAAGAAAACAAGAAATTACGCCAAGAAAATGTAAAAAAACCTAGAAAGAAGATTAATCGGCAAAATAAACAAAGAAACACAGAGGAAGAACATGGCTCGGACAGTGAAGAAGTCTCAATTCAGGATAGTGATGAAACAGAAAATGCTCAAATTGAAAATGAAGGTAAGAAACAATTTTAATTAAGTAAGGTATTTAGCTTAATTTTACTATACAACAACTATTTAGCAGGTAATGGAGAAGTGGAACGGGAAGAAAACAAATTGCGCCAAGAAAAAGTAAAAAAACCTAGAAAAAAAATTATTCGGCAAAATAAACAAAAGATCACAGAGGGAGAAGATGGGTCAGAAAGTGAAGAAGTCTCAATTCAGGATAATGATGAAACAGAAAGTGATCAAACTCAAAATGAGAGTGAGAAACAATTTTACTTACTAAGTAGTTATCTTAATTTTAATATACAATTATTTAACAGGTATTGGAGAAATAAAACCCACATTTGTTGACGAAATAAGAATTGGTGATTTTGTAATTGTCAGCTATTTTGGAGAGTATTATCCAGCACAAGTTACAAATAAAAACACTAAAAAGGTTTTAGCTAATGCAATGGCTAAGGCTGGTGGATGGTGGAAATGGCCAAATATTAAGGATGAAATTTGGTATGATAATCATGAAGTCGTCAGGAAGATCACCCCTCCTATGGAAATAAATAAAAGAGGATTTTTTGCTGTTAAAGAGTTAGAAAACCATATCTAATGTTGAATTCATTTATGCTATTTTTGTACTAACCTTTTAATGATTTGAATAAATGATTTTATTTTTTGTCGGAATAATGTTCCTCTATTGTCTGATTTAGGGTCACTGTCAGAATTAGGTTCACTGACATGTCTGATTTTGGAACAAACTGCACTTTTAGTGTCGGATTTAGGTGATTTTGGGATGGTTATAATAAATATATAAATAAAATTAGTTTATCAAAGTTTTACTGTAAATAACTGGTCAGATCTCCTTAGAAATAATTATTAATTCAAGAAAATCAAAACTGATCAACGTTACTGAATCATTATTAATTACACTGAATAAACTGTAACGTGTAGTCCTAAAAGTGTCTGAATTTGGGCCACTTACCTTATGTACTATTTATTAACACTTACTATTTTGCATCAAATGGAGGATTTTGTACTGCATCAAATACTAATGAATAATGTTGTGACATAGGTAACATATATTGCTATTAAATATTTGAGGTATCAGTGGTAATATCAGGAAATTAGCGTGTTTTGATGCTGTATTCAAGCAATATCAATAAATAGTATTTTTTGAAACAGCAAGATAATGTCTGTATTATACTTTATTTTTAAACTAGGAGAAGATAATGGATTATTTAAAAAATCGTTGCAAGTTCAAATTGCCTTGTCAAATTTCAAAATGTATGTTGATGCATAGAGAAGGAAAAGATACATTAGAAAATACTAAAATACTTTTATTTGTCAGTCCATCAGAGGGAATAAAAAGGGTGAAAATGATTTTAAAAAATAATTTAAAAAGTTCACACGAGAGTATTCTTTCTCACCATCATACCTTTAGTTCCAAATTATAACATCATTTTACTGTACTTTTACGACAATAAATTTTTGGGAAGTGCTAAATAAGATATTAAAACCAACTGGTTCCCATAATTATTAGAAAAGTAGTGTACGTAAGAAAAATTCACTAGTTGACACTAGTTCAAGCTTAGCGGTGAAACGTTATGTTAAATAATTACATGTAATAAACTAAGACGAACAGTTCCTTAGTTCCTCAGCAACTTCTTCGCTTTGTGCACCAAGTTAAACGACCTCAAGATGAGTTGACTCTGCTACTTGCACGACTAGAAAAATCGTGTTCAAGAGCTCCGGGAATTAGTTTTATATTACGTGCGCACCGCAATGTATTAAATGTCAGTAATATGATGAAAAGCAAGGGATATTCCTTACCTCACTTTTGTTTTAATTTCGTGGTAAATCTTCGTGTGACTGAATTGTCGCCCGAATTTACTTAAAAGTCAGATAGCGCTACTGTATTTACAACTTAATTTTTTAATGTTTTCTTCTCTGACTGTAACTAATTATTTCAAGTGCAGTATTTTAAAGTTAAAGGGATTTCTCTAATACTAGATTACGTAGTTTGTGCTATAAAAGTACGATCTAAAAGTCACTTTAATCTTTGACACATGAGAGTTGACAACGTAAATTATGACGGAGATGTTTCTAACGTAAAATAACAAGGTCTCTAGTTGTTTATTTTATAAATTCAACAAATTTGCAAAATAACATTTTAGAAATGATTCTCAAATTTACAATAATTCTTGAAAAGACAAATCATTCTTGAACTTCAGCTTGATCAGAAGCAGTTCAAAATAGAATATATGTTCTATCAAAAAACCATTAAGGATGTGTTTTTTACCCCGCCAATTTGTATCTATCTAGTAACAGTTGCTATTGTAACAACTCGGTATAAACTATCGCTATCTATTTTTTATGGTTTTTACTAAAGGCTTGGAGCCTTTCTATATATGATTTATTACATTGTTAGTATTTAAGATCAATAAAATTTGTAATTACCTAGTTTTTCGCGGTTATGCAAAAAATACTGGTTATGGCTTGCCCGTTAAATTATTTGGTGTCCTCGAGGTTGTCCTGCCTAGGTAGCAATCATTCTCTCGGTACGCTAAAAAGAGCTTTCGCGACCTTCGAATACAAGTAGGCAGGTAACTATTATAAAACAGATAAATTCTTAAACAGTAATTTTAATATCATTCAATGCAATTTTTACAAATATTTGTTTTAAATTTATGTACACATTTGGTTAATTAAAATAGTTACTTTAACGTTAATTCAACGTTTCGTTAAAAATTTGTTTCTAAACCTTTTACGTCTAGTCAATCAAAACAACGTTGTTTTGATGTTTTTTAAATGTATATATATATACATTTTTAGGACCGTCCTGGGACAACGTATTCTTAAAATTACTTCCATGTAACTATGTAACCAACAAATTGAGTCCCATGGCATGGCCAGAAAAGCGAAGGGTAGCCTATTTATTTATTTATCTTTGAATATTTGAATAAATAAATCGTTCAATCTGGAAGCTCCGTCGGTCGTTACCCAAGTAATAAAAACGGAGTAAGTATATTAAAAATTCTTGACACTTTACAACATATTGTAAGGTCATGACAGTGGGTATCAACGCTGTTTAGATAATAAAAAAACGAAGATAAGTCTCTGTAAACATTTTGTTAACATAATATATCATTTGTATGCGAGCAATTAAAAGTGGTGAAGCTTCATTTATTTTCTTTAAGCCTTCTGAAAATAACTCTTTCCTTTGGTAAGAAAAGCTTTAACACATACACATAAGCTGTTACCGTTACAATAATATTGACATGAATGTAGCAATTTTATTAAAAAAAAATTAAGGACTGCTTTTGTCTATCTGATCTACTTTTCCAAAATGAATTTACGATTCTGCTAATGGATTTTAGGAGAATTAGCATGGTTCAAAATAAGAAGAAAACAATGGGGTACTTATAACTCTAAGTGCGTAATATGCCTAAATTGTTTAATACCAACGGCTAATATGGCTCTTAGGAACTCTTACGTAGCGGGTGTTAGTGAATCATACCATTTTATTATAGTAGATTATATTGAAATGGTAAAAACTAGTATGGTGCACTTTTATCAGTTTTAGGGATAATTTCATGAAATAAAATAAAAAAGGGTACCGTCTAGTTTTCGGGGTGTAAGCCAATATTTATCGTAATGACATTCTCAGTGGATTAGGTAGGTATGCTCTCACTCTTAATAAGTGGATAAAATGAATAAATAGAAACGTATTTTATAATTTGTGTTATGTTTTAATCACTAATGAGTTATCTTGTACTGTTTCGTTAATGACTACGTCATGAGGCTACGTCCAAAGTTTTTTAAGGTAAATCACATCGAAATAAGTTTTTATGCTGTGGAAATCGGAAATTCTTCCAGTTTGATATTTGATTACAATTAGTGCATATTTTGTATACCATCTAAAAGACAGATTTACCAAATTGAACATCGTTTAAAAATTGAAGCGTTTCATCATACTTGCTATACAGGATGAGAAATAAGTCTGGTACCATAAATTTGCTATACATGATGAGAAATTAGTCTGTACCATAAATTCTCGTACTCCTCAATTAGATCGTTAGTTGGCCGCATTTTGATGCTGTTTGTTTATTATTTCAATAATATATTTCAAGGCTCTGACCATAGACAGTCCTTTCGTAAAGTTGTGAAGAAATTCGTTATTTTTTAAAGACCCAATTTTTCACTAATCGCTTAGACCCGTCGATATGATCTTTTAATATAATATATATATATAATATTTTGAACGAGACACCCTGTATTTTTTTACACATTAGGAAATAAGTCTTTTTACAAATACGGTCGTGTAAGGTTTTATGGGTCTATTTCTAATAATAAGGGAGAGATGCCCAAAAAAGTATGCCATAAGAGCAATGTACAAGAAACAGAAAATCAATTGGATGCTAGGCAGAGTCTTCCTCCAACACATCGCAACACAACACAACACAAGTATGTATATAAAGCCCTTATAAAACCATATATCCTTTATAAGACTGACAAAACCTGATATGACCGTATTAGTCAAAAAGAGTTCTTTCCAAATATGTACAGGGTGACCCATTCGTCTGGGATTCCTTTATTTCTCCACTATTATCAACTTTAGAAAAAAATATCTAATACAAAAGTTTTCAGAAATAATAAGGGCTACAATTTAAAATTAGTTACAGATATACAGGGTGTTCGCATCCTTTCAAACCTATAAAAATTTTCTTATTTTAAATGGAACACCCTGTATATTATTAGCTCATTAGATTCCTCATCGCAAGTGCTTTCAGTCCATATAACATTTGTTATAGCTAAACTTTATAGTTTCGAAGATATTTAATATTTTTTGTAAAAAATGACAAATGCAGACTTTGGTGAAAATAGCAGTATCTTCCTTAGTTTTTACATTTCGATAATAAATATTGGTATTCCTTTAGTATAAGCCATGTCGAATATTTTGCTGTATATAAATGTTTTATAAATTATACAGGGTGTTAATAATCTCGTAGCAAAATTGGAAAATTGTAAAAGCTAATATCTCGTTTATTTTAAATGGAACACCCTGTATATTTTTAATGGATCAGATTCAGAATTTAAAACTCTATCCATCCATATTAGTATGTTATATACCCAAAGATAATAGTTTTCGAGTTATTTTGAAATTTAAAATATTTTACTCTTTGGTTACATGTAATAAACCCTTTATATTATTAGCTCATTAGATTCCTCATCGCAAGTGCTTTCAGTCCATATAACATTTGTTATAGCTAAACTTTATAGTTTCGAAGATATTTAATATTTTTTGTAAAAAATGACAAATGCAGACTTTGGTGAAAATAACAGTATCTTCCTTAGTTTTTACATTTCGATAATAAATATTGGTATTCGTTTAGTATAAGCCATGGCGAATATTTTGCTGTATATAAATGTTTTATAAATTATACAGGGTGTTAATAATCTCGTAGCAAAATTGGAAAACTGTAAGGGCCAATATCTCGTTTATTTTAAATGGAACACCCTGTATATTTTTAATGGATCAGATTCAGAATTGAAAACTCTATCGATCCATATTAGTATGTTATATACCCAAAGATAATAGTTTTCGAGTTATTTTGAAATTTAAAATATTTTACTCTTTGGTTACAAGTAAACATAAATTATGAGCCTAGATGCCTTGGAAAACAAAATTTATCAAGTGAATTTAAATCATAATTAAAATCATTATTTAAATCAAACTCTTGTAATATTTTTTTTTATTCAAATAAATAACTAACGTAACATGATATTTTTAAAAGTTATCAGTACAATGTAATAAAAATAAATTTTTGATTTTTTTAATATAAATGAGATTTTGCTCAACCCTTCTAAAGATTAACGTATACGCTTAGACAATAACAGTATCGTTAAATTTTATTTTATTTCATTTCAAACAGTCTACCCTGTTGCTGAATGCACAGTTCAAGTCTTGTTCGAAATGAAACTTGCACATTTCTTAGGATATCTGGTGTAATGTTTCGGAAGCAATGTCTAATTCTTTCTTTCATATCGTCCGCTGTCAGAGACATGCTGTATACTCTATCTTTGACGTATCCCCATAGAAAAAATCCAGATATTTAAGGTCTACAGAACGCGCAGGCCAATTCACTGGACCCACTCGACCAATCCATCTATTTGGAAAATGTCCGTTCAAAAAATTCCTTACATTAACGCTATAGTGCGCGGGGGGACCATCCTGCTGAAGCCATAGTCTTGGTAAGATATTTAAGGGAATATCATCCAATAGATAGACATTTCAAAAGGTAATTTTGTAAAAAATCTAAATATGTCTCTCTTGTAAGTGGATTTTCAAAAAAATATGGACCTATTATGTGCTCTCCTAAAATTGCTCCCCAGCAATTTATACTCTCAAAAAATTTGGTTGTTCTGTTGAATAAAAATGAAAATTGCAACGATTCACATTTCCATTTTTATGAAACGTTGCTTCATCGCTGAACATTACAAAATTTAGAAATATTTCTTCATTGTTTATTATTTCCAACATCTGTTCGCAAAATTGTAGTCGTTTTTCAAAGTAATTTGGACGTAGAGCTTGATGTAACTTAATCTTGTAGGGATGAAATTTGCTATCCTTTAAACACTTACTAACTTGTGTTTGACTAATGTCTAGGCTCATAATTTATGTTTACTTGTAACCAAAGAGTAAAATATTTTAAATTTCAAAATAACTCGAAAACTATTATCTTTGGGTATATAACATACTAATATGGATCGATAGAGTTTTCAATTCTGAATCTGATCCATTAAAAATATACAGGGTGTTCCATTTAAAATAAACGAGATATTGGCCCTTACAGTTTTCCAAATTTGCTACGAGATTATTAACACCCTGTATAATTTATAAAATATTTATATACAGCAAAATATTCACCATGGCTTATACTAAACGAATACCAATATTTATTATCGAAATGTAAAAACTAAGGAAGATACTGTTATTTTCACCAAAGTCTGCATTTGTCCTTTTTTACACAAAATATTAAATATCTTCGAAACTATAAAGTTTAGCTATAACAAATGTTATATGGACTGAAAGCACTTGCGATGAGGAATCGAATGAGCTAATAATATACAGGGAGTTCCATTTAAAATAAGAAAATTTTTATAGGTTTGGAAGGATGCAAACACCCTGTATATCTGTAACTAATTTTAAATTGTAGCCCTTATTATTTCTGAAAACTTTTGTATTAGATATTTTTTTCTAAAGTTGATAATAGTGGAGAAATAAAGGAATCCCAGACGAATGGGTCACCCTGTACAAAATACAAGGAGTTCCATTTAAAATATTAAAATTTATCACATAACTACGAATAGTACGTATCTACTTTATATCCACCATTTGTAAAGGCCTTATTTAAATAAGAGCTAAAATAAATTAAGCCGAACATCCCTATACATCCCATTTGTCAAGTAGTAGAAGTTATTTCTACACCCCGTTATTGTATTAAAATTTATATTGGGGTACCTTCATTGAGTAAATATATACGTAAAATAAGGGCAAAAATAAAAGAAAATCGGCGGGCGGATTTTTAAAAAATTGGCTATTTATGAAATAACGAATTTACGGACTACTTTACGAAATCTTTGTATACTTTTCCTATTTAAAGCACTTTATTTTTGCAGATTTCCATAGAATTTCTTTAATATTATATTTGTTTGTGGTTAATAGTAGGAAATATATTACATATGTATTTGCTGTATGTAGATACATACAGCAAAAGTAGCAAAGCTGATGTTTTCCCTTCAATATTATATTTAGGGTACAGTCATATCAGCATATCTCCTTAAAGACATTTACAAATCAGACTTGCTAAATGTACCTGTATAGCTCAATAACTTTATATTTAATTCTGCAGCATGAATGCTATCTCATTTAACAAAACACAGAACAATACGTTTATAACTAGATTACAAAAACTGTACATCTAAAAAAAATGAAGTAGGCTAATCATTTAGTTTCATTTAATGGAGAAAATAATCAAAGTACACCAGTTCTATCTCTTTTTAAGAATAATATCTTGAATACATCAAAGTATATTCAGTTAAAATAAAGGCACTTACATCTCATTATCTTTTTCAGCAAGATCTACTTATGCCATACTTTCTTTTATAAAGAAGTTGCATTCAGAAAGACACAAATTTGTTACTTTTATAGAACTGGTATTGATCGTAGAGGAATCAAGAGAAATGCAATATCTAGTATATTGAATTTAGATGTCAAGAATGGTAGTAAAAGTTTATCAGCGGGCATATTTCTCAGCAGCCACTGTTTGTTAAATGCTTCCTATGCGACACTATAAATATTTCAACGTATTTAGAAGTAAACACAACACAATCTTGGAAAGCTGGGTTAGAACAAACTCTACGAAATGGAGTGTGGGGTATGGGTGTCGACAGAGGATAATAAACAGATTTATAGGTACCGAGTAGTTATAAAGCTGGGACCGTCCCTGGAAGCTAATAAAGTATTTCATTTAATAAGGGCACTAGAGCATGGGTTCCATATTATATCATTAAACTTTGGTAACTATAAGATAGTCTCGAATATAGTAATTTCAGAATATTGTTTGTTAACGTAATAAAGAAGGTCGAAACTGAGGAGGATAGTTAAAAGAAGCAAAATAAAAAGTGCCGAGCTATAGTTACTGACATCGATGTTTCGGTGCTTTTGGTCCTCTTCAATGTAGCGTGGCTAAAATAAATAATGTAGGATGGCATAGATCTAGAATCTAACTCTAATAAACTAATAAAACTCTAACTAATAAAAATGAAGTTTTGTCTTAGCTACGCTACACTAAATTGGAGTAAAAACTCCTTGCAAACCAAAAAGCATTTAATATATTTAGCTGTGTCGTTGTTTCCATTGGATACGTTACACTACTTATTTTGATTATTTTATTATTTAATAACTCCATATCAGAAATAGACACAAGAAAATTAACATACTAACCTGCATATACAATAATTATTCTTATACTCGGTTTTATTTGTATAAATTTTTTCTCTATTTCTATGGTCAGTATCCCATATGTCAAAAACATTTTTTTATAATCGGGGTTCCAACCAACAAAGGACCAAATTATTAGTATGTAGTAGTAGTAGTACGTATTTGTCCTGAGCAATATTGTGTCACTTTAGTAGGGATTAACTAAATTCGTGTGTGTCACCCTTGTCAGACCCTATTAAACTATTATCTCAATTTTAGGCCGTGTATGTATCACTAAATATGGATAACTACTTTAACAATAGTTTACTTAAAATTGAAAAATTTTATAAGTACGTTAAAATTAGGTATCATTGACAGCATTAAGGCCATATGATATTGTAAGTTTATGGTTTTATACTTTGGTTATAGCTGTGCTATCTTTAAAATCTCTCTCTGAGTAGTTAATATAGTGAGTGTCATAAAGTCTCGCATAAATTCATTATTATGAAAACGGTAAAGTTTTTGAAAAATCGCTGGTACAAGTCGATTTTGTTTTATTTTTGCACTTAGAAACTACGTCAATATAAACTTTAATATTTTAAACGACACACTCTATATTTTTGTATATATTTGGAAAGAACTCTTTTTTACGAGTACTGTCATATAAGATTTTATGGGCCTATCTCTAATAATAAGGGACGTATGACCAAAAAATTGAACATTAAGAGCGATGTGTTGGAGAAAGACTCTGGGCCTAGTAATGAATCGATATTCTCTTTCTAGTATCGTGGTTTCAAAACCGTATTCCTAAAAGAGAGTTCTGCCCAGAAAATACAGTGTGTCCCATTTACAATATTAAAGTGTATGTCAACATAGCTGCTTTGAGCCACCCTGTAAAAAAATAATTAATTTAAAATAATGGCAGAAATAAATGGAAATCGACGTGTCCGAACGATTTTTCAAAAAATTAAAATAATGATAAAAATTTAAGCGGGCCTTTATGAACTCACTGTACAATACTTCTGTAATGTATACAAGGATATTCACAAAAGAGAGTGTTACATCCTTGGTTTTTTATTTCGTCCTTCCTTCGTATTAAATACAAGACAGTTAGGAAACATCCTTCCCATTCGATCAGAAATTCATCCAATCCAGATCTGTTTATCTACCAAACTTCATTTTCTTAAATGGTTTGTCCTGTACAATTTTACAGATTTGGATAGAAGATTTTGCCACGTGTTCGTTGCGATAGGGGTCGATAGAACTGTCTCTTATAGTAAGTGAGATTTCTGTAGCGAACAAAAGAAAGTTCAAAATAGTTTGCCATAAGAGCAATGTGTCACGTGAAGTTTTTCTTTATTGACCATAAATCAATATACTTGGAATCTTAATTTTAAATACTCTTTTGAGAATTCCTGTTTCTATTATTCTATTATGAGTTATTTGATCCCAAAATAAAATACGATGAATAAACTAGTAACTCTAGTTTCTAATTCTTTGTTTCTAGTGGAACACCCATTTTAGCATATTTCTCTTGCTATTAGAGACTGACACAATAAGTTTCACATTAATGGATGTGGTGGATATTAAATTTAAATCTGTACCAATAATATAAATTCTTTCAATGAAAAAAAAGTATTGAAAATTTAGTACCGATCTCTAAAATATGTTTTTCTATTAAGTTCTTTGATATGAGAGGAACCTTCCTAATCCGTTTGTATTTAATATTTATGGAGATGGTGCTTGGTGATACGAGCAAACTTTCTGGAACTTACCTTAACATCTATAGGCACGTTATAATAAGGAAGAGCTAATAAATAATTTACATTTTACAAATAGCTAATTGCACAATAATAATTGTCAATCAATATCTCCAGAGTACAAATACAATTCTTAAATTAGGACAATGGCCTATATCTAATGTAGACATCTAGACAGCTTAAATCACCCTTTAATTGAAGCTTTTGACACAGCTTTTAATGTACAATCCTACTTAAGAGTAGGTATATGTTCGTCACCTTACTTAATATAAGATTTATTAAATAAATAATACGTATTTTAGAAATGTGAATTTTAAAATCTACATGTTTCCTTTTTTGTTAATGAACCAGTAAATAACATGTCCTAAAATGATAGGTTGTCTCTTCTATAGCTACGGAATCCCTAAATTATTAGCAATTTCCACGGGTAAATCTGCTGCTTGTTCACACTTTCCTCTTAAAATATGCATGACCAGTCGTACCTGTGAAGCGTCAGGCTTGTCATTGTTACAGAGAAGTATCCGAGTCACTAGGGCAAAAATTTCATGGATCCTTTAAATTGCAACAATAGTCAATAAAACTGAAACTTTTATTGGACCAAGTAAAACTTTTACAGTAGGTACCTAGTCACACCAATTTGGTTGCTTTTCTATCTTTAACAGAATTTTTAAAGATGGGAACGAGAAATAGCTACCGGAAAAGAAGCAATAAAGTCATAAATTCGAAAGTAGTACCTAGTAAATGTTTATTTGGAAGTATTATAATGGTAGTAAAAAGTTTTTTGGGTCAGAAAAAAGTATGAAATGGTTTATAGAAAGGCATTTTACTACAGTTATTTTTTAATGGACAATAAATAATCATTTCGCATTCCAATTTACTTTACGGTCCTCAAGGATCCAATAAAGGCAAATCCAAGTAATAATACTGTATTACAACGGTAGTAAAAATTTTTTTGGTTCAGAAAAAAGTATGAAATGGTTTATAGAAAGGGATTTTTCTACAGTTATTTTTTAATGGGCAATAAATAATAATTTCGCATTCCAATTTCCTTTACTGTCCTCAAGGATCCAATAAAGGTAAATCCAAGTAATAATACTGTACAATTTTTAAAATAAGACAACAATTAGGTACAGGTAAAGTACGAGATCCCGAGAAGAAAAAGTGAGGCGAATTAGGCTGCATAGAAAAGAAATGTAAGCAATAAGTAATATTCTTTTTAAACATAATACGAAATAATATATACCTACAGGGTGTGTAGATATATCTGAAAATAATCAACATACGAAATTGAAATTTTGGTTCCGGTCATATGCCGTCAGTTTCTATCGATTTACAATAACCACCTTATTTTATTACTTCCGCGTCTACCGGAAATATACATCGACTTTTATTTTAAATGAAACACCCTGTATATTTTTGCATTGTTGGATTCTCCTTTTAATTTTAAGTCGAAATAACTCCCCATACCCCATACCTAAAATTTATACTTTCAGAGATACTTTGACATTTTCTAAATAGTGGACAGAATATCTATTTAAGTACATTATCAGTAAATGAATTTCTGGGAACTAGGTGATAACTTCTGATCTACTTACTGGTAGAGATTTCAGTCAAATAAATTCATTAAAACTGTATTTGTATAACTATTCTCTGCCATTAGATTATCAATTCACAATTACTAGAAAATTATCAGAAATAAGCAAGAAATGTAAGTGAATAAATTACATTTCTTGAGCAAATTAGTTAGATTAGGTACAGTATACATAGATCAATAACAGAATATGTCAGCTTTATGAATCGGCAATGATATACAGGGAATTCTATTCTAAATTGACTTTTGATCACTTTTATTAGACATTTAAAAAAGTAATATCTAGTCCACCCTGTATATTATTTAAAGTATTTGACTAAATGAGACACCCTCAATTCTTCTATAACTGTACCCCAAAGGTTAAATTCTGATTATTTTGTGGTAGAGCCAATATAGAAATCTTTGAACATCGAAAATCATTTTTTAAACGCGACTAAACACTGTGATTTCACACTGATTTTTTTGAGACCAATGAATTTGTACTTATAAATAGTGCTTTTATGTAAAATAATTGACCGTGGTTAGTCTTTAGAAATCACAACTTTAAGACCACTGTGCTGTCCATTTGTTAACAACGAGAAGTTGCTAATTTGTCTAATTTTTCGTTAATTTTACGCATTTGACATAAAATAACTATTTTCTGCTTCATTTCATACTAAAATAATAATTTTTTCTCATAGAAGAGACGTAGAGAGTTACAAGCAACACTATAAATTTTTATGTTATCACTTCACTGGCACTGTATTAGAGCCATTGTCCAAAGCAGAATTGGAACTTTGGCGTTTTCCTAAGAAAATACTATAGAGACACTTCCCGCGAATGCTTCTACTTTATGAACTGTTATAGTATCAAAATATAATAACAGGATCTATACATTATCAGAAAATACCGATGATCTAATACATTATATGCAATTTGTGGCAACTAATTACTTTTAGTGGCATAATTACCAATTATTTTCATAAAAATTGTATAATTTACTTATTGAGTAGGTACCTGGTTGTTTGAGAAATCAATAATTCTAAACAATACATCATTGTAATCATACAATATTGTTTTCAATCTAACTTAGTTGTAGCTTGCCTTTAATTTGTATTGACGCCTTTTTACATGACCTTTTTGTTAGAAAAATAAAGTATTTATAAATTCTAACTGTATTCCACGAAAATTATTGTTTATCCAATTTAGATGTAAACTAGACAAATTGTGTTTTTTTGTATGACTTTCCCACAGCTGTATTGATTGAGCTGATATATTATTAAGCGTAATTCCACAATAGCATGTCACTTAATATCGATTGTATAATTGATGGACAATTTCCTTCCATAAAATCTCTTTCCAGGATTCATAAGCGGGAAAGTTTTTGGAAACTTGTATAAGAAATATATAGGTAACTATTCTGATCTTGAATCTAATTTGTTGATGTTCAAGTTTACTATCCTGTATATTACAATAATTGTAAATTGTAAATAATTTTTTGGAATTGAATTCTATACTGAAATTAACAGAAAATACTTCAGTTTGAATAAAAATTACTTATGCACTAAATATTTAATTCGTATGCTTCTGGTTTGCTGTTTTTTGCTATTTTAGAGGTGGTGTAATCCTACAAGATACTACAATGTATCATTTTAATTTTATATTTATATCTACTCTGAATTTTATTTGTTTAATTAACAATTAATTAAGAGTAAAAATATCTCATAGATCTTGCTATAAATAACTATACGACCTTTTTTATATTCTAATTTAATTTTCCACAAGAAATTTATGGCACGAGAATTTGATAAATTCAAGTTAAACAAACCACATCTTAAGATGTCTCGTTCCAATCTCAAGAATTGCTTTAGAGAGAATAGCAACATATTTATGTTAGGCGAACATGGCAGCTGATGTGTCAACACTATTATTATTCAGTCAAAACATTTGTCTCGTGTCGGAAAGCACATAAATTTTGTAAAAATTTCATGCTATATATATACCCCGTTCCCTATATACTGCGATGTTTAAAGGAGAGGCGCCAATTTGTAAATTTTATTGTCATCATTCTGATTAATAAAGGTGTCTCTAACAGGCCAGATATTTTTCTTATTTTACGAGTAGTTATATGTGATATTCTGGACCTGAGCCCAATTTACAACACTTGAAAACACATTTTCTACACTTTGGATACTCGTCAAGATAGTACAGATATTGGATACTCTTTTCTTCATGCCATTTGTCGTCCATTTATTATCAAAGTACTTTTGCTTTATACGTTACATTGTGTCGAAATAATAATTATACAGGTTGTTTCAGAAGTCAAGATATAACATACGTTGTAATAATAGGGACATAGTAAATCCCTTTGTAGATAAGGGAGGTGTTGATTTTGCAACTCCAGTGTTACCTCATCCTTTTATACTCACTATAATACTTATTTTCGTAAGTTCGTGCTTGTAATTACTTTGATTAATTTAAATAATTATTTTATATTTATTTGGAGATGCCGAAAACAACTACTCCACGGGCAACGACCGAAAGAGGGCACTACGGTGTATTTCACTGTGTCTCGCCACTACAAATAATTATTTTATGTTGTAAACAGTGACGAATTGTATGACAACATACCGGGTGTTTCTTATTACAAATGACACCTTTATCACTCCCCAGTGATATACATGGTTTTTTATTTGTCTAATGGAGAAATGTAGGTACCAATGTGAGAACAATATACAATACAATACAAAATAATAGAACATTTTTTTGCTAAATACCTTATTAAATATATTAACAGTTAAAAAATCTTATAAATAATACAAACGATATACTTAGCTCGAAAATGTAAAAATAAAATGATTTAAAAAACATGAATTAGTACTTTAAAACATTAAGATTAAAAATTGAATTCTGCCATTGGCCAAAAATATTTTACTTGCCTATCACGTCAAGAGAGACCGTCGGTTTCTCATTCTGTAAAAGAGACGGAAACGTACAAAATACTGCACTGGAAGATGGTCAAACATCTTGAATATTCACTATATGGTCACCCATCGAAATATTAATATAGCAGTTACTTTAATATTGTTACGGAAGCTCACCTACCTTGCTAGTGAATGTCTGTTTTGTTAATTCATTTCTTATTGTTTATAAATTAATATTTGTAAAATCTTTAGGTTGACGTTTCTAATCTAGAATTTTCATTTAAGTCATAGAATCGTTCCATTATGTTCCGGAATCCAAAAAGAAGCTCCCGAATATTCCAGAAGCTTGAAAAATATATAAATACTCGCGATTTCAAGAGGACGGGGAGTTTTTTAGTCGAAAGCGTGAGCGCCTTTATCCAGAAGGCCATGCCTTCCTGATTGTAGATATTGCTTGCGACAGGAAGCAAGGGAACAGGACAATTTTCATTGCCGAAGAATTAGCATCCAAGGCCCAGAACATTGGGATAGTGGAAGCCTTGCTAAAGAACAGAGTGAAGATCCAGAGTTTGGCCCAATTTTCCAATGGAAAATAAATAAAATGGATAGACCTGATTGGCAGGATATTTCCAATAAATCTCCATCTCTGAAAAGTTACTGGGCATTATGGGACTCCCTAGTTGTAGAAAATGGCCTACTAAAAAGAGTATGGGAGAGTCCGGACGGCAAAGAAAGAAACTACCAGACTGTATTACCCAGGACAAGAGTTCCAGAAGTTCTCCAAGCGGTTCATAGTGGCGTTGGTGGTGGACATTTTGGAATCAATAAGACTTTGAACAAAGTCAGAGAGCGATTCTACTGGCTTGGGAGTCGTTCCGATGTGGAAGAATGGTGCCGGCGTTGTGAAACCTGCGCCTCTAGTAAGGGACCAATGACTCGAAGTCGCGGACAGATGAAGCAGTACAATGTCGGTGCTCCATTTGAAAGAATAGCTATTGACATAGCTGGCCCATTTCCTCGAAGTGACTCTGGCAATCGTTATATCTTGGTAGCTATGGACTACTTTAGCAAGTGGTCAGAAATATATCCTATACCTAATCAGGAAGCAGTCACCGTAGCAGAGGTCCTATTTGAAAACTGGATATGCCGTTATGGAGTTCCGAGGGAAATCCATTCTGACCAAGGACGGAACTTCGAATCTGAGGTATTTCAGAATGTTTGCCAACTACTAGGTATCTCGAAAACTAGAACAACACCTCTTCATCCACAATCAGATGGAATGGTCGAGAGATTCAATCGAACCATTGAAAATTTCCTGAAAACTGCCGTGAATGAAAAGCAGACCAACTGGGACACCTGCCTTCCTCCATTTCTCTTAGCATATAGAGCGGCAGTTCACGAAACCACTGGTAAAACACCAGCCAGTGTGATTTTTGGCAACGAATTACGTCTACCAATAGACCTCATTGCAAATAGACCAGAACATCAGGAAAATATCAGTGACTATCTCCGCCACCTGAAAGATCGAATAAAGTTGGTACATGAGGAGGTACGAGAAAAGCTGAGAATAGAAAGTGACAGAATGAAGACCCGTTACGACTTACGTGCCAACAGTAGTGGGTTTCATGAAAATGATAAAGTTTGGCTGTACAACCCAAAGAGGACTAAGGGCAAATCACCTAAATTACAGAGATCTTGGGAAGGCCCTTATTCGATTGTGACCAGGTTAAACGATGTCGTGTATAGGATCCAAAGAAATCCTCAATCCAAAATGAAGATTGTTCACATAGATCGCCTTATCAAGAACACCATGCGGACAATGGAGTAACCTGATCGAGACGATCAGTTCTGAGAGGGGAGCAGTGTTACGGAAGCTCACCTACCTTGCTAGTGAATGTCTGTTTTGTTAATTCATTTCTTATTGTTTATAAATTAATATTTGTAAAATCTTTAGGTTGACGTTTCTAATCTAGAATTTTCATTTAAGTCATAGAATCGTTCCATTATGTTCCGGAATCCAAAAAGAAGCTCCCGAATATTCCAGAAGCTTGAAAAATATATAAATACTCGCGATTTCAAGAGGACGGGGAGTTTTTTAGTCGAAAGCGTGAGCGCGTTAAGTCGAAACGTCAAACTAAGGAATTTGTGTTGACAGTTGTGAAAAAGAGTTGAAGTTTGTATCTAGTGACAATAAAGATTTGCGTTGTTTTGTCGAACAAGCTGGTTTAATCAGTTTGGAGGTTAGACAAACGTTACAATATAGTAAATATAGTATCTTTATCACTTCAAATAGTGATCGCATTGATTCTGAATTTGTAATATCAATAATATCTTTCGTTTGTGCTTGATGAATGGAAGTTCGTAACTATATGTTATTTTACGTTGTCTTTAACAATAAAGTTATTTTTATATTCACAAATAATATTTCAAGGCAGATACATTTTTCAAGATAGCGATAACATCTTGAAAGTTATCTATTTATTCAGACCCACTCTGGGCTAATGTCCAAAATCCTTTATGGCTTAGAAAAGCCATCACGTTAGAAAAGTTCTCATTCCAGAATCCTTGAAATATTGAGAAAGTATTTTCAACAAAAACGTCAAAAATGATTTCGTATTCTGGCAATCTAATAATGCTTACAAAGAATAAATCTTGATTGAATCTAATCTTTGATGGAACCATGTTACATATACAAAGTAAAAAATATACACTTGAAGGTATAATATTATGATTTATTACGTATTATTATGAATTATAAGTAAATACGTTTAAAATACAATAATGCGTAGAATGTTGTGGGCTACATTTTACTGATATGGTTGTAGTGCATATTAAATTCCCAACGTAATTTTTAAATATTTTGAGAAGTGATTCTCACGCAAATAGTTTCGTAAGCAACAATATAGATAACAACAATCCGAATGTGAGCTCCAATAATCACCTTATCTTCGGCGTATCTGGATTAAGGATACTCTTATACTGATCTCCAAGTACACATATTTTCAAAATTATATCTTAATCTTTATTTATGACACAAATATAGATTAACTACCGTCTAAAATGATATATTGAATCTCTTTCGTGATTTTATATTGCAGAATCCGACTTTTTTTATGAAAATCAATAATTTTATAATAAAAAACAATCAATGAAAATAAACTGTTCAATTTTTGAATAATTGCTATTTTAAATTTTATAGATAATTAAGTACATATATTCAGTTAATTTTGCATACCAAATGTCGGGTTCCATTGGAAAATATTATGTCAATTGTCATTGTAAGTAGTACAATTTTATATTAGCTATTAATAATATTAATCTGTTACGTTATATTAGGTATGCATTTTTTACAATTCAATTATTTTTCATCAATTTTCACCTCCTTTTTGATGATGCATTCACATTGCAATATATAAAAACAGTCCTCTACTCAATTCACAATCAATAAGGATGGATTTTCTGAGGTTAGGGCACCACGACAGATAGACATGAACAAATCGAAGAATTTTTGAGAGAACTCAAACACATAACCCAGTCTGACCGGGTTAAGGTGTGGTTAGTGTTGCCAAAAAAACGCTAAATGTAAACGGCCTGGGAACTATAATGGGAGTTATGTAGACAAATTACATTAGTTTCACTATACATCTCACCAAAGAGCGTTTCACAAAACATTTGAGCATCTGCTAATAATCATATAGGTACGTAGATGTAAAAGGCAACTGTCGGGTGTTTTAAGAATATGAAGGCGACGAGTTATTTTAATTTTAAATTTTTATTCACCCTGAATTATATGTACTTGTAAGGGTTAAAAAAGATTTAAATTGTAAAAAAACAACACTGACATTTAATTTAAGTATAGAAGCACCTATAGTGCTCTATACTTAAGTTCATAAATTTTCACAACGCATAGCCTGATAGTATGTGATAGATATAATATAATTCCGATTTGCTATTTAATTGTTTGAATAACGTTAACCATGTAAAACCTGAAATGCTTGTCAAACATAAACAAAGACTTCAACAGGGGAGCGCTCATGGAGAGTGACACATTGAAAAGTAAACAATTCAAACTGGGTCTATTATAAACATTATCTATGTACTTCCGTATCTACGATACCAACAATGATTGTAGTTTTCCTATGCAACTGACCATTCTGACCGATATTGGAACAAGCAGGGGTGTTTGACGGAAATGTGTGCCCTTCTATGAGGGGTTTGAGTCACCCCTGGTATATAGTTTAGTGGGGCGCGACGACAGACAATAATTACTTTGGTGATAGGTGATTCACACAAGAAAATTAAATGTGACAATCAGAACATCTGAATTAAAGCTTGGATCTGACAGCTCTTATTTTTGGACGACTTAATAGTCAGCGTTTACACGTGTTTTTCATTGCTGTGGGTGTAGATTTATGTTTGTATGCGGGCAAGGGTTAAAGTAAACACTGCAAGAGATCATATATACAAGGTGTTTTAGTATATGAGTTTATAGTTGCAGGGGATTTAGATACATATAACAGCTCATTAAATTTACTTAGATCACTCAGAAGATTTTTTTATGCACCATACAAAGTGAATCCCTGATTTAACTGAAATAGGTACCTATATGAAAATTATTCAAACAAATATAGATAATACTTTTTACAATTCTGAAAATATATTTCTTGTAGTTTATGTCAAATTTCTATCTGTAAAGCCGCGTACACACGTATGCGAATGAAGCTAGCCGAGGCCGCACGAGGCAGTCAATGTAGACGTCGATCTGAGGCGCGGCAAACAAGCCTGAGGCAACTCGAGCTGTTCGCCGCACAGCCTCGGACCGATCTATCGGCTGTCGGTCCATCAAAGGGATTCGTGCTCAGTCTGGACATTTTGAGACGTTCACTGTTTGCTGCCTTCGATGTTTAAATTAATATAAAATGGAGTGGACTCAAAAGTTATATTTGCCACTGATTAATGAATACAGACATAGGGAGGTGTTGTGGAATCCTCGTGATTCCAATGACTATAGTAAATTAAAAAAAGAAAATTATTTTTCGCAGAAATAGCTTGCTTTGAAACTCTAAATAAGTACCTATTGCAAACCACCAGTTGCGAGGAAGCTCAAATTTAAGCTAGTCTTTCCACTGGTGGAATTCCTTTTCTGAAACTTATCTCTGATTTCCTTATCTTATTGCTTGTAATACCTTTTAAAATAAAAAGGAGAAGGATTAAAACCTTCCTTTGACATTATGATAACATTTTTAAATTTGTCACTTCGTTCATCAGCCAAAAGGTCCTTTAACAAAAACGTATTATTAATATTTATAGTGCGTCTTCTTCTTAAATATTATTGGGAGAACCATCTACGTCCAGGTTTGTCTTTTTTCTTCTTAGTACTCTTAAAACAATTATAAAACTGACACAAGCCAAAGATAATAATAATTTTTAATTCATTTTGCCTCGGCGAAAAACTGTGGATCACTGCTGAAGGCTGCCTCAGCAACCTTGTGTGCATCCTCCTGCGAGAGAATTTTTTCGCAACACGAGACATTCTGTACGGTCTCGCCTTGCGTCGAGCGTATTCATGCTCAAATGTGTACGTGGCTTAATAAACTTACAGAGGCGGCATGAAATAGCTTCTGGTTTTGGAATACCTGTTTTGTTTTCTATCATGTTCGGTTTGCGAACATGATATGTGTAAAAATATGTGTCTGAATCAACTGTGACTGACCTTCTAATTGCAGGCGTTTATTTTATTATTTTTAATGTTTCCGGAAAGACGACAAAATACATAATAAAAACAAGATCACTATTAATACCATGTGGATGTTCTCCAAAAAGTAAAAATTGATAAATAGATATGAATATACAAGAATAATGTGAGTAAGAAATGATACTTTTTTTTGCTATTTAGACTGCAATATAGTATCTAGTTTGCACGTCTGGATTCAAAGTGTAGTAACAAGGTAAACTTCTAAAGTTTGCCCCAAAAAACCACTGTATAATGTGTGATAAAATAATATTTGATATATTAACGAAATTTTAACAGTGGGCTCAGTACCCTCAACTCCACCGAGATGTTAGAGCGCCATTCTTAACTTAGACTGCGTAGAGGGTCCAGGCGCTCATTGGGTAGTATAGAAGAAAAACGGAGATTCCATCTTATACTTTGATTGCTTTGGAGCATTCAAGCCACCAATAGAATTAGTTCGGTATTTTGGTTCTAAATATAAAATTAAATATAATCCTCATTCTTATCACACCTATAATACTATAAATTGTGGACATTTGTGCTTGCAATTTCTCTATAAAAAGGGTAAACACGTGTAATGTACAGTCAGTATGTCGCACATATTCACGTTAAGAGGTCGATCCTACTTATTTCGCATAGAATTCAGTAAGTTACACACATCTTCACTATCAAACGCATCGGGACGTATCTCGTTTCGTTTTTTACAAATGTAATTCTAATTCTATGCGAAATAGCTCCGTAGCCAGACGTGTATAGTTCTACACAAGTATTCAAATGGTACATACTTTTGTCATAGCTCCTTACTTTCAGAGATAGGCCGTTGGATCTGAGATGATTAGATTTAAGAGGCCGACTAAAATGAGAACATTGCGTCTGCAATTTAATCTACTATTTAGCATTAAACATCTTTTAGAAATAAGAATAAATGATTTAATAAAGTATCTGGTTGTGCCGAATTCTTTCGCCACACAGTGTAGCAGCAGGATATGATGTAACTAGCCCTAGAAGAGTAAATGCAGCTAGACTATTCTTTGCCTCTGTAAGTTCAGTTTCCATAGTAATTTAGATAGTGGAAATTATCCGTATAATTTCATAAATATGTAAGTACGGTTATCATGGTCTTTTTAGATTAACAAGTGTTCAGTAGGCGCCAACCATTTTAAGATCTAATGGTATAATTTATAACTAAGCTGTAAAAGTCAATCAAAGTTTATGGCTTTATTAAATCACAAAGTAGGATTACTGATCACTATCACGATTAGCTTGGAGATTTCTTTAGATTTAGAAAATAGAGATAAAACTTTGTCGATTAGAATACAGAAAAAAAAAACAAAAAATGTCAATTTTATGTACTGTTCTGATTACTTATAAGGTAATGAACAGTAGAACATAATATATTTGACTTTAAATTAATCACATAAAAAATTTAATTTCAGGCAATTATATCAGCATCAAATATTTTTTATTTTATGAAGAGTATAATAACTAGTACGTGGATGTCAGAGCAACAGGAAAATTTCTGCTTTTCACTTGTTCGCTCCAACTCTTAATGCATGGAGTTCAACTGGCCCGCGTCGGCAAAATATCAAGCACAATATTTCAGAGCTATCTGCCAAACAACTGCAATTAGTAAGTCTCATTGGGATAGAACTTGTTCGAAATAGTGCACAAGGGGTCACAAACCATTGTGCAGGAGACGAAATGGCTGATTGCCAACATCAAGAACTTTGATGCTGTCGTGTCGAAATTAATAACGAACTTATGTCGAACAGATCTGCATATAACACTGGGAGTATAATAGTAGACAACTGAAGGGAATAGTAGTGTAAGTAGAAATAAGTGGAATAATTAGATGTAATCATTGGCAAAATTCATTCCTATAAAACATTATGAAATATTCAAGTCTTTAAAAATATGTAAAAGAAACTTCCATTTAGGCCACAGAACATTTAAATGAGTCTTGAATTATCATCTTTGAATTTACAGTTCCCTGTTAAAAAATTTATTAGCAATTTTCTTTTCGATATAAAATAATTATTAACTTCTCTCAATACTGAGTTCTTTAAGCCTTGTTCGTATTGTTCCAGTATTTTAGTCGAATGGCGAGTAATTTAGCAGCTAATCGTGTTGAACAATGAAAATTTAGTCGAGTACTTTAATAAATGATTTAAGAGAGTCAATCAATTTTGTTCTATTTTCTTGGTAGCAACCTCCACCACGCTTCGCTGTTTATAAATTGGTCAGCAAAGTGCGAACCTGTTGTTTTTAGTCGAGCTCAGCAACTGCCGCAAAAATGTCACGTTGGTGTGAAGAACCAACAGTAAAATTTGTTACAGAATATCTTCTTCCACCTTTTCTAAAATTGTCATTGCATTAAACTTTATTAGTTTATTGTCTAAGTCTAGTCTAAGTAATTGTTCCTAAATTGTTGTAATAAATTAAAACAATTGGGGGTATACCAAATTAACTGCGCGGATTGTAATGCCGTGTATGTGGGTCAAATCGGCAGAAGTATTGAAACTAGAGTAAAAGAACATAAAAAATCCATATTAAATAACGCAAAAAATTCAGGATTTTCGACGCATTGTATAGAAAACAATCATTTTATAGATCAGGAAAATGTAAAGGTACTGCATCGTGAAAAGAAAGGAAAGCGCATAGATCTGTTAGAGCAATTAGAAATTAAAAATTCTTTAATTATAAATCCTTGTACTACGAATGATCAGATAGATTTACACTCTCGCCCTTCTTAGAAAAGGTACTATAAACTCGGGCTTTACCAGATGGTAGGATCAATCGGGGGTAGGTGCTCGTAAACAAATAAATAACGAAAGCGCCCTTGGAAACGTTTAGTAATAGACATTTACTCTATTGAAAAAGGCCTAATGAGCCGAAATACTAGTATATAGAGTGTTTTCTATATATTTCTTGGAACATCTAAATGGGATCAATGTTTTTTTCAAAACAATTATTTTCACGATGTTTCATAAAGAACCATCCGCTTCGAGTATCCACTTTATCTAGTCTAAGTGGTGTGGTTTCAATGTGGTGGAACGATTTTATCATTAAATCACATTTTTCGATGAACCAATGCAGTCATTCTCTGATCAAAACTTTCATTGAAGTTATTTATTCAGTAGTGCTCATTCAGTAACTATTTAAACATTGTATAAAGGAGGATACAATCTTAAAAGGTATTTTCTTGTATGGCATTTCTTCTACGAGGATTAATTTGGAGGATTCTTCTACGAGGATTTGTTGACATTTTATGTTTCTTAGTTTTTATCTGCTATATTTCTTACTTTTGTTGCTATGTAGAGTTCTAGTTTTCCAGTACTATCATATCCAGCTGTTTTTAATGGATTTTTTAATAGATGAGATACATTAACTTAAAGAGGTGTACATTCTCTTATTAAATAAGATGAAAGACATTAAATAGTCACGACAAGTTCGGTATTATTGCAAAAAAATACCAATTAGAAGTTAACTGTTTTAATAATCAGGAAAATCAAGGAGTTAATTCATATTATACACATGAAGAGGTCATAAAACCGGATACAATATAATCATTATTTCTATTTCTTCATTTTCTTCATAACCTGTTATTTAATCATTCGAATCATTCATTGAATTATTCGATTATTATGATTTCGATTATAAAACCCACATCTCCCAGTAGATGTGAAATTTTCCCGCCATTTTTTGAAATTATATAGCAAACGAATTAACATTTTTTGATATGGTATACGACTGGAAATACTTTGGCATTTCGAACATTGTACGAACATTTTAAAAGGAAGTTTAGTAACTGCTGAAATAGCATTCTCAGAAAGTTTCTTATATCCATATACCGGGATATCAAAAATTATCTTGGTCAAGAGTGGTTTTGGAACGTAAAACGTGTGCCTTACTTTAAATTTGAAATAATTATGTCACTGTCACACTGACATCATCAATAACCTACAAATTTCATACCTATTTATTTCAGTTGTAAGACCATAATGAACTACAAATTATGAAATAACGGTTTTAGTAACAAGAAAAACTAAATTACAGTAATTGTTGGAAATGTCCCCCGTTTTGTTCGATGCACAAATTGACGCGCCTCCTCATGCTGTGAAAAGCGTTTTGCAGCATTTCTGGCGTTATGGTTGCACATTGCTGAACAATTCTTTGTTGCAGTTCTTGCAAATTATTTACCGGAGTTGAGAAAATCTTGTTTTTTAAGTAAGGAAATATAAAATAGTCCATAATTGTCAAACAAGGTGATCTCGGAGGAAACTCAACTTCTGTATGCAAACTTATCAGCCGGTCATCAAAACTCGCGGAGGAAAGCAATATTTTCTCGTGCAGTATGTGCTGCTGCACCGTCATGCTGGAAATAACCGCACCGAAGTTCTTCATCGTTTAACTGTTGCACAAATTCAGCCAAAAAGTTGTGTATGTACCTTTCTGCGTTGACGGTGAAATCGAAAAAAATTGGCCCAATTATTCTTCTGCGAGAAACTGCCATCCAAACATCAATTTTTTGAGCATGTAGTGGCGATTCAGTAAAAACATGAGGGTTATCATCGCTCCACATTCGCATATTTTGAGAGTTGATGTATCCCGAAAGGTGGAACCACGCTTCGTCAGAAAAAAAAGTTAAGTCCAGAAGATCGCCATTCATTAAATTATTGACAAACCAATGGCAGTAAGCAAGGCGTCTGGGGTGGTCTGCGGGCAGAAGAGCTTGATGTACTTGCATCTTATATGGATGCATGTTCAAGTTTTTCTTTAAAATTTTATAACATGTTCCATAAGAAAGTCCAATTTCCTGAGAAAGACGTTTCAAAGGTTTTGCAAGCTCCTCTTCCATACGTTGACGAACGTCATTGACAACTTCTTCTGTACGAACTCTTGGTCTACCAGCACCTTTTTCATGAGTCACACAACCAGTTTCGCGAAACACTTCAATACAATTTGTAACTAGCGCACCCGTTCGAAAATCATGAATTTTGTGCTGTGTGGTAAGAGGCATGATTCAAAAACTGGATTAGAAAATTTGCACAATGACTTGACAGATTCTGACACAACAAAACATATTCAAAAATTTAAAGTAAAACATACGTTTTACATTTTGATATCCCGGTATATCCAATATGTTATACTTTTATATCGGAACATATTTTGAGACATAAGGCATGGTGGGAAACTTAAATAAATTATATAAACACCATATGTTTTTAACCATAACCAAAACTAAGTTTAAATTCAAGTATTTTAATGTACATATAAGCTGCACAACTGATATGATTGATGGGTCCTCTGGTATTAACTTCTATCATTAACTGTATTACAAAACACTTCGTGACCATCGATTATACTAATTTTATTAAAATGAAATTAATAATTTATTAAGGCCCTGTATAATTGCAGTAGTTTTCTGTACAGTAATTTCAGGGAATTAGTAGGAATTATCTTAGAGGAATGATATTTTACAGACTTAAGCTGTTTCTGTTGCCCAAGTAATGGAAAATACTGGAAGACAGATTAAAGAGTAGCTTAGTAAAATGTCCATATACAAATGAACTGATGAACTGATACCTGGTAGAGAAAATTATAATCCATGAGTTTGAAATGTCAGATTAAACGTACATGTTTAATTTCCTTAATAACTGTAATACTCATTAATACAGTATACTTAAAAAACTTTATCGCGGGACATGCAACATGAACAACGTTATATTAATCAATTTCGCACTTAATAACATTTTATTTTTATTTCCTTTTGATCTATTTTAATATTTACTTTTTTACTGCTTTGGTAGACATACTTTAATAACAACCAGACAACCTAAATTAAGTTGGCAGACAACCTAAATTTCATTAGGTACCAAATTATGTCATTAAAATCTATTAACTGAAAGTTCCTTTTCTATTATTTATGCCTAAGTTTTTAACATTCATTGGCCTAATATGCTGTGAATATTCCTTTTTATAACGTAGAAATTTGTTCTGCACTGTTTCTAAACATCTCGCATATGTCAGTGAAATTTTTGAGTGAGTTAATGTGAGTTGATTTAACATTTTAAATAATTCGTGTACCTATGGGATATGGGATATGGGAGATTAGCAACATTGGCATGTTCGAATAAGGTAGATTTCGGCATGGGAAATATTATGCTATTATTTTAATTTCTCTTGTCAGGACAATATAGAAAATAATAACAACTGGTTAATTAGTTAAATATCTTTTCGTTATTGTTCTTATACACACAAAAATTTTATATTGTAGGCCATTATGCGGTTTCATGCAGCAATGGCTGTTTCAGTAAATGATCCCATGATAAAGTACAGAAAATATCAAAGTTACTGAAACATTTAATACAATTTTGACATTGAAATCATTTTAATTTTAAAATCAGTTTAATTGTTAATTGTCATATATTTCTTGTAATTTTTAAGAATTCTTAGATGTTAAACCTCCTGCCACATATGTGGCTGAAGACGCTGGAATCAAAAATACGTATCGTACATTAAGCTAAGGGGGATTGCTAGAATTTCAGTTTTGTCAGTAAAAATTATGTTTTTCTTTAAAATTCAATACAAAAGGTATGTGACCAAAAATAATTATTTGTAATGTAATGTTGAAGCTTGTTTAATATTTCATTATTTAAAAGATGTAGAAAACACTATTAAAAAGAAAAATGTATTAAAGATATTAAGTTGAGGTTGTATGAAGATATGCCGTTGTAATTCAATATTGGGAGTGCATATTGCACGCAAAGTAGTTATTTTGGACAAATCTTAAAAATTATAAAGTTATTCCTTTGCGTACCTACCTAAGTTATAGGTAACTAAGAAAATTAAAACTTTATTGAACCATAATATTTGATAATTTCATTAATAATTTATCTCTTATGTTAGTGGCAGTGGTAGTGGTGTCTACTACTATCTGTCTGACAATGATTGTCAAATTGACAGACAGATAACGACCTGCTTTTCCGCAGGTGCCGTTACAGCAGTGACCTCTATTGTCTTTAAGGAAGACAATCCTACTTATTTAATTGATGGAGACTCCAGTCGGGGCATATTGCCCGTGGAGTAGTTGTTTTCGGCATCTCCTTCAAATAAATTTAAATAACTTATCTCTTAGTTAACTTTTAAGGGTCCATTCACTGTAGACTTGACATACATGAATTCGGGGTCGGGTTGAGAGGTTGGGTAGCCGAAGGGTGAAGACGTACATCTTTCCACTACCCAATTATTAATATTTCGGAGGTGCACGTAAAGCCTAAGTAAAAAGGCACATACATGGAAACAAAGTTAGCCCTCATTGCAAGGGTACCGGATTTGTCTTATAATTGCAACAAAATTTCTTGTTAATGTTATAAATTATATATCATCGGAAAGATCAAAAGATAAACTAGATTCCTATAGTAGCAAATTTTTGTTTAATACATGTATTTTAGAGATAATTTTTGAAAATACGCTATTTTAGTACAAGATTGTTTGCCTGGAATTTTAAAAATAAAAAGAATTACAAAAAATTACTACTATAGGGATTTAGATTAAAGTCTTATCTTTCAATACTTTTTTACTAAAAGTCGCTATCTTTTATAGCTTTTTTATAATTAGACACAAGACGAACGCCGATTTTGGGCTTATTTCGGACCAGTGAATGGACTCTTAATTATATATGAAGAAATATATAAACAGTTAAAGAAGCCAATAAATAATATTAAAATTATTTATTATTAACCTTTATATGATGACGTATTTTTTTAGTATTTTTAAAACAGAAATTATTTTTACCATCTGCGCAATGTTAGTGAAACTTTTCATAGGTTTTTCATAATAAACTTTATATTTAAAGAATGCGTTTCTAAATACGAGTATTGTTCAAAACTAATTAGTAAATGTTAAACTTCACGTTTTTCTTTTGTTCCTGTCGTCGACCAACACAATTATGTTAAATTTATCACATAAATAGGAAATAACTCTTATTTCACTATGCCTGGATAAACAAAATCTAACTTAATATAAAATAACAAAAATTACCACATTTAAAAATAACCTTTTGTTTTCATTTCTTCGCTTCCCTGTTTAAGAAGGATTGACATTAGTCTCCTAAATAAATAGACGTGAATTTATGCCCCTGACGAATTGTAGAATTCCAAGTTATTTTAGAGCAAACAACGGAATAACGTTAAAATTACGTGGGATTCTTGGATGACATGGTGAGCTGTCTTATCATGCAGATGAAATACAAATTTTGTATGATACTGGGGTGACTGAGGTTAGGTATCATGAATCAGTCTGAAGAAATAATATAATATAAACTACAGCCAGAATGTTTAGTTTAAACTTGTACTTTATTAAAATAATATTTGATAGCATAAAATTGTGGCGCCTCTTGATTACGAAAGGACGATTTTTTAAGCTGTTAGAGATAATAAAGTAGGTATTCCATTAATAGATTATTGTCTTTTTAAGGACATGGTGCTATCTTTAGGTATATTTATTTAAAGATAAATAATACTAGTATATTTGAAAATATTATAGGTCCATACAAGCTCTCAGTTCTGCAATTGGAAATGAACTGGAAAATTTAAAATTAGTCATAGCAGAAAATGTATTCCTTCATGAAATTTGTTTTTCTTAAGATTTAAAGTATATTTTAAAATATCCTCTAGTAGTACCTGTTATATACATGGAATTGAAGTTCCTAGACAATAATAATTGGACGTATATAATAAAAACAATTTGTTACAGTCAAATCAGTTTTAATCATCCCCAGATGATGGCAACTTGGTTAGCGAAACACGCGTCGAGTGCAATATAGTGGTTTGGTGTTATGTGGAAAACTACGTCAATGTTTAAAACAATTGAGCATCGCGTTTTTCAAATAAATATATCTTTTATAGATTTGGATGGCTAAGCGTCTCAACATTAGTAGTGAAGGTAAGAAATGGACAAAGAACATATTGTGGTATGTAGGTTACCAAACTATTAAAACTATTAGGTTACCTAACCTAAGGTTATTGATTAGTTGATACTCTATAAAGTCTTTGCTACACGTTTACTATCATGAGAAGCTATCTCTAATCTGAGTGTATATACAGAGTGTTACGTTATGTATCTCACCATTTATGAATTCTGTAGAGACGATTTATACTCAATTCCGCCCATTTAAGAACTTTCATAATTTTTTTAGACGCGACTGTGTTATAAGTGGAAAAATAAAAATTGCTGGATTTTTCAGTCTTCACCTAGTATTACTATTAAAGAAAAGGTGTTTCAGTGCATAAGCATTTTTGGGGTTACAAAATAATGCGTATTAGGTTAAGTTAAATTTAAAAGTGAGTGTGCCGAAAAAAATCAGGCCCTCTCTGCGACTATATATTGTGGCTCGCAATTAATTTTATTTCACCCAATACGTCCAGCTTCTTAATGAAGCTGATAACCTTATTGGGTGAGAACTTATTCTCAGATCCGCTGGCTGAAATTGTCCTTTTCCAACTATTGAGTATCTGATCCTTTCTCCAGCTGGGGCAAGTACATAAAATGTGTTTATGTCGTTGCATCATCTTCTAAGCAAAAAGGAACAGAATATCTTCTTCTACTAAGCCGAATTTGTGGAGAGGATATTTTACACGGCAGTGCCCAAGTACATATGCTAATTAAAGTTCGCAGATGCAACCTGGTTAACTCTAAAAGTCTTCTAGTTCTTGTTTTTGAAGGGTTTATTATGGCCTTGGAGTGAGCTAATCTTGGTAAGTTCTTACCAGTATTGGGGAATTTTCTCCTCGGCCCAGATAAAGAGTGTTGCTTTCCAGGAGGATATTCCAAGGACTCCCTGGCTAGTTTAGGCTGCTCCATTCCTTTCAATGCTGGAAGTGCCCGGGATCCAGACCAGAGTTAAGTTAATTTAAAAAAAAAAATTTATTCAATACAAATTTATATCTACTAGGCGTATTATTTCATGAAACCTCAACATTTTTCTATTATATATTACCTCAATTAGTATACCTCTTTATTATATCGGTTAAATTATCACTCTTATATAACGTCACTCCTACACTCCTTTACACTTTAGTACTTTCAAAAATTTTTCATTTACATGAAAAATTGAAATTTTTCTTGTAATTGAAAATAAGCAAAATTTCAAAATCACCCAATAATTCGAAAACAATGACAATTCAATTGATCAGATAGCACCATCAACCTGGTCTTTAAAAAGTGGGTGGAGATTGTGCAATCAATGTATCCGTAACTTTTACACTTTTTGAGTTAAACTGGATTCCTTTCAAAAATGGACTGTTTTCTACACTAAATGAAAGTCTCAAAATATGTGTTTCCAGAAATCCTAAGTAATTATATTACCTACATATTTATTCACAGACCATTTGAATTAGCTAAAAGTATGTATTCCCGATCATCCCATTTGGTATGTATCGTTTTATATAATTTTCTTGGTATATAAAAAAAATTAAAAAGTCTTTTAAAATTTTCTTGGTGTGCGGTACATAATTTAGGTTTGCTCAAATAAAATTTTTAAAAGGTTTTCCTAATAAAGCAAAAGAAATTTATACCCAACGGAATAAATTCATACACAATTACTTTCCTGTCTCAGAGTCACTTTTTATATATTAAGAGCCGCATTCACTTTCCGGCCTTTCATTCAAAATTAGTTATTCACCCTAAGTTAATTTTCAGAAGATCAACCCACATCCCTATATTTTATATTACATGCCAGCTCCTATAAATACGTAATTTTAATAAATAATTAGTGTTTTAAGCGAATTTAACTGGGTTAATGAAACATACGAAAAAGAAAATAAATTAAGTCCAAAAGAAAGTATTCAATTTTATGGTGACTGAATTGTCGGACACAATATTATTATTTAAATATCAAACGTGAGTTGCTGTTCACCGAAGAAAAATAAACATTGAAAAATTGAATAGTGCTAACTGAAAATCAGTTGTAAATGAAAATGTCAAAATGATATTTTAGATAATATAATAATCAATTGAATATGTGAAAACAGAGAAAAATGGAATTGTAAGTAGGTACTCCGAGAAATTAGTGACTCAGTGTTTTATTATTTTAGTAAAGTAACAATAAAACATAGTTTTCACATTGAATCCAAATATGGATTCAAGAACTTAATGATTTCGTTGATAATGTTATGAGAGGCGATGTGTTTAAAAAATTGCAATTTCTATTGAACTGCGTGGCACATTTTTTTAAATATGTCTGTTTCAAGTTATCCAGTAAGTACGTTAAGTTATCGTACGTCCTTTGAGGAGGTAAATTTAAACAGATATATTTTATAGAGCTTTTACCTAATTAAATGAACGATTATTAAAAAAAATAAACAAGTACATATTAAACACGCTGATTGAATCTAAAAAAATTTTACTTTAGAAAATTTCTATTCACAGGCAAATTTCGCTGTTTTACATTTCTGGCTAAATTCTACAAGATATTTTATCATTCTATATTACCGGTCCGGTAGTAAAGAGGGCTAGAACGTGTGAAGATATTCCTCGGTCATACTGCTTATTATGGACTGGGTTCGATTCCCACATCCGGTACGGAAAATGTGGATAGACAATGGGGTGTATGTCTGCGTTTTTAATATGTAACTCCCTTCCAGGCAGCCTTAATTGATTTTGGATTTGGGTGTTGTTTAATTTATGTCGTGTTTTAAATTTAAATAGTACGACTCTCTCAAATTATTATTTTCATTTTAACATTAAATAGGGCGACTCTCATAAAATGTGATTTTTCCGTCGTTTTATCAATCGAAAAATAATGATGTTTTAAATGAATTGTGTGGGATCAACCATAGGATTATTTTCTGATTTAAGCCGGAGGCAAATAACGAAATGAATCAAATACGCACCAAAACAAGTAAAGCATGATCAGGAACACGAACTTTCCTCATAATATTTGTGATTCATTTGCAAAATGAGAAAAATATGTTTATGTAATGAGTTTGTAATGATATACGGTGCGCCCCCCTCCACCTCGCTAGCCTTTGAACTAATTGAGTTAGTGAGTCCGGGAAAAATACAGGGTGAATCAAGTAAAATATATTATTTTTTGACGATAAATTAACTTTCCTAAAATAAAAGATGGCGCCACAGTCGCTATCAAATGCATTTTTTTAAATGATAAGCTGAGGTGTGTTACAAACTATTTAAAAGGTCTCTCAATTCTCTGAACAATAGTGTTTCAAAAATTACAAATATTTATGAATAATTATGAAAGTTATAAGCGTTCCTGTAAGTAAGGATATAATTGAATAAAACGCAGTCAAATTCAACGTTTTAATAAAGAAAATAATAGTGTAATAGAAATAACTACAAATTTTGTTCAAAATGATCACCATGGACCTTCTGACAGTAGAAAAATCTATCAGAACTGTCCTGGCGCACATTATAAAATGTTTTCCTGGGAACAGACGCACACTCGTTGGTGATTCTCTACCTCAAATCCAAAAGATTGTTTGGTTGGGTAAAGAACATCTTAGATTTAAAACCCATTCTCTTAAATCCCATGGACTCAAATTCGGTGAATGAATAGGCCAATCAGGAGGTCCTTGATGTCCTGTTCTGTTGATGTAAGAGATCTACCTGTTAAGATAAAAGTTTTCAAGGATATTCCTGACATCCTAAAATAAGGTGGTGACGCACCGTCCTGTTGATACGTTATTTTAAGCCCGTGAAACTCATGGACATTATTTAAGGATATGACATCATACCATCCTTGTTCATTGAATGACATTTTAAAGGACCTGTATACCTTGAGTTTTAAATAATGATATTCAGTCTGCGATAGCCGAAATAGTTCAGAAGAATGTCCATGAGTTTCAAGCTCTTAACATAAAGTATACACGGTGCTTCAGCACATTATTTTAACTTCTTAGTTTCTCTTAACATTTATAATGGCTTGTACCCCTATACAGTTAGTGATAGGTTTTTTCTGATACTATGGGTTATTGATTACATGGTTGATCTGAGGTTATTGAAGAATCATGTTTGCTTCTCTTTTTTTCTTGAGACCTGAAGATAATTTAACTTCATTTAAATTTCCTTCTGACTCATTTTAATGTTGGTATCTTTGTCCAGTGGTCTTTCATCTAGTTTAATTTAGAATTGTTACAGTTAAGTTGTCACCATACTGTTCCAGCATTCATAAATGTTATTATTTTCTGTGCTTTTACTGTTCAATTATAAGGTTAAACCAATGTGTTGCCTTTTATATCCTGAAAAACTAACACATGTTTTTCATAATTTAAATATTTTTGATTCATTAATCGTGATTACTTTAACAATCGTAAGGCCAACTTGCCTCAACTGTACGATGATCTACTTCAGATTTGCTGGGACGATCTTATGTTAGAAAAGGATATCGATAAGGCGTATGAACTCTTCTATTCCAAAGTTGATGCATCCGTACTTTCTAATGTCCCTAAAACTATTTCAAGAAAAAACACGCGTTATCCTCCTTGGTATACACTCGATATAATCCGTAACTTAAAGAAGAAATACCGTTTGTGGATACAGTTTAAAAGGACGAATGACAATCTTGTTTACATTGAGTTCTGTGCTTTGAGGGCTGCAATAAAAAGGGATGTAAATCAGTGTTACCACAATTATATTGTAAGCATTGAACAACAGATAACAGCTAATCCCAATCAATTCTGGTCATATTTAAATTCTAAAAAAAAAACAAGTAGTATTCCCAACAGCATGACTCGTGAAAATCTATCGTTAGATGAACCTGAAGATATAGTGAATGCATTTGCCAATTATTTTCAATCTGGCTATATTAGTTCGTCTGTTCCTAATTTCAGCAATATTCAACCGGACATAAGTTCCTCCTGCTGTAGCATTCCCACTTTGTCTGAATCTCAAGTTGTAAAAGCCTTGAAGTCACTGAAGCCTAAACTCACAGCTGGTCCTGATGGCTTGCCTGCCTTTCTTCTTAAGGACTGTGCAACAATACTTGCTAAACCATTATGCTTCCTGTATAATCTCTCATTTAAGCTAGGCAAATTTCCAGATATTTGGAAGTTAGGTAGAATCACTCCGATATTTAAAAAGGGTAATAAGAGTGAAGTCGAAAACTATCGTCCCATTAGAATTATCTGCAACCCTTCCAAAGTGTTCGAAATTCTTTTGTATGAGGTTCTTTTCTATCATGTGAAACCTTCCATATGTTCTGAACAACATGGTTTTTATCCAGGTAGATCAACAGTCACTAATCTGATATGTTTAACGCAATATGTTGCAACAAATTTGGACAATGGTGGGCAGGTTGATGTTGTTTTTACAGATTTTTCTAAAGCTTTCGATCGACTGGACCGTGGTATCCTACTATTAAAACTATATAAAATAGGTTTGACCACGTCATTTGTTCACTTTTTCACTTCTTATCTATCTCAAAGAAGACTTACCGTGGGATATCGTGGTGTCCAGTCGATTGATATTAAGGCGACCTCTGGAGTCCCCCAAGGCTCAGTCCTTGGACCATTATTATTTTTAATTTTCATAAATGACATCATCCTGTCCCTGAATTGCAGATCTCTACTCTACGCTGATGACCTTAAGCTATACCTCTCTGTGTCCGACATTGGTGACTGCCTTATGATTCAAGATGACATAGACAATATTCACAACTGGTGTACAATAAATTCCCTTCCCCTTAACTTTTCGAAATGTAACACAATGACATTTACTAGAAGCAATAACCCCATCGATTTTAACTATAGTATTGACGTTAACATGATTAAGAAATGCACGACCATTAAAGATCTTGGAGTAACACTTGATAGTAAATTAAGTTTTGTGGAGCACATTAATAACATCCTACGGGAAGCTTCTAGAAATCTTGGTTTTGTCTTGAGGAACTCAAGACAATTTAGAGAAATTAAAACGGTGTCCTTACTCTTTAATGCATTGGTACTCCCAAAATTAGAATATGCCTCTCTTGTGTGGGACCCAGGTTATCAAATTCACATCAGAAAATTGGAACATATACACAGGAAATATGTTAAATACTTATGGTTCAAATCTGATGATATTTATCCACCCCGAGGAATTCCTCAAGAAAATTTACTCCAACGATTTCAACTTAATGATTTGGCCACTCGTCGTATGTGTAATTCGTTGGTGACTCTTCACAAAATTGTAAACAACAGAATTGACTGTCCGGATTTGTTATACTCTCTATGTCTTCGTGTTCCCCACCTTACCACTCGGTTTTCATCATTGTTTTACTTTCCGACACCCAAGACCAACCTATTAAAATTCTCTCCGCTGTACAGAATGGACTATTATCATTGCAAGGTGCAGAATTTCGTTGACATCTTTCATGATACTATACCATCTATTAAAAAGAAAATTTCTGCTACTTAGTATCCGACATACAATTTTATATCCTTAGAATCTTATTATTATATTTTGTGTCCTGTTTCTACACTTTATTCACTATCTATGTTAATTTAATTTGTTATCTATGTTACTTATATAGTGTAACAACTAACTTTGTTGAATGTGAAGAGAATATGCGTAATACTCTTTTTTATTAGTATTGTATGTTTTTATTCCTTCATCTTATTGTTCTTTTTTTAATATTATTATATCTTTTTGTAATTTTTACACTACTCCCACCCATTAATTGGCATTGCTGTCGGGTGGTGTACGCTAAATAAATAAATAAATAAATAAATAAATAAATAAATAAATAAACAATCATGTGTTATTTTAATATTCTTTAATATGTAGTGGTTGATATTAGTGACCATAATAATTGTTCTTTATTGTATTGTGATGTATTTTTGAATCATTTAGTCCATTTATAATCTTTACTTTTCGTAAGTTGTCTCGGTTTGAATTAGATCAATTGTCTAGCATATTTATAGTCCCAATAAGTTGAAACAACTGCCTGTCGTTGGTCGTGGAACATACACTTCTGTTTATAACCAGATTCTATAAAGTTAGATCAGAATTATTAGTTCTTAATATTTATATTATGCGCCTCTCGGTTATAGTATTTATAGTGTGTGTAGTTTGTACGCACTCTATTAAAGAACGGATATACACTAATTTTAGGAACATGTAATCCCATATGTATTTGGAACACATTCACACCTTTATAAAAACAAAACACAGTAACACACGACAAGGCGTCTTTATGTTTTAAACAAAATCTCCCACATTATTCTTGTATGAGGAAAAAATTGAATTGTAAATGTTCTAAAAGTAGGTCAACCGTACATTTCTTTTGAAGTGTGTTGAAAAGTAAATGTCTAAGCCTTGTGACAAGAGGTAAATAGGTTCTTTGACTTCTGCTACTACCACGTGTTTACAACGAACGATTATGTGACATATGTCTGACTTGCAAAACGAGAAAATATAACATATTCAGTTACGGCATTGTTGTTTTAGTGCTGCCATATTTAGAAGTACCTACATCGAGTAGGCAATAACATTTAGATCAGTGGAAATGAATGTTAACCGTGCATCAATGTACAGAAATAAATTTCGACGTTATGAGAATGGGTTCACATTATCGTAAGTATAAGTGCCTACGGTTTTAGTTTTGTTTGTATAATCTCCGGTAGGAATTTTATGTCATGCAACGTTAGAGCAAGTGAAAATATGGTTGAAGCTTTAAGAATCTGGGTCATGCAAATGTGTTATATGATCTTGTTTATTTGCAATTTGTATAATGAAAAAATTTACTGTGGGATCGACTGGGTGATGTTTCATAAGCAGATAATTTATAATTGGAAAATGTATTAAAAAGACATTGTCTAACACCGCTTTTCAAATAACCGACGTACGCAACTCCCAAGAGTCAAAGGTTTGTGCGGGAAAAAAGTACGGAAACTTACTTAACTTAACTCTTAACTTAATTTACATAAAAAAGGATCCAAAGAGATCAAAATTTCTGTATTCGCTATATCTTTGGACTGCGTAAGTATGATCATGTGTCACATAAATTACATGAACTTGGGTAGTTAAATATGGAAAATAGAAGATTGCTACAGTTAAATACGTTTGTTCATAAGCTACTAACACTTAATACCGATTCTTCACTTAATTCTAAATTGACTAAAAGGGCTCAAGTTCATACTGTGAATCTTCGACATACTGATATGCTTACTCTTCCTCCTTATGCCACTGCTCTTTTTCAAAAATGTTTTTCTTATAATGCAGTAAAATCGTATAATAATATACCATTTACTATGAAGAATCTCACGGTTCAAGCTTTTAAATTTCAATTAAGAAAACACATATTTTTATTTCAATAATACAGGACCTGATTGTGGTTGTGCATTTTTTATTGGTTTTTATTAATTATGTCTCTTTGTATAGTTACTTCTTTATGTTCAATTATATTAATTAGCTCTGTTGTGTCCATGAGAACTTTTTTCCTTTTTTTTCAGGATTAGAATGACACCTGTAGTATGTTAAGTGTAAGAATAGCCTAGAGCTAAACTTTACATGCTGCAAGGTGATTATGCACCAATATTGTATTGTATTGTATTGTCATTTTATGTAATATTATTATTTTCGATGTGTAACTATATTGGTAACCGCTTCTACTAAGTAACTGAACTGAAGAACTGGTTAACTACACCATTCCACTACCATTTCTTTTTAGTCCCCATTAATAATTATTGTTTCTTGGGAGAAACAATTTTTTTTGGTAAACTGGTTTTATGGAAATTAATATAATATCTTGCATTCTTTAAAGCATGTAGATTTGAAAAATTAAGGAAATGACTCTAATTTATATTTCAAAGCATAGTAGGTATTACAATTACTCGATTATACAGTTTCATAATTAAGATCTGTTGTATAATTAAATAGGTACCTACAGTATTCTTATATTGTAGGAAAAATTAACAAGTTTGATTTTCACATGATTTTATTACAAAAAAAAAATGATTTCTATGAATAAAGATGAAATAAGGTAAACGTACTTGTTTGTTCTGAATCACAAGGAATACACTATGTTTGGGCATATTTTAATTACAGAGGAAGTAATTTCGAAGGTATTGAGTTTCTATACAGGGCGAGTCAACGAAAAGTTTCATCCTTGATTATCTGTCAAAGGATTGGTTTCCATGAAAAATCCAGACAGGTCGATTTTTATTTATACGGGCTGTCCCATGAAGGAGAGGTTTCACACAACCTATATTTTTTAAATAGAATACCCTGTGTATTTTTACAGATTTGAATAGGACGTCATATCACAAATACACTGAAATAGCTTTCTGATGGATATAGCTTTAATAGTAAGGTAGATATGATCATAAATCTGTAAACATTTACAGGGTATTCCATTTAAATATATAAGTTGTGATAAATCTCTCCTTTTTGGGACACCCTGTGTAAATGTCAATATTACAAGAAGGTTTCTTCTTTCAAATAAAAATCGACTTATCTACACTGTGGCCCATTAAGAACCAGGACACCCTTCTAAAAAATTTTTGATAAGTGCGATTCCAATGAATTTTTTTATGTATATATTAGCCTCCTAGATGTACTTGTTGAACTTATTACGATGGTCCAGCTGCTAATCTTCAGCCTACTACGATTTTTTTTCCAATCAATTTTTTTGAAAATTACTTTAGGGATTTTTTTATTAAAAATTTGACATCGTGGCATTCTTCAGCATCACTTAAAACCCCTGTGGCCCAAATTTCATCAATTTGTATCGAAGAATAATTTTTTTATAGAGCCTTAAATGTTTCAAGTTTATTGAATTTGTGTTTCGTTTAAAGATATAGCAGGCATTGGAAACTCTAATAATTAGTGTTAATCTAGAATATTGTTCCTTTACTTACCTCACAAATTAATAATAACGTTAAAACAACACTTTACAGTAGTCCCCTAGATCCCTAAATGCTTAAATAAATTAAAAAAAAAATTGATTAAAAGAAAATCGTAGCAGGCTGAGCATTACCAGTTGGATCATCGTAATAGGTTGAACAGGTACATCTAGGATGCTATATACAAAAAAAAATCATTGGAATCGCGCTTAGCAACAATGTTCTGTGACCCATTAAGAACCAGGACACCCTTCTAAAAAATTGTTGGTAAGCGCGATTCCAATGATTTTTTTTATATTATTAGCATCCTAGATGTACTTGTTGAACCTATTACCATGATCCAGCTGCTAATCCTCAGCCTACTACGATTTTTACAATGCCTGTTATATCTTTAAACGAAACACAAATTCAATAAACTTGAAACATTTAAGGCTCTATAAAAAAATTATTCTTCGATACAAATAAATAATTTTTAATAAAAAAATCCCTAAAGTAATTTTCGAAAAAATTGATTGAAAAAAAATCGTAGTAGGCTGAGGATTAGCAGCTGAACCATCGTAATAGGTTCAACAAGTACATCTAGGAGGTTAATAAATACATAAAAAAATTCATTGGAATCGCACTTACCAAAAATGTTTTAGAAGGGTGTCCTGGTTCTTAATGGGCCACACTGTAGATATTCTATGAAAACAAATCCTTTGACCGACAATCGAGAATGAAACTTTTCTTTGACTCACCCTGTATATTAATTCATGCGTCGGTAGAAGAAGAAGGAATTAAATATTCTTGAATAATTTTGGAACTAATATAATAATAATGCTTCTCTATATGTGGAAGATGGTATAGCATATTATTATTCTGTAGATCGAACTAGCGTCTATGAATGAGTTAATCTGGTAACTATATCCATTATTTATCCCAGGAATTGGGAAAACTTTGCAAACTCTGACTAGTATCAAAATACTTTCATCCTAACTCATTCGTGTTGGTTGCCAACGAATCATTATACAGGAGTTTACGCGAGGCAAATGACTTTCTCGTTTCACATTGGTTTTTAGTTTGTCGGTCCTGCTTCTATACACTTTTGTTTCAAGTATTCCAGATGATATAGTTGCCGCGAACATTAAAATCATGAACACACATTTCAATTTATAACTTCCAGGTACTAGGTGTCCGCTAGGACATTATGAAGTGCCACCCTATTTGTCTACATTAGCATTAACAGTTATACAATTATTTATCTGCAAACCTTTCATATTGCAAATGTGTTCATTTTACTTTTATAGCAATTATCTATAAGCTTCCCGGATATAGCTGTACAGTTCTGCTAACTTAGCACACTCCTTTCATTACTAATAATGTTTTACTGATCAAAAACCTTATTAATTACTGCGGTCGTCAAGTATCAAGAGCCGGAAATACGTAATGAGGAGCAAGACATGACATAATACTTGCAGTTTGCAGTTAGTAGGTGTTCCGTCTAGTTGTAAAAAGTGATAAGCAGTTGATAATGCAAGATTGATATCGAGCGTACGAAGTTATTTAGAATAAAACAAAATAGTCTTAGTTATTTTGCTGCATTATGCAACTCATGCAACGAATGTCGGGGCAGTACTATTAAATTATAAAAGAACAGTTTAGTATACTGATATAAGTGATAAGTGGTAACGTGTTTCGAGGAATTAAATTTCTGAAATTAGTGACATGAAAAAGTAAATTCAACGAATCGATAGCAGTATTCGTAGCATACAAATTCTTAATAAAATATTCTGGAGTTACAAGGTGTTTTATTTTATAAAATAACACAAAAATCATGTTAACGCCAGCGAAAGCTTCATTTTCTAGATATATGCAGTTATTGAAGTATATCTGCAGTTCTTGATTCACTTGAATTAATAAGGGATTTCAGGTTTCCCCCATTCCCTAAATAGTAGTTAAAATTATAACATCGTGAGTTGTTCCTGGGCGCACTCGCAGCTCACAAAATAATAATATGCCGCTCCCTCTCCCATAAAAGTCTCTGACTTCCGGGCTCATTATTAAGAGAGCCCGAGAGAATGAGGGATAGAGATCTGTCTATTAGATGTCAATAAAATTTGACTTTTTTATATTCTTATGTAAAATCTATAATGATAAAATTGAGATTATCTTTCCAATGAAAATAGGGGTAGACAAATAATATTAAAAAAAAGTTATTTACCGTGAAGAAGTAGCAGATAGTCTACGCAATAAATCCAAGATGTACAGCTTTTACTTACATTAAAAGTTGCATGTAAATGCGGTACTTTTGTACAGAGCTGTACTATTTTTAGTAAATTACGATTGATTACCCGTATCTTCACACTTGATGATATTGAATAATATGACAGTATACCCTATCCTTTCAAGCATCATATTAAAGTTAGTAGACATATATAAACAAATAAAATAATACCGATATTTTTTTGAAAATTGTAACTGTATCCCAAATACGAAGCGTTTCTAGACCCACGCTTGTGAAGAAGGCACCTATAAATAAACTCGACAAATTATATCAAATTAGAATGAGCGTAGGCGCAAACTATAGTGAGATAAGTTTTAAACATTGATTGATGAAGATGATAATTAAAAGCACATTTCGTAAAATGCAAATAATTTCACAACACATTTTATGTAGCCGATTTTTCTCAGTGAAGTTTAATCTAGGTGTTGTAGCCAATATAGATTGTCAATGGCAAGTAAACATTATGAAATTCTGGCTTTTACTGATATAATCTAATTAATAATTAAATATAAATATGCGCTAGTCAGTATTCAAATGCCACTAAATTCAGATCTATGATAAAATTATGGAAACGCACATCAGTGTGTTATTTGTAGCCAAATTTTGATAAATAATAAATACAGTTGTAGCCAATATAGATTGTCAATGGCAAGTAAACATTATGAAATTCTGGCTTTTACTGATATAATCTAATTAATAATTAAATATAAATATGCACTAGTCAGTATTAAAATGCCACTAAATTCAGATCTATGATAAAATTATGGAAACGCACATCAGTGTGTTATTTGTAGCCAAATTTTGATAAATAATAAATACAGTTGTAGCCAATATAGATTGTCAATGGCAAGTAAACATTATGAAATTCTGGCTTTTACTGATATAATCTAATTAATAATTATTAAATACAGAGTGAGTTTTATGTATGGAACGCCTCAATTATCTCGGAAACGGCTTGCTCGATTTTTATGAATTTTGGTTTATAAGGATTTTGTAATATGGCCGATATTATTGTGGCATTTACATTGTTGTCAGATCTTTCGTTTTTCCGGAAATATACTGAAATTGGTTATTTCAAATGGATCACCCTATATATTTTTTTGTTTTTGAAATCTCTAAAAAATTTAGAATATTTTTCATGTAATGTTCCCTATACCTAATTGCCATAATTTCGGAGTTACAGCTACATTTGCAATATCTCCGCCGAAGTTAAAATATTACATCAGGGCGGCTATGTCTGCGACAAAAACAATTTTGACGTTTTAATAAACTATTATTGTTGGTGTTTATTGAAAGTTACAATGGACCGTTTATCTGAGAAAGAACGAATTGAGATTTTAATGATATTAGGATATGGTGATGTGCGTAGAAGTCAACAGGAAACGTGTAATATCTTTAATAATTTATATCCTAATAGAAATCCCATAGGATCTTTTGAAAACATAAAGTAAAGGCGGTTGCAGCTGATGCTCAAAATGTTGTCCGTTTACTTCCATACAAGAAGCCATGCGATGTTTAAAACTTTGCAGTACATTTTGTAACATTCCTGACTGCTCAATTCTTCTTATCTCTGTGGTAATCCTATCTTTTAATTCCTGAATATTGGCAGGTTTGGTTTTATAAACAATATTTTTTAAGTGACCCCACAGGAAATAGTCTAAAGGATTCATGTCGGGTGATCGCGGGGGCCATTCGATAAAACCACGCCTTCCAATCCATCTTCTGGGAAACACATCGTTTAGGTATTGCCTCACGTCACGCGCATAGTGAGGTGGAGCTCCATATTGTTGCACCCAAATATTGTTATTTGGGACATTGTTATTGTCTGAAAGTTTCAAATAATAAAATTTCTAAATTAACAGGCAATTGAGAATACTTACTTAGATTTGGAAATAACCGAGCCAACTCAGGTATAATATTATTCTGTAATAAATTTAAATACGCCGGACCATTTAAGTTTCCTTCAATGAAAAAAGGACCAATTATTTTGTCGCCTATTATTCCAGCCCATACATTAATCTTTTGTGGAAATTGGGTGTGGGATTCTCTCATCCAACGAGGATTGTTACGTGACCAGTATCTGCAATTATGCCGATTTACGTTTCCATCAACACAAAAAGTGGCCTCATCGGAAAACATAACATTATTTAAAAAATTTGGATTATTTTGATCGTAACATTTTTCCATCATTGTGTCGGCAAACTCTTCACGTCTATCGAAATCATCATCTGACAACTCTGGTTCAAGAGTTGTCAGATCTTACTTTGTAAGGATGGAATTTATTGGCATGTAAAATTTTCATTATGGATGTTTGAGAAATATCAACTTCCCTGGATATTTGTCTAGTACTCAAGTGTGGATCTTCTTCTAACATAACACAAACATCTAAAGATTTGTCTTCAGTTGTTGCAGTTTTTATACGCCCTAATTTCGGTAAATCTTTTATTTCTCCAGTTTGGTTAAACTTTTTTAACAACTTACTCACAGTAGATCTTGTTATGGGATTTCTATTAGGATATAAATTATTAAAGATATTACACGTTTCCTGTTGACTTCTACGCACATCACCATATCCTAATATCATTAAAATCTCAATTCGTTCTTTCTCAGATAAACGGTCCATTGTAACTTTCAATAAACACCAACAATAATAGTTTATTAAAACGTCAAAATTGTTTTTGTCGCAGACATAGCCGCCCTGATGTAATATTTTAACTTCGGCGGAGATATTGCAAATGTAGCTGTAACTCCGAAATTATGGCAATTAGGTATAGGGAACATTACATGAAAAATATTCTAAATTTCTTAGAGATTTCAAAAACAAAAAAATATATAGGGTGATCCATTTGAAATAACAAATTTCAGTATATTTCCGGAAAAACGAAATATCTGACAACAATGTAAATGCCACAATAATATCGGCGATATTACAAAACCCTTATAAACCAAAATTCATAAAAATCGGGCAAGCCGTTTCCGAGATAATTGAGGCGTTCCATACATAAAACTCACTCTGTATAAATATGCACTAGTCAGTATTAAAATGCCACTAAATTCAGATCTATGATAAAATTATGGAAACGCACATCAGTGTTATTTGTAGCCAAATTTTGATAAATAATAAATACAGTTGTAGCCAATATAGATTGTCAATGGCAAGTAAACATTATGAAATTCTGGCTTTTACTGATATAATCTAATTAATAATTAAATATAAATATGCACTAGTCAGTATTAAAATGCCACTAAATTCAGATCTATGATAAAATTATGGAAACGCACATCAGTGTTATTTGTAGCCAAATTTTGATAAATAATAAATACAGTTGTAGCCAATATAGATTGTCAATGGCAAGTAAACATTATGAAATTCTGGCTTTTACTGATATAATCTAATTAATAATTAAATATAAATATGCACTAGTCAGTATTAAAATGCCACTAAATTCAGATCTATGATAAAATTATGGAAACGCACATAAGTGTTATTTGTAGCCAAATTTTGATAAATAATAAATACAGTTGTAGCCAATATAGATTGTCAATGGCAAGTAAACATTATGAAATTCTGGCTTTTACTGATATAATCTAATTAATAATTAAATATAAATATGCACTAGTCAGTATTAAAATGTCACTAAATTCAGATCTATGATAAAATTATGGAAACGCATATCAGTGTTATTTGTAGCCAAATTTTGATAAATAATAAATACAGTTGTTGCACCTATTATATTTTTCTAGGTACCAATGTATGGATATATGGATATATTTTTTTATTTGAGAGAGAGTTAACTTTCCTGTTTGATCTGCATTTCTTTTTAAATAAAATCTTTCAGATAAGTACGTATCCGAAAATAGTGAATACATCAAAAATTTAAGATAGTTTTTTGTACTTCTGTTACTGGTCTGTTACTAACTGTTCTCTCACTTTAGTGTTATCTGAACTAAACACATGTTGAAAGTACTTCCAGTAAAGTATATTTCTTTTTAAATTCCTATATATACTTATTTTTTCACATTCCTTGTTTGTAAGTCAAATAAGGTCAGAGATTTTCATCCTTTTAATGAGTTCTCTTGTACATTTTTCTAGAGTTTATTCAAAGATTAGTTGCTTTGTGACGTAAAGTATTCAGCAAAAAGATAAACAAGTACATTCAGAAGCTTGTTGTTTGTATCCCATTACACGCATTATTATTTTTATTATTCGGAGGCAAATTTTATAAATAGAAGTAGGTAATGTATTTGGAGAATAAAACATATATACAGTGTGGTGAGTTTGCATTACACACTCAGTAACTGTCAAGACATTAAAATTTTTCAAAAAGTACGTCCAAGTGATTTTTTATGCTCTTTTCAACCCTCTGATTAAAAACGCTCTCATTAAAAAAACAAAAAAGAGCAGCGACATGTACAGTGATTTTTTTAAATGGAACACCCTGTATTTTATTTCATAATTTGAAATCCTATCAAATTCTGAATATGACACCGTTTTTATTTCTTCTTAAAAGTGATAATATGTAAGTTAGGAACAGTACAAGAAATTATCGGTGTTAGGCCATGAATTGCACAATTCTCCAAAACATAGCATGGTTGTGAAGACAAAAGTTATGCAAATAACTCATAACTTTGTTAATGATATTATTTTCATTTATTTCAATAAATATTTTGTTTCAATTGTACAATTGTGAATATTTATTCTGTATTGTTCCTAACTATTCCGATAATTTCTTGTATTGTTGCTAACTTATCTACATATTATTATCACTTTTAAGAAAAAATAAAAATTGTGTCATATTCAGAATTTGATAGGATTTCAATTTATGAAATAAAATACACGGTGTTCCCTTTAAAAAAATCACTGTATATGTTGCTGCTCTTTTGTTTGTTTTCTTTTTAATGAAAGCGTTTTTAATGAGAGGGTTGAAAAGAACTCAAAAAATCATTTAGAAGTACTTTTTGAAACTTTTAATATCTTGAAATTTATACGAAGTTACTGAGTATGTAATGTAAACTCACCCACCTCTATATCAGAAGTAAGTAATATCTGTAGAGTAATTTACAGTATTTACAAAAATCATTTCTACTTTTTCCATTCTTATTATATGTCTTAAAATAACTTCTACTTATTCAAATTTATTCAAATATGAGAAAAATTAATATGGCGCCCATAAGAAAAAATAAAATTGACGATGATTTACAATAGAACTGACATTTTTTTAAAAAACGGTTTACGGCATCCTATTTGTCTCAAGAAAGTGTCCTAATAATGTGAAAACGATAAGCCAATATTTTCAAAAATATAGAAGTTATATGGCCAGAAAACGAAAACCGGAAAAAATTTTTTTTTGCCTCTTACTCAAAAACAAAAGCGGATATGGGGGTTTTGTTTACGCCAACTTATTGAGTACAAAATTCCGCAACTTTGCCGAATTTAAACCTACAGTCTATCTTTTATAATAAGCGAGATACCCATGTTACACACTCGAAAGTGAATCACCCTGTACATTAAAGTTGTAAAACTAAAATATTATTTATATCTGTGTTAGTATTATTCAAACTATTCAATACATCTTAATAACAAAATCAAATGCGTTTAACTAAACATTTAATAAAAAAATAGAGACAATTAAAACGAAACGGCAATTTGTCTCATTTTCTTTGGTAAGAAAATATCTATTTACACTTTGTACCATAATTTAATTGATACCTATAGTTCAATGCTTTTCACATGCATTTCAACCTACTCCGTCTATTATAGATGGCTCCATAAAAAAACTCTTTTATCAAATTTGAAAATACCACAAGCCAGATAGCATCTCTTAAAGATACAATAATGTATTCCTAGGGTATTCAACGTAAGTCGATGATTGATTGTTATTTTCGCATATAAAATTTGGTTGAATCTTTCACAATATTCGTTCCTATCCTTTTTAGCGCCTTGAACAAAAACATAGTTAATAATAACGTTGTTAATTATTTGTACTTGTTAAAATAAAAACTATTTTAATTACTCTTGGCAGCTACTTCGGTAAAGACATTAGAAAAGAAGTGACGACAATGCACGCACACGACCTTAATAAAATTAGTGGTAAACTATGTCGGAAAATCTAAATCTGGGAACATGCTACCATAATTCCAACTAGCAAGTTCCAGTGGTAAAGTGGTCGACCTGGATAGCAGAGAATCACTTTGTCCCTGAATAGCTGAGATATTTGGGGAAATTCGTATCGACCCAACTCTCTGTATATAAATCTGGTTGAGGTAAAAACGAGAGACGAGTCCAGCCGCAAAGCGGGATTGTGAGGACAACTATCGTTATAAATAAAACTTTCATATTTATTGGACCATATAAGTTTGGTTTTATTGCAGTCGTGTTTTACAGCCGCAAATTTTTACTTCAACTACCTGCTAATATCTGAAATGTGGAGCTGGAGTATCATAAAACTTAATGCTGCTTACTTCTGACCACAAGTAAATACTAGATAGGGGCTCGTTTGGTATACAGTGTGTCCAGCCAGGAGCTTACACGATCCATATCTCAGAAACTACTGACATGATTTTTTTTAAATTTTGTACATGTAGTAAATACAGGGTGTTCTGGTAAGTAAAATACTTTGATAGCTCTATGACTTCCTAGTGTACCGGAAGATAACAATTTCCTCAATTTAAATGGTACACCCTGTATATTTTCGCAGATTTGGATTCTACATTAAATTTGCACTTTGTGTAAACTTCATTCTTAAAATGTAGAGTTTTCAAGATATTATTTTTTTACAAAAATTTTACGGACTAAATTAAAAATATTTTTTAACTATGGGCGTTTTAAGGAATGCAGTAGGTAAATAGAACATATTTTTTAATATTTACTTGTATATAGTTGTATATAGGGTAAGCATAGTGGCAATGGAAATAGCCAACTAAAAATTATTAAATAACTTAAATTTTTTAAATGAAAACTACTATTTCTTTATTTTAATGAATTCTACTCACTTTCTTATAGTTAATCATAACGGTTTTTAAGTTTTTAACGTCTACTACTAACTCTACTAATAATATTAGTATTACAGGCTGTTCCGAAATTAGTGTACAATATTTTACAACTCTGGTTTAAGTTTAAAAAGGGGACTTTTTCTATATATAAACATGGATCGAAAAATGTTCCCTAAGGGGGCTACAGCCCCTTAAAGGGGCCATCCTAGTGCCGATTTTTTCAATAACTCCGAAACCAATTGAGATAAATTTATCAAATTTGGTATCCTGTCTAAGTCTTATATGCTAAATCCATTTTTGTAAATAAAATTTCCAAATTTGTATCACATACGTTCCAAACGGAGAAGGGGGGGAATTGGTGTAAATATTACCCCAACTTTTTTGTGCACCTTTTTGTACCCCACCTTTTAAATGCACCTTTTTGATATAAAATCGATTATGAAATTTTTAGGAAGCATTTTTCGATTCATTTTTATATGAAGAAAAAGTCCAATATTTAACCATAGAACAAACTGATAAAATATTGGTCCTAATTTCGGGGCACCCTGTGTGTAAAAATTGTATATTACGATAGATAATTTACAGAAAAATTAAATAAAAATGATCAGTGCCAATCTACCAGTACCTTGAAAATTTAATTTTTGTTTTTAAACAAAGAAACCCTGCAAATAAAGATGTATGTAATTCAATATTGATATATCCATATTAATCTTGATAAACTTTGTTTACATTGATTAGAGATACGTAGCTTCTGCATGTTTCTTCCAGCGTATTTTACTTGGGAAATCGAGTATATCTGTCTGTAAAGTTAGTCTATACTCCTACGCCTGGCTTTTGTTTGCTTACTAATTAATAATTTGTTATAAAGCTTCATGTAACCTACCTAAGTGACATAAATAATGTAGTTAAATATAGGCGGTATTCAAGCAAGGTAATATAAAAACTATATAAATATAAATTGGTTTTTAATACCCACGCAGTTCTAGATTATTGTTGTTTGTCTGTCTATTAAGTACGAGGATTTTCGGGTGATGTGTATTAACTATGATTTCCTTTTTCAACATAATAATGGGTATACATTTTTCTTTATATAGAAATTAAGCCAAAAAGTTAATAAATAATTAAATAAACGAAGAAATACAAAACTTATTGAACCATAATATTTGATAATTTCATTAATAATTTATCCCTTAGTTAACTTTTTGGCTTAATTCCTATATAAAGAAAGATATAAACAATTAAATAAGCTAATAAATAATATTAAAAATATACTATCAAAAAAATAATAGGTACATAACGCTGGACAAAAAATTACGACCCTTTAATATTTGTTATGTAACTACAATTGTAATCCAATCAACGAGAATTACATCAGTGGAAAAATCAGTTTTACTAAACGGATTTGTTAAAACAACTCAAGTGATACTTGATAGACAGTAATTGTAATTATTTTTTAGATCCGCCTAATAGTTCAAATATGGCTTGCTGATATATTACGTGATATACTAAAATTAGAATATATAATTTGTTATAAATGATAATAGATAGTATTTATAAGTCTTTTTGGCAGTTTATTTTATATATCAACGGTAAAATTTATGGCACAGAAGCATTTTTAATCATTTCTGATTTTAGAGTGAAGACACGATCTATAGTCATCTAGAAACTGTTATTTTATATATTAATTATTACAGTATTACAGGTTCTACTACATTCTACATATTATATGATGTATATCTCTTTTGATAATAAATAGTTTCTTATATTATATTAGGTATGTTATCTAAAATATGTCATCTTCACTATATTTTTGGTTTATTAACATAATTTTTAGCATAAGTTTCTTCAAAATATTCCATAAAAATATTGATAATTATTGGAGATAATGACGATCCCATCCCAACCAAAACCCCATAATTTTGGGGCAAACTTTAGAAGTTTGCCTTGCAACTGCACTTTGAATATTTAATTTGTATGCTTCTGGTCTTCTACTTTTTGTTATTTTACAGGTGGTGTAATCCCAAAAGAAATTATGAATCAGTACTATAACGATATATGACTCCATGAACCAAATTAGGATTATAACGTAGAAATGAATTCTGATGAACGTATCCTTTCCAGTACCGAATATATCAGATATATGAGTTTGATACATTCTTAGTGTCTTAGTGTATAGACCAAAATTAAATAAACCAATCATAATTTTATAACTAACTTTATAACGTATAAAATTTATAAAAATATTCACGTTTATGCAGCAAAAAAATGAACTGATGATAGTTTGGTTCTATTCAACCGTAATACAGCATTTGGATGCCACGATGCGGCTGTGGTCCTCATCATACAAAGTCACTTGTTGATTGTTTTGATTGGAATTCAAATAATATTCGTATATAACTGTTTCATCAGGTTTAAATTTTTTTCTCTCCCTAAAAATCAGAAAGAATTAATGTTTGTATTTAATACTTACTATAACATAGTGTCTCACAAAATGCACAGTTACTAGAAATAAAAGAAAATACAGGTAAGTAAATACAAGTATTGTTTTATTTCATTTCTTTGTAGACATCAAAATGTATCTTGATAACATTTAATAGGATTGGTTCCTATATCTTGTTTAGAGATGAGACTATAAACACTCAACATATTTTCTTAAATTACCTTATAACCTGAACAAACAGATCAGTTTTATCAAATATTTCAGTTACTTTTCTACCTACTTTATACGGCTAAATTCATACATTTAATTTTTTATTACCAGGTCGACCATTATTTTATCACCTGAGTTGGAAGAAAATAGTTACTTCAGAGGTAATTTTCCTTTTCCTTCAGCTCTAGTCTTTATTTATTTCGTATCTATGATCTTGATGTGTAATTACCCTCTCACCTACCCACTACGTAGCCAGTTTTAAACGCAAAGTAGAGTTTCAGTCGAATTAGTATGCAGTTAACTTTGGTACTAATGTATAATTAGTCCAGCTCTAAGTACGTATAGACAAGTCATAATTAACATAGTTGGTTAGCCCAGTTTGCGTATCAAACCAACTCGGTTTATCCAGAGTAATCTATTATAGTTGGTGGCACAAAGCGAGATATGGAACACGCTGGACGGTATCTTGCAGATAAAAATGGCCAGGATTCAGCCGGAGTAACTCTACTCGGTTGGTTGCACCTGCGACGTCTGTCATGTGCAGTTGTATGTAGCTGTAGCAGCTCAAAAAGGACACCGAGGCGGAAATGCAGTTGTACTCTTGTTGATACTTTATTTAACATGAAATGTGCAAATGAAGGCTTTGTGTTATGTATGTAAAATAGATAATGCGTTTTTGATATGTGAAGGTGAGCAACATGCTTGTAAGTTGTATCATAAAGGAGCCTTTATTTGTGAAATTTTAAGGATTTCATAGTTGTTGTATTGCGTATCTGTGGCATACTTTTGTTTGTATTTGTGCATTCATAAATGCTTACCAAATAGTTAGTTTCTTTAAAATATAGTATGTATTGACAAAACTTGACAAAACATGACACCAACAGAAAATTTTCAGGAATTAAACAAAAATCACAGTATCTTTGTGAAGTAACTATAATCATCTGTACCAAACCTATGTCAACTAATTATCTGGTGTAAATCTAATCTTTTCCATCAATTGGCACAATTATATCAAATGGAATCAACATTTGAAAATTATCAACAAGAAGATATTCATAGCAAGTTTTGCAAATCCATGTTCACAAAAGCCTTTTTATATCTCGTTGCAGTTTCGTGCACCATGTACCGGGTTTTCCAACGAAATGACTCACCCCCTATATCTTTTTTATTTGTGGTGCTAATAAAAAAAGTTTTATACAAAAGTTTTATAGTTTTTACGAGCTTTTCAGATATGTAGTTGAACAGCTAAAATGAGTGCAGCTTAAAGAAATATGAACCTAGATTCAATTTTTTTAAATGGAATACCCTGTATATTTTTTGATTATTGCATTCTACGGGTTTTTCTGATTTCAAAAATATATATATGTGCTATATTCGATGCAACAGTTGTCATTTTATGGAGCTTTTTTATAACACAGAAGCTGCGCCTGTCTTAGATTGTTCATTTACCAAATTAGCCTTGGATAGAAACAAGGCCTCAAATAGGAGTAATTGCTTCCAAAACGTGTTATAAAAAAGCTCCATAAAATGACAACTGTTGCATCGAATATAGCACATATATATATTTTTGAAATCAGAAAAACCCGTAGAATGCAATAATCAAAAAATATACAGGGTATTCCATTTAAAAAAATTGAACCTAGGTTCATATTTCTTTAAGCTGCACTCATTTTAGCTGTTCAACTACATATCTGAAAAGCTCCTAAAGAACTATAAAACTTTTTTATAAAACTTTTTTTATTCGCACCACAAATAAAAAAGATATAGGGGGTAAGTCATTTCGTTGGAAAACCCGGTACATATATGCACCGTTAGAAACAATGTTTGTCAAACTGATATTTAACACAAGTAGTTTTACAATTTCCATCTTAAAGAATGTTGGTTATTGGTTGCTAGTTTTCAGTTTCAACACACACTGGTGAACACGTGGTACCTATTAAAGATTAGAAAATATTAGCTATTAAAAAATATTGTTTTCTCTTAAAACCAATCCCAAAATATTCAGTAGTTGGGTAAAAGATGGGAGATCTTTTAGCACTATATACTATTATATATTATTATAAATATATAACGAGATACACATAATATTCAAGGTAAAGATAAGAAGTATAGGTATCTCGGAAACTATAACAGATATAGATTTTAGGTTAAATGGGAAAAAAGTTGCATAATCTAAGGCCCAATTACCTCCCATTAGCTCTCACTATCTTGATTATCTAGAGCTGAAAATTTTTGGAAAAAACTGATTTTTTGAAAAACCCTTTTTTATTTTTTTTCTGAAGTCAGTTGAAGAGATAGACGAAAATAAAAGCACTTTTTCATTGTCACTTTTTGTGGTCTATCATGTGATGAACACAAATTTAAAGGACGATGTTTCTGTTCCTTGCAACCATCATCAATTTAACTTTTTTAAATATGAGCGTAGTAAGCCATGATTAGCATTGCAAAAACCTTTCAATTTTTATCTTAATGACGTATCAGTAACTCGACTGGGTAATTGATAAGGTAATTGTGCCTCAGAATGCCCAACTTTTCTTCCATTTTACCGAATCTGTATATCTTATAGTTTCCGAGATCCCCATACTTCTCATCCTTATCTTGGACACACTGTACATTATTGTATAATATTATTATTATTATCAATAATATTTCTACGTAAATATATTGAAGTGTATTTTCTAAGTAATTGTTATATTTCGTTCTCTATTGCTTAGTTATTTTTTATATAAAAAAATATTTTACTTCTTAGAAGCAACCTACTTACTAAATTTCGTCAATATGTTAGTAAGTAAAAGTTGCTCTCCAAACAATAATAATTATTCTCTTTGATTTTATATTTATTTCGACTTGGGAAGGAATAATACAACTATGTATTAAGATTGCATAAATCTTAAATATTTTCTTTCTAGTGGCTAAAATTATTTGAAATACTTACTTTCCAACATAAACACTCCTTAACCAAATAAAGTTTTATTTAGGTTAATAGCAGCTTATACATATTAAACCTATTTTATTACCATGGGACTGTATACGAAATGTCTTAAATATTGATGTAATCTAATTTATCGCTATAACTAAAAATTTTATTTCTTAATTTGTACAGACACTAAGTCCTTATTTAATTACATATAAGTAAATGTTGAACTTTAGACTGTGTTTTAAGTATATATTGTAATTAAAAATTAAATTAATACTTAATAACATTGCACACGAATAATTATTTGCAAATATTGGTAAATTATTTGTAAATGTAATTAAAACTTCCATAATGAATGCAAGAAGTAAACAAAGATCAAGACGGCTTCACTCAAGACTGCTTCACTCAAGACTGCCCATGTATCAAATTATTATCACTTTTTTATTAGAAATTAGATATAGGGGAAGGCTTTAGGTAAATCAAAACTTTAAGGTAATACCCTTCTTTTTGTAAGGGGCCTCGATGAGGGAGACGCTGAATTGGCAAACTCGGCTATGTTTATTGTTTATGTTATAGTCACGTATTATAGGCATACATTCATTCTATGTACTGAACTGGCCGAAGACGGTCGATATTTGAATATACAGAGAGTTAGTTAATATATGTATCTTACAGTGTTGACAAGTTTTTATTTTTTGTAAAAAAAGTAATGATTGACCCTTACATAGTCAGAAGTGGGATTACCCAAAAGGGCCTTAGCCAAATTCCAGTGAAAAGTTAAAGTTAAAAAAAAAAAAAATACACACCAGTGTAGTGTTTTGATGCGATGGCATTCATGAAGGTGGTGTGATGTGATGGCCAATACCTAGAGGAAAATCTGTATAGGAGGGACATGTATGTCGACACGAGTTTATTGAAATTCCCAGAGAAGTTATGCCTGAAAGATGTCAGTTCCAGGAGGTCTGAAAATTTGGCGTTTGGGAGTGGATGTTTCTAGGTGAAACATGTAGAAAGATGTTCAAGATACATGGCGTCATAATCTCGCAAGATGTTTGATGCATGTTCTTTTATATGTTGAAGTAATCCACCTCTCTTGTTGGAAGTAGTCAAACTTAGCAGACTTTGGAAGTCAGATAAGTACAATTTTCAGAGATAAGTTTGTTCTGATTTGTTTGAGTAAATGTTTATTTCAGTAAACAGGAGTTTGCTAAATGAAACTGCACAGTACTTTTGCTTAGGGTATAAGCGAATTATTTGTGTTTCTAATGCATTAAGGTTGCACGCAGGATAAGATAGTGCGAAGTTAAATTTGTATATAGGATACCCAGTAAAAGCAAATTAAAAAGCAAAGTAAAAAGTAAACTTTATATGCTGAATATGCTAGTACTGATTAACCACGTAACTGGTGTATCGAAGTTTTGAATATTAGGAGATATTGTGGATTTGAGGAACTCTAAAAGATCCTAGTAATGCAGGAGATAACATGATTGCAATAGTTGCTATTATCCAGGTTCAATAGAAAACTTGTGTTGTATGCTTATTATACAGTATACTCATATGTGCCTTGCACTTCTTAGTATTTTCCCATAAGTTAGTCCGTAAAAAAAAATAAAAACTGGCGATGGCTGGTTAAAAAAAAAAGAAGAAAACCGGCAAGGGCTGGTTAAGTAAAAAAAGAAAACTGGCAAGGGCTGGTTAATTAAAAAAAAAGGAACTGGCAAGGGCTGGTTAATTAAAAAAAGAAAACTGGCGAGGGCTGGTTAAGTAAAAATATATATAAATATATATTAATTGGATTTGGTATTTTGCAGATGCAGAAAAGGGACTTCATGGATCTGAGGACAGATCCTATACAGGATGGCCGAATGTAAGGGGCCTCGATGAGGGAGACGCTGAATTGGCAAACTCGGCTATGTTTATTGTTTATGTTATAGTCACGTATTATAGGCATACATTCATTCTATGTACTGAACTGGCCGAAGACGGTCGATATTTGAATATACAGAGAGTTAGTTAATATATGTATCTTACAGTGTTGACAAGTTTTTATTTTTTGTAAAAAAAGTAATGATTGACCCTTACATTTTTTTATAGTAACTCAAGGAATCATCTCTTTAGTTTAATATAAGTACTTTAGGAACACTCTGTGTAACTGCTTATTATATTGTCACCCTAATGTTGTGCTGAACTATGTTGAAACAGAATATAGAAGGGATATCAACGAATACTTTTACGAACGCATTTTACCTTATCGTTATTGTAATCGTTATACTGACAATGCGTAGTGCCAAAAATGATACTCTATTTGGCACTGCGCATGCGCAGAATAACGATAACGATAAGGACGTGCTAAAATTTAAGGGGTTCAAAAACTCGCTATTATCTGGAAGGTGCCCTCTAATGTAAAACTTTATATGGGCTTCTTAACATAATAGTAAATTTTTTCTATTATTTCATTAAGTTACTATTGTTAATTGTTAATATCTATTTAATTCACTGTGCCACTTCGTACTTATAGGAACTCCTTTCTTCAGCGATTTCTAAAACAAGAAGCATATTTTACATCTGTTGACTAATAAAATTATAATTATGGTATACACCACAGACTTACAAAGTTTACATATTCTCAAGTTACTCATAAACGTGCAAAAATGTAAATCATCACTATCGTATGATTACCGCACAAGATTTGATTTCATGCAACGAATCTAGCATAATTCTTTATCTACTGTAATTCGAATAATTAAAGGATATATCCATCCGCTTTTATCAGTACGAGAACAAAAGCTACATTTCTCTATTCATTCATTTACTGGTAATTAAGATATGTGAGTTAGGCTCTACTATAATAATTATTGTTCTGGGATCCGCCTATGACCCTAAAGAGGCGGCCGAAGAATAGAAACGTTACAGTTCGGCGGATAACATAAAGCCTTTCCTAATTCGAGTTGTGAGTATGATTAAGTTCTTTTACGTTTAATTGACATTAATGGATATTTATGCATGATTTCCGTTTTCCAAACCGCGCCGGCCTTGACCCTATCACGCGAGCGCCTCGTTTCCCCGCCGCAGGAATTGACAGCGCAACGGAATTGATTCCGTGAATATGTGATATCCTGACTTATAGCCCGAATCAGTATATCCAATCGCTTCTTTGTACGGCAAATCAGCTTGGAGTTGAAATAACTGGTCCTCTGGTTTTCCTTTACGAGAAGACTCTTCTCTGTTGATTGTTAATTCAAAAAAATAGAGACTAGACCAGAACGTATTCAAAAGACAACAAAAATTAAAATTGAACGCATTTCGCTGGGAAAATTCATTTGGAAAAATTTAAACATTACTGAAAACAGATTGAAGTGTGGCATATTTTTCTGATCCGCGCAACATACAGGGTTATTCAGAACATATCTCTAAAACTTTGAGGATATGTGCATCCTTAAATAAGAAATCGATATCACCAAAAATTTATAATAAAAGTCTTAGGATTTCCCGTAAACAATGTTTAAAGTTATACCATTATAAAGGACTACGTAGATGGGCAACTGTACTTCAACGACAATCTGATATACCACATACCTAAGAATGTGGTAAAAAAAAGTAAACACGTTTTTTGTACCTAGAACGCCTGGGCGAATAGACTTGGAGTGGGGATAATATCTCTATTGTCTATTCGGTCATCAGTCTATGTGTGTACTCTCTGTGTGCCGGTGTTTTATTTATCGTAGGAGTGCTAAACTGTAAAATTTTCAAAATGGCTCATGTGTACAGTAATGCTGAGTTAATGGACTGTTACCAGTGGATTAGCAACTACGAGTTAGGTTTTGTGAGTGGTTGTTGCAGTAAAATGCTGAAAATCCCCAATTTACTTAATTATTTGCGTTTACAAGATCAGCAACCAGGAGGAACTTTCGGTTTAGTGCGGCAAAATTGGATAAGGCGTTCCCAAAATGTGTACAAGTCGAGGAATATTATTTCGAACAGCTTTTGTAACAAGGTTTGTGGAAAGTAAAAACGCTGCAAATCTTTTTTGCGCCGGGTGTCGGTATACTCTCAGAACTTCCGAAGTTTTTTCGTGCTAGCCAGTTTGCATTGTCAGTCCCAAGGTCACTCCATTACAGTGGACCAGTATCCAGCGGCGTGTAATGAAAAATTTTTAAATAGTTTTCAGAAGCCGCCAAAAAATTTTTTTTTGCACTACCATATTTCTACATGTATGTTGAACATCCCCAAATTTTATTATGGATAAGTTCTGAATAACACTGTATAAGAAAAAATTAATCCATAGTAATGTCAATAAAATTATATTTCATTAGAGCTAATTGGAAGAAGGTCATCTCTTACCGTTCGGACGGTATACATTTTAGAATTTGGACTTACGAAATTTCTCAAAGCTTTTGCCTTGGCTCTTAAAAAAATCATAGAAAAATCGAGAATTGTCTGATTAGGATGAAAGACCGACTAGAACGTTGAGTCAAAAAGATTATCTTTCACCTCATATCATTAACATTTACATTTACAACACATTCAACGAACACTTGAACTTTTTTTTAATGGCAAGTGACTTCCTCTTTAGAAAAATTTTAATAAACGAAAATAACAAATACAGGGTGTCCACCTAGTGCGCGTAAGTCCAATATCTGGGTTAATAAAAGAGATAACTTAATTTTTTTTTCTACAGGGTTGTCTAATATCCCGAGCTGCACAAAATGAAAATATATTTACATATTCAGAGTGTTCAGTTTTTCCTGGACAGGTACCAACTTCATTTTTTTAAATGGAAACCTATATTTTTTATGGCATTATCGAATTCTACGTAAAAAATTAGTGGGACTTTGTGCATAACACTGCTATTGAAATATTGATAGTTTTCGAGATATTTGACTTTTAATTTTTTTTTCTTATGTTTCGTCACTTCTAATAGTTGACATAATTATGGTTGTATGACAGCTAGAAATTATTTTTTTTCAGAAACTGTAGAGTGAAGATGGCTCTTTCGAAAAACGTATCAAAAGTTGACCTGCGATATACAGGGGGCAACAGAAATCGTGCCAAACCTGATGGTTCAAAATTCAAAAAATCTCGACTTTTTCAAATGGAACACCCTGTGTTTTATGATTTCATTAGATGCCTTTCTGTAGACTCTACAATTTTATAATAGCTTTCCCTATACCTAAGTTGCGTAGTTTTTGCAAAAAACCCACTTTTATGAAAAATACCCGATTTGCGCACGTTCCTTTCTCGGGAAAAACGCAGTGAGCGTCTGTCACGCAATAAAATTTGTGACAATCAGTTTACATGTCATTTCTTCTTTTACTGAATATTCACGTATGAGTTTAGAGTAAGTACTAAGCGTGCATACAATGAACTATTCAAAAGAAGAATTAGTGAAAATGGTTTATGCCTTAGGAGAAGCTCATGGAAATTGTTTGCTAGCAGCACGTATTTACAAAGCAAATAATCCAGATTTACAGAGATTTCCACGTGCTGACTGTTTTGAAAATGTGAAAGAAAGATTTGAAAGAACAGCAAATGCGAATTATGAGAAAACTACCAGGAGACATGACGGTAACAATGACGATATTCAGTTTAATGTTGTGGCGTCTGCTGTTGAAAATCCAAATATTAGTGTCAGGAAAATCAGTAATAATCTTGGAGTTTCCAAAAGCTTGACAAACAAGATACTGAAGAAGAATAATTTTCATCTGTATCATATTAAAAACCATCAAGCACTGTTACCTCAAGATCACCTAAACCGCCTGCAATTTTGCCACTGGGCATTGGATAAAATTCAGGAAAGTCCAAACTTTTTTATGAATGTCTTGTTTACTGACGAATCAACATTTTCAAACACATGCTTACCCAATCGTCGCAACTTTCATCACTACGCTGACAATAATCCAAGATTATTGAGGGTACTAGATAATCAGCATCGTTTCAAAGTGAACGTGTGGGCTGGAATTTGTGGAGAACATATTGTTGGACCGTACTTTTTTGAAGGCAATATTTAAATGCCAATGTGTATTTGCATTTTTTGCAAAACGAACTTCCCCTTCTACAGCTACAGAATATGCCCGCTGATTATTTGGTTCAACAATGGTTTCAGCATGATGGTGCCCCTCCACATTCCACTTTGGCGGTACTGTGATTATTTTATTGTTGTAGTACTTTTCCTATTATCTATTCATATTTCAGATTAGAGAACACCTAAACCACGTATATCCAAATAAGTGGTTAGGTCGTGGTGGTCCAGTTCCTTGGCCTGCACGTTCGCCTGATTTAAATATTCTGGACGTTTTCTTGTGGGGTTATATCAAGGAGCGAGTATACGAAGTACCACCAACGGATATGCAAGACTTGAAAGAAAAGATCCAAAATGAGTTTCTAACCATAACGCCCGAAATGTTAAGAAATGTTCACATTCATTTTCGTCGTAGATTAATGCTTTGTGTTGAAAACAACGGTGGACATTTTGAGCATTTACTTTAGGTTAGCTTGCTTGTATGAGTATTGCGTATTATTTTTTCAATACTCTATGTATATTCATCCATTTCACTAATAATTTTTCTAACTACGGTAACACCGTTTGGTTTTCAATATGATACGTATGAAACTTCTTCTTCAATATCTTATTTGTCGAGCTTTTGAAAACTCCAAGATTTCTACTGATTTTCTGATACTAATATTTTTGGATTTTCAACAGCAGAAACCACAACATTAAACTAAATATTATCGTTGTTACTCCCATGTCTCCTGGTAGGTTTCTCATAATTCCCATTTGCTGTTCTTTCAAATCTTTCTTTCACATTTTCAAAACAGTCAGCACGTGGGAATCTCTATAAATACGTGCTGCTAGCAAATAATTCCCATGAACTTCTTCTAAAGCATACGCCAGTTTTGCTAATTCTTAATTACATGTAGAGCTTTTATGATTTTTTACTTTTATTTACAAATAAATGGTAACTTTCCATAAAGACTTGTTTATTAAACTGAAATTATCTAAATTTTTCAGTTATTTTTATTTTAAGAAGTGTAAACTAATACATTTTATAAAAATAAATAGTCTTACAATATTTTTTCCGTCAAAGGAGTGCGCAAATCGGGTATTTTTCATAAAAGTGGGTTTTTTGCAAAAACTACGCAACTTAGGTATAGGGAAAGCTATTATAAAATTGTAGAGTCTACAGAAAGGCATCTAATGAAATCATAAAACACAGGGTGTTCCATTTGAAAAAGTCGAGATTTTTTAAATTTTAAACCATCAGGTTTGGCACGATTTCTGTTGCCCCCTGTATATCGCAGGTCAACTTTTGATACGTTTTTCGAAAGAGCCATCTTCATTCTACAGTTTCTGAAAAAAAATAATTTCTAGCTGTCATACAACCATAATTATGTCAACTATTAGAAGTGACGAAACATAAGAAAAAAAAATTAAAAGTCAAATATCTCGAAAACTATCAATATTTCAATAGCAGTGTTATGCACAAAGTCCCACTAATTTTTTACGTAGAATTCGATAATGCCATAAAAATATAGGTTTCCATTTAAAAAAATGAAGTTGGTACCTGTCCAGGAAAAACTGAACACTCTGAATATTTAAATATATTTTCATTTTGTGCAGCTCGGGATATTAGACAACCCTGTAGAAAAAAAAATTAAGTTATCTCTTTTATTAACCCAGATATTGGACTTACGCGCACTAGGTGGACACCCTGTATAATGCGGTACCCGATGCAAGCAAATCATAATGGAATACGTTAATATGACGTAGTTTGCTTACTACTACTCGTATTTGTGTCCCATACTATTTTTGTCTTGAATTTGTGTTAGAATACTTGAATTTCCTGTTTTTATATAATAACAATAAATAATCGCATGTCAATGATTAGAGTCAGTTCCAATATGCTTATATTTCTTTAGTATTGATCTTTAATATAAATATGTCATCCGTTACATACTACTAATTAAAAATAAGGACATTTGGAATGCCAATAACTGGTAAAATATCTGCTAGGTCTCGAACTAACACGACATCCTGGAACTTAAGTCTAGCGCTGGATGTGATTACAGCATTCTGCTTAATAAGTTAATTTGGACGGAAATTGTTTTATGGAGGGCGTTTGTATTCATTAAAATTTAATGAGGACGGGTGGGCTGTATCGCAGATTATGCGGCTCATACAGAGGTAGGTAAACAAAAAAAAATTAATATAGAATTCGTTTTTTATTATACTTATTAGCCAGCTCCGACGGTGATGCTATAAAAGTTTATAAAAATTTTATTCTAGTATAGTAAAATAATTTACAATAATTATATCTGGACTCAGCTGTAAAAAATGTAATTTGAGTAACACAATATTATGATAGTGAGGTCGTGGCAAGCAAAATAGTGAAATTATACAGGATATAATTTATCTACATATATAAATTTCAGAGATTTAATACTTGTAAATAACATTTATTTTTAATTAATATAAAAAAACGAACAGGCATTAACGAGGCACTAAGCAAATTTTAATTTTTATATGCATACTGAATATACACTGAAAGAAATTGGCATATTAAACTGTTTCACTCGAATAATTTGCATGTTGCTTATTAAATCTTTTATACTTAGTAAGTATACAACTTTTAATTTTTTTCAAAAGTCATTTCCATACTCATTATTTAATCAGTTTCACTGAAATAGGTTTAATATACATTATGCATAGGTGAGATAGGAACTATAAGTAGTAATAACCTTTAAACACATTATGTTTTATATGTTTGTTGTATAAAGGTTATCATCACAGATCTGTATATAACGGTTGTACTGACAGTATTACACCCGTTCATAATGGTTATATTTCGCGTTTTAATAAAACTTGTTTCATAGTAGCTAAGCGATCGGCGTTGCGCAGGCATGTATTCGGTTAATTTCATTAAACAAGCAACATAAAAGCGAAGCTCATGATGCTCACTTTGAGATGCAACATGGTTGATGATTTGAGTTCTGTTGTTGTTGTTGCATAGTTCACATTAAGTATTTCTTAGAAAAACAAAAAACTGGTAATGCTCTAAAAGTAAAAGATGGATAAGTATATTTCTACAGTACAGTGTATAATCCTTGTATATGTACAGTGTGTCCATTTAGTGCGTAAATCTATTATATTCTGGTAGCTGAAATATGGTAGCGAATGATGTAATTTTTATTTTACTATTAAATATTTGCGACTGTAAAGTGTGCTTTACAAAAGCCCAACAAGTAAAGTTTTACTTTTTTTTAACAGTACACCCTATATTTTGGATGCGGAATTGATATATCTGTTCGTTTTTTATTCAACCCTACTTGCAACTTTTTTTATTTGAAGTGTTTCTGCTTTCTCTAATAGATATAAAAGAATGATGCATTAACTGGACCAACTGTATAAGCAGTGTATAAACATTTCTAATAAAGAGTAAGAAACACTTTAATAATAGGTAGTTACAGTTATTAGGTATGTCATACAGGTTATCCAACGGTTGGTTGTATACCAGCTACTCAATAATTTAATTAAGAAATAGTTTATAATCACTATATACCAATGCGTATTGTATATCCATTATTCATCTGTTCATCTGATCCAAATTTCAAATTTTTTCACCTCTACGTTTTCTTAAAATCGGTTTCCAAACTCAGGGGTCTCTTTTCATTTATTTCGATAGTGGATATGCGGCTTTAACGCTTATGTCAAAATCTACCAATGATATAAACAGTTTCGGATAAAATCAATTTCCGTCGCAATTTTTGTTATAACTATGACATGAACTCTTAAGCAATAAGGCTGTGAATATTTTAGTAACTTGCTGCTTACTTTTACTGATACAAAAATATTTGGCCTGCGTCCAACGTAGCACAGTGAATTAAATATGAGAAACATGCAAAACATAGAAATGCATATTGTAGCACGTTATAATAATTACAGGCCCATAAATTCGCAATGGTTGACAATATATCAACATTAACATTATTAAATAATACTGTCTACTATGGAAGTGATGATTGGTGTTAATAATTCTGGCAGGTGTTGTATTCAGTAAATTATTGTAATGAATTACGAGTTCAATTACCTTCTAATGATGAATGGCCAATGGCAATATTTGGTCTTATGAGAAAAGTAACACTAGTAACAGTATTGATCAGAAACAGTATTGATTGATTAGAACTTGTTCTATTAAAGACAAAGGTCTACAAGATATATCGGTACGTAATTATTTTTATTCTCATCTAGACGGCTTTGAAGTTTCGTGTTTCTGACGCTGTTAATGACTTACTGTAGGGTATTGCAGAAATTATGTAATAGCAATTCAACCTTCGCTTTCCTAAGTGGGGTACATGTAGGTATCCCAAAAATATATTTTATATGTTATTGTCACGTTTCTACTATTAATTTATTTTTGTGAATTTACTTTATACTTTCCTACAACTTATAATACTATGTTTATTTTTTTTATTTCAGGGTGCATAATAATTATTATGCCCAATCAAACATAATTATCTTTACTTGTCTAAAGAATCAGACAAAAAAATAACGCTGTGGCTTAATTATTATGTAGAAAGTGATGAGTTTCCAGAAAATGATAAGGATAATGTGTCTGCACACGCAGCTCGCTTTAAAATAAGAAAGTGATTTCGAATATAAAAACGATTTCGATGAAGATGACGATGATATGAACATTATAAAATTTATTTCTGAAGTTCCACTCTATTCTATTCTTATAATGATAATCTGATGGACCGAGACAGCGACAGGTATAGCAAACTCTTGTTAAGAGGGTCTATTATCAATACGTACAGATCTTAAAAAGAATTACGGAGCCAACCGAAGTAATATTTCCAAAAACAACTTCCTTGGAATCGTTGAGATGATCAAAAAGTTAAGATGTCGAAAACGGCAAAGCTTCAAAGGATAGGAGATCACTATTGTAGCAAATGTTATAAATTGTTCTGTAAAGGTCATGGAAAATACGGGTAATTGGGTTTTAAGACAGTTGTGGCAATGAATAGAATTAGAAGGAAAAAATTTACAGACATCATAATCTACTTGGTTAATAACTACTATTTAAGAAAATAAAAAATTTGGGGGTAATGGCATCACACAACTTAAATAAAATTAATTTAAGTCAAATATTTACAAATTTAACAATTTTTGTAGAAAAGCGTGATAAGTATACAAATACAAAAGGATGGACGATAGAAATAACCAAAGGAAATACGCCGCATAATTGTAAGGGTATCATCGAAAGCAGAACCAATTGATAAATAACGTCTACCCGACATAAAATTCGTCGTCTTGTATCAAAACTACACCGGTTGCAGCTGAAAGTACAACAAAACAAGTTCGCCGGGCAGACGATCTGGACTTGACACTATATCGGCCATTTAGTCCGGTTTCGTGTTTGGCGGGTCGTTACCTCCGGTGCTTAGAAAGTGTCGTGAGTGCTACCGGACGTGGCCACGTCATTTATTTGTCACCGGGACCAACTGCAACAGCGGACGACCCTCGATCCATTTAGTGGTAGTCTTCCTCCCGTGATTAAAACTCTTATTTTGTTTTGTTTCAATTAACCCAAAACTATTTATTCCAAAATAACGGATTCATTGATGACTCCTAGCTGGATAAACCAAAATGGATTTGTTTTATTAAATACATAGTATATCATTTCTGTTGGAAGTGCAGGATTATTATCTGGTTAATATTAGCTCTAGAATTAACTAATGCCACATTATTCTGTCGATCTTTTAAGGAATTCAGTTATGTAAACCAATATCCTGTATCTTGATTCGTTTATTAACCGATGTTCGTTTTCTGACATCTACAGAAACTAGTTATGATAAAATATCACAATTTTTCTTTGGTAATTCCAAAAAATAATGGTTGAAATACAACTGAGTTGAATGTCTAGAAATACTATATCTTTCTAAGAAGGATCTTTTGAACAAAACTGCTAATAATAAAATTTATAATTTGCCAATGATCCTTAAGGGTCAATTCACTGTAGATTTGACAGTTATGAATGGGGGGTCGGATTGAGAGTATGGGTAGCCGATGGGTGGAGACTTATATATTCCCACTACCGAATTAACCGAATTATTAAGATTTCGGAGGTGCACGTAAAGCCGAAGTAAAAGGGCACATGGTAATAAAGTTAGCCCATATTGCAACGGTACCGGATTTGTCTTATAATTGCATCAAAATTTCTTTTTAGTGTTATAAATTATATATCACCGGAAAGATCAAAAGATACACTAGATCCCTATAGTAGCAAATTTTTGTTTAATACATGTATTTTAGAGAAAATAATTTTTGAAAATACGCTATTTTAGTACAAGATTGTTTGCCTGGAATTTTAAAATTAAAAAGGATATACCAAAAATTACTACTATAGGGACTTAGATTAAAGTCTTATCTTTCAATACTTTTTTACTAAAAGTAGCTATCTTTTATAGTTTTTTTATAATTAGACACGAGACGAATGCCGATTTAGGGCTTATTTCGACCTAGTGAATGGACGTGAATTAGTGAATTAAAGTTAATATGAATGTATATTTTAACAAATAAACCAGTTTTGACAGGTTCTTTGCCTTGTGAAGCCTTTTACATTTTTAATTCTTTACGGTGGTCAAGAAAAGCTATAATTTTATTGATTATAACAGTATACTATAAGTATTTGCGAATTTCTGTGTAAAGTTTAGGAAATATTCTACACAATGTCTTATTGTGTTGCGTAATATTTTTTTATTTAACTAAATAATTGTTTCTGCTGCAATAACCTTCTGATGTATTGCCCCTTGTCAGACAAATAGAGCTAGACACTTTCGGGTAGTATTTTAGAATTTGAAAATTTTCACTTATTTGGTATTTCTAAATCATATAGAACCATCCTGTAAAAGATAAATTTGGTGTTAATTATTACTATCAATGATTTTTTACTGCATTGGACATAGTAGTTACCTACTTAATAATTTCAAAGTGTGTGCTGCAAATAAAACAAATAATGACAAAATACACGAATTTCCTACGAGTATACTTTAAATTGGTTATATATTCTACTACTAAGTGTACCTTGTTCTTTTAAATATTACAACTTTGGTAACATGTATGTAGTTATGTATGTATAGGTGAATTTCATGGTAAATGTTTTCACACACATAAGATCGATCTTTTCTACTCAGCACCGTGTGAATGCTGAAACCTGGCGTTCACTGAATAGATTGCTTATTCAATCGGAATTCAATTATTGGAAATACTAATTTTTAGAACTGTATAGCTTTACAGTAGAAACTATTAAGTCGATACACCTAAGCTAACTTGTGCAAATTAAGAGTGGTCACCAAAACTTCCAAGCGGCATCTGAAACAATAAGAAATGTTAAATCATTCACAGTATCTAATTTTGAAAAGTATTGAACCACGAGTCAAAGAGCAAAAACTTATTTAATTCAAGCGCTGTAATAGAATATGAATAAAAATAAACAATTATTTGTTTTACAAAAGTTAGATATTTAAAGGCATTTTGTACATTAACATTTATAATAAGTATTTTTCGGTAAAACTATTTAGTATGTAAAAAACAACATGGAATATAAACAAGAACAATAAAGTAATTTCACGGTAAAATTTGTAATTCCCCTACCGTGGTCACCGATGGTTGGCGCTTCAGCTTCAGTGAAAACATTTCACTGCCATGTTTACAATAAAAAGCAGTAGCCCAAGAAGACAAACCTAGAACTGCATGGTATTTTTGAATGGACGAAAATACATAGTAGTAAGCATCGACAGGTAAATAAAATAAAACAAAGTCCCACATTTATTTTACCCAGAAACAAGTAAAAATAAAAACCCCATAAGAGGTTTCAATGTAAAGTTTAACTACTCATATTTATTTGAGTATTATGCCACCCTGAAAAATACAAAAAGATAATAAATCAATCTCTGCGCTGACGGATAAGTCAAAAGTTAGTCTTTTGTAAAATATTTCTGCCTAATCAAGAAATCTTACACTAAAAAGCAGATTAACAATGTATAGTTTAAGTGATGTGTTACACATCACTTAAAAACGTTTACGTTTTGAAAACTTATCCGTTTTCGTCATCAAAACTTTAAGTATGACTAACGTATACAATAGTATGACAGTTTGTAATTTATTTTGTTTATCTACTTTCCATCTATCTATCTATCAGTGTTAGATGGTAGTCGAATTTCATTTTATTTTGACTTACATCTTCGTTCAGAACTGATAACTAAGAGCTGTCAAAATTTACAGAAATATTGGATACACATTTGTCTCCATTTAATAAAATTGTTGTGGATTATTTAAGTTTTCTTTTTATATTGTTTTGTTCTTTATCTAAAATTTTAACTGACTCCCGTTGTACCCTATGGCCATTTTCCCAGGCATGTTCACAAATTTTTACATTTTCAAATTCTCTCCTTTTAAAATAATCTCGGTGTTCTCCGAACAGAATATTTGGAGGTCTTGATGTTTCACCCACATAATGTTTATTAAACTCACATGGTACACTGTAGATGAAGTATTTTTAACTTTGTAAATTATTTTTTGGCCGAGTCTTGGATAAAATTGTCCGTAAAGTATTATTCGTTTGAAAAACCTACTTCTATCTGAAACCGAATTAAAAAACAATAAAAAGATTTAAAACCCTATCCTTGACAATTCATACCATGCATAACTGAATACTAAATGTAAAACAGTTTTTTATTTCGTTATTAACTTTTTTTGGTTAAGTGCTAAGACCAATTGGTTGTGAAGCTTTATTTTAATAAACTTTCAGTTCTTCGGATCCTTATGTATTTTAAGCCATTTTTGGCATTACCCTAAAGTATAGTGAAATCATATCTGTTTACTGGCCTATAAGAGATAACGGAACCGACATTGTTTTGTTTTAATGCGTCTGAATTACCTACACCTTTTATCCATCTACACATCAGAGGACGCGACACCACCAAAACAAAGTGAAGGAAATGGATGGTATTAATCCAAGAGTTATTTACCATCAGTCGGCGGATTGCAGCCGGGTATTTTTAATGCGTCCGTTGCGAGAACCGTATTTGCTTTTTCATGGTATGTGTTCTCGGAAACATTAGAATTAATATTAACAAAAACTAGTACCGTTCCGGATACAGAGAATATGTATTTGTAATGTAATATAATTATTTTAACACACCGCTCTTACCAAATGATCCCAAATTCAGTTTGCTTCTGTAGAGAAACACTTCATTTATACTAATTAAGGTTGATTTTTGTTGTTAACTGATAGTAGCTTTATTTTCTATTTTGGGTAATCTCTGAACAACATATTACCGAAACATTCAAAAGCACCAAAACAATCATTCAAAGACCCAAAGAGGGCACTTCGGTCTATTTCTCACCACTACTAACATTCACGATGCCCGTCAGGCAATCATGTCGCAACATCGTTCATCAATTCCACTACCTATGACACTCTGACGAGCCCATAATAACCTCTAAACCAGTCAGTGTCTGGTGGTTGATCTCAATGAAAGATACGGCGACTCCTGTGGGGGTGCCGGAGTAATGCAATGTCAGTCGGAGCGCATTGTCGATGGTGTAGTTGTTTTCGGCATCTCCTTCAAATACTTATAATCCATATATAGTAATAATTAAGTAATAATTAAGTAGTAATTAATCCATATATATTAAAACGCGTCGATTCTGTCTCGCTCTAAATTTCGTCGCCGAATCCACAAAGTTTCAAAACTATCTCCTCCGAGAGGGGATCGCGGAGCGATCCCCGCGGGCGGCCGGAGGTATGTTCAAAGCCTTTCTCCAAAGCGTAGAGGTATGTTCGTCCCGTTTCCTACGCTTTTTCCCAATTTAAACGCCTTTTGAAAAAACCTCTGCAAAATTTTCGTCGATCGCCATTCGGCGAGAGAGATACGGCTAGCACCGGCGTTTGTCCTCGCGCCTAATGATCCCGTCACGCATGCCGAAATCTTGACTTTTCGCGGGAGTCCCTAGACCCTTTTTCTAATTTTACGGCTTGTAGAACCGCTTCACGCAAAAGTTTCGTCCTTTCTCTAATCCTTTGAGATTTTTTTTGGAGACCGTATGTCGACTCCTTCTACGTCTATTTCGTCTTGGAAAATCTCGAGTCGCGTCCCGTCTCAACTTCTTTCTCATTTTATCTATCGATGTGAGATTGCACTAACGAGACAAGCGCCTCCCACGAAAACTGTCAAATTAATTAAACTTCAGATAGGTTATTTTCCTACGAGAAATATTGCTAACGGAATCAATAGTACTGACTGCCAAACACTTCTGATTACCAAAATACTGAAGGGAAATGCTTTTCCAATTAGAAAATCAGTAAAAATAATTTTTTCAGGTTGGCACGTAAAGTTTATATACTTAAACGTCTCAAGACAAACATTTGACAACAGGCGTGGTAGCGCAATGGAAAAGTCCTAGGATTCAAAACTTCATAATGCTGATTTCGTGAGTTCGAGTCACGCTGGAGGCAAACTTTTTTTTACTTTTTAATTCCAATTATTTATTAGTATTAATATTTAGTTATTCTGTTTCATTATCCGTAGCTTTTATTCTTTCTGCACGTAAAGTTTGGAATTAATTCGTTCAATTTGGCAGTCTGTTAAATTCATTTTATAGCTTACAAAAATAAATATCTACAATATTTTTGATCCCATTGATAAAATTGATAATAATGTTTACTTAAAAATAAATTCTACTTTCAGAACTTAAAAAATTATAATGTTTTACCATCAAGAATAGAGTACCCTTATAATTCATCAAAATATAAAGAAAAATCGTTTAGTATAATTATATCATCATTCCAGATACAAAATTTCTTTAATATGTATTTTCTTAAAAATAATATTATTTTAGATGCATTTGCCACCCGAAGGGGACCCCAGGCCGCAGACCTGGACCTCCGGTAGGGCTAGAAATGGGAACGAGAATCGTGACAGCGATTTTCTCTCATTTTTAGTATGTTTTTACTAGATATGCAGAAGATAAACGTTGAAATGTACCTTGCATACCAATAATTATAAATAAGTTAAGCTTTGATCATGCTGCAGTCCGTTATTGGATTTTTGCATACTAGCTATAGCTGTCTACTATTTTCAGTTTTGTTCGGATAATTGCTATCGACGTTATTTGCTACACACCCAGGAATTTTCGGCTTTAAACGTGCTGTCTCCAGGTCGAGATTAGGGAAGCTGGGCTTATGAATTTTATATGGTGCAAAGTTGGTGAGACCCTATCATGTTTTGCTCTCAGTCATTAGGATTAATATTTTAAAGCAAACTTTGGCAGATGTTTTAGGCAGTCAATTGTTCGGCTCACAGATAATATCGGAATCTATTCCCAAAAGGCGCATTTATCTTATAGGTGGCGGAGTTTCAGAAGTTAGATTGAACAAGACGTATAATGTCATAAATTATGCCTACAAATTAATAGCGTTAGTGACATAATAAAAGTCACTTCCCTCTTGATCACCTTGTGAGATTTCTAATCAATTCTCATAATTCTACGCATAATATATAATTTGGTTGATTTGGATTTGCTTACTGGTTTAACAGACATTATAAAAAATATTAAATAATTTGTTATATACTAAAAATTGTCAACCTATGGAGAAAGCGTAATTATTTCTGTTAATATTACATGAATTCAGTTCTCTGTAATGCTATCTAAAGCTGGTCTGAATACATGGATTTAAAAGAATACGGTGTATTCAATCAAAATGTGTGTCACAAATTATAAGAACGTAGGGGCTTTCTGAAATTTAAAATATAGGTGTATCTTCAGTAAAATTCCAGAGAATTTCTCCCATCCTCACTGCTTATAATTTTTAAATCACTTGTCGGATAAGCAATAATAACCTCACTTGGTAAAAATAGTTTACAACAAAATATATTTGAATTCGCAACTAAAGTAACACTGATTTGACTTCCAATGAAGGGGAGGGGGGTGAACACTAACAGTGTCAAAAGGAACATATTTCAAAAATTTACAATAAGTATTCCAATATTTGTATTTATGTCCCATATTTTGTGTACCAAACGGTGGAGACATATTCTAGATGAAACAGGGTAAATAAATAATAAAGAGACTAACACATCTTTGGAGGGAAACGCTCTCGACTGACAAAGATGAATCCTATATTTTTGCAGTACCTATTCAGTATTAAGATTTGCTCACTAAATCTAAACTGAAGAACAAACCATTAAAAGAATCGGGAAATTGGAGGAAAGCCTTGTCCAACCAGAGAGGAATGCAGTTGGATTATGCTTTTTATGGGGCGATAATACATTGTTGCAGAGTCTGTTGTTAGTTTATGCAATTTTCCGTGCAGGAAATTTGGATAAATATTTTCATGTCCGCGTATATTAAGTAGGTATCCAACTTTAAGGTTATTTGCAATTTCATTTATGTAAATTTTGATTTGCAACGGACCTAGAATCAATCCTTGAGGAATACCGGATGAAACATGTAAATATTTAGATATGAACCCTTATGCTGAACCAACTGGATCCGGTGTTTTTAAATATGAATTGAATCATATGAGCAAAGATTTTAAGAATCCAACACTATTCAGTTAAGATACACATATACCATATAATATAGTCTAAGCTACCAAGCAAACTTTCTAAGGTTTTATTGAAACTATCTATATCCATCTTATGTATACATGTAATAGCTTTTGCACCGTTAAAGCTATTTGGAGAAATAATTCTTTTATAAAGCTTGGACGTCTTAGTTCAATTAAATGAAATTTAGTTTGTGAATACAAACTAATAAGTGACATCTTCCAAATAATCAATTTCCAAGAAGAGTATCTAAAAGTTCCTTAAAATAAGTAGTCTACGTACCAGGTAAACACTACAATATACTTATTTTGTTCATTATCCAAAATTTGCTCCATTTTGCCTTCAAGAGATGTTTGTAAAAGGAGATATTGACAGAGAAATTTATCATCATTTTGTAGCATTAACTTTTGTTGTAGCACCTTCTGAGGACATTGATAAAACGGTTTGCAAAGTGATAAAAAAAGTAGAACATTAGGGATATTCTTATCTAGGTACAGGTTTCCTTTTCTGGACTTATAGCACCAACAAAAAATATTTCAAAGAAATATGTTCCTTCAGGGTGATAAAAATTTATAAATTCATAGAACCCAGCCTTATTAAACTAGTTAAATAGTTTAAAGTACTTGGTAAAACTAATTAAACTTTGCATAGTTAATTATGCCACTAAAAAATTCAATTTGTATGCGAGAAGGACCGCAAGTTTCTCTATATGCAAATATCCACTCGTAAGAAATTTAACTTGCAGTAAATTGCGGATTCCCATTTTATCTGATTAGATCGCAATTATGATAAACAAATTAGGTCAGATTCAGTTACGACCGTCTAACGTATTCAAATTTGATTAGAACTTTACAACTTCTTGTCTAGAATAAACTAGCATATGTAAGAGGAATGCGGTAGTTTGTCCGTCACTGATAACCACATAAACTTGCTCATATCTGGCACATTGCCTTAGTTTTCCCTAGATACCTGAGGAATCTAGACATGCACTTTAAACAATACATACAGTTATTTTTCAACCTTATTATTTTATTTAGGAACATATTCTATAACTACGACCGCGAAAATACCACTGTCAATTGCTTGATGAACATTAGAAGTGTTACATGAGAATAAAGTTCTCCAAAATTAAAACAGCTGAATTTTGGATTAGTTAAGTAACGCTAACGTATTGTTAACAGTCAAACATAGAGTAAAAAGTATAATTGATGCTGAAAGAGAGGATTTATTTATTTAATTTGAAAGTGCAGTTAGGTTGATGGTAAAATTAGGTACTCTTTCCCTTTCTTTTACTCTTGTCAGGTATATGTTCATGGCTCATACTCTTTGGTGGTTACCTCCGGTGTTCCTAATACTCACTTCCTTTTTAAAGCACTCTTGGAAAGGGAATAATCGTTTTTCTATCTATTGGGTTTTTATACTCCTGTTGTCTATAGGAATTCATATCTAATAAAGGACTAATTGTAACCAAATTATGAATATCCATATATGCCGAATAATAATCTTTCTACTACCGACTTTAACGCCATAACTTTTCATCATGATTCACACAATTTTCTTCTGGAAATGTACCATATGTAAACTAAAAGAACCATTGCAAACCAGACGCAGAGGATCAATGCAAGTTTTCCACAAGACAAAATTCTTTAAGTTTATCAGTTGCCTTGTATAGTATTATTCCAATGAAATATTTTACGTTATAATTTGGGGCAAGCTTTAATAAGAGTTTGCCTTAATATTACACCGAAATATTTATTTTCAATATTTCTATTACCTTATTTTTATTATTTACACATGTTTATTATCAGCTCGAGTATTCTATAAATATATTTTTGAATATTTATAGATCTGATTATTAGGTACATTTATTTCGACAGAAGGATCTGCCTGGAAGGGAGCCTATTACCAATTGAGATATTTAGCAATGAGCTATACACCCACCACTAGACGGAAATTCAGAAAACTAGATGTTACTAAAATCAGTTGTGCCTAAGGAAATTTATTTGTTATGAAGTTTGATAACAACCATAAGCAGCTAAGAAGGCAGCTAAAGAAGATGACTGACAAAGAGAAGCAAGTTTTTTCATAATCGATAATTTGTCATCTTTGATTAATCATGAAACAAAAACAACAACAGCTTGTTAATTTTAATAGTTACACACGCTTTCCTGTATATTCAGTCTAAAAAGTCTCACGTTACTCCATTATACAAAGTTGGCACGTCTCGGATACCGTACATCCTGAAATTATTAACAGTATCTAAAAGTGTACATCAGTCTGTAATTACATGGAAATTTATTTAAAATTGCTGTTAATGCACAAAGTTTTTTGTCGTATGAGAGCTTGAACGGGATTATATTGGAACTTGGTGTTTTTCAAAGTATTAAGATTACGAAATACTAGCGCGATTTGCACGGTAGCTTTTTGATATTAAACGTCCATTTCACTAGTTCTCAGAATAATTCAAGTCATGCCTACAAGTTGAGGCGAGTAATGAAATGCTAGTTGTATGTTCTATAGCAGAACCATATAAAATAACCTTCCTTTTTTCGCGGTTATTTAAAAATGAGCTGTCTGTACGGAAAAGTGCACAGTCATTTGGGCAATTTTGAGAGGAGAATGGAATAAACACTTTGGGAATACTCATTAATTCTAAATCAGAAATAAGCCTCAAACTGAATAAACGTTTTGTAACAAAAATAATTTCGACTCTTTTTTTGTTAAACGTCTGTGCATAATTCCCTGATCGCATTCAAAAAAAAAAAAAAATTAATAATGAATTCTTTGTTTTTTTGGATTAAGCTTCAAGATCTACGTCGAGGTGTCTGATAAAAGTGGATAATGGAATCTTGTGGTTGTCTTTTGTTACGAATCCTGATATAGATATCAACTTGTCAATTAAAAATTGTATTGTTGTGTTAGTTCACAGGTTCATGGTAAAGCTGTTTAATAGATCTTATTATTGTAGTCTTTTTTCAGTACTGCATTTCTTTTTGAAACTGATTATTACTACGCCGCGATAAAACATATTGGAAGTTAATAGGATCTAGCAACTGGTTTATTTAAATATAATTAGTTCTTTGTGTGATGTTTCAAGGCTTTATTTGGAATTTTCCTATCAAAGCATGACTCTATATTTCAGATGAACAGAAGTATTTAATTTCAATTGTTAAAGTGTTATTTGTGACGGACACCATCGTATATTTTTAGCTTCCATGGCAGAAGTTTTCTCGTCATTTTTATTTTTCTTTATTTATATTGTTAATTACATGTTGTACATTGATTGATTCAATAACAATAATGTTATTGCTTCTCTAAGTTTGTTGATTAGTGATATCTTACGCATATTATAAAGCTGCGTTCATGAAAAACGTGCAGAAGTCTAAGAACGTCCAGTGGAAAGTTACCCTTTTCAATATAAAAAAAATTGTGTGATATGAATCTACCAAAGTTAACTCTTTTGAATTCGTGGAATAAATTTTAATAAAAACGGAACTAGTTATGTTTTGAAATAATGTTATGGTATTTGGGAAGTTGGTAAGTTACTCTTTATTTTTGGACAATGGTAGTCTACAGAATTGTTTTATAAAAATAGATGTTCCAGAAAAATTACCTTAAAATGATAATATATGCTCAAGAGCATTCATTACAGGTATTCCTTGAAATGTTTTATTATGGAAAGGGTATATCCTTAATTTTTTCTGCTGTTACTTCTGGAATCCTGTAGAAATCTAGAGAAAATCAACCAATGTTCTATTTTTCTATTTAATTCAATTTCCTTGACATTCCAGTGCATTCCATTCACATCTAGGTTTGATATTGCTGTCCTAAAAATATGTGACAAATTATATTCAATATTTATACGATTATTATTTTTTTACTATATTTTCTCCATATTAATTAAGTTTCCAATCATATGTGTTGGAAATTTAATTAGTTCAAAGAAAAAATTATACAGTGGCGCAAATATTGACGATAAAAAATAATTGTGTCATAATTTATTGCAGTTTATTTTTTTCTTCCTGCACTACAAACGAGTTACATACGTGAGTATGTACATGAGTTACTATATGAGTTACTACGTCATAAATTTTACATCAACCAAATATTTCCTACCGTAACTTTGATGTTAACAAAATCGACCCGATTCACTTTTAAATTTATTAAGTTGATTAAATTGTGATTTGCCTATTTTGATTAGGTGGGGTTAATGGTTAAAGACACAGTAAGTCATGTTCTATTAGGTCCATTCCAGCAAAATTATATGTTTTTAGTAATATTTGAGATATACTACTACATAATTGACCAGTATTACGACCTAAAACTTAAATTGGATTTGTTAATTAGATTGCATTGGGTTCCGTTATCAAATTTAAAACCGCGTAACTGGATCGTCCTCTGCCATTTCGTTAATTATACAAAATTTCAGGGAATATGTATCAAATATTTACTAGTTAGCTTTACGAGGTACTGAGTACATTTTATTTAATCTCGATAGTTTAACATTTCTTATCAATTTTAAATAGTAAAGTGCCAGAAAAAAATTGTCCTTATTTTATGTTGTTAAGGTAGTAGAGACTTAGTTCAAGGAGATGCCAAAAAACAGCTACCTCACGGCCAATGTGCCCCGACTGGCACTTCATTACTCTGGCATCTCCATAGGGTCGCCACATCTTTATCGAGAGCAACCACCAGGTAGTCAGTACCTGGTGGTTGATCTCTATGAAGATGTGTTTCGATTTCGTACTTATTCTGTGCTCATCAGAGTGCCATATCTCGATAGTTTAACATTTCTTATCAATTTTAAATAGTAAAGTGCCAGAAAAAAATTGTCCTTATTTTATGTTGTTAAGGTAGTAGAGACTTAGTTCAAGGAGATGCCAAAAACAGCTACCTCACGGCCAATGTGCCCCGACTGGCACTTCATTACTATGGCATCTCCATAGGGTCGCCACATCTTTATCGAGAGCAACCACCAGGTAGTCAGTACCTGGTGGTTGATCTCTATGAAGATGTGTTTCGATTTCGTACTTATTCTGTGCTCATCAGAGTGCCATAGGTAACGGACTCGATCATCGATGCTGCGACATGATTGTCTAAAAGACATCTGATATGTTAGTAAGTTATGGAGATGCCAAAGTAATGCTATGCCAGTCGGGGCACATTGGCCGTGGAGTAGTTGTTTTCGGCTTCTCCTTTAAATAAATAAGTAGGATTATCTTCCTCAAAGGCAATAGAGATCACTGCTATAATTGCACCTGCGGAAAACCAAGTCGCTTTCTATCTGTCAATTTGATAATAATTGTCAGACAGATAGTAACAAAGATCCAAAGAGGGCACTACTGTGTGTTTTTCATGGTTCCTCACCACTACTGGTAGTAGAGACTATTTCATTTTAAAGATCAAATTCAATGAATCTGATCTTTCAGAAGATTATTTCAGAATATTCCAGAATATAAAGCATGCCTCGAAACTTATATTTTGAGCAACCTTACAAGTTGATATGGGATGATAGAATCTACCAGTCAAAAACACTAACATTGAAAATAATTTTATAACTCTTAGAGGTAATATACCTACTTCTCTGCATATTGTTACAAGTAACAGTAAAAATGTCTTTTTTTTAAAAATTGGTTTATAAAAATTAACTTGAAAATAGATTCAAAAAATATATGATCTAAATCTTCCCTCTCTAAAAATAAATAAAATTTACTATTATCTTTAAAACGATTGAAATAGATCATATTATAAACCGAAAATTAAACAATAAGTTACATGTTGAAGTTCATGCATAATTAAGGTATCCCATGACTACATATGTTACTAGACGAAAAAAATAAACTTAAATTACTTGAGAAAAAATATATTATCTGTTTAGAGGTGTGGCGCACAATAATATTTAGTTTTCATACACCTACCTACCACTGAATAAGTAAGGCGTATATATTACTGAAATTTAGTTCAATATATATCTTTGTTTGCCCACCTATCCATTTGTTTATTTATTTATTCATTAGTAACTCTAAATACAACTAGCATTAGCATTAAAAACTTAACATTATATCTAGGTATAATAGCAATGAATCCTACATCCTACTATCACTGTAATGTTCGCTGAAATTTGTTTACATTGTTATAGTAAGGAAAGACAAAATCAGATCAAATAGATATTGCATAATAAAACCAGAATGATGCACTTCTCACTTACTCACTCTTCCTTATCTGCATTGAAATATCTTGCATGAACAAATTTTAAAACAAAAATTTAAAAACGTAACCACGTTTCCCTTATCATGCAGGTGGTAAAATTTGCTGTAAACAAATAAATATATTATTTTAAATTTAATTTAATCAATATGTGTCATGAGTAAACATCAATAAGCTATATAATGATAATATTAGAGTTGAATTTTACAACAGCGGTGATATTAAAAGCATTTTGAAAAAAAAAACAAAAAAAAACAAAAAATATGTTCATAGATAATATTTCGGATGGATGTATATTCCTTGTAACATTCGTCATAAAGGGTGGCCCATAATGTAGTGACACATTTTGAAGTCTAATAACTTTGCCTCTGAAAAACCTATAGGTAAGTAAGTTTTTGGTGTTGTTTGATAGAAAAATTGAAAGAGTTTTTTTGTGTTGCCAAAAATACAGAGTGTACTAGAGAATAAAAATTCAAGGCAAAAAATATATATATATATACATTATGATAACATTCTGTAATTTTACATTCTGCATACTACTCTTTTTTTGAAGCGTAACCATAGAGACTTATAATAGTTACAATTTTGTCAATTAGACAGTAACGTACTATCGCTTTCGAAAAATGAATCATCGCGCTTTGATTGTTGAAAACTTCTTTAAAAATAACGAGTTTATTGTGGTTACTTAACGTCAGTTTCGCACAAGATTTAATTTGAATCCTCCGTGCTGAAACATAATTTTAAAATGATTTGGTCAATTTAGAACCACAGCATTAGCTCTGAAGAAGAAACCTTCAGGTAGGCCTATTTCAGTTAGAACTCCTGCAAATGTTGAAAATGTTCGAGTTGCATTTTTAGGAAGTTCAAAGCGATCTGCAAATAGAGAATCTCAAACATTAGCACTCTCAGGAACTAGCCTGCAAAGAATATTGCATAAAGATTTACGCTTAAAACCATATAAAGTTCAACTTGTGCACGAGTTTTTAGAAAACCATGCTGATTTGTCCGAAAATTTATTTATGTATGACGAAGCACATTTTCATAAGTGTGGCTATGTAAACAAACAAAACTCTCGTTACTGGTCTCAAGAAAACCCCAAAGAAATACACCAAACTCCTCTTCATAGTCAAAAAGTTACTGTTTGGTATGCAATGTCAGCACAGGGAATTGTGGGACCTTATGTCTTGAGGATGAAAATTAAGAAAATACCACGGTAACTTCGGAACGTTACATGTACATGTTGGAAAACATGTTCCTTGTTATTAAATGTCTTCCAATATCTTTATTAAAATCGTTTTATGGTACACCCTGTACTTTTTTGCAACACAAAAACCACCAACACCACCAACACCACCAAAAACTTACCTATAGGTTTTTCAGAGGCAAAGTTATTAGACTTCAAAATGTGTCACTACATTATGGGTCAACCTTTATAACTAACTATAATGAACGATTTACAAAAGTCGATGATTCCAAAACTGTCCAAAATATATACCTATCTCTATCTACAGCTTGAATCTGCACTTCATTTTTTAATAAGAATAAAGTGTTTTAAAATGATCTGAAATCGTTCAACATCATAACAGGGAAAAACCACCTTTCTCTATGGGATTAAATAATTTCTGGGCTTAAAAAAGTGTAACTTTAGTGTAAGCAGAATATAAAGAATAGATGGGAGCAATGTACTGTAGTATACGAAATAAATAGCGATACAGCCACATAGGTATATCGATGTTTTTGTGTTCTAGTCCTTCTCAGTACACTGCAGCTAAAAAGCCAAAACCAAAGAAACAAAGTCTAGCGTTGTATAGATTGCGAAAATAATTAAATTAAATGACAGCTTTAATTTTGACATAAATATTGAAAATATTTCGTTAAAATAGCCACGAAAGTATTTCATATATGTTGCTATAACTTAAATATTAATGCTACCAACTGAAAGGTGAAAGTAATGGTCTAATATATGGAATTATGTTTTTAAATTTAGTTTTGTGTATGATCCACCATGTACCACCAGAGTTAGTGATAATATTCGCAAGGACTTTAGACATGTTGCTTGGGAATACAACTGTGACATTATTTATTCATAAAAGGGAAATAGTTATTTCACAAACAACAATTCGTCTCTATCATGCGATGATTGACGTATTCTGAGTATTTTAATTTACTCTCGAATGCCAAGGGTATGTTCACAAATTCGATTTGGAGAGGCCGTCCCATAATGTAAGTGTTATCCGTAATTACGTAAGTATTTAGAAGATTTTCCTCGCCGCCTACAAATTGATTGATTTCCGTGATCGATCTAGCCACCTCTGACCTGGCTTTATGAACACTCGACGATCTGCTTGGCCATAGACCCACCTGCATCACTTCAACAATACCATTACTTCGAGATTCCCAAGTCATTCTGACATTCCCAGACACAGTGTTATGTTATCGATTCACTTATACGAAAAGTAACTCACCGTCTTTCTTGCCGACGTTATATACGAGTTATCAATCTTGTTTTTTAATTATCGGAAAAAACTAAACGATTAGTACATGTCTTGGGAATCAACGATCGAATTATTATTATAGACGATGAAATATTTTTACTGTGCGCACTAAAAATGGTAACGGCTATTTAATTTTATGTGGTAGCGTAGTTGTCCTTCAAAGTACTATTTCAATTGCTTTGTACACTGGAGCGTATGAACAATGCGAGGTAGAAAAAATTGTGGTTTTGTAGGTGTCATTAAAATAGTTCGTAGCTTTGATGCCCTCACTGCATGGAAATACTTGCCTTTAAAAGAAAATACTTAAGAGCCTATTAGAAGTATATAATTCTCAATTCATATTTTACTGTATTGATTTTTTTTAATACAACAGATACATATTAAATACCTACCTAGAATTTAGGAGGAAATAGTTATTTTCAGGTGTGACAGGAAATATGTTAGGGTGAATCGAGGAGAGATGGAGCACCTTTAGAAAAACATGCAATAAGTTCTTTATTTGTATGAATTAAGCTTTGCAAAAAAGTACAACATAAACTTAATCTTTGGGGTCCATTTGGCACAGTTTAAACATTAATAACAAATAACCTAACCTATAAGAAACAAACCTCACCTAACTAACTAACTAACCTAACAAATAATTATAAAATGTAAAAAACTAAAAATTTAAATTGGTCCATCTCTCATAGAAGGTATAGGAGAGATGGACCGTACACTAATTTAGTTTTTTCTTCCCCTTGGCACGTGTTGGTGTAGGATGTGCAACCTTAGTGCAACCATCTAGAACAGAGAATGTATCGTAACCAGTCCTCTTTTTTCTTTGGTTGTTATTGGAATGCCGAATGATCTTGCTGCTTCGTTCGCACCCATTTCGCCGAACACTACTGCATTAATAGTTGAAGATAAATCGTCTTCGGACCAAGAACCTCTTTTACCCACATTGCGCTTGCGAGTGTACTGATTGTGCATTACCCTGTAACAACAAAACGTAGGTCCATCTCTCCTAAAAGTGGAGGATAGATGGACCAGTAAATCCTAAAAAAGTTCAACACGTCAACAATCACATTTAAGGTTAATTGCATGCCGGAATACATATCTTCCCATAACATGCTCTAATCTTTTACCTAAAACTTACTTCAAGTGTAGAGACTGTTCAAAGAGAAACCGTGCGCACTTATGGTTAAACGGTCGTCAGACGCGCGTCGTAAAATTTTTGTTTGAACGCGCGTTAGCCGTGCGCATTGTACATTTCATCGCACGCTTCCGTATAGAGTGGACACACTTGTGACTTCGTGACCAAAATGGAGATCGAACATGTTGATTCTGATTTATTTATAGATGAAATCCACGTCCACTTCGACGTTCATTTCCGAACTGAGCAGTGGGGGCCGAGTATGCACACCCTATTAAAACGCTCATCAACGTCGTGCTAAGCGCACTGTGTGTACGCTACCAACGCGCGCTCAACGCAACGCCAAGCGCCAAGTGTGTGCTGGCTCTAATCCTCTAGGGAAGCGTGGAATCAAAAAAATGTATATAAGAACATAATATCTAAACTTTTAACAAAAACTTACCTCAAGTGCAGTAACTGTTCAAAGAGAAACCGTGCGCACTTATGGTTAAACGGTCGTCAGACGCGCGTCGTAAAGTTTTTGTTTGAACGCGCGTTAGCCGTGCGCATTGTACATTTCATCGCACGCTTTCGTATAGAGTGGACACACTTGTGACTTCGTGACCAAAATGGAGATCGAACATGTTGATTCTGATTTATTTATAGATGAAATCCTCGTCCACTTCGACGTTTATTTCCGAACTGAGCAGTGGGGTCCTAGTATGCACACCCTATTAAAACGCTCATTCAACGCCGCGCTAAGCGCACTGTGTTTACGCTACCAACGCGCGCTCAACGCAACGCCAAGCGCTCAGTGTGTGCTGGCTCTAATCCTCTAGGGAAGCGTGGAATCAAAAAAATGTATATGACAAACCTCAATTACTTTTATGCGTAAAATAATTTCTTGAAGTTTGGTCAAACATATTATTAACTCCCTGTATATTGTACATTTGTTATTTTTTAGAAACGCTGTTTCTTAGAACAAACTTTGAAAGTTTGTATTTTGATGCTACATTTGTATAATCTTTATGTTAAATAAATGTATTCAGTTTTTAGTATTTTTACATAAAATAGAGTATTTGTATAAGTAGTTTTTTTTTTGTGAAATACAGTTACAGTAGTGATTCAAACATTGTGGAAGCAGAAAGTAAATTTGTAAATGTGCAATTGTAGAAGATTATTATAACATTACATAACTAATGATAGATTTCTATCACGATTTGTTCACATTAGTTAAGTTAAAGAGATCACAGTCAAGACACTTTGAGTCATTCAAAGGCATTTTTTATAGGAAGTTCCAGAATACAGGGACGGTATTTATAATCAAATATCTTTTCATTGAATTCTTGATTATTTGATTGGTCTAATATACAAAAAAGAAAACTATTTGTACATTTTAAGGACCTTAGAAGTTGCTTACTAAAATATTAAATGCTTCAGGAAGTACTTCTTCTGATATATTCATTATTCTGTGTCATACGAAGAAACCATCCATTACTCTACTAGAATTACTTGAACTTTATTCGGGATGTTTTCCTTTAATTTTGAATATCCCGATGTGCACTGACAAACACAAAACTTTTAGGAATCGCCTTATGTAAAATTTGGAGCCATTAAGTTACGCAATCGGATTGACCACGTTATGTTACCAGAAATTCCAGTAGAGATACTGAAGTGTGTAATAGATTGTTTCATCCGGCGCTTAGAATGAAAATGTATAGAAGAAAAATAAGGAATTTAGTTGAGTAAGGAATTTCCTATGGTATACGAATGTTTTATTTATATGTATGTTCATCCAATGAAAAACAGTAATTTCGTAAAGATTCTAAGCCTGCCAATCTGTAGTTAATTTCTGCCTTCTAATAAGTGGAAAACCGATATGTAAACCATCGATATGTAGATACAACTTATTGATATTTATAGAAGATTATATTTTTTTAGAGAACTAATACTTTTATTATAATTATTATAAAAGGACTGAGGAAAATATAATTCAAGGAAAAACGCGACGTCTATCTTTCTATTTTACTATCTGTTTCTCTTTCATTACGTCAACAAAGAGCTGAACTTCGTTTACTTTGAAGCGTCTAAGATTAATTTCCAGTGGACTGATTGTCATTTTAATATCGGTTAAAAAATGTCGGTGTTTTTTATTAAATGTCGTCGTGGAACAATTCACTGTAATTATAAATTTAACTTTTCTGTCGCCACGAAACAAGAAAAACATTAACGGTGCATAATTTTGATTGAACAGCAGCATGGTCGGCTGATTTCGTCGGCTTTTTGCCTTTTAAGGAACATCTAGCGTACCGTCACTTGTATTGAATATTCGATAAAATCTAGGTGGTCCAATTCAGATACCGTTGGGACTCTATAGTAACTCAATTTTGGTCGTTGTTTAAGAGTTACCTTAAATCGTGTGTATTAATCAGTACACAGAAAAAATTAAGGTCAAACTATTAAATAATATTAAAGGTTCATTTTGGTGAACCAGAAATTGTAAAACTGATTTAAATATACCCAACTTTTTAACTATGCTAGGCACGGATCCAATACGGTATGTCACAGCATGAGAAGTATAGGCATTTTTTAAGCAATAAACATTTTTAAAATTCAACCTTAGCCAGATAGAAGGGGGTGGTTAAAATATATCCACAACTATTTTATCCCTGACAGTGTCATTATTGCTTTCATCTGGAACTTCAGTATAACAGCCCCCCCCCCCCCCCTCCTTCAAGAGGGACTGGCAATGTTTGCACAATTAATAAATAAATACTACCAACGTGACCAGCCTGATTGTCAAATCATGATATATCAAATTGATGATAAAATCAGAATAGCCTATCATCTTTTGTTTTCGAATAATAAACAACAAGATACAGGGTGTGAAACTTTTTTAAAAAATCGTTTTTTCGAAAAAATGTTTATAATCCTTTAGCCGATTTTATTGAAATTTGGCAGTGTTATTTATGGTAGAAAGGGGATAATTTTTCCTTACATCAAAATTATTAAGTTCAGTGGCGTCCCGGGAACACCTTAACTTAATTTTTTAATATGTTGTCCCAGGGACATGCAATAAAGTGGGTTTTATTTTTTCTCGAAAATGAAGCAAGATACGAAAAAAATTCAAGAGACAAAAAAATTGTATTTTTAGTTGCTGAATGCGAAAAAAGTTTTAAGAAGTCAGTGGCGCGCATTTTATGTGTCAAAAATATTGTTCATTTATTTATTTTTCTTATTATCTCTAGGTATGTAGCTAATTCTTTATAAACTCTTTTGCTGGAACTGCATTTTACAAAGATATACTCGGATACATGTAAAGAGTAAAAACACATTCATATTTAAGTAGGTATGTATTTCTGAAGGCCTAGGACTGTGCGAAAAGTAATTTAATACAATAATTGATGCAGCGTTCGTCCCTGAAGGTATGAGAAATTATTTGTATCTGTACATCTGACATATTCTTTTAGGTGTAATGTATTATTACAGTGAAGTGATTTGTGAGTGCGGGTTCTCTTTGTTTGAATTTCTAGATCCTGGGTTAAGAATAATTGAGATTACTTTTGATCTGCTATCACTCACTTTGTGTGCTCTATATTTACCATTGTAAACTCTGCTAGGAGGTTTCAGGTGAATAGAAATTGAAAATTCTTTATTTTGAAACCACACCTTCTGCTCATTTTATTTTTATATAAATTTATACAGGATATCTAAAAATCTTAGAAACTGCTCATAATATGCTCAGAACACGATAAAAAAAATGCAGAAGTATTGTATAGCCATCTAGAATTATCAACTAATATTATTGAGCATTATACAAAGTATATTATTTCAGACACGTTATACAGTATGTTTCAGACATCGCTCTCCAGTTAAATATGTCTGTTATTTTTGAAGATAAATAATGTTTTGTTAAGCCGGGGAAAATCTTTATCGAATGATGAAAAATTGATTAAAATTTTTCATGTAATCATCAAATCATGAATCAACTATTACTATGACTATATTATATATTATATCAACTATGACATGTTGCCATAGGAACGGTATTCAACTTTTTTCAAATAGCAATAATTTCATTTCATTTCATTAATTTCAAATAATATTTCATTATTTCAATAGAAACTTTTTTTATCATCAGTGTAACATATGATTTAAGAAAATTAGTTAAAACTTTATTGAAATAACGAAAAATCAAGATACTATGTAATTTGAAAAAAAAAGTTGTATATAGCGTTGCTATGACAACATGAAAGAAATTCTAGTTAGTTTTTCATCATCCGACAAAGGATTTTCTCCAGTTTAAGAAAATAAAATATACTATAATAATAATATTTTATTACCTCTCATTCTAATAACAAGGATTAGCACGAAAGGCTGAGACTTTATATTGAAGAGAGATGTTTATGCTTATCCTCAAAAAAAAACAAAAACTGGGGAGTGATGTCTGAGATATACTGTATATTTCTACATTTTCGAAAAGGGTATGATATTCTGAATCGAAGCTTATGGCGTGTTTAAGACTTAATTAAATATGTATATATTAGATGTTATTAGAAGTGGATGGAACCGCTGTGGATTGTTTTCTTAAAATAGTGTAAGAAAGTACACTATCAATTGGTCCCTATTAACTTTCTTAATTTCTAACGTTAAAGAGCAAACAAATATTTACTTGAAGTTATCTTGTTATCATTCTTGTTAGTGCAACATTTTTGAGAATTTGCAATTTTAGTAAGTACTTATTCTTCGTTCTCAAGCATGTTTGCATGATATTTTGTAATTATTTTGCAAACTAGCCATGGATAGTCCCAGTCAATATACTGCACTCGACGCGCGTTTCGCCAACCAAGTTGAATCATCTGTAGAGGATTGTAACTCAGTTTTAATCATCACCAAATGATGGCAACTTGGTCGACGAAGCGCGCGTGGAGTGCAGTATAGTGTTTTGGTGTTATGTGGAAAACTACGTCAGTGTTATCTTCACACCAAAGGTTCCAACCCCTTTCAAGAAAATTATTGTGATCATTCTGTTTTACAATAAACAAGATTACGATATTGATATCGTTCTTCGTCATCAACTAGTTACTTTTTAAAATAAAAATTAAAGTAAAACTTCATGATTACATCATGCATTTTCTTTAATGAACTGCAGTGTGAAAGAATTGAATTTTCTTTACAAATATATTCAAAGAATAACAAAATTTATCTGTTTCATTCCCATAATTTAACGTAATTTGAGTTCATTCGAAACGTTTTTCATCAGTTTGAAGCTACGGGCGACATTTAGGGATTTTTATTTTTACAAATTCCCTTTGTAAAAGACTTACGACCCGTATTTGTGGGTAATCCAATAAGACTTTATCGCAGCACAGAGCCTGTGTTCTCAAAAAGCCAACGTAGGTATTAGATCGATCCGATAAATGTTATCGAATTCGACTTACCGCCTCTGCCTCGGGTGAGTTAAATATTTTTTTATTACTAGGCGTTTCGGTCTTAAGGTAAGAAGCTATTTATGGATTATGTTGATTAAAACTTTATGCAAGCTCTGCCACTGTTTTTTTGTATATACATGGTGAAATATTAATGTTGTAAAACTTGTAAATAGAGAACTTTATTTTTGTTAAAATGGAAACCGCATAAATAAGTTGGAATCTACTTTAAGTATTTCCGATACAAATAAAATTTAAGTTAATAAAGTTTTAAATTTTTTGACATTATGGCAAAGCTATACGTCTTCTACATATTTTTAGTGTTTTAAAAACTACACGAATTCATTGATGGGGTTGATGTATCACTTTTTAATAGCAATAAAGATAGGTCCAAAAGAGTGTTCTAAGAAAGATTAACAAAAACAATAGTTAAATATTTTAAACCAGCCACCAATGATCGCAAGAGGTTAAACAACCTGAATGCATTAATCTTTTATAGCACTGTTCTCAATATAATAATATGTACTTACTGTTAGAGATAGTCCTACAACTTATATATCAACGGATTTGTTAAACAACGTTTTCTATCCACAGTTTGTAAAGATGCATAGTACCTATATTATTTCGTTGAGTGACGAAGAAAAACTTCGTCACTCAACGATTATTTATAAAATATGTATTTGGCATGGTAGGTATGCCAAATAAGAGAAAAAATGGAAGAACGTATCTTTATACTCTTTAGAACCAAAAAGGGAAACATATTTCTTAATTTTTGGTGAAGCTCATGCGACAAAACTCGAAAGGTTTGTATACCTAACATGTAATGGAAATAATGAAAAACTCAAAACCCCCAAAAACGACGAAAGTTTGGACAAAGGACGAGTCTTCATTCAGAAGAAACTTTTCTAGACAATACGCTGATGTCATTTTAGATATACTTACTACTGTAACATTAAAATTCTAAAAACCAAATTTACAGTGATAAATCATGTGTCCAAAATTATAAAAGTGTAAAAAACATAACACTATTAAAAAGAAAAATGTATCAAAGACAATAAGTTAAGGTTATGTCAAGATATGCCGCTGTAATTCAATGTTGGGCGTTGCATACTGCACGCAAAGTAGTTGTTTTCGATATAGGTATGTAAGAGTTCAAGGGGTCATAACACCCTTAGTAGAACAATTTGATAAACACAACCATTTATTAGATACAAATTGATCCTCCCTTCCACCACTCCGAGCTAACGTGACAATACATCCGTAGAGACTACTCTTAAACTAAAGTAACGCATGGGTATCTTGACAGTTAGTAGTCATGCGTACCATGACTCGGTCCACCTTCACGATGCCCCTCGAGAACAGGCAACGCTAACAGGTATATTAAAAATAATAAGGTTATTCCTTTGCATACCTATAATAATAGGTAACGAAGAAATGCAAAACTTTATTGAACCATAATATTTGATAATTTCATTAACAGTTTATCTCTTAGTTAACTTTTTGGCATAATTTCTATATGTATAAAAATATCTATATGTCAATCTTAATTACTCAAGGGTTGGAAACGCGACCGTAGCTTCAAATAAGTTGTCTGCTTTATAGTGAGAATGTAGTTTTTGCAACTAATACTTAGAAAATTAAGGTTCTTCGTCATTAACCAGATTAGCATTATTAAAGATTCATTATTATTATTATTGGAATTTTAGCTATAGATATTTCCCACGGAACCACAAGATAAATTGTTTTTAAACAAAACTTAAAAGAAGAGTAGGTATATAATTACTCTAGAAAACAAAAAAGCCGGATAAGTATGTGTGTGGCACAATTACTAACATAATAAATAGAAGCTCCGGCAAAGTACAAGTTGCATATCACGTTTACAATCCGGAGTAATGAGCTATTATATATGAGTAGTTTACAAGCAGTAGGTACCTGCATATAGGGTGGTCGATATTACGTGATAGATCATTATTTAAATTTTCTTATTACTTAACACGTAGTCCAAAAACAAAGTTGTAAGTTGCAGATATTTTTTAAGCACTATTACTTTTGTACCTATTTCTGAATCTCATACTACAGAGAACATAAGATATACCCATCTAAGAAATTTGACTTAATTGTCTGGAGATGAATAACATTACATTGGAACAGCTACTCTATTTCAAAAATTTCATTCCAATAATATTAAGGTCATAGAGATATGAATTGCTTTTTTAAATATCTCCTCTTGAAGAGGCAGTCCAGTCGCGATATTTTTGTAGATAGTCGCATAGCAAATACATTTTGGAAATAGAATAGCCAGAGAAAACCAGAGAAGATAAGATATTGTACCGTGTTAGTCACTTGTAACACTTTAATACTTCTAACCTGTAGATTTCAATTCTTCTCAATTAAAAATACCTTCTATAAAACAGCTTTTATTATTTGCTTCAATACTATTTCACAATTAGTACTGTCAGTCAAATTATTACTAAACTTCACCAAACTTTCCACACTTTGACGTGACGGAAATCATTTCTGAATTAAAAATAAACTCAATTACTGATGTGCTGGGTTTATATACATTTTAGATGTTCGGGAATTTTCTCGAGGCATGAATAGAACTGAATAGAATCAAATGGAATATCCTCGATCTTCTTACGATCAGCGTTGGTCAATATAAGTCTTATGAGATAATAAAGTTACAAATAACTACAACATAATTAACATTTAAAGCAAAAAAGCATCTTGAGAATAAGGTGGGTAAATATTCGTCGCAATATGTTTTGTATATTTTATTTAGTATTTGTTAATTATAATGTTGATTTTCTTTACGTAAATAAAGTTGAGTACCTATAAACATCAATAATTCAAAAATAAAACGTGCAAAGCTTTTATATTTTGGAAATTATTCTAAAATAATGGAAAAAATATATGTGTAAAGTATTGAATGAATAGTCCGTAGGTAGTAGCATAGCGATACCACGATAATAACTGAGTATATCTTTGTAATTGAACGTTATACTATAATAATGCAAAAATAGTGTTCCACAAAAAAATAACCTTATATTATTATATATAATATTATATATAATTATATAATTCAAATTATATATAACTACGTTTATTGTAATCTTGTTTGTACCAGTTATTAATTTGGAAATAAAGACGATTATTATTATTATTATTATTATTATTATTATTATTATTATATCTGGAATATAGATAGAATATAAATATTGATATAACAAAAAATGTGTCGACCTTTGTTCATTTGGACCACTCTGTACATTAGAATAGCCAACGTGCATTCGCCAATTATCTATACATTAAATCGATACGTCATTAATCGAGGGCAATGAAATTTCCCGATCTTTAACCAATGGGCTGCAGATTGATGGACGTTCCATAGGTGTCAGTGAAGTGATGCCATATCAGTTCTATTATTGCACATTTGGAACATAGTTAATCCAATCGGTCAAAGTTGTATTTGATGATCATAATTTGGTGAATTATTGAAGTAGCAGTACCCGTATTAGACCCAAACAGCGAATTAGAATTTAATAGGCCTTAGTTAGGTGTTAAGAATAATCCTCAGTTAATGTTCAGTAAGGAGAAGCAAAAACGAAATATGTGTTTACTGCCTGGTAAAGGGTGTCACATAGTTTATGGTGCTTTTGACAATTGCTCCATTGTAATTTATCTATTTCTATGGGATATAGAGCTTTGACGGGGGCGCGAGCGGATGTGAAGATATTGCAATCGTATAGTCGGTTTTATTTTATTCACAAAATCACAAATACACATTTCAGTTAATTTTGTTATTCAGTGGGGAACAAAAATTCCTGTCTTTTAATGATCTGGTTCCAGTTCGTTTATTACAATGCAGATTTCTCTTTTTGTATCTACTTAGATTTTAGTTGAACCTATCAAAGTACATATAAATGAAGAACAATCCAAGTGTAGTGGTGAAGGTACACACATTCATCCAGTTTATATGTAAAAATGTCAAATGTGCATTATGCATGTCAAAGTTGTGAACAGCTTGTGGTCATAAGGGTTACATCAGTGTTTTAAGTGATAAATAATTTATATTAGAGAAAAATATATCTCTAAAAAATGGAACTAGTGAAGTTTGTTAATATAATGCTACTCATTTCGGGGTTCTAAAGATAAGTGAGACGTTTAACAACAGTAAAAATCTGTATGCAGCACTTCAAACACATTACAACAATTATTCTTCTACAATATCTTAATAAATACACACCGAAAACACTTCGAGAATCTCAGTTATTTCACTTAAATATTGCTATTTGCTTTTGATCGCTGCCTGATTAAGACTAACTTTTTCGCTGGCACGCCGCGACCTATAGGTGAATTAGGCTTCTAGATCCTTGTAGAAATTTCCATCGAATACTCACGAATAATGCACATACCAGGGTAGGCCAATAAATAATCGACAGCCAAGTTATACGAGGGATATTTCATAAGTACCGCTGGTGTCATCTAGGAAATGTGGACCAACGGGTCTATCTCCCGTATGTGAAGGCCTGGAGGGTTGAGACTTCGCACTTGAGGGTTGTCTCTGGCAGCCTCAGAAGCGGTGTTGCCAGATTGTGCACAATTTCTATAGGGCTGGGGAGAAAGTAGGTTTGGCATCTCGGGCTTCCGCACTCCGGCACTGCGTCGGTGATTTTGTAACAATAAGTAAACACAGCAACCTGTCAATAGGAACCACCGAAACCACACGAAAGTAGATGTATAATGACTTTTGGCATATATTGTCATTGGAATAGCTAAATGGTAATTTTTAATCTAAGGTTAAATATCTTCATGTATCGCACTACATAATAATACACAATAATTTAAAGTTTATACGTTGACTGAAAATTAAAGTAAACCATTGAGTCAACTCAATTGTTTACATTAATTAAAGTGCCCCAAGGATCTGTCTTGGGACCACTATTCTTTAATATTTTTATCAATGACATAGTTACTGATCTCGGTGTTGACTGTCTTTTGTATGCGGATGATGTTAAGATATATATGAAAATTGACAACCTCAATGATTGTCTCAAACTTCAAAACTCACTTAATACGATAGAGACATGGTGTACAGTCAATAAATTATACTTAAATATAAAAAAATGTAATGTCCTCACTTTCTCACTTAAAAGACAACCTATTCAAGTCGAGTATTCTTTGGGGATTCGGTTCTTACAAAAACACAAGCATTTCGGGATCTTGGAGTAACGTTTGACAGTAAATTATCGTTTACCAATCATATTAGTAATATCACCAATGACGCCTTGAAAATACTGGGATTCGTTGTTCGTAACTCACGTGACTTTAACTCAAATTACATTTTAAAACTGTTCTATAAGATCAAAACTTGAATATGCTTCTATCATTTGGTCCCCACATTATAATGTTTATATACAAAGTTTGGAGAGTATACAAAGGCGTTTCCTGAAGTGCTTGTATTTTAAGAAAGATATATGGTGTCTATCCTGGTTTTGGGTTCCCTCAGAATGAGTGTCTGCAATGATTTTCACTGCCCAGCTGCCCAGAAAATTATTTCTTTTTTATATTTTCAAAATATATACTTATACAAGTTCAGCTACGCGTAGAATTAGAGCTCATCAAATATTTTTGTATAAATTGTTGCACAATATAATTAATTGCAGCACAATATTGGGTTTATTAAAATTTATAGTACCTCGACATGGTTCAAAGCATTTGTTTCAGTTGTCAATTCCCAGAACTAATATCAGAAAGTTTTCGCCACTCCATCACATTTGTGATAATTACAATAATGTAAGGGACAACCTAGACATATTTCACTGCAATGTAGCATCTATAAGACACATTAATATTAATTATTTAAATAATGTTTTGTAAACTTATTTTTGCTCATGTTAATTACTTAGTATTAGTGACTATGGCCTGCCCTGTAATTGGTTTTGTACTGTTGGCAGTGTATATCTAAAAAAAAAATAATAAAAAAAAAAATTAAAAAAAATTTATTGTAAAAAGTAAAAAGTTGATCAATGCATTTCAAAAATGCACGAACATTCATGTTGACTCAATTATATTAAAAAAGCATTCAGTTACAATCAAACTGTTTCAATAATTCAGTCAGCACATGCATAGTCAAGTTTCATCGAGATCGTGAGGGGATATAGAAAGCGGGTACAAAAACTTGTTGACACCCGGTATAAACTTAAGGATCAGATGGTGCAGCGTAACTAGACTGGAATGTACATACTTAACTGATCCCCGATCGTGTTTGATTGAAGAACGTCTTAGCGTGATTTCTTGGCAAGATCCTTTTCGTCAGATAACCATATCGAGATTTAAATTAGAGTGTTAATAACATCAGATAACCTTATCCAATTAAAATAAAGTTACCAAGTATATCATATCATATACATTTAGTTAATTACAACGGAACACTAATTAAGCGAAACATACTTAAGTCAGGAACGACGAATCTGTATGTTTCACTAATAAAAAATAACTAACACCAGGAAGGCGCCGTTATTTTGAGTACTTATCTATTAAAATCGGAGTATATGTTTATCTCACTTCCAATCGAATAACAACTTTATATGAAAAGCGATGATTTTAAGGATACCATACAAAAATAAATCCAAATCGCTTATTCTTCACGAAAAGTAATTGAAATATGAATTATTGTATTGTTCAAAAAGTTAACGCACGTGGAATATTGTTTTTATAAAAAACTTGTACAGTCGCAGAAAATCAATAAAATGACTACTTTTATTCAGAAAACACGGTGGTTTTATAGTCTCATAAATATTTGAAATAAAAAAATGTTTCCTAATTAATTTTCTATAATGGTACTCTCCAAAGATCTATTTGTTTCAAATTGACCATTAAAAATGTGATAAGTGGATGAATATATAAAATTAATGATCTAAAGTTCATATTTAATCCCTGGAATCGTTATTAGTTCTCTTAAAGCGATACATAGTTTTGGATTCAAAATGGCAAACTTGCTATTCAATTTATTTGATATATTTTCTATTAATTGACATACATTGGTTGTCTAAAAACGTATCCAGATATTTAACATTATGACAAATTTGGATACTGTGCTCATTCAGAGATAAATTTAATTTTACTGGTAATGCTTTTCAATTGAAAAAATTGACGATCACTATTTTTCGATGTTTAATAGCAGACAATTTTTTGTGGACTATATTTTTGATGTTGAATTCGTTTAGTAACGTTTGAGCTAATTTTGTCTCCAGTATTTTCTGGTGACACTAGAAGACAGATATCATTTGCAAAGATAACGACTGAGACATTTGAAATAAATTGAGGAGATCATTTGCAAAGAGAAAGAATATAAGAGGTCCTATTATTGACCCCTGCACAACCCCAATGTCTAGCGTGCAGATATCTGATCTTCTTTCTAATACACAATGTTTATTTTAAACTGTAGTTTGGACATATCTATTTATTGGATCAGGTCCATCAGCTCTTGTGTAAACCAAATTTACATACAAGAATATATTTTCTTTTATTAACTTACTTAAATACTCTGTTGCATGGTGATACTGCACCTTTCACCTCCTTTTCTACTTTTTACTATGTAACGGTCTCGTTTTGTTTAGCTAATAAGATACCTTTCTTAGTTGATTTAAACTAATAATTCTTATCTTATTCTGTTTTTACCTGCTTGTTAAACACCAATTCTGTATTTAAAGTACTCTATGTATTCTGTGTATGTTCAGTGCGTATAATCCCGACTTCATTCTCCATGGTTGTGTTAAGTGTGTCCATCTCGTGTTAAGAACGTGAGGAGATAGAGGACGAGAGAGAACGGGAAGGGAAGCAAAAACAAAGATGGCGAAAAATGGTAGTACCGATTAGTTGGTGAAAAAGTGAATCTGAATTTTAATATAAAAAAAAGGGAAAGAAATAAAACAAAGTTTTACGAGTGTGATACAGCAGAACCCTGAATTTGATTTTCTATAATAAAAAAGAAGAAAAGCCGATCGTTGATGACTATTTCATAGTGCTTGGACAGCAACGTATGAAAAACGTTAAGGTCTACCATCCCTGTAAATTTGTGAGTACCTTATAATCTATCTATTTTGGAAGTGCCTCTTGAACATTTTGCGTATACCGTGTATTACTTTATTAACTTAAATCCTAGGCTGCGTGTGCGCTAGAATTGGGCCCTTAGCGTTACCCCGCGAACTGAAAATCTCTAAAACTTACCTACCTTCCTATATAAATTTTAGTATAGCCGAATTTTCTCTCCTGTATATAAATTTGAGAGTACTTGTTAAACTATGTAAAATTATATGTTTCTATATGTATTGAGTGTTCGTAAATGTATAGTTGAATATCATTACAGTAAAACTAACTTTGTTCTTGTCAAATGTTTTTTTTTTCAATTGTCTTCACTTAGATAGGAACTATACCTTTACCAATACCATAAAAAAAATCAATTGATGGCGCCCAAGTTTGGCAGATAATAAATAGCCCTGCAGTACTTCACTCTGCCCACCCCTGGTAGAGAGTTTCAACACAGTAGTAAGTACCTTTTTAGTTAATAACATAATTGGAGAGAAGTATCATTATAAAATTGGCAATTCACGTGCCGTTAATTATAAGTATATTTTGTACGTTTTACCTTAATCAAAAATAACGAGAAATCGTTATAAGTAAATGAACTAACTATAGATATTTACTTTTTGGACCAGTATTACACTGAAATAGTATTGAATACATCGTGGGACAAAAAATTATATAAATATAATTAAATTTTATAACTAATTAAACATTATACATCGGGAGACTGAAATTTAACACAGAAGGAGAATCTTGGAATCTATGAATCCAGAGAGTGTTGGAAAACTCCATCAAGTAATCTGCGTTAATGATTATAAGTCATGGCCATAGTACGATTAACTTCGGAATAAAATTAAGAACTTCTATATATTTAATTATACCTTCTGCTGGGTAAGGTAACTAGCTAATTTCCGTTATGGGCAGACGTTATTGGAAGGAAATGAACTACTATCTGGTAGTTAATATTAACATGAGAGCAATTCGTGTCCAACAATATCCACTTAGATACAAGTTTGCGACTAATGTGAACCTAACCAGCATTATTATAATATAGGGTGTCCTAAATTACTATTAAAATGATACTCTATGCTCATTTGCTCGAAATAAAGTGAAAAAGTGTATATAATTAGTAATTTTCTCCTTAGTAATAGGATGGGCAGTGTTTTGTGGAATGAATACAGAGAGTACCAAGCCATAAAAGATTTCAATTATAAAAAAGAATGCTGTTAGCTCTAATGCTCTAATCAAAAGAATAGACTTATTATAGTAAGGAGTTCATTATCCGTTTAAAAGTAATACATTTCTTTCTACATTTAAATATAATATTTTACAAAAAAAGAGCGCAAAGTTGCATATCTCAAGTCGAAAATAAGTATTATATCATCTATGCCTGAATCAACTTATTGCGGATATATCTGACATTTTATAAAAATATTGAAAGGCGCAGTGCAGTGGTGTTAAGGAACTTCTCTTATAATTTTAGTTATATATAGTGAACATTTCTTTGATCTTTTTATAATACAATACCGATATTCAATCTACGGTCAGCGATAGCGGTCAGTTTTGGAAGTGCATAAATAATAAAAAAAAAAAAATAGAAAACCCGGAAAACTTTTTGACAATCTTATACCTCAATTTATGATACATCTGAATTAATTTTTAATGGCTTTAGCAAATATTTTAGTAGTGTTTTCAATGCCAATAGCGACTTTGTCTCGAATTTTACCTTTAATCATTTTTCAGGCGTAATAATAAATTGTATATAGGTCGAGAATATACTTTCATCTATAGACAAGTTGAAAAACAAACAAACTTATGATGATCTGATTCCCAGTTACTTGGTGAAAGATTGTAATTATATGTTTGTTTATCCTTTAGCAATACTATTCAATCTGTGTCTAACGACTTCAACATTCCCTGGCGTGTGGAAAGTCGGTAGAGTTTGCCCTGTTTTGAAATCTGGGGATCCATTATTACTTAGCAACTATCGCCCTATCACAATTTTAATCAATTTTGCTTAAGTTCTTGAGAGGTCACTGTATAATATAATATACCCATATGTATATATACAGGGTGAGTCAATAAGGGCGAATCCTTTAGTAGCTCCTTAAATAAAGGAGATAGAGCAAAATGTTGAAAAGGGGAGTTGTTTTATCTCTTTTTTTCTACAATGTAATATTATTTTTACATATACAGGATATATATATATATATATATATATACAAGATAGTGTGTTTTTCAAATTACGGAAATACCGGTGGCTGTTGAAGAGATATAATATATTGTTCATGACAGTAAGAAAAGTTAAAAAAACTACAGTTTTCAACAAAACAAGAAAAATTGTATAAAATATGTTTTTTTCTTGAAACACAAATTTTCTTGTAATTACATAAATAAATAAATAATTAAATGACATAGATGTCACTGCCATATTTGTATAAATTTGTTAGATATAGCAAACCCTATATCATTTGAGAGATTATTTAATACTCGACCACTTCAGTTGCTTAGAAAAAACACCCTGTACAAGCAAATAATTTTGCGATGATATCAGCTTATAGTATAAGGGTTTGATTATCTAAATATCGAATCTTAACATTTAATTATCAGAAACAAGGCTATTATGATTTTTTTTACAAGGATATGTTTTTCCCCAAAATTTTAGAAAAACCGAAATAACTTGGCAACCCCGCATCCCATACCAGCAAGGGTGGCACCAATGTATAGGGAATCTTAAGCTTAATGAAAACCTCGTATAGAATACAGGGTGTTCTATATAAAAAACAAATGTTAGATGCTGTAACCCCTCAACGGTGCACCCTGTATATCTAAAAATAATTTTGGATTGTAGAAAAGAAGAGACCAACTACCCTTTTCACCATTTTGTTCTATCTCCTTTATTTAAGGAGCTGCTAAAGAATTCGTTCTTATTGACTCACGCTGTATAATTATATTTCCCCGAATCAGCATGGATTCATTGATAAAAGATCAACTTCTACCAATTTCTTCGTTAATTGTATTTCTTAGTTATATAGTAATAAGTATATTTTACTTGCTGTTATATGCTTAATATGTTTAATGGAAATATTGATTATATTGATAAATGTTGTCCTGTAATTGGAGAAATCTCTGGGCAATAAATGATTTATTTATTTAATACAAAAAACAACACATACAGCGTCCGTTAAACGGGTTTCTTCTCTCAATCTCAATTTAAAACACAACGGGGTAATGAAGGAAGTCGATTATAGTCGAAATATTCACTATGATTTTTCGAAAATGTAATATAAACTAGCTGTTTTAAACAGATTTTCATCATTTCGTTTTCTGTAGTATTCATGCTGTTAGCATAATTTGCAATTATCCAGTTTTTGAAGGCGGAATTTGACCGTGCATAATCAATGAAATAAAAATTTGGGTTCCACTAACTTTGTATTCTGAAAAGAGCAATTCAAATCATTGAAATTGCCCTTTCTCGTAGGTTAATAAGAGCTTATTTATGATATGTCCTCATTACTCATAAAATAAATTTAAACTTGTTTTTAAGATATCCCGTATTATTAATCAACACCACTTAAGTCTAACAATAACACTAATTAGTGAGTTGATTAATATTGCATCATATCTAATATTTTAGTATTTAATGTATTTCAACGAGATCAGTGTTTTCAGAGAAAACATTTATCTTAACTTTGAAAACCAACATACAGTATTAATAACATTTTGTCATTATCGTTAACGATAGATGTTTAGTTATAAGTCAGATCAGGACAGTGTCAGGTGAATCTGTACTGCTAATGTAAATATTTTGTGTAATTATGAACATAAAATTGATTAATATATTGTAGTCTGTGTAGTTACTGTGTTATTTTACTTAATACTAAATAAAGTACCTAACAAAGGAGTATTTAGATAACATTGTTCATTAATAGGTTCCTCAGTAATACATTTGTGAATATTTGTTACGTTACAAAATATATTTCCTTTCTTGGGATCTGCATTACAGACTTTTTTATAGTATAAGTATTCAATAAATACGTTTGTATAAATACATGATCCATAGAATCTATAGTGTATTTTCTACATCCTTATATTCGCTTGACACTTATTATACTTATTTTACTTTTTATAAAAATAACGTGTATAGTCATCTATGTCCATAGTTGTACATATTGTTTTAATACGATTAACTTTTATATAATATAACTGAACATATACATTTAGAGCGCAGTCTGGTAAGTTGCCTTCTGGAGAACGAAGGGTGTCAATGCAACAAGTCTTTATTCGATTTTGTATTGTATCAGATTCGCCGAAAGAAGGTATTGTGTAGTTTTTTCTACAAATGTGATTGAATTTTATTAGAGGTAGTGAATAGTGTCATATATATTTGAAAAGCAAATGGAGATAAGACTTGATGGCAAGTACTATAAACTACTTTGAGTTTGAATTCTGTAGAACTTCTGGGCCGTTCCATCGTGGTCGATGCTTAATTGCAAACGTTTCGCCATTCTTAACAGATGGCATCTTCAGTGCTTTTCGTATGGCGATCGACGGCTGAATTTTAGCAGCCATTGACCATACGAGAAGCCGCAGATCACCATACAAGAAGCGCTAGTGATGCCATCTGTTAAGATTGGTAAAACCTCTTCAATTAATCATCGCCCTCGGCAGAACACTCCAGAAGTTTTACATATTTCATCTGACAGTCGTGACAACCTACGAACTATTGTACTTTGAGTTTATTTAGAATACTGCTTGGTTCTTTAACGAATATCTATATGAAAATTTAAAATCCATTTTTCATGCCTTGGTACCTATTGCAAGAATGGAATTACAGCTTGTGTAAACTAATAGGAACCTCTACATGAAATTTGCGAAACCAATATTTTTAGCTTCTTCGATCTATTCAAATTTACCGATAGCTTGTGGAGGTATGCAGGCATTATGGAATATACTGTCAACGTATTCGTGTGTGGTGTGTCAAACTAAACTGGAATAGCTAGCAGTTTATAAGCGAACGCAAATAATCATGAAAGCGAATATGATATAAATCGCTTCATTTATATAATTTGTAAGTTTTTGAGGGATCCAACTTAATAAAATCTTAGCAGATACATTCTCTACGAAGTCATGCTTTAAGTAATTTAGCATAATGTTAACTGTTTAAAGAAATACGGTCGTTGATCATTTGATTATTATTTTTTGTATGAAATGTATGTACAAATCTGGCGAATACGATTAAAACTACTATCTATAATGGGGCTTTACACTCATTAAAAAAATGACACACGTCGCAATGTCAATGTTGCCACATTGTAGTTCGGAAGATAGGCCCTAGAATTTTTAACCAATAATGTGCATAACCGATAGGCAGGCACGTAATTCATTACCATTTTTTACCTTATGGGGAAAATATTTTATATTGAATATAATTGTTCTCCACTATTTTAAGAAACATTATCGCAGACAGTGTTCCAATGAGAGTTAGAAAATGAAAGACAACTATTAATGGGAATACGATCAAGAACTCTCTTGAAATTTATAAAACGTATTACCTAATTATTATGCGCAAACTGTTACAAATTTTTACGATGTGATAAAAATTCTTAACAAGTAGCTGAGATATCTTGATAGTGTCAACATTTCTCCAGCATCTTCTAGCTTGTTGAATAATATTAGAAACAAGTACAGTTAAAATGGATTAGGTACATGTACAACGCACACTCATCTTTTTAGATTTACAGAACGTAACATACAAAGAATAACCCATAGAAAATTGTTATAACACGGCGCGGATACAACGCCAGTTGAAACTGAGACAGGCGCTAGTTGAGACTTGGAAGATACCAATACTATGCGCATAGGCCAGCACCAGTTCCACTGGAAGCTCCCTAATGTCCTGGGGCACCTACGGAAAGGGTAAAACAATGGAAAAAGTGTTTCCGCGAGACCATTAGAACACATCTAATTACATGTGTTAAAACAGATTATTTTTGATGATTTTGATTATTTCAATAAAAAACATAGTTACGTAGGGAGAAAATTCTACAAAATACAATATTGTAATGTAAAATAAGTTTCAATGCGGAGAATCATCAGACAATTCGCTTTTCCAAAATTTATTTGAGTTAAATATTAACATACTCTACGGATTTCAAAGCGAGTTGGCTAAAAAATGAACTGTATAGGTATGACGACACTGTGAAGTATCATCATGAAGAAGAAACACAAAGATTGACTATGAGAAACCGGTAGATGTAAGCAAACAGAGGTGGTCATGATAAACAGCATGGTAAAAACATAGTCAAAGAGACGATTTCCAAGAATGAACAAAACGTGTCGGAAGACTGAAGATATATGAAGACTACAGGCTTAAAAGAAGTCACTGGATAACGCACTGTTAGAAGGAGTATAGAGGAAAAGTGACTTGTAGGACATATAAAACTATAAAAACTATAACTGTATAATCATCTAAGATATTACTGTCTCAATTTAGATGAATCTAGAGATCTTGTGACTTAATGTTGGTATCACTGTGACCTACAAGGGATTGGACCTATATCTAATTAAAAGCTTTGCTTAATATTCCTTCATATGTATCCTTCCGCATATTTTCTTAGTGTAATGTGTTGAGCGTACCAATAAGCTTCGCAATTAAAGAAACAATCAAAGTAATACTATAGTTGGGTATTTAAATAATTAATATCCTGCTGGGGATTTCTCATATCTCTTATGTATCTGTAGTAAACTATATACCAATAAAGTTTTAATATACTAATGACATGCCTGAAAGGCACTTATCAGTTTGATAAGATAAATAACTTATTATCTGACAAGTTGGTAACGGATGGATATCGGTAATAGACTTTTACCTCCACACATGAAATCTATAATGGGAATCACTACATGTGAAGGTTGCTAAAAAAACTAAGGATCCCCGCCACGCCAACCACCGCTGAACAAACTAAAGTGACTTGCTAACTATTTACCGCAGCAATAATAAAACGATCTCATTATTTCTGCTTACTCATCATTCTGTTTAGCGGGATGATAACCACATAAGAGCGTATGAGGTCGTCGGCTGGAAGCAATTAGATGAAAATAAAACCAATTTTAAAATTATTTTCAACTGAATTGAAATATGAAGGCCACAAACATATACTTTTAACTAAAATGATTCTCCGAATTAAACATATAATAAGATTTTGATCATTTTTAAAGATGTTTTGGCGGATAATTTTTTTCACACATTTATTACATTACATTAAAATGTGGTTTATGTAATAAATGTGTGCTCCATATATAATATACTACAATAATTATCTACCACACCAATGTTAGAATACAAAAAATAAGTAAACATCCTTTGAATGCTGAGATGTACAGAATACATTAGAGCCTTGAGAAAAGAACGTAGTTCAAGAAATTAGATCGCAATATTTATTCGCGAGTTTCTTTATTTCTGTTTCAACATTTTGGTTCTTTCTCGTAGAAGTCAAAGTTACGAATTAAAAAAAAGCCTTCATGGCCACAACAAAAGAGAATAACACCTATTAGATATATAAATCACAAATCTTCTTGGAACATTAAAATGATGGTTCAACTCTCGGTTCGAATGCATTTTATTAATTACTCAAGAGTAGAGCAGAGGTCATTTAAGACCTATATTGCTCAATTACAAAATTATAAAAACAAAAACAATACAATATGCGAAACAGAAAGCAAAATATACAAAGTTCTACAAAACAACCTTATAACAGTTTTACAAAATAACTACCACACTGAGTTCATAAACAATTGTGCTCCACTGTATAAAGTTAAAGTTAGCCCACATTAAATGAACGCATGATTGATGTAATTGTCATACATATTTTTGAACACATTCACACCACTTGCCGTTACCACATCACCTGGGAGTGTGTTCCAGTTGTTAAACACTCTATTTGAGAAAAAATTTTGCCGTATTGTTGTCCTAAAATTTTCCTTTTGTAATTTCCATTGATGGCCACGTAGCCTCTGGTCCGGGTTTAGGGTCAGTAGATACCTGATATCGTCCTGGAAGTGATCATGTAGGACTTTATAAGTAAATATCATGTCTCCTCTGAACCTTCGTTCTGACATGAGAGGAAGATTCAGACATTGCAACCGTTCTGGGTATGATAGTGTATGGATCTGAGGAATCTTTTTTGTTGCTCGACGTTGAACATTTTCGATAAGTTTGATGTCTTTGATGAGATGTGGCGACCAAATTAGTGCAGCATATTCCAGCAGTGGTCTAACATAAGTTTTAAATAGGATCCGAAATAATTCGGGTGTAGGATTTTGGAAAACTTGAATAATAGGTAACAAGTTTGGTTGACTCTTTTTGATATTTTGCCAATGTGACTGGACCAGGAAAGTTTGGCATTGATAGTGACGACTAGGTCCACTTGCTCGTTGGTTGAAATAATAGGTTCATTATTAAGCAAATAGACGTGGTGGGGGTTATTGTTACCCATATGCAATACAGTGAACTGAGACGTGTTAAGAGGAATTAACCACGTATCACACCATTTTTTAACTTCATCAAGACTATCTTGAACAGAGTTGTAGTTTACGAGAGGGTTAGTGTACAGTTTTGTATCGTCGGCATAAAAGTTATGTGGGACTGTTATTACTGTATCTAAGTCAGAAGAATATATTAGAAACAAAATTGGGCCGAAAACAGAGCCTTGTGGTACTCCGGACAGAACTTTATGATAAGAAGAGTGGTCAGAGCCCACACGTACTGAGAAAGATCTGTTGGTTAAATACGCTTCAATCCAGGAATTTACATTGCCACGAATACCCAGGAATACGAAGAATAAATTATTTATCCTTGTCGTGTTATCGTGCAGTAACCATCTGTTTTAGCAAACTTATTAAAATCGAATTTTAGGCCCGCACAAACTTTTTTTTATTAATGTTCTTTCCTAAATATGCTGCTGGATCTACAATCTTGGTGACTGTTTGACGTTTCCCATCTTATAAATCATATCATATATTACTGATTTGTCGTCTTTTGTTATGATCGTGCTGTCCAATTCCTTTATAACGCTTCTACCATCTCAATTATTTCTTGATGTTATTTAGACAAGTAGCTTATCGCAGTTTCCAGAATATTGTATATGTGACTATTTTATTACAAATTTTCGGCTTATGAATACAAACTTAGCATTAATTTCAAAAAATGTTTCCTTTGCCAGGAGGATACGAATTAATAATACGTTTGTTTTAGGATTTTAGGAGTTCTCTTAGCTTAGCACAGAAAGAAAAAAATAATTACTTGCTTAAAACCGAGCGCAATGGGTTTGGAGAGTGGCGCGGCGGCGACAGTGGCGGTCGGTAAGCAAACAAGCGGCTAATTGGGTCACGTGGATCATGTTTTAATTGCCGACATGTTTGTTTAGTGCCGTTTTACTCTGCGAGGGTGGCTGCGTTGTATTGCTCTACCGGGGGTTGCTAGGATTTACCTCATTCCGCCACATAATATATAACTTCTACTCTTTTTACGTTCCTTCAAGCTCCTTTACTTCGAACAATGTGCCGGAATGTTTTGTGGAGAATTTATGCAGTAAAGTTAATGAAGTTGCGCCCATTAGCGAATATTACGTTGAAATTATTTGGTGAAAGGGAATCCAAACCTTTCTATTTTAAAAAATCTAGTGAAGCCTTTTGTAATGACATTTCAATTTGTCTGAATACTGTCGGCTAGTTAATCATTCTGGGACGAGCTCTGGTGGAGTTTTAGGAGCTACTACAAATAATGTATTACTGATTTTAATTTTGGCTTTTTAAATTGTATCTACATAGAAAACAGAAAAGATAAATATACTACTTATTTTTGCCATTTTGAATGCGCAACTAGTGTTGTGAGTGGTCCATTTTTTTTAGAGAAAGAAAAATTGGAAAATTGAAACTTTACGGAAGGAGAAAAATATCTTAAAATATCCAGTAAGGATATTTTAATATTTTCGTCAACGTTAAGGCTTCTGTATAATAAGAAATCTAAAAACCTTAACCAGTGTAGTCTGAAAGGTATAAGGCCTAAGAGGCTACGTAAACTATGCAGATCTTACAGACAATTCTTTATAACAAAACTTACTTGACAATTTTTATATATGAGATTAGATAAAGATGATATACCTAGATGTATGGCTCTTCTACAAGAACGCTTATATACGAGATATATATATATATATATAGCTGTGCTAGCTAGATGTGTATAGAACGCTTATGTACCGATACTGGTACAAAGTGTGTAGGTCTAAAATAGATACAAACTTTTAATACCACTGAAGAAGATCTTACTCAGCTGAAGCAGAATTTTAAAAGTAAAGAATGAGTTGAGAGAACCTGATTGTAGTTCCTGAGAAGTTACTACATATCCCTTTGATGGTGTTACAATTATCTAATTCAAATCTTAATGAACTAAACCCCGTTACTTGTAGAAAATTAGCCACTAGCAAAGTTATCAGCAAACAGGCTTATCTCGGAAAGAAGACAGGGTGAAGAAAAGTTAATGTTACCTAACTGTCTTTTTATTTTTTTAGGTAAATACAAAAGGAAAAACTCAAACTCAAAAACTTCCCGGAAAGAAAACATGGTGAAGAAAGCTGAACGTTACTTAATTGTCTTGGCATTCTTGTAAAGACAAAGGGAAAAACTGAATTTGATACTGATACTGACCTTCTTGTATCAAAGAGGAAGATTGATAGTTGATTGAAGAGGAAGATTGAAACTAATACTTATACAAGTGGTAAGCTCTTGTTAAGTGAGGAGAGATATTTTAATTACAATTAGTTAACAGCAAAATTGCAAGTATTATAAATGTTAATCAAACTTTTCTGAAGTAATTATCGAAGTTTATCAAGGTAAATATAATATTACAAACTTCTTGGAAAATATTTTTTAGTACTGTGTAAATTAGTAAATGGTACTAAATGGTAATGTTTGCCAAATATATCTAATGTTTAGTTCGTACATGTATAAATATGTTTATATGCACACAATTCAATTTTATTTTGTTATTTCCAGCTTGCCTTAAATTTAAGATTTTCATTAGATTTCTATGCCGAAGGAAGGGAAACGCGAAGAAAAATAGAGAGTAAGACTAATTGCTGTATTAATTTAAATTGTATTTTCCGAGTTCTTGCCTTACATTTGTCTTTTCAAGAGATAAAATAAGACTGGGCGCGTAGAAAGCCAAACACAAAATGGTACATGCGGATTCAGTGTTTCGTTAATTTATAGTGTACTTTAAGGTCTATTGGGGAGCTAAAACTTGTATAATTGGCTGCACTGGTTCGAAAACAGATTGCCTAGACTATGGGGAGATTCACCACAATCCCTTTGTTTCGTTTAAAAGGGTTATTTTACATCTCGTACCAAAGATACTGGCTTCTGCTCTAATCTTTAGGTGAATTATGACCTCTTAATTATACATCCTCGAGTTCGAATTATGTCGATCGGAATAATTTACCACGAATAAGACGAACGTTCTGTTAAAACAGCGTACCGATAATTGTTCGGGGTATTATCTTACGGGAATTAAACTAATTCTATTTGCTCATTATAGCAAAAAGTCTTATTGTTCTATATTCATACCGAACTAAATTCGATGATAGCAAAGTGATGCTAAAAAACCCAAGAAAGGCAAATTCCGGCCATACAATCAGATTCTGTTAGGTAAATATATCAATTTGACAGTAATTGTCAGAGAGTTAGTAGCAACGGCCCAAAGAGGGCACTACGGTGTGTATCTCACCACTACTAACATTTACGATGCCCATTAGGGAATCATGTCGCAAAATCGTTCATCGAGTCCACTACCTATGGCACTCTGATTAGTGCATAATAAGCGCCAAACCGGTCAGTGTCTGGTGGTCGGTCTCGATGAAAGATGTGGCGACTCCTATGGAGATGCCGAAGCAATACAATGCCAGTCGGAGCACATTTCCCGTGGAGTAGTTGTTTCTGGCATCTCCTTCAAGTAAATATATACAGTTTAAGCTACCTATTTTTAACCTACCGGTACCTTTTGGAACCGAAGGTCATGAATCCATCGATAACCACATCAAAGGTGCCAAGATTGTTTACCTTCTAAAATTTATTGTGTTATGAAAAGTGTTATTAAAATTGTAAATTCCAACAGAAGTAAAACGTTGCAGACCATTATTTTTTTAGAAAAATATATAAACATGAAGTTCTTTATGTATAAATTCACACAGCAGATGGCTTTGGTAACGCCTTGAATAGAGTTCTTAGTTAAATCAGAACTCTTAATGTGTTTTAAGATGAGGAACTAGAATATAAGAACCTGTTTCCCAGTTATCTTTGCTTTCTAAGTTGGCTTTCTTGCTATCTTTTCGAATATATAAATATTTTGAATAGTAGTTTGCAAGGCCGCGATGTTAAAATATAATTACCGGATAAAATATACTGACTTATAAAACACTTTCAATTATGGTTCACTTCAAATGGAAAAATAAGAAGAAGTCTAGATTCGAGTCAAGCTCGTATTTAGTACAAGTCAGTTTAGTTTATACAATTGAAAATAACAGCTCTAAATGCGTTTTTAGATAATTTCTTATTACTTAATCTTATTTATTTAAATTAAAATTAATAATCAACCTCTGCCCCGACGGATCAGTCAAAGGTTGGTTTTTTTGAAAAATACGTATGCCTAATCAAGAAATTGCACATTAAAAAGCAGATTAACAATATATAACATTAAACGCATCACTTCAAAACGTTTACGTTTCCAAAACTTATCCGTTTTCGTTATCAAAACTTTAAGTTGACTGACGTACAGAACAATATGAACCATAACGATAACGGATAACCATAAGTTTTCGAAACGTAAACGTTTTTAAGTGATGTGTTTAATGTTATATATTGTTAATCTGCTTTTTGATGTAAAATTTCTTGATTGGGCAAACACATATTCCAAAAAAAAAAACAACCTTTGACTGATTCGTTGACGCAGAGGTTGATTATTAATTTTTTGTATTTTTCAGTGCATTTCAATAAACAAGACTAATTAAACAATTCCGCAAGTAAACAATTTCATACATTTTTTTATAACTTATGATGCCGCGGCGATAGGTGTTGGGTGGTATCTTGTGACAGTATCATTGGTATCGCCAGGGAAGAAATAGCACCTCTCCCAGGGAAGGGTTATGTCTGCATTTTTTTTTTCATTAAATGTACGCTCTCTTTACAAAACCCTATGAGGTTTTCAGAAGGAAGATTGTTTATTTCTGTGAAGTGTTTTTTTTTAAATATTATTTGATGGAATATTGAAACTAGACATTTTCCTAGAACCCACATCAGTTTTGGATCAAAAGGATGCAAAAATAACCAGAGTTGACGAACAAAGCTTTCAAGTAGTTGGTTCTATTCGCAACATCATATTTATTTGAGTCTCTGTTCGATGATCTGTCCTGGAAGTCCTGGAACGTCGCACATGGCAACGTGGAACCTGAAAATTATATCCTTTGTATATCAAATACAAGCCCAGATAAGAAGGTTAGCAGGAAAACAAACACATCTGTCGCGTTAATAATTATTTACCAATAATTTGTTTCTTGCTTCTAAAGCTGTTAATGTTTCTTTATTTTCATGCTTCGCAAAGTGAAAGAGCAGTCATATTTGTGTATCTAATTCCTTCTTATGACAGAATATGTATGTGCTAAGCCTATAACATAATTAATTATGTATTATTTTTGTTTGATAATTCCGAAAGATGGAAATAAATGTCTTAATAAGGCTTTTTCATAGGTTTTAAATTGGAAATCATTTCCCGACTACCCCATTTCTTTAACTCGACCGTGGCCTCAGGCAATCGCAACTCACACATTGAGAATCACTGCTCTAGATACAGATAAAGTACAAATCAAATTGCAACAGACTGTAACTGAAAATCCTATACACTTGTCATAACACAGTTTTCTATTTTCCAGTAAAAATAGTAATTTTCTTATTTTTCTTACCTTAAATATTTTACTGTTTGAATAAATAAATCAAGGCGGACTTTAAATATCAAGCAGGTCCAGTCCATCCTATTAATCTCTTATTTCAAGAAGTACTTTAAAGATGGAGAAAAATTTTTCAAGTATTCAAGTCAGTAGGTTTATATCCACAAAAATAAGGAAATCAGTGTCTCCCATCTCTACTACGAAGTAATTTATTGTATTTAATTAGCTGTTTGTACACTAAAAGTATTAGAAAATAAATCCTTGCATCAAAATAAACATTCAGGGGTTGATTGAAAACTAGCCTTGTTTAAACAAGAATAAAAATTGTAGGGCTGAATATATTTCTGTGCTGAGTTTTGAAAACGCGATGAAAACATAGATTTCTGAAACGTATTGTATTTTTCCGAAATAAAAAAATATTTTTTTGTTTAATAATAATTGTGCTGACTTTTGAAAACGGGGCGAAAACACTGATTTCTGAGACGTATTGTATTTTTCCGAAATAAAAAAGTATCTTTTTTATTTCGTTAAAAGTAACATCTGCTTTTTTCAATGTGAGAAATTTCCTTTTGACGTAATGCTTTATTTTTTAATATTTATATAGTTTGAGAAGAGAGGAGCCATATTACTATTATTATTTAAGAAAACAAATGATTTGTTACAGATTGTTTTATGTCAGTAAAGAACCAAGAGGAACTGAATGATATACAAAATGAAACAAGAGATAAAATCAACCTGTTCGCTGTATTTCAATTAATAATGTGGGAGTACGTTCTAGATGGACTATATTTTAAACAATGCCTAATTTAAATAAAATGAAAACCGGTTACGTAAGACGAGGCGACACTGTCATCATCTTCATCATGCGTTCTCTTATAGCAAATTTAACTCCATGTCTACATTTTAGTAGAGAGTAGAGATAAGGTTAAGCGTGTTATATTGTTGAACGTATGATAGAAATCTCTCTCCTCAAGTTGGTCTAGTTAGGCCAGATGTTGAAACATAACTGTAATGCATATTTGTCATTAATAATACAAAAACTACATACCAGCTTGACTCGAATAATATGCAAAGAGATTTAAATTCTTCTTCCGTCTAGTTGAGTTATGCTCATGTTTTGTATGACGTGCCTCGCTTCAGTGCTGTCCATCACTTTGTTGATAAAACGATAAATCTCTAGTTTCAGTTTTATAAAATAATTGATATAAAGAGTTTATTTGTTCCCTCGTTTGGCTCAAAGAAATTCAATGAAAAATGTCACATAGATGGTAAAGTTATGTGAAACATTAACTTATATAAGTAAGCACTGATGTACACTAATATAGAAACATAATATCTGTTATTTTGATAACTAAATATACAGTCTGTCCATAAAGTAACCCCCCCCCCTGCTAACTTTTGAACGAATCGAGTTAAAGAGTTTTAACAAAATACACGGTGAATCACGTAAAATGAAGTTGATTTTGACGATAAATTCAATTCTTAAAATTCAAAGATGGTGCCACGGGCGCTGTCAACTCAATTTTTTTAAAATTCAAAGTGTGCCGTGTTGCACCTCATTTAAAAGGTAATTCAATTCTCTACATTCTCGTTTTTGAAAAATCACAATCGATTTATCCGTTCTGTAGTTACAAGCGTTTGTATTAACGATATTTAAAAATTTTGCTTTTATCAAGTCTCCTTGCCTTGCTTGCCACTGTCACTGAAACGTCAATAAGGTTCGAGAAAGTAGTTTAGCGTTCAATTTAAGAGTGCTTGAAAGTGTCTACAGGTTTTTTTCTTAATATTTTAAGTTATTCGATTTGATAGATTTGATAGATTTAAGAGAAAATTTAAGAGGAGAGCGGTACTTAGGAATCATGCGGGTGGAAATTTTTCTAAAGATAGAAAGAATAGCAGACAATAACATTCAAAGTATTGTTAATTTGATTTAAAAAAAATTATTGCATTATCAACATTAAGGCAACTGGGTTTAATAATAGGAATTTTAGCTTTAGGGGGAGTGAAGTTAGCTTTTTTTCATTTGTTAACCCATGCTTTATTTAAGGCATTATTATTATTACAAGATGGGAGGGGGTCCCACCTCATTTCTATGGACCTGTTACCGATTTTTATGGAGATATTTGAAGTCAAAAGTCTACAGAACTCCTCCAGTAAATATCGACGAACTACAGCAACGTCTAACACATAATATGTGTAGAAATATCCCTGCAGAAATTTTAGGAAATATCAGGCCAGAATTTCAAAGTAGACTTTTATTTTTTGTTTTAATAAATATTTGTTCAAAATTTGTTGTATTAAAATATTAATTAACATTTTATTCATGGATCAGATTAGAAACAGAAACGCTTGTAACTAGAGAACGGCTAACTCGATTATCATTTTTCACAAACGAGAAAGTAGAGAATTGAATCATCTTTTAAATGAGGTGCAACACGGCACACTTTGTCATTTAAAAAAATTGAGTTGACAGCGGTCATGGCGCAATCTTTGAATTTGAAGAATCGAATTTATCATCAGAATCAACTTCATTTTACGTGATTCACCCTGTATTTTGTTAGAACTCTCTAACCCGATTCGTTCCAAAGTAAGCAGGGGGGGGGTTACTTTATGGACAGACTGTAAAGCTAGGGTCAGACACGGCTACTTTTGCTGCATCTATCATTAAAAAACAGCGCAACTTTTGTTGCCGGTGTGTGAACTATGCCGAAACCTACAAAACAGCGTCCGCAGTATTACTGCATATGATTCTTTTACTGCACGCGCAGTTTTAAATGCAGCGCAATGTGAACGACAATTTTCAATGCTGCGATCGCAGTAAAAAATATTCACTTCGACGAAACTTTTGCAGCGGTTGCGAATGCAGTATTTGGTTAAAGAACACCCCAATAACAGTTGAGTGAGGTTATGTTAAAATATTATGATATTAAACAAAATTTTAATTTTGGCTTTAAATAGTAGGTATAAATGGAAACGGGAGGAGATTATTATCTTAACTGAGATGGTAGAGGAAAGAGTTTGTTTATGGGATGTGTCCCATTCAAACTATCACAATCCCTTGCAGACATTCGTAAAAAGTTTTTGTATAATATTTCGCCGCCTAAACGTAATTTTTGCAATCATTTTTTTACAAATCCACAGTGTTCTCGGTTTCTAATCCAGTCCTTAACCCAATACGTTTTCTTATTGTAGCTAGACGTCGTCTCCTTATTCTTGATAGTAAAACGATATCTATAGTGGCTGCCACTATAGCTGTTTGATCGGCATTCATATTTCAGTATATAGATTTTATATAAATGTACAAAAACACATTGAATGTTCACTATGTACACTACAATGTAATAAACTGCAATGGATGCAAAAGTTGCAATGAAGCAATGCAACTAGAAACACAGTGTGAACAGTTTGCTGCATCTTTAGGGTTGCAATCATTTTTAAAGTAGCTGTAGTACAAAAAACTGCGCGCTACTGGCTGCTTTTGGTCTAGGTGTGAACAGGACAGGCAACTTTTGCAGCCGCAGTAAAAAAACTGCGCAGTAAATGTAGCCGTGTCTGACCTTAGCTTAAGTATAATTTTAATAACAGGATCAAATGTATCTATGACCATGATTGTATTTATCTCGAAAATAATGCAGGTTTTTTAGACTTTGGATGAAATTTCAGTAATTCTCTCTTGTTACAAGAAACACAGGGGAGGGCCTAGGTAGAAATACATTATCTAATTTTGTTGCCGTAATTCACGTAAAATTGGTTCTTACCTTCATTTTTTATACAGCAAAAAACAAAACCGTTAACTCAAAACGAACACTTTAAACGAAATCATTACGTGCTATTATTCTTTACAACAATAATAGTTTACTTCTATTAATAATAACACATACAGTCATTTTATTTTACATGTAATCGATAGATTCAAATGGAATTTTTGTTAGCTGAAGAGAACAGCCAACAACAAAATTTTTGTTGTTGGTATGAGTAAAGCTGTTAATTTTCATTTCTTTGGATTATATTTTATTAAAAGCGGTATCTTTTTTTTTCAAATTTTTCCTTAATAAGCTCGGTGACAAGAATGAACGACATTTATAGAATGAGTTCCCTACCAATTTTGTCCGAGCCAAAGTTATGACAAAAAAGATAGAAAATAACAAGTTATTTTTTATTTGACTTGATCATATAGCTTTTATGGAGGCTATAGACTATTACATAGTACCAAAATTAATTATAAATAACAAATTGAAAAACCAAAAGACGAATTATTATAAATTAAGAAATTCAAGAAAAATATACTAAAACTAGTTGTTTATATAAGGGGATATTTATCAAATTCCACAGGATTATCATTCCGCTCATTACAAAGATCATAGAAATTAATTATGTGTATAACGAGCAATAAACACCCATCATTCATTAGCTTATCAGTGATCATTGAAATAAAAATGAATTACTTTCCCGGAAACCAAAACAAAATATTTAAGGTCAGCTCCACGGGTGATTTGCGTTTCATCTTAACAATAGTTGAACACTCTCCCAACAACAATTAAGTTGTACAACAACAAACTACTATTTCTGAGATAAATAATTTTATACACTCAATAAAATTAATCTAATCGTGACACATAAATCCATGTAAATTTGTAATTGAAATAACTATAACATAAATCAATTAGCTCATCTGCATGTATTTTTCAGAACTGATAACAACTCCAACCAGTCAAAATTAACAATAAGATCACCTGCTGCTTCGATGGTGAATTATATTAATAAATCTATAACTAAGAAACCCAGATCAGGACAAGGAACATTGGACATTTTAGAAGATTAGATAGACTGTGTGTATAGAAACCACAGAGACAATTTGATATTTAAATGAAGTAAAATGTATTCTTCATGTACGGAGTGTTACGAAGACTTCACTGTACTATTCACAAAATAATACTGTCGTTCATTACCTTCGTTTCTTTCGGAAGTAGGTACATGGTATTCACGTATATTTTGACCCCTACCTACAGGAGTTATTAAGAAAGTTAGAAAAATACTTTAAATACAAAAGTTGTTTGGTTTTTCAAGTAGGTATTATCTTTTGGCTAGGTCGAAAGAAAATTGCATGTCGTAAATTTGAGGAAACCAATTGAACATAATATTTTTAAATGGGACACCCTGTTTAATTTTAGACGCTGGGGAAAATAATGTTTCTCTGATCTCAAAAATATATATTTTGTTGACATTTGCACTGACAGTTTTCGAAATATTTAGTATATACCTAATGTTTACAATAAATCATAAAAAAATATTAAAAAATGAAAATATTGGAAAAGATGTAAATAACTAAGGAGGTTACATTGAAAATCGTTAAATATTTTTTATTACTGTTGGTTTCTACTGTTAAATATTGTTAGTTCTTTGTACTTTTTGTATTTTTTTATGGTACTCGCTGTCGAATATCTCGAAAACTGTCAGTGCAAATGTCAACAAAATATACATTTTTGAAATCAGGAAAAGAATGTTTATCCAAGCGTGTAAAATTATACAGGGTGTCCCGTTTAAAAATATTATGTTCAATTGGTTTTCCTAAGTTTTCGACATGCAATTTTTTTTCGACCTAGCTAAAAGATAATACATGACAACCAAACAACAATTTTTGTATTTAAATTTTTTTTCTAACTTTCTTAATAACCCCTGTAGGTAGGGGTCAAAATATACGCGAATACCCTGTACACCCATCTCTCTTATTTTATATACAGGGTGTCCACCTAGTGCGCGTAAGTCCAATACCTGGGTTAATAAAAGAGATAACTTAATTTTTTTTTCTACAGGGTTGTCTAATATCCCGAGCTGCACAAAATGAAAATATATTTACATATTCAGGGTGTTCAGTTTTTCCTGGACAGGTACCAACTTCATTTTTTTAAATGGAAACCTATATTTTTTATGGCATTATCGAATTCTACGTAAAAAATTAGTGGGACTTTGTGCATAACACTGCTATTGAAATATTGATAGTTTTCGAGATATTTGACTTTTAATTTTTTTTTCTTATGTTTCGTCACTTCTAATAGTTGACATAATTATGGTTGTATGACAGCTAGAAATTATTTTTTTTCAGAAACTGTAGAGTGAAGATGGCTCTTTCGAAAAACGTATCAAAAGTTGACCTGCGATATACAGGGGGCAACAGAAATCGTGCCAAACCTGATGGTTCAAAATTCAAAAAATCTCGACTTTTTCAAATGGAACACCCTGTGTTTTATGATTTCATTAGATGCCTTTCTGTAGACTCTACAATTTTATAATAGCTTTCCCTATACCTAAGTTGCGTAGTTTTTGCAAAAAACCCACTTTTATGAAAAATACCCGATTTGCGCACGTTCCTTTCTCGGGAAAAACGCAGTGAGCGTCTGTCACGCAATAAAATTTGTGACAATGAGTTTACATGTCATTTCTTCTTTTACTGAATATTCACGTATGAGTTTAGAGTAAGTACTAAGCGTGCATACAATGAACTATTCAAAAGAAGAATTAGTGAAAATGGTTTATGCCTTAGGAGAAGCTCATGGAAATTGTTTGCTAGCAGCACGTATTTACAAAGCAAATAATCCAGATTTACAGAGATTTCCACGTGCTGACTGTTTTGAAAATGTGAAAGAAAGATTTGAAAGAACAGCAAATGCGAATTATGAGAAAACTACCAGGAGACATGACGGTAACAATGACGATATTCAGTTTAACGTTGTGGCGTCTGCTGTTGAAAATCCAAATATTAGTGTCAGGAAAATCAGTAATAATCTTGGAGTTTCCAAAAGCTTGACAAATAAGATACTGAAGAAGAATAATTTTCATCCGTATCATATTAAAAACCATCAAGCACTGTTACCTCAAGATCACCTAAACCGCCTGCAATTTTGCCACTGGGCATTGGATAAAATTCAGGAAAGTCCAGACTTTTTTATGAATGTCTTGTTTACTGACGAATCAACATTTTCAAACACATGCTTACCCAATCGTCGCAACTTTCATCACTACGCTGACAATAGGTAATCCAAGATTATTGAGGGTACTAGATAATCAGCATCGTTTCAAAGTGAACGTGTGGGCTGGAATTTGTGGAGAACATATTGTTGGACCGTACTTTTTTTAAGGCAATTTAAATGCCAATGTGTATTTGCATTTTTTGCAAAACGAACTTCCCCTTCTACAGCTACAGAATATGCCCGCTGATTATTTGGTTCAACAATGGTTTCAGCATGATGGTGCCCCTCCACATTCCACTTTGGCGGTACTGTGATTATTTTATTGTTGTAGTACTTTTCCTATTATCTATTCATATTTCAGATTAGAGAACACCTAAACCACGTATATCCAAATAAGTGGTTAGGTCGTGGTGGTCCAGTTCCTTGGCCTGCACGTTCGCCTGATTTAAATATTCTGGACGTTTTCTTGTGGGGTTATATCAAGGAGCGAGTATACGAAGTACCACCAACGGATATGCAAGACTTGAAAGAAAAGATCCAAAATGAGTTTCTAACCATAACGCCCGAAATGTTAAGAAATGTTCACATTCATTTTCGTCGTAGATTAATGCTTTGTGTTGAAAACAACGGTGGACATTTTGAGCATTTACTTTAGGTTAGCTTGCTTGTATGAGTATTGCGTTTTCTTTTTTCAATACTCTATGTATATTCATCCATTTCACTAATAATTTTTCTAACTACGGTAACACCGTTTGGTTTTCAATATGATACGTATGAAACTTCTTCTTCAATATCTTATTTGTCGAGTTTTTGAAAACTCCAAGATTTCTACTGATTTTCTGATACTAATATTTTTGGATTTTCAACAGCAGAAACCACAACATTAAACTAAATATTATCGTTGTTACTCCCATGTCTCCTGGTAGTTTTCTCATAATTCCCATTTGCTGTTCTTTCAAATCTTTCTTTCACATTTTCAAAACAGTCAGCACGTGGGAATCTCTATAAATACGTGCTGCTAGCAAATAATTCCCTTCTTCTAAAGCATACGCCAGTTTTGCTAATTCTTAATTACATGTAGAGCTTTTATGATTTTTTACTTTTATTTACAAATAAATGGTAACTTTCCATAAAGACTTGTTTATTAAACTGAAATTATCTAAATTTTTCAGTTATTTTTATTTTAAGAAGTGAAACTAATACATTTTATAAAAATAAATAGCCTTACAATATTTTTTCCGTCAAAGGAGTGCGCAAATCGGGTATTTTTCATAAAAGTGGGTTTTTTGCAAAAACTACGCAACTTAGGTATAGGGAAAGCTATTATAAAATTGTAGAGTCTACAGAAAGGCATCTAATGAAATCATAAAACACAGGGTGTTCCATTTGAAAAAGTCGAGATTTTTTAAATTTTAAACCATCAGGTTTGGCACGATTTCTGTTGCCCCCTGTATATCGCAGGTCAACTTTTGATACGTTTTTCGAAAGAGCCATCTTCACTCTACAGTTTCTGAAAAAAAAATAATTTCTAGCTGTCATACAACCATAATTATGTCAACTATTAGAAGTGACGAAACATAAGAAAAAAAAATTAAAAGTCAAATATCTCGAAAACTATCAATATTTCAATAGCAGTGTTATGCACAAAGTCCCACTAATTTTTTACGTAGAATTCGATAATGCCATAAAAAATATAGGTTTCCATTTAAAAAAAAAATGAAGTTGGTACCTGTCCAGGAAAACTGAACACCCTGAATATGTAAATATATTTTCATTTTGTGCAGCTCGGGATATTAGACAACCCTGTAGAAAAAAAAATTAAGTTATCTCTTTTATTAACCCAGATATTGGACTTACGCGCACTAGGTGGACACCCTGTATATAAACTGCTCGTCAAAAAGAACGGGACAATCAATTTATAGCACCCTTTTAAAATTGTTTGTAATATAGATGTATCTATAATGTATGTATGTTCTCTTAATCTTTTAATAATAGGCACTTTAATATGATTATTTGTACTCTAGCTAGTAAGTAAGTAATCTCCGTATTCTGGTTTTTGTGACGAGTGTAAACACCCTGGTGTATATTAACACGAATTTTAAATAAATAAATAAATAAATAAATAAATTGCTATGGTTCGAAAATCAGTCAATGAATTTCTATAATTATGAAAGCTGATTTCGTTTAGATTGTGTCCTAGAAAGGTTTTTCGTATGGTAGTACAACGTTCATATTTTACAGGGTGGAGAATAAGGTAATATAAAAATAGAAAAAGTTGAAGTGTCTGTCAATTCGTAAATAATAAGACAATGCAATTTTACGTTAATAAATTAGAAAACAATATGCTAAGTGCAAAGTAAGAGAGGAAGAACATTAAAAGATTATTAAATTATTCCTTCATTTTTATGTATTTGGGGTCTATTAGAATTTTTTTTACATACTGTGGTGCCTCCTCAACATTTTTTTAATTTAGGAGAAACTATAAAATACAGCATCAGATACGAAACATTCCATATTTCCAGTAATACTAAGTATAAAAACATGTTTAATGCTAAATTTATTTATGGATGAAATTTTCTCCATTGGAAAACAAAGTATAAGTTTTCATTTAAAATTTATGACTATGGTTATAAAGAAGAGCAATTTAAAGAAAGTATCCCGCTTCTCGCCTGCATTATCTACAGAGTAACTTTATATCAGTAATATTATGTTTCTAAGTTTATTAAAATCTCACCTTACAATATCGTGTATTCTTGTTAGCCAACGTAACAGTTATACTAATAAGACAAATATAAAACAGTATAGGTACAAATTTTTCCCATCACATACCTACTAGCTTGTCTAGAGAGAAAGAACATATAAAGATTAATAATAATGTATTCAGATAGGGATAGTATTTCTGGACTCGTATAAGTTCGGTTAACTATTTGGAATCTATATGAATCGGAAAAACTTATACATACATTTCTCACATGTATAGCCACATTCACATTAGATTAGTTAACAAAGATTCAGAATTCAAAAGTATAATCTTTTAACGTTTTACTTATCGACTTATTTTATCAGTATTACAGCTTGTTTTATATCTGTGGTACCAGCCACTTGTAAGTCCGATGATACAATTCACTATTTATTAGTATCTCGTTTACAAGTTTTCTCTGCAACGGTGTCATATTATTAGGGATGTTATTAGACTAAATGTTTTATAATTATCTAAGTACCAAGATCACCTGTTTCAATTAACCATTACTGATTGATTATTGGTTATTAATATGACTTTCAATAATTTCAAATATTGTCCCAAATAGTTTAAAAAGTCATCGAAACAAATTGCCAAATAGGATTTTTTTTTCTCTTGTAACTAAATATTTTTGTTAGCGAAGCGCATAAGCGTAAACGAACGGCTAAACGTCAAATTTGAGAACCTGCATCTTCATTCCAAACTTTTTCTTGTTATAAGTGCACAAAAATAAATATAATACTTGCTTCTGAATAAGTGCTGATCAAATGGCTTACTTTTTAGCTAGAAAAATCCTAAAATTTCCGTGATAATCAGACTGACGCATAAAATTTACCGAATGTTATACAGTGTGTCCAAGATAAAGATGAGATGGCATTGGGATCTTGGAAACGGTAAGAGCTACAAAGTTGGTTAAATTATGAAAAAGTTGAGCAGTTTGAATACCTTTTACATGAACTTTGCAAAAATAAGTTATCATTTTTTCATTTCGAAATATTAGGAAAAATATTTTTTTGTGATATTTGTTTTTATTTATTTCTGGCGTTATTTTAACAGCTATCAAAAAATAAAAAATACTTTTGTCACTTTTTGAGCTTAACAAGATGGCATTCATCAAGCTTTTGTCCGACGTTTCGTTTCCGTGAAACCATCATCAACTTCTTTTTTTTAAATACGGCCCTGTATTTTTAAATAGAAATTTTGATATCAATTTCTATTCTCAATTCAATGATGCATCACAAGTAATGGTTTAATTACGTTTTTAGATTGTTTTTGCCACCATTAAAAACTAACTAGGAAAAGCCTCCAGAGTTTATAACAAATAAACAAGTAAAATAATTATTTATCTTAATTATTTATTAGCATGTTAATTACAAAAGATGTTCGAACAATAAACCATTATTTTCTATGTAACATTTTAACCGATTTTAACATGTCGAACTTTTCTTGAAAAGAATAATTTCTATTCATTTTTAAGCAAATTATAAAATTATGTTTATTATTAACCGTATTGTAACTCTACCAAATTGTCAACAATGACATTTTCACGGATGTTTTGTTTTCAAAGCCTACTACTGTTGTTGTGGTAGGTGCATAGAAAATTCGTACTGTTTTTACTGTACATGTATATTCCTGCATCTAAACTTATCTAAAAAAAATATTTTCAAACATTCAGAGCCGCATTCTTTTATCTTTGGGGCTACATAAAAAACTATGTGTACCAACGTAATTTTCAAACAGAGGAAGAATTACGCGAGTTGATACTAGAAGCCTTTCAATCTATTACGCCAGATGGACTTAACAATGTTTTGGAAGCTACAGTTAAACGATGTTACCTATGCTTAGAAAATAGGTAATGGTGTTTTGTTCGAACATCTTTTGTAATTAACATGCTAATAAATAATTAAGATAAATAATTATTTTACTTGTTTATTTGTTATAAACTCAGGAGGCTTTTCCTCGTTAATTTTTAATGGTGGCAAAAACAAGCTAAAAACGTAATTAAAACATTACTTGTAATGCATCATTGAATTGAGAATAAAAAATGTATTTCTATTTAAAAATACAGAGCCGTATTTAAAAAAAAGAAGTTGATGATGTTTTTTCGGAAACGAAACGTCGGACAAAAACTTGATGAATGCCATCTTGTTAAGCTCAAAAAGTGACAATGGAAAAGTATTTTTTATTTTTTGATAGCTGTTAAAATAACGCCTGAAATAAATAAAAACAAATAGGTATATCAAAAAAAAATGTTTTTCCAAATATTTCGAAATCAAAAAAAGATAACTTATTTTTGCAAAGTCCATGTAAAAAGTATTCAAACTGCTCAACTTTTTCATAATATGACCAACTTTGTACCTCTTAACGTTTCCAAGATCCCAATGCTAGCCCATCTTTATCTTGGGACACACTGTATAGTTTACTCATTTCTAGTTGGCTCTTAACGTTTATAAAAATGTGTCTCTTTTATCTCTCATCCATTCAAATATATTATTTTTCTTCCAGCTATTTTATATGATAAGATTGATTTTTGAGAACGTATAACTTCTGCTCACATAATGAAACAAAATTTTACTACATAATGATTATATAACGTATTTTCTTTATTTTGCATTATCTTGATAGAAGTAGTAATAGCATTATTGAAGGTACTGTGTTCACATAAGGTACAAAATATTTGAGAATATGGAAATCTGTTCAGCATTTCATACCAAAAAAGTTAACCATTGTTTTATTGAAACTTGGCATGCATAATAAAGCCAAATAAAATAAAAAATAGGTTAGATTTAGAAATCAGTAAGAAAGTTTGCTTTTGATTCAGTAATTTTTGTAATATTTTACAGCGCTCATTTCACATTATTTATTTTCAGCAAAGATAAGTAAATGTGTGCGACTAAAATAAGCCAAAAAAGGTCTAAAACAAACAACAAATAAGGTCTAAAAACCAACTAAAAAAATATACCTATACAAATTCATGCATCAATATTCATGCTACTTTATACACAAACTGGGGTAAGAGAGATCAAACTAGAAAATGTAGATAATCCTTCATAATAAATGTATGCTATTTCTAACGGTACAAATAAATGAAATTTCTTTAATAGCAGCACGATTCTCCAAACGATTACACCGCTGCCCTAGATGTTAGACTTCAGAAAGATATCGCCTGTAATGACACACGTCAGGCATTTTTCTCCATAACTCATTGTATTTACGTGAAAGTACAGTGAAACTTTCCTTTTTCTTCTGGGCGGTATCTGCACTAGAATTTAAAATTGCTGAACTGCTTTACATCCAGAAGAGTAAATTGCCAGGTAAATTGCTTTTACCATTCTTTTCGTTAAAGACGTAAATATGACATGGCTATGACATCGCTATTCACACAGCCTTGTCTGAAGGTGACTGAATTTTTAAGAGGTACACTAAATATTAACAATATTCGTTTTTATAAGAGGTATAGATAATAATAATGATAATAACAATAATAATATATTAATAATAATAATAATAATAATAATAATTAATAATAATAATAATCTCTCTATCCCTCATTCTAATCACAATGGTTAGCCCGAAAGTGTACGACTTGAGTGTGAGAGGGGGCGTATATTATTATAATCGGCCCAGATCTGCGCCTATTGTATATTTGCGATATATAGAATGATTTTTATAGATAAAGCTCACTATCTCTGTCTGCAGATGTTGATGACTAGAGTTTAACACTGTTTTTTATATTGGCCACAACACATTTATATTTTTATTATACTTTTCGAAATCGGCACTAAAGGACGTCGAAATCGGCAGTAAAGAACGATAAAAATAATCAGTAAACTAATCCATTATTTTAAGATTTGTTCAGGTAGGCGGAGTGACAGCTAAACGTCAAATTAACACCCAACAAACGCATATTTGTGGCAGAATTTTGTATCTTTATAAATTTAATGCAAACTCATTTTGCAAATTTTTTTTATCAATTTTAATTTTCTTTTTCATTTTATTTCTTTAGGCAGTCTTTTTGCTTTATCTTTATTTTTAAATATTTTTTTTTATAATTAACCGATTTATTTGAAGGAGATGCCGAAAACAACTACTCCACGGGAAATATGCCCCGACTGGCATTGCATTATATCTGCATCTCCATAGGAGTCGCCACATCGTTCATCGAGAGCGTCTACCAGACACTGACCGGTTTCGCGGTTATTTTGCGCTTATCAGAGTGCCATAGGTAGTGGACTCGATGAACGATGTTGCGACGATGACCTAATGGGCATCGTGAATGTTAGTAGTGGTGAGAAACACACCGTAGTGTGTCCCCAGATAGTGGTAAAGAGCCCTCTTTGGCTCTTTACCACTATCTGTCTGACAATTATTGTCAAATTGACAGATAGACAACGACCTGCTTTTCCGCAGATGCCATTACAGCAGTGACCTCTATTCTCTTTAAGGAAGAGAATCCTACTCATTTATTTTAAGGAGGTGCCGAAAACAACTACTCCACGGAGAATATGCCCCGACTGGCATTGCATTACATTGGTATCCCTATGGAGATGCCAATGTAATGCAATGCCAGTCGAGGCATATTGCTCGTGGAGTAGTTGGAGATGCCGATGTAATGCAATGCCAATCGGGGCATATTGCCGGTGGAGTAGTTGTTTTCGGCAACTAGAAGACAATAATAGAGGTCACTACTGTAATAGCACTTGCGGAAAAGCAGGTCGTTATCTGTCTGTCAATTTGACAATAATTGTCAGACAGATAGTGGCAAAGACCCAAAGAGGGCACTACGGTGTGTTTCAAACCACTACCAATTAACCGATTATTGAACCGCTCATAATATTGAAGAATGCATATTTTTCTTGCGGAAGAAAGATGTTTGTCCATCAAATTATTTATAAAATTCGTCCACTGCCTACGTTCACGCCATCAAAACTTGATGTTCATCAATCTCACAAACGTTATTGACCACTCTGCAAACAATGATATTTTCTTTAGTTGCGCACTTTTCGTTCGCCTGAAGAAACGAATTTTTGGCTACTAAATTTGCTAGCGTTTAACCAGTGACACGGTTCTGCAAAAACATATGAAATCGGTTATTATGAACATTATGTGTCTGCAGAAAATTCAATGGATGAAGGAAGAGAAGATGTAGCGTCTTTAGATTTTTTTCAGACGAATTGTGAACCCGGCCTAAAGTAAATAAAAGCAGCAGGGCTCATTAAATATTGTATTATACATTTTTTTTTATCCTACTGCCATATTTTTTATTACCAGCCATATTGTTCAACCTTCATAAAGTACTGAAATCCACTCATGAGATACAAACTCTTAAATAAGCTTTTATTGAAATTCCTAGAACGCTGTACACTGAACAAATTCCAGTAAATCCAAACAAAGAATTAATTTATTCGGCCTCACTATTCGTTAAAATATTTCCTGCTGGATAATTTCTTGATGCGTGCCGACCTTCTGCCAATTAAGAAGGCTTCGTTGCTTTTATTTATGTATAATTACAATATACGTTCAAATCAAAATCTTGCCACTTTAAAAATTCTAATAAAAACCGGTTTTTCTATAACAGACCTCCGCCGGCAATTTACGGCAGTGAATGACTCTAATTGCACTTCTCATTTATTTTACTGGTTACTATGCTCTCCATAAAATGTAGAAACAAGTTCAAGAGAAATTAATATAACAATCATTAAACAAACCAACAACCGCTATGTCTTTCTTTTTTGTGACTGTTTAGTATTCCAAATTACAGAAGATATTATTACGAAATCTATGGTAATTCAAGTCACCGTAACCATACTAACCAATCTTATTTTTATATGTATATTAGGACACTACTATACATATAGAAATATATGCATACCCCTAAACTAATAAAATAAATTGTAAAAACGCAATGATACAATAATTCTGAAATAATATCATTGCTTTTTCAAGGTAATTCGATAGAAAATATAAAGGCACAGATAATTTTAGCTGAATACAATTTTCCAATCCACATGTGCAGATTTTTAGAAGGCTAAACTTGTTTTAGAGTATGTCTAGTTATTGCGGGTTGATATTCACAAAAATCGGTAGTTTTACTTTTTAGCAATAAAAACGATCGTGAAACATTGACACATTCAGTAGACATAAAAGTCAATGGACAACGCATACCTGTCTCGCATAGTGCTAAAAATTTGGAAATAGTTCTCGACAGGACATTGAGATATAGAGAACAGGTTTTAAGGTATATTCAGAGAGATTATGCAGCTTTGAGGCTTATATATCCCCACAGACAATATTTAAGTATTATAACTAAAAAGACATCGTGCGAAACTTTGGTTCTTTCCCAATTTAATTACTGTTCACCTTTATACGGGCCTTCTTTGGATATTGATTCTTCTAAACTTATTCAAAATTCATGTTTACGATTCATTTTTGGCATAAGAAAGTACAATCATATTTCACATAAGTTAGTAGATATTACCTAGATGGCTATACATGAAAAATCGCAGAACATTGCATACACTTTGTTTATACCAAAAAATTATTTTAATTAACAAACCTTCCTATTTATACAAAAAAATTACTTTTAGATGTGATGTACATAACATTAATATAAGTAATGAGGTATCCATTTCACCTCCTGCTCATAAGACGACTTTTTTTGAAAGATGTTTCACTTTCAACATTTATCAGCTGTATAATTCTGTTCCTACTGAGTTAAAATCATATTCACAAACCAAATTTAAAAAATGTTTAAAAGACTATCTTTTTACTAGCCAATAATTTTTACATATTTAAGTACTTACTTTGTTATGATTGCTTCTTTGTGTATGAATAATATCTGTACAATTCTCAAATTTTTGTCTTCATATTATTATTTTTTTTACCACACCAAAATGTATTTCTTATTTGTCAAGGGTTAAATGGTAGAGCACAACATTTGTGAACTTCCCCTTGTGATTTTCAATGGTTAATAAGATTCAATGAAAATACTTATTTAGTTTTGTAATGTAGTGTGGTCTGTTGTTGAAAATAAAGGCATTTATTATTATTATTATTATTATTATTATTCCTGTTACACACGGTACTCCGGTATTGATATAGTATGACGGCAGGCTAGCAAGTCAATACTACAAGTTCTTCTTCTATTAATTTTTAGTTATAAATGATCTTGGTCACCAATCACCCTTCTAACAATGCTGCATGTGTCGAGTACTACTGTCTTCTGTAGAGGTATGTGTAGTTCCCACTGTAAACCTAATTGCTCTAAGCTGTTTTTGAGATTCTTAGGAATTTCACCTGTTGCACCAAGGACTATGGGAATAATGGTTACTTCGTCCATTCGCCACATCTCACGTATCTCATCTCGAAGCGGCATGTATTTATTGATTTTTTCGGAGTACGTTTTACTGATGTTACTTGGAAGGCGGCACAGCGAAATCAACTATTAGCGTCTTTTTCTGGTCCTTGAAGGTGATTACGAGGTCGGGAATATTATTAGGTATCTGCTTATCTGTTTGAATCTTCCTATTCCAGTAAATTCGTATGCTGTCGGTTTCACAGACAGGTGGCGGTTCATACTGATAATAGGGAACCTCTCCGGCGTACTCCATATATACCTCCCGCAATTTTATATGGATTATCTTGCCAACTCTGTCATGTCTATCCAGGTAAGCCTTGGGCGCTAATACTGTGCATCCTGCAATTAAATGGTCTAAGGTCTCTTCGTAGGAGTTACATAAGCGGCACTTAAAATTGTCAATATTCTCCTTCAATATCCGATTTTTGTATGATCTCGTCGAGATTACCTGATCTCGAATAGCGCCCAGAAAGCCTTCTGTTTCTTCTATCCTGGCAAGGTATTTGTCATGGAGTGGCTTGCTTCGCCATTGTAGAAGTTGCTGGTCAGGATTGTTGACTTCGTTTAGTGGGTGGAAATTTTTGTCAGCGAGTTTCAAGGGGGTGGCTTTCTTATCTGCTTTTACTACTATTCGGTGTAGTTCACTAGTTTCCGATTTCATATGGAAATATTTTCTGAGAGTGTCCAGTTGTTTATGGTGTCTTAATTTTATGTCTGGAATTCCGCGGCCACCCGCTTTGCGAGGAAGGTGAAATCTTTCAATGGACGCTTTGGGATGATGTGCACGATGTTTTCTGAATTCCTTTCTGGTCTTGATGTTCAAGTCTTCCAATTCAGTGGCTGTCCATTTGATAATACCAAAACTATACGAGAGCCCTGATGTAGCATAGGCATTTACAGCTTTTGCAACATTACGTGCAGAGAGTTTGGTTCGGAGGATTAATCGGACTCGTTTTAGGTAGGTGTCGATGGCTTTCCGTTTTGCTAGGGCATGATCGATTCCCCGAGCTTGTATTATTATTATTATTATTATTATTATTATTATTATTATTATTATTATTATTATTATTATTATTATTATTATTATTATTATTATTATTATTATTATTATTATTATTATTATTATTATTATTATTATTATTATTATTATTATTATAATTATTATATGAGTATGGTTTTTATTTAATTTAGGGAATGCAGAATGGAGATAAGTGAAAACAACAAACGAATTTAAACATTAAATATAAATAAAAGGAATAACTGAAAAAATTCATATGTCAAACTTAATAATTATTAGTGTCCTACATATTACAGGCGG